>CP124719.1:103762500-106262500 GCA_031232105.1 Capsicum rhomboideum | reverse complement strand
AACCAAACATGTCAGATAGTGTAATTACACCCAATTACACCAAATTCAATTACCAAGGTGGCTTTCCAAATAGGTCCTTAATTTTCTTAAAATATTGTTATTTAACTTAATTAAAAGATAAAATTTGCTACTCTCTATACTTTTCCCTTCTTTATTTTAGTAGAATTAGAACATATTAATCAATTTTTAACAAATACGGAGTAATTTTATTCGCATGAAAAGTTAGTGACTATTAAATATTTTTCACAAATAGATTTTCCCTCGATCCTCAATGGAGAAAATTAGGAATGACTTAAAAAGTCGGGCTAAAAATTAAAAGTTGGTTTACTTGCTATTTACTTAATATTTTATCTGTTGAATAAAAGTTAGTAGCGATTATTCAATTTTTTATTTTTTTTGGGCAAGAAAGTAACAAACAGATACTTATTAAACTACGCTAAGAAACCTAAAAGACAACGTAACATATTCGAACATAATCATTACCATTTTCTTCTTTTATACTTCAATAATAATAATTGATAAAAGTGATTGTTTAGCATGATCTGTAGTAAAAGTTCCTGTGTTTAGCTCCTTAATCACCTTCAGTGTCAGAAATGTAATTAAGAAAATTGCCATACCTAGATTATACTTCAATAAAGTGGTCCAACCTAAAGATATAATGTCACTTAATTCCAAAAGGAAAAATTATTGTTCTCCAATCATCAAATAATTAAAAATTGTATTACTTCATTGTCATACGCCCTATTTTAGTTAAGTCAATCAACTTTTTCTTCGATGTATTCTTCCAAACATTTGTTTTATTGTAAGAACTATTAGTACATAATTATTTTATGTAACTTTTAATTATATGAATTAAATTAAAATAATTATCATCCAAATTGAAACTACATTCTTGTACCCCTTTCATAATTTTTTAGATTAAGAGTACAATTGTTGAAATAAAACATCAAGTGCAAAAAAGAAAGAAAAAAAAAAAGGATAAGGGCATTTGAGAAACACGAAAAATATTGTAGAAATAATATTTCGTTCAGGAATGTGTGTACTGTAATAAATAGTCATTAAATAGCGTATAAACTATTGGAGCTCTGTGTTTTATTTCTTGACAACAATTGTTTTTGAGATTTGCACTAACAATATTTTAATTGAAAAAAAATATCTAGAGATCTGATGTTTGGTGAATCTCGTAATACTATATACTCTCTCTCCATTTCATTTTAATTAACCTCTTGCTAAAAATATTTGTTTCAATTTAGTTATCTAATCTCTTGCTAAAAATATTTATTTCAATTTAGTTGTCCCATTTATGAAATCAAGCTAATTTTACTATATTCTTTCAATGCTACCCCTCATTAAATGACTACACAAAGTATATATACTCAAATTTATATTTTCAAAATATAATTAATAAGGTTAATTTGATAAAATAAGCTCCTAATAAATATGTTCTTAAGAGGAGTGTCAAGTCAACAAGGGTCAACTATTTTGAAACGGATAGTTGTCAGGTTTAGATTTTGCACAACTCTTAAGGAAAAATTAGTTAGGTGTGTGATTCGACTAATATATCCTTTATTAATTCTCTAATCTTTATTTATGTACGCAGCTCTTAATTCTAGAATAATTAATGTTAAGGGTAAAATAGAAAAAAAAGTAATTAATGTTCTCTTGATCTTTTAAACTGACAACTATTTTGAGACAATTATTTTTAATAAATATGACAACTATTTTGATATAGAGAGAGTAGTGAAAAATTACATATAGTGTTCTCTAAAGTTTCCGATCTTGAATTTTTGCCCCTCAAATATCTGGTCTTGATATTTTGTCCCTCAAAGTATGTGGTCTTGAATTTTTGCCCCCCCTAAATAAGTTCTAATGTTTGCCTATAAGGAAAAACTTGTGGTCAATTGAGCAGGTTCACTGTCTTAAAATGTCCTGAACGTGTGTCTTATGAGCAAGAGTTAGAGCGTGTGTCTTATGAAAAACATATCTAAGTTCTAACGTTTGCCTATAAGGCAAAACTTCTGGTCAATTTGTGCAGGTTCATTATCTTGAAATGTTATGAACGTTTGCCTTATGGACAAGAGTTAGAACGTGTGTCTTATGGGCAACATATCTAAGTTCTAACGTTTGCCTATAAGGCAAAACTTTTAATCAATTTGTGCAGGTTCATTTTCTTGAAATGTCATGAATGATTGCCTCATGAGCAAGAGTTAGAATGTGTGCCTTATAGGCAAAGGGTTATTAAGAGGGGCCAAAAAATCAAGACCACCCCTCATGAAGGCCATTTTTATAATACTTTTTTTTATATGGAACAAAATATCAAGACCAGCCCATTTTAGGGCAATTTCTAAACTTAACTCGAGGGAGTAAATCTAAAGTTCAAAGCCCACGAGATCGTTACGCTTTTATTTCAAATGAAATTAATTTTTTTTTTTATATATATATATATATATATATATATATATATATATATATATATATAGAGAGAGAGAGAGAGAGAGAGAGAGAGGGGGGGGGGGGGGGAGAGAGAATTCTGATTTATATGCTTCCCATAATTCTTTAGCTGACTCTCCTAGAAAAGTTTTCATATATCTATACGTTATTTCTGCGTCTGTTTCTTGGTATGTTTTAATGTAGTCTGCTACTGCTATATCTTTCCATACATCAATTACCGTATTCCAGGCTTGTGGGTCATGTGCTGCTATATTTAGTATTTTACCATTACTTCCTGCTTCTTGGAGTCTAATGGATTCTTCTAGTGACATTCTTTTTTCTATCGACTTTACATTTTCTGTTTGTAGTTCGGGATTTATTTTAAACACTCTATGTCTTGGTACATTTCCTGTTATATTGGTATCAGAGCCGTAAGTTTCTAGGATCCTATTTATGAGACAACATAGAATAGCAAGGAATATTCAACAAGCTTATAACATAATTAGACTTAAACAAAGAGCTATAAAGGAAAGCATAATATTCAAAAAGGCATCATATATATATATATATATATATATATATATATATATATTGACTAATATTTTGATGGACGGCTACACAATGTAAAAATCTCATTTTCCTATATATATTAGAAATGTTGCCTTCAACATGTTAGTTTTAAGACATTAATAAAAAGTTTAAGGGTATAATAGTCTTTAAAAGGGTTATCTTGCAAACAATGGTTGTCTTTAATGCTTTATTATTCGAACCTTAGCAACACTTTTAAAGAAAAGTCCACCCTTTCGCATTTAATTACAATCATGACCTTAAAAAAAAGTCCTCCCTTTTCTAGGGGTGGGCATTCAGTCGGTTCAGTTCGATTTTTTGATTGGGTAAAAGTTAAAATCGAAACCGAACCAAAATTAATTCGATTCAGTTCAATTTTTTGAAATTCGGTTCGATTTATTTCGATTCGATTTTTTGATTTTGACCATTTTCATGGTAGATTTTTTGAAGGTGTAATAATTTAGTTTGTATTGTTGCCATTAGATTTTCAAATTGCAAATATTCTCACTAAGTAACTAAGCTTCTATTTGGTTTTTCAATTGATTTCAGTTGTTTTGTGGAGTTCAATTTTCTTATTTCTGGGTTTTTGTTTACTTGAAGTTATGTTGTTCTATTTTAGTTTTAAGATTTCTGGGTTTCATGTTTTCTTGGAGTGTTTTTTCTTAAATTGTGATGATCACTATATGTATTTTGGTGTGCAATTCGCAGAAGAACTTTTATCACCAGTAACGTGCTGGACGTGGAATCAAAGATCAGTGGTTGGCCATGGAGAAAGGGGATAATTGGGTCTAAGAAATATTTTCAAACAACTAAGCCATGTTATGTTGCTGCATTCAGACCAAAGAGAAAAAAAGATGTTGTTGCATACTAGTATAAGAGGAAAATGAGATTAAAAATGACGTATATGTAAGTTCGGTTATTCGATTTCTTTTTTTAGAAAATCGAAAGCCAAACCAAAAATTCAAATTTTGAAAATTATAAGCCGAAGCCGACCGAAAAATTGAATAAACTGAACCGAAAAGAAATTTTTTTTTGGTTCGATCGATTTTTTCGATTTTAACCGATTAGTGCCGACCCCTACCCTTTCCCATTTAATTACAATCATGCCCCAAGTGCTATTGAATACGGTGGAGCCCATTGAAGATAAATACTTATTGAAATGTATAATTGAATATTATCTACTCTAATTTCTTTCATATATTTTTTTATTTGACTATGTGAAAGGTAAATACTTTTTCCACTATATTTTTTATTTAAATATTTTGAAGTTCAAAAGAATTATTGAAATTCTTTTTCTTATTTATCCTTTTTTTTTTTTAGTTATGTTCTTAACTACTTTATATTTTCTAAGAGAATAGTTTGGAAATAATTAAAAAGATAATAATGAAAAGTAGTCTTTAATATTTTTCTTAAGGAATATGTAATATTTCAACAATTCACTTAATATGGATCAGAGGGAGTACTATCTATATCCAAGTTTTTATCAAACTATTTAAATTTAATATAATTAAGTAATTTTAAAAAATAATAATTAATATTAATTAAATTTTAAAATTAAATAAATGTCATATATTTTTCTTTTATTTTTTTGCTCTTATACTAAACATAATTTTTTTTACTTATTTATTTAGCAAATTAAGATAGATTTATTATTTTCTCCTAATATTAATTTTATGATTAAAGAATTGTATAAAATATTAATATTTAAATTTAAAATTTCAAAACATACAAATAAAATTAATTTAGTAAGATAAATTCTTAATAAATATTTTTTTAGGACATGTGTCAAGTCAATGTAGGAAAAAGTAAAAAAAAGTGAAGAAATATCTATTAAGTCAACATATACACCCAATAAGACTAAATATTGACATACAAAATTTTCACTCTTTCATATACTAGGAAAGTTTATTTGACCAAAAAAAAGTTCTATATTAACATATTTGGGTCCATAATTTTAAATTTCAATGTGCAAAATATTTATAAAATAAGATCTTTAAAGTTAAATTATTTTTAAATATAACTAATAGACTTTTTTAAATTCTTTTAAAAATAAATTATTTTTAAATATAACTAATAGACTTTTTTAAATTCTTTTAAAAATATTGACTTGGCACACTCCTTAAGAAAATTTTAATTAGGGATGTAATTTTACCAAATTAACTTTATTGATGCTGCTCTAGACTCTAAATGTGACTATTATTACTTTATGTCGTTATTTAATACTAAGGATAAAAAGGAAAAACATAAAAAAAAATTATCTTGATTTCATAAATTGGATAAGTAAATTAAAACAACCCTATAAAGATCAAGTAAAACGAAGCGAAGAAAAAATTTATTTTACTTTTTACAATGTTGTGCCCGTGCTGACGCGGACGTAATAAAATAGGGAGTAAATCATGAATAGAGCACACATTAAGAGTGCAAAATGAGAAGGAAAAAAACAATGTCCTATTAAGATCATATTAACCTTCAACATTTTGTTCTAATTTTATCGTATATACTTGAAAGCACTCATCTTTTTAACTCGCAATCAAAACTTTTATAATCCAAAAAGGAACTGTTTTACTTGCACAAAGGAAAAAAGCAAATAACTTTCAAGAATGATGGAGACATAGGTTAGTATTTATATACAAGAAATTACATGAGATAGCCCCCCATAGTGAGTGCTTTAATTTTTTTGTCCCTTATAAAAAAAGTCTTTGAAGACTAACCTTCTTTCCTTTTTATGTATAGAACAAGTACATTTTTGCCCCTCTACAACTCAAATATTTTTAAACGTTCCATGCTCATTTATCTCTGAACTTCTATTTTTATTTCTTCTTTTTTTTTTTACTTTTTTTTTTCTTCTTGTTTTAATTCATTTGTCTCAATCTTTTTTCTTCTCAAACATTATTTATTTCTTCATTTCTCTTTTTTTTCTTCATTTTTTAATGCATTTATCTCAACCTTTATTTTTTGTTTTTATCATTTCTCATTTTTTTTTTCATTTTTCTCAAATTTTATTTTTATTTTTTCCTTCTATTTTTGTTTTTCTCAATTTTTTTTTATTCTTCTCTTTTTTCTTAACCTTTATTTTTTTCTTCTCTTTTTTTTCTCAATCTTTTTTTCTTTTTTCTTTTTTTTTTCTTCTCTTTTTCTTTTTTCTCAACTTCTATTATATTTTGCTAATAAATAGAAAGTTGGATAATCCGCAAAGGGATCTTCTTTCTTTGACATCAAAGTAAATTTAAGAGCATGACTTGTTGTTTGGAAGTTCTTTGGGATAAGTCTTGCCTCTAAGACAAAAGTTATAGAACATCTCATAAATCAAGACACAATGTGGTAGTGTCAAGTCTTGCTCGTGGGCCATAACTTGTTGTTTGAAAATCCTTGAGTTAAGTCTTGCCTCTAAGGCAAGAGTTATAGAACATCTCATAAATCAAGACACAATGTGGTAGTGTCAAAACTTGCCCATGGGGCATAACTTATTTTTTGGGAGGTTCTTGGACTAAGTCTTGTCTTAGAGGCAAGACTAATAGAGCATCTCATAAATTAAGACACAATGTCGTGGTGTCAACTCTTGCCCATGGGGCATAACTTATTGGCTAAGTCTTACCTCTAAGGCAAGAGTTATAGAACATCTCATAAATCAAGACATAATGTGGTAGTATCAACTCTTGCCCATGGGGCGTAACTTGCTGTTTGAAAGTCCTTGGGCTAAGTCTTGCCTCTAAGGCAAGAGTTATAGAACATCTCATAAATCAAGACACAATGTGGTATGGGCATAACTTGTTGTTTGAAAGTCCTTGATTTATAAAATATCTCATAAATCAAGACACAATGTGGTAGTGTCAACTCTTACCCATGGGGCGTAACTTGTTGTTTAAAAATCCTTGGGCTAAGTCTTGCCTCTAAGGTAGGAGATATAGAAAATCTCATAAATCAAAGTATAATTTGGTAGTGTCAACTCTTGCCCATGGGGCGTAACTTATTGTTTGAAAGTCTTTGGGTTAAGTCTTGCCTCTAAGGCAAGAGTTATGGAACATCTCAAATCAAAATACAATATAGTAGTGTCAACTCTTGTCCATGGGGCGTAACTTGTTGTTTGAAAGCCCCTGGTTTAAGTCTTGCCTCTAAGGCAAGAGTTATAGAGTATCTCATAAATCAATACGCAATATGGTAGTGTTAACTCTTGCCCATAGGGCATAAATTGCTGTTTGATGGTCCTTGGACTAAGTTTTGCCTCTAAGACAATAGTTATTGAACATTTCATAAGTCAAAAACACAATGTGGTAATGTTGACTCTTCCCCAATGTACGTAACTTGTTGTTTGAAAATATTTGGGATAAGTCGTGCCTCTAAGGCAAGAGTTGTAAAACATCTCATAAATCAAGACATAATGTGGTAGTGTCAACTCTTGCCCGAGGGGCATAACTTGTTGTTTGAAAGTCCTTGGGCTAAGTCTTGCCTCTAAAGTAAAAGTTATAGAACATCTCATAAATCAAAACATAATGTGGTAGTGTCAACTGTTGCCCATGGGACATAACTTGTTGTTTGAAAGTCTTTGGTCTAAGTCTTGCCTTTAAGGCAAAATTTATTGAACATCTCATAAATGAAGATTCAATGTGGTAGTGTCAATTCTTGCCCATGGGGCGTAACTTGTTGTTTCAAAGGAATCGAAGAAAAGAAAAAGAAAAATAATAAAAGTTGCGGAAAAAGAAAAAAATGAAGAAAAAATATTTAAAAAAAATAAAAAATAAAAATCAAAGAAAATAAAAAAGAGAAAAAGAAAAAAAAATAGAAGTTGAGAGGAGAAAAGGAAAAAAAATAAAGGTTGAGAAAAAAGAAAAAAAGGAAGAAAAAAAAGAGAAAACAAAAATAAAAGAAAAATAAAGGCTGAGAAAAATTAAAAAAAGAAAAGAAAAATAAAAAGAGAAAAAATAAATAAATAGGAGTTGAGAGGAGAAAAGGAAAAAAAGTAAGGATTGAGAAAAACTAAAAAAAAAAAAGAAAAAAAAAAGAGAAAAAAATAAAATAAAAATCAAAGTAAAATAAAAAAGAGAAAAAAAATAGAAGTTGAAAGATAAATAAGTATAGAGTTGTTTAAAAATATTTGAGACATAGAGGGACAAATAGATATTTATTTTATATATAAAAAAAAAAAGGAAAATTAGTTTTGTAGAACTTTTCTTATGAATGACAAAAAAATAAAGTCATCCATTATGAAGGTTATTTATGTAGTTTACCCAGTTATATATGTATCTAATCGATGTAGTTATCTGTTTAAAATGGGACAAAAAGAATGAAAGCCCAATGTTATAAGGAATAAAATTCGAATCCACGTCCAAAAATAAATTATGAAAATTGAACCACTAATGAAATAAACAATTAAAAAAAATTACCACGCTCCAAATAATAGCATGGTTTAGATTTACGAAACAATGTAAAAGTCCATCATTAGGATGTATATTAAATGTTACTCTAATTTAATGATAATAAGATTTTTTAAAATATACTTTCTTTTTGTTAACTACCCCCTTCATTTCTAAATAAGTGTTCCTTTTGGCTTAGACATATTCTTTAATAAACTACTCACTCCTAGAAAATTAAAAGTAACTTTACCAACTTGCCCTTACTTAAATTTTATCTCTTTCCAAATTAACATTGATTACTATATTTAAACTCAAGGACATATTAGGAATATTATGATCAAATAATTCTTGAAGGCTTAAACATACACTAGTATTTCATACTTCTTCTGTTCGCTTTTACTTGTCACTATTTTCCTAATTGAATTTTCATTTTCATTTTTATTTGTCATTTTTCAGAAAAGACAATTTTTTTTTTCTATTTTACCCTTAACATTAATTGCTTATTCTCCAAATCATTTTCAAGATATATTACTCTAAACATCAATTAATAGGAATAGTATGATAAAATAGTAATATTTTTCACAAAATGCACGTGAATGTGTTGGTCAAAATTATTTGCCACGAATTGTCGTCAAAAATGCCAAATTACCAATAACATTTCGACGAAAACATCCACGAAAAATCCGGAGATTTCTAGTAGCGCTCTCTCTAAACTCGATTCACAGGCAATTAGGGAGAGTAAAGTTTGATTCTCATTAAGCCTTCTTCTTTCCCTTTTTTTTTCTTTTCTATATCCCTTCAAAAATGACATACTAGAATTTTTTATGAGGGAGAGAAAGTATTTGGTTCCATATTTGATTTTGACCTAATCCCCTTTTAAAAGTTTACTAGATACTATAAACAATCAAGTCTGATCATAAGTCATAACAATAATTTAAATTGTTCTTAAAAGGAAGAAGATAAAAAAGGTTGTTAAGGTGGGTAAACTACGTTGACTCCAATGTATGAGAGTGTCTGAAATTAGGTAAAATAACAACAAAATTTATATTATGAAATCATGATAATCAAATGACAGTGATTAGTATTAAGAAACGTGTCATTCAAAGATAGTTGTATGAGAATTTGGCATATGAATCTTGAATTGCTAAACTTCCTTGGCATCTAAGCAATAGATGTGTAGAAGATTGCACCCTAAAACATGGTACTATCTTAGAGGTCTACCCAAGAATTAATTATTAAAATATCACTGCCTCAGTTGATTTGCTTTAGAAAAGAAAATGCAAAAAGGTTTTCACATTAAGGGGTCGTTTGGTTGCTTGGTCACAATAGTGAATTTCATGTATTAAAATCGGTAGAACTAGTATCATTTTAATTGTTATGTTTAAAGTTCAGCACATCTGTATGTGTCTGGTTATCAGTTTAAATTTCTCATAACTAAAATATATATAATTAATAAGTTATGAGGAAATTTATGTATTATTTATGCAAGATAAAAGATGGAATAACTATTACATAAATTAATACATAAATAATAAAGACATGTATAACTAATTCCTACATATCTAATCTTTACATTACTATAATATTTACATAACTCTAACCAACTATCAAACATCATTGGCACCAATGGCTTAATTTGTTGTCCTTAGATAAAATACGTCTTAAAATAATAGGATAACAAGTGTATTAATTTGGGATTGTTTGATTACTTATATTATTTGTAATAATTTAAGATGTCATTGGGCTTTGTTAGTATTTGATATTCTCTCTCTCTCTCTCTATATATATGTTTGGCTGGCCGCATAATAAAAATTAATTTATGTAATATTCAATTCATGACCACATGAGAAAAATCTCTAATTTGTGTCGTTAATTACGTGCATGTTTAATTTGCACTAACCTAATAATCTTTTATAATTTGGGGCCCCAAAGCAATTTGCATGACATATTTTGGATAGCTTAAATATATCTTGTCAAGAAAAGGTTAAGTTAATGACATAGGTAATCCTCAAATCAAAGTCTAAAAGGAAGTGGGATAAAAAGGAAAAGCATTACTTATATTCTAAAAGCAAATATATGCACTTCAGTAGGTTTATACTACATGCTTGACAAAAGGAAGCACAACGAAATAATTATGTTAGTTGTAGCACAATATATACTTGAACCTACCACAACAAGGAATATTTGATACCAAAGGAAGCCAAATGATTGTACGTTGTTTTCAGTTATTTTACCAACCTTATAATTCAGTTTTCACAAGGTTGAACTCTCTAATTTATCTTCCTAGTATTCTACCATAAGTTCTTGGTACTTTATGAAAATATCGCTATATACTTGGCAAGAATTCATTGGCTTCATGAATGAGTGTGTTCACTATATACACTAATTGAACTGAACTTAATTACATTCATTGACAGTGCAAATGAGTGTGTTGACTGTCGGCAGATAGTGGAATTTAACCTGCCATGCAAATTACTTGTCTTATTTTTAGATAATCAATTTTACTTTATGTATAGGGTAAAATCGGCTTAGGCACACGTGGCACCAGTAGAGGAACCAACGCCATGATCCTGCGCAGCAAGGAATGCAGAAGCTATAAGAAGCATCCTCCGAGATACTAGCAATAGAAGTAGGGGTGGCAACGGTGTGGGGCAGGTGCGGATTTTAGTGTGTGCGGTGCGGTGCGGATTAAGATAAGTGCGGTTGCGGGGTGGGGCGGGGTGGGTCAAAAGGAAAAAATAATTAATTTACTGCGGGGCGGGGCGGGGGCGGGTTAGGGCTTTCTTTAGAACTTAGAATCAGCTGACACGCCATTAGGCATCAACGCTTGTACCACTTCGGCCTTTGCGTCTCTTGCAACTTCTTCAAGTCTCTGCTAAGGAAGGTACTTCACTGCTTCTTCAAGTCTCTGCTAAGGTAATTGATCTCATAAATTTCATATTTTTGGTTTGAATGAAATCAAATTCTTTATCTCATGATAAATTTTGAGTCTTTGTGACTTGGGTTTCTTTTGTGTTTCTCAATTCTTAAGAAATAATCTGGTTCTTGCTAAATTTGATTCTTTCGCTATTTGTGTGTTTATAGATAAGTATGGAATCTCTTGACGAAGAAAATCCAATTGATTCATCTTCAAGTACTCTTCCTCAACCAATTAAGGGTGAGAGCCAACGGTCTTCTCAAATAAATGAAGTTGCTGAATCTGAAAAAAGGAAATTGAAGTCTAAAGCATGGAACCATTTTAAATCGGTGATGTTCAATGGTTTTTGCTATGGTATTTGTAAGTATTGTAATGCACGTATCAAGTCAACTAGAACATCTGGGACATTAGCTATGAGAGAACATACTCGTAGATGTCCCAATAAGCCAAGTAATCTGGAAAATGGGAGTGGTTCAGGGGGTGATGAAACTAGCCAACATCATTATTTCGATCAAGATGTTTCACGTAGAGAACTTGCTCACGCCATTATTTTGCACGAGTATCCCTTGTCTATTGTTGACCATATAGGATTTAGAAAGTTTGTTGCTACTCTTCAGCCGTTGTTTAAAATGGTGTCAGGGAACACAATTAAGAATGATATTTTGAAGATTTTTGACAATTTAAAATCAAAAACTTCTAATTTATTGGAAAAGCTTACAAGTATAATTGCAATAACCACTGATATGTGGACTTCAGACAATAACAAAAAAGGATTCATGGCCATTACAACACATTTTATTGATGATTCGTGGAGGCTTCAAAGCCATATTTTGAGATTTATTTATGTCCCTGCTCTACATGATAAGGATACTTTGTGTAGTATGTTGATTAATTATCTGTCAGAGTGGAATCTTGAAAGAAGAATATCAACAATTACAGTTGATAATTATAGCACAAACAATGCTATGATGAAGACCTTATTAAATGAGAAACATTGTAAAAGAGATTTATTGTTAATGGGTCGAGTAGTTCATGTGCGTTGTGCCGCACACTTATTGAATTTGATAAGAAGGGTTGAAAGTGATAGATGATGGTATTAGTAATGTGCGTGACAGTGTCTTATACTAGATAGGGTCATCGGGCAGAATTGAAAGGTTTGAAGAAGGTGCACGGTCGCTACATATTTCCTATAGCAAAAAGTTGGAGTATGATTGCCTTACGCGTTGGAACTCAACATATTTAATGTTGAAAGGAGCGCTACACTAAGAGATGTATTTATGAAGTTGAGTCTAACTGACACCAATTATCATTGTTATCCCACTGAAGTGCAATGGAGTGCGGCAGAACAAGTTTGCGGTAAGTTGAAGCTCTTTTATCATATTACAGAACAATTCTCAGGAAGTCTGTATCCAACTTCAAGTCAGTACTTTTCAAAAGTTTGTTAAATTAAGATAGAATTGGAAGATTGGGTTAAAAGTCTTGATCCTTTGATTAAGTCTTGGCATCGGCAATGTTGTTGAAATTTAAGAAATATTGGGATAAGATGCATATTTTGATGGGTGTGGCTGCTATATTTGATCCAAGGTACAAGATAAAGTTGGTGGAGTTCTATCTTTCACAAATTTATGGTGAAACAGTTGCTTTAACTAAGATTCAAGAAGTTCGAACCCAATGTTCCGATCTCTTTCAAGAATATAGAAGTAGAGTACCTACTTCACATGTTGTATCTAGCTCTAATGAAGTTGCTTGTGTTGCTGAGGGAAATCGACTGTCTAGCTTTGATAGGTTTGTCACTTCTAGTAGCGCTAATGTGGACATAAGATCTGAGTTGGATTCGTACCTAGAAGAAAGTGTGTTACCACGAGCTCCATCGTCTGATAATTTAAGTTGGTGGAAGACAAATGGATTAAAATTTCCTACTTTGCAGAAGATGGCTTGTGATCTTCTAGCCATTCTTCTCTCTACTGTTGCTTCAGAATCAGCATTTAGCACTAGTGGGAGGTTGATTAGTCCGCATCGTAGTAGACTTCATCCTACTACTTTGGAGGCTTTGATGTGTGCTCGCACTTGGTTATGGAATGAAATAAATGGTAAGTGATTCAAAATTAAATTAACTTGTTATGTTAATAATAGTTTTTAATTTTTAATACAATAATGATTAATTGAATCACATACTTTTCTTTTCAGGTTCAACTTCAATGGTCGACCAAGTTTCAGGTCCAACATTACTTAATGAAGAAGAAGAGCCAAATTCGAGCGTACTTACAAGGCTGTAGCTACTTTGGTCTTTGCATCAGCTGGTGAGTGTTGTCGGACCGAGTCCTAGTATTTCTCAGAAGCAGCAACAGATTTCAAAGAGAGAAGAAGTTGTTTAAGAGAAGAAGCTGTTAAAAATTGGTTTCTGGTTTTCTTCTTCTGTCTAGTCCGGAAGTTTGGAATCTGTAACACCCCGTACTTTTCTAACCTCACTTGACACCTTGGGGTCATATCTACATAGGTGTTAAGATGCCATGAATATGTGTTTTATAGTGTTATTGGTGAAACATTTGATATCGGACTTAACATGTGCGATTAGACCTTCGTAGGGGGTGTTTTGTGAATTCGTAATGCATTTGGGTGAGGCCCCGCACATGTTCTAACCTCATTTAGTGACTTTAAGTCATGTTTACTTGAGGGTTAAGATCACTAAGTAAGTATTTTGTAGTGTTTTGATAAGGGATTGGACGAT
The DNA here is from genome assembly GCA_031232105.1 of Capsicum rhomboideum. NCBI lineage: Eukaryota > Viridiplantae > Streptophyta > Magnoliopsida > Solanales > Solanaceae > Capsicum > Capsicum rhomboideum. Next base: position 106,248,507 of record CP124719.1, on the reverse strand, counting down.
ACGTAAACATTGGATAAGTGGCCGAAAATTTCAGCAAAGTGCTGAACCTTGCGCCACTACCCTGTTTCAGGGGTGTGGCGCAAGCCACCTGCAGCCAAGAAGTTCATAGGAGGCTGCAAACTTGCGCCACTACCCTGTTTCAGGGGTGTGGCGCAAGGCACAAAAGATGTGCCCTTCCGGAGTCGTTTCGTAACGCAATTCTACGACGATTTCTAGATGGTTTCTTTTGGTTCTTTGGAGTTATTTGAGCATTGTTAAAGATTCAAACACTTCAATACACTCCTACATACTCCTACATGATCAAATCATGAAATATGAATAGTGATCCAAAATGTCCAATGAAACCAAGGGCGACTAGAATGCCTATTTTTGCGATCGAAAGGACGAATGAGAATCTTTTAAGAGAATATTGTCGTGACATTATGGAATTATGTAAATATGAGATATAAGGTGAATAATACATGAAATTTGGTGGGTTACATGGATATGTGTTATTGGGCCCAAAATTAGGCCCAAAATGGAATAAAAGACTTGGCCCAAATGGGTCATTTGACCCATTCTTGCCATGACCACTCCATTATTGCTCCCAAATGGCTAAGGATGACTTGAGAACTATATAAGGGACCCAAAAATCAGATTTTATTGAAGCAAAACACACATGTTTTTTCTATCTTTTTTCTAGAAAAATCTCAAGAACACTTCTTTGACTCCCAAAAACCCTAAGGCATTTTTAGACAAGATCACTATCTTCCAAGCTTGGGTAAGTGATTATTCTTGTACTTTAACATATTATGAGCATGAGAGATTATGTATATCATGTTGGTTATGCTTGGAAGTGTTGAATATGGTGTTTTGTGTTTTGGTAAAAGATGTGAAATCCATGGGATTGTAATTCGGATTATGACTTGTGGTCTTGATGAAAAAGTATGGTATGGATAAAATAACAACATGTATGGTGTTATTATGGTCCCAAACTTGTTATTTTTCTAAAAGTATAAATTGTGGGATTTTGGCCGATATGTGTTATGAGTTGAATTAAGGTCATTCGATGGGTTATTTGTGATGTGTTATGGATAAGAAAGTGTAAAGGAGAAGTGTTGTGGTGAAATGTATCAATTATCATGTATTGGTCAATGTTGGGAATATTATGGAATTTTTGGAATAATAGTATGATTAATGGTTTTGTCGAGGGGAAATGACATGTTTAAAGGCAAACATGTAACTCATTGACATTGTATGCATTTGTAACGTAATTGGTGGTTAATGTGAATTTTGTTAGGCATTTGTGTTGTAGAGTGACACATAAATAAGGAGCGGGATTATTGTATATGCATCTAAGGTTGTATAGTCGTATTGCGAATCCAAGGTATGTAAGGTTACTTTGTCCGTATCCTCCTACGGCAAATAGTGTTCACATTGATATGTCACTAGTTCTATCCCGAAACGTGCTAAGGTATTCCATATCCGGTTATCAAGGGTCATTGTTATATATTTCCTACTCATTGTCCATTTATGAATCTCATGTCTCATATCCATGGATAATGTTCCAATGTTCCAATAGTGATTATACTTATGTCTTTTGATCATTACTTTTAGTTCCAATGGTTCCCATAGTATTATGATTCTAATAATGTCATGTTGCCAAATCATTCACATGGTTCTCACTCATTGGTTAATGATCCAAAGCTTCCAACAATGTTATGCTCCAAAGTTCCAAAGTAATGTTATGACTATCCAAGTATCAATCTCAAAGTAAAGATCAAAGTAATGCAAATGTGGTCAATGATCAAGTATGGGTGGAAAGTCTAGGGGCATAAGCCTAGCTCGACTCGATCCCGATGTATTGATTTATGGGTGGCAAGTCTAGGGGCGTAAGCCTAGCTCAACTCGATCCCGATGTATTGATTTATGGGTGGCAGGTCTAGGGGGGTAAGCCTAGCTCGACTCGATCCCGATGTATTGATTTATGGGTGGCAAGTCTAGGGGCATAAGCCTAGCTCGACTCGATCCCAATATGATGTTATGATATGAAAAGACCCACTGATCAGTAGGGGCCCGGGTACATTGTTATCATTGAGCATTGAGATAAAGAAAGAAAAGAAAGTAATGAAAGCAATCCACATGGTTTCCCAAAATACCAAATGGTGACTTATTCACATTGATTATTCATATGTTTTGTGAGTTCATTGAAATATTCATGTATTGTACAGTTTCATCTGAGCCTTGCATACTCAGTACTTATTTCGTACTGACCCCTCTCGGGGAATTTACCTTACTTGCTGCAGGCGCAAGTACCAGTAGGCGTCCCCAGTAGATTGCCAGTGTTAGCGGTTCTTTGGTGAGCTCCAGCTCATTCGGGGCTTCTCCGAGTCAGAGTGTATATATGTTTTGGGTGATGTACATATTGTGTAAAGCGGGGACTTGTCCCGACTTATGGTTCAGTTTGGTTAATGCTCTTGTTAGAGGCTTTGTAGATGGATGTGGGTGTATCAGTGTAAAAGACTTATGTTGTTTTGACTAGATGGCCTCAACGGCCATGTTTCATACGTATGTATAAATATGTCCCATGTTTGCCTTTATTCGTCTTCCATGTTCTTATGCAATGGTGGTTATGATTATGATATGCATATGATTGAACATAGGCAAAGGTTGGTTCTCTCGGGCCTTATCGGCTACGGATACCAATCATGTCTCGATGGGATTCGGGGCGTGACAAAAGTGGTATCAGAGCAGTCGGTCTAAGGATGTCTACAAAGCCGTGTCTGAGTAGAGTCTTACTTATCGATGTGTTGTGCACCACATTGATAAGTAGGAGGCTACGGGACATTTAGGATGTCGTTTATTTTCTTCATTCTAGATCGTGCAATAGAGCCAATGTTGTAAGTTGCATTGTATCTGATCTTAGTAATTATTATTTTTTTGGTATAGTCAAAATGCCGAACACTAGAAGAGGAAGAGGAAAAGGTAAAAGTAAGCTGATAGATAGAATTGCTGGTGAAGGAACAAGTAGACCACCACCTGAACAAGTTGATCAAGGTGGGGCTGAAACTGAGTTCGCAACGCGAGCTTCTTCTACTTCTTCAGCTCCAGAAGAGCCGAGAAGAAGGGAAGTGCCCGTGGAACCACCGACGAATGCCACAGATCAGGATCTTAGGAATGCTGTACAGATGTTGACATAGTTAGTGGCGGCACAAAGCCAGGGAAGAGCTGGTGCAATGACACATGATGATGATGCGGCTAGAATGGCAAGTCGCAGAACACAGGATTTCTTAAAACTGGACCCTCCTATATTTACAGGGTCCGATCCAAAAGCAGATCCACAGGACTTCGTGGATCAAGTTCAAAGGGCCTTGGAAGTAATGCATGTGACAGGGGTAGAGACAGTTGAACTTGCTGCGTACAGGTTGAAGGGAGAAACAATATTATGGTATGAGGATTGGAAGAAATCCCGTGACATTGGTGTAGATTCACCGACATGGAAAGAGTTTAAGGTGGCTTTCCTTGATCATTACTTGCCCTATGAGATCCGTGAGGCACGTGCGGATCAGTTCCTAAATCTCCGTCAAGGAAATTTGAGTGTCAGAGAATATAGCTTGCAATTTAATTCCTTGGCTCGATATGCGCCAAATGTTGTGGCTACGATGACAGACAGGGTCCATAGATACGTGGACAGACTAGAGCCATATTTGGTGAGAGATTGCACTATTGCGGCCTTGAATAGGGACATGGACATTGCTCGAATACAAGCCTTCGCCCAGAAAATGGAGGATCAGAGACAGAGACGAAGGGTACATGAATTTGATAGGGGACAGTCCAAAAGGGCTAGACCTATGGGACCACCTGTGATGTCCCAAGGAGGATCTAGGCCCCGCATATTTCCTAGACCACCTAGACCGTCGTTCTCTTATTCCACAGGGAGTGCTTATTCTCAGTCTCGAGGGTTTAGAGGTGGTTCAGCTGGGCAGAGTAGTGGGGGTCATGGATCACAGTCAGCAGGTTTTCCTCGTCAGCAGTGTCAACACTGTGGGCGTATTCACCCAGGCACATGTCGGGCAGGAACGAATGTCTGCTTTTGGTGTGGTATGCCGGGACATATAGCGAGAGAATGTCCACAGCGGAGCATAGGTGGTATAGCACGGCCAGCTGGGTCGGCTGTTGCGTCATCAATATCGGTTCCTTCACTGGGCCGAGGGGTACAGCCTAGTGGCCGTGGTAGAGGTGCCAGAGGAGCAGCCAGTACTAGCGGGGTCCAGAATCGCACTTATGCTTTGGTGGACCGCCAGAATTCAGAGGCTTCCCCAGATGTCGTCACAGGTACATTATCCATATTCTCACATAATGTATATGCACTAATTGACCCAGGTTTTACATTTTCCTATGTTACTCCATTGGTTGCTGCGAAATTTGCAAAGGCACCGGAATTATTAATTAAGTCAATTGAAGTGTCTACACCGGTTGGTGAATATATTATTGCAAAGAGAGTGTATCGTAACTGTGTGGTAACTGTGTGTGGTCATGATACGTTGGCCGATCTCATTGAATTGGACATGGTGGATTTTGATGTAATTATGGGAATGGATTGGTTGGCTTCGTGTTATGCTACGGTAGATTGCCGGGCCAAGAAGGTACAATTTTGTTTTCCACAGGAAAATGTTCTAGAATGGCAGGGTAAGGTAGGGGCACCACGAGGAAGATTTATTTCCTATTTGAAAGCAAGGAAAATGATTGCCAAGGGATACATATGTCATTTGGTACGAGTGAAAGATAATGATGTGGAACCATTAATTCCACAGTCAGTACCGGTAGTCAATGAATTTCTTGATGTATTTCCAGAGGATCTTCCAGGTTTACCCCCAGAACGAGAAGTGGAATTCGGCATTGATGTGATTCCAGGCACTCAGCCTATTTCTATCCCTCCATATAGAATGGCTCCAGCGGAACTACGTGAATTGAAGGAGCAGTTGAAAGATTTGCTGGACAAGGGCTTCATTAGGCCTAGTATGTCCCCGTGGGGTGCACCAGTATTATTTGTGCGAAAGAAAGATGGCACCTTGAGAATGTGCATCGACTATCGGCAACTGAATAAAGTAACGATCAAGAACAAATATCCCCTCCCTCGAATTGATGATTTTTTTGATCAGTTACAGGGTGCCAAGTGTTTTTCGAAAATTGACTTGAGGTCGGGTTACCATCAAGTCAGAGTTAGAGAGGAAGATGTGTCCAAGACAGCTTTCCGAACAAGGTATGGTCATTATGAATTTTTGGTTATGTCATTTGGACTAACAAATGCACCGGCTGTGTTTATGGATTTGATGAATAGGATGTTTAAGCCATTTCTGGACGTGTTCATCACGGTATTTAAAGATGACATCCTTGTCTATTCAAGATCACCAGAAGACCACGCTAATCATTTACGGCACGTGTTGCAAATCCTCCGTGAGCGAAAGTTGTATGCAAAATTCTCCAAATGTGAATTTTGGTTAAAATCAGTTGCATTCTTAGGTCACATTGTGTCAGATGAAGGGATCCAGGTCGATACATAGAAGATTAAAGTAGTGAAAAACTGGCCAAGACCTACGACACCCATAGAGATTCGCAGTTTTTTGGGTTTGGCAGGTTATTACCGGAGATTTGTAGAAAGGTTTGCTTCTATTGCAGCACCATTAACAAAGTTAACTCACAAGGAAATGAAGTTTCAATGGAATGATGCATGTGAAAGAGGGTTTCAAAAATTGAAAGATAAGTTGACTTCCACACCAGTGTTAGTTCTTCCTGAAGGCACAAAGGGCTATGCAGTGTATTGTGATGCTTTCGGGATTGGTATCGGATGTGTGTTGATGCATCATGGTAGGGTGATAGCATATGCCTCACGACAGTTGCGGCCACATGAGAAAAACTATCCCATACATGATCTTGAATTGGCAGCGGTAGTTTTTGCTTTAAAGATATGGCGTCATTATTTATATGGGGTTCATGTTGACATCTATAAGGATCACAAAAGCTTGCAATATCTTTTTAAGCAAAAGGAACTCAATTTGAGGCAACGAAGGTGGTTGGAGCTTTTAAAAGATTATGACATTGATATTCTTTATCACCCAGGCAAAGCAAATGTCGTAGCTGATGCATTGAGCCGTAAGGTAGTCGAAAGCACTAGTGGTCAGTTGAATGAAAAGCGTGAGATAATCAAAGATTTGAATCAATTAGCCAGCTTGGGAGTTCGCCTTATTGAAACTTCAGATGATAGAGTTATGGTGCAGAATGCAGCAGAATCCTCCTTGATAGCTGAAGTGAAAGAGAAGCAATTTGCGGATTCTATTTTATTGCAGCTAAAGGAGAATGTGCGGCAGAATTTGACCAAGGCATTTGATATTACACCGGAAGGGGTACTTCAATGTCAAGGGAGATTATGTGTACCAGACATAGATGAGCTGAGGACACGAATAATGACAGAGGCGCACCATTCGCGCTATTCCATTCACCCGGGTGCTACTAAAATGTACCATGAATTGAAAGAAGTGTATTGGTGGGGCAACATGAAAAAGAACATTGCAGAATTTGTCGCGCAATGCCCAAATTGTCAACAAGTTAAAGTGGAACATCAGAAATCGGGAGGTTACATGCAATGTATCAATCTTCCAGTCTGGAAGTGGGATATGATTAATATGGATTTCATTACGGGTTTGCCTCGTACATTGCGGAAGTTTGATTCTATATGGGTCATAGTGGACCGACTTACCAAGTCAGCGCATTTTCTACCTGTCAAGATGACCTATACGGCTGAGGATTATGCGAAGTTGTATGTGAAGGAGATAGTACGATTGCATGGTATTCCACTTTCTATCATATCAGACAGAGGAGCACAGTTCACAGCACACTTTTGGAAATCTTTTCAGCGGAGTTTGGGTACTCAGGTGAATTTGAGTACGGCTTTCCATCCTCAAACTGATGGACAAGCAGAACGTACCATTCAGACACTTGAAGATATGCTACGAGCATGTACGTTAGATTTTCAGGGCAGTTGGGATGACCATTTGCCTCTTATTGAATTTGCTTATAACAATAGCTATCATTCAAGTATTCAGACGGCACCTTATGAAGCATTGTACGGAAGAAAATGTAGATCACCAATTGGGTGGTTTGAAGAAGGTGAAACTACCTTACTTGGGCCGGATATGGTGCACCAGGCTATGGAGAAAGTCAAAGTGATCCAACAGCAATTACAAACGGCCCAGAGTCGGCACAAGTCCTATGCTGATGTTAGGAGAAGAGGACTTGAATTTGCCATAGGTGATTGGGTATTCCTAAAGGTGTCACCGATGAAAGGGGTAATGAGGTTTGGAAAGAAAGGGAAATTGAGTCCACGTTACATAGGCCCATATGAAATTATTAGAAGAATTGGGCAAGTCGCGTATGAGTTGGCACTACCCCAGGAATTTTCCTCAGTCCATCCGGTATTTCATGTGTCGATGCTTCGGAAATGCATAGGAGATCCATCTCGTATTGTTCCCGTAGAGGATGTTCAAGTTATGGAGTATCTCACTTATGAAGAAGTGCCCATTGCTATCCTAGATCGACAAGTAAAAAGATTGACAAATAAAGACATAGCATCCGTAAAAGTCCTTTGGAGAAACCAACAAGTAGAGGAGATCACATGGGAAGCGAAAGAAATGATGAAATCCAAGTATCCCCATTTATTTCAAATGGACCAAGAAGTACACAGTGCGGAGGTGGAACAATAACAAGTAAGTATTTAAGAGCATTATGTATATAGGTATGTTAAAGTAAAGATGCATTTGTTGTGTATAAGACATGTTGTTAACATTCGAGGACGAATGTTTCTAAGGGGGGAAGAATGTAACACCCCGTACTTTTCTAACCTCACTTGACACCTTGGGGTCATATCTACATAGGTGTTAAGATGCCATGAATATGTGTTTTATAGTGTTTTTGGTGAAACATTTGATATCGGACTTAACATGTGCGATTAGACCTTCGTAGGGGGTGTTTTGTGAATTCGTAATGCATTTGGGTGAGGCCCCGCACATGTTCTAACCTCATTTAGTGACTTTAAGTCATGTTTACTTGAGGGTTAAGATCACTAAGTAAGTATTTTGTAGTGTTTTGATAAGGGATTGGACGATACGTAAACATTGGATAAGTGGCCGAAAATTTCAGCAAAGTGCTGAACCTTGCGCCACTACCCTGTTTCAGGGGTGTGGCGCAAGCCACCTGCAGCCAAGAAGTTCATAGGAGTCTGCAAACTTGCGCCACTACCCTGTTTCAGGGGTGTGGCGCAAGGCACAAAAGATGTGCCCTTCCGGAGTCGTTTCGTAACGCAATTCTACGACGATTTCTAGATGGTTTCTTTTGGTTCTTTGGAGTTATTTGAGCATTGTTAAAGATTCAAACACTTCAATACACTCCTACATACTCCTACATGATCAAATCATGAAATATGAATAGTGATCCAAAATGTCCAATGAAACCAAGGGCGACTAGAATGCCTATTTTTGCGATCGAAAGGACGAATGAGAATCTTTTAAGAGAATATTGTCGTGACATTATGGAATTATGTAAATATGAGATATAAGGTGAATAATACATGAAATTTGGTGGGTTACATGGATATGTGTTATTGGGCCCAAAATTAGGCCCAAAATGGAATAAAAGACTTGGGCCAAATGGGTCATTTGACCCATTCTTGCCATGACCACTCCATTATTGCTCCCAAATGGCTAAGGATGACTTGAGAACTATATAAGGGACCCAAAAATCAGATTTTATTGAAGCAAAACACACATGCTTTTTCTATCTTTTTTCTAGAAAAATCTCAAGAACACTTCTTTGACTCCCAAAAACCCTAAGGCATTTTTAGACAAGATCACTATCTTCCAAGCTTGGGTAAGTGATTATTCTTGTACTTTAACATATTATGAGCATGAGAGATTATGTATATCATGTTGGTTATGCTTGGAAGTGTTGAATATGGTGTTTTGTGTTTTGGTAAAAGATGTGAAATCCATGGGATTGTAATTCGGATTATGACTTGTGGTCTTGATGAAAAAGTATGGTATGGATAAAATAACAACATGTATGGTGTTATTATGGTCCCAAACTTGTTATTTTTCTAAAAGTATAAATTGTGGGATTTTGGCCGATATGTGTTATGAGTTGAATTAAGGTCATTCGATGGGTTATTTGTGATGTGTTATGGATAAGAAAGTGTAAAGGAGAAGTGTTGTGGTGAAATGTATCAATTATCATGTATTGGTCAATGTTGGGAATATTATGGAATTTTTGGAATAATAGTATGATTAATGGTTTTGTCGAGGGGAAATGACATGTTTAAAGGCAAACATGTAACTCATTGACATTGTATGCATTTGTAACGTAATTGGTGGTTAATGTGAATTTTGTTAGGCATTTGTGTTGTAGAGTGACACATAAATAAGGAGCGGGATTATTGTATATGCATCTAAGGTTGTATAGTCGTATTGCGAATCCAAGGTATGTAAGGTTACTTTGTCCGTATCCTCCTACAGCAAATAGTGTTCACATTGATATGTCACTAGTTCTATCCCGAAACGTGCTAAGGTATTCCATATCCGGTTATCAAGGGTCATTGTTATATATTTCCTACTCATTGTCCATTTATGAATCTCATGTCTCATATCCATGGATAATGTTCCAATGTTCCAATAGTGATTATACTTATGTCTTTTGATCATTACTTTTAGTTCCAATGGTTCCCATAGTATTATGATTCTAATAATGTCATGTTGCCAAATCATTCACATGGTTCTCACTCATTGGTTAATGATCCAAAGCTTCCAACAATGTTATGCTCCAAAGTTCCAAAGTAATGTTATGACTATCCAAGTATCAATCTCAAAGTAAAGATCAAAGTAATGCAAATGTGGTCAATGATCAAGTATGGGTGGAAAGTCTAGGGGCATAAGCCTAGCTCGACTCGATCCCGATGTATTGATTTATGGGTGGCAAGTCTAGGGGCGTAAGCCTAGCTCAACTCGATCCCGATGTATTGATTTATGGGTGGCAGGTCTAGGGGGGTAAGCCTAGCTCGACTCGATCCCGATGTATTGATTTATGGGTGGCAAGTCTAGGGGCATAAGCCTAGCTCGACTCGATCCCAATATGATGTTATGATATGAAAAGACCCACTGATCAGTAGGGGCCCGGGTACATTGTTATCATTGAGCATTGAGATAAAGAAAGAAAAGAAAGTAATGAAAGCAATCCACATGGTTTCCCAAAATACCAAATGGTGACTTATTCACATTGATTATTCATATGTTTTGTGAGTTCATTGAAATATTCATGTATTGTACAGTTTCATCTGAGCCTTGCATACTCAGTACTTATTTCGTACTGACCCCTCTCGGGGAATTTACCTTACTTGCTGCAGGCGCAAGTACCAGTAGGCGTCCCCAGTAGATTGCCAGTGTTAGCGGTTCTTTGGTGAGCTCCAGCTCATTCGGGGCTTCTCCGAGTCAGAGTGTATATATGTTTTGGGTGATGTACATATTGTGTAAAGCGGGGACTTGTCCCGACTTATGGTTCAGTTTGGTTAATGCTCTTATTAGAGGCTTTGTAGACGGATGTGGGTGTATCAGTGTAAAAGACTTATGTTGTTTTGACTAGATGGCCTCAACGGCCAAGTTTCATATGTATGTATAAATATGTTCCATGTTTGCCTTTATTCGTCTTCCATGTTCTTACACAATGGTGGTTATGATTATGATATGCATATGATTGAACATAGGCAAAGGTTGGTTCTCTCGGGCCTTATCGGCTACGGGTGCCAATCATGTCTCGATGGGATTCGGGGCGTGACAGAATCTTTGGATCTGTTTGCAAGTCTTAAGATGTCTCATGGCTGTCTAACATATTTTCTTTTTGCCTATTTGTGAAGCTTGAGTATTTAGCCAGTATTTTACAGTCACCAAATCTTCAATGTCTTAACATTAATTTGTAATTTGTGAAAAAGATGTTTGTTAAGTACTACTTTGTTAACAAAACATACTTCTTGACTCTTGAGTTGAGAATTTGACCGTGCTCCAAAATGAATTTCATGTTCCTTAGCCTGTTTCTTGATATTGAATATGTGACGGACACTTTCAGTTTTAGTAAGCTGTATAGCACCACCACATTTGGTATGCCAGCTGAGATTTTTCCTGCTACATTGCGCTCGACTTGCCATGGAATATCAGCTGCATCTGGGAAGTTAGGGGTAATGGTGAGTGCATTTGAGTTCTGCCTAGGTTCCTGCAATGATGGATAAGTGAAATCTGTGTAATAGCAACAGTTATAGAGTTCCATCTACAATGTGTATTAGTTGTCATATATGGACCTGTTAATATACAGTATCAGATGTTCCTTGCAATCATGTTATGTTGACAATATCACTTGAGTATGTACACTAGTTTGTGTTAGGTAGTTGTGTGCATTTGACCTTGGTTGGATTATTTACCAATTTGTTAAAGTTGGTTTTTTCTAGCTTTTGTTTTAAAGTAAAAGGCAACATCGCGCCTGCTCTTCAACATGAGAGGTGTATACTTACAGTGAACTAGGATAAGAAAGGACATTGTTTTAAAGTAAAAGTAATCATAATCCTTAATTGGAAATGCAGTTCCCAATTTACCGTAAGAAAAATGTAAATTTCCTTACTATTAGTGTTATAAATTCTAGTGGAGTTAACAAATTTTTCAACAAAAAAAAAAAAAGTGAGGTGCAGTGCGGTGAGGGGTATGCGCGGGTATGGGTGTGGGGCGGGTATCTACGGGTTTAAAGGTTATGCGGGGCGGGGTGGTTTTTAAATTCGTGTGTTTACAAAAAACCTGCACCGCACCCGCCCCGCCCCATTGCCACATCTAAGTAGAAGAAGTGCCCTTTCGTACCAAATAGGATTCAGGGGATCATCACCTTTGGTGACATGGCATAAGGGACAAACAAGAGACAAGTTTGTTAGGTCACTTAGGTATGCAGACGAATCTGTATAGGGCTGAGCATTGCACCCCCCTTAGAATAATAAGACACGTGGTGCAAGGATATAGGTTTTAGTACTTTAGGACTCTGGTGGCATATTCTGGTTGGCGAATGCCTAATATTGTAACCTATAAATGGTCACCCTTCTTCACTTGTAAAAGCATCCCGACTCCAATTCTCTCACTAAATACAATAGCTTTCTAGGTCTCCAAATATTTTTATTCTTTACAGTTTGTCTTGCTTTATTATTGGTCTTGCTTTGTTAATAGCTCGGGTAGTTGGAAGTTGATCTCGAGAACGCTTATATTCACTCTAGACTCACTTAGATCTGTCTTCTTTACTTTGTTTATTTCACTTACGTTATATTTTGCTTGTTCCTATAATCATCTAGTAATCAACTTGCTAGTAAATTGGACCTAATATAAGGTTAAATCATAACACGTGCTCTTGACTTACCTACAAATTTAATTGTACCAAATACACGAAAAATAATTTCGAGTCCACCGTGGGGCCTAAGCAATTGTGTGGATTTAGTCTTATTTCTTCTATGCTATCTTGGTTGTGTTTTCTTTTGCAGGAAATATGGTATGGAAAACAACAGAGAATGAACCGAGGTCGTGGTCGTGATTAAGGAGGTGGCGAAGACTTTGCTTCCAGGTTTGATCGATTCCAGTGGGCAGATAACTCACCAAGAGAAAAGAAATCTGCCCCTCAATGTAGATTTGACAAATATGAATAGTCAGAAAAAGGGTCATATGCCCCTCGATAAGGAAGAAGAAGCAGAGGGAAAAGTGGTTGGCCTAAAAGGCATCCGCGAGATCAGCAAAAGCTTTACTGACTCTTAAAAGGAGTTGACGGCCAGGATGAAGGCTTAGGATAGGATAATATATGAACTTCAGGATGGTCTAGACCAAAGAACTCCAAACTCTTCAAGAGGAAACGAGTGGAACAATGATATGAAACTTGATGGCAAGTCAGAATAACGCAAAGTAGAGGAAGCAAAAGCAGGGCTCGAAGACCCATCTTCCTCGACGACAGCCATGATAAAGTTGCTGAGGAGGGAAGATAAAGTCTCGGTACATAGAAATTCAGTCTTGCGTGAGTCGCATCCCGTGAGTTCCTCTAATCATGAAGAGATCTGACTCGATGAGCTATGCCAAGGTGACTTACATAGCTAGCATAGTGATGAGATTTATTCCAAAGAGGTTCAAGATACCATATATCCCCGAGTACAATGGGACATCGGACCCTCAAGAACATTTGTTATTTTTTATGACAGTCGTGAACGACAACAAGATGACAATGGAGGAAACCAAATTTACGATGGTGAAGAAATTGGAGAGACTATGTTGAGGACTAGCACATGCCAGCACAACAACCTACACTCCCTAAACCAATCTCATCCCTAGAAAGGGATAGACATGGACTCTTAGTGAAGAGGGCTGCAAATTGAGGAAGTAGCAAGACCTGTGGTGTATGTTATTAACGATGTTCCCCTGCTCTTAGAGTGCTGCTTTATTGTCAGCCCGGAGTAACTGGTTTCAGCCATTTGAGATAACAAAGGAGCTAAATTCCCGAAGCCTATTTGATCGAACCCAGATTTAAGGGATAAAAACATGTGGTGCGAGTTACATGGGACATATGGCCATGACACTGGGGATTGTCGACACCTTGGGAAGGAAATGTTGACTTGCTAAAGGACGACTATCTGAGGAGTTCCTGAGTGATCGGACCAAGAATAACTACAAAAAAGGTGCCTAGGGAAACATGCAACCTATCAATACGGACACACCCCGAAAGATTATAAGCTAAGCTCCCCTTCAACAACAACAACAACAACAACAACAACAACATACCCAATATATTCCCACCACATGGGGTCTGGGGGTGGGGGGTAAGTATACGCAGTCCATACCAATATGTACATTTTCTCTCCTTTTCAATATCTTCCTAAATGTTCGTCATTTTTCCTTCTGAGATCTTGCAAGTTTTTGGGGATAAATTTCTTGCTATTACAAGGGATGCCAACCATCTGGCAAAGCTAAACCCAATGCTTGAGATTAGTGGTAGAAGATATCTCTAGAACCATTAGATATTAAGGATCCCTATTGTCAGAAGGCGATGATACAATCCAAACCAGCTCTAAACCATTCACTAGAGGCCAAACATGAGAGCTTCAAGCACTCCAAGATATGTTCATGAAGCAGGAGATACTTGTGACATTCTACTACTATCAAAAGAGTGTTACGTGTTGATGATTGCATCCACAAAGGATCAAGGAGCCTTGGAGAGGTCAAGGAATACGAAAAAAAAGCAAAACGACTCACTTTTGGAGTCTGTGAGCTGAGCTCAACTGCGCCCGCAGGTGAGTGAGGTGTGCCAGAAGGTGGCCAAGGCAGCCTAAAACAGTGGCATCTGTGGCTGACCTATGTGGACAGGTGCTACCTGCGTGGGCAGGTGGCCTTAAACGGCTAGAAGGCTATGTTTTAAAGGGAAAATGGGTCACTTTTGGGCCCAAGTTTGTAATAATTGACCCATGGGTATAAATACCCAAACCATGCTTTATTTTCTTAGTTTTGCTTTGAATATTGAAGAACTAATCTCTTTTGAGAGAGTTGGTGAGTATTTGTTGACGTTTTGCTTAGGAACGTGTGGTTACGAGGGCGATCGTTTCCCTCTTGGTCACCGTAGTAATTAGGTGTTAATTGGTTAATGTAATTAGGAGTTCTAGGGTTTGAAATAATCTATTGTTCTTAATTTTATTTCCTTCTTGTTTCTAATTTTCATATATCTATAGTTTATCTTTTATTTCTTAGTTAATCCTTAGATTTCGGTTATCATTTGATATTAGAGCCGAGCTTAGGATTGTTCTAACGATTCTAGTCTTGGGTTCTGATATTAAAATCAAAAAATAAAAAAAAAGAGTTATTAGTCAAAAAAAGCCAAAAATATATTTTTGTTCTTTTTGAGTCTTTCTTGAAGTTTCTATACTAGATCTTGTTGCCTCTAGTATATTTGAGTCGGAATCTTGTGTTTGAACTTTGGTTTGAGTTGCTTTGAAGAAAAACCCTTTTGTTGAGCTTGTGTTCTTGAGCTTGAAGAGAAAATGGAAATGGGTTTTTAAATATTGTTGATTTTGTACGGATTTGAGAGCTGAAATTCTTATGAAAGTGTTCTCCACGTCAAAGGGAACCTAAATCTAAAGTTTCATGGGATTCCTAGTCAAAATGAATTAGTTGGAAAATTTAAAGTTCTTGGTGTTCTTATGGATATTCAAATCTTCAAGAAAAGGAATCCTCAAAAGGTGTTGTTTGATCTTAGAAAGGAAAGAAAAAGGCAAGAAAGTTGTTTACACAAAAGGATATCTAAAAGAAAAAGAGAATATTCCAAGAAAGAGAGTCAAAGAGGGCCCACGAAAGGAGATTTTTGGAATTTCAAGTGAGCTGCCAGGCCCTCACCTACTCCTGACCTGCACCCGCAGGAGCCCAATGCAGGACAGGGTAGATTCACTGTTGTCATCTATGCCCAGTCACCTGCGTGGGCAGGTGCCATCTATGCCCACAAAAGCTGAAACACAAATCAAGTTTTCCAAACACAATTTTTGCTCAGGTTCCATTATCTTAGTTTCATTTCTTGATTCCTATTCTCAATTCTTGATTCCTAAACTAATTAACAACTAGTAATTCATCTACTTAGTTGGTTGATTAGTTCTTGAGTTCGATTTCTTTCTTAGTCGTACTTCTTTTTGTGCTTTTCTAGTTTTCTTTTCATTGTTAATTCTTGATTCAAGTCCGAGATAATGGGATCAATTCAATCAGGACTAGCCTTCCAACTTTCAAAGGAGAGAGTTATCCCGAAGCTTATCTTACATGGGAGTCATCTTGTGAAAGAATCTTTCAAGTCAATGATCTCACTAATACCAAGAAGAGTTGCTATGCAATAGCTTAATTTGAAGGATTTGCTATCACATAGTGGGAATACGCCAAGAGATTTAAAAACGTCTTAAATGAGGGACAACCACCACCATGGGATGCATTGAAGGCTCTCATGAGGAGAAAATATGTGCCGGAAAGGTATAAACATGAGTTACTTGCCAAGTTGTACAACCTAAGGCAAGGGAACAAGAGTGTCTTAGCCTACTTTGATGAGTTTCAACAACTAATCTTAAAGCTTGAGTATCAAGAAAATATGGAGCACGCCGTTACCCGCTTTAAAGTTGGGTTGAACAAGGAGATTTTCTCAGCCATGACTTGCCATAGGTTCGCTACCATAGAAGAAATCTTTCAAGCGGCCTTAGAAGTTGAGAGAGTCATTAAGGAGAGGACATCTCTCAAACCCAAAGGGTACACATCCACTAATCCATGGAGTAAGAGCAAAGAGGTAGCCCAACCTTCTTCGAATGGAACAAGAATAAGGACATCAGCAAATCTTATGACAAGAAGCTCATTGAGAAGACTACTCCAAAGTACCCACTAAGGAATGAAGGTAACAAGTATCTAACTTCTAATCCTAAAGGTTTTTAATGTTTTAAATTCCAAGGTTGGGGACACAAGGCAAATGAGTGTCCTAATCGAAAGAATGTGATCCTTAGAGAAGGAATGATATATTACCTTAGAGAAGAGGTGGGATAAGAAGATGATAATAAAGGAGAAGCCCAAGAAGAAGAGAGGTTAGAAGAAGATGAGCAAATAGAGGAAGGAAATGAGGATGCTTGGCCTCAAGATGGAGAGTTTAAGGTTCCAAACTTTGTGGTAAGATGAGTGATGATTAGTAAGGCCTTAAATGACGCTAGTCAAAGGGAAAAACTATTCCATACTAAATGTCTTATCAAAGAGAATGTATGTTCATTGGTAATTTGATAGTAAGAGTTGTGCTAATATAGCTAGTGCCATCATGGTTAATTTCTTGAAGTTACCCACAACCAACCATGCCGCACCGTACAAGTTCCAATGGTTAAACGAGTATAGAGAATTGAAAGTGACTAGACAAGTTGTGATCCGATTCAAGATTGGGAATTACCATGATGAAATACTATGTGATGTCATTCCCATGCAAGCTTTTCATATTTTGCTTGGAAGACCATGGCAATATGATCGTTCAACCAAACATGATGGAAGAACCAATCGGTATTCTCTTAAGTTGAATGGTCAAAAGTTTACCCTTGACCCTCTTTCACCATCACAAGTGAACGAGGTACATCAAAGAATGAGAGAGTTAAAGGAGAAAGGTAGTAAAGAAGGGGAGGAGGAACCCCGTGAAGAGGAGAGTGATGAAGCAAAAGAAAGGAGGAAGTTGAAGGGGAAGGCCCAAATGGTGATGTTGGCTAGAAACAAAGACTTGTTTGAGGAGGCTAATGATGAGGAGCCCATACTCCTTTTAGCCCATGTTTTTCATGCTAACTACTCTACTTCTCCTATCCCCCATTCTATTTCTCTTATTTTGCAGGAATTCGAAGATGTGCTTCCAAAGGAGCTACCAAAAGGGTTACCCCCACTTCGAGGAATTGAGCATCAAATAAAGTTCGTGCTGGGTTCACAATTGCCTAACAAACCGGCTTATTGAAGCAACCCAACGAACACCAAGGAGCTCTAAAGGCAAGTTGAGAAACTTCTTAACAAAGGATACATCAAGGAAAGCATGAGTCCATGTGCAGTCCCGGTATTATTGGTACCAAAGAAAGATGGGACTTGATGCATGTGTGTCAATTGCCGGGCTATCAACAAGATAATTGATGTGCCATGGTTTCATGGCACTTTCAATGCTTAAAACAAGGAAAATATACAATAACTTGGGTATGTTTGGTTGGTATGATGTGTTTTCTGTCCTATCTTGCAAGGAAATAGGTTATGGAGGCAAAATAGAGAAGAAGGGAAGAAGCATGCACTAGAATGGAGCATTTGAAGATGAAAGAGCCAAGTAGAAATCAGAGGAGTGACCCATAGCAAAGACTCACGTCCCATAAGTCAACCCACGTGACGTGGGTTGGTTCTATGGGTCAACTCCTGAATGTTGTGATCAAGGCCCGATTTCCATGAGATGGACCCATGGTACGTGGGTTGGTTCCACGATACCAAGTCACGATTCCATGAGTTGTTGTTGACTTTTTTCTCCTACGTTGCTTAGGATAGGATTCACTTTGTATTTATAAATAACCCTAGATTGTCCTATGTTTAGGAGTTAGTCACTACATTATTTTTAGTTGGTTGTTTCATTATTTTGAGAATCAAAAACACATTATTGATTTTGTAATCTTGGAACATCGATTCTAGGGTTTTCATTCATATTGAGATTTTAGAGTTTTCTTCTTATTGTGAGTTTACAATTATGTTTTCATCATTGAATTCTTCTTGTGTTCTTGCAATCGTGAGTAACTAAACCCATTAACTAGGGTTGTGTGAACCATGAGGAATTAATGGAACAAGTTAGGTGCGAAGCAATTCTGAACTGGTGTTACTGCATGTATTGTTATTACCTTCATTATAATTGATCTTCTAACAGTTGCAAATGTTAAAAACTCACCTGTATTCTAAACTTGCTTGAGAGAGAGGTAGATATTGGGAAAAAGGAATAACAATAGAGATTTGAAGCTATCAACCTTCATCTAATAACTTGAGCCATAACAGGGATAGTTAATCTGAGATCAAGAACAAGGGTTAGTAGTGCGACACTCGGAGACCGAGATGAGAAGAGTGAAATTCATCTAACCAAGGCCGAGAGACATTTAGATGAACCTATCTTGTTAGGTTTTGCATGCAACACAGAGGGACAGTTTTGCCAGCACAAGTAATTGATGGAGTTAAGAAATCTTGGGGATCACAGTCGGAGTTCAGGATTCTGCAGTTGTGAAAGGAATTCAATACCAGCTACCAATTCATCTGGCTGGTCATGAAACTATAGAGAAAATCACTGTTCAATTAACGGCTGAGGATAATGTGAGGCAAGCAACTCTTAGACAAGAAGATAGAGATCATCGAGGAATGCAAGAAGCAGTACAACATCTTGCTGCACTTGAAGAGACACAAAGAAGATTGAGGGTGAAACCACCACCTCAAAGACCATATGTGCCGGTTTATGATGATCTCGAAGAAAAGGATGTGGCTTATTTCGATCCGGTAGAGACTAGTGCCATTATTCCACCAATGTTACCTTAGGGCACTAAGATCGACATTACAAGTGCCATGATCTACCTGCTAAACTTGAAAGGCATATTCACCGGTTGTAACACCCCGTATATTTCTGACCCTACTTGACAACTTTGAACCATGTTTACCCTAGGTTTGAGAGCAACAAGTACGTATTTTGTATTGTTATTGATGAAACATTTGATATTGTGCTAGTAAATGTGATTAGACCTTTGTAGGAGGTGTTTGTGACTTTGTGGAGCATTCGTGGGGTGAAAAGTGAGGTTTAAGGGACATCCAAGCAAAGGATCTTAAAGATAAGAGGCAAGCAAAAGGTTGGGACTTGAAGAATCCAACCAAATCCGCAAAGAAAAGTCGAAATCAAAAATTTAGTATGGGGCGCTCCAGGTGGCGTACCAGGCCGCTTTGGCCTGAATTTTTTGTGGTACAGGCAACAAGGGGGCGCGCCAGGCAGCGTGCCAGACCGCCCCTGTACACCTTTTCCAGAGCTGAAATTTTTCTAAGTCCCTAGGGCACCCGGGAGCATGCCGGGGTGCTTTTTGCCAAATTTCTTCTACGATTATTAGTCTATAAAGAGGACTATTGGGTTATGGTATCCTTATTCCATAGTAGTAGGACTCCTCTTGATCAAGTTTGGCATTCGAGTTGAGGTTAATTCTTCGTCACAAGTATTTTATCAAATTATGTTCAATTAAGCCATGAGTGGCTAGAAATTCTTATTTTTGAGATTGAGGCTACGAACATGAATCGCGTGAGTGAATATCGTCGTGACATTTATGGAGTTATTTAAACATAAGATATATGGTGGATCATTCATTGAATTTGGTGGGCTAAGTTAACATGTGTTAATGGGCTCAATTTGAGGCCCAAAATGAAGCCAAAATGCATGGCCCAAAGGGGAAATGACCCATTCTTTAAATTTGACCAAGAAAACATGGTATTTAATGCCAATAATTGGCTAAGGATGACTTGAGGGGTTATATAAAGGGAAAAATCAGATTTTTATTCCAAAAACCACACATGCCTTTCTAGACATTTTCTAAAAGATATTTCTCATATCTTTCAAACCCTAAGTCATCTCTTTGGACAAGATCATCATTTTTCAAGCTTGGGTAAGTATTTATTCTTGTAATTTAATATATTATATGTATAAGAGATGTTTTAGATCATGATGGTTATGTCTAAAAGTGTGAGTAGTGCACTTTTACTTTTTGCTAAAAGATGTGTCATCTATGTGATTTAAACTTGAAAGGAGACTTGAGGTTTTGATGGAAATGAATGGTATGGATGAAGTGTCAACATGTATGGTGTGGTTAACTTGTTTTTGTTTCTATGTGTATAACTTGTGGATCTAACTTGTGGGGTTGTTGTGGGATTATTTTCATGAACCATATTGAGGTGACTTGATGGAGTAATTGTGACATAGTGTTAATAAGGAAGTGTAAACGATACACTTGGTGTGAAGTGCTATTGGTTTATGATTTCTTGGTCAATGTATGGAATGTTGTGGTATTGTTGGTATGACAATGCCGTATATTGTCTTGTAAAGGGCGGAATGACGTTATAAGGCAATCATGTAACTCATTGTCGTCTTATGCACTTATAAGGTAGTTGGTTGTTAACGTGAGCTCCATTATGTATTTGTGTTATAGAGTAAAACGTAAGGAAGGAGCTGGACTGTTGTATTCACGTATAGGATTGTGTATTCAAAGTGTGAAGTTAAGGTATGTAAGGTTACTCTTTCTGTATCCTTCTACAGCACATAGTGTTCACATTGTCATTGTACTTGTTCCATTTCGAAATGTTCTAAGGTATTTCATTTCAGGTTGTCATCCATTTTTAGTCACATGTTCCTCATTCATTGATCAAATGTTACTCATGTGTTACATTATTGTGGACATGTTCCAAAGTTCCAAAAATGTTATGTTCCAAAGCTCCACTATTGTTATGATTATCATTGTGTCAATCTCTCAAAAGTAAAGAAATGAAGGAATGCATAGTTTTTGGTTACAAGAGTACGGGTGGTAGCTCTAGAGGCATAAGCCTAGCTCGAGCCGATCTTGAGATTATTGGATCATGGGGTAGTCCTAGAGGCATAAGCCTAACTCGGGCCGAACCTGACAGGGGGTAGCTATAGAGGTAAGAATCTAGCTTGAGCCGAACCTGATATATTGGTTTATGGGTGGCAGCTCTATAGGTAATAACCTAGCTCGAGCCGAGCCCGATATATCGATTTATGGGTGGTGGCTCTAGAGGCATAAGCCTAGCTCGAGCCGATCCCAGCATAACGTTATGTTATGTTAAGACCCACTGATCAGTTGGGGCCCGGGTACATTGTGACACAGGTGATGATGAATAAGCATAAAAGTAAAGAAGCAAAGAAAGTAATGAAAGCAATATACATAGTTCCAAACATATGGACCGATGGTTTTGTCCATATTGGCTATTCTCTTATATTTGATTCCATTGAGGTTCTTATGTATTGATGCAATTTCTTATAGCCTTACATATTCAGTAGATTCTTCGTACTGACGTCCCTTGGGGGACTTACCTTACTTGCTGCAGGCACAGGTGCTCATAGACCCCCACAGTAGATTGCGGATCATTTACCGATCATTGGTGAGCTCCAGTTGGTTCGGGGCTTTTCGAGTCACATGTGTACATTTGTTTTGGTATTGTAAAGTTGTATAAAGCGGGGACTTGTATCGACTGTAGGTTAGTTATGTACATGTATCTGTAGAGGCTTTGTAGACGTATGTGGAAAGATAAATGAAAAAGATGTATGTCCATTTTGACTTAATGGCCCTAACGGCCAAGTTTCATATACAATACATTTTCCATGACTTCCGCCATTGGTATTTTATAGTTACATGAGGTAGAATGATATTACTATAGAGATATTCATATGAATGTACATGAGCAAAGATTGGTTCTCTCGGGCCTCAACGGCTTTGGGTGCCAGTTCGCCTCGTTGGAATTCGGGCATGACAAAAGTGGTATCAGAGCAGGTCGTTCGAAGGGTGTCTACAAAGCCGTGTCTGAGTAGAGTCTTGCTTATGGATGTGTTGTGCACCACATTTATAAGTAGGAGGCTACGGGACATTTAGGAGTTGTTTCTTTTCTTCATTTCTAGATCGTGCAATAGAGCCAATGTTATAAGTGGAATCATATCTGACCATTGTAATTGGTTTCTATGATATAGTAAAATGCCGATGACAAGAAGAGGTAGAGGCAAAGGTATAGATCGTGCAATAGAGCCAATGTTGTAAGTGGAATCGTATCTGACCATTGTAATTGGTTTCTTTGATATAGTAAAATGCCGATGACAAGAAGAGGTAGAGGTAAAGGTAAGAAGGTAGATATGCTTGCTGGTGAAGGAATGAGTAAATCACCACCTGACCAAGCTAGTCAAGGTGGTGCTAACACTGAAATTACATCACAGTCTTCTTCTACTTTTCCAGCTCCGGAAGAGCCAAGAGGTAGAAAAGTACCCGCAGAACCGCCTATGAATGCCACTGACCAGGATTTAAGAAATGAAGTGCATATGTTGACTCAGATAGTTGCTGCACAAAGTCAAGGATGAGCTGGTCCAACGACAAATAAGGATGATGCGGCTAGAGTGGCGAGTGCAGGACACAGGACTTTCTGAAATTAGACCCTCCTATATTCACTGGGTCAGATCCGAAAGCAGATACACAGGACTTTGTGGATCAAATCCAGAGGGCTCTAGATATTATGCACGTGACTGGTGTTGAAATAGTTGAACCTGCAGACTATATTTTGAAAGGTGAAGCTATATTGTGGTTTGAAGACTGGAAAAGATCGAGGAGTATTGATGCACTTCCAGCTGGTTGGAAAGAATTTAAAATGGCATTCCTTGATCATTACCTCCCATATGAGATCCGGGAGGCACGTGCAGACCAGTTTCTAAATCTACGTCAAGGGAATATGAGTGTTAGAGAATATAGTCTTCAGTTTAATTCCTTCGCTCGATATGCTCTGAATGTAGTAGCCACAATGACAGACAAAGTCCATCGATATGTGGATAGATTAGAGCCATATTTGGTAAGGGACTACACCATTGCTGCCTTGAACAAAGATATGGACATAGCTAGAATACAAGCCTTCGCTCAGAAAATAGAGGATCAGAGACAGAGAAGAAGGGTACATGAATCTGAAAGAGGACAGTCCAAAAGAGCTAGACCTATGGGACAGTTTATGGCATCCCAAGGAGAATCTAGGACTTGGATGTTTTCTAGACCGCCTAGACCATCATCTCGTATTCCACAACAGGCACTCACTCTCAATTCTGAGGGTTTAGATGCGGTTAATCTGGGCAGAGTAGTGGAATTCATGGATCACATACAACAGAATTATCTCATCAGCAGTGTCAGCACTGCAGGTGTACTCATTCAGGTACATGCCGATTAGGGACGAATGCTTGCTTTTGGTGCGGTATGTCGGGGCACATGATGAAAAAGTGTCCCTAGAGGAGCAAGGGTGGTATAGCACGACCTGCGGGATCAGCCGTTGCATCATTATCATCATCATCGGGTCCTTCTTTAGGCCAAGGTGTGCAGTCTATTGGTCATGGTAGAGGTGCCAGAGGAGCAGCCAGTACTAGTGGGGTCCAGAATTGTACTTATGCTCAAGTGGACCGACAGAATTCGGAGGATTCTCCTGATGTAGTTACAGGTATATTGTCCATATTTTCACGTCCTGTATATGCATTGATTGATTCGGGATCTACTTTATCATATTTTACTCCATTTATTCCTGTGAAATTTGAACGAACACCAGAATCCTTAGTTAAGTCAATTGAAGTATCTACACCAGTTGGTGAATTTATTGTTGCAAAAAGAGTATATCGTAATTGTGTAGTAACTGTGTGTGGTCATGATACACTAGCTGATCTCATTAAACTAGACATGGTGGATTTTGATGTGATAATGGGAATAGATTGGTTGGCTCCTTGTTATGCCACGGTAGATTGCCAGGCCAAGAAGGTACATTTTCATTTTTCACAAGAAAATGTTCTTGAATGGCAGGGTAATGTGGGGGCACCGAGTGGAAAATTCATTTCGTATCTTAAAGCAAAGAAAATGATTGCCAAGGGGTTTATATGTCATTTAGTCTGAGTGCAAGATACTGATGTGGAACCACCAATTCCTCAATCGGTTTCGGTGGTTAATGAATTTCTCGATGTATTTCCTGACGATCTTCCAGATTTACCCCCAGAACGGGAAGTAGAGTTTGGTGTTGATGTGATACCAGACACTCAGCCTATCTCTATTCCTCTGTATAGAATGGCTCCAGCAAAATTGCGTCAATTGAAGGAGCAATTGAAAAACTTGCTGGACAAGGGCTTCATCAGGCCTAGTATGTCCCCGTGGGGTTCATCGATATTATTTGTACAGAAGAAAGATGGAACATTGAGAATGTGCATTGACTATCGGCAATTGAATAAAGTAACAATCAAGAAAAAATATCCCCTCCTTAGAATTGACGATTTATTTGATCAGTTATAGGGTGCCAAGTGTTTTTCAAAGATCGACTTGAGATCGGGTTACCATCAAGTCAGAGTTAGAGAAAAGGATATACCCAAGAAAGCTTTTCGAACATGGTATGACCACTAACAAATGCACCAGCTGTTTTCATGGATTTGATGAATAGGGTGTTTAAGCCATTCCTGGATGTGTTCGTGATGGTATTTATAGACGATATTCTAGTTTATTCTAAATCACAAGAGGACCACGCGAATCACTTATGGCAGGTGTTACAGATTCTCCGGGATCGTAAGTTGTATGCCAAATTTCCTAAATGTGAATTTTGGTTAAAATCCGTAGCATTCTTGGGTCACATTGTGTCAGATGAAGGCATTAGGGTGGATACACAAAAGATCAAAGCGGTGAAAAATTGGCCAATGCCTATGATGCCCACGTAAATTCGTAGTTTTCTGGGATTGGCCGGTTATTACAGAAGGTTTGTTGAAGGGTTTTCTTACGTTACTGCACCTTTAACAAAGATTACACACAAGGCAGTCAAATTTTAGTGGAATGATGCATGTGAGAAAAGTTTCCAAGAGCTGAAAGATAAATTGACTTCTACACCGGTATTGGTACTTTTGGAAGGCACAGAAGGGTATGCAGTATATTATGATGCGTTCGGAGTTGGCCTCGGATGTGTATTGATACAACATGGTAAGGTAATAGCGTATGCCTCACGACAGTTGCGGCCAAGTGAGAGAAAATATCCCACATATGATCTTGAGCTAACAGCTGTGGTATTCGCTTTAAAGATATGGCGCCATTATTTGTATGGAGTTCATGTTGATATTTACACTGATCACAAAAGTTTACAATATATCTTTAAGCAGAAGGAACTCAATTTGAGGCAACGAAGATGGATAGAGCTCTTAAAAGACTATGATATTGATATCCTATATCATCCAGGAAAAGCAAATGTGGTGGACGATGCATTAAACCGCAAAGCAGTAGGAAGTACTAGTGGCCAGTTGACAGAAAAGCAAACTATAGTTAAAGATCTGCATCAACTAGCCAACTTGGGGGTTCGTCTTCTTGAATCCTCAGATGAAGGAGTTATTGTGCAGAATGCAGCAGAATCTTTATTAATAGCTGAAGTAAAAGAGAAGCAGCATGCGGATCCTATGTTATTGTAGCTGAAAGAGAATGTACAACAGGGTTTGACAAAGGCAAATGATTTTACGCAGGAAGGAGTACTTCAATGCCAAGGTAGATTATGTGTACCAGATGTAGATGAGCTGAGGAGACGCATTATGACAGAGGCGCATTATTCACGATATTCTATTTATCCGGGAGCTGCCAAAATGTACCATGATTTGAAGGAAATGTATTGGTAGGGAAACATGAAGAAGAACCTTGCAGAATTTATAGCTCAATGCCCGAATTGTCAACAAGTAAAGGTAGAGCATCAGAAACCAGGAGGTTACATGCAATGTATCAATCTTCCAGTCTGGAAATGGGACATGATTAATATGGATTTCATCATAGATTTGCCTCGTACACTACGGAAAATTAATTCTATATGGGTCATAGTTGACAGGCTTACCAAATCAGGGCATTTCCTACCAGTCAAGACCACCTATACAGCTGAAGATTATGCAAGGTTGTATGTTAAAGAGATAGTGCGATTGCATGGGATTCCAATTTCCATTATATCAGATAGAGGAGCATAATTTACCGCACATTTTTGGAGATCTTTTCAGAAGAGCTTGGGTACACAAGTGAATTTGAGTACGACTTTCCATCCTCAGAAAGTTGGACAGGCAGAACGTACTATCCAAACACTTGAAGATATGCTACGAGCGTGCACGTTATATTTTCAAGGTAGTTGGGATGATCATTTGCCTCTTATTGAATTTGCTTACAACAATAGCTATCATTCAAGTATTAAAATGACACCTTATAAAGCTTTATACGGAAGAAAATGTAGATCACCAATTGGATGGTTTGAAGCGGGTGAAACTGCTTTACTTGGGCCAGATCTTGTTCTCAAGCTCTGGATAAAGTTAAAGTGATCCAACAACGGCTACAAACGGCCCAAAGTCAACACAATTCCTATGCTGATATTAGAAGAAGAGGGATCGAATTCGCCATAAGTGATTGGGTATTCTTGAAGGTGTCACCGATAAAAGAGGTAATGCAATTTGGGAAGAATGGGAAGTTTCGTCCCCGATATATAGGGCCATATGAAATTGTCCGAAGATTTGGGCAAGTTGCGTATGAATTGGCACTACCCCAGGACCTCTCCACAGTTCATCCAGTATTTCATGTTTCGATGCTTTGAAAGTGCATTGGAGATCCATCTCGTATTGCTCCCATTGAAAATGTACAAGTTACGGAGAATCTCACCTATGAAGAGATACCTATTGCTATTCTGGATAGACAAGTGAAGAGGTTAAGGAATAAAGACGTAGCTTCCGTAAAGGTGCTTTGGAGAAATCAACAAGTAGAGGAGATCACATGGGAAACTGAAGAAATGATGAAGTCCAAGTACCCTCATCTGTTTCAAATGGAAGAAAAAGTTCAAAGTGCGGAAGTGGAGGAATAACAATTAAGTATCTATGAGCATTATGTGTATATGTATATATTTGCTAATATAGAGATGCATTTGTTGTACATGAGTTGATGTTATTAACATTCGAGGACGAATCTTTCTATGGGGGGAAGAATGTAGCACCCCGTACATTTCCGACCCTACTTGAAAACTTTGAACAATGTTTACCCTAGGTTCGAAAGCAACAAGTACATATTTTGTATTATTATTGATGGAACATTTGATATTGTGTTAGTAAATATGATTAGACCTTCGTAGGAGGTGTTTGTGACTTTGTGGAGTATTCGTGGGGTGAAAAGTGAGGTTTAAGGGACATCCAATCAAAGGATCTTAAATATAAGAGGCAAGCAAAAGGTTGGGACTTGAAGAATCCAACCAAATCCGCAAAGAAAAGTCAAAATCAAAAATTTAGTATGAGGCGCTCCAAGTGGCGTACCAGGCTGCTTTGGCCTAAATTTTTTGTGGTACAGACAGCAAGGGGGCGAGCCAGGCAGCGTTCCAGGCCGCCCCTGCACACCTTTTCCGGAGCTGAAATTTTTCTAAGTCCCTAGGGCGCCCGGGAGCATGCCGGCGTGCTTTTTGCTAAATTTCTTCTACGATTATTAGTCTATAAAGAGGACTATTGGGTTATGGTATCCTTATTCCATCGTAGTAGGACTAATCTTGAGCGAGTTTGGCATTCGAGTTGGGGTTAATTCTTCGTCACAAGTATTTTATCAAATTATGTTCAATTAAGCCATGAGTGGCTAGAAATTCTTATTTTTGAGATTGAGGCTACGAACATGAATCTCGTGAGTGAATATTGTCGTGAAATTTATGAAATTATTTAAACATAAGATATATGGTGGATCATACATTGAATTTGGTGGGCTAAGTTAACATGTGTTAATGGGCTCAATTTGAGGCCCAAAATGAAGCCAAAATGCATGGCCCAAAGGGGAAATGACCCATTCTTTAAATTTGACCAAGTAAACATGGCATTTAATGCCAAGAATGGTCTAAGGATGACTTGAGGGGTTATATAAAGGCAAAAATCAGATTTTTATTCCAAAAACCACACATGCCTTTCTAGACATTTTCTAAAAGATATTTCTCATATCTTTCAAACCCTAAGTCATCTCTTTGGACAAGATCATCATTTTTTAAGCTTGGATAAGTGTTTATTCTTGTGATTTAATATATTATATGCATGAGAGATGGTGTAGATCATGATGGTTATGTCTAAAAGTGTGAGTAGTGCACTTTTGCTTTTTGCTAAAAGATGTGTCATCTATGTGATTTAAACTTGAAAGGAGACTTGAGGTTTTGATGGAAGTGAATGGTATGGATGAAGTATCAACATGTATAGTGTGGTTATGACCTTAAATTGTTTTTGTTTCTATGTGTATAACTTGTGGATCCAACTTGTGGGATTGTTGTGGGATTATTTTCATGAACCATATTGAGGTGACTTGATGGAGTAATTGTGACATAGTGTTAATGAGGAAGTGTAAACGATACACTTGGTGTGAAGTGCTATTGGAGCAAAATAGGAACTTTCGATCAGGGAGAGCTCAACAAGGTTTATGATATCTTGGTCAATGTATGGAATGTTGTGGTATTATTGGTATGACAATGCCGTGAATTGTCTTGTAAAGGGCGGAATGATGTTATAAGGCAATCATGTAACTCATTGTCGTCTTATGCACTTGTAAGGTAGTTGGTTGTTAACGTGAGCTCTGTTATATATTTGTGTTGTAGATTAAAATGTAAGGAAGGAGCTGGAATGTTGTATTCATGTATAGGATTGTGTAGTCATAGTGAGAAGACAGGATATGTAAGGTTACTTTTTTCGTATCCTTCTGTAGCATATAGTGTTCGCATTGTCATTGTACTTGTTCCATTCCGAAATGTTCTAAGGTATTTCATTTTAGGTTGTCATCCATTGTTAGTCGCATGTTCCTCATTCATTGATCAAATGTTACTCATGTGTTACATAATTGTGGACATGTTCCAAAGTTCCAAAAATGTTATGTTCCAAAGCTCCACTATTGTTATGATTATCATTGTGTCAATCTCTCAAAAGTATAGAAATGAAGAAATGCATAGTTGTTGGTTACAAGAGTACGGGTGGTAGCTCTAGAGGCATAAGCCTAGCTCGAGCCGATCCCGAGATTATTGGATCAGGGGGTAGTCCTAGAGGCATAAGCCTAGCTCGGGCCGAACCTGACAGGGGGTAGCTCTAGAGGTAAGAACCTAGCTCGAGCCGAACCTGATATATTGGTTTATGGGTGGGAGCTCTATAAGTAATAACTTAGCTCGTGCCAAGCCCGTTATATCGATTTATGGGTGGTAGCTCTAGAGGCATAAGCCTAGCTCGAGCCGATCCCAACATAACGTTATGTTATGTTAAGACCCACTGATCAGTTGGAACCCGGGTACATTGTGACACAGGTGATGATGAATAAGCATAAAAGCAAAGAAGTAAAGAAAGTAATGAAAGCAATATACATAGTTCTAAACATACGGACCGATGGTTTATCCATATTGGCTATTCTCCTATATTTGATTCCATTGAGGTTCTTATGTATTGATGCAATTTCTTATAGCCTTACATACTCAGTAGATTCTTCGTACTGACGTCCCTTGGGGGACTTACCTTACTTGCTGCAGGCACAGGTGCTCATAGACCCCTACAGTAGATTGCGGATCCTTTACCGATCATTGGTGAGCTCCAGTTGGTTCGGGGTTTTTCGAGTCACATGTGTACATTTGTTTTGGTATTGTAAAGTTGTATAAAGTGGGGACTTGTCCCGACTGTAGGTTGGTTATGTACATGTATCTGTAGAGGCTTTGTAGATGTATGTGGGAAGATGAATGAAAGAGATGTATGTCCATTTTGACTTGATGGCCCTAAAGGCCAAGTTTCATATATAATATGTTTTCCATGACTTCCGCCATTGGTATTTTATAGTTACATGAGGTAGAATGATATTCCTACAGAGACATGCATATGAATGTACATGAGCAAAGATTGGTTCTCTCGGACCTCAACGGCTTTGCGTGCCAGTCCGCCTCGTTGGAATTCGGGGTGTGGCACCGGTTTTCCTACATATGATCCGAACATGCATGTAATGAACTTTGTGGGGGCCTGTACTTCATATAATTTTCCTGGAGTTGACCAAGAGGCTATTCTGTAGAGAATTTTTCCACTCTCTCTAGCAGGAGAAACAACTTTATGGTTGGCCGAATTACCATGAGGTTCCATCACTACGTGGCAAGAATTGAGAAATTAATTTCTGGAGAGATTTTTCCCACCCTCCAAGATGCTACAGTTGAAGATTGAGATTTACACTTTCAGATAGCTACATTTTGAAGCTCTTTATGAGACTTGACTTTGGTTTAAGAAGAAGTTGCAAAATATTCCAAACCATAGGATGAATGGTCGAAATTTACTTGAGATCTTCTACAGTGCTTTAAACTCCAATACCAAGGCTGTAGCAGATACTATCATTGGCGGAGCATTTATGAGTCTGAGGTGGGAACAAGCTTCAGAGATTTTAGATTGTATCACTAAGACCAACCAAGGATGGCATACTCGGGAGGCAGATACACCTGCTGGGACATATGCTATTGGAGCCTTGGCAGCACAACTGGCTTTGGTTGAATCTATAGCTCAAGAAGTCGCACAGTTGAGGACAGAAATTGGCTTGCTAACCAAACAGATTACGGCTGGAGGTGCTGAGAAGGTGCATGCCATAGGTGCACAAGGTAAAACACCTAGGCATGATGATTATGAATCTGATGTGGAGGCTAAGTACTTGGATCGAGAGGTGGCAGGTTTTCGTTCCAAGGGCCAAGGGTCTAATCAAGACTCTTGGAACTCAAGGAAAGGGAATCAAGGTCAGAACTACTATGGAGACAATTATAACAAGTCAGGATATAGAGACAGTGAACGAGATCGTGATGTTGCTTGGAGGCGAAAAGATGACTACAAAGATAATAGCGGCCTTTATTTCCCACCGGGGAACCGTGACGCTGTTCCAGAAATTCACGAATGGAATCCCTTTTTAATAAACTTGTTAAGGGGTCAAAGAGCTAGGAGAATTATCTGAAAGAGATTAGGGCAGACATCTCGAGAATAAGTTAAAAGGTTGAGTCTCACGCGACTGCCATTAAACAGCTGAAACAATAATTTAGGCAACTATCTTCAACATTGAATCAACATCAACAAGGTACACTTCCAAGCAACACCATCCAAAAACCCAAAAAATGATGCTCATTGTCTGTATATCAGAACGAGAAATGGGAAGACTCTTATTGAGGCACCCAAACAAGTTGAGGGTGTTCTTGCTACACTAGAAGAGCAAATGAATGCCACGAAAAAGGTAAAGGAAGCTCTAAGAAGTATGTTCCATTCCCAAAACTTCCTCCACCTTTCCCTCAACATCTAAATAAAAAGATGGATGAAAATAAAATTGTTATTGAGGAGATCATGAAAGAAGTTGAAGAGCCTCAGACTGATGAAAACAAGGTAAATGCTGAAAATAAAAAAGAAAAAGAAGTCCCACAAATGCTAACCCCGATTCCTAAGACGCCACCTCCATTACCTCAGCGCTTGAAGAAGACGAAAGAGGATGGAAAATTTCATAAGTTCATGTCCATATTGAAGCAACTTTCTATAAATATTCCATTGGTGGAGGCGCTGGAATAAATGTTGGGATATGCAAAGTTCATGAAAGAGTTGGTCACGAAGAAGATAACTGTCAGTTATGAGTCTGTTGGTGATTTGCACCATTGTAGTGCAATTGCATCCTGTTCTCTTGTGCAAAAGAAAAATAATCCCGATGCCTTCGCAATTCCATGCACAATTGGGTCAGTTAACTTCGCCAAAGCTTTGTGTGACCTAGGTGCAAACATTAACTTGATGCCACTGGCAGTATTCAAGAAATTAGGCTTGGGAACACTCGAGCCAACAAAGATGCAGTTATTGATGGCGGATCGTATGATCAAGAATCCTGTGGGCATATTATTTAATGTTTTGGTCAAGGTTGAAAATTCATCTTTCTTGCTGGTTTTGTTGTCTTGAACTGTAAGGTCAATTTTGAGATGCCCATAATTTTGGGAAGACCATTTTTAGCCATCGGTAGAGCATTGGTGGATTTGGAGTGGGATGAGTTGAAATTTAGAATGAATAATAAGGAAGTCACGTTCAATATT
Source organism: Capsicum rhomboideum (assembly GCA_031232105.1). Lineage (NCBI taxonomy): Eukaryota > Viridiplantae > Streptophyta > Magnoliopsida > Solanales > Solanaceae > Capsicum > Capsicum rhomboideum. Next base: position 106,216,063 of record CP124719.1, on the reverse strand, counting down.
TGCAGAACTATGAAGTAGCCAAAGTACACGAGGTTGGTTTTGGTAATAAATATTTTAGATGACCCTGGAGGCCAACCCAAGGGATATCTTGATGAAGGCTGAGTAATCAAGACACTCGCGTCATGCCGCGATGTTAAATCAGGCACTGCTTAGGAGGCAACCCAAGGTGTCTTGGTATTCCTACATTTGCTTTGATTCTTATTAGTTTGATCGACATTAGACCCACACACCTAGGGTTCCACAGGTATGTTCCTAACTCCCTTGTTTTACTTCGGTCTAATGCATTGGGGACAATGCATTCTTATTTGGTGGGGGCGGAGGTACTTGTGGGTCTATATGTCCTTTTGGGGGTTTTGGTTGCCGTGTTTCTTTTCTCTTAAGTGCTATCATAATAGAACCAATATGTTTAGGTTGTTATTTATATTATTTATGTTTTTTCGTATTTAATTAGGTAAAAAATAGGAAAACCTTGGTGCAGTCCAATTTTGAACGAATTTTGAATGATAATGATGCTTTTTGATTGTTTAAAGGATACCCCTCCTGAAAATTTTATTTTGAACTCTGTGTGTTGTATGTTAGTTTATGACAACTTTTGTATCTTGTTATGACATTAGTATTATTGACATATGACTGTAGCTAAGCGATGCATGAACTGGATAGGTAGTAGTTGATAATGTAACACTGTGCTATGTGTGTGGGAGGTCATTACCGAGTTCACTTTGTGTGTACGATCCAGAACTTGCTCGGTTAGTCTTGCCTAGGTTATAGGATAGTGATTAAGAAAGGATCATAGACCATTTTTGAATAAGTCCGCTTTTAGCCTAAATGCCAGACCAAATGAAGTAAATATCCTTTGATCCCGATTTTGAGCCTTAATTGACCTGTTTCTTTCATTAACCTATTCAACTTCCCATAAACTTACAATGAGCCTGTCTTGGCCCTGGTACCTTCTTGGACATGGTGTACCTCAACTTAGGTAAATCGTCTAAGTTGCGGGTGGCTATCATAGGGGTGCGTAGCTTGATTTGAGTATGAAGAAGGGGTTAGTAAAAAAAAAAATAGATTTGGGTGTGAAGAAGAAAAATAAAGTGAGTGAAATAAATAAAAAAAGAAAAAAATTAGAAAAAGAGATTTTTTTTTTTTTTTTAAAAGTATGAAGAAAACCACACCCAAAAATCTGAAAATAAATGAAGGAGAATAAGGAAGAATAAAATGAGAGTGGTTGGAAAGTGTAGCCAAAAATAGTGTAGTATCAAGGAGAGTTGAGTCACCATATCCATATGTACCATACCCATCCCTAAGCCTACATTACAAATCGATGAAAGTCCTATAGTGATCCTAGTCTAACTGTCCAAAAAACTAAGGCATAGAAAGTAAGGGCAAGCCTATGGTATTTCACGCACACTGTTTGAACTTCTTTGTGAGAGAGAGTGTTTTGAACCAGTCCCTACTTTGATATTCATTAGTATACTATGAGTATATGAGACTTCTTTGTTGTGAGAGTACATGGGTTGCATTGTTAGCTGCTATTTGTTCGGATAATGTCATTTGCATATATGCTTAGTTGTTTGTTCATAATCTGATGCCATCATTTGATCCCTTCTATGTCATGATAATATGCTGCATGTATACAAACCGTGATTTTGATTTGCAAATAGGAGAGGTCGGAAAAGTTTTGGTGCCAAAAGCAATGAGTCGACTGCTGTAGGTCTCTTAGGTTTCTATTAGTTAAACATCAAATGTGTTTATTTTGTGTTGTTCACCTGAGGACATGCAAACTTTCTAAGTTGAGGGTGTTAATGTGCCATGGTTTCATGGGACTTTCGATGCTTAAAACAAGGAAAATATGCAATAACTTGGGTATGTTTGGTTGGAAGGATGTGTTTTCTGTTCTATCTTGCAGGAAAATAGGTTATGGAGGCAAAATTGAGGAGAAGGAAATAGCATGCACTAGAATAGAGCATTTGAAGATGAAAGAGCCAAGTAGAAACAGGGAGAGTGACCCACGGCAAGGAATCACGTCTCGTAGGCCAACCAATGTGACGTGGGTTGGTTCCGTGGGTCAACTCCTGAATGTTGTGATCAAGGCCTGATTTCCACGAGATGGACCCACGGTACGTGGGTTGGTTCCACGATACCAAGTCACGGTTCCATGAGTTGTTGCCAACTTTTTTCTCCTACTTTGATTAGGATAGGATTCACTTTGCATCTATAAATACCCCTATATTGTCCTATGTTTAGAAGTTAGTCACTACATTATTTTTCGTTGGTTATTTCATTATTTTGAGGATCAAAAACACATTATTGATTTTGTAATCTTGGAACATCGATTCTAGGGTTTTCATTCATATTGAGATTTTAGAGTTTTCTTCTTATTGTGAGTTTACAATTATGTTTTCATCATTGAATTCTTCTTGTGTTCTTGCAATCGTGAGTAACTAAACCCATTAACTAGGGTTGTGTGAACCATAAGAAGTTAATGGAATGGGTTAAGTATGAAGCAATTTCGAACCAATGTGACTGCATGTATTGTTATTACCTTCATTATAATTGATCTTTTAATGGTTGCAAGCGTAAGAAACTCGCCTGTATTCTTAACTTGCTTGAGAGAGGTAGAGATTTGGAAAAGGGAATAACAACAGAGATTTGAAGCTATCAACCTTCAAATAATAACTTGAGCCGTAATAGGGATAGTTAATCTGGGATCAAGAACAAGGGTTAGTAGTGCGACACTTGGAGACTGAGAGGACAATAGTGAAATTCGTCTAACCAAGGTCGAGAGACATTTAGATGAACTATCTTGTTAGGTTTTGTATGCTATGCAGTCGGACAGTTTTGACAGCTCAAGTAACTGGTGGAGTTAATAAATCTTGGGGATCACAGTCCTAGTGCCTTTCTCGTATTGATCACAAATCCAAAAATCAACAATTGTTACTGTTTACAAAAACACCCCTTTTTACTTACTCTCCAATTACCCAGACAAACATTCAACAGACGTTCGTCCTATTCCCTGTGGGATCGTTCCCTATCTAGTTGGGTCCTATATTTGATTCAACGATCGCGTTATACTTTTCTGGAGGTATAGTTTGGGTGACATCAAATTTTGACGCCGTTACCTGGGAATACAGTTACAGAGTTGATTAGTTTGCTTGTTGGAGTTGATTTATTTTATTTTTCTATACTTTTAAGGGCACACGCTGGTTTATGCCCAACACTAGGAGTCAAGGTAATCCCCTGATTCCACTTGATATTGAGATAGAAAGAACACTGAGAGCAAATCAAAGAATGGTGAACACCGTCAGAGTTCAAGATCCTACAGTCACAAAAGGTATTCATAACTAGCCACTAATTCATCTGGCTGGTCATGAAACTGTGGAGTAAATCACTGCTTGATTAACGACTGAGGATAATGTGAGGTAAGCAGCTCTTAGACAAGCAGATATAGATCATCAAGGAATGCAAGAAGCAGCACAATGTCTTGCTGCACTTGAAGAGAGACAAAGAAAACTATGGGTGCAACAACTACCTCAAAGAACATATGTGCCGGTTTATAATGATCCCGAAGAAGAGGATGTCGCTTATTTTGAGTTAGTTGATACTGGTTCTATTATTTCACCAGAGTTACCTCAGGGCACTAAGTTCGATATTACAAGTGCCATGATCTACCTGCTAAACTTGAAAGGTGTATTCGCCGGTCTTCCTATTGATGATCCGAACATGCATGTAATGAACTTTGTGGGGGTCTGCACTTCATATAATTTGCCTGGAGTTGACCAAGAGGCTATTTGGTTGAGATTGCTTCTATTCTCTCTGACAGGAGAAGCGAGTTTGTGGTTGGCCGAATTACCATGAGGTTCCATAATTACGTGGAAAGAAGTGAGAAATCAGTTTCTGGATGGATTTTTCCCACCCTCCAAGATGCTACAGTTGAAGGATGAGATTTACACTTTTAGACAGTTACATTCTAAAGTACTTTACGAGACTTGGCTTCGATTCAAGAAGAAGTTGTAAAATGTTCCAAACCATAGGATGAATGGTCAAAATTTACTTAAGATCTTCTACAGAGTTTAAATGCTAATAACAAGGATGTAGCAGATACTATCACTAGCGAAGAATTTATGAGTCTGAGGTAGGAACAAGCTTTAGATATTTTAGATTGTATCACAAAGACCAACCAAGGATGGCATATTCGGGAGGCAGATACGCCTGCTGGGACATATGTTATTGGAGCCTCGGTAGAACAAAGGGCGTTGGATGCATCTATAGCTTAAGAAGTCACACAGTTGAGGACAGAAATTTGCTTGCTAGCTAAACAAATTATGGTTGGAGGTGTTGAAAAGGTGCATGCCGTAGGTGCACAAGGTAAAACACCTAGGTATGATGATTGTGAATCTGATAAGGAGGCTAAGTACTTGGATCGAGAGGTGGCGAGTTTCTGAGCCAAGGGCCAAGGGTTTAATCAATACTCATGAAACTCAAGGCAAGGGAATCAAGGTCGGAACTACTACGGAGACAATTACAATAAGTCAGGATATAGAGAAAGAGAACGAGATTGTGACAGTGATTGGAGGAAAAAAGAAGACTACAATGATAAGAGTGGTCTTTATGTCCCACCGGGGTACCGTGATGCTGATTTTGGAAATTCACGAATGGAAGCCCTTTTTATTAAACTTGTTTAGGGGTCAGAGAGCCAGGAGAATTGTCTAAAGGAGATTAGGGCAGACATTTCAGAAATAAGTCAAAAGATTGAGTCTCACGCGACTGCCATCAAACAACTGGAACAGTATTTCAAGTAGATATCTTCAACATTGAATCAGCGTCAACAAGGTAAACTTCTGAGCAACACCATCCAGAACCTGAAAAATGATGCTCACTGTATGGCTATCACAACGAGAAGTGGGAAAACTCTTATTGAGGCACCCAAACAAGTTGAGGGTGTTCATGCTACACTAGAAGAGCAAACGAATGCCACAAAAGAGGTAAAAGAAGCTCTAAAGAAGTATGTTCCATTCCCCAAACTTCCTCTACCTTTCCCTCAACATCTAAATAAAAAGGTGGATGAAAATAAAATTGTTAGTGAGGAGATCATGAAAGATGTGGAAGAGCCTCAGACTGATGAAAACAAGGTGAATGAGAGCAACCTTGAATTACTCTACATATGATCTTGAGTTGCATTCCTTTATTAGAGCTTTGGGCAATTGGCAACACTACTTGTGGCCTAAGGAATTTGTGATTCGGATCGACCATGAGTCTTTGAAATAGCTTAGGGTCCAAGACAAATTGAACAAGTGGCATGCCAAGTGGATTGAATTCTTAGAATATTTCCCTTATGTTATCCAATACAAAAAGGGGAAGGAGAACATTGTGGCCGATGCCTTGTCCCCAAAACATGTTTTTCTTAGTACTCTGTCTTCTAAATTGATTGGATTTGAATGCTCGAAGACATTGTATCCCGAGGACCCCAAGTTTGCTAAAATCTTCAAAGATTGTGAGGAATGGGAAAGGGAAAAATGTCTTGGGGATAGAACTTCTATACCCTACTCTAAATTTGATGGATTCCTATTCAAAAGAAAGAGGTTGTGTGTGCCCTCTAGCTCTTGGAGAGAGTTGTTTGTGAGAGAGGCACACAATGGTGGTATGATGGGTCACTTTGGAATTGACAAGACCCTTGGAATCCTAGAGGAATAATTCTATTGGCCCAAAATGCATCATGATGTCGTATGAATTTATGGTCAATGTATGGATTTTAGAAGTGCAAAGTCATGCCTTCTCCCTCAAGGATTATATACCCCACTTCCCACTCCCCTACGTCCATGGCTTGACATATCTATGTATTTTGTATTAGGTTTGCCTCGGACAAGGAGGGGAAGAGATATTATTTTTGTTGTGGTTGATCAGTTTTCAAAAATGGCTCATTTTATTCTGTGTCACAAGTGTGATGAGGCCTCTAATGTGGCATCTTTGTTTATAGAACATGTTGTCAAGATACATAAAATTCCCCAGACCATTGTTAGTGATAGGGACTCTAAGTTCCTTAGTCACTTTTGGAGGTCATTGCGGGGTAGGCTTGGCACCAAATTACTTTTCTCAATGTCTTGCCACCCATAAACCGATGGTCAAACCGAGGTTGTGAATAGGACGTTGGGTTCTATGCTGCACACCATGGTCAAAGGAAAAATGGCCTTTGGGAGGATCACTTACCCTTAGTCGAATTTGCTTACAATCGTGTTATTCACTTGACTATTGGTATGACTCCCTTTGAATGTGTCTATGGTTTTAACCCCGTAACCCTTTTAGATCTCATCCCTTTGTCTAGTGATGTTGTGATTAGTTTAAATGAAGAAGATGCATGAGAAGGTGAGAATTTACCTTGAGAAGAAGAATAAAGCAATAGCCAAAAGAGTGAACAATGGAAGGAGAAGGATTATACTTGAACCGGGCGATTGGGTATGGGTACACCTCTGAAAAGATCGGTTTCCCACCCAAAGGAAGGCTAAGTTGATGCCTAGAGGTGATGACCCATTCAAAGTTCTTGAGTGTATAAATGATAATGCTTATAGGATTGATCTCCCACCGGAGTATCAAGTGCACAACACATTCAACATGTGTGATCTCTCACCTTTTGATATGATAGAGGATGAGAATTTGAGGTCAAATTCTTCTCAAGATGGAGAGGATGATACAATCCAAACCCGCTCTAAATCATTCACTAGAAGCCAAGAACGAGAGCTTCAAGCACTCCAAGGGATGTTCATGAAGTGGGAGATACTTGACGACATCCTACTACCATCAAAAGGGTGTTACGTGATGGTGATTGCATCCACAAAGGATCAAGGAGCCTTAGAGAGGTCAAAGAAATGCGAAAAAGAGTAAAATGACTCACTTTTGGAGTCTGTGAGTTCACCTGCACCCACAGGTGAGTGAGGTACGCCAGTAGGTGGCCAAGGCAGCCCAAAATAGTGGCATCTGTACCTTCCCTGCATTGGCAAGTGCCGCCTGTGTGGGCAGGTGGCCTTAAACGGCTAGAAGGCTTGTTTTAAAGGGGAAATGGGTTACTTTCGGGCCCAAGTTTGTAATAATTGACCCATGGGCATAAATACCCAAACCATGCTTTATTTTCCTTAGTTTTGCTTTGAATATTGAAGAACTAATCTCTTTTGAGTGTCTTGGTGAGTATTTGTTGACATTTTTCTTAGGAGCATATGGTTACGAGGGCGATCGTTTCCCTCTTGGTCACCGTAGTAATTAGGTGTTGGTTAATATAATTAGGGGTTCTAGGATTTGAAATACTCTATTGTTCTTAATTTCATTTCCTTCTTGTGTTTAATTTTTATCTATCTATCATTTATCTTTCATTTCTTTGTTAATCCTTAGTTTTTCGTAGATTCCGGTTATCAGGAGGTGTGCACGAAGATCTAGAAGGACACGCTATACTCATTTTTCCTTCGTCCAGTTTTTATCCCCAAGAGGGTTTTTGCTGGCAAAGTTTTAAATGAGGTAGCAGTAGGGACTTCCTGGAGGAATTTCGGATTTCCTTTTTGTCACATTATGTATCAGCCATATGGTCTCAAAAAAACAATGGTATGAATAATAGATAGAAGTTCTGGAAAATATGTCGCATTCCTTTTACAAGCACAGAAATCCATCGAGATTCCTAGCATTAAAAATGAATGATCTAGAGCCTAAAACGCATTACACCATAAGCATTTAGAGATCAAAATCCCAAATACATCGAGAATAGATCGCTTTGAGCAATGAAGGGGAGGCAAGCGTTAAGTCAGGGATTCAGAGTTTTGACTTAGCAACCCGCCAGATCCCTAGAGTAAGAGATAAAACAGAGCCTCTAGGTTCTCACGATAATGGAAAAACACTAGGTACTATCAAAGAGGTTGAAAACAACTTTCTAATTAATGGACTCAGGACTCGGCTTCCAGATGAAGCGACAAAGCCATAGCCCTACTAAAAGAATAAATTCACACAAAATGCATGAATTGATCATTTGATAGCGAGAAAAGAGGCTTTTCAATCACGCACTTGGGGTTGACTCAATCATGAAGATCCCTTAAATTGCTGTAAAAATTCAAGTCCTAACCAAGAAGTCCAAAGCCAAAAATTGACTAGATAGATAATTTTCCCCTAAAATGCTATGCTTTAAAGTATATCGGTGACGTCCAGACATAGAAGCTCAGTGATAAAAAAAATAAAGGTATCCCTCTGTAACACACCAAAAGTCCCTAGAATCATATATTAGACTTAGAATAAAAACAAGTAGAAAATTTAACTTTTTGTCACAGAACAACTCACTATACGACGTATAATGAGGCCACGAGTCATGAGCTAACTCGTGGTAAGTAGTACAGTAACTATCCAAGTCCTAATACTCATGATTGAGGTGACCTATACTGACTAGTAAGATCAAAGTACTGAAAGATGGAAATTCGCTCCTAGTGGCCACGACTCCAAGCCACTAGTCGTGGACTGATAGTAAGAGTCTTGTGACTTGTATTGAAGAGAAACCAGAGAGACAACATTCTTCCTTCAACAACCATGAGTCTTTGTCACGACCCATAGGTAAACTCCATGAGTCGTGAGCTTGAAATTGTGCCTTAAGCCAGAAGTCCAGCCCAGGAGTCACAACTCAGAGGATGACTCATAGGTTCAGGATACGACTCGTACCCAGACCCGTGATAACTGAAACAAAAATTTTAGTTACATTTTAAACGGGGTATTTTCATATTTTCCTTAATTCCTACACCTAACTACATCATTTTAAGGTTTTTTAGGAGGGGTTTAAAGGGACTTAGGAATTTCTTTTCCCCATTATTTGCCCAACACTTAAAAAATATCAGAAAAAGAGTGATTAAACTCTCTCAAGGCAGAAAACCTAGGGTTCCTCTTAAGTTTAGCATTTCAAGCTTGGTTGCAAGAATTTTCCATCTCAGGTATGTGGATTTCAGCTATGGGTATTCTTTCACCCTTGTGTCCTAAAATACTTTATAAATTCCAGTTTCTCCATGATTTATGATTTAGGGTCCATACCCAAGTTATGGTTTCTCTTTAATTTCAGTCTTCTTATGATCCCTACGAAGTTAAGACATGCTTTCCATGGTTTCAAGTAAATTTCATAGATTTCAGTTATGTTTCCAAAGTATGTTTCAGACTATTATAGTTTTATGATGAATAAGCATTATTAGTGTTTAGTACACAAACTTTCAAAATACTTTCAGACTAATTAGGTTTCGACCCAGTTCTCAGAACATCAATCAGTATATTATCAGTTTGGGAGTAGTTCTTAGCACAGAGTTGGACTAGGGCCCTAGTTTAACCTAAAGTCCTAGAACTATGTGCTACCATATGTTTATTTATCCCTCCCAGTTTGGGCATCGATTTTGCGATCACGCCAGCTATGCTTTTATACTCCGATAAGGTATATTGGGTACTCTCAATGGGAGTATGCATCAGACTCTACATTAGCTCAGGTGGTTTATGTCGATTAACAAACTTTTCCATAGACTCAGTTCAGTACTTTTGCATGACCCATTCTTTCAGATACTTTGTATATTATTGTTAATATCAAATTTTACCTTAGCGTTTAAGCATACATGTTTTGGGTTATTCCACTACAGTTCAACATGTTACTCAGTTTTATACTCAGTTTGCATTCAATATAGTTTATCAGTATTCTTAGTATGCTCAATTTATTTTATAGTTTGCATATCTCACATGCTCAGTGCATTCAAAGTACTCATCACATACTTTTTTTTTATTTTTTATGTTGTATCATCATATGATATAGGTTTGGGTGCTCAATCTTAGTATCACGGTTAGTACACCCAGTACCACTTCAGAAACTATTAGTGGTGAGTCCTCATCATTAGAGGATGAGAGTTCATGATTGTTTTTAGTTTCAGTAGTTAGAGTTATCTGGAGACTTATCCTAATAACTTTTCAGTAGTAAAGGCTTTTCTGATATAGAGTCAGATATTTCAGCTTAATTCAATATTGGTACTTTGTTTAGACTTATTTTATTCAGACTATTTTAGATATTTTTATTTTAAAATCAGTTTAGCTTCCGCATAGTTACTCAATTGATTCAGTTTATCTAGTATTATGCCATGTCATTAGTTAGTTTAGGGTCATTTGTGACTCTAAGCATCATGTTAGGTCCATGGTGTAGACTTGGGTCTTTACATTTTTGGTATCAGAGTCTCAAGTTTAAGGTGTCCTAGGGTGTCTTAAAGCCGCATTTAGTAGAGTTTTTTTTTCTTAGATGTGAAGCGCGCTACACTTATTAAGGGGAGGCTGCAAAATGTTTAAAGAAAACCTTACTTCTTTTATGTTCATATCGTTCCATAGATTATAACTCTTTTTATCCTTCTAATTTGTGCTCTACATATTTACTGAATATGCCTCCCAAAAGAGCTAACAGTCGTAGAAATGGAAACCATCTAGCCCCACCAGCACTAGTAGATCCTCTGAATGAACATGTCACTCACACGAAATTCAGGGCTGCTTTTCAAATGCTTGCCCAAGCTATGACCAATCAGGTCAATCAACAAGCTTTTACACTCGTAAACCCAAATGAGAATGCGACAGCTGTTAGGGTCCGAGACTTCATTCAAATGAACCTTCCAAAGTTTTATGCTTCAAAGATAGATGAGGATCCATAAGATTTTATTGATGAGGTTCAGAAGATCATACGAATCATAGGTATTATACCAGTTGAGAGTGCAAACTTAACCTCCTATTAGTTGAAAAGGGTGGCTCAGCGTATGGTTTATGCAGTGAAAAGATAGCCGATGTGAGGATGAAGGCCCAGTTGATTGGGATGAGTTTATGATAGTTTTTTCAGATAGGATCTTTACCCCTGAGTTAAGAAAAGCTAAGGTTGAGGATTTCATCAACCTGAAGTAGGGAAACATATCTGTGAAGGAGTATTCTCTGAAGTTTACCCAACTCTCTAGGTATGCTCCAAAAATAGTTGCTGAGCTACGGGCTCGGATGAGCAAGTTTGTTTCTGATGTTTTAGAGTTATTGGTCATGGAGTGCAGGACTACTATGCTTGTTGGAGATATGAATATATCCCAACTTATCACTCATACCCAGTAGATTTAGAAAGAGAAGATAAAAGAGAAAAAAGAGAAGAATAAGAGGGAAAGGATAGGTAACTTTAAATACTCTCAACAGAGGTCGGGCGGTGGAAATCGCTTTTAGTTTCAGAAGAGGTCTTTAGCTAGTGCTCTCTATCCCAGACTTAGACATGATCAGAAAAATAGAGCATCAGGCTCTAAGTCTTAGGGCAGTGTTACAGGCAGTCGCATTTTTCCATCATGTCTTAAGTGTAGTAAGAGCCATCTAAGTGAGTGCCTTACTGGCAAGGAGGGTTGTTTTAGATATGGTCAGACTGTCCACAGGTTGAAGAAATTCCCCTTTAATGAATGGTGAGATAGGGGTAATAGGGCTCAATCTACTTCTTCAGCAGCCCCTTCAGGTCACCCAACTCAGCAGGGTGCTTCTACTAGTACAGGTGGTAGTCAACGCCAAAATCGCTTCTATGCTTTGTCTTCCTGTCAGGATCAGGAGAGCTCACCAGACGTAGTCACTGGTACGTTACGAGTGTTTTATATAGATATGTATGCATTTGATACAAGGGTCATATTTTCTTTTGTGACTCTTTATATTGTAGTAAATTTTGGTGTCAGTCCTAAAACACTTTCAAAACCCTTCTTAGTCTCTACTTATATTGATGACTCATTTTTTCTAAAAATCACCACAGTTGATCTAGTAGTGTTAGACAAGACTGATTTTGATGTCATTCTTGGCATGGATTGGTTACACTCCTATTATGCCTCAGTCGACTACAGGACCAGAGTTATTAAGTTTCAGTTTCCTAATGAACTAGTCCTAGAATGGAAGGGTAGTATCTCAACACATATAGATTGGTTTGTATCTTACCTTAAGGCTAGAAATATGACCTCTAAGGTTGTATTTATCATCTAGTTCAGGTTAAGGATTCTAAGTTTGAGACCCCAACCCTTCAATCAGTTCTAGTTATTAAAGAGTATCTAGAAGTATTTCTGAAGATCTGCTCGGAGTTTCTCCTGAACGGGAGATAGACTTTGGAATATACCTTTTTCTAGATACCCAGCCTATCTCAATTCCTCCTTACATAATGGCTCCAGCTGAGCTTAGGGAATTGAAGGATCAATTGAAAGACCTCTTAGACAAAGGCTTCATCAGACCCAACATCTCTTCATGGGGTACTTCAGTTCTCTTCGTATGTAAGAAAGATGGTTCCTTCATAATGTGCATCAATTATCATCAGTTAAAAATTCAAAATCAATAACAAGTATCCCATTCCTAGTATTGATAACTTATTTGACCTATTTTAGGATGCTGGTTTCTTCTTAAAAATAGACCTCAAATTCGACTGTTATCAGCTTAGAGTCAGAGAATGTGACATTCTATAAACAACCTTTGGAATTCGGTATGGTCACTATGAATTGGTGGTTATGTCTTTTGGATAAATGAATACTCCTGTAGCTTTTATGGACTTGATGAATGGGGTGTTCAAACAATATTTACACATGTTCGTCATCGTCTTCATAGATGAGATCCTTATTTATTCTTGGAGTGAGATGAGCATGCATACCATTTAAGAATTGCTTACAGACTCTTAAAGATCAGCAATTATTAATTTTTAGTAAGGGCATTCAGGTTGATCCTAAAACGACCGAAGCAGTTAAGAACTGGCTTAGACCCATCTCTCCATCAAACATTAGGAGTTTTTGGGCTTAGCCAGTTACTACAGGTGGTTTGTTGAAGGTTTTTCATCTATTAATTCTCCTATGTCCATATTGACTCAGGAAAAAGTTAAGTTTCAGTGGTCCGATGCTTGTGAGAAGAGTTTTCAAGAATTGAAGACTCGACTCACTTTTGCTCCAGTTTTGACTCTACCAGAGGGTCCAGATAGGTTTGTTGTTTATTGTGATGCTTCTAGAGTTGTCCTTGGGTATGTGTTGATAAATCATAATAAGGTCATAGCTTATACTTCCAGACAACTGAAAGTTCATAAGAAGAATTACCCGACTCATGATCTTGAGTTAGCAACTGTAGTTTTTGCTTTGAAGATTTGGAGGCACTATCTCTATGGAGTTCATGTGGTTTTGTTTACAGATCACAAAATCCTTCAGTATGTGTTTAGTCATAAGGATCTAAATCTTCATCAGAGAAGATGGCTAGAGTTGTTGAAAGATTATGACATGAGTGTTTTGTACCATTCGGATTAAGCCAATGTAGTGGCTGATGCTTTTAGCAGACTTTTTATGAGTAGTGTTACTTACGTGGTGGATGAAAAGAAGGAGTTAGTTTGTGATGTTCTTAGACTTGCTCGATTGGGAGTTTGTCTTGTTGATTCCGTCGAAGGTGGTGTTATGGTTCAAATTCTTTATTAGTAATGGAGGTAAAGGCACAATAGGATAATGATCCTATTTTGCTTAAGTTGAAGAAAACAATCCACAGTCAGAAAGTGGAGGTTTTCTCCCAGGGGGAGATGGTGTGCTTTGTTATTAGGGTTGCTTGTGTGTTTCAGATGTTGATGATTTGAGATGGAAAGTGTTGACAGAAGCTCACAGTTCTTAGTATTCTATTCACCCAGATGCCACCAAGGTATACCGTGACCTATGGGAAATCTATTGGTGGAATGGCAAAAGAGGGATATCGCATAGTTTGTAGCTAAGTGTACAAATTGCCAGCAGGATAAGATTGAGCACCAGAGATTGAGAGGTATGATTTAGAATATCAACATTCCTACTTGGAAGAGAGAAGAGATAAATACAGACTTCATTACAAGGTTACCTCATACACGCCAACAACATGATTTTATATGGGTTGTTGTAGACTGAATAACTAAGTCAGGATATTTCTTTCCAGTCAATACTATAGATTCAGTCGAGGATTATGCTAGACTTTAAATTCAAGAGTTGATCAGGTTGCATGGATTTCTCTTGTACCTAGGTTCATCTCAGTATAGCTTTCCACCCATAGACAGATGGTCAGGAAGAGAGGACCATTAAGACATTAGAGGATATATTGAGATCTTGTATGATAGACTTTAAATAAAATTGGGATGATCACTTACCTCTCATTGAATTTGCATCTAACAATAATTTTCACTCCAGTATTCAGATGGCTCCATTTGAGGCACTTTATGGTAGGAGATGTAGATCTTCTATTGGATGGTTTAAATTTAGTGGAACTACCTTGATAGGGCCCAATTCAGTTCATAAGACTATGTAGAAAATTCATCTAATTGAGTGAGGAGAATAGAGCTTGAGTTTGCAGTTGATGATTGAGTCTATTTGAAAATTTCACCCGTAAAAGGGGTGATGAGATTTGGCAAGAAAGGGTAGCTTAGTCCTTGATATATTTGTCCTTATAGGATTCTGAGGTGCATTGGCAATGTGGCTTATGAGTTAGAGTTGCCCGTAGAGTTAGAATCACTGCACCTAGTGTTTCATGTATCCTTGTTGAAGAAGTGCATTGGTGATCCATCATCAGTTGTGACATTAGAGAGTGTTGGCGTAAAAGCTAGTCTCTTTTATGAAGGGGTCCCAGTTGAGATTCTTGACCATCTGGTTCGTAAATTGAGGAATAAGGAAGTGTCTTTGGTGAAAGTTCTTTGGAGAAATCAGCTAGTTGAGGGAGCTACTTAGGAAGCAAAAACAGAAATAATGACCAAGTATCCTCACCTCTTTCCTTCCAGTTCAGTTTCAGCTTGAGGTAACGGTTTTCTTATTAGTATTCTTACCAAATTCATGTTCCACCAGTTGTTTTATGCTCTTAGATTGCATACATGTTTTCAGGAAATTCAGTTTAGTTTCATTCTCAGTTATATTAGATACAGTAGCAGAAATGCAACTTTTAGAACTTAGTGTTGGGCTTGCATCTCTTTCCCTACCTTTTTTAGCTTAGTTAGTCTTCATTCGAGGATGAATGTTACCAAGAGGGAGATATTGTAATATCCCAAAAGTCCCTAAGATCATATCTCAGAATACTAGTTATTAGCTACTAGCCTCCAAATCTTATCAGTTACTTCATTGTCAAAACCCATCTTCTCCAATACTTTATTTAGAAAATTCCAATTCACCCTGTCATATGCCTTTTCCATGTATAGTTTAATCACCATATTTGCAGGCTTTCCCCTCATTCTGATGTCAACAATGATCTCTTATGCTAATAGTACATTTTTTCAGTAATACTCCTGACCTTAACAAATCTTGACTGGTTCTTTGAAATAAGCCTAGGTAACAATCCTCAAGCCTATCATGCAAAACTCTTGAGATGATTTTGTCCAGAGAGTTACTCAAACTAATTGGTCTCATATCAGAAAAGGATTGTATCACCTTCTTTTTAGGCAAGAGTACTAAATTAGTATGAGTGATGGATTTTGGAAGAGTACACCCCTCAAAGAAGGCATTCACCATTCTATACACATCCTCCCCCATAATACTCTAACAACTTTGAAAAAAATGACTAGTAAATCCATTAGTACCACTAGCACTATCACCTTATAGTTCAAAAACCACCATCTTCACTTACTCCAGAGTTGGGTTAACATTAATAACTAAGTTGTCATCATCTGTTATCAAAGAAGGGATGTGCTGTAGTAGAGATAGTTCCACATCACTATTGCTGCCTGCAAATTGGTCCTAAAAAATGAAATAGATTCAACATCTACTTGTTCTCTGCCCTCATCCTATTGATCATCAGATTTAAGAATCCTGTTGACAGATATCTCTTCCTTCTACCATTTACTAGACTGTGGAAAAATCTAGTATTCTTTTTGCCTTCAGAGTACCATTGAGTTCCTGCTTTTTGCCTCCAAAATTCTTCTTCATAGTAAATGTATTGTTTCAATTTAGCATCAGCCCTTTGCAATACCATTCTATTCAATGCTGAAGGATCCTCTTCAAACAAATCTTCCTTGAATCTAACAATTTCTTCCCTAATAATAATCTGCTTGAAGATATCACCAAATCTTTCCTTACTCCAATTTATCAAGTATAACTTTGTTTTGTTCAATTTCTGCTTAAGACTAATGAAGATATCAGAATCTTCAATGGAAACCCAATTTTGTCTTACCACTTCTTGAAAGTCCTCTTTCTCATTCCAGATTTTAAGAAATCTAAATGGACTTCTGATTGAATCAGTTTGACCACCACAAGACAGAAACATTGAGGCATGATCTGAACCAGTCCTGGCTAAGTGCTCCATTTCCACAAGCCCATGCATACCTAGAAGGTTTGATTCACCATTAGTCTATCTAGTCTCTTAAAAATACACTCATTATCAACTCTTTCATTCCTCAAGGTAAAATGCCTACCTTTAAAATTGATGTCAAACAACTCACAAGAGTTTACACCAAAATTAAAGTTCTCATATTCTTGAGGATATACTGGAAGGCCACTAATCTTCTCTTCATCATTCAAAATGATATTGAAATCACCCTCCTACTAGCCAAGGCAGCCTTATATTCAAGCTAAGATTGTAGATATCATCCCACAGACTAGCCCTTTCCTGAGCATCATACTTAGCATACACTATAGTGATAATTAAAGATTTCCCAAATTATTAAAAATTCAATTGCAAAAACAATTATTGCTCTAAGTCTGATAGAACACCTACATGAACATGCTCTTGAATAAAAACCCAAATCTTTCCATTTTGATTATAATTTGCATATTGCATTCCCAGCCTTCTCTTGTATTAGTGAATTTAACTTACATCTTGAAAAAGTTCCATTAAAGCTATAATGGAGAACTTATCGTATCTATGTAATATCTGAATTCTGTGGAATGAATTTTTGGTCCTCACAAACCTCGCATTCTAAAAAGAGCTTTCATCTTTATTTAGAACTTGACTTCACACTCCTCATAGGATTTACCCTAGTAGGCTTATTCTTCACCTTATTTCTCCCTTTATGTGTCTTTAAGATTATTTGAGGTGATAAATCAACATCTTATAGAACTTGGATTTCCTTTCTCTACTTTTTTTCCTCCTCTTTATCTTCCACTAACTTTTCATGATGTGGTATATTTACTTGTTCGCTTCTAGCCTCTAATTGATGTGATACCGATTCATGAAGGGTTTTAACAGGTGCTGTTTTCTTGCAGAATGTTATTACTGTAGATTCTATATTTGCATCAGTGTCTGCTGAATTCTCCAACATGAGGTTGTCAAATGTAACCACTAGATAAGTTCCCATTATTTGTTCTGCTGTATTGAAAGCATTTGAAGAATCCACTTGCAAAGGTTTTTGATAAGTATCTTGAGCTAGTTCTTACTGAATGTCTTACTCCTTTGGACTGATTTCTCTCTTCCCATCTTCATTTTTTGCAGGTGACATTTACATATCTACTGTAGAGTGGTGTTGTACCATCTGATTATCTTTTGTTTTAACATTCACTGTTGCTCTTGGCTCCTCTTTGGAATTAGGAGTACATACTCCAACTTTATCTAATTTTGAGGAACTAATTGTGTTGTTGTTGCTGTTATTTCTTGTTGCTTCATCTTCTTCTGTTTCTTTTCTTTCTTTATGGGCCTTGATGTTATCATCTTCTATTCTAACTATTGTTGGGTCATTATCATTAGAGGCTGGCAGTGATTGTCTTTGCTGTGATTTATCCTCTGCTCTACAATTTGCTGCACTTGTACTTCTGACTTTTCCTCATTACTCATATCTGTAAGTTCCCTTTGTTTCTCCATGCTATTAGAACTCTTGTCTGCTTCTCCACTTTCTTGTGCATCTTCCTGTAACAACTCAAACGAATTTGATGTGCTTACTCCTTTGCCACCTTCTTTGTTATTTTGATTAGCCACCATATTTGTCACATTTATTAATTTGTTTATGCCTTTATCAATCTTGAATCTTCTATTAGTAGGATTCCACTTTGCAAGCACTACCTTGACATTGAAATATCTTCTCTGAACAGGTGTTGCATCTAGATCGTCCTTTTTATTTAATTTTCCTTCCTAATTCTCTTCTTATCTAAGCAATATTAGTTCAGGATGTAAGCTCCTACATTCAACCTCTTCATGCCCTTGGAGCTTACATTTATGAAAACATTTAGGCATTAGATCATATTGAATCTTCACCATCTGCACTCGTGTTTCCTTAGTCTTTTTATTAAACACCTCTAGCTCAACATAATCAGGAAGTTTGGAAACCAAGTCCACTTGGACTTTAACTCTTGCACAACTAGGTCGTGTCTTATTAATTATAGCCATATCCAGGTGAATAGGCTTTCCAACTGCAGATGCCAATGAAAATAGAGACTCTTTCACAAAAAAGTAGACAGTAGATCAGGAAAAGAAATCCATGTCATTGGTTGAGTTGTCTCTTCATAAGGTTTAAATTTGGCATCATATATGAGAGGTCTCATTTGATATGCCACTCCATCCTTTGTTGTTATATAGTACACATTTTTAGACATCATGTTCACGAAATCTTTCATCAAGTTAAACCTCATTAAAATATGTCTATTCCTGAGTAAACTAATTTTGCAATCTCCCTTCACCTTGCATTGTTTCGGTATTTGAATTCTCAAGTCCTCTAATTCAAGCCATCCATATGAAAATTTTTCAATCACTGCAAGTTGCAAATCCTCAAGTACATTCATCTTTTGAACCTCTTCCTCTGTCCACGTAACTCTTGGCACACCATTCTTATATTCCACATGTTTCATCATAATAGAATCTTGTACTAACCTCTTTCCTTGCTATGCATTATTGACTGGTTTAATGTGGTCCACATATTTCATCTTGGCTTGAATGTCGTTTTCTTTAACAGGTTGGTCATTGACAATGCATGCATCATTAGGCAACGTCAGTGACTCGCTAGGCAATTTAAGTTTTTTTTTTTGTTGAGAATTTGGATGGTATAGTTAAGGGAAATGCGTAGGGAAAGTGTGAAAAGTGAGAGGTTTATCTGGCCAGCCACATCTGAATGACCAGTGGCCAGACCGAACATACCGGTGGTAGTGGTAAGCTAGGGTTAGGGATGCTGGAGATTTAGGTTAGAGAGAGTGCTGTTTAAAGCTATTTTGGTAATAGAGGTTTTTTTGGTCCAATTATTTAATTTCTACTTATAGAGCTGTAAAAAGGGTGAAAATCATTTTCACACCCGAATTTTTCTTTAAAAATTAAACTCCCCCCTCAACTTTGAACAATAGTAATATGCCTTCCTTTATCCTATGCAATATCCATTTTACCCTTGTTATTTCAAATATATTTATGTAATACCTCTTTATATTATATATAATATTTATTTTATCACAACTTTTTACTTAAGTTCATTAACATTATAAGTAGAATAATACTTTTACGAATTTGTCATAAAATTTAATGTATGACCGTTATTTCAATATTATATGCATTAAGCATGTGTATATGTATGTAAATGCATGTGCATATATTTTTGTCTTTTCTCCACTCACTTACTTCATCTGTTTCATATTACTTGGCCCTTATTTCGATGACACACCTCTTAAGAGAATTTTAATTAGAGGTGTATTTTACTAAACTAACATAATTAATGATGCTTTGAAACTTTAAATTTGACTACTACTACTTTATGTAATTATTTAATACTAAGGATAAAAATAAAAAAAATAGAAAAAAATTCTCTTAATTTCATAAATTGAACAAGTAAATTAAAACAATTATTTTTAGTGTGAGGGTAAAGTAATATAAAACAGCGGGGATATTCTCTATTGTCTATATAAATAAATAAGTTTTGATTGTTATTAATGGAGTATTACATATATTATAATTTAAAATCTAAAAAAATACAATCTTTAAAAATTTGACCTTAATTTTATTAATTATTTTATATTTTCTGCATTTAAATATATTTATATAGTTATTATTACCTTTTATTTTCACTTGTATAAATAAATATTAGAATTTTGATTATTATTAATAAAATTAATTTTTTCGTTATGCTAATTTACTTCATTATACAACATCATTCGCTTATATACTTAATTAGTATTTCTCACTTTTTTCACCCAAAGATAATTTTTATGTTCTTATGAAAAATTGTTACATGGATTTAATATAATGAAAATATCATGATTTTAGAGAAGTAAAAAAAAGTTGATAATGAAGGGTACAATAAGCATTTTAAAAGTTTAATTAGGATAAAGAGGAGAGTATGACTATTGTTTAAAATTGAGGGGGGAGTTTGATTTTTAAAGCAAAGATTGGGGGTGAAAACGATTTTCACCCTTGCATAAACGCAATTAAGTTCATTACTAATAATTTTATGGTGTGGGTTTGACCAATTGATCAATTATTAACCATAAAATTGCAGATTTTGTCTTTCAAATCAAATGAAATGGTCTTTCATATTTCCCTTTAAATGTGTTGGTCTTTAGTTTTTGGTCTTTAACAATTGAACTTATGTCTTAGCAACAGCTGGACAAGTGGAAAATGTTGGGGTAAATCAAAAAAAGCTTGGATAAAGCCGGATCTAAGCGTTAGCTTGGTAAACATTCTGTAATAAGATGAGTAGTTATGAACCCTATAGACCATTCCCATAGGGATAGGGACATTATAAGTTCTTTATAAACTAAAATTAGGTTAAATAATTGACAAATTTAGACTTTTCCTTTAAATGATTCATCCATTTGGAATTGAATGTCCATGCTTATTTTAAATTCAAGTCCAAAGAATACCGTATGTATCCATTCACCTTTCAAAAATGATTGCTTAAACAATATGCAAAATCCAATACTTTTCCTCTAATCTAATTCATAATACAACTTTTCCTTTTTTAGAAGAAGGAGGAGAAAAATCAACATACGATGACTTTTACACGTTCTTTAAAACTAATTTTTATAATTCTTGTAATGTCAATTAACGTCAAACTTGGACATTTAAATTGAAATAAAATTGCTCTGATGTAGGTATAACATTAACAGTCAATCCACTAGATTGCAGGAATTACCTTTTTCTGGTTTCACGTTAGATGTTAATACCATTATTTTCTGTTATTAGCATTCGGTACTTCAAATTGATATTTTAACCAAAAATTTGGTAAATGTAGCTAACTACTAGTTTAAACTAGGGTTATTTACGAAAAACTAAAAAAATCAATCTATTCAAATAAAACCAGAAAAGGAAAACGATGTTTTCTTGGTTTGGTTTGATTTTATTTTGTTTTTAAATTTTAAGAATCAATAGTATTTAATTTGAATTTCAATTTAAGTGAAAATTAATCAAACAATCTAGTTAAAAATTATAGTTACGTTTATAAATATGCTTTTTTATTTATATATTTTTTTAAAACAATACTATACATTATCTTTTGTAGTTTTGGGTTGCTTCTTTAATTGTACCTTAGCGTTGGTGTGTACATAATCTGAGTTGGTGCAGGTTTCTCAAGTATCAAATCAAACAAACTGTGTCAAGTTTTTAAATCTATAATCCAAACAAAACCAATAGAAGACTGATTTTTCAATCACAAACTTTTTTCGGGGTTTTCAGTTTTCTCTGGTTCTTCACTTTTTTTCCTGATAAAGTCTTTATACAAAACATATAACCTGTAGTTGAAATATTTCTTTAATTCAAGTAAGATACAACTATCTAAGATGTTTCTTAATCAAATAAGAAAATAACATAGAACATGAGATGAGTGATGACATTGTATTAAAATACTCAATCAAAAAGATAACGAAAAACAATTATTGCATCGAAATACCATTCGCATCTATCGATGACCTCGTGCTATGCTTCTAATAGAGAATGCAGTCAAAAGAAGTACTTAGAGGTTCATAGAAGTACGGACACACGAAAAGGAGTCAAGAATAGAATTTCCTAAGAATGTCCTGTAGCCTCCCGAAGATACGATACAGACGTCTCCGCACCGATCCGCAGGACTCTACTAAACACTTAGCTCTTGTACCAACAACACCGGTAAACCTATGCTTTGATACCAATTTGTCAAGACCCAATTTCTCAGGTCATGATGGCACCTACTATAACCCACCAGTAGATAAGCGAACCCATAGTCCAGAACAGCTAGTAATGGACTATTGATAGAAATAAAGGAAATAGCAGAATAAATATAATAGCAAGGCTAATATAACCTAAAAACCTGGTGGATCCAGTACAATAGCTTCTAGTACAACAGGAGTACAAATGAAATACAGGAAAAGATTACATATATAATTCGTATCTAATACAACATAGAGAATAGTCTACAATAAGAGGGAGAGTAGGGATATTCCAAAACGTCAAGAGCTCATCCCAAGTCTCCGATCCATAGCTGCTCCGCACTATATACACACATCAACGACGATAACTCATACTATAACCTGTAGGCTGTAGAAGTATAGTATGACTACCAAACACGTGGTACTCAGTACGCATCGGCCAACTGAGCTCCAGATACAATGTAAGCATAAAATGACATGTAAGGCATTAAAATAACTACAGGCAAATATCTAAGGAACTACGCATAGTAGTGCTAATGGAGCAATAAGGATAACTATCCTAACAACATTCAGGAACTAAAGTGCAATACCGTATATCCCTGGCCAATACATAAATAAATAGAGAAAGAAGTATATATAGTAATATACTAGGCCAAAGGTACATATACAATATGAATAGATCAAGGAAGAGAGGGATATACGGTAATAACATACTTATATGTATACATATAGGACTAACTCAAAGGTAACTACCTGAAGGAGTCAACCTAACATCTCATGGTCCCTAGCCAAGTAAAGGAGCTACACTAGCATCATCAAGCCTCTACCCAAAAGGGGTGACTAATCCTGAAATAAACAATATAACTCGCCGAGAAGATAAAGGAATCAGGAACATACCTCCAATATCAGGTACTAGTCCACAACCAACCTGCCACGAACTAACCATAATAACCAATAATAAAGTAACCGGCTAGTCCGAGCAAACAAGTATCTAATCGGATCCCCATAAGCCCGAAAGGTTCACGGAAACACTCAGCAAAAAAACAACCATAACCTGTATCTATACAGCCCCCATAAGACCGATAGATACAGGTGCCAAACAACTATACTGGTGATAAGCAATGTAAATGAATGGATGAATGCAATACAAATCGAAATGCCATAACTATAGCGGGGACACTAGACTCGAAGTGGTTCCACAATCTCAAACCATATTGTACCAAGTATATATACCTCCTCCAGCTCACCTAGCTCGCAAAGGTAGGACCTATGGCGACCATCCTTCTCCGGCACGATGGTTCTCTGACGAAGGGCCCCCCTAGGGGATTCGGGAAATCCATATACACTGACTGGTCCTGATCCAGGACTTCCAATAATCATCATAATCCATCTACTCCATCCAGTATTAGATATATATATATATATATATATATATATATATATATATATATATATATATATATATAAAATCAGTGCAAGGACTCGAACCGCAACTAAAAAGATGTAAATTCATAAATCCATTGCCCAAGATCATGCTCGGGACTAAATCATCATAATCATGTACAAAAGGTTGGAATATCCCTCGATCGAAGTAAATAGTAGTGGTAAAGTGAGTGGATAAATAATGGACCGGAATCATCCTCGATCGAAGTTCTAAAACATCATTTTTAGTTCCAAAAGCTCATAATCCAGTAAATAAGGTGGTACAATTCCCGTTATAAAATAATCCTTTTTAAAGTGAAAAGCGGGAATAAATCCCTTTTTTGGAAATAGTAGTGAAATCAAGGTTTTGGTCGAAATCGTACCACTAAATGAGCATGAATGAGCCTAAAAGTATGTATGCCATCACCAGTATCCAAACAGTACCACTATAAGCACCTAAGCGTCTGTAATATAGAATCATGTCCCCTTTAGGGATAAAATACTTACCTGGAGTCCAACTGGTATCGTAACCACGACCTCAAGCCTAATAATACATAATCGACAAAATAACACCTCATAACTACGGACACTACGGTAAATGAGGGCGTAAAGTCACTAAGAATTTAATCGGGGAAAATACTACCCAATTCACTAAGTCGAATGGTAAACCTTACACTAAAGGATCTTTAATCATCAACTATGGTTATCATGCTTATAATCAAGGGTAATAGGATTCTATGGCCATAACAAGCAACCTATACTAAGATTCGGGTCACACTTATACCCTAGATTTCCTAAATAGTCTAAGTCATGATATACTAGTCATAATCATATCCTATAATCCCAACCTAGCGTACAATCTACACTATACACAATCACATAGAGAAAAGTAGAATGAAGCCTATCTCGATGCCAAACTGCAACACTTGAATCATCCACAATTTGTTCGTCCTTGCTCCACGATCCCGAAATACTGCCCCACTGTCAAAATAGTAACCTGCACGTCATTACGAGTAAAATGATACCCATATTGCAATATAAAACTCGGGGCCCAATATGGGGTCAAAAATGGTCCTGTGGGGCTCGCTAAAGAAATTCCAAAATTGAATCCGTCACGAGGTCCCTCGAGTGATAAGGAATGTGTGCTCAAAAGTTGAGCACAAATGGGACACAAATCGGGGCCTAAATCAGTCCCCAAAGATTAGGATTTCAAAGACCTAATTTCTAAGAATTTATAATGAAATGGGACGAAATTCAATGGGTAAAATGATGAACAATAACCAAGGAGTGATGAGCTAACTTACCTTAGATTTAATAGGTGAATCCCCACTCTTTCTCACTCCTCATGCTCTCGGCAATGGGGAAAGGGGTTGAGAAAATGAGAGAAACTCGGGTGAAGAAGGGGATATAATAACCCCAGGTGCTGCTAAAGCAGTCACCTAGCTACTTAAGTGGCTATTGCTAAAGCGGTCGGGCAAGGAAAGGCGGAGGCCGCTAAAGCAGGACTTGGTCGCTAAAGCAACGTCCTCTTAAGTGGACCTTGACCGCTAAAGAGGACCTCAGCCAAATAGCCAAGGCCGCTAAAGCGTCTCAGAGTGGCTAAATCGACTACCGTTAAAGCGACTCTTTGACCTCTTTAGCAGTCAAACCAAATATCAGCTACCAGATTTTAGCTAAGTCCAAAATAGACTCCGACCGGGTGCTCGGGATTCGTTCGGAACCCCCTGCGTGCAAAAGAACTATGCTACCATACCAAATTCGACATTTCAAACTCAACAAAACCATCAAAATTTTCATTCGAGGTCATTTCGATTAAATGTCGGGCCCACACCTATAGTTTCATTTTTTACCAAATCTACCCAATAGCCCAAAACGAGTCTAGAAGCCTCGGGACTGAGACCAAGGGTCCCCCTAGTATAAAATCAACATTTTAGAGCTTTTGATGCTGTCAGAATTCCCATCTGAGATCATCTATTAGGAATTTTGGTCCATGTAACACCCCGTACTTTTCTAACCTTACTTGATACCTTGATGCCATGAAAATGTGTTTTATAGTGTCATTGGTGAAACATTTGATATCGGACTTAACATGTGCGATTAGACCTTCGTAGGAGGTGTTTTGTAATTTCGTGATACATTTGGGTGATGCCCCGTACATATTATAACCTCATTTGGTGACTTTAAGTCATGTTTACTTGATGGTTAAGATCACTAAGTAAGTATTTTGTAGTGTTTTGCTAAGGGATTGGACGATATGCAAACATTGGATAAGTGGCTGAAAAATTCAGCAAAGTGCTGAAACTTGTGCCACTACCCTGTTTCAGGGGTGTGGCGCAAGCCACCTGCATTCTAAAAATTCAGAGAAGGCTGAAAACTTTGCGCAAGGCACAAATCTTGTGCCTTTCCGGACCCGTTTTGTAACGCAATTCTACGACTCTTCTTGGATGGTTTCTTTTGGTTCTTTGGAGTTCTTTGAGCATTGTTAAAGCTTCAAACACTTCAATACACTCCTACATACTCCTACATGATCAAATCATGAAATGTAAATAGTGATTCAAAATGTCCAATGAAGTCAAGGGCGACTAGAATTCCTATTTTTGCGATCGAAACGACGAATGAGAATCTTTTAAGAGAATATTGTCGTGACATTATGAAATTATGTAAACATGATATATATGGTGAATAATACATGAAATGTGATGGATTACATGGATATGTACTATTGGGCCCAAAGTTAGGCCCAAAATGGAAATAAAAGAATTGGCCCAAAGGGCAAAGAGATCCATTCTTCCACTTTGACCTCATTAAATGCCAAGGAATGGCTAAGCTTGACTTGGGGTCTATATAAAGTCCACAAGATCAGATTTTTATCAGCAAAAACCTCTCATGCCTTTATGATATTTTCTCAACATTTCCCATTTCCAAACCCTAAAGCAAAATAATTCCTTTGGACTCTTTGGACAAGATCATCAAATTCCAAGCCTTGGTAAGTATTTATTCTCATGGATTAATTTATTATATGCATGGGAGAGTATGTATATTATGATAGTTGTGTTGGAAAGATGGTGAATAGTGTATTTTTGTTTTGGATGAAAGATGTGCTATCTTGGTAGTTTGAACTTGAATTAGGACTTGTGCCTTTGATGAAAAAGCATGGTATGGACAAAATATGAACATGTATGGTGTTATTTTTGGTATTAAACTTGTTCTTGTCTATAAGTGGAAATTGTGAGATTTTGGCCGATATGTGTTATGAGTTGTATTAAGTTACTTTGATGGATTAATTGTGATGTGTTATGGATAAGAAAGTGTAAAGGAGAAGTGTTGTGGTGAAATATATCAATTATCATGTATTGGTCAATGTTGGGAATATTATGGAATGTTTGGACTAATAGTATGATCAATGATTTTGTCAAGGGGAAATGGCATGTCTAAGGACAAATATGTGACTCATTGATGTTATATGCATTTGAAGAGTAGTTGGTGGTTAATGTGAATTCCGTATTGTATTTGTGTTGTAGAGTGACACATAAAGAAGGAGCGGGACTATTGTATGCACCTCTAGGATTATATATTCGTATTGCGAATCCGAGGTATGTAAGGTTACTCTGTCCGTATCTTTCTACGGCAACTAGTATTCACAGTGACATGTCACTAGTCCTATTTCGAAATGTGCTAAGGTATTCCATATCCGGTTAGCAATGGTCATTGTTGTAAATTTCCTATTCAGTGATCAAGTGTGAGTCTCATGTCCTATATTCATGGTAAATGTACCAAAGTTCCAATAGTGATTATACTCATGTTCCTTGTTCATGGATTATTGTCCAATGGTTCCCATGGTGCTAATAATGTTATATTTCTCATGATGTTTATTCACATGTCTCTCCCTCATTGGTTAATGATTCAAAGCTTCCAACAATGTTATGTTCCAAAGTTCAAATGATGTTATGACTATCAAAGTATCAATCTCAAAGTAATGAACAAAGTAATGCATATGTGGTCAATGATCAAGTACGGGTGGCAAGTCTAGGGGCGTAAGCCTAGCTCGAATCGATCCCGAGGTATGGATTTATGGGTGGCAGGTCTAGTGGCAGGTCTAGGGGCATAAGCCTAGCTCAACCCGATCCCGATGCATTGATGTATGGGTGGCAAGTCTAGGGGCATAAGCCTAGCTCGACTCGATCCCAACACGATGACATGATATGAAAAGACCCACTGATCAGTCGGGGCCCGGGTACACTGTGATATGTAATGACAAGTGAGCATTGAATGTAAAGAAAGCAACGAAAGCAATGAAAGCAATCCACATGGTTTCCAAAATGCATCATGGTGACTTATTCACATTGATAGTCATTTGTATTTGAGTTCATTGAGATATTCATGTGTTGTACAGTTTCATCTGAGCCTTACATACTCAGTACTTATTTCGTACTGACCCCTCTTGGGGAATTTACCTTACTTGCTGCAGGTGCAGGTCCTAGTAGGCCTCCACAGTAGGTTGCCAGTCGTTGCAGATCATTGGTGAGCTCCAGCTAATTCGGGGCTTCTCCGAGTCAGAGTATATATATGTTTTGGTATTGTACATGTTGTATAAAGCGGGGACTTGTCCCGACTTTTAGTTCATTTTGGTCAATACTTTGTTAGAGGCTTTTGTAGACAGGTGTGGGTGTATAAATGTAAATGGGATATGTCGTACTTGACTCGGTGGCCTCAACGGCCCAGTTTCGCGTATGTATGTATATATCATGTTCCATGGCTTTCATTGTTGGTCTTTATAGTTGTTATGTGCTTATGGGTTTCTTATGGTATTCATATAATTGAACATAGGCAAAGGTTGGTTCTCTCGGGCCTTATCGGCTACGAGTGCCAATCATGTCTCGATTGGATTCGGGGCGTGACAAAAGTGGTATCAAAGCAGGTCGATCTAAGGATGTCTACAAAGCCGTGTTGAGTAGAGTCTTACTTATCGATGTGTTGTGCACCATATTTATAAGTAGGAGGCTACGGGACATTTAGGATGTTGTTTCTTTCCTTCATTCTAGATCGTGCAATAGAGCCAATGTTGTCAGTTGCATTGTATCTGATCTTGGTAATTATTTTTCTTTGTTATAGTCAAAATGCCGAACACTAGAAGAGGAAGAGGAAAAGGTAAAAGTAAGCTGATAGATAGAATTCCTGGAGAGGGAACAAGTAGACCACCACCTGAACAAGTTGATCAAGGTGGGGCTTACACTTAGTTTGCAACGCGAGCTTCTTCTACTTCTTCAGCTCCAGAAGAGCCGAGGAGAAAGGAAGTGCCCGTGGAACCACCGAAGAATTCCACAAACTAGGATCTTAGGAATGCAGTTCATATGTTAACACAGTTAGTGGCGGCCCAGAATCAAGGACGAACTGGTCCAATGACACATGATGATGATGCGGCTAGAGTAGCCAGTCGCAGAACACAGGATTTCCTCAAATTGGACCCTCATATCTTCACAGGGGCAGATCCAAAAGCAGATCCACAGGACTTCGTGGATCAAATTCAGAGGGCCTTGGAAGTTATGCATGTGACAGGGGTAGAGACAGTTGAACTTGCTGCATACAGGTTAAAAGGAGAGGCAATATTGTGGTACGAGGATTGGAAGAAAACCTGTGATATTGATGCAACCCCACCTACTTGGGAAGAGTTTAAAATGGCTTTCCTTAATCATTACTTGCCTTATGAGATCCGTGAGGCACGTGCGGATCAATTCCTAAATCTCCGTCAAGGAAATTTGAGTGTTAGAGAATATAGCTTGCAATTTAATTCCTTAGCTTGATATGCGCCAAATGTTGTGGCTACGATGACAGACAGGGTCCATAGATACGTGGACAGACTAGAGCCATATTTGGTAAGAGATTGCACTATTGCGGCCTTGAATAGGGACATGGATATTGCTCGAATACAAGCCTTCGCCCAAAAAATGGAAGATCAAAGACAGAGACGAAGGGTACATGAATTTGATAGGGGACAGTCCAAAAGGGCTAGACCTATGGGACCACCTATGATGTCCCAAGGAGGATCTAGGCCCCGCATATTTCCTAGACCACCTAGACCGTCGTTCTCTTATTCCACAGGGAGTGCTTATTCTCAGTCTCGAGGGTTTAGAGGTGGTTAAGCTGGGCAAAGTTGTGGGGTTCATGGATCACAGGCAGCAGGATTCCCTCGTCAGCAGTATCAGCACTGCGGGCGTATTCATTCAGGCACATGTCGGACAGGGACGAATGTCTGCTTTTGGTGTGGTATGCCGGGACATATAGCGAGAGAGTGTCCACATCGGATCATGGGTGGTATAGCACGGCCAGCTGGGTCGGCTGTTGCGTCATCAGCATCGGTTCCTTCACTGGGCCGAGGGGTGCAGCCTTTTGGCCGGGGTAGAGGTGCCAGAGGAGCAGCCAGTACTAGCGGGGTCCAGAATCGCACTTATGCATTGGTGGACCACCAGAATTCAGAGGCTTCCCCAGATGTCGTCACAGGTACATTATCCATATTCTCACAAAATGTATATGCACTAATTGACCCAGATTCTACATTTTCCTATGTTACTCCATTGGTTGTTGCGAAATTTGCAAAGGTACCGGAATTATTAATTAAGTCAATTAAAGTGTCTACACCGGTTGGTGAATATATTATTGCAAAGAGAGTGTATCATAACTGTGTGGTAACTGTGTGTGGTCATGATACGTTGGCCGATCTCCTTGAATTGGACATGGTGGATTTTGATGTAATTATGGGAATGGATTGGTTGGCCTCTTGTTATGCTACGGTAGATTGCCGGGCCAAGAAGGTGCAATTTTGTTTTCCGCAAAAAAATCTTCTTGAATGGCAGGGTAGTGTAGGGGCACCACGAGGGAGATTTATTTCCTATTTGAAAGCCAGAAAAATGATTACCAAGGGATATATATGTCATTTGGTATGAGTGAAAGATAATGATGTGGAACCATTAACTCCACAGTCAGTACCGGTAGTCAATGAATTTCTTGATGTATTTCCAGAGGATCTTCCAGGTTTACCCCCAGAACGGGAAGTGGAATTTGGCATTGATGTGAGTCCGGGCACTCAGCCCATTTCTATCCCTCCATATAGAATGGCTCCAGCAGAATTGCGTGAATTGAAGGAGCAATTGAAAGATTTGCTGGATAAAGGCTTTATTAGGCCTAGTATGTCCCCGTGGGGTGCACCGGTATTGTTTGTACGAAAGAAAGATGACACCTTGAGAATGTGCATCATTTATCGGCAACTAAATAAAGTAACGATCAAGAACAAATATCCCCTCCCTCTAATTGATGATTTGTTTGATCAGTTACAGGGTGCCAAGTGTTTCTCAAAGATTGACTTGAGGTCGGGTTACCATCAAGTCAGAGTTAGAGAGGAAGATGTACCCAAGACAACTTTTCGAACACGGTATGGCCATTATGAATTTTTAGTTATGTCATTTGGACTAACAAATGCACCGGCTGTGTTTATGGATTTGATGAATAGGGTGTTTAAGCCATTCTTAGACGTGTTCGTTACAGTATTTATAGATGATATCCTTGTTTATTCAAGATCACCAGAAGACCACGCTACTCACTTACGGCAAGTGTTGCAAATCCTCCGTGAGCGTAAGTTGTATGCAAAGTTCTCCAAATGTGAGTTTTGGTTAAAATCAGTTTCCTTCTTGGGTCACATTGTGTCAGATGAAGGGATCCAGATCGATACACAGAAGATCGAAGCAGTGAAAAACTGGCCAAGACCTACGACACCCACAGAGATTCGCAGTTTTCTGGGTTTGGCAGGTTATTATCGGAGATTTGTAGAAGGGTTAGCTTTTATTGCAGCACCATTAACAAAGTTAACTCACAAGGCAATTAAGTTTCAATGGAATGATGCATGTGAAAGAGGGTTTCAAAAATTGAAAGATAAGTTGACTTCCACACCAGTGTTAGTACTTTCTGAAGGCACAGAGGGCTATGCAGTGTATTGTGATGCTTTCGAGATTGGTCTCGAATGTGTGTTGATGCAGCATGGTCGGGTGATAGCATATGCCTCACGACAGTTGCGTCCACATGAGAAAAACTATCCCACACATGATCTTGAATTGGCAGCGGTAGTTTTTGCTTTAAAGATATGGCGTCATTATTTATATGGGGTTCATGTTGACATCTATACGGATCACAAAAGCTTGAAATATCTTTTTAAGCAAAAGGAACTCAATTTGAGGCAACGAAGGTGGTTAGAGCTTTTAAAAGACTATGACATTGATATTCTTTATCACCCAGGCAAAGCAAATGTAGTAGCTGATGCATTGAGCCGTAAGGCAGTAGAAAACACTAGTGGTCAGTTGAATGAAAAGCATGAGATAATCAAAGATTTGAATCAATTAGCTAGCTTGGGAGTTTGCCTTATTGAATCCTCCGATGATAGAGTTATGGTACAGAATGCAGCAGAATCCTCCCTGATAGCTGAAGGAAAGAGAAGCAATTTGCGGATTCTATTTTATTGCAGCTAAAGGAGAATGTGCAACAGAATTTGACCAAGGCATTTGATATTACACCGGAAGGGGTACTTCAATGTCAAGGGAGATTATGTGTACCGGACATAGATGAGCTGAGGACACGAATAATGACAGAGGCGCATCATTCACGTTATTCCATTCACCCGGGTACTACTAAAATGTACCATGAATTGAAAGAAGTGTATTGGTGGGCAACGTGAAAAAGAACATTGCAGAATTTGTTGCGCAATGCCCGAATTGTCAACAAGTGAAAGTGGAACATCAGAAACTGGGAGGTTACATGCAATGTAACAATCTTCCATTATGGAAGTGGGATATGATTAATATGGATTTCATTACGGGTTTGCCTCGTACATTGTGGAAGTTTGATTCTATATGGGTCATAGTGGACCGACTTACTAAATCAACGCATTTTCTACCGGTCAAGACGACCTATACAGCTGAGGATTATGCGAAGTTGTATGTGAAGGAGATAGTACGATTGCATGGTATTCCACTTTCTATTATATCAGACAGAGGAGCACAGTTCACAACACACTTTTGGAAATCTTTTCAGCGGAGTTTGGGTACTCAGGTGAATTTGAGTACGGCTTTCCATCCTCAGACTGATGGACAAGACGAACGTACTATTCAGACACTTGAAGATATGCTACGAGCTTGTACGTTAGATTTTAAAGGCAGTTGGGATGACCATTTGCCTCTTATTTAATTTGCGTATAACAATAGCTATCATTCAAGTATTAAAATGGCACCTTATGAAGCCTTGTATGGAAGGAAATGTAGATCACCAATCGGATGGTTTGAAATAGGTGAAACTGCCTTACTTGGGCCAGATATTGTTCACCAAGCCATGGAGAAAGTTAAAGTTATCCAACAACGGTTACAAACAGCTCAAAGTCGTCACAAGTCATATGTCGATGTGCGAAGAAGAGGGCTTGAATTTGCCATATGTGATTGGGTATTTTTAAAGGTGTCACCGATGAAAGGGGTAATGCGGTTCGGAAAGAAAGGGAAATTGAGTCCACGTTACATAGGCCCATATGAAATCATTAGAAGATTTGGGCAAGTTGCGTATGAGTTGGCACTACCCCAGGACCTTTCGTCAGTCCATCTGGTATTTCATGTTTCAATGCTTCGAAAATGCATAGGAGATCCTTCGCGTATTGTTCCCATAGAGGATGTTCAAGTTAAAGAGGATCTCACTTATGAAGAGGTACCCATTGCTATTCTGGATCGACAAGTAAAGAGGTTGAGGAATAAAGACATAGCCTCCGTGAAAGTCCTTTGGAAAAATCAACAAGTAGAGGAGATCACATGGGAAGCGGAAGAAATGATGAAATCCAAGTATCCCCATCTATTTCAAATGGACCAAGAAGTTCACAATGCGGAGGTGGAACAATAAAAAGTAAGTATTTAAGAGCATTATGTGTATTTGTATACGTAAAGTAAAGATGCAATTGATGTATATAAGACGATGTTGTTAACATTCGAGGACGAATGTTTCTAAGGGGGGAAGAATGTAACACCCCGTACTTTTCTAACCTTACTTGATACCTTGATGCCATGAAAATGTGTTTTATAGTGTCATTGGTGAAACATTTGATATCGGACTTAACATGTGCGATTAGACCTTCGTAGGAGGTGTTTTGTGATTTCGTGATGCATTTGGGTGATGCCCCGTACATATTATAACCTCATTTGGTGACTTTAAGTCATGTTTACTTGATGGTTAAGATCACTAAGGAAGTATTTTGTAGTGTTTTGCTAAGGGATTGGACGATATGCAAACATTGGATAAGTGGCTGAAAAATTCAGCAAAGTGCTGAAACTTGCGCCACTACCCTGTTTCAGGGGTGTGGCGCAAGCCACCTGCATTCTAAAAATTCAGAGAAGGCTGAAAACTTTGCGCAAGGCACAAATCTTGTGCCTTTCCGGACCCGTTTTGTAACGCAATTCTACGACTCTTCTTGGATGGTTTCTTTTGGTTCTTTGGAGTTCTTTGAGCATTGTTAAAGCTTCAAACACTTCAATACACTCCTACATACTCCTACATGATCAAATCATGAAATGTAAATAGTGATTCAAAATGTCCAATGAAGTCAAGGGCGACTAGAATTCCTATTTTTGCGATCGAAACGACGAATGAGAATCTTTTAAGAGAATATTGTCGTGACATTATGAAATTATGTAAACATGATATATATGGTGAATAATACATGAAATGTGATGGATTACATGGATATGTACTATTGGGCCCAAAGTTAGGCCCAAAATGGAAATAAAAGAATTGGCCCAAAGGGCAAAGAGACCCATTCTTCCACTTTGACCTCATTAAATGCCAAGGAATGGCTAAGCTTGACTTGGGGTCTATATAAAGTCCACAAGATCAGATTTTTATCAGCAAAAACCTCTCATGCCTTTATGATATTTTCTCAACATTTCCCATTTCCAAACCCTAAAGCAAAATAATTCCTTTGGACTCTTTGGACAAGATCATCCAATTCCAAGCCTTGGTAAGTATTTATTCTCATGGATTAATTTATTATATGCATGGGAGAGTATGTATATTATGATAGTTGTGTTGGAAAGGTGGTGAATAGTATATTTTTGCTTTGGATGAAAGATGTGCTATCTTGGTAGTTTGAACTTGAATTAGGACTTGTGCCTTTGATGAAAAAGCATGGTATGGACAAAATATGAACATGTATGGTGTTATTTTTGGTATTAAACTTGTTCTTGTCTATAAGTGGAAATTGTGGGATTTTGGCTGATATGTGTTATGAGTTGTATTAAGTTACTTTGATGGATTAATTGTGATGTGTTATGGATAAGAAAGTGTAAAGGAGAAGTGTTGTGGTGAAATATATCAATTATCATGTATTGGTCAATGTTGGGAATATTATGGAATATTTGGACTAATAGTATGATCAATGATTTTGTCAAGGGGAAATGGCATGTCTAAGGACAAATATGTGACTCATTGATGTTATATGCATTTGAAGAGTAGTTGGTGGTTAATGTGAATTCCGTATTGTATTTGTGTTGTAGAGTGACACATAAAGAAGGAGCGGGACTATTGTATGCACCTCTAGGATTATATATTCGTATTGCGAATCCGAGGTATGTAAGGTTACTTTGTCCGTATCTTTCTACGGCAACTAGTATTCACAGTGACATGTCACTAGTCCTATTCCGAAATGTGCTAAGGTATTCCATATCCGGTTAGCAATGGTCATTGTTGTAAATTTCCTATTCAGTGATCAAGTGTGAGTCTCATGTCCTATATTCATGGTAAATGTACCAAAGTTCCAATAGTGATTATACTCATGTTCCTTGTTCATGGATTATTGTCCAATGGTTCCCATGGTGCTAATAATGTTATATTTCTCATGATGTTTATTCACATGTCTCTCCCTCATTGGTTAATGATTCAAAGCTTCCAACAATGTTATGTTCCAAAGTTCAAATGATGTTATGACTATCAAAGTATCAATCTCAAAGTAATGAACAAAGTAATGCATATGTGGTCAATGATCAAGTACGGGTGGCAAGTCTAGGGGCGTAAGCCTAGCTCGAATCGATCCCGAGGTATGGATTTATGGGTGGCAGGTCTAGTGGCAGGTCTAGGGGCATAAGCCTAGCTCAACCCGATCCCGATGCATTGATGTATGGGTGGCAAGTCTAGGGGCATAAGCCTAGCTCGACTCGATCCCAACACGATGACATGATATGAAAAGACCCACTGATCAGTCGGGGCCCGGGTACACTGTGATATGTAATGACAAGTGAGCATTGAATGTAAAGAAAGCAACGAAAGCAATGAAAGCAATCCACATGGTTTCCAAAATGCATCATGGTGACTTATTCACATTGATAGTCATTTGTATTTGAGTTCATTGAGATATTCATGTGTTGTACAGTTTCATCTGAGCCTTACATACTCAGTACTTATTTCGTACTGACCCCTCTTGGGGAATTTACCTTACTTGCTGCAGGTGCAGGTCCTAGTAGGCCTCCACAGTAGGTTGCCAGTCGTTGCAGATCATTGGTGAGCTCCAGCTAATTCGGGGCTTCTCCGAGTCAGAGTATATATATGTTTTGGTATTGTACATGTTGTATAAAGCGGGGACTTGTCCCGACTTTTAGTTCATTTTGGTCAATGCTTTGTTAGAGGCTTTTGTAGACAGGTGTGGGTGTATAAATGTAAAAGGGATATGTCGTACTTGACTCGGTGGCCTCAACGGCCCAGTTTCGCGTATGTATGTATATATCATGTTCCATGGCTTTCATTGTTGGTCTCTATAGTTTTTATGTGCTTATGGGTTTCTTATGGCATGCATATAATTGAACATAGGCAAAGGTTGGTTCTCTCGGGCCTTATCGGCTACGGGTGCCAATCATGTCTCGATTGGATTCGGGGCGTGACAGTCCGAGACCAAATCCTTAACAATGAAAGCTCCAAAATAGAAAAATGAGTCTAAAACTCAAACAGACTATCCGATAATCGAACCGACAGTTATGACAAGTTATAAATGACCTGTAGCCACTATGAGAAGGCTCAAAATATTAGATTATATGGAAATGAGAAAATGACAAGGAGGGTTATTATAATATCCACTACTAAAATGTCTTTCATCCGTGAAAGTCAATGGATAGAAAAAGCCCGAAAGCTTGAGAGGATGAGGTACTGGGATCGCATGCCTCGAGCATGACTCCCTAGGTAACCTCTAAGCAGAAGCAACACTTCAAAGGGATTTCACCCAAGGTATCCCTTTTTCAACTAATTCCTTACTCCGCTTTCCAAACAACTAAAACTCAACCTCAAAAACCAACTGACCTCCAACTAAACTAAGAATGGATGATGCCCGCAAACCAAACCATAACACATCAACATCATCTTGATACAAGCACAAACAAGCAGAAACTCAGCCAGGCTAAAGGCAATCCAAGGCCAGAATCATGCTACAACTCCAATATCCAAATGTAACCTTCTTTTGCCTTTCCAAACCTACTATCTATTTCGAATCACGCAAAATGTTATCTGAGTCCTATCCGTGTAATCAAAACACACCATCTTCGAAAGGATTACATATTTATAAGCCATCTCTGATACAACATAGAGAACAGTCTACAATAAGAGGGAGATTAGGGATACTCCAAAATGTCAGGAGCTCATCCCAAGTCTCCGATCCATAGCTGCTCCGCATGATATATACACATCAACGACAATAACTCGTACTATAATCTGCAGGCTGCAAAAGTGTAGTATGAGTACCAAACATGTGGTACTTAGTAGGCATCGGCCAACTAAACTCCAAAAATAATGTAAGCATAAAATGACATGTAGGGCATGAAAATAACTACATGCAAATATCCAAGGAACTAGGCATAACAGTGCTAATGGAGCAATAAGGATAACTATCCTAACAACATTCAGGAACTAAAGTGCAATACCATCTATCCCTGGTTAATACATAAATAAATAGAGAAAGAAGTATATATAGTAATATACTAGGCCAAAGGGTACATATACAATATGAATAGATCGAGGAAGAGAGGGATATACGGTAATAACATACTTATATGTATACATATTGGCACAAATCAATGGTAACTACCTGAAGGAGTCAACCTAACATCTCATAGTCCCTAGCCAAGTAAAGGAGCTAGATTATCATCATCAAGCCTCTACCCAAAAAGAGTGACTAATCCTGGGATAAACAATATAACTCATCGAGAAGATAAAAGAATCAGGAATGTGCCTCCAATCTCAGGTACCAGTGCACAACCAACCTGCCATGAACTAACCATAATAACTAATAATAAAGTAAGAGGCTAGTCCGGGCAAACAAGTACCTAATCAGACCCCCATAAGCTTAAAAGGTTCATGGAATCATTCAGAAAACAACAACCATAACCTGTACCTATAACCCCCCCCCATAAGACCGATAGATACAGGTACCAAGCAACTATATTGGTGATAGTCAATGCATATGAATGGATGAATGCAATATAAACCAAAATGCCATAACCATAACAGAGACACTGGACTCGAAGCGGTTCCACAATATCAAACCATATTTTACCAACTACCATACCATACCAAGTATATACATCTACTCTAGCTCACCTAGCTCGCAAAAGTAGGACCTATGGTGACCATCCTTCTCCTGCATGACGTCTTTCGGACGAAGGGGCCCCCTAGTGGATTCTTGAAATTCGTATACACTGATTGGTCCCGATCCAGGACTTCCAATAATAATCATAATCCATCTACCCCGTCTAGTATCAGATATATATATATATATATATATATATATATAAATATATATATATATATATCAGTGCACAGACTCAACTGTGACTAAAAGGATGTAAATCCATAAATCCATTACTTGAAATCATGCTCGAGACTAAATCATCATAATCATGTACAAAGGGTCGAAATATCCCTCGACCAAAGTAAATAGTAGTGGTAAAATGAGTGGATAAATAATGGACCAAAATCATCCTCGGTTGAAGTTCTAAAACATCATTTTTAGGTCCAAAAGCTCATAATCCAATAAATAAGATGGTACGATTCCCATTATAAAATAATCCTTTTTAAAGTGTAAAGCAGGAATAAATCCCCTTTTTGGAAATAGTAGTGAAATCAAGGTTTTGGTCAGAATCGTACCACTAAATGAGCATGAATGCGCCTAAAAGTATGCATGCCATCAGCAGTATCCAAATAGTACCAATATAAGGGCCTATGTGTCTGTAATCTAGAATCATGTCTCCTTTAGGGATAAAATACTCACCTGGAGTCCAATTGACATCATAACAAGGGCCTCGGGCCCAATAATACATAATCAACAAAATAACATCTCATATCTCGAGAAACTATGGTAAATGAGGGTGTGAATTCACTAAAGGATTTAATTAGGGAAAATACTACCCAATTCCCTAAGTCGAATCGTAAACCTTATACTAAAGGATCTTTAATCATCAACTATGGTTATCATGCTTATAATCAATGGTAATAGGATTCTACGACCATAACAAGCAACCTATGCTAAGGTTCGGGTCACACTTATACCCCAAATTTCTTAAATAGGCTAAGTCACGATTTGCTAGTCATAATCAAAGCCTATAATCCCTACCTAGCATGCAATCTACACTATACACAATCTCATAAAGGAAAGTAGACTGAAACCTACCTCGATGTCGAACCGCAACACTTGAATCGTTCATAATTCATCCATTCTTGTTCCACAATCCTGACAATACCCACACATTATTACTAGTAAAATGATACCCATATTGCAATATAAAACTTCGGGCCCAAAATCGAGTAAAAAATGGGCCCGTGGGGTCTACTAATAGAATTCCAAAATTTAATCCTTCATGAGGTCCCTCAAATAATAAGGAATATTTGCTTAACAAATGGGACACAAATTGGGGCCCAAATCAGTCCCTAAAGATTAGGATTTCAAATATCTAATTTCTAAGAATTTACTATGAAATGGGACGGAATTCAACGAGTAAAATGATGAATAATGACCAAGGAGTGATAAGATAACTTACCTTAGCTTCAATGGGTGAATCCTCACTCTTTCTCACTCCTCATGCTCTCGATAATGGAGGAAAAGAGTTGAGAAAATGAGGCAAACTCGAGTGAAGAAGGGGATATAATAACCACAGGTGACCATTTGCCACTTAAGCGGCTATCGCTAAAGCGGTACATGACCGCTAAAGCGGTCGAGCAAGGAAAGACGGAGGCCGTTAAAATGGGACTTGGCCACTAAAGAGACGTCCGCTTAAGCGGACCTTAGCCAAATAGCCAAGGCCGCTAAAGTGGCTCAGGGTCACTAAAGCGACTACTGCTACAGTGGATCTTTGAGCTCTTTAGCGATCAAACCAGATATCAGCTACCAAATTTTAGCTAAGTCCGCAATGGACTCCGATCTATTTCTCGGGATTCGTTTGGAACCCCGTGCACATAAACAAACTATGCTACCACACCAAATCTGACATTCCAAACTCAATGGAACCAACACAATTTCCATCAGAGGTTGTTTCAATTAAATGTGGAGCCCACACCTATAGTTTTATTTTTCACCAAATCTACCCAATAGCCCAAAATGAGTCCGAAAACCTCGGCACCTGAACCAAGGGTCCTCCTAGCCTAAAGTCAACATTCTGGAGCTAATGGCACTGTTATAATTCCCATATGAGATCATTTACTAGAAGTTTTGGTCCGAGACCAAATCCTTAACAGTGAAAGCTCCAAAACAGGAAAATGAGTCTAAAACTCAAATGGACTGTCTGATAACCAAACTGACAGTTTTGAAAAGTCATAAATGACCTATAGACACTATAGGAAGGCTTGAAATACCCAGATACATGGAAATCAAGAAAATGACCTGGAGGGTCATTACATTGGTTTAGGTTCGGGATCTTTATATTTCATATCGACCCTTGTTGTGAAAACTAGTTAAAATAAGCTTAAAGAGTCCTGAGGATTAATTTGTTGGAAATGATCTTTTTTTGAAAATTCAATATTTCCATTGAGTCCAAAACATTAGAAATAGCCTAATAGTTCGTTTGCATTCACAAGATTTCAAATGAATCCCGAGGGGTAAATCGATAAATTTGTAACTTAGTAAAATTACTGATGCAGCTGAGCTGGTGCAACCGCTTTAGCAGTCATTAGTGACCAGTCGCTCACCGCTAAAGCGAGTACTTTATCTCTTTAGCGGAGCTAGCCATGTAGGCCAGACCGCTTTAGCGGTCACTAGTTGCTTAAGCGGTGGCTGCTTTAGCAGTTATTTACCCGCTTAAGAGTCCAATGCTGGGTCAGTATATATAGCTTATTTTCATGATTTTCACTATTTTTGGACCTTTGAGCTTCGAATTTGGGCGATTTTTGAGGTTTTCTTCACTATTTGAGCTTGGGTAAGCTCCAAAACCTTATTATCATTACTATACATTGATTTTAACAACAAAAACACTCTTTAATCTTGATTTTAAAATGGATTTTTGAGGGGTTTTATGATAAAGCTTAAAAATGATTTTTCTTTAATTTGGACCTCATTTTTGCTTGAGTTTTCAACTATAGACTCCTATAAACTTGGAGAATATATTTCAAAAATAAAATTTTGATTTTATCCCTTTTGTTTTTGAACTCATTTTGCTGAGTCCATTTTGGACCCGACTTGAATATGACCAATATGGATATTATTAGCATCCTTTTAACGCATATATGTTATATTTATATGTTTTAGTTGATTCTGAGGCCATTAAAATGGAGAAGCTCTATGTTGAAGGACTTTAGGCTTGGATTTTGACGCTTTGAGGTAGCTTATGACTTAACTTTCTTAAGATGGGGCTGGGTAGTTAATAAATAAGTAAAACATGCTATGGGTTGGGGAAATTAACTATGGGTTTTTATCTTTTGAGCTATTATATATTATGTGATGCCCGAGTGGGGGCTTATATTCATGTTGTCGTTGATTGGTGACATTGTATATTGCATGGTGCCCGAGTGGGGGCTTTATTTGACATCATTGACCTTATTTGTGCATTTACATGCCTTATTCTTATGTGATGCCCAACCAGGGTCTTAAATAGATATTATAGGCCTTATTAAGTATGATTTGTCTTTATTATGATGGAAATACTCGATTTGGGGGTCGATATGATATTAATAATGTCCTACGTGACTATTCTCCTATAGTACCTAATGAGATATTGAGATCTTGATTATTGATACATTAAGTTGATTTTGAGATCAATTTTACGTGTATTGGATGAGTTATTATCTTCATACTAATTTGGTTGTGAGCATTATATCCTCATTCATACATACATACTCATGAGACATTGGTACCACTGAGAAACAATGATTTTGAAAGAAAATGAGACACTTTTAAAAATGCCTAGACTGAGGGATGTGCCGGTTGGATTGATTGAGATTATGAGACAGGTATACGAGTTGCGAACCCCCCATGGGTCCTATCTTGGGAGAGCTGAGGCTCGGTAGGTGTATACAGAAAGTCATTCGATGGCTTTCAAATCATTCATCATTATCCCATCTTTATTACATTGCATTGCATACACATTTCTGTGTTGTTTTGATATTCTTGGCGTGTATTTCATTTCTGTACTTGTTTGATCATATATGTTCTACTCGTTCTTTCTTTATATATATATATATATATATATATATATATATATATTAGTGGAGACGGTGTGAGCTACCATTGTGAACTTTTCTGTTTGCAGGTGACGTGCTCATACTATTTCTTTACTTGTAAGTTTTTACTTTGCTCAGTCAGCCTATGATTCCTACTGAGTATAAGTGAACAGTATTCACTTCTACTATGCCCTTTGGTGCAGATCCTAGCATGAGTATGACAAACGGAGGATGAGTTCATGCTGCGATGTTTGTGATTTGAGGTATTACCCTTCTCTAGGCTTTTCAAATTCGATCCAGACCTCCCTTTATCATTTAG
This sequence comes from Capsicum rhomboideum, assembly GCA_031232105.1. Lineage (NCBI taxonomy): Eukaryota > Viridiplantae > Streptophyta > Magnoliopsida > Solanales > Solanaceae > Capsicum > Capsicum rhomboideum. Next base: position 106,173,628 of record CP124719.1, on the reverse strand, counting down.
TTTTCTTTATTTTTATTTTGGAGATAGACTATGTATTCTAAATTTGAGTTGTAGTCGATGCTCTTACACTTGTGACATATTTTTTTAGGGGTTTTATGATATTTCATTCAGACTTTCGTTAATTTTGCACATGTGTGACATGACGTCGTTCTAGAAGTCTTGTCTTGACTTATTTATTACAAATTTTGATTTCACTTGGTTGCTCTTGAATCTATGTGATATCAGCATGTCATAGTTTGGGTTTACGTGCAGCAATCTTTCTCAATTCAGTTGGAGCCTAGTTGGTTATTGAAGTTGAGTTTTTAGTTATTTGGGAAGTGAAGTAAGGAAGTTGGTAAAAAAAGGGATTAGTTTGGTGAAATCCCTTGGAAGCATTGATTTACCTTAAAGGTTATCTGGGGAGTCTTGCTCAGAGTATACAAGCCTAGTATCTCATCCCTTAGAGCTTTCAGACTCTTTCTATACAGTGACTTTTGCGGACGAAAGTTCTTTTAGTATTGGATATTATAATGACCGTCCAAGTCATTTTCTCAATTTCTGCACATTTCCAGTACTTCGAGCCTTTCCACAATAGCCTTCCTACAATATCTACTTGTCAAAACTTTTGGATTGGTTATTCGACATATCATTTGGATTTTAGGCTCATTTCCCTGTTTTAAAGCTTTCACTATTAAGAAAGTGGTCTAGGACCAAAACTCCTAGTAGAAGGCCTCAGATGAGAATTCCAACAACACCATCAGCTCCGAAATGTTGATTTTAGGCTAGAGGGACCCTTGGTCCGGGTCCTGAGGCATCCAGTCTCATTTTGGGTTTTTAGGTAGATTTGATTAAAAATGAAACTATAGGTGTGGGGCCCATATTATGTCAAAACAACCTCCGTTGGAAATTTTGATAGTTCTATTGAGTCTAAACTATCAAATTTGGTTTGGTAGTATAGTTCGTTTGCACGCATGGGGGTCCGAATGAATCCTAAACACCCGATCAGAGTCCATTTGGACTTCGTAAAATCTGATACCTCAGCTGCTAGTGCAATCTCTTAAGCGTCTTGGGGGTCTCTTAAGCGATAGTCACTTTAGTGACCTTTTGTGGCTTTAGCGATACTTGGTTGCCCAGCTGAGGGTCACTTTAGCGATCCTTGTCCGCTTAAACGAACGTCGCTTTATAGCGACCAGGGTGACGCTTAAGCAGACCCTACCTCCCCTGACACATCGCTTTAGCAGTCAATTGCTGCTTAAGTGGTAGTCGCTTAAGCGACCCAGTGGCCACTTAAGCGGTCACTGTTGGTAATATATTTTCTCCTTCACTCGATTTGTCTCAGGCCTTTTCTCCATTTGTGGAGCTTGAAGTGTGGGAAAGTGTAGGAAATCATCCATTGAAGCAAAGGTAAGCTAGTTCAACACTCCTTGATCATTTTTCATTATTTTCCCCGTCAAATTCCATCCTTTTTCATTGAACATTCCTAGAATTTAGGCATTAAATCCCTTAATTTTACGGGTTGATATGAGCCCCAATTTATGCTTTGTGTGTGCACAAATTTCGAGCACACATTCCTTGTCCTTCGAGGGAACTCGTGACGAATTCAATTTTTAGGTTCCGTTTGCGGGCCTCGCGGACCTATTTTTGACCCAATTTGGGCCCAGAGTTTTATATTGTAATATGGGTGTTGTTTTACTCCTAATAACATGTAGATTATTATTTTGATAGTACGACATCATTTTTCGGATTGTGGGGCAAGGATCGGCGATTTGTGGATGGTTCAAGAGTTACGATTCAGCATCGAGGTAGGCTTCAGTCTACTTTTTTCTCTATGGGATTGTGTATAGTATTGATTGCATGCTAGGTAGGGATTATAGGATGGGTTTATGACTAGTATATCATGACTTGACCTATTTTGGAGACTTAGATTAGAAATGTTACCTGAACCTTGGCATAGAATACCCGTAATGGTTCTAGAACCCCGTTATCCTTGATTATAGACTTGTAAATCCATAGTTTGGCAATAAGGATCCTTAGTATAAGACTTACAGTATTACTTAGTAAATTAGATAATATTTCCCTGATTAGATCCTTCTAGTGGCATTATGCCTGCAATTACAATAGTTTCTAGGATTATGGAGCTATTAGCATGCGAGTTATGTATTGTTGGGCCCGAATCCATGGTTATAATGCCAGTAAACTCCAGGTGAGTATTTTATCCTTGGGAAGGACATGATTCTAATTTATGGGCGCTTAGGCGCTTGTGGATGTAGTTTTTGGATACATGTGATGGCATGCATACTTTTAGGCGTATTTATGCTCATTTAGTGGTATGATTCCAACCAAAACCTTGATTTTACTATTGTTTCCTAAAAAGGGATTTATTCTCACTTTTCACTTTTAAATGGATTCTTTTACAACATGAATTATACCACCTTGTTTAATGAATTATGAGCTTTTGAAACTAAATGTGATACTTTGAAAATTAGATCGAGGTTGATTTCGGTCCATTATTGATCCACTCATTTTACCACTATTATTTACTTCGATCGAGGGAGATTTCAACCCTTTCTACACTATTATGTCGATTTAGTCCCGAACTGAATCTCGGGTAATAAATTTACAGATTACACTCTTTTAATCTCAGTTAGAGTTCGAGCATTTATTATACTTATATATCTCTCAGGTACTAGATGGAGTAGATTGATTATGATACTTACTGGAAGTCCTGGTTCGAGACCAGGCAGGGTATACGAATATCTCGAGTCCCCTATAGGCCCCTTCGTCCGTAAACCACAGTGCAGAAGAAGAATGGTCGTCATAGGTCCTGCCTTTGCAAGCTATTGAGCTGGAGGAGGTGTATACACTTGGTATGTTATGGCATTCAGATTTGATATGGTATTACCGATTTATCTTGCATTCATTCATTCATATGCACTGCCTATCACCAGTAGAATTGTTTGACGCCTGTATCTATCGGTCTTATGGGGGGATGTGTAGGTACAAGTTATGGTTGTTGTCTACTGAGTGTTTGACTGAACCTTTCGTGCTTATGGGGGCTCGGTTAGGTTATTTTTTGTCCGGGCTAGCCAGTTACCTTATTATTGGTTATTATGGTTAGTTCGTGGCAGAATGGTTATGGACTGGTGTCACGCCCCGAATCCCATCGAGACATGATTGGCACCCATAGCCGATAAGGCCCGAGAGAACCAACCTTTGCCTATGTTCATTCGTATGTATATCTTTGTATGAACCTTATTAAACCTTATGCAACTATGCGAAAAACATGAACATGGAAACATATGCTATATATATATATTTAGGAAACTTGGACGTTGAGGCCATTAAGTCAAAACAGAAATTCATCTTCTACATACTCGTCTCTTACATCCATATACCCACATATGTCTACAAAAGCCTCTAACAGATGCATCAACAAGACCAACTTACAGTCGGGACAAGTCCCCGCTTTATACAATTTATATAACATCACAACAAATATACATCTATGACTCAGGGGGCTCCAAACCAACTGGAGCTCACCAAATATCTGCAAATGATCCCAGTCTACAGAGGAAGTCTACTAATGCCTGCACCTGCAACATGTAAGGTAATTCCCCCGAGGGGGTCAGTACGAAGAATGTACTGAATATGTAAGGCTCATAAGAAATTCATCCTACATAATAACAACAATAATGGAATCAATATAAGGAAATAGAAATGTGGATAAACTCTCTTTCTGTATGCAGGTAACCATGTATATTACGTTCTTTACTCCTCTTGTCTTCATCTTTTATTCATCTTTATTGTTCTACCCATGCTAGGCTATTCTGTCGCCCCTGGGATGAGATTAACCCATGCTAGGTACTTTGACCCCTGGGATGTTGTGTGAACCCATGCTAGGCTTTCGTGTCGCCCCTGGGATATCGTTAACCCATGCTAGGCTTATCACCCCTGGGATGTTATATTAACCCAAGCTAGGCTTTCGTGTCGCCCCTGGGATGTATCATAATAACCCATGCTAGACTTTTATATCGCCCCTGGGATGTATCGGGATCGACCCATGCTAGGTATTTAACCCCTGGGATACCACCCATGATTACTTCTTAATTATACACCTCTTATTTCTCTTGTTATTCTTACTTCCATTCTTAAGAGTGATTGAGATATTGAGGATCATGACATAATAGGAATCACACATATGATTGACATCTTCACTTATGAAGGATAGATATATTAGCTTGCACATCACCTCTCTTATTCCTCTTATGAGATTGTACTTCTACTTGTGAAAGATTGATACAAAGATAAGCATCATAATTGAGGACTTGGAACATGTCATGATTGGAATATATTATTCAAGAATAAATAGGTTCTCTTATGTTATTACTCTCTTGAGATCGTTTCTTTAGGAATGATAACGTTATGACATTTTTGGAACTTCACTCAATGAGCAAGAGACAAACGAATCATCATTCATTTACGAATAAGACACATATGACTAACAATATACGTCAACCTGAATTTGAGATACTTCCAACCTCTCGGAATTGAAACAAGTCCAATGTCAATGTGAACAACATGTTGCAGAGGGATATGGAAAAAGGAACCTTACATACCTTGTATTCTGAATACGAATACACAATCTTAGACGTGCATACAATATGCCTGCTCCGTCCTTATGTTTAACTCTACAACACAAGTTGATAACGAAACCAACATTAACCACCAATTACCTTATAATGGCATACAACAACAATAAGTCACATGTTTAGCTTTAACATGTCATTTCCCCCTTAACAAAACCATTGATAAAATCATTATTCCAAAAATCCTCCAATATTCCCAACATTGACCAATACATGATAATCAATACATTCCACCACGACACTTCCCCTTTACACTTTCTTATCCACACCACATCACAAACAATCCATCAATTCACCTCAATACACTTCATAGCACAAATTAGCCAAAATCCTACAATTTGTACTTATAGAAAAATAAAAAATTTAATAACAAAATAACACCATACATGTTCATATTTTATCCACATCATGATCTTTCATCAAAGGCACAAGTCCTTATTCAAGTTCAAATTCCATGGATCACAAATCTTATACAAAAGCACAAAGTGCCATGTCCAACATTTCCAACCATAACCAACATGATATACATATTCTCTCATGCTTATAATATGTTAAAGTACAATAATATTCACTTACCCAAGCTTGGAAGATGATGATTTTGTCCAAATATGCCTTAGGGTTTTTGGGAGTCAAAGAAGCCTTCTTGAGATTTTTCTAGAAAAAGATAGAAAAAGCATGTGTGTTTCTCTTAAATAAAAATCAGCATTTTTCCCCTTTATATAGGCCCTTAATTTCCCTCCGTAGTCACTTTTTAGCATTCAATGTTGGGTTCTAGAAGGTCCAAGCAAGAATGGGTCTTTTGACCCATTTTTGGGCCATGCTTTCTTTTCATTTTTGGGCCCAATTCACTTAACCCGATAAAATCAATAATTTATAGTGTTTAAGTCATCTAATATGTATTACAATAATATTCCTACTCATGCTATTCATATCCGTAGCCTCAATCCAAAAACCAAGTGATTCTAGCCACGTTTGGCTTATTTTGACTATAAGGGTAAAATCGTCAGTTTGACCCCAAATTCGTTCTCGAGTACTTTTGTCATACCCATATAATATGTCATTCATTTCATGTATATACTCATGTTTGTAGAAGAAACGGGGCAAAAATCGGCTCGGTACGACCCCGGATACCCTTGGGGACTTAGAAATTTCCAACTTTCGAAAAAGTGGAAAAGCCAAGGTGGAGCGCCCAGCCTACTGCCTCTGGGCTAAAAATTTTAGCCCAGAGCAGCATGGAACGGTCCCAAATTCTCCCCTTACTTAGTTTTTTCAAAAATTCCATTTTTCGACTTCTCTTCGCGGGTTTGGTTAGATACCTCAAGTCCTATTCTTTAAATTATTTCTTAACCTTAATATACTTTGTTTAGAGGTCTTCTTAGACTCGTTTTGAACCCCAAAAATGTTCCACGAAGATCATAAAACACCTCCTATGAAGGTTTAATCACATAACAAGAGCCAAATTCAATTATCTCACCAATAGCATGACCAAACGCATACTTATACTTCTCGATACCTAAGTACATATTATTTAATGTCGTCAAGTAGGTTTGGGAACGTACGGGGTTTTACAACTGGTACCCAAGGTTGTCGGTACGTTTCTTATTTCCTTTTCTTTATCATGGTAAAATATGTTATTGTTAGATTACCTCATGATTAGTCACACTTTGGTTAAAGGCCTTGATTATACTAGTATTAGCTCCTTTTCTTTGCTATGATCCTCGAAATGTTAGGTTGGTTCCCTCAGGTTATTACCTTTGAGTTTAATCCTATATACGTATATTTATATGTATAGTATTACCGCATATCCTCTCTCTCCTTCTCTATTCATATTATATAGATATTCTTTGGCCTTGTATTACTACTATATATCCTTCTTTCACTCTTCATTTGTATATTGACTAGTGATATACGGTAATGTACCTCAGTTCCTGAATACCGTTAGAATAGAATAGTTTATCCCTATTACTCCATTAGCATTAACATGTTTAGTTTCTTGGATAGTTGCCTGTAGTTTATATTGTTGTTTTATATGTTGTTTATGCTTCATTATTTTTGTAGCTCAATCACCTGATGCCTACTTAGTACCATGTATTTGGTACTCATACTACAATTCTGCAACCTGCAAATCATAGTACGAGGTCTCGCCGTTGATGTGTGTATCGTGTGGAGAAGCTATGGTTGGGAGATTCATGGTGAGCTCCTTATGTTTGGAGTATTCCTTCTCTCCCTCATATTGTTAGTTTGATCTCTATTTTGTTTTTAAGAAAGGGCTTTGTATATATATATATATTGACTTTGTATTCCACTTTGTACTCCTGTTGTATTAGAAGATCTTGTACTGACTTCACCAGGTATTGGGGTTGTAATTTATATTAGTCCCTTTATTTGATTCCTTTCCATTGTTTTCTTTATTTCTCTTGATAGCTTGTTACTAGCAGTTCCGGACTACGGGTTGGCTTTCCCACTGGTGGGTTATAGTAGGGCCATCATGACTTGAGAAATCGTGTTTTGACACTATACTCCACTGGTTGAGTTAAAGTGTGAGACCAAACCTGTTGATTCTTGTGACCTTAAATTGTCGCCAACTAATGATATGAGAATTAATGAGTTCCAAGGCCAAACAAGTGACTCTTTGAGTATGCATAGTATTGTTGACCCTATCTCTTATTTCACTCATAGAGATCATATCATGGAAAATCTTGTAAAAGAGGACATTTGTCTTTTTGAGAGTGAATTTATATGTTTCGATTTTTCTCCCTTTAAATATAATGTTTTATTTGAAGATGACATGACTATTCATAATGATGAACACAATGGTATTTAATGTGAAGTTAATGATATAGCAAATTTTAAAGGCTACAAAGTATATGGTAATCCATTATGAGATACAATGTGGGAAGAAAATAATGAGCCTACACATGAAAGTGAATTGATTGATGCTAGTCTTAATATTAATTTCTTTACTAATTCTACTCACCTTTTTTAATATTTAATCTTGTTGGATTATGCCAATGCTTCTTTCTTAAAATATGATAAGTTATTTAAACATTGGTGTGGTCTAGTTAAAGAGTTTAATTTGATATCATTTTTGAATGATGATTTCTTATTGATGTTTTTGGGATGCTTGTATTGATTCTTGATGTTTTTAGGGGATTAAAGTTTGTATTTATCCCGGTGATATTTCTTGTTTTATTGGTATTATTTTAAAGAATTATGATAATCTTTGTCTAATTATTGTTCCATCTTTATTTTGCAACGCTTGAATTTGAGAATGAGTTCTTTTCAAGAAAGGGAGAATGATGGAATATGGATTAGCCATCATGGACATAAAGACCGTAAACTAGATGTAGAGTATTTTGAATACCTTAGAAGATTCATTAAAGAAACATACAATATACAAAAGTGGAGATTTAAGTAAGAAATGACAACATTTTAAATAATTTCCTTATTTTTCTATTTTTAGCATAAGGGTATTATTGTAACTAGCTTAGGTTACTTTGTCTACTATTATAAATAGTAGATACTAGGGTTTATTTTCTTTAGATAGTTTTTGGATGAATTGAGGGTCCCTTGTGAGTTTTGAGGAAAACCCTCTTATGTCATCATTCAACCCTCTTGATTACTTGGGTAAGTAATCCCTTGTATGAGTTCAATTTCCCTTCTCCCTTGAATTATAATCATTTATTTAATGCTTAGTTTTTACTTCTTTAATTGATTAAATCCTTTCTAACTTCTATCTCTCTTAATTTCTATCTTTTCTTCCTACTTCCTATCTAGGGTTCGTTATTGTTTATTATCTTGTATCTCATTTTACATCAAGTCGTGACCACTAGGAGCAAATTTCCATCTTTTAGGACTTTGATTTTACTGCTCAGAATGGGTCAGCTCACGACTGGTACTGATTGACCATGGCTCGTGGTCTGAGTCATGAGTACCGGGACTTGTCTGGTTGCTGGACTGCTTACCATGAGTCAGCTCATGACTCGTGGCCTCACTGTATGGCTCGTACAGTGAGCCGTTCTGTGATAAAAAGCTAAATTTTTTGTTGGTTTCTATTCTAAATCTTATGTGACCTACTTTTCTTTTTGGTCCGTCCCCAAAAAATGTCACATTTCCTTCTTTGGCAACTTTTTAAAGGCACAATTACTCTTTTATCCTTATTGGTCCCACTTAATTAAAAAGTGAATGCATCACCTTTTATTTTTTAAATAAAACTAATACAATTACATTTTTAATTGCAAAGGACAACATGGTAAACATTATCAATTCAAACCTTATTTCTTAAACTCCGTGCCCAGTCAAATTAGGCCACATAAAATGGGACGGAGGAACTATAATTTATTATAAAGATCATTGGAGGATAAACAAGGCATCTACTGAGTGTCTCAAAAATGAGTACACTCATGTTTCCATTAGGGTCAATGGCTATTGTACCTTGCATCTCTTTCCTTAGCTTTAACCGTTTTATTTTATCGATGAACTCACGCTACTTTGTTACAGGCCAGCGTATTAGTTGTGGAGGGCCTCCAATAGGTTTTGAAGGAAACAAAAAGTCTTTACTTGAAGCATGACAAACTCGAGAGACTTTAGCCACTATGTGGGACCAGTCCGCCTCTATTTAAGATCTTGCACAATGGGCTTCCTGACTTGAGCCGTTAAGAATCGAGAGGGACTTGGCTCTGAGAGTGAGAGAGGGATATTGGAGGTACAATCATCATTGGTTTAAATAAACAGAATCCTTACGGTGTGAGAATGTTCACTGCCTGACATAATTGAAAAACTCATAAAGAAACAAACTGAGCTGGAAGAAAGCGTCCACCTGGCAAGTGTTAGGTCATATTACTGGGTTGAAGCTGTTTCTTTCCCTGATGATCCATCATATCCCCAGGCCAAGATACAGTGTTTAAAAAGGAAAATTAGCTTTCTAACATAAGGGACCATGCTCAGGAAAAAAATGGCTTTACCTGGAGAAAGTTCGTGACGCCCAAATTATGCGACTTTAGATTTTGAAGGAATCTCACATAGGTAGCCTTGATTTTGATGGGGATATTTCCAAGTTCTATACCATGTTTGATCTTCCAGATTATCTAAATTCTGATGACAAAGGGTTGCCTACTCCTCCTTCAGAAGGGGAGGTTTTGATTGTCGAGATGTCTTACTTTAGTTTAGCCCACGACTTCAAGGGTTGGGGCATAGTCTCTTTGGATATTAGGGTTCCTACCTTATGTAAATTTCACAACTTTACTTATACTAACAAGTATTTTCATGGTTCCATCTTCAAAAATTTAAAGATTCTTTGTCTCTTTTTCTCTCTCTCTCTTTTTAAAAAAGTCGAAGTAATTTTATCCTTCAAATCTAAACTGTCATTCCTAAGGGATTAGAGAGCTAGCCTAGGTGCCTCATGTACTGGGAACCATCATATCATGCTGACATTAACTACACTATTCTCATGGCAAACGTCTGACATTTTCTCTCCCAAACATTAAATGGGATTTGTACTATAAAAGCCAACCTTACTTGTTTGTGCCCTTCACTTTGCGCAGAGCTTCCTCTATTTTTTCATAACATTCTTAAGTATAAAGAAAAAGGAAACACTTTTTATGAGGCCTTTCCCTTAACCTTTTTGGCCTTTTGGCTTTGTACTTTGCTCCTCCCACATTTTTTGCCTTATCCTTGTCTTTGATCCCAACATCATACCTGCAGTCTCATTGCTAAGGATTTTGATAAGGGATAGGAAAAAACTGTAGGAGAATCCAAGGGAGAGAGTAGTGAGAGACATTTTACCCGACCACTCTCCACCTCAACAGTCCTAGGGCCTAGGCTCATTCAACCTATAGTACAAATCCTTTGGGTTGTGAGTTGTATCAAATATCATTAGAACTCTTTAAAGAGTGTCCATTAGCCAAAGGTAGTCTCATCGAGATTCTAATTGAGCTTGATAAGGTTTACTTATCCAGGGGAAGTCCATATTAGGGCGCATCCTCTGAGAATCTTTCAGGAAATAGGGTATGTGTCGTAAAAATAATCCCTACTTGAGATTTTTAACCAAATTTGGGTTCCCCTCTGTATCGATATCCCAAAGAATCTCTTTTCCTTTCTCGAGATTTTTGCCTTTGTGAATTATTTTTGATGCCTTCCATAAAAAACTTTGCTTATTTTGAGTAGTGTACCCTTCTTTGGAGGCTCATATGACATAAAAAAGCATGAAGATATGCTGACAGATCTTGCTTGCTGAAGGTTTTTCATGGTCATAATAGAGAGTTGTCTCTTAACTATTTTGTAGTCTGTCTCGGGCTTATGTATCTTGTAATTCATAATGCATCTTGTGTTTTGTAATAAAGAAGGAATTTTCTTTATACTTTCATATGTTTTTATGACTTTCTTGCATTTTTGTGCATTTTCTTTTTAGCAAGTATTCTGTCATTTAATTTTATATTATGAAAGTATTGTTAGGTATTCCTTTCAACTAGGGAGCCCAAACTTGTTAACTTCGTGACCTCATCGACAACACCTCTTCGAATGGCTTCAGTCGTTACCTCATGGGGATTCTCATGGAGTCACGCCCTTAGCATTCTTTGTTGTTGGAATTTTATACTTAGTGATTCAAGACGGATTAGTAAATATTGGGTTATTTTCTTCGATGATCGAAAATATCACTAACCAGTTTTTTTTTCAGCACTTCTTTCATAATCATTTTGTAAGGTCAGTGCGTTCTTTTCTTTCTGACCAAAGAATTTTTAAGTCTAATTATTAATATACCATGAAATTTGCGGAAGGTGTCATGGCCTGAGTCTACACCCCCTAGATGTAACACGATGCTTAGAGTCACAAGTGACCCCAAGTTAACCCATGTCATGGCATAATACTAGATAAATTAAATCAACTGAGTAACAGTGTGGAAGCTAAACTGATTTTAAAATAAAAATATTTAAAATAGTCTGAACACAGTGCCAATATTAAATTAAGTTGAAATATTTGACTTGATGTCTAAAAAACCTTTACTATTGACAAGCTTCTGGGATAAGTCCCCAGCTAACTCTAAATACTGAAAATGAAAACAATATTGAAAGAAAACAATCATGAACTCTCATCCTCGAATGATGAGGATTCACTACTAATAGCTGCTAAAGTGGTACTAAAGTGTATTAACTGCGATGTTGAGGCTGAGTGCCCGAACCTATATCATAAAATGATATAACGCAAAAAAAAAATATGATCAATACATTAAATATACTGAGCATGTGAGAGATGCAAACTATAAAATAAACTGAGAATACTGATAAACTATACTGAATGCAAGCTGAGTACAAAACTGAGTAGCATGCTGAACTATAATGCAATAACCCAAATATGTATACTGAAATGCTAAGGTAAAATCTGATATCAATAACAATATACAAAGTATCTAAAAGTATGGGTCATGTACAAGTATTGAACTAAGTCTGTGGGAGAGTCAGTTAACTGACATAAACTACATGAGCTAACAAGGAGTCCGATGTATATGCCCCATCGAGAGGACCCAATATACCTTGCCAGAGTATAAAGGCATCGTTGGCGTGGTCACTAAATCAATGCCCAAACTGGGAGGGATAAATAAACCTATGATGGCATGCGGTTCTGGTACTTTGGCTCAAACCGGGGCCCTAGTCTAACTCAGTACTAAGTACTATTCCCAAATTGATAATATACTAATAGCCTATTAAAATCTGATGTTCTGAGAACTAGTTCAGAACTTAATTAGTTTGAAAGTATTTTGAAAGTCTGTATACTAAAAACTAACAATGCTTGTTCATCATTAAACTTTAATAGCCTGAAACATTCTTTGGAAACATAACTGAAAGCTGTGAAATTTACTTGAAATCATGCTAGTGTTCCATTCATATGAAATAATATCATGTTGTATGTAAAAATCATCAAAAACATGTCTTAACTGCATATAAGGATCATAAGAAGACTAAAATTTAAGAGAAATCATAATTTGGGTATGAACATTAAATCATAAATTTATAAAATATTTTGGGACACAAGGGTGAAAGGATACCCATTGTTGAAATCCCACATATATGAGTTGGAAAATTCTTGCAACTAAGCTTGAAATTCTGAACTTGAGAGGAACCTTAGGTTTCTACCTTGAGAGAGTTTAACCACTCTTTTTTGATATTTTCTAAGTGTTGGAGAAATAATGGGGAAAAGAAACGCCTAAGTCTCTTTAACCCCCTCTTAAAAAACCTTAAAACGATGTAGTATAGGTGTAGGAATTAAGAAAATATGAAAATATCCCTTTTAAAATGTAACTAAAATTTTTGGTTCAGTTGTCACGGGTCTGGTTACGAGTCGTACCTTGAACCTATGAGTCATTCTCTGACTTGTGGCTTCTGGGTTGGTCTTCTATCTTGGGGCATGATTTCAGCCTCACGACTCGTGGGGTCTACCTATGGATGACAAAGACTCATAGACCCTGAAGAAAGAATGTTGTCCCTCTAGTTTCTCTTTATTATGAGTCACTTTAAGATGCATACTGTCAGACCACGACTAGTGGCTTGGAGTCGCGATGGAATATGAATTAGTCATCATGGACATAAAGACCGTCAACTAAATATGAAGTATTTTGAAGACCTTAGAAGATTAATGAAAGAAGCATGAAAGGTCTACAGTATACAAAAATGGGGATTTAAGCAAGAAAAGACTACATTTTAAAGAATTTCCTTATTTTTCTGGTTTTTATTTTAAGGGTATTATTGTAACGAGCTTAGGTTACTTTGTCTACTATAATAAATAGTAGATACTAGAGTTTATTTTCTTTAGATAGTTTTTGGATAAATTGAGGCTTTTTTTGTGAGTTTTGGGGAAAACCCTCTTATCTTTTCATTGAACCTTCTTGGTTACTTGGGTAAGTAATCTCTTCTATGAGTTCAATTCTCTTCTCCCTTAGATTATAGTCATTTATTGAATGCTTAGACTTTGCTTCTTTAATTGATTAAATCCTTTCTAACTTCTATCTCTCTTAATGTCTATCTTTTCTTCCTACTTTCTATCTAGTGTTGATTGTTGTGTTTCATCTTGTATCTCATTTTACATCAATTGGTATCAGAGCAAGACTAAAGAATTGTTCCTACAATATTTAATCCTTAACTAGTAGTTTTTGAAAATCCAAAAAAAAAATTCAAAAGAATTTTGGATCTTAAAATCGGAATGATTTTCGAGTGAGTGTTGTTAGATTTTGTTGAAAATAGTCTAAAGTGTTGACTATCAAATTTGAGAGCATTTGGAGATGATTTGGAGTTGATTTTGTCCATTTTTTCCCAACTTTCGCAGCTGAAGTTTCAGCACTTTTAAAAGTGCAAAAATTGAGTTTTGGATCTTTTTTTGTCACTTTTTGGCCCATCTTTTGGATTCAAGTTGTTTTGATCATCGGTAAACTATAATAGGTTCCAATTTTGAAATCTAAGGATAAATTTGGGAACAATTTTGGGTTTAAAGTTGCTCTATTTTTCTAGTCCGAATTTTCTTAAGAAAGTTGAAGTTTGAGTTGATTTCTTACTTCAAAAACTATTGGGAAATGCTTAGAAATACTCCATATTGATTGAGTAATCTTGATTTGAGTTGAATCTTGATAGATTTGAAGATTACTTTGAATGACTTTCTTATTGATTCTAGATTCTACTTGTCATTCATAACTAATCATATGCTAATATTTTAGGATACTTATTCTTATCCTTTGTATTAGTAATTGTGTTCTTTAAATTAATTTCGTGCTAATTCATTCTTGCTTTTCTCTTTATTTTCTTTGTGGATTTCTTGATTCAAGTCCATTAGCTTTAATTGTCCTTCTTTGTAATTGATATAAACTTCACTCCGCATCGATACTTAGATGCTTACTCTAAGTTGATTGAGTTGTTGGTTCTTGAAGAGATTTGAGGAAAATCTCTTGGGAGAAAAACAAAAGACAAGAGATGGTGAAATTAACTGAGTGAGGTCTAAAAGCCTTGACCTTGAGTGTATACGTGAGTGTTGAGTGATACACGTGAGGGAGTGAATTTGTGAGGACCTTTGACTTTGTTACTACTTTCTTTTGGTTGCAAACATGTCTTCCATATCTTCGGATGATCTTTGTGATGATGACCTTGAAGATTATGGATCTGAGGAGAATAAAAGTTATTATGATGAAGGTTGTGGAGAAAATGAAGATTGTGGATCATATGGTAAAGAATGTGAGTATAGAGATTCTTATGCTTCCAACAATGACTTTGAAGATGATGATGCTTCAAGGTATGAATCTTCCACATACTCTTCTTGTGATGAATCTAATAGTGAAGAAAGTGACTATGAGCTTCATGATGATAATGAGGAAACTCGTAGGGAATATTGTTGCTCATCTTCCTACTATGATTCTAATGGTAGTAGTTCTTATGTTTGTTTTATTGGAGGAGGGGGTGGTATATCTTTCACAAAAAAATTGAGACAAAATATGAATAGATATACTACTTATGGTAGAAAGGTTGTGCATTGGTCTAATGATGATTTGAATTTCTTTGATAAAAGGAGATCATTTTATCAAACATTATGAGTGTGATGAAGCATGCATTGACCAATTTGTGGAAGAAAGAAAGAATATGCTTCATGTTTATGATAAAATTGAAAGACTTTGTGGTACCATGATTATACATAACAAAAGTTCCATAAATATTGTAAGTTCCAATTTGGTTGAGCATTTAAAGTTGAAGACTATAAAACATCCTCAATCATATTGATTGTCGTGGTTAAATAAAAAAGAAACCTTAGAGATCACAAAATAAGTTTTGCTGAAGTTCCAACTCTGCAAGTTTCATGATGAAGTACTATGTGATGTTATCCCAATAAAAGCTTATCATTTGATACTTGGAAGGTCTTGGATAATTGAAAGAGTAGCTACATTTGATAAAAAGAGTAACGAGTGTTGTGTCAACTTAACAGTTCAAGAGTATTTTTTTGTACCATCAAAACTTTTGAAAGTGAAAGAAAGTTACTTGGAATTGCTAAGATTGACAAGAAGAAAGAAAAATCTTGAGGAAAAACATATCATTGCAAAAGAGAAGAACATGAAGAGAAAAGTTGATGATTCTCAAAGTGTAAAGCTCAAAGTTGAAGTAAAGAGTCATCCCAATCCTTCAAAAGGAATTCGCGCGGGCCTTGTCCAATGCTAAATGATCTTGAGAGAGAAAAGATTGGGAGAAGTAAGGGAGTGATAAGTGACAACTGAAGAGTGAAAAAAGGAGAGCTTGAGTTGAGGGTAGTGAGTGTGTTGCCACAAGAAAAGAGTAAAGCATTTGAAAATGAGAAAAATAAAAAGAAAGAGGAAAAGAAATTTGAGAGAAGTGAAGAAAAAGAGAGTTTGAGAGATCTTGCTTTTTGTTTTAGTTCTAATGTTATATCTTATTTTTTTACTTTTAATATCTCTTTTGTAGATACATTTGAAAATAAAGACATGAAGAAAACCACAATGAAAAGTCTTCAATCATTGAATGTTCAAGAGTTGGTTTAGACACCCACTACTTCTTAAAGTGTTCAAGTGATTTTAAATTATAAAAGCAAAGGTAAAGAAGGAATTTTAGGAGCATTTCAAGGTATAATGTCTAACTCTAGTACTTGATTTTCTTTAAGTAAAATTGAATCTTTTCATTGTGATGAAAATCATGTTGACTATTGTAGCCAAGTACTAGTTGAAGTTACCAGTGCAAATCATTATGATGATTCTTTTGAGTTTAATATATTTGCAACTAGTGTTCATACTTGTAATGAATTTGGAAGATTAAAAAGAGATTCTTTGACTACATGTGGATTATGAATATTCCTTATATAAAAAGGATGTTCTTGTTGTTGATAATGGTGTTGAGGAGTTACTCCGAGATAAGCTTGAATTTACGGAATGTGATTCTTTTAAAATTGATTGTGATAGCCAACTTACTTGTATTGATATGCCACTAGTTCAGGGGGCTTGTGAATTATTTAGTGAACCTCGAGTTAGTGTTGAAAATATTGTCGGTTATTTTGAAAAAAATATGAGGATTTTAAATATAACACTCCATCTTTGTTTGATAAAGATAAAAATGAAATTCATGATTCTACTTTGATTTTATTTGATAAAGTCTCTTGTTGAAGGAAGTGATGACTTATTGCATATTGACTATATGTAATGAACCCCAGGTTATTTTCTCTATTTTTGTACATTTTAGGTGCCTACAACCTTCCCACAGCAGTTATAGGTCATTTATGACTTGCCGAAACTGTCGGTTTGGTTGTCGGATAGTTCGTTTGGATTTTAGGATCATTTCTCTATTTGGAGCTTTCACTGTTAAGAAATTGGTATCGGACTAAAACTCCTATTAGACACCCTCGGATGAGAATTCCAATAGCGCCATCAGCTTCAAAATATTGATTTTAGGCTAGGAGGACCCTTGGTCTGGGTCCCGAGACTTTCGAACTCATTTTGGGCTATTGGCTAGATTTGATTAAAAAATAGAACTATGGGTGTGGGGCCCACATTGTGTTGAAATGACCTCCGTTGGAAATTTTGATGGTTTTATTGAGTCCAAAATATCGAATTTGGTATGGTAGCATTCATTTACACGCATGGGATTCTGAACAAATACCAAACACCCGGTCAGAGTCCATTTGGACCTAGCAAAATCTGATGCCTCAGCTGCTGGTGCAGTCGCTTAAGCGGATTGGGGTCGCTTTAGCGATAGTTGCTTTAGCAACCTTGTGTCGCTTTAGCAATACTTGGCTGAGGGTCACTTTAGAGATCCCTGTCCGCTTAAGCGGATATCACTTTAGCGACCAGGATGTCGCTTAAGCAGACCCCGCCTCCCCTGACCCATCGCTTTAGTGGTCAATTTCTGCTTAAGCTGTAGTCACTTAAGTGATCTAGTGGCTGCTTAGGCGGTCACTGTGAGAATTCTTCCATAGAAGCTAAGGTAAGCTAGTTCAACACTCCTTAGTCATTTTTCATTATTTTCCCCATCAAATTCCATCCTTTTTCATTGAAATTTCCTAGAATTTAGGCATTAAATCCATTAAATTTATGGGTTGATTTGAGCCCCAATTTACGCTCTGTTTGTGCACAAATTCTGAGCACATATTCCTTGTCCTTCGAGGGACCTCGTGATGGATTCAATTTTGGGCCCCACAGACCCATTTTTTACCATATTTTGGGCCTGGAGTTTTATATTTCAATATGAGTGTCGCTTTACTCGTAATAATGTGTAGATTATTATTTTGATAGTGCAACGTCATTTTCGGGATCGTGGAGCAAGGACGAGCGATTTGTGGATGATTCAAGAGTTGTGGTTTAGCATCGAGGTAGGCTTCGGTCTACTTTTCTCTATGAGATTGTGTATAGTATAGATTTCATGCTAGGTAAGGATTATAGGATGGGTTTATGACTAGTATATCATGACTTGACTTATTTAGGGGACTTAGATTAGAAATGTGACCCGAACCTTGGCATAGAATATCCGTAATGGTTATAGAATCCCATTATCCTTGATTATAGACTTGTATAACCATATTCTAGCAATAAGGATCATTAGTATAATACTTACCATACTACTTAGTAAATTGGATGATATTTCCCCCGGTTAGATCCTTCTAGTGGCATTATGCCTGTAATTACCGTAGTTTCTCGGATTATGGTGCTATTAGCATTCTAATTATGTATTGTTGGGACCGAGGCAGTGGTTACGATACCAGTTGGACTCTAGGTGAGTATTTTATCCTAGGGAAGGACATGATTCTATTTTATGGATGCTTAGGCTCTTGTGGCTGTATTGTTTGGATACTGGTGATTGCATGCATACTTATAGGAGAATTTATGCTCATTTAGTGGTATGATTCCAACCAAAACCTTGATTTTACTACTGTTTCCTAAAAAGGAATTTATTCCCACTTTTCACTTTTAAAACAGATTATTTTACCACGGGAATCGTACCACCTTGTTTCATGAATTATGAGCTTTTGAAACTAAATGTTAAACTTTGGAAATTAGACCAAGGTTGATTCTGGTTCATTATTGATCCACTCATTTTACCACTACTATTTACTTTGATCAAGGGAGATTACAACCCTTTCTACACTATTATGTTGATTTAGTTCCGAACTTGATCTCGGGCGATGGATTTACAGATTTACACTCTTTTAGTATCAATTCAAGTCCGAACATTTATTATACTTATATATCTCTCCAATAATGGATGGAGTAGAATGATTATGATAGTTACTGGAAGTCCTGGTTTGGGACCAGGCAGTGTATATGGATATCCCGAGTCCCTTATGGGCCCCTTTGTTCGTGAGCCACAACGCCGGAGATGGATGGTGCCATAGGTCCTACCTTTGTTAGATATTGAACTGGAGGAGGTGTATACACTTAGTATGTTATGGCATTTGGATTTGATATGGTATTACCTATTTACCTTGCATTTATTCATTCATATGCATTGACTATCACCAGTATAATTGTTTGGCACCTATTTCTATTAGTCTTATTGGTGTCTGTATAGGTATAGGTTATGGTTGCTAGCTGCTAGGTGTTTGACTGAACCTTTAGGGCTTTTGGGGGCCCAGTTAGGTTATTGTTTGTTCGGGCTAGCCAATTACCTTATTATTGGCTATTATAGATAGTTCGTGGCCGAATAGTTATGGAATGGTACCCAAGGTTGTCGGTACATTTCTTATTTCCTTTTCTTTATCATGGTAAAATACGTTATTATTATATTACCTCATATTAGTCACACTTTGGTTAGAGGCCTTAATTATGCTAGTATTAGCTCCCTTTCTTGGCTATGATCCTCGATACGTTAGGTTGGTTCCCTCATGTTATTACCTTTGAGTTCAATCCTATATACGTATATTTATATATATGGTATTACCGTATATCCTCTCTTTACTTATCTATTCATATTGTATATGTAATATTTGACCTTGTATTACTACTATACATCCTTCTTTCACTCTTTATTTGTATATTGGCTAGTGATATATGATATTGTACCTCAATACTGTTAGAATAGGATAGTTTATCTGTATTGCTCCATTAGCATTATCATGTTTAGTTTCTTGGATAGTTGCCTGTAGTTTATATTCCTGTTTTATATGTTATTTATCGCTTTCATTATCTTTGGGGCTCAGTCGGCCGATGCATACTGAGTAACACATGTTTGGTACTCATACTACACTTCTGCAGCCTGCAGATTATAGTACAAGTTCTCATTATTTATGAGTGTATCATGCAGAGCAACTATGGTTAGGAGATTTGGGGTGAGCTCCTGACGTTTGGAGTATTCTTGCTCTCCCTTATATTGTTAGTTTGATCTCTATTTGTATTTCAGAGATGGCTTTGTATATAGATTGACTCTGTATTCCACTTTGTACTCATGTTGTATTAGAAGTGCTTGTACTGACTTCACCAGGTCTTGGGGTTGTAATCTATATTAGTCCCTTTATTAGATTCCTTTCTGTTGTTTCCTTCATTTCTTTTAATAGTCCGTTACTAGCAGTTCCGGACTATGAGTTGGCTTGCCTACTGGTGGGTATAGTAGGTGCCATCATGACCTGAGAAATTAGATCGTGACAAATTGGTATCAGAGCTTAGGTTTATCGGTGGTGTTGGTATAGAGCTAAGTGTCTAGTAGAGTCCTACGGATCGGTACGGAGACGTCTGTATCGTATCTTCTGGAGGCTATAGGACATTAATAGGAAATTCTATTGTTGACTCCTTGTCATATGTCCGTACTTTTATTAGCCTCTAAGTGCCTCTGCTCTTTCCCAGATGGATAACACGAGGTTTTTAATAGATGCGGATGAGATCTCTGCGCATGTTACCAGAGTTTTAGCTCAGCGTCGGGCTAGGGAGTTAGAGATCAATATCAAGAATTTTCATCATCGGCCAGAGGGTCTGGAGCCAGCCTAGGCTCCGATAGAGTTTGTAACCGCTTCAGCTTCTCAGGGTACCGTCCTAGGGATTTTGAGTCTTTTTATGGATACTTCACAGTCAGTGGTAGTGCCTGGTACATTGAGTGGTTCTCATGTCGGAGTTGGGTTTATGGTTATTCAGCAGAGTTTTCTATCTATTTCAAAATATGAGGTAGGGTTCCTGGAGTGGGCCAGACACAAACCTATTTTATTTACCATAGAGTATGAGATGGTGCGTGGGTTTGTCAGAGGATTGACTTTACCACTCCGCTTGGGATCGGAGTATTTGATATCAGATGGGTCTACTTTTCTTCAAGTTGTTAATCATGTGAGAACTTTAGAGAGGGCATGTATTGAGACATATGGAGGTGGCGGTAAGAGGCCATGCCAGCAGTATAATGTTAGTGGTATTTCGTCTGGAGGTCAGGATCTTTCTAGTAGAGTTCAGCACTATTTATAGCCTATTATGTCCGTACAAGTAGCAACTTAGATTATAGATGAATTTCAGATCAGTCATGGTGGTCATAGTGTATAGAGTTCTCATCATACATTACGAAGTATTCGATATAAATATTTAGACCTTGGCGACCGTTCTAGGTTAGCAGGTATAGTACCTCAGAGAGTTCCAAAGGTATATTTTGATTATGGTGAGATTGGTCATTGGTCTAGGGAGTACCCCAAGCGTCAGTTGGTCAACCAGTTAGGGTCAACTCATGTTTTAACTTAGGTTAGAGCTTAAGGGGTTTTCTATGATTGTAGATAGATCGGCCATTAGTTCAGAGAGTGTCCCCAACATGGGATTATTGAGCGGTCAGTGCATCTAGATCAGTCTCATAGAGATGTGGTACCTTCAGGCAGAGATAGTGCTCTTAGTATTTCAATTGGTAGATCAGACGCTCAGTCTGAGTTTAGATGCGTTCGGATTCGTACTTCTTCGAGCATGTCAGGGACTGTAACTTCAGAGCTCTATCGTAATAGGTGCGCCTTTGATTTTCTACCTTTATTCTATAATTGAGTTAAGTTAGTATTTTCATACCTATCGATGATTATATGCCTTGATTACTATATTGATTGATGTATTCCTTTATGTAGATTTATGCTTATTTGCCTATCCCCGTAGATGAATTCTTTTAGTAGTGGATTGAATGGATCGGTATTGTGATTTCTAGGGGTGTATCACTTGGGTTAAAGTCCCATTTCCTTTGGCATATTCGCCTTGTTATGGTTGCAGGGTGGTAATGGTGATTGTTTTCAGTTTTATGCCACCGACACCTTATATTATTGTTATTATCGTCATTGCTATGACAACTATTGATTCTTACTTGATAAATAGCTAGACTAGTATTATCTAGTTAGTGTTTTCCTTCTTACGATTCTTGCCCATTTGGCTTAGAACCTAGATTGGTTATTTTTCCTCATGTTAGCAAGGTTAAATCAGTTATGGAGAGGGAGTGAAGGTAGGTTTGGATTTCAATGGGTTGGTTGTGATTCTAGCGGTGGTGAACCTTGTTCTATAGCCCATTCCAAATATTGATAAATTTGAAATTTTTTCTTCCAATTTGGATAGTTCATCGCCCTGGTAGTGGTCGCCCCGGTAGTGGTCTTGATTTTGATGTTGATAGTGAGTCAAGTACTCCATTCTTCCCGCAATATGGTTCGTGGTTTAGCAGAGTTAAAGTCGGTGTAAATGGGCAAATTCAAAAAATTTCTAATCTCGGTATTAATTCAGCCTAATATGACTTTATGAGGTGCTTCTGCCTGATGATATATACTTATAGGTATTCGCGGCTGTATATTGAGTGTTAGATTGACCAAATTCAGGCTAAGGTTGTATTTCTCTAAGTTACTCGAGTTTTTGCTATCAATAGTACTGTTTGCAGCCTTGGTGAGTTCGTGGTTATGCCTTGATGCATTATGCCCTTCAACAAATGTGGAGACGATTGCTTGTGTCTTAAGCCAGTGGTTTTCCTCTGTTGTGATTTTGTTCTTTGGCTACATTTTAGTTTCAACTCTTGCAAGGACCGTTGAGTATATGCTTGATTTCTGGTATTGAGATTGGTTTGGATATTTGGCCTCAGTAAAGACTTGTGGCCTTCAGTTTTGGGATTTTGACTCTCTTGAATGGTGGCTCGAAAGTTATGATAGCTTTTGGAATATGGATGCTTACTCGTCAACAGGATTGGTTTGGATTGTTGAAATCGAGTAGTTCAGCTTCGGTGCTAAGATTACACCTATGGATTGCATAACAGGGTTGCAACCTCTATTTACAGATTTGTTTCTGTTGAGCATTTATTTATAGGCTGACTATGCCCATTTGTTGCCTACTGGTTCAGATCTCTTTAGTTCAGAAAGATTATACTTGATAGATGCTCGAAAGATGGTCCATTGGCACATGGTATTAGTTTCCACTGCTCTTGACCTTGGTTCTCAGTGTTCGTGAGAACTTTTGAAAATCTACGCAATGGAAGAAGTACATTCTACTTGGTCTTAGCATGAACCCACAGTTGGTGGGGCATTCTTGAGTGGATCATTTAGTTTTGGGAGCATGTACTTCGGACTCATGACTATTGGTTTCGAGGGTCATCCGGACCAGTGGTAGCTTTGGTAAGAGATCGCGGGCTTTAATCATCCCTATTTGTGTGTCTAGGTAGCACCTTATGGGCTTATTTCTATACTTGCCATTATGGATTTTTAGTGTATCAGCTTCAATATTTTAAGATTAATGCTATGTGATTATGTAGACAGGACTCGGATGATGTTGGAGAGATTTTGTGAAACTCAGAGTTAACATCAGGTTTGGGAAGCCAAGAGAAAGTTTGATTTGGAATTTGGAGTTGGTTGCATGGTTCATGCCTTGGTTGATTTTTGGCGTGGTTGAGTTTTCTATTCTTATTAATGGTCAGACACATGCGTTTTTCCACTCTACAAGGGGAGTGAAGCAAGGGAATCCTTTGTCTCCAGTACTATTTATATTATCAGCTGAGGTATTATCTAGAGCCTTAAATTCTTTATTTGATAACATAGAATTTAAGAGTTTTGATATGCCTAAGTAGAGTGATAATATTAATCAACTAGCTTATGTTGATGATATTGTTATCTTTGTTTTTGTTGACAAAAAACATTGCAATTGGTAATGGACATTCTTGTTGATTATGAGGCACAATTTGGCCAGTTGATTAACAAGGAGAAGAGTGCCTTTCTAGTTTATTACAGGACTGATCATGCTCATATTAGGGTGGTAGAGGAATGCACTAGTTTCAATAGGGGAAAATTTCCTCTCATATATCCGGGCTACCCAATTGGACGTGAAAAAAAGAAGGAATGTTCATTTTTGCAGAATTGATGAAGAAGGTACATAACAAGCTTCAAGCCTGGAAAGGGAAGATGTTATCATTTGGTGGTAAGATAGTTTTAATAAATAATGTTTTGAATAGTATTTCCATATATTTGTTATCTGCTGTTGTTCCTCATAAGTGGGTTATTTATGATTTACATAGAATCTTTGCAAGATCTCTATGGAATTTTAAAGAGGTAGGCAGAAATAAACATTGGGTGGCCTGGACTGACATTCCAAGCCTAAAGAAGAAGGGGGTTTGGGTTTTAGGTCCTTATTTGATGTTTCTAAAGAACTTTTTGCTAAATTATGGTGGACATTTAGAACCCAAAAAACTTTATGAACCATTTTTATGTGGAATAAATATTGTAAAAAAAGTGAGATCCCAAATGGTAGAATGGAAAGGGGGTACACTGATTTGGAGAAATGTAATTAAGGCTAGGGACATGTTTGACCGAGAGATTTAGTGGGAACCTAAATGTGGTCATTCTAGTATATGGTATGACAACTAGACCCAATTGGGAGCACTTCACTAGTATTTATCAGTGAACATGGTTATTGATAATCAATTGAAGAAGGTGAAACAACTCTTTTCAAATGATAACTGGAATGTAGAATTGATGCAGCAGGTTTTCAATGAGGAAGTGTGTAATCACATTATCAACTGTGTGAAATATGAAGTTAATTCAGAATAGTGGGATAAAACCTGGTGGATGTTGAATTGCTCTAGTAAGTTTTCTGTAGGGTCTACCTGGGAGAGTTTAAGACAAAGAGATAAAGTCCAATAAAACTTTAAACAAATTTGGGTGAAAGGTGTTGCATTTAAGGTTTCTTTCTTCTTGTGGAGACTTTGAAGAAGAGAATACATGTTGGGGAAATTTTTTATTAGGAATAGGATAAGTGATGACGTTATATGTTGCTGCTTTGGGGATAGAGTGCAGCAAACCATTGAACACTTGTTTATTAACTGTCCAGGTTCTAACTCTATATGACAATATTTTGCAATTGCTGTAGGGATTGATGAACCATTCATCCAAGTGAAAAATAGTATGTTAAAATGGTGGAATGTTGATGTTGCACCAAAATTGATACCTATTTTTAAAGCAGTTCCCATGTTCATATTATGGCAAATCTGGAAGGCAAGGAGTGCTTTGAAATATGATGGAAGGATGTCACAAGTTAATATGAGGATGGGGATTAATAGAAATTTGATATTCATGGCCAAGAGCATATACCCTTAGCTGAATAACATTCCTTCTTCTTGGGCAGACCTAGTGAGCTTTTTTAGAAGAGTATACACCTAGAATTGAGTGTAATTTGGTGTACCAAAAAATCCCTAGGAGGGGATATAGGTGCAATTCATATGGGGCTTCTAAAGGAAATCTTTGTCCTAGCTCAGGAGCTTTTTGTGTGAGAAATGATGCTGGAGAACTGGTATATGCTGAAGGTAGAATACTAGGGGAGATATCTAATTTGGAAGAAGAAGTGAGAGCTTTAGGATTGGGCTTGAATTACTGCATTAATCATAATTTTCTCCCACTCATCTTAGAGACTGATTCTCTATCTATGGAGAAAATATTGGATAGCATATAGGAGATACATTGGAATATTTCAATGGATATCAAGAAGATTAAAGCCTTACTAAGTGAAGTGGGTGCTGAGGTGGAACACACATACAGAGAAGGCAATCAGTTAGCGAATTTTTTTGCTAACCATGTTTTCTATTTTGTAGGTATAGAAAGAATAACATTCACAAATATGCAAGAAATCCCAAGAAAAGCAAAAGCAATATTGTTCATAGATAAAGCTCAATTACCAAACCTTAAGAATTAAAAAGTTCCAAAACTAAACTTTTAATAATATGGGGAGGTAAATCAGTAAAGCATGAGCAAAATGCAACATGGAAAGACTGCAATAAGGCACAAAGAAATAAACAAGCAAAGGAGGAAAACAGCAGAAAAAAAGCATCAACAAAACATGGAAACAGTAGCAAAATGCACAGGAAGGAAGGAGCCAAAAGAAATCGGCACCTGGGAGCTTGTTTCAATCATACAAGGGGCCGTCTATTATACTTTTCAGCTATGAAAAAAAAGGCACACAAAGAAAATTGTCAAGACATGACCAGGGCAATTGTAAACACATCTCAAAGAAAGTGTTGTTAATTGAGAAAGATGTAGATGAATCTTTGATTTCTTCTTCTTTAGATAGTGGTACTAGCTCATTATTGAACTCAACTTGTCGAACAAGTGAAGCGGAAGTGAAATTGACATCCTTAAAGGGACCAATTTCAAAATTAAGGAAGAGGATTAGAACTTATCTTGGTAGTGGAAGCTCAGATTTATGGTTAGAAGAGTTAAATAAGTCTTCATTTAACTTGATTTCATGGCATTTGTGAGATGATATAAATGCCTTTGATTAAAACAACCAAAACTCTACTATGTTTACAGATCTGAGCCTCTTACATCACTGAGATGAGCATCGATATCAGCTTCCTTCCAAATCATGTCTTCTTCAAGCTTTGGAAATAATGGCAGCTCAAATCCACAAGATTTGGAATCAATGGCAACTGATGAAGTGAAGACACAATGATAGTTTTTGTTATTTTAGTCTTTAAAACTTTCCTTTTCAATTTATCAGGCCCCTTTGTCTGATTTGGTCCATTATCGGGTCTTGGGCCTTTGGGTCATTGATCTGGTAATGGTCTTTGTGTAAATAGATTATTTTGATTTATAATAAAATGGTCTACATGACCAGCTTTAATTAAAAAAAACTTGTAACAATGGACCAAGGTCCCTTCTTCCTGTATGCAATTTGATTTAGTAAAATTTACCTTAACCTACCGTCTCAAAATAACCTAACATCAACTTATGATAAAAGTTACATAACATAAACTCATACATGTTTTATTTGTATATTAACACTGTAAATATTATTTTAAATTATTAAGTCACACTAAAAGTAATTAAAGTATTTTCCGTGAATTTAGTATAGTTGATTTTGTAGGTGAATCAATAGCACGTGTTACGATTTAACCGTATTTTAAGTTCAATTTACTAGCAGTTTAATTACTAGGTGATAATGGGAACAATCAAAATAAAAATATCAAAGAGGACAAATCTAAGTGAGCCCAGAGCTAATATGAGCGTTCTCGAGATCTGCTCCCAACTACCCAAGCTACTGACAAAGCAAGACAAACTGTAAAGAATAAAAATGATTGGGGACCAAGAAAGCTATTGTATTCAGTGAGAGAATTGGGGTCAGGATGCTTTTACAAGTGAATAAATGTGACTATTTATATGTTATAACATTAGGCATTGGCCAATCAGAATATGTCACTAGAGCCTTAAAGTAATAAAACCTATATCCTTGTGCCATGTGTCTTATTCGGCTAGTTAAGTGCCAACTGATATTCCTACAATGCTCAACCCTGTATAGGTTCGTCCGCATACCTGAGTGACCTAACAAACTTGTATCTTATTTTTCCCTTGCGCCATGTCACCAAAGATGATGATCTGCTGAGTCCTATCTAGTACGATAGGGCACTTCTTCCATTGCTACTATCTCAGAGGAGGCTTCTCATAGCTTCTGCATTTCTTGTTACATCGGATCATCATGTTGATCCCTATATTGATGCCACGTGTCCCTAGGATGATTTTACCCTATAAAAATAGCCCATTTATCTTTTAGGTATTGTGCTCAGTTGCTTCCGGGAGATGGAAAAAGAAATGAGGCCCTTGACTGAAAAATGCCTTACCTTTATTCTCATTTATAAGAATGAAACGTCTTCTTTCATGAATCTCCCCTTTTCATGGTGCACGGAGTAACCGTGATGCACTTCCCTAGGCTTCATGGGAAAGCTTCTTTTTCTAATCTATAAATTCTATAGTTTATCATTCTTCTTGTGACCTTCATTATTTTCTTTCCTTGCCCTTCTTTTGATTCTGAGAATCCCTCTTGGGCTAAGCCTTTCTTTTTTGCCCCATATCTCAATCTAGTATGTCTGGCTCTTCTTTGAAGTCTTCCTTCTTTTCCTTGGCTGCCTGTGGAGCCATAAATAAAAAGAATAGGAAGTCAACTCTTTACGAACCAACCATCAATGAAATCATCAACGGTGGAGTCTGAATTTCATTAAGGGGTGTCAAAATGTAAAGAAGTAAATTATGAAGAAGTCAAGGGGTGTCAATATATAATATGTATACATAATAAATATATTTTACCTAGCTATATAGTATAATGTTTCAATGAAGGGGTGTCGATTGAAACCCCTCAAGGACATGTGGCTCCGCTACCGAAAATCATCCCTCAACTTTTACTCTTTTGATGAAGACTTCACAATACTAGCATGCAGTTACCCTAAAAGGAAAAACAGACATGTTAGAAAATCAGGCTCCCTTGTGAAAGAAGGTGATTTAGTCATAGTCCGAAAATACTATTGATGGCCTCTTAAGAAATTTTGAGTGGAGGCTCCCCTTTTATTTGAACATATCACCTTGTTGAGGCCCAATTGTACTTTTGTTTACACTTATCCATTTATCCATTTAGCATGGGCCTTGAAGATCTCATTGATGAGGTAATTATATCTTTTATAATACCTTTCAGTTGTGCTTAGGTCAGCTTGGCCCAGGAATGCAGAAAATTATCGCTTGTCAAAGTGCGCTAGCCACTTTAACTAGAGAGGGGTTCTCCCTAACACATTTACTCTTACTCTACTCCCCTCGTCTAGCCCGAAGAGGGATATTATAATTATCTGGTCATGGAAATAGGTCTCTCTTGATTAACTTAAATGATTCCAACGATTGAGATTGGGTTGATCGTTTTGTTGCTATAGCCCCTAAGGATATTTCTGAGGTCACTTTTCCTATGTCCAAGAACACACAGCATAAGAAACACGAGCTCAAACCCTTTTCCCATATTACATTCTTTTCATTCCCATTTATCGTCAATAGTTTATCGTTCATAAGCCTTATGCAACATCTGAATGGCGTCCACCCATGGGCAAATTCCCTTTCTCCAGCAGGTCAGGGAATTTGCTCATGGGTCAAAAAGATCTTGAATTCGTCTACAACTGGTAGTAGATCATGGGTTCATCTATCTAGTCAGTTCAGATAGAAATCGAAGAACCATGGTACCTTTTCTACCTTACATTGGTTGCTATTTTTCAAACTCGTTTTACCATATATGATTTTCTTGCAGGCCAAAATTCATCTCAGTGATTCTATCGCCTCAAATCATTGCTACCAACATTATGGGTCTGGAACCTTGCATTCGACTCCATGCTCTCGTTGAGGCTGCAATAGACTATGCTTCTAAGTCAAGCCTAATCCTCTAGGAAAATAAAAGAAAAACACCATGCTTGTTAGTAAAGAAAATGAAAAGATCTTCTCCTGAGGTTACTCCCTTAGAAGAAAACTCTTAGGATTTAAAGGCGAGTTACTGACTCGGAGGGCAGAAAATCCTAATACACCTTGCTCTAAAGTAGTGGGGCTGTTTCATGAATTGGAGAATTCTCAAAAGGAAGACTCTTGGACTCGCCCCCTACCCCTCTTCCTCTTATGTTTTTCACTGGGGTTGGTACTCATGTCGCCCATAGAATGAAACAGACTGCATCTTCTTATTCTTTATTGAGAGTCCCAGCCAAAGGCCAGACATCAAACTCTGTCAGCTTAATGCTTTATTGGGCTTGACCCACTATGAGGAATGCACACCCTTATTCTATGCCAAATTCTTGCCTCTTCTAGGTCGTAGCCCTGCACAGTATCGAACAGTAGTCAATTATTTAAATACTACTCCCTCCATCCAATTTGACCTTTCAATCATGATTTTAAATTGAAAAAATTGGGGATCCTTGGGCTTAAAGTTATGAAATTAATTTTTGAGGTAATGAAGGTCAAATTTAGCTCCATTTTAAATGAAATTATATATGTAAGTTCTTTAAGTTGTGGTTAACATAATTTTCAAATAAACTTTTAGCTTTTCCCTTGTGGGCTCAGATTTGACATTTTATACTCAAAATAGAAGTATAACAATATGAGTGTCTATAGATTCATTTATTTATATAGAATATGTATTTGACCAAATTGGGCTCGTCCAGAGAATTTGAGGAAGGAAAAGACTATAATTTGAATCTTCAAGCTTCTATTAAGGTAAGTTGAGATTTTCTTTGACTTTTAGAATCTGTTAGTATAATAATTGGCTCAATTAAAGGTTAATGGGTAACGAGAGTCTCATATAAATGAGATAATGAGTATTTATCTAGGTACCAGTGCGATATTATGGGTAATTATGATTTTATTCCTGATTTATTGTATTATATGACTATGTGAGTTTGATTTCTAGTTGTGTCTAAATGCTTGTGTTGCTCATTAATTAATATCAAAACAATTGATATATGAAAGGTTGCACATAAAATGATTTTTGGATGACTCTTCCTCTATCCTACTCTCTTTGTTGGTTATTTCAAACTTTTTTGTGATTGCCTGTGTTGAGAATTAAATCTCGTATAGGATTTGTTATTTTTGGCATTACATCTCATGCACTTGGACATTGAGGAAGACAAAGGATAAATCTTGATATAGAGTCACCCATAATATTTATAGTATGTAGGGTTTATTAAGTATTTTATGTTACATCCAAGGTATTCCATTAGAGTTGTCCGGTACAGGGTGCGTATATGGATCTCGTGAGTCTCCCATGGATCTAGTTAGCCATTTTATGGATACTGATATATACAAATTATTTGGCTAGATAGAAGAAATATGCATCCATCACATCATTTTATTTTTTTTTGATACTACGATTGTGTGAATAGTGAATGGGTGATTATAAAAATGACTTACTACTTTTATCTTGATTTGTCTATAATTTAAGATATTTGGACTTGATTTGTATATGTTGTTATTGACATTAGCTGATCAAATCCTTTAAATGTTATTTATCTGACCAATTGTAGAGAAGAGCAATGTTAGAATCAACCTTCATCATCGCTTCTACGAAAGGGTTATTGTTGATGCTTGCTGAGTATGTGTATTTTCTGTACTTACTCTACACTTTTTACACCATTTTTGTGCAGGTTTAGCTCTAGATTCACATTAAGTTTGAGTCAATATTAGACTTCAAGAGACTTACTGGCGTTCAAGATGAGCTGCTAGTTTCAGCAA
Source organism: Capsicum rhomboideum (assembly GCA_031232105.1). Taxonomy (NCBI): domain Eukaryota; kingdom Viridiplantae; phylum Streptophyta; class Magnoliopsida; order Solanales; family Solanaceae; genus Capsicum; species Capsicum rhomboideum. The sequence goes on along the minus strand of CP124719.1, from coordinate 106,142,567 downwards.
CACTGAAATTCTAGCTCTGTTTTAGTTTTGTCTTTCTTCTTTTTGAAAGAGTTGTAGCATGTTGATTTATATATTTATTTTAGTTGCTTTTGTAATTATGTCACCGATTCTTGAAGTTGTATTTCCTTTTTTACAACAATTTACATCTTTGTGAGACAGTTTTCAGAATTATAATTATTTTATCTTAATTTCTACATAATTTAATTTTCACTCGTCTTTAATGGTTAATAAGTAATAGAGTTTACCTATAGTAAAAGAGTAGGTGCCCTCATGACCTAGTACAATTTTTGGATCATGACAACTTAGTGTCATATTATAGTTCATAGGTCCCAGGTGTACAAGAGCAATATTTAGTAGAGTCTTGAGGATCAATATGATGACACCCGTATCTATTTTCGAGAGGCTATAAGGCATTTAGAAAACTTATATTCTTTCATTCCTTATCGTGTGTTCATAGCATTACGTAACTCTAAATCTCTTAGTTATTCTACCACATATGGTGAGAACATGTTCTGTGTTGGCTAGATATTCATAGCTCGTACCCTTAGTATGCGGCAGTGGTAGAGGTAGAGCCCGAGCATTAATGTCAGCTAGGAGTCATGATAGGCTTGTATCTCCAATCAAGATTGTGGAATTGAGTTCAACACAAGCACCACTTAATTTCATTGTTATTTTTATGATTCAAGATATCTTCATACAAATATTGGGCTTCTCTGAAGGGATGACTCAGATTTTCGGTTGCTTCAGAGCTTTATATTTTAGGGGCACAATCAGATGCATTTTTCCCTAATATTGGTGTGTGATTGCCGTAGAGGCCTCCAATGCGGTGTCGATAGGTATGGTTCTGATATGTCCTTGACTAGCTGCAACTTTATTCAACCTTGGGCTACTTTCTTATTTGTATCACTGTATTTTTCCTTGGTTATGAATGTTTTTTCTAATCTCCTTCTATTTGTCTATGTGTTTCTACACTTTAAGATGATTCTCTCATAAGACTACATTGGTGGGGTGTGACATGTGAGTAAGGCATATTGAGGTAGGCATGGATGATGTTGACATTATATATGGTATGTTGTATTCCACCTAACATTGTGGTTTTGGGATAATCATATCGAGGTTGTGACCTTAGCTATATTGGGTACTTCTTTAGACCATAGTAATGAGTTAGCACTTAACCCATTTCTGTCTCCCTTAATCATATGACTCTAACAGAGGTGGAAAAATTTGGAAGAGAGCTTCATGAATTAGTTGGTATGAGATTTAATTAGACTAGGTGTTTTATATTAAGGTATTCTAGTGCTATTTATGGTGAAGGAAAGTGAAAGAAAGGATGCATATCAAATATCGGCAGTTGAACAAGGTCACTTTTAAGAGTGAGTTTCTGTGTCGTGCATTGATGATTTATTGGATCCGCTTTAGGGTACTCTGGTGTTTTCAAAGATTAGTTGGAGGTTTGATTATATGTCATTTGAATTTTGGGTTTGAAGATGTACCTAAGACTACTTTTAGAATTTTTTAGGATTGTTATGAGTTTTCTGTCATGTTCTTCGGGCTAACCAATGCCCTAACAATATTTTTGGAGTTCGAGGATAGAATTTTCAGGCAGTACTTGGATTTCTTTGTCATTATCTCCTTTGGTGGTTTTCTAATTTGTTTTCATAGTAAGGAGGATCATGGGAGACATGTGAGGACTTAACTTTAGAGTTTTATAATGACAACTGATTACTATTAATGCTTTGTGGAGGATGTTTCATCCATTTCATCTCCGAACAAGACTGTTTCAAAGGAATGTAGTGTTTTGATAGTCTGGGATTATGCAGCAAGCTCCCAAAAGCTTAAGGACCTTGTCGGTTTTAGCTTTCTATTTTTGACCTCACCTGTAGAAGGTGAAGATTTTATGATCCATTATTGTTTTTTTAAGTTGGCCTTCGGTTTGAGTTGATACAAAAATTAGAGGGTAAAAGCTTGTGCTTTGAAATAATGGGAAGTTCATAAGGAGAACTACTCTACTCATGACTTGGAGTCAACAATGATGGTGTCCCATGTTGGAGATTTGGAGGCATTACTTTTATGGTGTTCATTTTGGAAATTTTACAGATCATCACAATATTTAATGTATTTTTGATCAAAATGGCATAGAAAAAGTGTTGTAACGAGTACCTTGAGCTATAGGTTCGTCTATATGGATAGTTTTGGAAAGTTACAGGTAGAGGGGTGACCTATGACTATGGATATTCAAACTTTGCCTGTTGGCCAGGTGAGACTTGATATTTTGGAAATCTGATAGAGTTCTTTCTTATTTTGAAGATTGATCACTTTTGGTGTGATAGAGTAGAACTTGCACAGTTTGAAGGTGAAGGGTTGTGCATTTTGGAGAAAGAGTGTCAATAATGGAGGCTAAGGAATTTTTTTTGGATTTTGGAAGGTGCTTCGAGAATTAAAGGTTGTATTGCTTTCTTGAGTGAATGGATTGACTAGATTGGATATGGAAAGGTTTACCGATTATGATTTTCTACTTACTCAAATATAACAAAGGGGAATTATATCTTGAAGCAACAATAGAGGATGCCCACACCTAAGAGGAAGTAATGATGTATTGCTATGGACTTCATATTAAGGTTACCACAGGTTTAAAGAGGTTTTGATGCTTTTGGGTTTTTGTGATAGAATGATTGAGCATGCTCTTTATTCCAATCTAGTAGTGTTTACACTTGAGAAAGGTCAACTAGAATCTACATTCAACAAGTAATTCTTTTGTAAGATATGCCTATTTTTATCATTTTAGGAAAAAACAGTCAATTTACATCTCAATCTTTAAGTTAGTATGGAAGGAGTTGGGTGCTCGAGCAGAGTTTGGTAAAATATTTCATCCACAAGTGGATGGTTAGTTTGAGCAAACTATTCTATCATTTGAAGATATGTTCTGGGTATGCATGATTGATTTTAGATGGCCATTGGGACCAATTCTTATATTTAGCAGAGTTTGTCAAAGGTAAGAGTTACTATTTCATCTTTTAGGTAGATCTATTTGAGATATTATGGGATAGGAGATGTCATTTTTTGATAGTTGGTTTGATGTTTTTTTTGGTTCAGGCCATAGAGTACATACTAGTTGAGGGATTCGTTGATGAGCTCAAGTTGATCCGAAATCAGCATCTCACATTTAGAGTAAATGGAAAGTTTATGATAAATGGAAGATTTGTGACTAAAAGTTTATGGCTGGCAAGGAAGTTTGTGGGAGATTTTGCTTCTAAGGGTGTTATAAGGATTTGAAAAAAGTGCAAGATTAGAACAAGATTTATTGGTACAATTGTGAAACAACAATATATAAGTGAGGAGGCAGGTGATTTGGCTTTTGCTAAAGCTTTACCAGATATTTATCCAGAGTTTTAGTTTGTGATGCTGAAAGAAACTTGTTCTAATGGCTTTCTTATGGTTTAGAGAGTTCCAATACAGTTAAATCAGTGTTTGGCCTTTTGAGGATCTGGTGACCATTTTGATAGGTAAAATCTAAGTTTTGGTCCAAATGTTTAACAATTGTGGGGTGCAGTATAGGTATTTTCCAGTGAAGGTACCATTTAAGAGGCTGAGACAAACATTCAAAGTAGATAACCTCAGCTTCCAGACAGTTTGGGTATCCACTTTGTCTTTATATTCGAGGACAAAGATGTGTTTTAGTGGTAGATGATGCAATGACCCTCATAGTTATTTTGTGATCTTTGCATAACTTTTGTGTTTTAACCCTTCCTATGGTATCAGTATGATAATTATGGTCTGTTAGAATAAGTGACAAATTATGGTCTGTTAGAATAAGTGACCCAGTTCTCGAGGTGGTTGAATGGGTTCAGAAAAAGTCTTCAATTTGGAAGGTTAGAAAATTGAAAATTTTGACCAAAGTCAACATTTGAGGAATATGAGCTTGGAATCAAATTTTGATAGTTCTATTAGGTCTGAAATGTGATTTTTGACTCAGTTGGACTATTGGTTTGGGTACCAAGGCATTCCTATGAGTTTTAGTACGGGTGTTGCCACCTCCACATGAAAATGAAAGAATGTGTACAATATTTTGTACAATGTAATGGAGGGCTTCCACTTGTCACCTAGTGACCATTTGATTACTTTAAATAGAATGGAATTCATTTATGGTTTCACACATATGTATCTTCACGTGTGCATTACTTTGACACTTTGAATAATTTTTTAGCAACTAATTTTCTTTGCTCTCTATTATATTTGTTTCTCGGTATACATACAAAGTTGACCCTTTTTGATGTAAGGAGTTGGTGGTTGAGATAATTTTCTTTTTAAAGAATGCAGAAGAGAATTTGGTGGGAAAAAATATTTTTACAATGCATTCGATCACTAAAAGAAAATTGATTATCTACCTCAAGTTGTTTAAGCTCGGATTCTAGGTATATTAAGGTTATTCCTTTCTTTTTTGACATGATTCCATAAGATTAGTTATTTTAGGGTCTAGCGTGATATCAAAGAGTCCCTAATTAGATGTCTCTAAACTATTATTGGTATTGTTCTTGTTAAAAAGTCATATTTAGTGATATTGATTCCATGTCAAGTTGGGGATTATTATGATTATAAGATTACAGTGATTGTTGGGTTATTTGTGGTATTATGAGTTGTGTTAAGGCTGATGTTTAGTTATGTAGCATGGGTCGGCTATAGTTATACGTGGTTAATTGGTGGTATGTCGTAGGTGGTAGAGCTCGGGTGATGGTCTTATTGTGATTATTATGGGCTATTTTGTTACACTTGTATCTACTCTTATTTTTTACTGCATATTATGGTTTTTACTACCTTGGAGCTTTGTGAGAATCTATAAGGCCATGGCAGTTCCGGCATGGTTGAGTTGGTGGCTTTGGAAGCACCTATAAGGTCATGACTATTTCTAGGAGGATTGCACTTGTGTATTTCTTGCATGTAAGGCTGTGAATGTTTCCAGCATGGTTGATCTAGTGTCCTTCATTAGCCTGCAAGTCTGTTACTATTTCTTGTAGAGCGGGATACGTGTATTACTTTGCATTATATGTGTGGTTGAGGTGGTTGTTGTTGTTGTGCCAAAAGTAGGGAAAGGTAAGCTAGTGTTGGGATGATATATTATCGGGATAGGTTATTTGTGTTATAGTGGCTACAGTTAGGAGATCTCAGGTAAAAATAGGTATGGGTGTCTCGAATTATGGTTTGTTCTGTACTGATTGTATTGCATTTATTATCATGTGATTATGGCTGAAATCTGTCGAGATTATGAGGGCCTAGGTAGGTTGTTGTTTCATAGTTGAATTTCTTGTTATTGTGTGATTACATAAGGAAAAAGGGGAAGTGGACACAGGTAGGTGGTTTTTATTTTGAGTTACATTATTTTGGTTATTTGGTCGCTTTACATACTCACTACATTATTTTGTATTGACATCCCCATTGCTTATGGGGCATTTCATTCATGCTTGTGGGTTATGAGGTAGACATGGGTCCTCATTGCATGTGGCCGAGTTCAGCTGATGGTTGGTTAGCTCTGTTCTTTCTAGAGTTGCTGATTCTAGAGTCTTCTTTGATTTTTGATAGTAATGGATACATCGGGGCCTTGTCATCGCTCGTGGTTAGAGGTTTTTCATCTTAAAAGCTTATAGACATATTTTGTGGGTCTAGTAGTCAATTGCCGCATGATTTCTTGTATTATACTTTTGTTATATTTAATTTTGTTGTCATGCTTCTCTTTTAGTTTGGCTTAGTCTTGATGGCCTGTATATGTTATTTGGTTTGACTTTGGTTGTTTCCCTCTTTCATATAAGGCACCAGGTGCCAATCACTACTCTCCGGGTTTGGTGCATGACATTGGGTCGGGTTCAGGTAGAATTTTTTCTTTGCGCTTGTGAAGGAAGCCATACAATCTTGATGAGGGTCTCATGATCGTGAAGAGGAAAGTTTCCTGGGTAGAATGAAACCCCATTTTCAAACTTTAAGTTTTATTTTCAATGTTTGGAGCTCGGGAGCTTGATCTTGAGCGATTCAAAAGGGGTGTTTCAAGACTTCTTAAATGGCTATGATTTAAAACCTTTATTTATGCATTCCCCATTATTTATTTATCAATTTTTCCTTTAAATCATTGTTTTATTGAGGAAAACTGTGAATTTTGGGCTAAAGTTATGAGATCGAATTTTGAGGTTTTAAAGGCCAAATTTAACTCCATTCTTTATGAAATTTTATAATTAAGTTTCATACATTATGGGTAAAATATTTCTAAAAAAATTCATGTTGTGCCCGCTTGGATTCGGAGTTGATTTTTTGGACCTAAATAGAAGTATAATAATATGGGTGTTTACGGACCCATTTACTTGTATATTACTTATTTGACTAGATTGGGCTTGTTTGAGGCTTTGAGAAAGGTTAAGATCATCATTTGACTCTTCGAGCTTTGATTAAGGCAATTTTAGACTTCCTTTGACTCTTGAAAAGTGTTATTGTAATTATTGGTTGAATTAAGTGTTAACTGACAATGAGGGTCTCGTATAAATGAGATAACGAGCATTTATGGGGGTACCGGTACCATGTTATGGGTAATTGAGACTTTATTTCTGATTTTTTATATTATATGACTATGTTAATTTGATTTCTCACATCTGAGGTAGTGGTATGGACTGCGTGCACTTACCCTCTCCAGACCCCACTTGATGAGAATATACTCGGTATGTTGTTGTTGTTGTTTGTTAATTTGATTTCTAGTTGTTAAATGTTTGTGTTGCTCATTTATTAAAATCGAAATGATTGATATATGTAAGATTGGAATATGAAATGATTATTTGATGACTCTTCCTCTATCCTACACTTATTGTGTAATGATCAAAATCATTGTTATTGCTGAAATAGGGAGTAAAACCACAACCTACTTCTTTTTTAGACCAAAATTAGGAAATTCAGGGCTAGTCTAGTTTTAGTCGTATTTTGAGTTTGCGGTGGTCTAAGGAAATATGATAGTTATTAGAGTGTTGATTGGTAATTTTAAATAGATTTTGTGCTAGAGGATGAGTTTAAGAAGTCGTAGAAACTTTTGGTGCGTAAAATGGATTAGTAGAACTCCAATTATAGAGAGTATCATATAAGGGTCAGTTCGTAATGTCAAAATCAAGAAGTGTATTGTGAATTGGCCAGAGCTGGGACCGTATACCAAGCTACTGGTTTAGTGTCACTGCAGCGGCAGAAGTGTTGCTGCAGCGGCAAAAGTGCCGCCGCAGTGACAGGCCCTTTTGGCATAGGTGTTGCTGCATCGACAAATCCTCCGCTGCATTGACAGAAGTACTGCTGCAGCGGTGAAATAGCAGAATGTCAGTTTAAAATCAAAAATTTTATTTTTCATTCCCATTTTTTCTAAAACTCATTCAAGGGCTTGGCTAGGGTGATTTCTCATTAATTTTTGAGTTTTTCATCTTTGAGGTAAGGTTCTTTTACTCTTCAAACTTGAAATTACTTCTTTAGATTCTTAAAGTGTGAAAATCATAGCCTTGGTTGAATTGGGAATTATCCCTAAGTTCATGAACTGGTGGAAATTAGTAGGGAATGACTTGAATTTAGTTGTATTTGATCCTAGGGTGTTAGAAAATACTTCCTAAGTTAGAATTCTTCCTTGTAATAATAAAATATGAAGGATTCAAAGAGGTTAAAGGGTAGAAAAACCCTAGAATGATGAACTAGGTCAATTACATAGGTTGAATTTGATGAATATGAGTTTATAATGTGTAAAAGGGTAAATTGTTGTGTTAAAACTTGTGTTTTTGTTTATAGATCAAGAACTGCAGAAATCGAAAGAAAGGCCAAGACTGTGGTTTAATAATGGGTTCGAGTAAGGAATCGAGGTAGGTTATGGTTTAATAGTAGTATAGATTTACTTGACTCTATGCTTATATGTGAGTTGAATGTATATGATTTACTTTCAGGCATTACTTGTGATTATTGACTATATCATGTATTGGTTTTGAGATAATATTAAGATGTTGGATCGGGTATTATGTCAATACTGTTATATGGATTGGGTGTCATACTGACACTGTTATTAGATCAGGTATCACGTCGACACAGTTATTAGATCGGTTACCACGTCAGTACTGGTACATAGACTGAGCTCGTCCCCTACATGTCATAGTTGAAAGTCCCTGCTCTAGTATGTGTGTACATCTTGCGTGCATGCCATTATCATTTTATTTGAATATATATATTATGGTGACCATTGTTGAAAGAATCTGCCTAAGTGTAATTGATGTACTTGTATACCTGCATTCCTGATGAGATGAAATATTATGACTGTATAATTGCTTGTCAACTAATTGTGAGTTGTGTCTTGATTGCTTCTTATCTTCATTTCACTAGTTTATTTGTATAGTGTTGAGTTTAGTCGACTGATGATGCCTACTAGTACTTAGTTATTGTACTGATGCTATCTTTACTCTTCTTTTTATTGGGTGCAGAGTGTGTTTTAGCATTTGAGATAAAACCTCGGCTCTAGTTTGTGACTCCAACATCGATTCAAGGGTGAACACCATGTCCGAGCAACCATTGGATCATTTTTGTTTTGTTCATATCCTTAGTTTTGAGATAGTGACATTTATTTTTATTTCTTATTATGGATAATATGTTAGACTTTGTTTTGGATATTTTTAGATGTTCCTGTACGGTGACTTTTGGGTTTAGGGATTGTAATAATTAGAGATACTTCTGCACTCTCATTTGGTTTTGGTATTGGTAAGTTAGTTGTGAAATAATTTGTTTATATTGTGTTTAGTAAGTCAGATGGTAATCAAATTACGAAGATAGTTTTTGTAAGTTCTTGGTAACTGGCTAAGGGTTGGGTTAGATGGTTCTCCTACAGTAGAGTTAGGGTGGGGGCTGCTCACGAGCGGTTGGGTTATGACAAAGATGGTATCAAAGCACTGGTTCGCTGGTCTTGTCGTACAAGAATAGGTCTAGTAGAGTCTTGCGGAATGGTATGGAGATGTCTGTACTTTTCTTCGAGAGGCTATAGAACTTTAGGAATAGTTTTCACTTCTTTCTTCCTTTAGTGCTAGTACTTGATTTCAATTGAGATCTGGTGATCCAAATTGGTATCTGACCTCCTTTACTCATGTATCATAGATGGTGAACACTTATTCCACTAGAGCAGCCGTAGTTGCAGCACCAACATTGGTTATTGAGGCATCAATTTGGGACAGAGCAAGGAGAGGAGGACAAAGGACAGCACCTTTAGGGTGGGGCTTGAGCAGCCAGAGGGCTGGTTAGATAGAGATCGCTTCCCCCTCTACCATAACAGGATGCTCCAAATTTGGTTCAAAATGAAGAGGTGGTAGTTGTGGACGAGGAAGTGGTGGTTCCAGAGAATGTGGTACCCTATAAAAATGGTGCAGCTCAGTACCTATGTCAATGCTGGAATAATCATGGATTTTGTTATGGGTCTTCCTCAGACCCTAAGGAAATGTGACTCTATTTGGGTGATCATCGATCGATTGACCAAGTTTGTATACTTTATTCCAGTAAGGGTGGACTATAATGCACCAAGTTGGCTAAGATATATGTGAAAGAGATTGTGAGACTTTATGAGGTACCTGTTTCCATAGTGTCATATCGATATACGCAGTTTACCTCCAACCTTTGGGAGAAATTCCAATTGAAATTTGGTACTAGGTTACACCTAAATACATCCTTTCATTCGTATGACATGCAATCAGAACAGACGATCCAGGTATTTGAGGATATGCTACGAGCTTGTGTAATGGACTTTGGTGGTTAGTGGGACCAATATCTGCCTTTGTGTTAATTTGCATACAACAACAACTTCCGCTTCAACATTAACATGGATCCTTCTAAAAATATATACAAACTATACAAGATAAATACATGTATAACCCTCGGTACTGTAGAAGTTTTTTAGTTGTAGCAAAAATTTGCTTGACTCTATGCTTATATGTGAATTGAGTGATTGTGATTGGCTTTTTTGGGTATTACTTTTGATTATTGACTGCATTCTTGCATTGTATGTTAACATTGACATGATGATGAGATGGTGTTGAGATGATACTAAGATGATATTCCTATTGAGATGATATTGAGATGTTATATGGATTGGGTGTCACGCCGACATTGTTATTGGATCGAATACCACACCGGTACTGGTACATGGATTGAGCTCATCCCCTGCAGGTCATATCTGGGAGACCCTATTGACTCTTGAATATGTGTACACCTTGCATGAATGCATTCATCATTTCATCTGCACATAATTATTGTGGTGCCTATGGTAGGAGAAATTTGCTTAAGTATGAGTGACGTAATTATATATTTATTGAGGTACAGTGTTATAACCCCAATATCTAGCGAGGAAACACTCTGGTCAAAGAACCCTCATCTATGCTAGGCTCTACAAGTTTTGTATGCTCCAAGGCTAGAGACGAAAATGTCGAAACAAATGAAGTAATATCGGTGCCAGCCAAACTACTCAGAAACAGCAAAACCTATTGAATCAACTACGTGGACATAGGCACCTGAGCTACACCATTCTGCATAGGCACCTGAGTTGCACCATTCAGCATAGGCACCACATTCTCTGGAACTACTACTTCTTCCTCCTCAATTACCACATCCTCGTTCTAAGCCAACTCAGGAGAATCCTATTGTGGGGAAAGGGACGATGTCCTCTGTCTAGCCGGTTATCCGGTTGTCCAGGCTTTACCCTTGATAGGTGTTGCCCCTCTTCCTCCTATCCTTGCCCTACCCCTCACTCGAAACCTTCCCTAAACTGCGGCCTCCAGCAGTCAATGCGGGTGATGCTGCTGGTGAGGCTGCTGCTGCTCTAGTGGAACGAGTATTCACTATCTGTGAACAAGTGTGAATGAGTTAGATACCAATTTAGATCACCAGATACCAATTGGAATCAAGTAATAGCATGAAAGGAAGAAAGAAAGGAATTTTGTTTCCTAAAGCCCTGTAGCCTCTCGAACAAAAGTACAGACATCTCTGTATAGTTTCGCAAGACTCTACTAGACCTGTTCTTGTACGATGAGATCTATGAACCCAGTGTTTCGATACCATCTTTTGACACGAACCAAATAGTCATGATTGGCACCCACCCTAACACTATGGCTAGAGAACCATCTAACCCAACCCATATCACTAAGTATAGCCACTTCACAAGTTACTTTATCAATCCCTTAATCAAGTCACTAACACAATAATTATTATCTCAATAAAATCTAACACTTAATACAATAACAAAATGAATTGTAAACAGTGTGCAGAATATCTCTATTCGTTACAACCCCCGAGACCTGAAGTCACTGTATAAGAACAACTAAGAGTGTCCAAAAATTATGGCTAAAATATTATCCAAAACATTAAATAAAATACGAGAATGTCTTAGTCCCGAAACAAGGACATGAACACAAGTTAGAAGATTCAATGGCTGCCCAGTAGTGATGCTCACCCTTGAATCAAAGTCTGCTACTGCTGGCTAGAGTCGAGGTCTCGTCTCAAAAGCTGAAACATGCTCTGCACTCAACAAAAGAAGAGTATAGGTAGCATTAGTGCATCAACTAAGTACTGGTAAGCATTATAGGTCGACTTAACTCAAAACTATACAAATATGTAAACCAAACATAAGTAACAACGATCACAACAGAACTTATAACTAATAACAACCAACCACTAATAGGAAACTTCAATCTAGGATGAATACAAGCTCACAATTACACCTTTTACACTAAGTCAAGTCAGTAACAAAATTGATCACAACATATAGGTATAAATGTACATTCAAATGCATATGATGAATGTATGTATGCAAGATGTACGTATCATATCTTTCTCATCTAAATATCATCATTAGTATTATTATCATCATCATCATCATAATCTCATTATTATCATCAATAACATCAAGTCATCTCCACAACAACACCATATCAACCAATAATATCAATGAGATGCAATGCGGTTAATAATCATAAGTAGTGCCCGAAAGCAATTACAAACATTTAATTTTCATATAAGCATAGGGTAAAGCAAGTCTCATTGCTATAAATAAACCATAACCTACCTCGATTCCTTCTCAAATCACTTTAATGCCATAAGTTTGCATTTCCTTTATCTTTCAGTCAGTTCATGATCTATAAACAACAAATTTACACACTCATTTCAATAATCTCATCTTTTCCAACCATTAGAAGCCTACAATTATCAATTTAAACCATCAACTTGCCTATTTCATCATCTTAGGATTTTCTACCTTTTATACCACATGAATTCCCTATATTTTAGCATGAACAACAATAATTCTACTCAATCTAGTATTTTCTAACACCCTAGGGTCATTACTAACCGAATTTACTCAAATTCCCTTCAATTTACCTTCATTTCGTATATTAGGACTAAATTTCAATTTGTACCATGAACATGATTTTTCCAATTTCTAAGGATTATAGAAAGTAATTCAAGTTTAGAAAGTAGAGAAATCTTACCTCCAAAGATGAAAACACCCAAAAGTGTAGGAAATCGCCTCTTGCTATGCCTCAACTCATTTTTGGAAATGTGGGATGAAAAATGAGTTTTTTGGTTTAAAACCAGAATTCTGCGTTTTTACCTCTGTGGCGGTAAAGTTACCGCGACAGCAAGTCACAGGCTTATTGAGGCCACTGGTGCGGTGGTAATTTTACTGCTGCAGTGGTCTTGAGGCAGTAACTCGGGGCCTTTTCTCAGTTCCAGCTCTTTTACAACACAGCCCTCGAAACACAACATTATGAACCAACCCTTTCACAATAAACCCCATAACTGGAGTTCTATTAATCCATTTTACGCACTGGAAGTTGCTACGGCTTCCTAAACTCATCCTCTATCACATGATCAAGTCATGAAACCCCATCGATGCTCAAATTACTGCCAAATTTCCTTAGACTATCACACCCTCAAAATACACCAAAGGCTAGGCCAGCCCTGAATTTTCAAAAACTTGTCTAAGGAAAATTAAGCGAAGGTTATACTCTCTACTTAAGAGTAACGAAAATTTAGGTCATCACATTAAATATCAATTTACCACTCATTCATCCCCAAACGACAACTAGCCTAAATGACACAACTAAAGAAAAATTAATTACATGGGTCAATGAACAAGTGTGGATATTGCATGCGCATATCCGCCTCCATCTCCCAAGTTACTTCCTCAATTGAATGATTCCTCCACTAAACTTTCACGGATGAAATAACCTTGGTCCTCAGCTTCCTTGTATCTCTGTCCAGTATAGCTATTGGCTCCACTTCATAAGAGAGATCTTTGTCGAACAATTTAGAGTCCCAACGAATAATGTAATCCCCATCACCGTGGTACTTTTTAAGCATGGATATGTAGAACACTGGATGAACCCCAAATAAGCTAAGAGACAAAGTTAGCTTATAAGATACTGATCCTACCCCATTCAAGATCTCAAAGGGTTCGATATATCTCATACTCAACTTGCTCTTCTTACCAAAATGCATCACACCCTTCATGGGTGACCCTTTTAATAGTACTTTCTTATCTTTCTCAAACTTTACATCTCTTACCTTGTTATCCGCATATTTTTTTTGTCGGATCTTAGCGGCTACCAATGTTTCCTGAATGAATCTTACCTTCTCCATCGAATCCTTGAGAATATAAGTTCCCTATGGCCTTACCTCAAACACATCCAACCATTCGATCGGTGACCTATATTGTCTACCATACAAGGCCTCAAAAGGGGCCATGTTAATACTAGAGTGGTAGGTATTGTTTTATACAAACTCACATAATGGTAATGTAACACCCCATACATTTCTGACCCTACTTGATTGGTGATCTAGGGCGTATTTATATGCCTTATTGCCAACTTTGAACCATGTTTACCTTAGTTTTGGTGGAATATTTGATATTGTGCTAATAAATGTGATTAGACCCTTGTAGGAGGAGTTTGCGAATTTTGGAGCATTTTTGGAGTGAAAAATGAGGCTTGAAGGACTTCCAAGCAAAGGATCTTAAATATAAGAGGCAAGCTAAAGATTTGAACTTGAAGAATCCAACCAAATCCGCAAAGAAAAGTCGAAGAAAATCGGAGTTTAAGTGTCAGGCGCACCAGGCAGCGTGCCGAACCCCTTTTGACAGAAAGTTTGATGGCATGGACAGCAGAGGGGGGCGCCAGGCAGCGTGCCGGGCCGCTTTTTGCCAAATTTTTTCTCTGATCACCAGTCTATAAATAGGGCTCTTGGGTTATTGTATCATTATTCCATCTTGGTAGGACTACTCTTGGGCGATTTTGGCATCCAAATTAGGGTTAATTCTTCTTCCTTTTTATTTTTATTTCTTTTTTATAATTTTGTTATCAATTTATGTTAAATTAAGCCATGAGTGGCTAAAATCGCTTATTCTTGGGGTTGAGGCTACGAACATGAATCTCGTGAGTTGAATATTGTCTTACCATTTATGGATTTCTTTAAACATGAGATAGTTGGTGGATCATGCATTAAATTTGGTGGGATGAATTAACATGTGTTAATGGGTTCAATTTAAGGCCAAAAACTTAAGTCATAAGACATGGCCCAAATGGGGAAAAATGACCCATTCTTGTGTTGACCAAGTAAACATAAAATTTATGACTAAGTATGTGGCTAAGGATGATCATGAGGGCCTATATAAAGGCACAAAAATCAGATTTTATTCCACAAAACACACATGCCATTTTTAGACATTTCCAAGATATTTCTTTTATCTCTCAAACCCTAAGCCATCATTCCCTTGGACAAGATCATCCTCTTGTAAGCTTTGGTAAGTGTTTACTCTCATGGTTTCATATATTATATGCTTAATATGGTATATAAATCATGTTGGTTATGTTGACAAAGTATTGGACAGTTCACTATGTGAAAACTGTCTACTTTTGCTCAATCGGTAAAGGGCTTTGCCTTATAAACGTGAAAGGAGACTTGTGGTATTGAAGGAAGCGAATTTGATGGATTAAATATCAACACGTAAGATGTGGTTATGTCCTTAAATTGCTTTTTCTATGTGTATAACTTGTGGGATTGTTGTTATGAAACATATTGAGGTGACTTGATGGAGTAATTGTGACGTAGTGTTAATGAGGAAGCGTAAAGGATAAACGTGGTGTGAAATGCTATTGGCTTATCATGTCTTGGTCAATGTGTGGGATGTTGTGGTATTGTTGGTATGACAATGCCATGAATGGTATTGTAAAGGGTGAAATGACGTTATAGGGCAATCATGTAGCTCATTGTCGTCTTATGCACTTGTAAGGTAGTTAGTTGTTAACGTGAGCTCCATTTTGTACTTGTGTTGTAGAGTAAAATGTAAGAAAGGAGATGGATTATTGTATTCACATATAGGACTGTGTATTCATATTGGGAAGATAAGGTATGTAAGGTTACTCTTTCTGTATCCTTATGCAGCACATATTGTTCACATGACATTGTACTTATTCCATTCCGAAATGTCCAAAGGTATTGTCATATAGTATTACTCATAGAACCAATTGTGATTAACATGTCTCATGTTCATTGACTAATGTTTCAAAGTTCCAATAATGTACATTCACCAATGTATCACTCTTCTAATGAACGAATGAAGTAATGCATAATTGTTTGTATATTCTTGAGTGGCATCCCAGGGGTGGAATAAATACCTTGCTTGGGTCAATCCTAATATCATGGGTGGTATCCCATACCTATCATGGGTCAATCCCAATATCACAGTAACATCCCAGGGGCGACAGAAAAGCCTAGCATGGGTTAATCTCATCCCAGGGGCGACAGAAAAGCCTAGCATGGGTTAATCACATCGCAGGGGTTAAAATACCTAGCATGGGTTATCCTCTTTTACCACTGATCAGTTGGTCATTTATTTATTATATGCTTTATAATTTTCTTAATGCAAATAAGGATAAAGTTAAGTAATGAACGATAATGATGAATGAATGTAAAAGCAAAGAAAGTAATGAAAGCAATGTACATGGTTTCACATATACAGTATGGTGGTTTATTCATATTGATTACTCACTTGTATTTGATGTCATTGAAGTTCCTATGTATGATGCAGTTTCTCATAGCCTTACATACTCAGTACATTCTTCGTACTGACGTCCCTTGGGGGACTTACCTTACTTGCTGCAGGTGCAGGTGCTAGTAGACCTCCACAGTAGGCTGCGAGTCATCTACTGATCATTGGTGAGATCCAGTTCGATTCGGGGCTTTCTGAGTCACATGTGTACATGTTGGTTTTGGTACAGTATGGATGTTGTATAAAGCAGGGACTTGTCCCAACTTTAGGTTGGTTATGTATATGCATCTGTTAGAGGCTTTGTAGACGTACGTGGTGAGATGAATGAAAGAATGTATGTCTATTTTGACTTGGTGGCCCTAACGGCCAAGTTTCATATCTGTATATATCACATGTTTTCCATGACTTCCGCCATTAGCATCTTGTATCTATACGTGATAGTGATTTTCCTTGAGTGACATGCATACGAATGTACATGAATGAAGATTGTTTCTCTTGGGCCTTATTGGCTTTGGGTTCCAGTACGCCCCGTTGGAATTCAAGGCGTGACGGTAAGTACTGGTCGATTGACCCCCAAAGTCCATTACATAAGCTCGAAGCATATCTTCAAGCATTTATATTGTTTGCTCTAACTGCTCGTTGATATGTGGGTGGAAAGTTGTGCTTAGGTCTGATCTAGAACCCAATTCTGACTGAAAATTTTCCCAAAAGTTGGAGGTGAACTACGAACCTCTGTCTAACACAATAGAAATAGGTACCCCATGGAGCCTTACAATCTCCTTCACATAAATCTTAGCCAACTTAGCTGCATTATAATCCACCCTTACCAGAATAAAATGAGCCGACTTAGTCAATCGATCGCCGATCACCCATATAGAGTCACACTTCCTTAAAGTACTAGGAAGACCCACCACAAATTCCATGGTTACTATTTTCCACTTCCATTCCAGAATAGTCATTCTCTGAAATATGCCACCAGGTTTTCGATGCTCATACTTGACCTGTTGACAATTCTGACACTTGGTCACAAAATTCACAATGTCGCGCTTCATCCTTTTCTTCCAATAATGTTGTCTCAAGTCTCTATACATCTTGGTTGTGCCCGGATGTATAGAGTACTTGGAATTGTGAGCCTCTGCAAGAAGAGTAGGAATTAAATCACCCACACGAGGCACATACATGCGCCTTCGAATACTCAACACTCCCTTTTCATAAAGAATGGCCTCCTTGGACTTACCTTGCAACACTTTTTCTTTAAGGTTGCTCAACTTCTTGTCCTCAAACTATCTGCTTTTGATCTTTTCAAAAAAATAAAGACTTAGCCTCCATATGGGCTAACACTCCTTCCTCACTAATCACCTGCAATCTCATGAAATCATTATCCAAAGCTTGTACCTCTCTAGCCAATGGGTATCTCGACACCTCCAAGCATGCCAAGATTCTCATGCTTATCGGTTTACAGCTCAATGCATCTGCTACCACATTGGCCTTGCTCGGATGATAAAGGATTGAGATGTCATAGTCTTTGATCAATTATATCCACCTTCTCTATCTCAAATTCAGGTTTCTTTGAGTGAATACATGCTGCAAACTACGGTGATCTGTGAACACCTCACACTTAACCCTATAAAGGTAGTGTCTCCAAATCTTCAAAGCAAAGACCATAGCCGCCAACTCCAAATCATGAGTGGGATAGTTCTTCATATAAGGCATCAGTTTTATCTAAGCATAAGCGATCACGCTCTGACCCTACATCAAAATAACAGCTAAACCTAATCGTAAGGCATCACAATATATAATGAAGTCCTTACCTTCAACAGGTAAAGTAAGAATTTGAGCTGAAGTTAACAAAGTCTTGAGCTTTTGGAAGCTCTCCTCACACTTGTCATCCTACAAGAATGGAACCTCTTTCTGAGTCAGGCAAGTCATATATGAAGCAATAGAAGGAAACCCCTTTACAAATTGCGATAGAAACTAGCCAACCTGACAAATCTATGAATCTCATTGACATTTATCGGTCTAGCCCAATTCTTAATAGCTTCAACTTTCTGGGGATCTTCCATCAAACCTTCCTTAGATACCATATGTCCCAAGAAGAACACTGAAGACAACCAGAATTCACACTTTAAGTATTTAACATATAGGTGCTTCTCCTTACGCAACCTCAATATTATACCAAGTGAGTTTCATGTTCCTCTTCATTCTTGGAGTAAACTAGAATGTCATCAATGAAAACGATAACAAAGGAATCCAAAAACGGCTTAAAACCCCCATTCATCAAACTCATAAAGGAAGCTGGGGGATTACCAGTGGAATTTACTTAAATTTCCATTAATTTATCTTCAGTTCATAAATTAGGTCTAAACCCCAATTTCTACCATGAACATGATTCTAGCAATTTCTATGGATTATAAGAAGTAATTCATGTTTAGAAAGTTGAGAAATCTTACCTTCATCTTGCTATGTCTCAACTCATTTTTGGTAAAAGTGGGATGAAAATTAACTTTTCTGGTTTTAAAAACTAGAATTCTGTGTTTTTACCACTGTGACGGTAAAGTTGCCGCTATAGCAATTCGCAGGCTTATTGAGGCCACCATTGTGGTGGTAATTTTACCGCTGCAGTGGTTCTTTTATCGCTATAGTAGTCCTGAGGCAGTAAATCAGGTCCTTTTCTCAGTTCCAGCTATTTTAAAACACGTTTGTTAAAATACGATATCGCGAACAAACCCTTTCACAGGAAACCCTATAACTGGAGTTCTATTAATCCTTTTTATGCACCAAAAGTTGCTACGGCTTCCTAAACTCATCTTCTATCACAAGATCAAGTCATACAACCCCATCGATGCTTAAATTACTATTATATTTCCTTATACTATCACACCCTCAAAATGCAGCTAAGACTAGGCCAGCCCTGAATTTTCAAAAAATTATCTAAGAAAAATTTAGCGAAGGTTATACTCTCTACTTTAGCATAACAACGATTTAGGTTGTTACATTTTCCTCTTTGATTAGTGCTTTTGTACTGGTTTAGATTAGGTTTTGGGGAAAAATGTTGTTTATTTCCATAATTTTTTAACTAAAAATGTTTTGTA
Organism: Capsicum rhomboideum; assembly: GCA_031232105.1. NCBI lineage: Eukaryota > Viridiplantae > Streptophyta > Magnoliopsida > Solanales > Solanaceae > Capsicum > Capsicum rhomboideum. Next base: position 106,123,409 of record CP124719.1, on the reverse strand, counting down.
TAAGAATTTATTTGATCAAAGGTGTGTTTCAGTAAAAGGTAGTTCTTGTTAACTTCCACACTTAATTGAATGATTAGGTAGTAAGGATTCTCCTATCTAGGATAAAGTGGTAGGTGCCCGCATGATCCATGACTTGGGATGTGACACATCCTCGATATTCCATTAGTGTTTTCTGGTATAGGGTGCATATACGGACGTCAAGAGTCCTCTATGGATCACAACTAGCTAAATTATGGAATTAGGTATATACAAGTTTTCTAGTCAGGTAGGAAACACATGCGTCATATCTATCCTTCACATTATTTCTCTTTGTTTGATACTGTTGTGGTGTGAAAATTGAATGAGTGATTATGAAAGTTACTTTACTACTCTCACCTTGATTTGATTGTGATTTGAGATATCTGAACTTGGTTTATTTATGTTGTTATTGAAATTAGTTTATCGAATCCTTTAAATATTATCTATCTAACCAACTGTGGCGAAGAGCAATGTTAGGATCAACCCTCATCATCTCTTCAAGGAAATGATCGTTTATTGATGCTTGTTGAGTACACATGTTTCTCATATTCACCCCACATTGTATGTAACTTTTGTGTGCAGGTTTAGCTCTAGATTTGCAAGACATTTGAGTCAAATTGGACCTAAAGAAGCTTGCTAGAATTCAGGGTGAGCTGCTAGGTTCGACAACACATAAATTCTAGTTTTGTTTTAATTTTATCTGTCTATCTTCTTTCTAATGGAATTGTAGCGTGCTGACTTATATATTTCGGATGTTAGTCGATCTTGTACTTATGTCACCAATTCTTGGGGTTTTATTTCCTTTTTTGTGAATGTTTTCATTTTTATGAGATAGCTTTCAGACTTATCATTGTCTTATCTTAATTCCCGCATAATTTTATTTTCACTTATCTTAAATGGTTAATAACTAATGGGATTTGCCTATGGGGAAAGAGTAGGTATCTTCACGGCATAGTAGTATTTTTGTGTCTTGACAAGAAGAAACTCAAAACAGTCAGAAGGATAAAGAATTATTATTAGGACTTATACAGGTAGTGCAAAGTACAAATGTCATGACCCAAATCAATCGCGAGTGGCACCCATACTAACCCTCCGGTGGGAGAACCATTTAACCCAAGTACTCAACCCAACACTTAACCAAGTTTAGGGAATATAATTACTTCATTAAATAATCCAATATCTCAAAAATACTACTAATAACGATATCAAATGCGAAATTAAACGATAGTTTAAACAACCCCTATAATCTGAAAGTCATTGTACCAAAACGACTACAAATGTCATAATGAACCCAAAACAACTGAAATGTCTGAGTCTGAAAAAAAATGGACCAGAACTAAGAAGATGACTCATGGCTGCTTGGATGATGTAACTCAATCTTGAGTTGGAATGTAGTCTGCTCTAAAGCTGAGGTCTAGATACAATCGCCCAAAAATGCTCTACACTCAACAAAAAGAAGAGTACGTGTAGTATCATTACTCAAGAAACAAGGGTGTACAGGTAGGTTCACCAGCCAACCCAAAATAAGAAATGTGAACAAGCAACCATAACTTAGTAAAACAAGAACAACCATGAACACCTACCATATAACTTTACCTCAAGTACATGACACTTAAACTTGTTCCACAACACCACATAATTCAATCAAGTACAAGTCAAATGGACAACGACTCAAATCAAGACCCTGACCACCAGTAAGAATCCACGTCAACAACTATGACTCAATAACAATATGCTAACCATGTCTCAATACATAAGTAGATAGACAAATAAGAAGATATGCCAATCATTTTAAATCTAACCCAGACCACTAACGGATCCATTCCAACAACAATGATAATAATCACCAATCCTGGTTCACTCAAGGAACCAAATATATCAAGTCAACACATAAACTCGGTTCACTCAAGGTATCGTTACAGTCACTAATACCTTGTACACATATGTTAAAGGTCTTATGGTCACCCACTAGCCATGACCTGTAGGGGATGAGCTCTTGTCCATGTACCAAAATCTCAGACATCTAGTGCCTCCCAACCTATATAGCCAATCCAGTGAAGATATCCAAATACCGGTATATCTCACAATAATCAATATGATATCATAAGAATCATAACCACATTGAAAAACAACAACTACACTTGTACAATCAACAAGTCATTTCATATAACCTCATTGCATATGATTAACACTTAGGATATCATTTCACTATTTATTTACTTTGAACATGCATTGTAACAAGTATACGAAGAAAAAGTTAAAATGCACACATAAATCAAGCTGGGTTTTAACTACATTAAACTATAACCTACCCTAATCCAAGCTTGCATTACTCTATTGAACTTGAGCCTTCCCTTTCCATGCAATATTCTCTTGGTTGTGGTCTAAATATAATAATGTGATCACATTTTAGGAAATGACCTAGTATATTTGGGGATTACAACTTAATCCCACAACCCCAAGGTCAAATTCATGATCATTCCTCTTATTGTAGGGTTTTCTATCATCATTCCACCTTAATTCTACCAATTTCATGGATTTAAGGGTGAATTCTAAGCATGCAATAGTAAATTAAATATTTTTGACCAAAATCCAAGGGTTTTCTACTCAATTCACCCACTTGTACTAGAAAAATCACCTAGATCAAGTTAAATCCTTCCGAAAGGTCAAAAACTAGTAATTTTAAGGATTAATCATAGAAACACTAGATAATGGAAGGGATTAACTTACCTTTATGAAGGAAAATGATGGAATTTAGATTGAAATCACCCAAAATTTCCCAAAATCGCCTCTCCCAGCCCTTAGATGAATGTGGAATGAAAATAACGTTTTTGGTTTAGTTTCTGCATTAATCCGCACATATCCCGCTATAGAAGCCTCACTATAGGGGGATTGACCAAAGATGACTCCCGCTATAAAGGTACAGTAGTAGCTGACTACCACTTGCTATAGTAGGGTAGGAAAGGCAAAAATTCGAGATTTCTCCCGATTTTTCCATTTTTGGAACACACCCTCAGATTTTGATATCCAAAACCAACCCCTTTAGGTCAAATTCGATATCGGGAGTTCTACTCACCCGAATTCACTTTTGAAAGTTCCTATGGATTCCTTATCGTCTTAGCTATCATAAAATTATCTCAAACTACTTAAATGGTAACTAATCTATTCTTGAATTACCCTAGACCATACACGCTCAGATTTCATCGAAAACTAACCTAGCCTAAATTTTCTAACTTTTAATTTAGGGAAAACCTTAACCCAAATTTTGGCGTACTAGACTTACCCATAATGACGGAAAGGGTTGTTACAATTGATACCAATTTACCCATCGTTCATCTCCAAATAATCAAATAAAAGAAACAAGGTAAGTAAGAAGAAAAAGAGTACTTGTATCCTCAAACAAGTAAGGTACTTGTCCTGTATGAACCTCTCAATTTCCCAAGTCGCTTCCTTAATTAGATGATGCTTCCACTGAACCTTTATAGATCAAATCTTCTTTGTTCATAATTTTCTAACATCCCGGTCAAGAATTACGACCAACTCCTCTTCATATGCAAGATTCTTATCAAGTAACACCATGTCCCATTTGATGACATAATCCCATTTCTATTATATCTCTTGAGCATTGAAACATGGAACACCGGATGGACCCGTGACAGGCTTGGTGGCAGTGTAAACCTGTAAGCTACTAGGCCCACATCATCGAGAACCTCAAATGGACCAATATATCAAGGGCTAAGCTTACCCTTCTTTCCAAACCGCATAACTCCCTTCATAGGAGATACATTCAATAAAACTTGCTGACCGAGTTTGAATGACATATCCCTTACCTTGAAATCTGCAAACTCTTTTTGCCTTCTTTGGTATGCCAACAACTTGCCTTGAGTAAAACTCTCCTTCTCCTGAGATTCCTTCCCTAATTCTATGCCCAAAGGCTTTACATCACCAAGTTTGAACCATTCTATGGGTGATCTACACCTTCTCCCATAGAGTGCTTTGAATGGAGCCATGTCAATACTAGAATGGTAACTATTATTGTATGAAAACTCACACAATGGCCTAAACTTATCCCAGTGGCCACCAAAATCAATCACAGTAGCCCTTAACGTATCCTCAAGCACCTGAATAGTTTACTCAGACTGCCCGTTGGTAGAAGGATGAAAAGTAGTACTGAAATCAAACTTGGTGCCCAACTTCTCATGTAATTGGTCCTAAAACTTAGAGGTGAATTGTGTACCTCTATCAGAAATGATGAAAACTAGACCCCCATGCAACCTCAATATCTCCTTGATATAAATCTTGGCTAATTGCTTCGAGCTGTAATCCACCCTAACTATAATCAAATGAGTTGACTTGGTCAGCCTATCCATAATGAACCAAATGGAGTCATGCTACCCCAAGGTCTTCAAAAGACCCACTACAAAATCCATACCTATCATCTCCTATTTCCACTCCAGAATTGGCATCCTCTGAAGTAAACCTACAGGCCTTTGATGTTCTTACTTTAGCTGCTGATAGTTATGACCTTTAGACACATATTCCACTATATCTCTCTTTATCTTGGGCCACCAATAAAGCTGCCTCAAGTTGTGGTACATCTTGGTTGCACCTGGATAAATAGAGTATCGAGAACCATGAGCTTCTACAAGCAAACTTGGAATCAAATCACTAACCTAAGGCACACAGACTCGTCCTCTCACCATCAACACCCCCCACACATCAAGTGTGGCATCAAAAGCATTACCACACACCACCTTGTTCTGAAGTTTAATCAATTTCACATCTTCAAACTGTTTGGCCTTGATTTGATCAAGGAATGTTGACCTTACCTCAACACTAGCCAACACTCCACCCCTTTCAAAAACACCAAACTGCATGAACTATGATGCATGAGTTTGAATCTCTCTAGCCAAAGGTCATCTTGATACTCTCAAATAAGATAGACTACCCATGCTTCCCATTTTTTCAGTTAACGCATTTGCCACCATATTGGCCTTATCCAGATGGTACTGAATGGTCACATCATAATCTTTCATAAATTCTATCCACCTTTTCTACCTCAAGTTCAGATACTTTTGAGTGAAAACATCCTGCAAGCTATGATGGTCGGTAAACACTTCACACTTGACACCATAAAGGTAGTGTCTCTAAATCTCAAGTGCAAAAACCATTACTTCAAACTCTAAATCATGGATTGGATAATTCTTTTCATGAGGCTTTAATTGCCTTAAAGCATAGGCAATCACGTTCCTATCCTGCATTAACATAGCACCCAAACAAGAGTGTGAAGTATCACAAAACATAATAAAGTCCTTACCTTCAACTGGCAAGGCAAGAATGGGAGTTGTGGTCAAAAAACACTCTAACTTTTGGAAGCTCTCTTCACACTTATCTGACCATACAAATGACACCTCGTTCTAAGTCAACCTTGTCAAGTGAGTACCAATGGAGACAAAGTTCTTGACAAACCTGTGGTAATAACTAGCAAGACCCATAAAAAATCTAACCTTAATCACATTGCTAGGATGAACCTAACTCTTGACAACCTCAATCTTCTGGGGATCCACTATCACCCTTTTTTTTGAAACCACATGCCCTAAAAAGGCTATAGAAGACAATCAGAATTCACATTTAGAGAACTTAGCATAAAGTTGCTTCTCCTTTAAAATCCCCAACATAACACGAAGTTGACCTACATGTTCCTCCTTACTCTTGGAGCAAACTAAAATGTCATCAATAAAAACAATCATAAATAAATCCAAGAAAGACATAAAAATCCCATTCATCAAACTCATAAAGGCTTCCGACGCATTGGTCCACCCTAAAGACATCACCAAGAACTTGCAATGCCTATACTAAGCCCTAAAAGCTGCCTTAGGTATATTCTCAGGCTAAATCTTTAAATGGTGATAACCCGACCTCAAGTCTATCTTGGAGAAAATTGAAGCACCCTACAACTAGTAAAAAAGATCATCTATCCGGAGAAAAGGATACTTGTTCCTAATGGTAACTTTATTCAACTGTCTGTAGTCAACACACATTCTCATACTACTATCTTTTTTTCTTGACAAACAGCATGGGAGCACCCCAAGAAGAAGCACTAGAACGAATGAACCTTTATCAACTAACTCCTACAACTGAGTCTTGAGTTCTCTCAACTCAGCCAGATCCATTCAATAGGGGGGACTGAAATTGGTTGAGTGCTCGGATCCAAATCAATACAAAAGTCAATGTCCCTATCCGGAAGCATACCAGGCAAATTTGTGGGAAACACATCCTGAAATTATGACCCCATGGGAACTGACTCAATAGAAGGGAACTCTGCACTAACATCCTTAAGATGTGCTAGAAATGATGAAAACCTTCTCCCCACTAACATCTTAGCCCAAATGAAAGATATAATCTTCACAGCTATCGTCTTAAACACACCTTCCCACTCTAACTTATCCATCTTAGGTATCTTTAACGTGATAGGATGATACATAGATAGACAAGTCATACCCAGGATGATGTTAAAATCAAGCATGTCCAAGGTTATCAAATCTACCCAAGTCTGGAAACCCATAAACAAGACAAAACAAGTACGATATATATGGGTCATTACCACAGAGTCTCTAGTAGGAATAGACACATATACAAAAAATCCAAGTATATTATATATCAAGTCTAATCCCAAGGAAAATATAACAGATACATAAGAATAAGTGGAGTACTGATCAAACAAAATAGTAGCTATCTGGTCCCACACAAGAATAGTACCTATAATGACGGCATCGAAAGCCTCGTACGCATCCTTGACTGGGAAGGCATAACAGTGAGCTCTATCATCAATCTGGGCAACCTCCTTAGCAAGCTGTGCACCACCTCTCCCTACTTTACCACCATCTCATTTTCCATCACGGTCTTCCTGATGATTTCCCTGAAACCTTATTTTCTAGCTTTCCTCCCATGACCAAATAGTATGATCGTGTGATTATTATATTATCGTGAGAGCTCTCGGCTTATCTACTCCTAAAAACTTCTTCTCTGGTTTATACCACGACCATCTTGGTACAACCGTGGTTACATATCACAGTCGTGTCTTCATTTATCTGATCATTTTTAAGTCCAATTTTCAGGACTTTCCTTCTCTGAGCCTATTTATCCTGTAAACAGCAAAAAACCCCATCATATTCATAGACAAATACCCTTGTACTTACAAATATTCACCATTTTGAGCGTCTCAAGTGCCATAAATTCATGGCAAATCAACACCCTCAACTTAGAATGTTTGCATGTCATCAGGAAAACAAAACACAATAACAAACCAAAGACGCTTAACCTAGAGAAAACTAAGAATACTACGGCAGTCCAACAAAAACCAATGTTTAGCATGCATAAACCAAAACATAGTTCAACACCCTCTAATGACATTTAAAATCAACAAGTGCAGTGCATATAAAAAATAAACACCATAACACAACGGGATCAAGACATGATAATTACATTAGCAGCAGGCAACCCAACACTTTAGACAAATGGCACTACCTAATCAAACAGCAACCCAAAATCTAGCCCTTATGCCCTCACAACAAAGAAGTCCCAACAATCAATATATGCAATGTAAAGCAAAAACTGAGACAGAATTAAATCTCACACTCTCACAAGAAAGTCTGGTTGTGTGCATTTGGTACCACAGCTTGCCCTTATCTTCTACACCTTATCTTTTGGAAAGTCAGATTAGGATCACTGTAGAACTTTATTGGCTTATAATGTAGGCTCGGGGGTAGGTATGGTGTATCTGGATATAGTGACTAACCCTACTTGACACTACACTAGTTTTGGCTTCCACTTTTATCCGTCTTCTTTTATTTCTCCCCCTGTCACTTTTTTTTTTCAAATTTTGGGTGCGGTTTTATTTTATTAGACTTTTCCTTTTTATTCTTCTATCTTTGTTTTTCTTCTTTTCTTTTTTTTTTTGTACACCACACCTGAATCACTTTTTCTTTTACTACACATTCTTCATATCCAATTTTCTACACACCCCTACAGTAGCCACCCTCAACTTAGGCAATTTTCCTGAGTTGAGGTACATAGTGTCTAAGGAGGGACCAGGGTCAAGGCAGGTTCATTGTACAAAAAAAATCAAAAAGGTGAATAGGGTAGTTCAAAGAAAAGGTCTAATTAGGCTCAAATTTTGGGTTCAAGGGATAACTTGTTCAGTTGACAGGCTATTTAGGCTATAATGGACTATTTCAAGAACGACCTATGATCCTTTCCTAACCTTCTACCCTACAGCTTTCAGCGAGACTAACCAGGAAAGTTCTAGACCGCACACACACACCGACTAGGTACATCCTCACACACTCTCGGCTCAGGGCTATCATTTAAATTACTACCTAATCGGTTCATTCACAGTCTGGCCAAGTTATCACACTACTAATACTAACTTCATGTCAAGATCTAAATAGTAGTTATAGTTCCAGTAAGTATGGGTGGGCATTCAGTAATTCGTTTTGGTTTTTTAATACTTTGGTTCGGTTTTTTGATTTTTGGTTATAGAGAAGGGGGTACCGAAAACTGAACCAAATTAGTTTGGTTCGGTTCAGTTTTATTCAAATTTGGTTCTGTTCGGTTTATTAAATTTGGTTTTTCGGTTATGGGCTTATTTAATGGACTAGTTTTTGTTTGTAAATTGAACAATATTTTAAGGTAAGAAAATTATTTTATAATTTTTAAGCCTGCATCTGATTAACTTTGTACTATAATCAGAAATAATGTCATTCAACCTGAAAATTGATAAAATAAATAAAATAATGAAGCTATCCATAATACTTTGAACTCAATTGAAAGAAAATATGAAAATGATAATAAATTTGTCAAAATAAACCCACTCTCCCTAAAAAAAATTATGATAGTAAGAATGTCCATATATATCCACACATTAAAATGTGACCATTGAGTTCTCTGTGGCATAATTGTTAATTTAATAATTTAAACTAATGTGGCCATTGAATTGTCTTGACCAAAAACGGATGTTAATTTAAGAATATGGCTCTTCACTTCTCTTTCACCGGATGTTGGAAACTTTTGCGCTTGTAACAGAAATTGAAATGAAACTAATTCATAAAAAGAGTTTTAAAAAAAAATTGTTGGTCTTTAATAAAAGAGAAGCATAATAATGTTATTCAACTTTATAAGGGCATTTTGGTATTCTAACATTTAACTTTGTGGCTCCTCACTTTTATAATAAGTATGACATATATATAAAAAAAAATTATGTTATAAAATTTTGATTTAACCGAAAAACCAAAATATATGAACCCTATAACCGAAAATCGAACCGAAAACCAAAATTATTCAAAAAAATAAATCAAAATCGAACTGAAAAATCAAAAAAATGAATCAATTCGGTTCGATCCAGTTTTTTAGTTTTTCGGTGTTTATGCCCACCCTACCAGTAAGCACACAACTTAGCACAAAAATAAAATATTTTCAGAAGGGTATCTTTTTAAATCAAAACTTTGCATGCTTCTTTTATTTTGACTGCACTAAGTTTTCTCAATTTACCCTAAGTTACACATACGATAAGAACTAACACAAAACAACACTTAAACATAAATAAACACCTAAACATGCTAGTTCTAACTATGATAGCACAGCTGAGGAAAATGAAACACGATAACAAAAATCCTCATCTATGGTACATCGCCACCCCCAACTTAGAAATCATACAATGCACCCATTGCACGAAATCGTGGAAAGTAAAAACTGGGATAAGGGAACTACCTGGGGCATACTAGATGCCCGTCATACTCTGGTTGTTGGGGGTCTGAGATGAGACCCCTCCATTCTCTGCTCCTCTTGTGGCCAGGGCACTCTCAGCTATGTGGGCACTGATGGCGGTCGGTACACTCAATGTCTCAACTGCGGGGGCAGTCTGTGTAACCCCCAAACTCTACTCCACAACCACTACAACTGGTGGTACCTTAACTTTCTCCAACATCACTGCCTCAGAAGTCTATGCATCATCTTTGATCTCTTCTTTTTCTTCTTTCCACTTTCTCTTTCTTCTTTTCACCTCCTTTCTCTCGAGACCTCTTTTGATAGGGCTACAAATCCTCCCTCATCTGCTTAATCTCTAAATCATCCTACTCAGCTACTGGGACTCGGCTATAGAAATTGGGGAATAAAGAGTCCATGTCAACAGCCAACTCTGCCAATGATGGCTTAGCCGGCGGTAGAGGAGGTGCAATCGGGACTATCCTCTCAGTTAACTCTCTAACTGCATCCTTTAATGCATCAAAATCAGCAGTTACATTCGAAGCCTGGACCTCCATAATCTTAGCCATTATTCATCTCTCAAATTAATCAAAGCAGGTCTGAACCGCCTACACTGCCATTTTATTCTCGTCAGTAACGTAGGGTTTGACCTCTACCTCTAACTTTCTAATTTGTGCATCATGTAGCACCTGTGTCCTTAAAATTTTCTCCAGCTGAGCAGTCAGTATCAGTGTATAACCGTTTGGAGCATGAGTATATGCACCCAATGGTTTTGTAGCCTGCTGAGAAGAAGAGGAAGTTGCACCAGCTTCAGATGTTGGTATCTCACCCACAGGGGAACCTCCCACAACCTATGGTGGTATTTATGGAAAATGCCCCCGGGATGGAGTCGTCGGGTTCCTAAAATCTTTGATCATAGCCAAATCTGCAGTCTTTGTTGGTTGAATAAATTTATTGACTGTCGGAACGGATGGCCTCCTAGAGTTCTGCAGCAGCTGAGTAATCAAGCTCAGGAAAGGCAAGGTCGTGCTGAACTCTAACACCCTATCCCAAATTTCTTCCATAATAAAGCGTGGAATGTTCAAATCTAACTCCACCAAGAAAGATACTACAAGGCCCACATTAGTGGTACCTAATGTGTTGTCATTTGTCGTGGGTGCGATGTGGTGCGTCACAATGGAACACCATGCCTTGGCAATGAACTTGAGTGTATTTTTGTAAATAGTTACCTCGTTAATCCATAGGGTATTTTCTCCTACTTCTGCAATGTGGTCCGCCAACCACTTGTAGTGCATGACTTTGTCGTTAATGATAATTTTTTCACCTTATTCAAATCAGTCATTCGGAAATTGTATTCTGGTGTCTCCTCGACTGGTATAAAATCTTCTCCAAACAAAACAGTAGAGATTGCCTTGAGGGAGATATCCACTACCTTACCCCGGACCATTACGGTATCCAAACGGGGATGCTTCTTTATGTCCTTGTATCTTCCAGAGAGAGTCATATTTTTTAGAGTGGTGGCATAATTAGCATAAAACTCTCTCACAAGCTCTGGCTTGTAGATCCGGAGGGGCCTAGTCATCTAGCCCAAATACTTTTCAAATACCCAGACTACATCTAGAACCTTCTATAGTGATTTAAGCAATAGACGAGGCTCCTCTTGGATATTATCTTTTGATTCCCATTGTCATTTAAGGAAACCCCATTTAAATAGTAATCTATGTAGTTTTGCACACTCCATCTTCTTAGATCTAGCCCTCTCTGAACTGGAGCTGCAGTAGCTCCCTTGAAGGATTTGGGGTTAGATTCCTCCTCACCCACCGAGGAGCTTATATCCTCAGCAGCAGCCTCAGTATCAACCCCTTGGGTCCTTTTCTCTTTAAACTGGGGAAGTTTTATAGGGGTAGCAGCTTCTACCAAGGCCGTAGATATGGTGGCCTTGGCCTTCTTGAGTTTCTTGGCCTTTCCTCTTATGGTCCGAGGGGAGTGTGATGTATCATGATCACATGACACTTTCGACGCTTAAAACAAGGAAAATAAGCAATAACTTGGGTATGTCTTGTAGGTATGATGTGTTTTCTGTCCTATTTTACAGGGAAATGGGTTATGGAGGAAAAATAGAGATAAAGTGAAAAATATTGCACCAAAATGGAGTATCAGAAGATGAAAGAGTCAAGATGAAATCACAGAGGAGACCCACGGTAGGGACCTACGTGGCGTAGGTACCCACATCACGTGGGCCTGTACCGTGGATCAAATTCAGAGGTGAAAGTGAAACCTGATTCCCACGACAGGCAGTCACATGGCGTGACTACACTTACGTGGCGTGACTTGGAGCCGTAAGTCAACTTCTGAAGATGTCAAATTATGCCTGATTTCCACAAAGCTCACCTACATGGAGTGACTTGGTTCCACAACACCAAGTCACGATACCGTGGAAAATTACCAACTATTAGCCTCCTACTTTGTTTAGGATAGGATTCATCTTGTATATATAAATACCCATATATTGTCCTATGTTTAGGTGGACTCCATTACATTATTTTGAGTTAGATTTCCGTTATTTTTGAGTTCAGAAACACATTATTGATTTTGTAATCTTGAAACACCGATTCTAGGGTTTTATTCATAGTTGAGATTTCAGACTTTCTTCATTATTTTGAGTTTACAATTATGTCTTCACCCTCGAATTCTTATTGTGCTCTTGCGAACATGAGTAGCTAAACTCATCAACTAGGGTTGTGTGAACCATAAGGAATTAATGAAACGGGTTAAGTGCAAAGCAATTCTGAACCGCTGTGAATGCATGTATTGTTATTTTCTTCGTTGTGATTGATCTTCTAACGGTTGCAAATGTTAGAAACTCGCCTGTATTCTAGACTTGCTCGAGAGAGAGGTAGATATTGGCAAAAGGAAATAACAACAGAGATTTAAAGCTATCAACCTTCATCTAATAACTTGAGCCTTAGCAGTATGTGAGATCCAGGAAAAGGGTTAGTAGTGCGATACTCGGAGACCAAGAGGAGAAGAGTGAAATTTTTCTAACTAAGGTCGAGAGACATTTAGATGAACATATCTTGTCAGATTTGGCATGCAACTTAGTGGGACAGTTTTTTCAGCATAAGTAACCGGTGGAGTTAAGGAATCATTGGGGATCACAGTCCTAGTGTATTTATCATATTGTCTACAAACCCTCTATAATCAGAAATCATTTACTTACTCACAACCCCCCCCCCCCAGTTTTACTTACTTACCAGTGGCTCAGACTAGCATTCTACATAACTTCGACCTATTCCCTGTGGGATCGACCCCAACCTAGTTGGGTTCTATATTTGATACAACAATCGCATTATACTTCATTCCGAGGTATACTTTGGGCGACATCAAATTTTGGCTCCGTTGTTGGGGACTACGGTTACGGAGTTGATTAATACTGGTTGGAGTTGATTGGTTTTGTTTTTCTCTACTTTTAAGGGCACACGCCGGTGTATGCCAAATATGAGGAGTCAAGGCAATCCCTTGATTCCACTTGATCCTGAGATAGAAAGATCACTGAGAGCTAATCGAAGAATGGTGAATACCGACGGAGTTCAGGATCCCACAGCTGCAGGAGACATTCATAACCATCCAATTCAGCTAATTGGTCATGAAACAGTGGATCAAACTACCGCTAGATTGACACGGGAAGAGCAAGCTAGGTAAGCTAATATTAGGCAAGAAAAAAGGGATAATCGAGCCATGCAAGAAGTAGCTCAGCGTTTGGCCGATGTTGAAAAGCAACAAAGAAGTCTTAGAGCATAGCAGAGACCGTATGTGCCAGTTTTTGATGATCCAGAAGAGGAGGATGTGGTTTATTTTGAGCCAATTGATATTGGTGCCATTATTCCACCAGAGTTACCTCAGGGTACTAATTTTGACATTACAAGTGCCATGATTCATTTGCCAAACATGAAAGGTGTGTTCGCCGGTCTTCCTACAGATGATCCAAACATGCACGTGATGAACTTTGTGGGGGTCTACACTTCATACAATTTGCTTAGAGTTAACTAAGAGGCTATTCGGTTGAGATTGTTTCCATTCTCTTTAACAGGAGGAGCTACTTTGTGGTTGGCCAAGTTACCACGAGGTTCCATCACTACTTGGCAAGAATTGAGAAATCAATTTCTAGAAAGATTCTTCCCACCTTCTAAGATGCTGCAGTTAAAGGATGAGATTTACAATTTCAGACAACTACATTCTGAAGCACTTTATGAGACATGACTAAGATTTAAGAAGAAGCTGTAACAAGTTTTGAATCATAGGATGAGTGGTAGGAATTTACTTGAAATTTTCTACAGAGCTTTGAATGCAACTACTAAGGCTGTAGCAGATACTATCACTGGCGGAGCATTTATGAGTCTGAGGTGGGAACAAGCTTCAGAGATTTTAGATCGTATCACTAAGACCAATCGAGGATGGTATACTCGGGAGGCAGAACTGCCTGCTGGAACATATGCTATTGGAGCCTCAGCAGCACAACGGGCTTTGGACGAAACTATAGCTCAAGAGGTCACACAACTGAGGATAGAAATTGGTTTATTAGCTAAATAGATTGCAGATAGAGATGCTGAGAAGGTGCATGCCGTAGGTGCACAAGGTAAAACACCTAGGTATGATGATAGTGAGTCTGATAAAGAGGCTAAGTACCTGGATCAAGAAGTGGCGGGTTTCTGAGCCAAGGTCCAGGAGTCTAATCAAGACTCTTAAAACTCAAGGCAAGGGAATCAAGGTCAGAACTATTATGAAGACAATTACAACAAGTCGGGAAATAGAGATAGAGATAGAGATCATAACGGTGATTGGAGGCGAAAGGATGATTATAGAGAGAAGAGTGGCCTTTATGTACCACCAGGGAACCGTAATAATCAGTCTGGAAATTCAAGGATTGAAGACCTTCTTAATAAACTGGTTACGAGGTCAGAGAGCCAAGAAAACTATCTAAAAGGGATTAGGACAGATATTTTGGGAATAAGTTGGAAAGTAGAATCTCATTCAACTGCCATTAAACAGTTGGAACAGCATTTCGGGAAAATATCATTGGCACTAAAACAGCGTCAACCAGGTACCCTTCCAAGCAACATCATCCAGAATCCAAAGAATGATAGTCATTGTTTGGCCATTACTACTAGAAGTGGGATATGCATGACTGATCCATCTATACCTGTGAATAGTGGTAAGACCAATGAGCCAATGATAGTTAATGTGGAAAATGAGATAGAGCTGGATAATTCAAAGGTCAAAATAGTTCCAAAACCTCATGATACTGTCGAAAGGGAAAAATTTGAAAAGACGCAGGAAAAAAAGGTCCCACAAAAGTTGAAAACTATCCCACGACCTCTTCCTCCCTTTCATCAAAGGTTGAAAAATAAGGCTGAGGAAGGAAAATATCAGAAGTTTATTACAATGTTGAAAAAACTATCGGTAAACATCCCTTTGGTTGAGGCTTTAGAGCAGATGCCAGGTTATGTGAAGTTCATGAAAGACTTGGTGACGAAGAAGAGAACTGTCAGTTTTGAGCTGGCAGATAACTTACATCATTGTAGTGCAGTTGCTTGGCATTCCCTAGTTGAAAATAAAGATGATTCAGGAGCTTTCACAATTCCTTATACTATCGGGGCTTACACCTTTGCTAAAGCACTTTGTGATTTGGGTGCTAGCATTAACTTAATGCCGCTAGCCATTTTCAAGCAGTTGGGATTGGGAGCACCAAAACCAACCTCTATGAGACTTCTTATGGCAGATAGGACTGTGAAAAGGCCAGTGGGCATTTTGTATGACGTTTTGGTAAAAGTTACATCTTTCATCTTTCCGACTGATTTTGTGATTCTAGATTGTGAAGTTGATTTCAAGGTTCCCATCATATTGGGAAGACTATTCCTTTCCACTGGGCATGTATTGGTCGACATAAAAATAGGGCAGATAAAATTCAGGTTAAATGATGAACATGTCACTTTCAATATTTGTCGTTCCATGAAGTAACTGAGAGATATGCAGGTGATTTCCATGATAGATGCAGTTGAGGAGAATGACATAGTTATGTCTATAAAGAAAGGTTGAGGGTAGAAGCTCTTGCAACCGTGATTATGAATTTTGATAGTTATGGGATTGAGGAATACGACAAGATAGTTGGTGCGCTCACTGGTAGAGGATCATTCACATATGCCCCAAAGAAACTTGATCTTGACCTGAAGAATAGAGTAACACCACCAGCTCGTCCTTCTATCATAGAGCCCCCAGTTTTGGAGCTGAAGGCTCTTCCAGCCCATCTTCGTTACACATTTTTAGGAACCAACAACACCTTGCCTATGATTATTTCTGCTGAATTGGAAGAGTGGCAAGTAGAGGCTCTTGTTTTGGTATTTAAAAGATTTAAGAAGGCCATTGGATGGTCTATTGCTGATGTTGTAGGGATTCCACCCGATATTTGCACTCATAAAATTCAACTTGATCCTGCGTGCATACCGAGCATTAAGCACCAACGTCGTCTGAACCAACCTATGCAAGAAGTTGTGAAGAAAGAAATCATCAAGTGGTTAGATGCAGGTGTGGTATACCCTATTGTTGATAGCAAATGGGTGATCCCAATTCAGTGTGTGCCAAAGAAGGGAGGAATCACTGTAGTTCCAAACGATAAGAATGAGTTAATCCCACTGAGGCCGATCACCGGATGGAGAGTTTGCATGGATTATCGAAAGCTAAATTCCTGGATTGAGAAAGACCATTTTCCTATGCCGTTCATGGACCAAATGTTAGACCACCTTGCTAGTAGAGGATGGTATTGTTTACTCGACGGTTATTCGGGTTATAATCAGATTTTCATTGCTCCCAAAGACTAAGAGAAAACCATTTTCACCTGTCCATATGGGACTTTCACATTCAAAAGGATGCCCTTTGGTTTATGTAATGCACCAGCCACTTTTCAACGTTGCATGATGTCCATTTTCTCCGACATAGTGGAAGACACTATTGAGGTATTTATGTATGATTTCTCTATTGTGGGAGACTCATTTGAAGACTGCTTGTCTCACCTTTCAAATGTATTACAAAGATGTGAGGATTGCAACTTGGTGCTAAATTGGGGGAAATGTCACTTTATGGTGAGAGAAGGTATCGTGTTAGGACATCGCATATCAAAGAAAGGTATTGAAGTTGATAAAGAAAAGATTGAGGTGATTGAAAAGTTACCTCAGCCCATCTCTGTGAAAGGAATTAGAAATTTCTTAGGTTATGCTGGCTTTTATAGAAGATTCATCAAGGATTTCTCTAAGATTGCACATCCATTATGCAAAATTTTGGAGAAAGAGGTGAAGTTCGAGTTTAATGAGGAATGCCTAAAAGCTTTCGAGTGTCTAAAAGGGAAATTGACTTCAACCCTCATTATCGTCTCACCAGATTGGAAAATGCCATTTGAACTTATATGTGATGCTAGTGGAATAGCCTTGGGTGCTGTCCTTGGCCAAAGACGATAGAAGATTTTACATCCAATTTACCATGCTAGCAAAGCACTTAATCCAGCTCAAAAGAACTATACTGTGACTAAGCAAGAGTTGTTGGCAGTGGTCTTCGCTTTTGAGAAATTTTGCTCTTATTTGATTGGCACAAAGGTAATTGTACATACAGATCATGCAGCACTTTGATATCTTATGTCGAAGAAGGATGCTAAGCTAAGGTTGATTCGGTAGGTACTTCTATTACAAGAATTTGACTTTGAAGTCAAGGACCAAAAGGGAATTGAGAATCAAGTTGCCGACCATCTATCACGCCTTGAGGAGGAGGTCATGCTTAAATTAAGGGATGATCTTGAGATTGATGATACTTTTCCAGATGAGCAAGTACTGGCAGCATCACAAGACTTAATCCCTTGGTTTGCTGATTTTGCCAACTTTTTGGCAAGTGATTTAGTTTTAAAAGATATGTCATATCAGCAGAGAAAGAAATTCATGCATGAGGTGAGAAAATTCTTCTGGGATGAGCCATATTTATTTAGGGTATGTGCAGAAGGCATGATTCGAAGATGTATTCCAGAGGTCGAGATGATTAGTATTTTGAAAGCATGTCATTCATCTCCAGTTAGGGGTCATCATAAAGGTGCGTGGACTGCCCATAAAATCTTGCAATGTGGGTACTATTAGCCCAGTATTTAGAAAGATACTCATGATTACGCTCGAGCTTGTGACCAATGTCAAAGGTAAGGGAATATCTCACGCAGACACGAATTTTCCATGACAACTATACCTGAGCTTGAATTTTTTGACGTGTGGGGAATTGAATTTATGGGCCCTTTTGTGAGCTCAAATGGGATGAAATACATTTTGGTAGCTGTCGAATATGTTTCTAAGTTGGTGGAGGCAATTGCGCTTCCTAATAATGAAGGAAGAAGTGTCACGGTATTCTTGAAAAAGAACATATTTTCACGATTCGGTACACCCTTAGTTATCATTAGTGATGGAGGATCCCACTTCTGCAATCGTCTGCTCAAGGCCTTGCTTGAAAAATATGGTGTTAAACATAAGGTGGCAACACCTTACCATCCTAAGACAAGCGGGCAAGTTGAGGTGTCAAATCGTGAGATCAAGTCTATTTTGGCAAAAACGGTAAATGCTAATAGGACTGATTGGGCTCGAAGATTGGATGATGCATTATGGGCATATTGAAATGCTTTCAAGACGCCAATTGGTGCATTACCATATCATTTAGTTTTTGGAAAATCTTGCCATTTGCCTGTCGAACTTGAACATAAGACTTTATGGGCTTTGAAAAGGTTGAATTTATACTGGAGTGAAGCGGTTAAATTGAGACTTGAGCGGATGAATGAGATGCATGAATTTCATCTCCGGTCTTATGAAAGTTCAAAAATATATAAAGAGAAGATGAAATTATATCATGATCGACACATTGAGAAACGAGAGTTTCACCCAGGAGATTTGGTGCTACTTTATAACTCCAAGCTTCGCTTGTTTGCTAGAAAGTTAAAGCCCAAATGGTCCGAACCATTCACGGTGGTCAGGGTATTCCCACCTGGAGCGATTGAGCTAAAAGTAGATGATAATTTTCTATTCAAGGTCAATGGGCAGCATGTAAAGCATTATGTGGGAATCACAGAAGAAATAAGGAAATATGAGGAGCTTAAGCTTGATGAAGTCTAAGTAGTCAAGTTAGCCATGTCGTGCCGCGACATTAAATCAGGCACTTCATGGGAGGCAACCCATGGGATGGTTGGTGAAGTCTAAGTATCCAAGTTAGCCGTGTTGTGTCGCAACTTTAAATCAGGTGCTACTTGGGAGGCAACCCAAGATATGATGATGTTGTGATCTGAGCATTGGAAGAAACTTTAGCTGAAATTCACAATATTGATTTGCAAACGTTCAGCACTACCCACGCCAGGAACCTACGAGACATAAGACAACCCATGGGTGTTGCGACCCAGCTATACATGCAAGTGTACGTGATCGTGCAAGTAATAAAGTGGCTCCTTTTAAAGAGCCGAATATCGAACCCAAGGGACTTTCGTCAACAGAAATCAACTCTAAACGTCAAACTATAATTAAAAAACTAGTGTTGCAAAAACGACAAGCGATTGGGTGCTAAAAATTAAATGATTATGGACTGAGAACTCCTATCTTCGCTACCGTAACTTTGGTTTCCGCAAATATGCTTGAAAAATCAATAAAAAGTGAATTCCCAGGGCTAAGGCACCCTGAACATCATCTCTTGAGCATAATTGCTGCTGGTTTAAGCATTTTGAGTAGTTTATCGTGGTTATCGATCCCAAGGTTAATTTTACAACTGTATTCGTCTCCAAATTATAATTGTCTACTAGAACTTAGAAGCCTACCTACATCCGTGAGTGGTGATAAGCTTAACCTAATTCTAGAGCATTCAAGCTTTCTTCTTGTAATTGACTAAGTGTGGGTGGTTAGGTACCTCTCGGTCCTAACCACATGTCAATCCCTTAGAATTACTCCTCCGAGACAGACCACACTTCATATATTCAAGTTCTATCTCTCAGTTTCTCTCTCGAGCTCACTTCAAGACAAGAAATATATTCCAATGGTGATCAAACATCAAAATAATGAATTTTAGAATATATGAATAACCACTTTATAATAAACTCCAGCAAAAACCAATACAATTAACCCAAGAGATTCATGTTCTTGGCCTTAACCCCAAGAATGAGGGATTTTAGCCACTCATAATGTTTATCAACATCCAAAAGTAATAAATACTCTGAAAAAGAATTAAAAACTGAAAAGGAGAGGAGAGGAACCTAATTGAGATGCCCCAAAACGCCCAAAATATTCTAAGGATGATGGAATGTGATACAATAACTCAAAAACCCTATTTATAGACCCAAGTCGAGGCAAAAATCGACCAAAAAGCGGCCCGGCACGCCATTGGGCGCGCCTAGCACTTAGGCAGATTTTTCCTCAGCAAGAAGGGTGCTCCCAGGCGGCGTGGCACGGCATAACCACTCTGCCATGGCATGCTCATTAAGAGGATAATCTCTCTCTACCTGGCTCAGCTCATCCGTCGTGGAGGGTCTACCCCCAGTTCTATGTTGCAGCATCTCCAATCCATACATGCGGGCTAAAATCCCGTCATCTCAAGCATGACGCTCTGCTAATGTCAAAGTGGGGCCGAGTGAATCTGGCGCCTTAGTTTGGGTGACATCCACAGGCGTTGTCGTCAAAGGAGGATGATAATCAAAATTTTCTTTGGGCACTTCGAATGCTTGCATTAATTTGGTCAATAGTCCACCGAAAGCATATCGAAGACCTCCATGAAGGCGAGCTCGCCGCATTGCTGACAACAAAACAGAACCAACATCAATCTCTGCATCAGTCATGAGAGCATATACCAGACAGACGCGATCTCTTGTAACTTCAGTCATGTGGCTCCCCGAAATTAAACAACAACACACAATCTTTAGCCAAATCCTAGCCTCTTTGTTGAGATGGGCAAAGGGTAGACTCTTGTGGTACCCTCGTTGGTGATGGCGAAGCCACCTCACAGTTGAACGTGGGCCACACAAAGTGTGTCGAATTTCAGCATATGGAGGCCTGGCATTTAGCCTGAGTATGTCTTGAGGACTCGCCCGAGTGGGAACCCCTAATAATCCAGTCAAGCTCAAGGAGTCAAGTATCACATCCGAACCTCGTACCACCACCGAGCATGTAGGTGCGTCTGGGTTCCAATTTGCGTACAATTCCCTCACCAGGTGGAGGTTGCAATCTGTAGGTCTGTTGAAAACAAAGCCCATCCCCACTTGCTCAAGCCGAGCCAAAATTCTTGGGTAAGCCCGAGCAAGGCTTGCCCTATCAATACACTCATCGGAGAAATATTTAGCTTCCAGCTGGCTTTTGTACCAACTTTTCCCAGCACTAGAGACCGCGTGTATCCCATACTTCCATTTTTGCCCTTTTGGGACTGAGGGAGCTGTGGGCACCTTATTACCCGACCGACGTCTCTTGTGAGAGCTAGAGGCTGCTACATTAGAATCAGACATAGTACCTATAGCATAGGTCCACAACCAAGTCAATAAAACATGTAACAAATAGCTAACCGACTTGATGCGCAGTGACGTTGAGGGCCACCCCACACCTAGTCGCTTAGCACCAAGTCAAAATAAATATGGGTGGAGGGTACTCAGACTTCCCCTCATCACTTAATGCCCCAAAACAAAGTTCCCACCATAAATAAATGTACATTCTCAATAAAGAAATCCAGCAATAATCATATATATTCCACACATATGAGTTGTATTCGGTGATTTTCACCACTAATTTGCTCAATTTTCACCAAGAGAGATAAACCCACTCCCACTTGTTGCACCACAATAAGATTATTAACCACAAGTGCACAGGCCTTCCAAGTTCAATGTAATGCCACCCCAGAAACCCCAATCATATGATAGGACGCAAGTCAACAAACCATGAAAATATTATGTTCATAAACAAAATCAAGAGTACCCAAAATCGCATAATCATGGTAATTTGTAGAAAGAGAAAGTGAAGGAGACATACCTTGAGAGCTTTGATTTGTGACTTGAACACAATCCCAAAGTGAGAAAGCAAAGAGTCGAACTTTGTGTGGGCAAGAAGAGAAAAATAATAGAGAAAATTTTTGAAGATGGGGGGAGAAAATCGTGAGTTGGGTGTGGGGTGTTGGAATATTTGTGAAGAATGAAGTAATTTGGGGATTTAAAAGAGGAGGGGTGGGGGTGGGTCGGTTCTCCTTTAAGAAAAGAACTATGCAAATTTAATAAGGGGTAACGGCGTGGCATGCTGCCTAGCGCGCTACCCCACTGCCCACCTAAGCAAAAAATCGTGCACAGGCGGCGTGGAACGCTGGCCAGCGCGCCTGTGCACTGCCAACCTGAGCCAAAAATCATGCACAGGCGGCGTGGCACGCTGCCTAGCGCCCCTGTGAACTGCCCATGAGTGCTGGATTTTTGGGGAAGGCAGCGTGGCACGCTGGCCAGCGCGCCTCCCTACTGCCTCAACAAAAACATTTTTTAGCTGTTTCATCCTGGCATGCTGGGTAGCGCACCCACCACTTATCCTCATACCTGAGCGATTTTTCACATTTTTTTCATAATCATGGGGCTTTTACAAGTCCCAAGACTCGAAGCTTTGCTCCAAAACATGTCCTGCCTGCCCGACACCTTCAAATAATCATCCATCCACAAAATTTACCTTTTTTTTGTGGATTCTCATACCAACATACTCCGTGCATCTGCATAAACACAAGATCCTAGCACTACGTTAGAAAACAAAAACTGTAAAAGAGATGGGTTGCCTCCCATCAAGCGCCTTAGTTTTGGTCGGGGCACGACTCTTCTTTTTGTATTTTTACTTTATAAATCTAACTATTACAACACATGCATGGGTTGCCTCCCATGTAGCGCCTGGTTTAATGTCGCGGCTCGACCAATTATAAGAGCTCAGTTATCATCAAGGCGAAGCACGTCCTCCGTCTTCTTCTCTTCCTCACCGAAATAATGCTTCAATCTCTGGCCATTTACCATAAATCTTGTACCATCCGCTTTATTCAAAATTTCCACCGCACCATGAGGTGTCGTGCGGCTTACCTCAAAAGGCCCACTCCACTTAGATCTTAGCTTGCCCGGAAACAACCTAAGTCTTGAGTTAAACAAGAGTACCAACTGACCTGGCTTAAAAGTACGGGGGAGAATATGCTTGTCATGCCATCGCTTCATTTTCTCCTTGTAGATCTTAGCATTTTCATATGCATGGGCACGAAATTCCTCCAACTTATGCAGTTGTAACAACCTCCTGTTACCAGCCAGCCCCGGATCTAGGTTCAACTTCTTAACTGCCCAATATGCTCGGTGCTCAAGCTCAACTGGGAGGTGACATGCTTTCCCAAAGACCAAATGATAGGGAGAAGTCCCTATGGGAGTCTTATACGCCGTTCGATAGGCCCAAAGAGCATCATCCAGCTTAAGTGACCAGTCTTTCCTCTGAGTATTCACCGTCTTTTGCAAAATTTTCTTTATGTCACGATTGAACACTTCCACTTGGCCACTTGTTTGGGGATGATACGCTGTTGAGACCTTGTGTTTCACTCCATACTTTGCCAATACATTCTTCACCAAATAATTAATGAAGTGTGATCCTCCATCGCTAATGATAGCTCTTGGAGTTCCGAACCTAGTGAAGATGTGCTTTTAAAGAAACTTTACCACAACTTTGGAGTCATTCGTAGGAAGAGCTGCAGCCTCTACCCATTTGGATACATAATCCACTGCAACGAGTATGTATAGATTGCCATTCGACTGTGGAAAAGGGCCTATGAAATCAATCCCCCATACATCAAAAATTTCAAATTCTAGGATGTTGTTAAGAGGCATCTCATGTCTCTTGGCGATCGTCCCCATACGTTGACATTGATCGCAGTTCTTTACAAAGGCATGAGCATCTTTAAATATCGAAGGCCAGAAGAAACCTGATTGCAATATTTTTCGGGATGTTCGTTCACCACCATGATGTCCACCATAAGGTGATACGTGGCATCTCTCTAACACTTGCTTAACTTCCGCATCCGGAATACATCTTCATACTATTTGATCAGGCCCTTGCTTGAATAAATACGGCTCATCCCATATATAAAAGCGTGCCTCATATGCCAGTTTCTTCCTCTGTTGAGGACTCGAATCAGGAGGAAATAATCCACTTACCAATAGGTTCACAATGTCTGCATACCATGGCAACTCATCGACCTCTAATACCAACAACTACTCGTCTGGAAATTCCTCACAAATATGCCCATCATCCTCTATATGTGTCGAGCTCTCAAGTCTAGAAAGATGGTCAGCAATTTGATTTTCTGTCCCCTTTCTATCTTTAATCTCTAAGTCAAATTCCTGTAGCAATAGGATCCATCTAATTAAACGCGGCTTAGCATCCTTTTTATTGAACAAATATCGTATTGCTGCATGATCCATGTATACAATGACGCTCGTGCCGACCAAATATGATCTGAATTTATCAAATGCATATACCAAGGCCAACATCTCTTTTTCAGTCACCGTGTAATTCATTTGGGCTGCATCAAGGGTCTTGCTTGCATAGTAAATAGAGTAAAATACCTTATTCTTTCGTTGACCTAGAACCGCACCCACTGCCACATCACTTGCGTCACACATGAGCTCAAATGGCAAAGCCCAGTCAGGAGCAATAAGAATAGGTGCTTCTACCAACTTCTTTTTCAAAACCTCGAATGCCTTCACACATGATTCACCAAATACAAACTTCACATCTTTCTCCAAAAGTGCACACATGGGACGTGCAATTTTGGAAAAATCTTGAATAAACCTTCTGTAAAATCCCGCATGACCCAAAAAACTTCGCACCCCT
The DNA here is from genome assembly GCA_031232105.1 of Capsicum rhomboideum. Lineage (NCBI taxonomy): Eukaryota > Viridiplantae > Streptophyta > Magnoliopsida > Solanales > Solanaceae > Capsicum > Capsicum rhomboideum. The sequence goes on along the minus strand of CP124719.1, from coordinate 106,098,711 downwards.
TTAACCGATACAGGTGGAGGGAGTTTTTCAATAGCTTCGATCTTTGCCCTATCAACTTCCAGCCCCTGCTTTAACACTTTATGCCCAAGAACTATACCTTCTATCACAAGGAAATGGCATTTCTCCCAATTGAGAACAAGATTAGTTTCTTCACACCGAGAAAGAACTTTATCAAGGTTTTGCAAACATACCTCGAAAGAGTTACCAAAGACCGAAAAATCATCCATAAAAATCTCTACGAACTCCTCCACCATGTCGTAGAAAATAGCCATCATGCAACGCTGAAACGTAGCCGGTGCATTACACAATCCAAATGGCATACGCTTGAAAGCGTATGTGCCGTAAGGACATGTGAATGTAGTCTTCTCTTGATCTTGAGGATCTATAGAAATTTGATTATATCCGGAATACCCATCAAGAAAGCAATAATACTCCTCCCCGGCAACGGCGCCAAAAACTTGTTGCGACCCAGCTATACACGCAAGTGTACGTGATCGTGAAAGTAATAAAGTGGCTCCTTTTAAAGAGCCGGATATCGAACCCAAGGGACTTTTGTCAACAGAAATCAACTCTGAACGTCAAACTATAATTAAAAAACTAGTGTTGCAAAAATGACAAGCGATTGGGTGCTAAAAATTAAATGATTGTGGACTGAGAACTCCTATCTTCGCTACCGTAACTTTGGTTTCTGCAAATATGCTTGAAAAATCAATAAAAAGTGAATTCCCAGGGCTAAGGCACCCTGAACATCATCTCTTGAGCATAATTGCTGCTGGTTTAAGCATTTTGAGTAGTTTATCGTGGTTATCGATCCCAAGGTTAATTTTACAACTGTATTCGTCTCCAAATTATAATTGTCTACTAGAACTTAGAAGCCTACCTACATCCGTGAGTGGTGATAAGCTTAACCTAATTCTAGAGCATTCAAGCTTTCTTCTTGTAATTGACCAAGTGTGGGTGGTTAGGTACCTCTCGGTCCTAAACACATGTCAATCCCTTAGAATTACTCCTCCGAGACAGACCACACTTCATATATTCAAGTTCTATCTCTCAGTTTCTCTCTCGAGCTCACTTCAAGACAAGAAATATATTCCAATGGTGATCAAACATCAAAATAATGAATTTTAGAATATATGAATAACCACTTTATAATAAACTCCAGCAAAAACCAATACAATTAACCCAAGAGATTCATGTTCTTGGCCTTAACCCCAAGAATGAGGGATTTTAGCCACTCATAATGTTTATCAACATCCAAAAGTAATAAATACTCTGAAAAAGAATTAAAAACTAAAAAGGAGAGGAAAGGAACCTAATTGAGATGCCCAAAATATTCTAAGGATGATGGAATGTGATACAATAACTCAAAAACCCTATTTATAGACCCAAGTCGAGGCAAAAATCGACCAAAAAGCGGCCCGGCACGCTATTGGGCGCGCCTAGCACTTAGGCAGATTTTTCCTCAGCAAGAAGGGTGCTCCCAGGCGGCATGGCACGCTGGCCAGCGCGCCTGGGCACTGCCTAGATAGGTGAAATTTTTGCCAAACGCGGCCTGGCACGCTGCCTAGCGCGCCAGGCCCCTTTTTTGTAATTTTTTTTCTTTCGTCGACTTCTCTTTACGGATTTGGATGGATTCTTCAAGATCAACTCTTTGTCTTGTCTCTTATCTTCAATATTCTTCACTCGTAGATCCTCCAAGCCTCACTTTCCATGCCAAACATGCTCCCAAAAAATCACAAATTCCACCTACAAGAGTCTAATCATATTGGTTAGCACATTATCTCATTTTCCATCAAAAACTTATATAATACACAAGTATTGTTCTCAAAACTAAGGTAATCATGGGTTAAAGTCACTACTAAGGCATATAAATACGCCTCAGATTAATGGGTCGTAGGTTGGTGCCATTAGAATCAGAGAAAATATATCACCTGCAGAATCTGATCCAGGACAAGGTACCCACGTGACGTAGGTATAACCATGGCACGTGGGTGGTGCCATGAAAATCAGAGAAAATGTTTGCCTTTCAGAATCCTACCTACGACAGAGTACCCACGTTACGTGGGTTAACCCATGTCACATGGGTGGTTCCGTGAAACTCAAAAACTCTAATAATCCGAGATCCGACCCGACCCGACACTTTATTTATATAAATTTCAATATACTCCTCAAAACCGACCCAAATCCGAATCCACACTTCACTCTCTCAAATTCAAATCCTTTCATAAACCTTATTTTCCAAAATTCACCAAATTCCCTTGTACCAAGTCCTAAATTATCAAATTCCCCCTTACCAATTTTTGAATTTCTCAAAATCTTAACCACTTAAATACTTGAATTCCCACGATTCGACCACCCGACCCATACACGACCCAAACCTGACCCACACATTACCCAAACCAGACCTACACGACCCAAATCCTATCGACCCATTCCAAAACCTGACATCATTCCCCCCAAACCAAACCCCAAACGTGACCACCTTGATTCTTCGTCAAGAATTTGAAAAAAAAATCTAGAATTTTTGACCTAATTACGTGATGAACCGTCAGAGTCAGGAAAAAATGGGTTCGAGAAGGTTTTTGATATTGGCACTGATGTACTGCACTAGTACCTCATACCACGAGGTTACAAACTCGGGCACAAGCTGCTGCCTGGGCCGCACTTCAGCCCATTCCATAGCCTGTCAAGCCGGCTGTTCCTGATCAGTTTTCTGAGTCCACCTCCCAGTCTGAAGAGGGGGAGGATGATTCGGTATCGGGATCAGCGGATAATACTATAGGACAGGATACCTCTGCGGTAGAGGCTACAACATCTATTTCGGGCACTGGTGAATAGAGTGCCCCGACTCTCTCACAGAGAAGGGATATCCAAAGATGGTGTGTTAAGGGCATGCGGGAATTTTATGACTGGTATGCCGAGCTTACTAAGCGGGGCATGTGTAGAAGAAAGGAGGAGACTCGATATCGGATAGAGGAGTTAAAGGCATTGCCCGACATTTGGACTGTGTTTGATTAGTATGGATTTGGATGGATGATGAGCCTCCTGGTCCCTATAGCCCAGAATTGGTCCGAGAGTTTTATGCATCCTATTTTGCGTCTGTTGATTTCATCACACCTGTTGGGCAGAAGTTCTGGGACCAACCACTATTGACTCACACTTTAGTTAGAGGGACCAGAGTCAATATATCTGAGCAGACCATCCACCGATTCTTTTTTGGTATAGACCGTCCATTGCCAGCTACGACTGCTGAGTTTGATCACCGTATGGAGACTGTCAGAAATCGAATTAAAATAAGGGATGTTGATCAGAGGTGGAGTTACTGAGGTGGATTCCTGATTATATAGCGGAGGACGGTGTTGATGCTAGTTGGGTGACTAGGAAGCTGGATATAAAGATGTCCATACTCTATTTTGCTGGAAGGTTTTGGTGGTCGGTTGTTAGGCATCGGTTGGGACCCACTAATGCTGATAATTCACTCACCTTGGACCGGGTTGTTGTGGTAGCTAGCATTATTTCTGGTTATGATATTCATATCACCAGGTACATTATTAGGGAGATCCATGAGCGTGCCTTTCGACACCATACCAGTATCCCTTTCCACTGTTTGATTATGAGCCTGTGTGATAGGGCGGGTGTGGTTAAGCTACCTACCATTGATCACTATATTGAGGTGACCCACATAGCAGATATTGGGTTGATGCAGCAGCGGGGATCTAACCCCATTGTTCCACGAAGGTCTCAACCTTTCGGATCATCAGGAGCAACCCTTTTTGAAGGGCCAGGAGACAGCGAGGACCCGATGAGTACCCCAACACCAGTGAGTATACCTGAGACAGTGCATGCACCTACTGAGGGCAAAGGACCGGTGATTGATGATGAGGCTCCAGGCACTACCGTACTACCGCTCTCTTTTAGTATGGTTTCGATTTCGAGGGACTTCCTACAGCAGCTGGTTGATATGCAGATGCAGATGTTTGAGAGGCAGGCCCACACAGAGGCACAGATGACTAATTTGATATCCCAGCTTAAGCCATGGGTTAAGACCACAGTTGAGGCTACAGAGGCTAGAGTGAAGGCCCGTATGTCTGCGTCTATGGATAAATTCATATGAGAGCTGCATGGATGGATTTATAGCTTTGAGGCGCGGATGGCTACCCAATTTGGTACGGTACAGAATCTTGGTATGGCAGCATTGACACAGGAGGTAGCTGCATTGCGAGAGGAGGTTCGAGCTTTGGCATCAAGCAGCACCCCTATTATTCCACCTATGCTTGTTCAGGCTCTGATGCGGCCAGTTTTTTAGGTGGATTTGTTTGCCGATGAGGAGTCTCCTATTGATAGAGGCAAACGACTATGCAGTCCAGAGGAGCAGTTCGATAGTGGTGACTAGTTTGAGGGTGATCTCCGGAGAGAGGTTAAGGCCTCCAGGTTGGAGTACCATACTAGTCAGATCGCCTAGGAGCAGAGGGCACGAGGTGCATCCTCTAGTCAGGCACCCCCTCCACCGTATGTACCTAACAGAGAGACCAGATAGCATACTAATGATCGCGCTATGGGCAGGCCCACTTCCGATGCTTAGGTCACCGTAGGTATGTCTTTACTCCCTTACATGTATTATATTGATAGTTGTGCACTAGGGGCAGTGCACCATTATTTAGTTGGGGATGGGGGTATACCACCACTTTGGTGGTTTTGGTGCCGTGTTTCTTTTCCCCCAAGTGTGCTATCATAGTAGAACCGGCATGGTTAGGTTGTTATTTATAATATTTATGTGTTTTCTTGTTGAATTAGGAGAAAAATAGGGGAACCGTAGTGCAGTCCAGTTTTGAACAAGTTATGTTGTTTGATTATTTAAAAGATACCCCTCCGAAAGATTTTATTTTAAAATGTGTGTGTAGCATGTTAGTTTGTGACAACTGTTGTATCTTGTTATGGCATTAGGATTATAGACAAAATAACTATAGCTAGCATTGCATGAACCCAGATAGGTAGTAGTTGATAGTGTAACCCTGTGCTATGTGTGTGTGAGGTTATTGCTTAGTTGACTTTGTGTGTACGATCTAGAACTTGCCCGGTTAGTCTTTCCTAGGTTAGAGGATAGTGGTTAGGAAAGGATCATAGGCCATTTTTGAATAAGTCTACTTGTAGCCTAAATGCCCGACCAAATGAAATAAATATCCCTTGATCCAGACTTTGAGCTATAATTGACCTATTTCTTTTATTAGCCTATTCACCTTCCCATTTTGATTTATAATGAACCTTTCTTGGCCCTGGTCCCTCCTTGGACATTGTGTACCTCAACTCAGGCAAATCACCTAAGTTGAGAGTGGCTATTATAGGAGTGCGTAAATTGATTTGGGCATGAAGAAGGGGTTATTAAACAAAAAGAGAGACAACAGATTTGGGTGTGAAGAAAAAGAAAAAATAAAGTGAAATGAATAGAAATTGCAAAAAAAAAAAAAAAAGAAAGAAAAAAAAGAGTTGTGTTTTGAAAGTGAAGAAAATCACCCGATAATCTGAAAATAAATAAAGGAGAATAAATAAGCATGGTTGAAAAGTGGATCCACAGATAGTGTCGAGTCAAGGAGGGTTGAGTCACCATATCCATATGTACCATACCCGTCCCCAAGCCTACATTACAAGCCGATTAAAGTCCTATAGTGATCCTAGTCCAACTGTCCGAAAAACTAAGACATAGAAAATAAGGGCAAGCTTGTGGTATTTCATGCACACTGTTTGAACTTCTTTGTGAGAGAGAGTGTTTTGACCGAGTCCCTAATTTGAGATTCATTAGTATACTGTGAGTGTATGGGACTTCTTTGTTATGAGAGTACATGGGTTGTATTGTTAGCTGCTATTTGTTCGGAAAATGTCATTTGCATATAAGCTTAGTTGTTTGTTCATAATCTCATGCCACCACTTGATCCTTTCTATATTATGATAATATGATGCATGTATGCACACAGTGGTTTTGATTTGCAAGTAGGAGGGGTCAGAAAAGTTTTGAGGTCAAAAGCAATGAGTCGACTGTCGTAGGTCCCTTAGGTTTCTCTTAGTTAAGCATCATATATGTTTGTTTTGTTTTGTTTGCCTGAGGACATTCAAACATTCTAAGTTGAGGGTGTTGATGTGTCATGATCACATAACACTGATGCTTAAAACAAGGAAAATATGCAATACCTTAGTTATGTCTTGTAGGTATTATGTGTTTTCTATCGTATTTTACAGGGAAATAGGTTATGGAGGCAAAATGGAGACAAAGTGAAGAATATTGCACCAAAACGGAGTATCAGAAGATGAAAGAGTCAAGATGAAATCACAGAGGAGACCCACGGTAGGGACCTACATGGCATAGGTCAATCCACGTCACGTGGGCCTGTACCGTGGATCAACTTCAGAGGGTGAAAGTGAAATCTGATTCCCACGACAGGAAGTCACGTGGCATGACTACACTTATGTGGCGTGACTTGGTGCCGTAAGTCAACTTCTGAAGATGTCAAATTGTGCCTGATTTCCACGGAGCTCACCTACGTGGCGTGACTTGGTTCCACGACACCAAGTCACGATACTGTGGAAAATTATCGACTATTAGCCTCCTACTTTGTTTAGGATAGGATTCATCTTGTATCTATAAATACCCCTGTATTGTCCTATGTTCAGGCGGACTCCATTACATTATTTTGAGTTAGATTTCCATTATTTTTGAGTTCAGAAACATATTATTAATTTTGTAATCTTGGAACACCGATTCTAGGGTTTTATTCATAGTTGAGATTTTAGAGTTTCTTCATTATTGTGAGTTTACAATTATGTCTTCACTCTCGAATTCTTATTGTGCTCTTGTGAACATGAGTAGCTAAACTCATCAACTAGGGTTGTGTGAACCATGAGGAATTAATGAAACGGGTTAACTGCAAAACAATTCTGAACCACTGTGAATGCATGTATTGTTATTTCCTTCTTTTATGATTGATCTTCTAATGGTTGAAAACGTTAGAAACTCGCCTGTATTCTAAACTTGCTCGAGAGAGAGGTAGAAATTGGGAAAAGGAAATAACAACAGAGATTTGAAGCTATCAACCTTCATCTAATAACTTGAGCCTTAGCAGGAATAGTTATCTGAAATCCAGGACAAGGGTTAGTAGTGAGACACTCGAAGACCAAGAGGAGAAGAGTGAAATTCATCTAACCAAGGTCGAGAGACATTTAGATGAACATATCTTGTCAAATTTTGCATGCAACTTAGCAGGATAGTTTTATCAGCACAAGTAACCGGTGGAGTTAAGGAATCATTGGGGATCACAGTCCTAGTGTATTTCTTATATTGTCTACAAATCCTCTATAATCAGAAATTGTTACCGTTATTACTTACTCACAACCCCCACCCCACCCCAGTTTTACTTACTTACCAGTTACTCAGACTAGCATTCTACATAACTTCGACCTATTCCCTGAGGGATCGACCCCAACCTAGTTGGGTTCTATATTTGATACAGCGACCGCATTATACTTCATTGCGAGGTGTAATTTGGGCGAAATCAAAGTGTTGTTCAGCCGAGGGGCTAGTATAGTAATCTACCTCATTCCTACTGGAGGAATTTGAATCACTCTTCAAAGAGCTTGGTGGGGCCCTATCCTTAGAAATTTGCTCTTGGAGAGCCTTCTCTTGTACCTTTTTTGATTTAGGAGCCATAGTAATTGTAGAGGGAAATCAGATTAGTACCAATTTTAAAATAGTGTACATGTGCAGGAATCAACTCAGACAACCCCTTCTACGATCGTGTATTGAAGGTATGATCGTACCTTCTGATCGTGGGAAGGGTTCCCTAAAAGAACTGGGGAAATACTACATCAGATGACTAGTTCCTATGATCATACAATGAAGGTACAATCGTACCGTCTGATCATAGGAACACTCTCAATATACTGGGGGTATGTCACATTAGACGAGTACATACATGGTACCTAGATGGGACAATCCATGTGCTCTTAGGATGAGTACTTTAAAACATTGTAAATGATACCTCACAACGACCCAACCTAAAATTGTTTGTAGATATTACGATCGTAGGTTGTGTCGTGGAGTTTACTGGCACTTAACAAGATTCAAAAAAAAAATTGTTGACCCTTTTTAGACCCTATTGGAGATCAATATTGACCAATAATTATGCACCAGCGGGTACTCAGACTTCCCCTGTGCTTTCAATGACTCAAAACCCATACCAAAACACCATTCTAACACACCTATGACTAATATTTACTCAACAATTCCTAACTAAATTAATTAAAATTTAGCTTGAATGCTTACGATTTCTTTTTCGAGTAGATAAGAAAACAAAAGGAGCGGCTTTGGATCACAGGTAATGTGCTCAATTCTTGCTCTTAGAATCGATTAGGAGGCAATGATTTTTTGTTGTAATGATTGTAAATAATGAGGATAGTCGGATTGGGTCATTTTTTAAGGGTTTAAATGTTTAAAATCCTAGGTGGGTCGGGTCAGATCGAGTCCTCATTCTTTAAGTGGACCCTACAGATGGGAGCCTTATATGATCATGGTGTTAAATCACGATCGTGACATTATGTCGTAGGATGAGGATTAAAGGAAACTTACCTTGGAACCTATGAGCCTTAAGGACGATCGTGGTATTTAATCAAAACTTTTCATCCCACGGGACTTTGATCAGATGTGCTCAGACGACTTAACCCACGGTCATAGGATCTTTCCACGATCGTGTATACCTCTCGTGGGTTCAGTGCGGGGTATAGTTCTGCACATTTTCCTGTATCATTCCTACACAAGTAACACACACATCACCCTACAAAGTAATAAGTACAAATCATGGGTTGTCTCCCAAAAAGCACTTGATTTAACATTGCAGCTTGATGTGTCTATGTTGGCTACTCAGACTTCACCAACCAAACAATGGGTTGCCTCCCATAAAGCTCCTAATTTAACATTGCGGTATGACTTAGGTGGACTTGATCTCTCAAGCCTCTTTTAAATCCACTTCACAGATCAACCTCAAGCCCTTACTTTCACCCATGTAGTGCTTCCCCCTTTTTCCATTGACCTTAAATTTCAGCCCATCCTTGTTTCAAGTTAAATTGCGCCATAGGGGAAAATTGTAACCACTCTATATGGGCCGTTCCATTTTGACCTTCACATCCCAGCAAATAGTTTCATCCTTGAATCAAACAATAATACCATATCGAGTGCAGTGAAGTCTTTTCTCTCAATCTTATAATCATGATACAACTCCGTATTTTCCTTATACATTGCTGAGCTTTTATAAGTGCGGAGATGGAATTCATCCATCTCATTCATCTGTTCAAGTTTCATCTTTGTTGCATCACTCTATTCCCAATTCAGCCTTTCTAATGCCCACAATTCCTTATGCTTAAGTTCAACAGGCAAGTGTCATTCTTTTCCATATACAAGATGATACAGAGATGTGCTAATAGGGGTTTAAAATGCTGTCTGGTATGCCTATAGTGAATCATCTAACTTCCTCGCCCAATTCGTCCTATTGGCATTCACAGTCTTTGCCAAAATAGGCTTGATCTCCCAGTTGGAGACCTCAACTTTCCCACTTGTTTGAGAATGGTAAGGTGTCGTCATATTGTGTTTCACACGTATTTCTCAAGTAGGGCCTTAAATAGACGATTGTAAAAATAGGATCCTCCATCACTAATAATAACCCTAGGTGTCCCAAATCTAGAGAATATATTCTTTTTTAAGAAAGTTGTGATGCTCTTACCTTTGTTGTTAGGAAATGCAACTGCCTCCACCCACTTTGAAACATAATTGAAAGCTACCAATACATACTTTATGCCAAGTGAGCTCATAAAGAGGCCCATAAAGTCAATACCCCAAACATCAAACAACTTAAGCTCAAGGATAGTAGTCATTGAAAGTTCATGTCAACACGAGATGTTTTCTTACCTTTGACATTGGTCACAGGCCTGTGCATAAACATGGGCATCCTTGTGAATGGTGAGCTAATAATATCTGCATTGCAAGAGCTTATGCACAATCCATGCACCTCCATGGTGACCCCTAACTGATGACGAGTGACATGCGTCTAATATGCTCTTCATCTCAACCTCAGGAATGCATCTCTAAATCACACCATCTGTACAAACCCGAAACAAGTACGGCTCATCCCAAAAGAACTTCCTCAACTCATGCATGAAATTCTTTCGCTGCTGAAATAACATATCTTCTGGAACTAGATCACTAGCTTCTTAGGACTCAAATGTTGTGAGTGTGGGTTCTGGGATATGTCAAGAGGTATTGTCCTAACTTATTGTCTACAGGTTAGTTGATAAAACAACCAGTTTCTATTGCTCTAGTTTTGGCAGGTCGTGGTGGATGAGAAAACTATAGAGGTTATCCACAAGGTGGGCATGGTGGCCAAGCTAGGGGTGGCAACCTGGCCAACCGAGAGGAAGGATGAGTTGGTAAGAATGGAGTGCAGGGTGGTGATAAGGTACATCTTTATACAGTTCCAACCTATCCTGAGATTAAAGCTTCTGATGCTGTGATCACAGGTACTATTCTTATATGTGATCATATGGCTTTTGTATTGTTTGATCCCTGTTCCACCTTTCTTATGTGTCTGTGAAATTTGCTATGGGTTGGGACTTGGACTGTGAATATATTGATACTCCTATATATATGTATCTATATCTATTAGGGTATCTGTATATATTGATCAGGTATATCATGTGTGTTCTATAATATTCATGGGGTTTAAGACCCTGGCAGACTTGATTATTCTAGATGTGGAAGAGTTTGATGTTATTTTGGGAATGAGTTGTTTGTCCCTTATCATGCTGTTCTTGATTGTTATGCCAAAATTGTTACTGTATCAATACCCAAGAGAGAGAAGTTAGAGTGGAGGGTATCTTTAAGCCTAATCCTGTGAGGGTCGTGTCCGTAATTCATGCCCAAAAATTAGTAAAGAGGTGGTGTAGGGTATTTTTAGCCCATCTTCAGGAAGATAAATCTGTAGTCCCTCCCATAACATCAGTTCCAGTGGTATTTGAATTCGTCAAAGTGTTTTTGGATGATCTTCTAGGTATGCCTCCAGATCGGGAAGTTGACTTTTGTATAGACCTAGAGAAGGGAACTAGACCCATTTCTATTCCTTCATACCATATGGCACCTGTAGAGTTGAGAGAGATGAATTCCCAATTGCAAGAGTTATTATAAAAAGGCTTTATTCAACCAAGTATCCCTCCATGGGGTGCACCGGTGTTGTATGTGAAAAATAAAGATGATAGTATGCGGATGTGCATAGATTACCGCCAGTTGAATAAAGTGACAATTCATAACAAATATCCCTTACCTAGGATAGATAATCTATTTGACCAGTTACAGGGAGCTGCAGCGTTCTCTAAGATTGATTTGAGGTCGGATTTTCAACAACTAAAAATCAGGGTAGTGGACATCCCAAAGGCTGCCTTCTGAACTAGTTATGGGCACTACGAGTTTCTGGTTAAGTTTTTTGGCTTGATGAATGCCCCAGATGCTTTCATGATCACAATGAATAGAGTGTTTAAGTCCTTTTAGATTCATTCCTTATTGTGTTTATTGATGATATACTTGTTTATTCTAAGAGTGAGAAAATGCATAAAGCTCATTTGCGTACTGTGTTGAAGTTATTGAAGGAGAAGCAATTGTATGTTAAGTACTCTAAGTGTGAATTTTGGCTTTCTTTGGTGTCCTTTTTAGGGCACATGGTTTCTAAAAAAAGGGGTTATGGTGGACCTACAAAAGGTTGAGGCAGTTAAGAATTGGGCAAGACCGACGAATATGACAAAAATCCATAGTTTTGTTGGGTTGGATAGTTACTACCACTGATTTTTTAAGGGGTTTGCTGTTATTGCTTCACACCTGACCCATTTGACTCAGAAAGAAGTTCCATTTGAATGGGATGAAAAGTGTGAGGAGAGCTTTCAAAAGCTCAAAACAGTATTGGCTTTGGCTCCAGTACTAACCCTGCCTATTGAGGGTAAGCATTTTATTGTATTTTGTAATGCCTCATATTTGGGTTTAGGTGTTGTGTTGATGCAGGATTGGAATGTCATTGCTTATGCTTTGAGACAACTAAAGCCCTATGAGAAAAATTATGCCACGCATGAATTGGAATTGGCAGTCGTAGTGTTTGCTTTAAAATTTTGGAGACACTATCTCTATGGGGTGAAGTGTGAGGTATTCACAGACCACCATAGTCTGCAATGGGTGTTCACCTAGAAGGATTTGAATCTGAGATAGAGAAGATGGATAAAGTTGATTAAAGACTATGACATCTCAATTATGTATCACCCAGGTAAGGCCAATGTGGTGGCAAATGAACTAAGCTGGAAACCATTGAGCATGGGGAGTTTAGCATTTCTAGAGGTGTCCATACGCCCATTGGTGAGAGAGGTGCAGTCTTTGGAAAACAATTTTCTGAGATTACAAGAAATTAGTAAAGGAAAGGTATTGGCACATGTGGAGGCTAGGTCCACAATCTATGCTCAGATTAAGAGTAGACAGTTTAAAGATATGAAATTGAACAACCTCAGAGAAAATGTGTTATAAAGGGAGACAAAGGAGGCCATTCTTGATGACTAGGGGGGCTTGAGAATTCAAGGTCGATTGTGTGTTCCTCGGGTAGGTAATTGAATTCCCACCATTCTAGCAGAGGCTCATAACTCCAAGTACACCATATATTTGGGTGCCAAAAAGATGTATAGAGACTTGAGACAACACTACTGGGGGCGAAGGATAAAGCATGACATTTTAGATTTTGCGGTTAAGTGTCAGAAGTGCTAAGAAGTCAAATACAAACATCGAAAGCCTAGAGGTACTTTTCAGTAGATGCCCATTTTGAAATAAAAGTGGGAACAAATAATGATGGATTTTTTAGTTGGTCGGTCTTCTAAAAATCTCGAGGAAATGCGACTCCATTTGGGTTATTATTGACCGATTGACTAAGTCAGCTCATTTCATTCCAATAAGAGTTAATTATAATGCAGCTAAGTTGGCAAATATCTATGTGAAGCAGATTGTAAGACTACATGAGGTACTGGTGTCAATTGTGTCCGACAAGGGTACTCAGTTCACTTCCAATTTCTAGGAAAATCTTTAGTCTGAATTGGATTCTCGATTGGACCTGAGCATAGGTTTCCACCCTCAAACCGACGGTCAATCTGAGCGGACTATCCAAGTGTTTGAGGATAAGCTCCGGCCTTGTGTTATGGACTTAGAGGATCAATGGGACCAATACTTACCATTGTGTGACCACTCTAGTATTGACATGGCTCCTTTTGAGGTCTTATATGGCAGACGATGTAGGTCCCCAATTGGGTAGTTTGACGTGTTTGAGGTGAGGCCCTGGGGTACTGATATGCTCAAGGACTCTATGGAAAAAGTAAGATTCATATAGAAGAATATCATAGTGGCTCATAGCCGACACAAGATATATGCAGATAAAAAGGTGAGAGACATGAAGTTTGAGAAGGGGTTTTGGTGCTCATGAAGGTGTGATGCGATTCGGCAAAAAAGACAAGTTGAGCCAAAGGTACATAGGACCTTTTGAGATGTTGAAGAAAGTAGGGTCGGTAGCATACAGGCTGGCCTTATCCCCTAGTATGTCCGGGGTCTACCCCATATTTCATGTATCAATGTTGAAGAAGTACCATGGAGATGGTGACTATATTATTAGTTAGAACCCGAAACTGTTTGATAAGGAGTTGTCCTATAAAGAAGAACTGATTGTTATTCTAGATAAAGATGTGAGAAATTTGAGGAAATGAGTTATTCCTTGTGTGAAGGTTCAGTGGAGAAACTGTACCATTGAGGAAGCTACAGGGGAGATAAAAGTGTACATGTGCAAGCGGTATCCATACTTGTTCATTAACTTAGGTACACTCTATTCCCGTTGTTATGTCTTTTTGGGGCAAATTATGTTTGGGGACAAACAAGTGGTAAATTGGTATCTAATGTAACAACCCAAAATGTCGTTATACTGAATTAGGAGTTAAAAGTTGCATCTAGACTCCCCTTATCTAAATTTTACAAAATTCAGGATTAGTCTAGTTTTGCCTTATTTTTTAGGAGGTGGTAGTTGAACGAAGCATGGTATTGATGTAATTGGTAATGGCAGAGTTTGATTAGATAGTTAGATAGCCAATGAGTATAGGAAGTCGCATCAACTTTCGACACCTGAAATGGAATTATAGAACTCCGGTTATAGCATTTATCGTAAAGGGGTTGGTTTGCATAGTCAAAATTTATTGTGTGTGTTGTAAAATGAGAAAAAATGAGGAAAGTTCCTGAGTTTCTATCTCGGATAGTTGCAGCAGAAAAAGTAACCACTGCAGATATCAGGGGATCCGCAACAGTGGCCTCCAGTAGAAATGGCGTGAACCACTGCAGCAGAAATTTAACCGTTGCAGCAGTAATGCTCAGTAAAATTTCAATTTTAAAACCCAAAAAACATTTTAATTCTTCACTTTTCAAAAAATGCAATAGAGCTCTGGGAAAGGCAATTTTCGGAGGGATTTCAAAGCTTTTCATCTTTGGAGAAAAGTAATTACATTCTAGACCTAATTTACTTCGTTTAACCTTAGAAAATCACTAGAAACGAATTAATGGTGGAAATTGAGGTTTAACCCTAGTTTAGGGAAATTGATGAAAAGTTCTGGGAATCTGAATAAATTCAGCATATAATGATCCTAGGGTGTTAGAAAATACTAATGGGACTAGAATTTTGATTATTCATGCTAATTCAAGTAGTGTTTATGAAGTTTAAATGATAAGAAAATCCTAAGATGATTTAATAGGGTAAGTTTATGGCTAAATCGGTGACTTTGGATCCATAGCATTTAAAAAGGGATGAATTACTAAAATGTGTGTATATCCTTGTGGTTGTATAGATAAAGAATGAATTGAACGAGAAAGAAAAGAGAAAAGTGTGGCTTAAAGGTGACTTTGAGCAAAGGATTTGAGGTAGGTTATGGTTTTGTGTAACATTTAGACTTTCTTGGCTTTGTGTTTGTTTGTGATCTAGACATCTATGATTGCCTTCTAGCATGACTTTTCATTTGATGACTGCATTGTATTTTCATTTGTAATATGATGAGGTGTTGAGATGATGGGTCAGTTACCACGCCGGTACAATATGATATGTTGTGATAATGGGTCGGTTACCACGCCGGTACATTATGCATTGAGTTCTATTTTGATGATTATACATGTTGATGAATTATTGATGAAAATGACTAGTATGAAAGCCTGTGAAAGTGAACTTGTGAGTTGTTATTATATGATGATACGTGATGTATTTGTCTGATTGATGTTTATGTGTTTTGTATGATCGTTTTTATACTTGTTTGACTTGCTTACTTGTACATTGTTAAGTTAGTCGACCTATGATGCTTACCAGTACTTGTTGATGTACTTATGCTACCTGTACTCTTCTTTCTATTGAGTGCAGAACGTCTTCCAGTGGTTGACACGTGACCTCGGCTCTAGTTAATAGTTCGGATCTGATTTTGAGGGTGCGCACCATATCCGGGCAACCTTCAGATCTTCTTATGATGTTGATGTCCCTTGTTTTTAAGACTAAGAGAATTCCTCTTGTTATGTTTTGGGATATTTCTAGATGTTTTTCAGACTTAGTTGTTCTTTTTAGATGTTCTTGTACGGTGACTTAACGTCCCGAGGATTGTAATAAATAGAGATTTCTGCACTCTATTCGTTTATGGATGATGATGTCGTTTGACAATGCTTTTAGAACTGATTTAATACATGGGGAATTATATAATGTGAATGTGAGAGTAACACTTACGTGAGTAAAGGTGAAACTAGTATAATTCTCCCACCATAGGTTAGGGTGGGTGCCAATCATGACTGGGTGGGTCGTGACAACCGGTACATCCCACAATAATCAATATGATATCACAACAATCTCAACCACAATGAAAAATAGCAACTACAGTTGTACAATCAATAAGTCATTTCATATAACCTCATTGCATATGATTAGCACTTAGGATATCGTTTCACTATTTATTTACTTTGAACATGCATTGTAACAAGTATAAGAAGAAACAGTTAACATGCACTCATAAATCAAGTTGGGTTTTAACTACATCAAACCATAACCTACCTTAATCCAAGCTTGCATCACTCTATTGAACTTGAGCCTTGCCTTTCCATGCAATTTTCACTTGGTTGTGGTCTTAAAATAATAATGTGATCACATTTCAGGCAATGACCTAGTATATTTGGTGATTACAACTTAATCCCACAAACCCAAGTTCAAATTCATGATTATTCCTCCCATTTCAGGATTTTCTATCATCATTCCACCTTAATTCTACCAATTTCATGGATTTGAGGGTGAATTCCAAGCATGCAATAGTAAATTAACTATTTTTAACCAAAACCCAAAGGTTTTCTACTCAATTCACCCACTTGCACTAGAAAAATCACCTAGTTCATGTTAAATCCTTCTTAAAGCCTATAAACTAGTAATTCTAAGGATTAATAATCGAAACACTAGTTAATGGAAGGGATTAACTTACCTTTACAAAAGAAAATGATGGAATTTAGGTGGAAATTGCTCGAAATTGCCTCTCCCAACCCTTAGACAAATGCGGAATGAAAATAACATTTTTGAGGTATTTTCTGCATTAATCAGCGCATATCCCACTATAGCAGCCCTATCCCCCTATAGCGGCCTCGCTGTAGCGAGATTCGCCCGTTATGGCAGGATTGACCAAAGATGACTCCAGCTATAGTGGTGTAGTAGTAGCTGCCTATAGCGGGGGTAGGCAAGGGAGAACTCAGGATTTCTCCCAGTTTTGCCATTTTTTCAACACATCCTCAGATTTTGACATCCTAAACTAACTTCTTTATGTCAAATTCGATATCGGGAGCTCTACTCACCCGAATTCACTTTCAAAAGTTCATACGGATTCCTTATCATCTTAGCTATAATAAAATCATCTCAAACCACTTAACTTTAACTAATCCATTGCCCGATTACTTTAGACCATGCATGCTCAGATTTCGTCTAAGACTAGCCTAACTTGAATTTTGTAACTCTTGATTCTGAGAAAATCTTAACCCAAATTTTGGCATGCTATACTTACCCATAATCATAGAAAGATTTCTTACAACCAAGGAGATTAAACACAATATTGAGAAAGTATATAATGGGGAGACACTTAAAAACACTGAGAAAATACCAAAAATGGGAAAACCCAAAAAGATAAGACATTAGATAAAGAAAAATTAATTGAAGAGGACTCACAAGAGAATAGCACTTTAAATTTTATGGAGGAAGAGAAATTAGAGAATAACCAACATAAGTAGGGGTATTGGCGATTTTTTGAAAAATCAAATCAAACCCAAAAGCAGATCAAACCAATTTAAAAATCGACATTTTGTTTGATTTTAAATTTTAAAAATCAAAAATATTTTTATTTTATTTTATTCGACTAAAAAAATCAAAGAAATAACAAAATAAAATTGTAAATTATATACATAAATTTTATAGTTATTTGTATGCATGATATTAGATTTTCATAAATTATGATAAATATTTTATACCTTTTAATTCTTAATTTGATTTTAGTATATTTATTTCTGTAACAACCCTTTTCTTGATTTTTAGTTTTTGATGTGTTTTGACCGTTTACCCCTTCCATAGTAGCAATTTAGTGTTTATGGTCTGTGGAGTGGGTGATACAGTTCCCAAGATGTTTGGTTGAGTTTTAAGTAAATTTTTCATTTTGAAATGCTTTAGAGTTGGAATGATTGACTTTGGTCAACATTTAGAGATCAGAGTATGGAATAAAAATTTTGCCAGTTTCATCAGCATTGAAATGTTAATTTCTGGTTAATAGCATGGTTGGTATGGGTTTTGTTGTCACGCCTCGAATTCCAACGGGGCGGACTGGCACCCGAAGCCGATAAGGCCTGAGAGAACCAATCTTCATCCATGTCCATTCATATGCATGTCATTCAAGAAACATCACCATCACGTATAGAGATATAAGATGCCAATAGTGGAAGTCATGGAAACATGTGATATATACATATAAGAAACTTGATCGTTAGGGCCACCAAGTCAAAATGGACATACATCCCTTACATTCATATTCCCACGTACGTCTGCAAAGCCTCTACAGAAACATGTACATAACCATCCTAAATTCGGGACAAGTCCCCGTTTTATACAACATGACAGTACCAAAACAAATATACACAGTGACCCGGAAAGCCCCGAACCAACTGGAGCTCACCAATGATCAGCAAATGATCTGCAACCTACTGTGGAGGTCTACTAGCACCTGTTCCTGTAGCAAGTAAGGTAATTCCCCCAAGGGACGTTAGTACGAAGAATGTACTGAGTATGTAAGGCTCATATGAAACTGCATCATTCATAACAACAACAATGGAGTCAATATAAGAGAAATAGTCAATATGGATAAACCATTTTTCTGTATGTGAGGAACCATGTACGTTATATTTATTACATTCTTTGCTTTTACGTTCATTCATCTACCCATACTAGGCTTTTCCACCCCTGGGATGAGATTTATCTACCCATGTTAGGCTTTTCTGTCGCCCCTGGGATGAGATTAACCCATGCTAGGTATTTTAACCTCTGGGATGTAATTAACCTATGCTAGGCTTTTATATCGCCCCTGGGATGTTACTGTGATAACCCATGATAGGCTTTTATGTCGCCCCTGGGATGTTACTATAATATTGGGATCGACCCATGCTAGGTATTTTAACCCCCGGGATGCCACCCAAAAATACTCAAACAATTATACATTACTTCATGTCTTTACTTCTATGAGATTGATACATTGGTGATTGTACATTATTGAAACTTTGAAGCATTGGACAATGAACCACGAGACATGTGAAGCACAATTGGTGTTGTGAGTAATACTACATGACAATACCTTTGGACATTTCGGAATGGAACAAGTACAATGTCAATGTGAACAATATGTGCTGCAGAAGGATACGAAAAGAGTAACCTTACATACCTTATCTTCCCAATATGAATATACAATCCTATATGTGAACACAATAGTCCAGATCCTTCCTTACGTTTCACTCTACAACACAATGTATATAATGGAGCTCACGTTAACAATCAACTACCTTACAAGTGCATAAGACGACAATGAGTTACAGGTTTTCCTAAAAATGTCATTTCACCCTTTACAATACCATTCATAGAATTATCATACCAACAATACCACAACATTCCATACATTGACCAAGACATCATAAACCAATAGAATGTCACACCAAGTTCATACTTTACACTTCTCCATCAACTTATCAAGTCACCTCAATACACTTCATAACAACATATCGACAACAATCCCACAATTTACACTCATAGAAAAATAACAAGTCAAGGAACATAACCACACCATACATGTTGATATTTTATCCATACCATGCATTTTTATCAAAACCCCAAGTCTCCTTTCAAGTTTAAATCACAAGGATGACACCTCTTTTAGCAAAAACCAAAAAGTGCCCTATTCAACCTTGCCAACATATCCATCATGATCTACACAATCTCTCATTTATATAATATTTTTAATCACAAGAATAAACACTTACCCAAGCTTACAAAGTGATGATCTTGTCGAAAGTGTCCAAAGAAAATGGTTGCCTTAGGGTTTGGAAGATAGAGAAATGTTTTGGAAATGTCTAGAATGGCATGTGTGTTAGAATGAATAAAAATCTGTTTTTTGTCCTTTATATAGCCCTCAATTCATTCTTAGCTACTCCTTGGTCATTAAATTCCATATTTACTTGGTCAAATGGAAGAATGGGTCATTTGCCCCTTTTGGGCCATGTCTTTTACTCCATTTTGGGCCTCAAATTGAGCCCATTAACACATATTAACTTAGCCCACCAATTTTAATGTGTAATACTCCAATTATCTCATGTTTAAATAATTCCATAAATGTTACAACAATATTCAACTCACGAGATTCATGTTCGTAGCCTCAATCTCAAAAATAAGAATTTCTAGCCACTCATGGCTTAATTGAACATAATTTGATAAAATACTTGTGACGAAGAATTAACCCCAAATCGGATGCCAAACTTACTCAAGAGTATCCCTACTATGATTAAATAATGATACCATAACCCAGGAGTCCTCTCTATAGACTAATAATCGTGGAAGAAATTTGGCAAATAGCACCCCGGCACGCTCCCGGGCGCACTAGGGACATAGAAAAATTTTAGTTCTGGAAAAGGTGTGCAGGGGCGGCCTGGCACGCCCCTGGGAGTGCCCCCTTGCTTCCTGTGCCACAAAAAAATTAGGCCAAAGCGGCCTGGCACGCCACCTGGAGCGCCCCATACTAAATTTTTTATTTCGACTTTTCTTTGCGGATTTGGTTGGATCTTTCAAGTCCCAACCTTTTCCTTGCCTCTTATATTTAAGATCCTTTGTTTGGATTCCCCTTAAACCTCACTTTTCACCCCACAAATTCTCCATAAAGTCACAAACACCTCCTACGAAGGTCTAATCACATTTACTAGCACAATATCAAATGTTCCCTCAATAACAACACAAAATACGTACTTGTTACTCTCAAACCTAGGGTAAACATGGTTCAAAGTTGTCAAGTAGGGTCGGAAATGTATGGAGTGTTACATTTGTGGTGGTCATATGTGTTTTGGGTAATTTTCTTTTTAGAAAATAAGGCCAATAGGCAATTTTAATTACTGCAAATGAGATAACTTAGTTGGATCGAAAGTTAGAGTTTTAAGGAATAGAGTTAACTTCGACCAACATTTGATGAAAATGACCTCTGTTTGAAATTCTAACTATTTCATCGAGTTTGGAATGTCAAATTTGGCCTAGTAGCATAGTTGGATTGTGTTCATGTGGTTCTAAACCAATTTTGAGAAACGATTGGGGGAATTTTAGGGTATAGGTTTCAGCTGTCACAGTTGTTGCTGGTGCAGCTCCCAACCTTTCTTTACGTTTGCGATGCCTCTGTCACGATCATGGAGAAGAGACCTTGTTTCCCTTCGCGATCATGAGGGAGGCATCGCGATAACGTAAGAGGCTTTGAGTTGGGTTGGGTCGGGGATGAGATAACTCATTGGATTCACGATAAGGTCCATCGTAACCACGATGGTCTGGGTCAATCGAACTCACGATCGTGATAAAGGAAACTTACCTAGACAGATTTAATATTCTTTTTGATGACATAACCCCAATACTCCATTTTCAAAGCTTTGAAACACGATTTTGAGAGGTTCTAAAGGGGATTTTTGAGATTTCATCCTTGGGTAAGTTTCTAAACCCATATTTTAACATTTTCTAATAATTAGTTCTTGATTTTACCTTCAAATCTTGGTTTTTTAACTTAAAATTTTGGGGTTTTCTCGGTAAAGTTAAAGTTTGATAAATTGGTGATTTCAAGGTCGATTTCAACTCCATTTTTTATGAAAGTTTAGATTTGAACTCCTTGAATTATGGGTAACATGATTTTTTAATAAAATTTTAGTTACCCTTGTGGGCTCGGAGTTGACTTTTGGAATCCAGATTCAAAGTATAGCATTATGGTTATCCTTAGTATCATTTTCTTATGTGGAATTCGTATTTGACCAGATCGGTCTCATTCAAAGGCTATTCAGAAGGTTAAATCTATGATTGGTTCTTTGAGCTTCTTTAAAGATAAGTTGAGACTTTCTTTGACTCTTTTTCATTATGTGTTAGTTTCTTGTATTGGTGTAATGAAAAATGGGGATCTTGTATAGGTGAGGTAACGAGCATCTATATGGGTACGGTGTTGTGTGAAGGGTTAAATGCAATTAATTGGCTTATTTGGATTAATTTTCCTATTTTCTAGCATGGTTGATGTGAATTGTGGTTATATAATGATTTGTTAAACATGCTAGTTGATGATGGTACTCTCATTTGATTAGTTGAGCCAGTTTTGAGTGCCACCTGATTTGACTTGTGATATGAAATACATGTTTATATGGGATCGGAGTTGCATGTCTGCACATTATATATTGTTTCATATGGATCAAAGTGCACTCCTTCACATTATATATTATGGGATCAACGTGCATTTCTGCACACTATATATATTATATGGGTCAGAGTGCACACCTATACAGTACATAGACCTCGCGAGTCCCCCACACGTCCCAGCTAACTTTACATAGTAGTAGGTGTGTACACAACAAATGCATTATATTCATACATCTATTTATTTTACTCAGGTGGTACAAGGTGTATTGATGATTATGTGCCTAGTGTTGAGAATTAGTGTGGCTGGATATCTCTCTATTTGGTAGTGACTTTATTCACTTATGTTGTGATACGTATATGGCTGTGGTGATTTTTTTTTGGGTTAGATTAGGGTATATTTCCTGAGTGTGGGTTAATCTGGATGTATAGGATGATTGGTTTGGTGGTAGTCGTTATTACTTTGTATTAGGATCGATCGACAGTGCTACTGAGTACTAGTTGTTATGTACTTACGCCAGTTATTTTCTGCATCTTACATGCTGTAATGAGATGGTGGTCCCCGGATGTTGACTTGTGATTCCATGGTGATTTCGAGCTTCCAGAGATTTTCAAAGAAGCGGTTGTTGATTCCAGAGACTACCAAAACCTCCTCTATATTCATCTTTATGCCTATTTTACATTTTGAGATACTTTAGACCATTTTTTGTATATTTAATTTACTTAGAAGCTTGTCTCGTGACTACCAGACTGAGATTGATGTAATGCCGGTATCAATTTATTTATCTACTTTTGAGGCTATTTCGGTTTATTATTATATCTGTTCTTTTTTGCTTCTTATTTATTCTGGGTTATTGTATTGGGTTGGGTCTAGGATTACCTGTCGCAGTGGGTGTGATAGGTGTCATCATGACCCTAGTTTTGGGTCGTAACAATTTCACATGCACTACCACACATCAAATTCTATTTCTTTAAAAGTATGTCCAAACCCAACACTTTAAGTCTAATTGTATATACGTGGTGTGGTGATCCTCTTGGGAGAATGTTACTTACAAAATAAAAATATTCTAATACTTATAATGTTTTAAATAACTTAATTTAAATTATATTTGTTATATTTGGTGCACCATCAAATATAGTGACAGGTTAAAAATGGAGACTCAAGCTTCTAATATGATAATTGAACCTCCCTAGATGCCTTATATCATCTGTTACTAGAGGTCGGGGAGAATGAAATAGAAATCAGAGCCTTTACAAACTTCGAATGGTGAAATCTATATAAACTAAGAGAGAATATCCCAAAAAATCTATTCCAACACATCTTGAAGACCATACCACACCTAGATACAACAAACAGTCTTGACGATAAAACATAATGAATATTAGAGAAGAGTGACAAATTCACCGTAAAGAGCTCTTGGAAGTATATAAGAAGTAAGGGGGCAGGAGGATCTATTTAAACATATATAGGAAGCAAATTTTCCTTCAAAATGTCCTTTTTTTATGGAGAAGTATAGAGTACCAGTAGATAAGGTATAGGAGCATATGGGTATTAACATGCCTTTCAAATGTTGATGCTGTCAGAATCCAAAATAAGAGACTATGCCTCACCTTTTTCTATCCTTCTCTACAACTACAAGACTATGGAGGTTGTTTGTTGATTTTTGCAAGTATACATAGAAGAACTTCAGCTATCCTAGATAACTATCAAATGGTAGATACCATTATGTTATTCAAAGTTGAAGCCTATCATGACTGTCATACCAAGAATAATCATGTGGAACCTATGAAAAAAAAGGAAAAATCTGAAGAATAGGAAGATACCAGCGTGATTTTCAAAGTAAGCACTAATAGATGGAGACTAGTGAGCATAACCTATTTCAATATCTAACAGCTTCCTACTAATTAACTATTCATAGTGAATGTTTGAAAAATTATAAACCTGTGTTATTTTACACCTCAATATGTTGGACATTATCAGAGGTGGACATGATAAAATGATATACATATGGGGCCTTTAAGGGCAATCCAGGTAGAATTTTTTATGTATTTTTTCAGAGAAGTAAAGAATAAAATCTATTATATGCATAAGAGGAAGAGATCCAAGAGACCACAAACATTATGGTAAAAGTTAATGTCATTAGAGAAACTATTACATAGTACATCACAATGGACTTAAGAAGAATTCTGATAGAGACAAATCCAATAATTATAATCAAAATTTATCAAGAATTTGGAAAGTGCCATGACACTTGGCTATTCTAGTTGAAGATATCAAGATTCTATGCCAACATTGTGAGGTTCAAATACAACACATATACATGAAAAAAATCTCTAGTAGATTATTTAGCTAACTTATCATTTGATTTACAAGGAATATTTAATTATAAATCTTACACAGAGATATCAAGTTAGGTAAGAAATATTTTAACATTGATAAGCAACAACTTTTAATTTTAAGAATAATGATAAGAAGAATAAAATAGACAAGTAATAGACAAAGGGGAGGGGCATGCATCATATGACAAAGAAGGAAGACAAGCAAAAATGTCTGCATAGACCAATAAGCGCAACAGATCAATTTTGCAAGTATACATACAACAGAATAAAGGAAAAAAAAACACCTATAGACATGTAACACCAACACATATATTATAGAAAGAAGGGATTTGAGCCATAGTATACAAAAAATATATACAAGATGGGCACTAAAAGATATAAGGAGGACATTTGAAAATCAAGCATAATAGAGAAACTTCTTGAAAATACATGATATTTACAGCAACAGTGATGAATAGGTCATTAAGCATATCTGGACATATACATATCTTTCGTAACAAGAAATAAAAAAGGCAAATCAATTTTACAACACTATCCATTTTTGAGGAAAGAAAAAAATAGGTGAATTAGAATCAGAGTACATTTAGGATATACTCATAGATGAAATGAAAGGAGGAGTTTGAGCGACAAATCTGAATTCCATATCTGAAAAAATTATCGCTCTTTATGCTACTTCAACAAAGAAGAGCCTCACACAAAAAGGTGAGTTAGATCGAGAGATAATCACAATAGAGGAAGATAAATCAAGGGCTTACCGGATGAATAAGAAGTATGATCGAAACAATGTACCACATATTTTAGAGTCCATGAAGTGAGGGATACAAACACATGCATAAGAAAATCACTTAGTACAAAATTCAAGGAGAACAAAGAAAATAAAAAAGGCAAGGAAAGAGATTCATCTGAGTAACTATAACTAAGAAATCTCTTTTCATACATAACACAATTGAAATTTTGAGATTCTTAGCAAACACCAAGAGAACTTACAGGAGTTGGGCTATAAGGAAGAGCAACGATGGTGATAGAGCTTCAAAATACTCAGCTTAATCAACAACAAAGTAGAATGGATTGAGAATGACGAATTGGAAATGAAGAGCCCCTGAGGTCTATTCAAACTTCTACAGTTTAACATTTGTTAAACAACATAAAACACACTAGTATATGTGACTAATTACTTTCTCAAATACTAGTTTTTGAAATTATACTTTCTACCATTAAAATTCTTTGGAATACATGTGTGTATATGAGATTCATAATTTTATATATCTGTGTATCTGAGTTTCATAATTTCACCTATCTGTGAAAATATGTATCCAATATCAATTTCACCAGAATAGCCAAAAGTAACTTTATCCAATGTATCTGATATCAATTTCATTCATTGTACTCGGTATCAAAAATCTAGTGTATTCTATATTAATACTGTGTATCTAGAGCAAACTCAGACAATGTATCTAGTGTATCTATTCATAGGTATATGTACTCTCTTCTCTCTCCCCCCTCTCCCCCCTCCCCCTACTTCTTTGTATCAAGTGCATCTGTATATTATGTATCTAGTGTATGTAGTGTATCCAAAATTAATTTCATCCAGTGTATACGATATTAATTTCATTCAATGTATTCAGTATCAAATATCTAGTGTATTTCATATCGAATATAATGTATCTAGTATATACGTGCATAGATACATGTAATATGATCCTTTTAATATGCATTGTTCATAAATACATACTTAGAAAAAGAAGAAGAAAAAAATAAAGATGGAGAAGAAGAAAATACACTTATCTGGATACATTTATCTATACATAGATACATGTATCAGAAAACATAGATACATGTATCAATGGATACACTTAATAGATCCATGCATAGATATGCTTCAAATTTATATAATTGTAACCTAGAAGAAATCTTTGAAGAACTAAACTAAAAATCAATCCAAAAACAACATATAAAAACTAAAAAGTTTATACATTTGCAGATTAAAGTAATCAAATGACAAACCAAAACCAAAATCCATCTGCAAGTCGACCTAAAAACAAGAATCTTTAGAAAAAAATCAAATACTGAAATCTAATTATGCCTATGAATCGTGTTTAATAACAACAAATTTGATAGATCTACCTATAATTAAAAATTAAAACAATCAAAATAGAAAAAAGAAAAAGAATCAAAAGATAAATAACTTACATAAAGAGAATAGGTGAAGAAGAAGCACTGAAATTAGAGTGTGCCAAGGAGACAAAGGAGATAGGTAGTAGAGAGGTAGGAGAGAGACAAGTGAGGGAATAGGGAGGAGTGAGACTTTCAACTATAAGAAAGGGAAATGTATTTGCAACCAAATCTAGTAGAAAAATATTAAGTAGTGAGAGATTATGTAATTATTTTAAAGTAGAGACAGATTTAATAGTTATGGTAAGAATGTTTGGTCATTTATGTAGTTTTCCCTTAATTTTTTTGTTCGTAGCTTAGATATGATTTTCTTTTCGGTCCAATCAAGATTTTGGACTGGTCTTTTTTGTGTTGTTTGGCCTATGTTTCAATTCAAGTAAAATGGCTCATGAATTTAAATATAATTAAAAAAAGCATGAGTTCAATTGAATGTATAAATAAAATAAAAAATTTACGGAAAATTCTATTTGATTGTCCCCATTTAAGTTATACCCACTTTTAAAAAAATACTGTAGTGATATCTGTATTAGGTAATTTAAGACAAAATTGCCTCGTCCACCTCCTCCTTCTTCATACAATAAAAGTAGTATTTTTCGAATTTATTTCAATTGAAATATTATGCATTGCAGAAATTTTTTAATAATATCAAATGAAAATATTATTGAAAAATAATTGTTCTTTTTAATAAACTGATGGTTGTGATTTGTTTTGTATGATATATTGAACTTATGTTTCAACTTTGAGCTTATTTAGAGTAGATTTGCTATTAAATTGTGTGTTGGATTGTTGAAATTTGAAGAATAAAGATTGACACCCACCCTAACCTATGGCAGGAGAACCTTGCTTAACCCGAACCTCCAAGTAACCCAATGCCCCATTTACATTCACTTTACACTAACTACATTTACATTCGCTTTACACTAACTTTATCATTAAACAAGTCTAAACATATCTTTATTAATTTGTTAAGAAATCAACATCAATAAAAAAAATTATCCAACCACTAATAGAGTGCGAAAACCTCTACTTATTACAATCCCCGGGACCTGAAGTCACCGTACAAGAACATCTAAAAGAAAATCAAATCTAAAAGCTAAATGATTATCCAAAATAAGGAATGAATAAGAATGTCTTAGTTCCAAAACAAGGGACATGAACAATGATAAAAAGATCCAAAGGTTGCCTAGTCATGGTGCTCACCCTTGAAACTAAGTCTGGAAATGCTAGCTAAAGGCGAGGTCTTGTCTCAAACACTGGAACACGCTCTGCACTCAACAAAAAAAAGAGCACAGGTAGCATTGCACAACAACTTGTACTGGTAGGCATCATAGGTCGACTCAACCTGACACCTTACAATTAAGTAAATCAAATAGATGCAAAGCAATCATCACAGAACTCATAATCAAAGACCAATGTGCAATCATGATATTTCACATTAAGGAGAATTATAAACTCATACTAATGTAACTTTGTACTTAGTCAAATTCAGCAACAAGTTGTATCACAACATACAATTATAAGTGGTCATTCAATGCATATGAATGAATATATGAATGCAAGATGTGCGCATCATCTCTTTCTCTTCTCATTCTCATCAACATCATCATTATTTCATCAACATCACAATCATTACCAACCTCATGAATAGCATGGGTTGTATATCAACATCATCACCATTACCATCAACTCAACAATATCAATATATATGAATATGGAATGCAGTCAATAATCATGAGTAGTACTCGAAAGAGATCACAACATTCAACTCACATATAAGCACAGAGTCAAGCAAGTCTAATTGCTACAATAAACCGTAACCTACCTTGAATCCTTGCTTAAAGCCACCTTTAAACCACGCATTTGCCTTTTCCTTCCCGTTCAGCTTGTTCTTGATCTATAACAATAAGATCTCACACTTATTTCATTAATTCATTCCATTTATACAACTAGGAATTAAAACTCACTGCTTTTAACCATAAAATTGCCCTATTTCATCCTCTTAGGGTTTTCTAACCCTAAAATTTCATAAATTCTACTTAAATTAGCATGAACAACCATAATTCTACACCCATTAGTATTTTATAACACCCTAGGATCATTATCTATTGATTTTACACTAATTCCCACAACTTTACCCCAATTTCATGAATTAAGGCTAAACCCCAAATTCCACCATGAATTCATTTCCTAATAATTTTTAGAGATCATAAGAAGTAATTCAAGTTTAGAATGTAATAACTTACCTCTAAAGATGAAAAACTCCTAATTTTTGCAGAAAATTGCCTTCCCTAGAGCTCCTTTGTATTTTTTAGAATGTGGGGAATGAAAAATATTTTTTGGATTTTAAAACTGTCAGTTATTGCGTGTTACGGCTGCAGCGGCATCACTATAGCAGTTAAAATACCGCTGTAGCGGTTCATGACTTAAATAGGTATTTGTTATGGCGGTACCGTTGCAGCAGTTACTTTTTCCACTGCAGCGGTCCGAGGTAGAAACTCGGGACCCCTTTTAGTTATGCCTATTTTACAACACACTCTTTGAAATATGACATTACGAACCAACCCCTCAATGGTAAACTCTATAATCGGAGTTCTACAACTCCATTTTAGGTGTTAAAGTTGCTACGGCTTCTTAAACTCGTTATCTATTTGGATATCAAGTCAAACATCACCACCAATACTCATATTAATACCAAATTTTTCCAAAGTAGTACACCCTCAAAATTCATCCAATACTAGACTAGCCCTGAATTTCTCAAAAATAACTTAAGGAAGGACTAGGTGCAATTTTTACTTCCCAATTTAGAGTAATGATGATTTAGATTATTATATTAGATACCATTTTATCATTCATTCATCACCAAATGATAATTAGCCCCAAAGACATAGCTAAGTAAGGAAAAATACATGGGTCTATGAATTAAGTACAGATATCTCTTGCGCATGTCTTCCTCCATCTCCCAAGTTGCTTCCTCGATAGTACGATTCCTCCATTGAAACTTTACACACAGAATGACCCTAGTCCTCAAATTCCTCATATCTCTATCTAATATGGCAATTGGTTCCTCCTCATAGGACAACTCCTTATCAAATAATTTCAGGTCCCAATGAATAATATAGTCACTATCCCCATGATATTTCTTTAGCATAGACATGTGGAACACTGAATGAATGCAAGACATACTGGGAGGCAAGGCCAGATTGTATGCTACTGATCTTACTCCCTTCAAAACCTCAAATGGTCTAATGTATATCAGACTCAACTTGCCCTTCTTGCCAAACCGCATTACACCCTTCATGGGTGATTCTTTCAAGAGTATTTTCTCTCCTTTTTCAAACTTTCTATGTCTCACCTTGTTGTCCGTATATTCTTTCTGTCAGCTCTGAGCTACTATGAGTTTTTTCTGTATGAACCTTACCTTTTCCATCGAATCCTTGAGCATATTAGTGCCCCAGGGTCTCACTTCAAATGCATCAAACTACCCAATTCGAGACATATACCTTCTACCATATAAGACCTCAATATGAGCCATATCGATGCTGGAGTGGTAGCTATTGTTGTAGGAAAATTCACATAATGGTAAGTATTGGTCCCACTGACCCCCAAAGTTTATAACACAAGCCCGAAGCATGTCCTCAATCACTTGGATAGTTCACTCCAACTGACCATCAATTTATGGATGGAAAGCTGCACTTAGGTCTTAGAACCTAATTCTGACTAAAACTTCTCCCAAAAATTAGAGGTAAACTAAGTACCTCTATCTGACAAAATCAAAATCAGTACCACATGCAACTATACAATCTCCTTCACATATATCTTTACCAATTTAGTCATATTATAATCTATTCTTACTGGAATGAAGTGAGCAGACTTAGTCGATCAGTCCACAATGACTCATATAGAGTCGTACTTCCTCAATGTCTTAGGGAGACCAACCACAAAGTCCATGGTTATTCTTTTCCATTTCCATTCCGAATTAGCAATTTGCTAAAATGTACCACCAAGTTTTCGATGTGCATATTTGAACTGCTGGGAGTTTTGACACTTGGTCGCAAAATCCACAATGTCACGCTTCATTCTTCGCCACCAATAATGTTACCTCAAGTCCCTATACATCTTGTTAGCACCTGGATGTATAGATTACTTGGATTTGTGAGCCTCTGCTAGAATAGATGAAATCAAATTATCTACCTGAGGTACATACAAGCGTCCCCAAATTTGCAGTACTCCCTCATCATCAAGAACGGCTTCTCTAGCCTTACCCTACAACATTTTTTCCTTAAGGTTGCTCAACTTCTTGTTTTCAAACTGCCTGCTTTTGATTTGGTCGAAGAATGTGGACCTGTGCTAATATCCTTCCTTCGCTAGTCTCCTGCAATCTCAAAAAACCATTAACCAAAGACTGTACCTCTCTTTCTAATGGGCACCTTGAGACTTCCAGCCATGCTAAACTTCCCATGCTTGCTGGTTTCTAGATTAGTGCGTCTGCCACCATATTGCCCGGGTGATATAGGATTGAGATATCATAGTGTTTAATCAACTCCATACACCTTCTCTGCCTTAGATTCAGGTTTCTTTGAGTAAACATATGTTGTAGGCTACGGTGGACCGTCACTTTACTCCATAGAGTAGTGTCTCTAAATCTTCAAAGCAAACACCACGACTGCCAATTCTAAATCATGTGTAAGGTAGTTTTTTTCATAAGGCTTCAGTTGTCTCGAAGTGTAAGCAATTACGTTCTGATCCTGCATCAAAGCAGCACCTAAACCCAATCATGAGGCATCACAATATATAATGAAATCCTTACCCTCAATAGGCAATGTGAGAATTGGGGTTGAGGTTAACAAAGTTTTGAGCTTTTGGAAGCTCTCTTCACACTTGTCATCCCACACAAATGGGACTTCCTTTTGAGTAAGGCGGGTCATATGTAAAGCAATGGCATCAACCCTATAACAAATCAATGATAATAACTGGCCAAGCTCTGAATTTCCATCACAGTCGTGGACCTAGCTCAATTTTTAACAGCTTCTACATTCTGCGGGTTTACCATAACCCCTTCCTTTATGTGCCCCAAAAAGGCAACAGAAGACAACCAGAACTCACACTTGGAATATTTAGCATATAGTTGTTTCTCATTAAGCAACTCCAACACTGTATACAAATGAGTTTCATGTTCTTCTTCACTCTTGGTGTAAATTACTATGTCATCAACAAAAACAACAATGAATGAATCCAAAAGTGACTTGAAACCCAATTCATCAAACTCATAAAGGCAGCTGGGGCATTGGTCAAGCCAAAGGACTTAAATAGAACTCATAGTGCCCATAATGGGTTCGAAAAGTAGTCTTTGGGATATCCTCCTCTCTAATCTTGAGCTAGTGGTAGCCTGATCTCAAATCTATCTTGAAGAACATTTTAGCTCCCTGCAACTGGTTAAATAGGTCATCTATTCTAGGCAAGGGATATTTGTTATGAATGGTAACTTTATTCAACATGGTAGTCTATGAACATCCTCATGCTACCACCCTTTTTTCACAAATAACATTGGCGCACCCCAAGGGGAAACACTTGGGTGAATAAAACCCTTTTCTAATAATTTCTTTAATTGAGATTCCAACTCTCTCAACTCTGTTGGTGTTATATGATAGGGAGGGATAGAGATGGGTTTACAAGTTATAAATCTATACAGAAATCAACCTTTTGGTCTATAGGAATACCTGAAGGTCATGAAGAAACACTTCTAGGAAATCACACACTATGGGACTAATGCTATACGAGGAACTATAGATTTATCTTATTGAAGGTGGGCTAAAAACCCCTACACCCCTCTTTACTAGTTTTTAGGCATGAAAAGCTAATACTATTCTCACAGGAGTAGGCTTAAAAGTACCCTCCCACTCTAACTTCTCCATTTTGGGCATCGCTACAGTGACGGCTTTAGCATAACAATCAAAAATGGCATGATAGAGAGACAACCAACTCATCCTCAAAATGATATCAAATTTCTCCATATCTAGAATCATAAAGTCTACCAAGGTCTTAAACCCCATAACATCACAAGACAAGCATGATATACCTAGTCAACACATACAGATACTCCAACTGGCATGGACACGTACATAAGAGTATTAAGATATTCACAGTCTAAGTCCCAGCCCAAGGTAAATTTCACAGACACATAAGAGAAAGTGGAACCAAGATCAAACAATATAGAAGCCATACGATCACAGAAAAGAATGGTACCTATTCATAGCATCAGAAGCTTCTGCTTCAGGACGAATCGAAACAGCAAAAAGATGAGCCTTATCACCACCCTAATTTCCACCTCTACCAGCCTGAGCACCATTCCTACCAACTTCTCCTCTACCCTGATTGGCTTGGTTGCCACCCCTTTCTGCAGCCTAACCATCACGCCTACCTTGTGGATGACCTCTACTATTTCCTCTACCACTACAACATGTCAAAACTAGAGCAGTAGAAGTCAGTTGCTGAGTCAACTGACCTTCAGATAAGAAATTAGGACAATACCTTCTGATGTGGCCCAAACCCCCACATTCATTGAACCTAATGCCCAAAGCAGGACTCTAAACTAATGAGAATAAATATGTGTCATTTCCTGCTTGTGAAGGCTGATAACTGACCCAATATGTGTCATTTCCTGCTCGTGAAGGCTGATAACTGACCCCAGAAGAGCCCCTTCCAGACGCTAGCATGGCCGAATTATAAGGCTTAGAAGAACCACTCCCCTTAAAAAAAAGTATTGTTGAACTGGCCTAAGGTCTGGGCCTTCTTCTTTTCTATTTTTATCTCTCCCTATTTCTCAAGTTCCTTAACCTTCTTGGAAAACTCCACTATCTCCTGGAAGGACTTACCAGATGTAGCCACAGATAAGGTAACCAAATGAATCCCAGAATTCAAACCCTTCATAAAGTACTTGATCCGCTTTTCTTCTGAGGTGATGAGTTGCAGTGCATAGCGAGACAAGGTATGAAATTTGGCCTCTTAGGCCGCCACAGACATTATCATTCCTCTAACCTCAAGAACGCATCCTTCTTTTGATCACGATAAGTGCGGGGAACATATTTCTCAAGGTAGTCCTGCATTCTACTAATGACCTCCACCACTGGTTAGCTTCAGCCTTCAGCTAAAAAGAAACAAACTATACACCATACCTTTCAATAATGCCCATCTTGTGCAGACGTTCATAACAATCTATCAAAAATTTAAATGTATCCTCAGACTCTGTACCCTGGAATACTAGGTGTTTTATCTTAAGAAACTTGCAGAATAATCCATGTCCATCATCAGTCATTACTCACCCAAGTACATGTTGGGGATACACCCTTGTTTCAGAACCTTCATCCATCCTGGATGTTATAGTAGCAGCGTGTTGTAATACTGGGGATGGAATAATTGGAACAACTGGAGTGTGGCCAGTGCCATCTAAGCTACTCAAAACTTCCAATACTTGTTGAATTACTTTCACGGACAAAGGTACCGGGGCTACACCTTTCGGCATTGGCAGTACACTCTCTAGAGGTACCATCTCCTCTTTCTCAACTACCATTTTTTTATTCTGATTAAGGTCTGGAGCATCCTGCTGTGGGGGAGGGGAAGATGATCGCTATCTTATCGATTCTCCTACTGCTTGGGCTCTACCCCTAATAGGTACTGCCCTGTATCCTTTCCTCCTAGCTCTGCCCCAAACTTGAGGTCTGCCTTGGACTGCGGCCCCAGCGGCCGACGCGGGTAATGCAACCGGTACTATTGTGGGTGCGGCTACTGCAGCTCTGGTGGAATGGGTATTCACCATCTGTGAATAAGAGTGAATATATTAGATACCAATTTGGATCGCCAGATACCAATTGGAATCAAGTAATAGCACGAAAGAAAGAAAGAAAGGAATACATTCCTAAAATCGTATAGCCTCCCAAAGAAAAGTACTAGACATGTTCTTGTACGATGAGATCTACAAACTCAGTGCTCTAATACCATCTTTGTCATGACCTAACCGGTCATGATTGGAACTTACCCTAACCTATAGCGGGAGAACCTTGCTTAACCTGAACACCCAAGTAACCCAATGCCACATTTACATTCACTTTACACTAAATTTATCATTAAACAAGTCTAAACATATCTTTATTAAATTGTTAAGAAATCAACATCAATAAAAAAAATTATCCAACCACTAATAGAGTGCGAAAACCTCTATTTATTACAATCCCCGGGATATGAAGTTACCATACAAGAACATCTAAAAGAAAATCAAGTCTAAAAGCTAAATGATTTTTCAAAATAAAGAATGAATAAGAATGTCTTAGTCCCAAAACAAGGGATGTGAATAATGATAAGAAGATCCAAAGGCTGCTCGATCATAGTGCTCACCATTGAAACTGAGTCTAGAACTACTAGCTAAAGGCGAGGTATTGTCTTAAATGCCAGAACATGCTCTGCACTCAACAAAAAGAAGAGCACATGTAGCATCAGTATAACAACACGTACAAGTAGTCATCATAGGTCGACTCAACCTGACACCATACAATTAAGTAAATCAAATAGATGCAAAGCGATCATCACAGAACTCATAATCAAAGACCAATAGGCAATCATGACATTTTACGTTAAGGGGAATTATAAACTCATACTCATGTAACTTTGCACTTAGTCAAATTCAGCAATAAGTTGCATCACGACATACGATTATAAGTGGTCATTGAATGCACATGAATGAATATATGAATGCAAGATGTGTGCATCATTTCTTTCTCTCTCATTCTTATCAACATCATCATTATTTCGTCAACATCACAATCATTACCAACCTCCTGAACATCATGGGTTGTAAATCAATATCATCACCATCACTGTCAACTCAACAATATCAATATGTATGAATATGCAATGCAGTCAATAATCATGAGTAGAGCTAGAAAGAGATCACAACACTCAACTCACATTTAAGCACAGAGTCAAGCAAGTCTAATTGCCACAATAAATCGTAATCTACCTCAAATCCTAGCTTAAAGTTGCCTTTAAGACATACGTTTGCCTTTTCCTTCCTGTTCAACTCGTTTTTGATCTATAACAACCAGATCACAAACTCATTTCATTAATTCGTCCCCTTTATACTGCTAGAAATTAAAAACCACTAATTTTAACCATAAACTTGCCCTATTTCATCCTCTTAGGGTTTTCTACCCCTAAAATATCATAAATCCTACTTAAATTAGCACGAACAACCATAATTCTACACCTATTAGTGTTTTCTAACTTCTTAGGATCATTATCTATTAATTTTGCACTCATTCCCACAACTTTACCCCAATTTCATGAATTAGGGATAACCCCAAATTCCACCATGAATTTGTTTCCTAATGATTTTCAAAGATTATGAGAAGTAATTCAAGTTTAGAATGTAACAACTTACCTCTAAAAATGAAAAACTCCTAATTTATGTAGAAAATCACCTTCCCTAGAGCTCCTTTACATTTTTCAGAAAGTGGAGAATAAAAAATGTTTTATGGGTTTTAAAACTGCAAGATACTGCTGCAGCAGTACCACAGCATGAGTTAAACTACCATTGTAGTGGTTCGCGACTTAAATGGGTATCAGCTATGATGGTACTGCTGCAGCGATTACTTTTTCTGCTACAGTGGTCTAAGGCAGAAACTCAGGAACCCTCTTTAGTTATGTCTATTTTACAACACACTCTTTGAAATATGACATCTCGAACCAACCCCTCCATGGTAAACTCTATAACTGGAGCTCTACAATTCCATTTAGTGAGCCGAAAGTTGCTACAGATTCCTAAACTTGTTATATATCTAGCTATCAAGTCAAAAATTACCACCAATACTCACATTAATACCATATTTTCCCAAAGTATTACACCCTCAAAATTTAGCCAATACTAGACTAGCCATGAATTTCTCAAAAATAGCTTAAGGAAGGACTAGGTGCAATGTTTACCTCCTAATTCAGTGTAATAACTATTTAGGTCATTACATTAGATCCCAATTTACCATTCGTTTATCCTTGAATGACAATTAGCCCCAAAGACATAGCTAAGTAAGGAAAAGTACATGGGTCAATAAATAAGCGCGGATATCTCATACGCATGTCTTCCTCCATCACCCAAGTTACTTCCTCAATAGTATGATTCCTCCATTGAAAAAAAAACTCCTCACCATACCTTTGACAATGCCCATTTTGTACAAACGTTCATGACAATCTACCAAAAATTCGAATGCATCTTCAGACTCTGTAACCTGGAATACTATGTGTTTCATCTTCATGAACTTATAGAATAGTCCATGATTATCATCTATCATCCTGGCCTAAGTACCTATTAGGGATACACCTCTGTTTTAGAGCCTTTATCCATTCATGGAGCTACCATAGTGGCATATTATAAAGCTGGGGCGGAAAGGAAAGAACAACTGGAGGGTTACTGGTACTATCAAAGCTACTCAAGAATCCTAACACTTACTGAATCACCTATGCAGATAAGGGCACCATAGTTGCACCATTCAGTACTAGCAATACAGTCTCTAGTACTACTATATCTTCCTCTTCAACTACCACTTATTTATTCTAAGCAAGGTATAGAGCATCTTATTATGGGGGAAAGGACGGTGATCCTTATCTTATTGGTCCTTTAGTGGCCTGGGCTCTATCCCTAACAGGTGTTGCCCTCATTATTTCCCTTATAGATTTGCTCCTAACTCGAGGCCTACCCCAAACTATGGCCCCAGCAAATGGGTGGCGTTGCAGGTGCAACGGTGGGTATGACTGTTACTGCTTTAGTGGAATAAGTATTCACCATCTATGAATAAAAGTGAATGAGTTAGATACCAATTTGGATCACCAGATACCAATTGAAATCAAGTAATAGCACGAAAAGAAGAAAGAAAGGAATTTATTTTCTAAAGTCCTGTAGCCTCCCAAAGAAAAGTACAAACATCTCCGTAACATTCCGCAGGACTCTACTAGACCTGTTCTTGTACAATCAGATCTACGAACCCAGTTCTCTGATACCATCTTTATCAAGACTCAATCGATCATGAATGACACCCACCCTAACCTATAGCAGAAGAACCATATTTAACCCAAACCCTCAATTAACCAAGTGTTACATTCACACTCACCTTGCACTAAATCATCATTAAAAAAGTTCTATAAATTATCTTTATTCAATTAATAATAATCAATGTCAATCAACAAACTATCCAATCATTATAAAGTACAAGAACAACTAAGAATATCTAAATAGAAAAACTAATAGAATATCTAAAATACTGAATTAAATGAAAGAGTTTCTTAGTCCCAAAACAAGGGACATGAACAATAAACTAGAGATCCAAAGGTTTCCTGGTCATGGTGCTCACCCTTAAACCTAAATCTGGAATTACTAGCTAAAGTCGAGGTCTCGTCTTAAACGCCGAAACACGCTCTACACTCAATAAAAAGAAGAGAACTAGTAACATCAGTACATCAACAAGTATTGGTATGCATCATAGGTCTACTCAACTTGACACCATACAAATAGGTAAATCAAATAGATGCAAAGCGATCACCACACAACTTATAATAAAAGACAAATATGTAATTATGAAACTTCACTTTAGAGGGAATACAGACTCATACTCATGTATGTTTACACTTAGTCAAATTCAGCAACAATTTACATCAGAACATATGATTATAACTGAACATTCAATGCACATGAAGGAATGTATAAATGCAAGATGTGTATATCTTCTCTTTTTCTTCTCAATCTTATCAACATCATCAACATCATCATGAACATCATGATTCCTATAATATCATCATCATCATCATTTCAAGAACATCAATATGTATGAATATGCAATGCATTCAATAATCACAAGTAGTGCTCGAAAGCCATAACAAATACTTAATTCACATATAAGCACAGAGTCAAGCAAGTCTAATTGTAATAATAAATTGTAACCTACAACTATTTCTTGCTCAAAGTTACCTCTAGGCCACAAGCTTTCCGTTTCTTTCCCTTTCAACTTATTCTTGATCTGTAACAATAAGATTATACACCCATTTTAATAATTCATCCCTCTTTAACCACTAGGGATTGACAACTAACCATTTCAACCATAAAATTGCCTTAAATAATAATCTTAGGGTTTTCCCCTCCTTAAACCTCATGAACCCTACTTTTTTTAGCATGAACAACTACTATTATAGCTCAATTAGTATTTTCTAACACCCTAGGATCATTATCTACTGATTTTATACTCAATCCCACTAATTTACATCAATTCCATGAATTAGGGATAAACCCCAATTTTTTACCATGAACAAGCTTTCTAAGGATTTTTAAGGTTATAAGAAGTAATTTCTAGTTTAGATTGTAAGAAACTTACCTCCAAAGATGAAACTTCTAAAATTTTGTAGAAAATTGCTTTTTCTAGAGCTCTCTCACTTTTTTCAGAAAGTGGAGAATGAAAAATATTTTCTAAGTTTTAAAACTGAAAGTTACTGCATTTTTACAGCTATAGCAGTACCGCTACAGCAGTAAATTTACTGATGCAATGATTCGCAATTCAAAAGAGGCTACCACTGCAGTGGTACACTTTTCGCTGCAGTATTACCATTATAGCGGTTCCATTTTTTGCTGTAGTGGTCCCGGATAGAAACTCAAGACCTCTCCCTAGTTTTATTCATTTCATAGCACACTCCACAAATTACAACATTGCAAACCAACCTTTTCACGGTAAACTTTATAATCGGAGTTCTCTAACTCCATTTTACGTGCTAAAAGTTTCTACGGCTTCTTAAACTCATTATCTATCTAGAAATCTAATCAAACATCCCCACCAACATTCAATTAAACACTAGATTTTCATAGAGTAGTACACCCTCAAAATTCATCAAATACTATGCCAGCGTTAAATTTCTTAAAACTCACATAAATAAAATATGGCGGGGTTTTCACTTTCTATTTTTAGCGTAGTGATAATTTGGGTTGTTACAGCATGCCATGTCTAATGGGTGACCATAATACCCTTAGCATGTGTGTACAAGGTATTGGTGAGTGTGTTGGTTCCTTAAGTGAATTGGGTTTATGTGTTGACTTGTTATATTTGATTCCTTAATTGAATTGGGATTTATGATTAATGATACTAAACATAGTTGTTGGATTAGATCCTTGAGAGGTTCGGGATAAATTTCAATTGATTGACATATCATTTTTATTGTCTATTTACTTATGTATTTAAGACAAAGTGTAGCAT
Source organism: Capsicum rhomboideum (assembly GCA_031232105.1). Classification (NCBI taxonomy): domain Eukaryota; kingdom Viridiplantae; phylum Streptophyta; class Magnoliopsida; order Solanales; family Solanaceae; genus Capsicum; species Capsicum rhomboideum. The sequence goes on along the minus strand of CP124719.1, from coordinate 106,058,885 downwards.
ATTATTGTTGAGTCATGAATTGTTGACTTGGATTCTTGTTGGTAGTCATGGTCTTGACTTGAGTTACTGTCTATTTGACTTGTACTATATTAAACTCTGTGGTGTTTTTGAACAAGGATAAGTGTTATAAACTTGAGGTAAAGTTACAAAATAGGTGACTAAGTTATGGTTGCTTGTTCACATTTCTTAATTTGGGTTGGACGATGACCCTATCAGTAAACCATTGTTTCTTATGTACTAATACTACACATGCTCTTCTTTTTGTTGAGTTTAGAGTATTTTCTGGTGATTTCATCAAGACCTCAGTTGTAGAGCATATCACATTCGAACTCAAGGGTGAGCTACATCTTTTGGGCTGCCATGAGTTCTTCACTTTGTTCCTGTCCAGTTGTTTTGGATTTGTACATTTTCTTATTTTTTGTGTTGAACCCATGTTAATGACAATTATAATGTTTTGGTATAATGACTTTCAGATTCTAGGGGTTGTTTAAGCATTCATTATATTTCTGCATTTAGTCTTTTATTAGAATGTTTGAGATCTTGGTTAAACTAATCAAAAATAGTTGGATGCCTTATTTTTGGCTAAGTGTTGGGTTTAATTGCTTGGGTTTGATGGTTCTCCCACTGGAGGCTTAGTGTGGGTACCGCTCATGATGGTTTGGGTCGTGACAAAGTTGGTATCAGAACCTTAGGCTTGTTGATCTTGTTGTACCAAAATGGGTCCAGTAGAGTCTTACAGAATGGTTTAGAGATGTCTGTACATTTATTTAAGAGGCTATAGAACTTTAGGAAACTATCACTTTATTTCTTCTTTCGTGCCATAACTTGATTCCAATTAGTATCTGGTGATCCAAATTGGTATCTGACCCTCTTCATTCTTTTGTCCATATATGGTGAACACTAGAGCTAATGGCACCAGAGTAGAAGCCCTTGCACCAGCAACTCCAGCTATGGAGTCGGTTGCTTGAGGTTGAGAAAAGGGTAGGGGAAGAAGAAAGGGTAGGGCAACACCCGCCAGGGATGGGGCTCGAGCAGCAGCTAATCAGGCCCATCAGAGTTCAGTGACACCTCCCCTACCTAGGATTATTATAAGGAGGTTAAGGATATGAACAAAGATGTTTTAGAACAGGATGAAGAGGCGTCAGTTGGGGGTGCAGCTCTTCCCCTGATATTTTCTAAGATAATTCAGCAAGTGCTTTCTTTTCTGAGTAGGTTATCCGGTACTGGTGCAACTCCTACCATACCTACTTATCAGTTTCTAGGTGTTCATTTGACTACCACAGCTGCTTCTAGAATGGGTGAGGCCTTGGGGATTGAGATTTTCCCTCGCTCGATGTTAGGTTGTATCATGATCGGGATTTTTTAATTAAAGGGCCGGTTAGGACATTTATTATAAATAAAAACATTTTTGTACAAGAATTGGTTCAGGACCAAAAGTGGCCCAGACCTGGAAAATAAAATAAAACAAACAAAACCAAAGCAAAATCCTACAAAAATCTAGAAAGCAGATTAGGAAAGTGGCTCACCTCTTTACTTTCCTCATCTTCTTAATCGACAACTTTGATGAAACTCTGGTGAAGTGATGATGAGAGATCTATGGTCAGCTTCCATGATCGGGATTGAACATGACATTCTGACTAAATTTCTGAAGATAAAAACTCTTTCTGTTGGCTCGGAGACTGAAGATGCATGCAAGTTCATTATTAATTATTACAAAAGGCTGCATAAAATAGATATTATAGAGCATCATGGTATTGATATTTTTACCTTCCAGCTGTAAGGTGATACAAAGTAGTGGTGGAGGGTTTATGTAGAGTATCGATCATTAGCTTTACCTCTATTGAAATGAGCTCAAATCCATACAGTATTTTTGGAGAAATATGTACCCTATAACTCTTTATGACCACAAGAAAGATGAGTTTTTGGCCCTCGAGCAGGGCAATATGTCTGTTGTGGCCTACGAGGCCAAGTCTCATGCTTTGTCCCATTATGCTACTCAGCTACTGGGTACAGAGGATGAGAGGATTTGATTGTTTGTAAATGTCCTAAACACTGACTTACAAGTTTTGTTTATTCATATGACTTCTACCGGGAAGACCTTTAATGAGGTTGTTGATTATGTAAAAAAGGTAGAAAGCGTCAAGCAAGTTGGTCAGGCAAAGGTTTAAGCAAATAAGTTCTGAAATGCATGTAGCTTTGGTGGATCTTATTTTAGGTGTCATAGCCATCAAGCCTATACATCTCACCATATTTAATTAGCTCTGCCAGCTTCTACAGGTAGTCAGTTAGGGGTCATTCAGCAACCCTGAGTTACTAGGAACCAAAGGGTTTCTTATTCTTCAGCCAACAGGGCATCTATAGATTGAGGTTGTTATACTTGTGGTGTTGTGAGGAACTTCAAAAGAGAGTGTCCTCAGGGACAGGCTGGTTTTAGGGGCAAAAGCAGGCTGGAGCTATGGTTATTATTGGTAGAGGTAGTGGAGGTAATGGTAATGGTAAGGGTTGTTTGTAGGGTGGGCGGGATAATCATCAAGAAGGTCATAGTAGAAACTGAGGTAATGGTAATGAAGGGAGAGGTGGTGCACAACTTGCTAAGAAGGTTGCCTAGATTGATGATAGAGCTCACTGTTATGTCTTTCTAGGCAAGACCGAAGCTAAGGCTTTTGATATCTTCATTACAGGTACTATTCTTATGTATGATCGGATGGCTACTATTTTGTTTGATCCGAGTTCCACTTATTCTTATGTATCTGTTAGATTTACCTTAGAATTGGACTTGATTTGTGATGTACTTGACTCTCTTGTATATGTGTCTACTCCAGTCAGAGATTTTTTTGTAGTGACTCATGTGTATTATGCTTGTTCTATTTTGTTTATGGGTTTCCAGACTTGGGTAGATTTGATAATCTTGGATATGCTTGATTTTGACATCATCCTAGGTATGACTTGGTTGTGTCTGTATTATGTTGTTGTAAATTGTAATGCAAATACGGTGACTTTAGAGATGCCTGGGATGGATAATTTAGAGTGGGAAGGCGTGTACAAGTTGAAGCCTGTGAAAATTATATCTTTTATTCAGACTAAGTAGTTAGTTGGGAGAGCTTATTCGGCCTTTCTAGCATATCTTTAGGATATTAGTGCAGAGTCCCTTTCTATTGAGTCAGTTCCTATGGTGTTAGAATTTCAGGAGGTGTTTCCCATAGATTTGCCTGGAATGCCTCCAGAACGGGACATAAACTTTTGTATTGAATTAGAGCCGGGCACTTACCCCATTTCTATCCCTCCCTATCAAATGGCTCCAGCTGAGTTGAGAGAACTTAAGACTCAGTTGTAGGAGTTACTTATTAAGGGATTTACTCATCCTAGTGCTTCTCTTTGGGGTGCTCCAGTGTTTTTTGTTAAGAAAAATGATGGTAGCATAAGAATGTGCATTGGGTACAGGCAGTTGAATAAGGTTACCATCAGGAATAAGTATCCTTTACCCTGGATAGATGATAGTTTTGACTAGTTACATGGTGCTTCAATTTTCTCTAAGATATACTTGAGGTTGGGTTATCACCAGTTAAAGATTCGACTTGAGGATATACCCAAGACAACTTTTAGGACTCGGTATGGGCATTACGAGTTCTTGGTGATATAATTTTGGTTGACTAATGCACCGGTAGCTTTCATGAGCTTGATAAATGGTATCTTTAAGTTTTTTTTGGATTCATTTGTGATTATTTCTATTGATGATATTTTAGTTTACTCTAAGTGTAAGGAGGAACATGCAGGTCATCTTCGCATTATATGGGGATTTTGAAGGAGAAGTAGTTGTATGCTAAGTTCTCTAAATGCAAATGATAGTTATCGTCTATTGCCTTTATGGGGTATGTGGTTTCAAAAAAGAGAGTGATGGTAGATCCCCAAAAGATTGAGGAGGTTAGGAGTTGGGTTCGACCTAGCTCTGTGACTAAAGTTAGGAGTTTTGTGGGTCTTGCTAGTTATTATCATGGGTTTGTCAAGAAATTTGCCTCCATTGCTACTCACTTAATAAGGTTGACCCAGAAAGAAGTGTCATTTGTATGGTCAGATAAGTCTGAGGAGAGCTTCCAAAAGCTTAAGCCTCTTTTGACTACAGCCCCCATTCTTGCCTTACCAATTAAAGATAAGGACTTTATTGTGTTTTGAGATGCTTCACTCTCTGGTTTAGGTGTTGTGTTGATGTAGGACATAATGTGATTGCATATGCTTCGAGGCAATTGAAGCCTCATGAGAAAAATTATCCAACCCATGATTTGGAGTTGGCAGTAGTGGATTTTGTACTTAAGATTTGGATACACTACCTCTATAGTGTCAAGTGTGAAGTATTTCCAGACCATCATAGTTTGCAGCATGATTTAACCCAAAAATATTTAGACTTGAGGCAATGACGGTGGATGGAACTATTGAAAGATTATGATATGACCATCCAATATCACTCGAGCAAGGCTAATGTGGTGGCAGACGCATTGAGTGGGAAAGCGGTAAGTATGGGTAGTTTGACTTGCTTGAGGGTATCAAGGCGACCCTTGGATAGAGAGATTTAGATTCTAGCATCGCAGTTTATGCAGTTTTATATTTTAGAGAGGGATGGATTATTGGCTAGTGTTGAGGTAAGGTCAACATTCCTTGAGCAGATCAAGACCAGACAGTTTGAAGATGTGAATTTGAATAAACTTCAGAACAAGGTAGTGAGTGGTGTAGCTTATGATGCCACACTTAATGTGTGTAGGGTATTGATAATGAGAGGGTGCGTGTTCTTACATCAGGTAGATTATTTGATTAAGAGTTTGCTTGCAGAAGCTCATAGTTCTCTATACTCCATTCATCCGAATGTAACTAAGATGTATCGTGACTTGAGACAACTTTATTAGTAGACTGGGATGAAAAGAGATATAGTGGAGTTTTTGTTTAAATGCCATAATTGTCAACAGGTGAAGCATGAACATCAAAGGAAAGCAGGTTTACTTTAGAGGATTCCCATTCCCGAGAAGAAATGAGAGAGGATAATTATGGACTTTGTAGTGGGTATTCCCAAGACCTTGGGCATCAGGACTCGATTTGGGTTATAGTAGACAGGTTGACCAAGTCAGCACACTTCATTCTAGTTAGAGTGGATTACTGCTCGAAGTAGTTAGCCAAGATTTATATCAATGAGATATCGAGGCTACATGGGGTGCCAACTTACATCAGTTCTGATAGAGGTACGCAATTCATCTCTAAGTTTTGGGATAGGTTACATGAAGAGTTGGGCACTAAGCTTGACTTTAGCAGTACTTTCCATTCTTAGATTAACGGGCAGTTAGAGAGAACTATTCAGGTGCTTGAGGATATGTTAAGGGCTTGTGTGATTGACTTTGGTGGTCATTGGGATAACTTTTTGTCGTTATGTGAGTTTTAATACAACAATAGTTACCATTCTAGAATCGACATAGCTCCATTCGAAGCAATTTATGGGAGAAGTTGTAGATCACCCATAGGATGGCTCGAAGTTGGTGATGTAAAGTGATGTGCCATGATTTTATGGCACTTTCGATGCTTAAAACAAGGAAAATATGTAATAACTTGGGTATGTTTGGTTGGTATGATATGTTTTCTATCCTATCTTACAGGGAAATAGGTTATGGAGGCAAAATATAGAAGAAGGGAAGAAGCATGCACTAGAATGGAGCATTTAAAGATGAAAGAGCCAAGTCAAAATCGGGGGAGTGACCCACGGCAAGGACTTACATCCCGTAGGTCAACCCATGTGACGTGGGTTGGTTTCGTGGGTCAACTCCTGAATGTTATGATCAAGGCTTGATTTTAACAAGATGGACCCACGGTACATGGGTTGGCTCCACGATACCAAGACACGGTTTCGTGGGTTGTTGCCGACTTTTTTCTCCTACTTTGCTTAGGATAGGATTCACTTTGTATCTATAAATACCCATAGATTGTCTTATGTTTAGGAGTTAGTCACTACATTATTTTTAGTTGGTTATTTCATTATTTTGAGGATCAAAAACACATTATTGATTTTGTAATCTTGGAACATCAATTCTAGGGTTTTCATTCATATTAAGATTTCAGAGTTTTCTTCTTATTGTGAGTTTACAATTATGTTTTCATCATTGAATTCTTCTTGTGTTCTTCCAATCATGAGTAACTAAATCCATTAACTAGGGTTGTATGAACCATGAGGAATTAAAGGAACAGGTTAAGTGCGAAGCAATTCTTAACCAGTGTGACTACATGTATTGTTATTACCTTCATTATAATTGATCTTCTAATGGTTGCAAACATTAGAAACTTGCCTATATTCTAAACTTGCTCGTGAGACAGGTAGAGGTTGGAAAAAATGGAATATCAACAGAGATTTGATGTTATCAACCTTCATCTAATAACTTGAGCCTTAACAGGATAGTTAATTTGAGATCAAGAACAAGGGTTAGTAGTGCGACAATCAAAGACCGAGAGGAGAAGAGTGAAATTCATCTAAATAAGGTTGAAAGACGTTTAGAAGAACATATCTTGTTAGGTTTTGCATGCGATGCATCGGGACAGTTTTGCCATCATAAGTAATCGGTGTAGTTAAGGAATCTTGGGGATCACTGTTCTAGTGCCTTTCTCGTATTGATCACAAATCCAACAATCAACAATTGTTATTGTTACTATTTGTTTACAAAAACCCCTTTTTTTACTTACTTGACAATTACTCAGACAAACATTCAACAAACCTTAGTCCTATTCCCTGTGGGAACGACCCCAACCTAGTTAGGTTTTATATTTGATTCAATGACCGTGTTATACTTTTTTGAAGGTATAGTTTGGGCGACATCAAATTTTGTTGTTGTGTGAGTTTTCATACAACAATAGTTAACATTCTAGCATCGATATAGCTCCATTCGAAGCACTTTATGGGAGAAGTTGTAGATCACCCATAGTATGGTTCGAAGTTGGTGATGTGAAGCTTTTAGGCACAGACTTGGTGAAGGAAGCTCAGGAGAAGGTGAGATTCATTCAAGGCAAGCTGTTGGCAGCCCAAAGTAGGCAAAAGGAATATGTGGATCGCACGGTAAGGGACATGTCTTTCAAACCCGGTGAGCAGGTGTTATTTAAAGTATCTCCTATGAAAAGAGTTATGTAGTTTGGTAAGAAGGATAAGCTTAGCCCTCGGTATATTGGTTTTTTTGAGGTTTTTGATGATGTAGGCCTGGTATCTTCCAGGTTGGCTTTGCCACAAGCCTGTCAGGGTCTATCCAATATGTCATGTGTCTATGCTCAAGAGGTACTGTGGAGATGGTGATTATATAATCAAATGGGACTCAGTATTACTTGACAAGAATCTTGCATATAAAGAAGAGCCGGTTGCAATTCTTGACTGGGATCTTTGGAAATTGAGGATGAAGGAAATTCAGTCTGTAAAGGTTTAGTGGAAACATCATCTATTGAAGAGGTGACTTGGGAAACTAAGAGGGACATGTGGGACAAGCAACCTCACTTGTTTGGGGATACAGGTACTCTCTTTCTTCTTACTTGCCTTGCTTTTCTTGTTTGATCATTCAGGGATGAATAATAGGTAAATTAGTATCTGTTGTAATGACCCTTTTCGTCATTATGGATAAGTATAGCATGCTAAAATTTTGGTTAAGGTTTTTCCCATATTGAGATTTAGAAAATTCAGGCTAGGCCAGTCTTGGAAGAAATCTGAGTGTGGTATGGTCTAGCGTGATCTAGGAATGGATTAGTTAAATTTTATATGTTTTAAGTTGATTTTATTATATCTAAAATGATAAGGAATTTGTAGGATCTTTTGGAAGTGAATTCGGGTGAGTAGAATTCTCGATATCGAATTTGATGTAAAGAGATTGATTTGGGATGTCAAAATCTGAGGGTGTGTTGTAAAAATGGCAAAACTAGGAGAAATCTCGAGTTTTTACCTCACCTACCCTGCTATAGCGGGCGGCAAGCTGCTACCACTACACCGTTATAGCGGGAGTTAGCTATGGTCAATCCCTTCATAGCGGGTGGATCCTGCTATAGCAAGACATCTATAGCGGGATAGGGCGCTATAGTGGGATATGCACTGATTAATGTAGAAAATATCTCAAAAACATTTTTATTCCACTTTCATTATAGGGATAGTGTGGAAATTTAGGGCAAATTCCACTTATTTTCCATCAAAACACTTCATAAAGGTTAGTTAATCCCTTCCATTAACTAGTTTTTTTATTATTAGTCCTTAGAATCACTAGTTTAAGGGTTTTGGGAAGGATTTAACTTGACCTAACTAATTTTTGTGGTGCAATTAAGTGAATTGGGTAGAAACCCTAGGGCTTTGGTTAGAAGTTGTTAAAATACCCTTTCATGAGTATAATTCACCATTATAACCATGAAATTTATAAGATTAAAGTGGATTGATGATAGAAAATCCTAGAATGGGAGGAATGATTATGAATTTGCCTTGGTGTTTCGAGATTAGGTTATAATCCTTGATATTGTTAGGTCATTTGGTTGATTATGTGTCGTATTGATGTTTTTAGACCACGATCAAGTCGAGATTGCAAGAAAAGGCAAAACTCATGTTTTTTAGAGTGTTTCGGGGCTTGGATTAAGGTAGGTGATGGTTTAATGTAGTTAAATCCAACTTGATTTATGTGTGCATATTAACAGTTCCTTAGTATACTTATTATAATGCATGTTCAAGGTAAATAAATGGTTAAATGATATCCTAAGTGTTAATCACATGCAATAAGGTTATATGAAGTGACTTGTAGATTGTACAAGAGTAGTTGTTGTTTTCATTGCGGTTGTAATTATTGTGATATCATATTGATTATTGTGGGATATATCGGCATTTAGATATCTTCACGGGAATTAGTGGATATAAGGTTGGAAGGCACTAGATGTTTGGGATTTTGGTACATGAAAAAGAGCTCGTCCCCTATAGGTCATGGCTAGTGGATGACCATAAGACCCTTAGCATGTGTGTACAAGGTATTGGTGAGTGTGACGGTTCCTTGAATGAATCGAGTTTATATGTTGACTTGTTATATTTGGTTCCTTGAATGAACTGGAATTTATGATTAATAATACTAAACATCATTGTTAGATGGATCCTTGAGAGGTCCAGGCTAAATTGTAATTGATTGACATATCATTTTTATTGTCTATTTACTTATGTATTTGTGACAAGGTGTAGAATATTGTTGTTGAGTCATGGCTTGTTGACTTAGATTCTTGACGGTAGTCAAGGTCTTGACTTGAGTATTGTCAATTCGACTTGTACTTGATTAAACTCTATGGTGTTGTTGAACAAGTCTAAGTGTAACGACCTATTTCGTCGTTATTAAAGGACACCTCATTACAGGCACGGATTATGAAAAAAATTGAAAATACAGTCTCAAATTAGTATAGGGTGACACGAGTTAAAATTTTGGATTTTGAAATTTTGGTCAGGCTAACATCATCCTGCTATGGTGGGAATTTTTCAACTATTGTGGCACTGCTATAGTAGTCAGCAGGCCGCTATAGCGACATGACGGGACCAGAAACCCCAAGTGTAGATTTTTAAATTCTCTTTTTCCCTTTTCAATTATAAAAAGGATGAGGTTCATTGAAAAACCCTCTTAGGGTAACCTTATGTCCTGGGAAAAATGGAGAGGAGGGATCTTGCATTAATAGGGTAAAACCCATGGATTTTTCATTAATCGCATGCTAATATTCACCTTTATAGAGTCAAAAACCCACGTTCATACCTCTGTAGCAGCTGCTTGGGGTCCAGGTAGGCTAAGCTTAACTGAGTAGTTTAAACCTGGGTTAGAAAGCATAGCCATGACATATATTAATGGAAGATTGCATGCTTAGGCCTTTGGGCACGGTGTTTGGATAGATAAAATGGATTAAACTCAGATAATTGGGTGGGGAAATGGTTGTTATGATTATATTATTGAGGTGATGTATGAAATTATGTGTTACATTGTTATTGTTCATCCTTGTTTGGTTAATAATGGTGTAGTACTCAAAAATTGGGGAAAACATAACTATATGTTTATTTCATTAGTGGTGATTAGTGTTAATGGATTCAAAAGAATCTATGTTGGTAACCAGAGGAATGGGAAATTGGTAATATGCCAAATAAAAGGATGAACAGTTGGGGTGGGGTATACCACCAGTTATGTGTATATGCAAAGTGTAGGTGATGGTTTAATGTAGTTGAAACCCAATTTATGTTATGTGTACATGATAAGTAAATCTTAGTATTGCTTGTACAATGCATGTTCAAGGAAAGTGAATGACTGTTTGATATCCTAAGTGTTAATTGTATGCAATGATCTTATATGAAAGCTTGTTGGATTTTACGAGAGTTGTTATCTATCATTGTGGTTGTGATTGTTGTGATATCTGTCATTATTGTGAAATGTACCAGTTTTTGGACAGCTCCATGGGATTGGTGATATAAGGTTGGCAGACACTTGATTGTTTGGGATTGGGTACATGAACAAAGACTTGTCTCTTGTAGGTCATAACTAGTGGGCGCACACATAAGACCCTTAGCATGTGTGTACAAGGTACAGGTGAGTGTGATAATTCCTTAAGCGAATCGGGGATTATGTGTTTCTTAATCATGCTGGTCCCTTGAGTTGGACCGGGCTTATCTATTTATTTGAGGTATATGTTGGTTCCTTGAGTTGGACTGGGCTTATCTGTTTATTTGAGGTATATATTAGTTCTTTGAGTTAGACCGAACTTATCTATTTAATGGATATATATATATATTTGGTTTCTAGATATACACTGGGATGCATGATAATGTTGTCATTGTTGTTATTGAGGATCCTTGAGTGGTCTGGGTTAAGTGCACGTCGTTATATAACTCTGTGTTATCTATTACTTGTGCAACTGGGACATGATTTTCATGTAGTTGTGTCATGGTTATTGACTTGGAGTATTATTGGTTGTCTTAGTTGACTTGACTAGTTATCCTTGATGACTATTGGGACTAAACTTCGTGTTATTCTTGTTTACAAGGTTAAGTAGTATGAAGTTGAAAGATAGTTGCATATTAGGGTTTAGGAGCGTTCAACTATTAAGCGCCTCTATTGGCTATGCTTTTCGGAGAGTCTGAGGTGGGTAGTGATGTGTTACTTGAGCTGATTTCTATGTTGACCCTCACTGGATAGGTGTTTGTGGTTGTACGTTGTGATATGCCAGGTGGCCTAGCAGTTATTGTACTTAGGGCTGGGAAGGCAGGTGCCACCATCTTCTAAATTGTGTTTGTTGACTTAAATGAATCGAAGGATGCTAGAGTATCAAAGTATGACTAGGTTTATGGAACACGGCTAACGGTATTAATTGCGATGGGTTAAGGGTAAGAACCCTTGGGGTTCAAAATTGTAGGACTCATAGATAATTTATGAAGTAAACTTTTATTTAGCAAGTGATGGATACCGGGTATATAAGGGTTGTTAATATCCAGAGACAATAATCGGCTAAGTGTATGATTTGACGATACCCCACAAGTTGTTTGTTTCTTTTTGAATGTTTATGTGATTTAATTTGGGTCGGTCGATGATGCTTACCAGTACGTGTGGTTTTATACTGATACTACTCTTGCTATACCATTTTTAGGTATAGTCTGGTTGCAAGATCAGTAGGTGTTTCAGGTTTGACACTGTGAAGATCTCCAGCAGCTTCTGTATTTGTTCCCATGGTAGAAGCTGTGTATTTTGTTATACTTCCTACTAGCCGCTCTTGTACCTATTTAGACTAGATCCTAGGGAAGGGTTACAGTTTTATTGAAAGGTTTTCAGTTGTAATTAAAAGTTTTGCAAATAGGTTGTTATATTAATGGCATTTCTATATTTCTTATTGACTTCTGTATATCTTTTGAAATAGATGGTAAGGGTTCTCCTATCTAGGTGGATTAGAGTGGGTGCCCGTGCGATCCAGATAGTTGGGTCGTGATAATTTGATATCAGATCCTAGGTTACCGATCTCCCAGTACAAGAGAAAATATCGAGTAGGGTCCTATGGATAGGTGTGTTGACGTCTACATCTAATTTTCAGGTAGCTATAGGCATACTAGATTGTTCGACTTCTTTCTTTCCTTTTGTGTGGTCTGTGTTCTTGCTTGTTTGGATTGAGTCCAATTGGTATCTCTTGATTCCAATTGGTGGTATCTTAGCAAGGAAAATGGATTTCGTTTGACTTCGATTGAATTGATACAAGCAAGGGAAGTTGGAACCATAAAGGTTCCAATTGGTATCTAGCTATAAGGGCTATGTAATGCATGGGTAATCGGCTAACGATTATCCCTGAGGTGAATAAAGGATAATAGAAAAGGCTTGTTTAATGATGAAACTTGAAATTATGCTTATGTTTATTGGTATTTCTTGAATGACTACGAATATATAAAATGTGATTGTTTGAATTACTATGAAATTTGTGGTCGGTGAAAGGTCATAACTTGGTTATGTGTTCATGGTTTAAGGAATTAATTGATATGTGATTTGCCTGGAAATTGTACTTTTTTAAATATTGGCATGGACTTGTTATTGGTAAAAATGATAAGGGAAAGGATGGTCTATGACTGTGGGGAAACTCTTGTTTTAGGAAAATCAAAAATTGTTGGGGGGGGACCATGGGGAACAGGGCTATTGTGCAAAATAACGGGTTTTGTTATTATAAAAAAAATTTGTTACAAATCATAACTGGTTGTTGGCAATGTGATGCTAAGTGTTGTTCATGCATGGCTGGGTTCGTCCTTGGGATTGTGTCAAAGTCCATTGTGTGATTTCATGTTTAATGTTGAAACCAGGGAAGGAAAACGAGGAAAATTATAGGAAATTGTAAAAATTTGGGCTGCTACTATTTGGGGCCGCCATAGCGGTACTGACCCTCTACGGTGATCCCGCTATAGCAGGAATTTTTTCGCTATAGCAGTGTCGCCATAGTGACATGCAAGCCGCTATAGAGGGATAGGCGGGGCAGAACCCCTGCCTGTTTTCCCCTGTTTTTATTTTTCATTTCGAGCCTGTTTTAATCGTTAGTTTGAGCTACGAGCTATCGCATAAAGAAATTTGAAGCATGCATTCAATATATCAAAAAATTATTAAAAACTAGCATCCATGTGCGGAAAAAATAATGGGAGAAAGCAGGATTGAGCTACATTGAGAGCCCTAGCTGGATGCCCTGTCACTATCACGGGCTGGGAATCTCTTGTTTGGGGACTGCGCACCTGAACATGACCTTTACGGTCTTCCACATCCATGCGAGCATGAAATCCCGGGAGCTCATCCTCCTCTTCTCCTCATCGAGCTCTCTGTGGAGCTCTACATAGTCCTATGCAGATAAAGATGGGGCTACAGAACTGATGTACCATGGTTTCATGGCACTTTCGATGCTTAAAACGAGGAAAATATACAATAACTTGGGTATGTTTGGTAGGTATGATGTGTTTTCTATTCTATATTGCAGGAGAATATGTTTTGAAGGAAAAATGGACAAAAAGAGAAGAAGCATGCACAGGAACAAAGTATTTGAAGACCAAAGAGCAAAGTCAAAGTCGGAGGAGCGACCTACGGTTGTGACTCACGGACCGTAGGTCGACCCATGGTCCGTTGGTCGATTTTGTGAGTCACTTCCTGAGAGTTTGCATCGAGGCCTGATTCCTACAGACTGGACCCACTCTCTGTGGGTTGAACCCACAACCTCAAGTCACGGTCCGTGGAAAGTTGCTGACTTTTTTCTCCTACTTTGCTTAGGATAGGATTCACTTTGTATTTATAAATACCCTTAGGTTGTCCTATGTTTAGGAGTGAGTCATTACATTATTTTGAGTTGTCTATTACATTGTTTTAGATTCTATTACATTGATCTTGTAATCTCAAACATCGATTCTAGGGTTTTGATTTATATTGAGATTTTAGAGTTTTCTTTTTATTGTGAGTTCATAATTATGTTTTCATCATTGAATTCTTCTTGTGTTCTTGCAATCATGAGTAGCTAAACCCCATAACTAGGGTTGTGTGAACCATGAGGAATTAATGAAATGGATTAAGTGCGAAGCAATTCTGAATTGGTGTGACTGTATGTATTAGTATTTCCTTCATTATAATTGATCTTCTAACGGTTGCAAACATTAGAAACTCACCTGTATTCTAAACTTGCTCGAGAGAGAGGTAGATATTGGGAAAAGGGAATAACAATAGAGATTTGAAGCTATCAACCTTCATCTAATAACTTGAGCCGTAACAGGGATAGTTAATTTGAGATCAAGAACAAGGGTTAGTAGTGCGGCACTCGAAAACCGATAGGAGAAGAGTGAAATTCATCTAACCAAGGTCGAGAGATATTTAGATGAACCTGTTGTCGCGCCCCATTTTTCTCGCGAAAAACGGGATTCGACGTGACAAACTCTTTTTGGGATTTAAGGAGTGAAGAGTCGCCACCTAACGAATTAAGGTGCGTTAGGGCACCATTTTTAGACTAATTAAGATTAATTAATTATTAGCCTATGTCAACCAGAAATTCGGGTAAGGGTTCAAGTTACCTCGGAAGGAAGGTGTTAGGCACCTTTCGAGGTCCACAAATGTGGGTCCCGGCCGAATTCATATATTACGTGGAAAATTCTATGTGATAAGCAAAAGTCTATTCTATTTATTAACTTAATGTTAACTAAGTGTTTAAACAGAAAAATAGTTATTTATCTAATATAAACCTAAATACTACACATTAGGAAAAGTATATAAAAAATAAAATATCAGATAAGCAAGAAGAGAGAAGGACACAATTTATAACCGAAACATTTTATTTTTTAATAACGAACCTAAACTACCCCCAAATAATTGAACATTCCAAAATAAGATAAAGAAAACCGATTTAGAAAAAGATTTTGTGCAAGGAGTTAATTTTAGCCTATTCGGATCAGCGCCCGGCTTATTGACGGATGACAATGTCATATGTTGCATTGTCGTATTCTGCTCAGGTCAACTTACATCATATCCGATTTTCTACCTACCCCACCTAATTGGTTATTAATCTTAAAGGCGTTCTAAAGAAAGCGATAAAAGCTAGCGTTACCTAAAATGCCTACCCGTCCCAACTTAATGTCCAAGAGGCATTTGGACTTACTATTTTGGGATTTTGGTTCTAGACAAGAAGAATCTAGGCTGCCTAATTAGACTCGAGGTCAGCGTCACACAAAACACATAAGACTTGCAAATAGCACATAATGTTTTCATAAAAAAGGGCCTCTTGATTAATTAAAATTAACTAGTGGTTAACATGATTAAAAGATAGCTATTCATTTTACGTAATTAAAAACCTATAGGCATGATTTCTAGGCGAAGCGCATTAATTGAGGTGCCGAAAATTAAAATAAAGTGCTAAAAGTTAACTTAAGAATGCATATGCAAGAAATTAATTAAAGTGTGTAGAAAGCTGATTTAAATATGCCAAAAATTAATTTGAATGTGCAAGATTACTTAAAGTGTGCAGGAAATTAAAAATGCTAAAAGGAAAGTAGTTTCAAACTACTTTCAATCTTGAAAATACTGTAAATTAATTATGAGTGCTAGAAATAAATTTAAAAGGCTAAAAATTAGTTTGTTTGTTTTTTTAAATGCTGGGAACTAGTTTAATTTGGATAATGATTTAAAATTTACAAAATATTAAATTAGAATGCCGAAAATTAACTACACATGCTGAAAATCAATTTAAACTACCGAAAATAATCTTAGAATGCTGGACAATAGGTTTGACATGCTGAAAAATAATTGAAAAATCAATTAGATATGCTAGGAGTCGATTTTTTTTAATTGCAGAAACTTAATAAAATGCTGCAAGTTAATTAAAGTGCTGAAACTTAAATTAATATATTAACAAATAGTTTTTAGCATGCCGGGAATTACTTTTAAATGCTGAAATTAATTTTTTTTGAATGCTAAAAATGATTAGACAATGCTAGAAAAACTTATTTTACAAGTGCTGGAAATTGGGTTTTTAATGCTAAAATTTAACTTATTGTTAGCATTTGATATCTACATGCTAGAAACTAATATTTATACGCTGGAAAATAAAAATTTGTTTCATAAAAAATTAGTATTTTTAAATGCTGAAAATAGTCTAATATGCTGGAAGTTCATTTTTTACATGCCGAGAGTGATAAGACAATATTCTAGAAAAAAAAGTTTTTATAGGCTGAAATTTTATTTTAAAATGCTGAACAATCAGTTTTGACATGCTAAAAATTTATTAATCATGCTAGGAGTTAATTAAGCATGCCTAAATTAAATTAACGTGCTCAACTTAGTCTAATACATCCGAAAGTTATTTAATGATCCTAAAAACATGATTTCTAAGCGACCGAGGCAATTAATTAATTATCCTAGATTATTTGCCTAGGTGATAAAAATAATTTAATTAATTAACATGAAATTTATTAAATAATCCTATAGACATGGTTTCTAATCGGTAAAATATTACACATAGAATCTCCAATATTTGTTATTACATCAACATTGTTCCACATATTATATTGCCAAACGAATGACAATACTATAGGGTAAACATGGCTCTACCAGTAAAATCTGTCACAAGACCTTTCCAAAATCCACCGACGACTCCTCAAAAGTCCAAGAGAACAAGCATACACCATATGCACGCACAAGGAGGGGACACCAAACATTACCATTTAGTGCCAAAACAATACTAACATATAAGGCTATACCAAAACAATACACAGGTGTCAAACTAAAAGTCTCTATAATAGTCAAAATAAAATCTTATGAGCATGTTCTTTATAACAAAAGAAAAAAATTATTTTTGCTTCATAATAACCAATGATACTGCCAACAACACAAGAGGAGAATTAGAACAAAAGTAAAATTAGAGCACTCAACATATATTAAGCTTAGAGACGTACATGTATGCTTTCCGTAGAATTAGAATAGAAGTAAGAACTAGCAAAGAATTGTCATGCAAGGACTGAAAAATTCTTCAATAGAAAACTAACCAATTAGGAGTGAAATAATAAATCTAGAAAATCGGTGCCTGGTTAGCAGCCAATAAGTAATAAGAATGTCCAAAAATCCGTGCTCCAAATCACAATGAGAGTTTTAATACACAAAGCAAAGAGGAGAGTAATGGTAGCCAAAGAAAGGTGCAAAAGTGTGTGTCTAAGTCCGTGTAAAAGAGGAGTGGGAGTGTCAATAATGACTGCTTCAATAGTGATGAGAGGGCTGCTTATATAGCATCCCGGTCCCAGTTAACAAAGGAAAGAAGATAATAGCAAATCAGCCAAAAATCACTAGGCTCAATCAATTAGGTGAAAAATGATCAGAATTTACCATACATAGACAAAGTAAATTTGTGTCAATTATTCATTGAAGGAGAGAAGTCAGGAAACTAATTAGTAGCAGGCATGAATAAAAAATGTGAATTACCATAATGAGCCAAGTACCAAAGCTATCACACAATTGAAGGCCAATCACGTGAGGAGAAAATCTCAAGTTACCATATTTAACAAATAACGGCTGTTGCAATTTAAATTCAATAGGGAAAGGGATCGATTGATCAGAGTTATCATAAACTACCAAAAATAGACAAGTACCAAGGGTTCTCACATGCTTTTGAATAAAATGATGCTACTATAAGTTACAAAAATTAAGCTACAAAGATGTCGCACTGCATAATAATCAATTAGTCGAGACCAAATTATAATTCTACAACTGATTCAATGTTGAGGTTGGTTAGGAAGACGAATTTGACATAGAGCATCATACCATTCCATGGGCATATATCCAAATGTAAGGCAAGATCGCAAAACCAATGAGCCAAATCAGAAATACAGAGAACCATGGTTCATACATCTTAGGGATGCAATATATGAACATACAAGAACATGAATGTACAAATATTGAACAATCTTAATACCAAGTATGCGTCAATTTCAAATTTTAGGATCAGCCAAGTAAAGAATCATGAATCTAACTAGACCGATAATTAATCGAATCACAAGACGAACACCAAAAGAACATGCCAAAGAAGAATTCGAAAGAATCAATCCTAAATGACTTGCCGATGCACAACAGTGAAGGGATATTTTCTCAATCTTCAAACCTGTTAAAAATAATGAGTAGCTTTGGGATCTGAAATTCGATACTGTCTCATACTTGGTGTTTATCATCGGGGGGCTATTATAGTCGACGGAGAGGCAGAGGGAGGAGAAGAGACTAGTGATGGTGTGGTGGTGATCTGGTGGCGCGAGGTACGGTGGAGGCAGAGGCGGCACTGGTTCTATGACTGGTGTTTGGCTGCGGTGGTTGGCAGTCCATCGGTGGAGAGAGAGGAAGATCGAAAAGGTAGAGGCGGCTGTTGTGTGAGGAGAGGAGAGAGGGATTCTGGCCGGCAGCGGCTGGTTCGTGGTGGGGCGGCGCCGGCATGCGGGGTCTGCCGATGATGGAGGTGTGGGAGACGAGGGAGATCGGGGAGAGTATAGGGGAGATGCGGCTGTAGGGGTTGGAATGAATTAGGGTTTTGTTTGGTTTTGATTAAAAGGGAAGGAAAAGGTGGATTTAATCTCAGCCGTTGATCGTGTGATCAATGGCTGGGATTTAAAATTGCAAGAATGGGTTAAAATTGGGTTTAATTGGAATAGAATTAGGGTTTAAAATTGAGCCATATTGAGCTCAATTTAGGCTGAAATTGTCACGAAATTGAATGCAACATGGCTAGATTTTAAATAAATTGGGGGAAATTGAATTGAATTAGACTGCTATTTAATAAAAAATATTATCAAGTTAATCAATGTCATAAAATCGTAAATAAAAAAAATGATACGTAATATATTACTTAAAATCAAAGACAAAAAATGATTTGAAACAGAATAGGCATCTATGAATACAAAACTTAAAAATACTATAACCATAATAATAATAATAATAATAATAATAATAATAATAATGATAATAGTAATAGTAATAGACTACGTGTTGTAAATTATGAGTATGTACATTTGCGAAAATAATTTACTAAATATTTATAAAATTATGTAAAATATTATATTTAAATTAGTAAATTGTATATTATGTAAGAAGAATAAGAATTAAATGCTAAAAGTAAATTGCATACTTTAAAAATCATGAATACGAAATGTCAGAATTTATTTGATACCAAAATAGTAGTTTAAAATTCAAAACTAATATTTTTGATAAAAATAACAGTCTGGGAGGATATCGGGAGGTCAAAATTGGGTGTCAACACCTGTCTTGTTAGATTTTGCATACACCGCAGTGGGACAATTTGCCAGCACAAGTAACCGGTGGATTTAAGGAATCTTGGGGGTCACAGTCCTAGTACCTTTCACGTATTGATCACAAATCCGAAAATCAACAATTGTTACTGTTACTATTTGCTTACAAAACCCCCCTTTTTATGCCAATTACTCGGACAAACATTTGACATACGTTCGTCCTATTCCCTGTGGGATCGACCCCAACCTATTTGGGTTCTATATTTGATACAGCGACCGCATTATACTTTTCTAGAGGTATAGTTTGGGCAACATCAAATTTTGGCACCGTTGTCGGGGACTACGGTTACGGAGTTGATTAGTTTGCTTGTTGGAGTTGATTGGTTTTATTTTTCTATACTTTTGAGGGCACACTCAGGTGTATGCCCAACACTAGGATTCAAGGCAATCCCCTGATTCCACTTGATACTGAGATAGAAAGAACGCTAAGAGCAAATCGAAGAATGGTGTTCAAGATCCCACAGTCACGGGAGGCATTCATAACTAGCCACTAATTCATTCGGCTGGTCATGAAACTACGGAACAAATCACTGCTCGATTAACGGATGAGGAGAATGCAAGACAAGCAGCTCTTAGACAAGCAGATAGATATCATCAAGGAACGCAAGAAGCAGCACAATATCTTGCTGCACTTGAAGAGAGACAAAGAAGTTTGAGGGTCCAAAAACCACCACAAAGACCTTATATGCCGGTTTATGATAATCCCGAAGAAAAGGATGTGGCTTATTTTGAGCCAATTAATACTGGTGCCATTATTCCACTAGAGTTACCTCAGGGTACTAAGTTCGACATTACAAGTGCCATGATCCACCTTCTAAACTTGAAAGGCGTATTCGTTGGTCTTCCTACAGATGATCCGAACATGCATGTGATGAACTTTGTGGGGGCCTGTACATCATATAATTTGCTTGAGTTGACCAAGAGGCTATTTGGTTGAGATTCTTTCCATTCTCCCTAACAGGAGAAGCGACTTTGTGGTTGGCTGAGTTACCACGAGGTTCCATCACTACTTGGCAAGAATTGAGGAATTAATTTCTGGAGAGATTTTTCCCACCCTCCAAGATGCTACAGTTGAAGGATGAGATTTACACTTTCAGACAGCTACATTTAGAAGCACTTTAAGAGACTTGGCTTTGGTTTAAGAAGAAGTTGCAAAATGTTCTGAACCATAGAATGAATGGTCAAAATTTACTTGAGATCTTCTACAGAGCATTAAATACCAATACCAAAGCTGTAGCAGATACTTTCACTAACGGAGAATTTATAAGTCTGAGGTGGGAACAAGCTTTGGAGATTTTAGATCTTATTACTAAGACCAACCGAGGATGGCATACTCGGGAGGCAGATACACCAAGTGGGACGTATGGTATGGGAGCTTCAGTAGTACAACGAGCTTTGGATGAATCTGTAGCTCAAGAGGTCGCACAGTTGAGGACAAAAATTGGCTTACTAGCCAAACAGATTAAGACTAGAGGTGCTGAGAAGTTGCATGTCATAGGTGCACAAGGCAAAAAACCTAGGCATGATGATTATGAATATGATGAGAAGGCTAAGTACTTGGATCGAGAGGTGGCGGGTTTTCGAGACAAGGACCAAGGGTCAAACCAAGACTCTTGGAACTCAAGGCAAAGGAATTAAGGTCGTAACTACTATGGAGCAATTACAACAAGTCAGGATATAGAGACAAAGAATGAGATCGTGACGGTGATTGGTGGCAAAAGGATGATTACAAAGAGAAAAGCGGTGCATATGTTCCACCGGGGAACCGTGACGCTAATTTCAAAAATTCAAGAATGGAAGCCCTTCTTAATAAACTAGTTAAGGGGTCAGAGATCCAGGAGAGTTGCTTGAAGGAAATTAGGTCAGACATTTTGGGAATAAGTCAGAAGGTAGAATCTCATTCGACTTCTATAAAACAGTTGGAGCAACAGTTTGGGAAGATATCAGTGGCATTAAACCAGCGTCAACCAGTCACCCTTCCAAGCAACACCGTCCAAAATCTTAAGAATGATGGTCATTGTGTCGCCATTAATACTAGAAGCAGGAAGTGCACGACTGACCCATCTATGCCTGTGGATAGTGGTAGTAAAGATGAACCGGTGGTAGTTGATAAAGAGGCTGAAATAGAGCCAGATAATTCAGAGGTTGAAGTCAACATAGCTCACAAGCCCCAAAATGTTGATAAGGAACTAAGTATGAAAACAGGAAGGAGAAGGAGGCTACTCAAGTTCTAAAACCCATTCCATGACCTCCTCTTCGCTTTCCTCAAAGGTTGAAAAAGAAAGCTGAAGAGGATAAATACCAAAAATTTATTTCAATGTTAAAGAAGTTATCGGTAAATATCCCTCTTGTCGAGGCTTTGAAGCAGATGACAGGTTACGCGAAGTTCATGAAATATCTGGTGACGAAGAAGAGAACTGTCAGTTTTGAGCCAGCAGGTAATTTACGCCATTGTAGTGCAATTGCTTCTCATTCACTTATCGGCAAAAAGTAAGATCCGGGAGCCTTCATAATTCCTTGTACTATCTGATCCTATAATTTTACAAAGGCACTGTGTGATTTGGGTGCTAGCATTAACTTGATACCACTAACCGTATTTAAATAGTTAGGATTGGGAGTACCAAAACTGACTTTGATGAGACTTCTTATGGCGGATAAAACTGTGAAAAAGTCGACTGGCATCTTATATGATGTTTTGGTAAATGTGGCATCTTTCATCTTTCCGGCTGACTTTGTAATTCTAGACTGTGAGGTGGATTTTGAGGTTTCCATAATCTTGAGAAGACCATTCCTTGCCACTGGCATGCATTAGTTGACTTGGAAACTGGGCAAATGAAGTTCAAGTTAAATGACAAGCAGGTTACCTTCAATGTTTGTAGTTCCATAAAGCAACCACGAAACATATGTATAATTTTAATGATTGATACAGCTGAAGAAGCAGATTTGGCAGTTTCTACCTAAGAAAGGCTGGAAATTAAAGCTCTTGCTGCCGTGATTATGAACTTTGATAGCGATGGTATTGATGAGTATGATGAGATGGTTGGTGCACTTGCTGGCAGGGATCATACACTTATACGCCAAACAAACTTGATCTTGATTTGAAGAATAGGGTGACCCCACCAGCTCATCCTTCTATTGAGGAGACTCCAGTTTTGGAGCTTAAGGCTCTTCCGGCTCACATTCGATATGAATTCTTGGGAGCCAACAACACCTTGCTCGTAATTATTTTTGCTGAGTTGGTGGAGTGGCAAATAGAGGCTCTTGTTTCGGTGTTGAAAAGGTTTAAGAGGGACATTGGTTGGTACATTGCTGACATTATCGGGATTCCACCTGGTATTTGCACTCACAAAATTTAGCTTGATCCCGATTGCATACCAAGCATTGAGCACCAACGTCATCTAAACTCGCCAATACAAGAAGTTGTAAAGAAAGAAATTATCAAGTGGTTAGATACGGGTGTAGTTTACCCCATTGCTGATAATAAGTGGGTGAGCCCAGTTTAGTGTGTGCCAAAAAAGGGTGGCATCACGGTGATTCCAAATGAGAAGAATGAGTTGATCCCAATGAGGCCGGCAACAGGATGGAGAGTTTGCATGGATTATCACAAGCTGAATTCTTGGACCAAAAAGGATCACTTTCCTATGCCCTTCATGGACCAGATGTTAGACCATCTTACTGGCAGAGGATGGTATTGTTTTCTTGATGGTTATTCGGGGTATAATAAGATTTTCACTTCCCTCGAGGACCAAGAGAAGACCACTTTCACTTGTCCTTATGGGACGTTCGCGTTCAAAAGAATGCACTTCGGCTTATGTAACGCACCGGCCACTTTTCAGCGCTGCATGATGTCTATTTTCTCCGATATAGTGGAAAGATACTATTGAGGTTTTTATGGATGATTTTTCTGTAGTAGGAGACTCTTTAACTGACTGTTCGTCCTACCTCACTAATATGTTGCAAAGATGTGAAGAGTGCAACTCAGTGCTGAATTTGAAAAAGTGTCACTTTATGGTGAAAGAGGGTATCGTGTTGGGGCATTGAATCTCAAAAGAGGGCATTGAAATCGACAAAACAAATATTGAGGTGATTGAAAAGTTACCTCCACCTATTTCTGTGAAAGGGATACGAAGTTTCTTAGGTCATGCAGGTTTCCATAGAAGATTCATCAAGGATTTCTCCAAGATCGCACATCCATTATGCAAGCTTTTAGAAAAAGAAGTGAAGTTTGTGTTTGATGAGGCGTACATGAAAGCTTTTGAGTGTCTAAAAGAGAAGTTGATTTCAGCCCCTATCATCGTCTTGCCAGATTGGACGATGTCGTTTAAAGTTATGTGTGATGCTAACGGAGTGGCCTTGGGTTCAGTCCTTGGCAAAAGGCGTGAGAAGATTCTACATCTAATTTATTATGCTAGCAAAGCACTTAGATTCTGCATCCAATTTATTACGCTAGCAAAGCACTTAACCTAGCCCAGAAGAATTATACTGTGACTGAGTAAGAGTTGTTAGCGGTGGTTTTTTCTTTTGAGAAATTTTGATCTCACTTGATTGGAACAAAGGTGATTGTCCATACAGACCATGCAGCACTTACATATTTTGTGTCAAAAAAGGACGCCAAGCCAAGACTGATTTGATGGGTACTTTTATTGCAAGAATTTGACTTTGAGGTCAAGGACTGAAAGGGGACTGAAAACCAGGTTGCAAACCATCTATCACGCCTTGAGGGGGAGTCCATGCTTAAATTGAGTAATGATCTTGATATTGATGATACTTTTCCAGACAAACAAGTATTGGCAGCATCACAAGATTTAATACCTTGGTTTGTAGATTTTGCCAACTTTTTGGCAAGTAATTGATCTGAGGCATATTTATATGCCTTAGTAGCAACGCTAACCCATGATTACCCTAGTTTTGAGAACACTACTTGTGGATTATATAAGTTTTTGATGAAAAATGAGATAATGTGCTAACCAATATGATTAGACTCTTGTGGGTGGAATTTACGACTTTTAGGAGCATGTGGGCATGGAAAGTGAAGCTTGGATGAGTGCCGAGTGCAGAATATTGAAGATAGGAGACAAGCCAAAGAGTTTATATTGAAGAATCCATCCAAATTCGTGACGAGAAGTCGACGAAAGCTAGAAAATTACAAAAAAAGGGGCCTGGCGCGCTAGGCAGCGTGCCAGGCCGCGTTTGGCAAAACTGTCACCCGTCTAGGCAGTGCCCAGGTGCGCTAGGCAGCGTGCCACGCCGCCTGGGAGCACCCTGCTTGCTGAGGCAAAATCTGCCTAAGAGCTAGGCGCGCCCAATGGCGTGTCGGGCCGCTTTTTAGCCGATTTTTGCCTCGACTTGAGTCTATAAATATGGCTTTTGAGTTATTGTATCAAGGGGGATCCTCCTTAGAATATTTTGGGCGTTTTTGGGCATCTTAACTAGGTTCCAATCCTCTTCTTTTCAGTTTTTCAGTCCTTTTATGGTATTTATTTACTTTTGGTTGTTGATTAACATTATGAGTGGCTAAAACCCCTCATTCTTGGGGCTAAGGCCAAGAACATGAATCTCTTGGGCTAATTGTATTGGTTTTTGTTGGAGTTTATTATAAAGTGGTTATTCATATATTCTAAAATTCATTATTTTGATGTTTGATCACCATTGGAATATATTTCTTGTCTTGAAGTGAGCTCGAGAGAGAAACGGAGAGATAGAACCTGAATATATGAAGTGTGGTCTGTCTCGGAGACGTAGTTCCAAGGGATTGACCTGTGGTTAGGACCGAGAGGTACCTAACCACCCACACTCGATAAATTACAAGAAGAAAGCTTGAATGCTCTAGACTTGGTTAAGCTTATCACCACTCACAGATGTAGGTAAGTTTCTAAGTTCTAGGAGACAATTATAATTTGGAGACGAATATAGTTGTAAAATTAACCTTGGGATCGATAACCATGACAAACTACTCAAAAATGCTTAAACCAACAGCAATTATGCTTGAAAGATGATGGTCAAGGTGCCTTAGCCCTGGGAATTCACTTTTTATTGATTGTTAAAGCATATTTATGTAAATCAAAGTTACGGTAGCGAAGATAGGAGTTCTTAGTTCGCAATCATTTAATTTTTAGCACCCAATCACTTGTCATTTTCGTAACACTAGTTTTTAATTATAGTTTGACGTCCAGAGTGATTTCTGTTGATGAAAGTCCCTTGGGTTCGATATCCGTCTCTTTAAAAGGAGCCACTTTATTACTTGCACGATCACGTACACTTGCGTGTATAGCTGGGTAGCAACAAGTTTTTGGCGCCGTTGCCGGGGACTTTCAAATAGATAGATTTCAATTATTGACGTTTGAACTTTAAGTTTCAGCTATGTGTTGACAACTTGATCTTAGCTGTGCTATTTTTGCAGGTTTACTTCATCAGAACACTGGCAAGGAATAAGGATTTGGTAGCCCCGCAGTCTGAACCTGAAAGATATTTCAATAGACTGAGGAGACAGGCTGCAGAATACCCAATCCCACAAGTCGAACTGGCTGGCGAAGGAATACGGGGTAATCCCGTGAGAATTGAAGAACCAGGTGCAGAGAGACATGAATCGGAAATGATGGCAGCTAGAACAGTCCGCGATGTGGCAATCCCACTCGCCACTAATGTGACCTACAGTATTCTCAAACCGGCAGCTGGAGGTAGATTTGAGCTTAAACAGAACATGGTGCAACTCTTGCACTCAAGTGGACAGTTTACTGGTCTTGCTCATGAAGACCCGCAGAGGCATATTCGAAATTTTCTAGAGATAAGCGACACATATATTCCTGCAGGGGTGTCTTCAGATTATGTGAGACTTACTTTGTTTCCCTTCTCTCTGTTGGGGGAAGCAAGAAGGTGGTTAGATGCAGAGCCGGCTAATTCTATCACTACTTGGGATGATCTTGCTCGGAAATTCTTGATAAGGTTCTTTCTGTCTGGAAAAACAGCAAAGCTAAGGAGTGAGATACTAAGTTTCAGACAGAAAGATGATGAGAATTTGTACCAAGCTTGGAACAGATTCAAATCCATGTTGAGAGATTGCCCTCACCACCACCAAGCTAATGAAGTGTTGGTGCATACGTTTATAGAGGCTCTTGACCCCAACACTAAAATTTTACTTGATTCAGCTGCAGGTGGACAGGCTTTAGAGAAGACGTATGATGAATTATATGCTCTGTTGAATCATATATCGCAAGGAAATCCAGACTGGCATAGTGATAATTTGAGAAATTCTACAAAGAAGGTTGCTGGGAAACTAGATGTGGATGCAGTCACAGCACTATCTGCCCAAATTTCAGCTATGCAAAACATGATGAACAATCACTTTAGTAGTTTGAATTTGGGTCAACAACCAGCTCTCATGAATGCAGTCCAGCAACAGGTTTCTGTGATGTGTAGCATATGTGGAAATGGTGATCATACCAGCGAATTGTGTAGTGCTAATCCGGATTCAGTAAATTTTGTTGGTAATGCCCAAAGGGGAGGTGGAGCTCAGAACTACGGTAACACTTATAATGCTGGGTGGAAAAACCATCCGAACTTCTCATGGGAAGGAAATCACAATCAATATAGGCCTCAAGGATATGCCCCTCAGTACAACCAACAGCAAGGTCAAGGAAGTCAAGTGAGTTCTAAGACGGGAGACATGAGTGTGGAGGATATGTTAAAACAGATTATGGCTGAACAAGCGAAGCTAGCAGCAGATGTGAGGAACAATCAGTTGGCTACTCAGAATTTGGAAAAGCAGATTGGCCAGTTAGCTAATGCACAGAATACAAGGCCCCAAGGGGGTCTTCCAGGAGATACAGAGCCAAATCCCAAGCAGGTGAATGCTATAGTCACCCGTAGTGGTAAGCAGTTAGAGGATACCGTTGCACCAGCAAAAGAATTGGAGCCGAAAGTAGTGGTGATAGAAGACGAACAAGTGGAATCTACCAAAAGCTCCAAAGATGATAAAGTGAGACTTAGTGTGAAATTGCCTCCTCCGTTCCCTCAGAAGTTCAACAAGAAGAAGGAGGATGAATGCTTTGGTAAGTTCATTGAATTTCTTAAACAGGTGCACATTAATTTGCCTCTTGTGGATATCTTGAAGGGTATTCCAAAGTATGCCAAGTTCGTGAAAGACATTGTAGCAAACAAGAGTAGATTGACAGAGTATGCCACAGTGGCTTTAACTGAGGAGGTTAGTTCTCGCATTCAAAACCGGTTACCTACTAAGCTGAAAGATCCTGGAAGTTTCACTGTGAAGATTACTCTGGGGGATCGTGTTTGCGCTCGTGGATTGTGTGATTTGGGGGCCAGTATAAATCTGATGCCCACTTCAGTTTTCAAGGAATTGGGTTTGGGTCGTCCGAAGCCTACTACTATTATTTTGCAGCTGGCAGACCGATCTGTGACTAGACCTAATGGTATTGTTGAGGATGTCCTGGTACAAGTGGGGTCATTGATCTTCCCCATTGATTTTGTGGTGTTGAATTTTGAGCCTGACCCGGAAGTCCCATTTATTTTGGGGCGTCCGTTCCTGGCTACAGGAGGTGCAATCATTGATGTAGCAGCAGGGAAACTTACTATGCGAGCTCATGACAAGGTTGAAGTCTTTGATGTATATAGGGCTTTGAAGCTTCCAGAGATTTATGAGAACTTGGCGGCTATCACAGCTATAGATTCGGCGGTTGAAAGCATCTACATTTTGACTACAGATCCGTTGGAAAAAGTTTTGATGGGGCAAGATGTGTTTGGTGATGCAGAAGCTAGTGAGATGGTGCAAGTTCTTGATCTTACGGGTATCTATGCTAAAGAGGGTAGATGGGAGCCATTGAATCGTCCACTCGGTCCTACAACTAAGCCCTTAATTGAGGAAGCACCGAAGCTTGAATTGAAGGAACTTCCATCTCATCTTAGATATGCTTTCCTAGGGGAAAACAAGACTCTTCCTATTATTCTAGCAGCAGATTTGTCACAAAAACAAGTTGATGCAGCTGTGTTGATTCTAAAACGAAGAAAGAAGGCTATTGGTTGGCAGATGTCTGACATCCATGGGATTAATCCGGGCTTATGCATGCATAAAATATACATGGAAGAAGGGCACAAGCCGAGTGTGCAACACCAACGACGCTTAAATCCGGTAATGAAAGAAGTAGTAAGGAAGGAGGTAATTAAGTGGCTGGATTCTGGCATTGTTTACCCTATCTCTGATAGTACGTGGGTGAGCCCAGTACAATGTGTTCCAAAAAAGGGTGGTATGACGGTGATCACAAATGACAATAATGAACTGATTCCTACAAGAACTGTGACAGGATGGCGTAGTTGCATGGATTACCGGAAACTTAATGATGCTACGAGGAAGGATCATTATCCAATCCCTTTCATTGATCAGATGCTGGATCGTTTAGCCGGGCAGGAATATTATTGCTTTCTTGATGGGTATTCCGGTTACAATCAAATTGCTATAGATCCACAAGATCAAGAGAAGACTACATTCACATGTCCTTACGGCACATATGCTTTCAAGCGTATGCCATTTGGATTATGTAATGCACCAGCTACCTTTTAGCGTTGCATGATGGCTATTTTCTACGACATGGTGGAGGATTTTGTAGAGATTTTTATGGATGATTTCTCAGTCTTTGGTAACTCTTTCGAGGTATGTTTGCACAACCGGGATAAAGTCCTTGCTCGGTGTGAAGAAACTAATCTTGTTCTAAATTGGGAGAAGTGCCATTTCCTTGTGACAGAAGGTAGTTCTTGGGCATAAAGTGTCAAAGCAGGGGTTGGAAGTTGATAGGGCAAAGATCGACGCTATTGAGAAACTTCCTCCACCTGTATCGGTTAAAGGGGTGCGAAGTTTTTTGGGTCATGCGGGATTTTACAGAAGGTTTATTCAAGATTTTTCCAAAATTGCACGTCCCATGTGTGCAATCCTGGAGAAAGATGTGAAGTTTGTATTCTGTGAATCATGTGTGAAGGCATTCGAGGTGTTGAAAAAGAAGTTGGTAGAGGCACCTATTCTCATTGATCCTGACTGGACTTTGCCATTTGAGCTCATGTGTGACGCAAGTGATGTGGCAATAGGGGCGATTCTAGGTCAACGTAAGAATAAGGTATTTCACTCGATTTATTATGCGAGCAAGACCCTTGATGCAGCCCAGATGAATTACACGGTGACGGAAAAAGAGATGCTAGCTTTGGTATATGCATTTGATAAATTCAGATCGTATTTAGTCGGCACAAGTGTTATTGTATACACGGACCATGACGCGATACGATATTTGTTCAATAAAAAGGATGCTAAACCGCGCTTGATTAGATGGATCCTATTGCTACAGGAGTTTGACTTAGAGGTTAAAGACAGAAAGGGGACAGAAAATCAAATTGCCGACCATCTGTCTAGACTTGAGAATTCGACACATATAGAGGATGATGGGCATATTTGTGAGGAATTTCCAGATGAGCAGTTGTTGGTATTAGAGGTCGAGGAGTTGCCATGGTATGCAGACATTGTGAACCTATTGGTAAGTGGATTATTTCCTCCTGATTTGAGTCCTCAACAGAAGAAGAGACTGGCATATGAGGTACGTTTTTACAGATGGGATGAGCCGTATTTATTCAAGCAAGGGCCTGATCAATTAATACGAAGATATATTCCGGATGCTGAAGTTAAGCAAGTGTTAGAGAAATGCCACTCCTCACCTTATGGTGGACATCATGGTGGTGAACGAACAGCCTGAAAAATATTGCAATCAGGTTTCTTCTGGCCTTCGATATTTAAAGATGCTCATGCCTTTGTGAAAAATTGTGATCAATGTCAACGTATGGGGACTATTGCCAATAGACATGAGATGCCTCTCAACAACATCCTAGAAGTAGAAATTTTCGATGTATGGGGGATTGATTTCATGGGCCCTTTTCCACAGTCGAATGGAAATCTATACATACTCGTTGCAGTGGATTATGTATCCAAATGGGTAGAGGCCGCAGCTCTTCCTACTAATGACTCCAAAGTTGTGGTAAAGTTTCTGCAAAAGCACATCTTCACGAGGTTCGGAACTCCAAGAGCGATTATTAGCGATGGAGGATCACACTTCATTAATTATTTGGTGAAGAATGTATTGGCAAAGTATGGAGTGAAACACAAGGTCGCAACAGCTTATCATCCCCAAACAAGTGGCCAAGTGGAAGTGTCTAATCGTGAGATAAAGCAAATCTTGCAAAAGACGGTAAATACTCAAAGGAAAGACTGGTCACTTAAGCTGGATGATGCTCTTTGGGCCTATCGAACGGCTTATAAGACTCCTATAGGGACTTCTCCCTATCGTTTGGTCTTTGGGAAAGCTTGTCACCTCCCAGTTGAGCTTGAGCATCGAGCATATTGGGTGGTAAAGAAGTTGAATCTAGATCCGGGGTTGGCAGGTGATAAGAGGTTGTTACAACTCCATGAGTTGGAAGAATTTCGTGCACATGCATATGAAAATGCTAAGATCTACAAGGATAAAATGAAGCGATGGCATGACAAGCATATTCTTCCCCGTACTTTTGAGACTGGCCAGTTGGTACTCTTGTTTAACTCAAGACTTAGGTTGTTTCCGGGCAAGCTAAGATCCAAGTGGAGTGGGCCCTTTGAGGTAAGTCGCACGACACCTCATGGTGCGGTGGAACTTTTAAACAAGGCGGATGGTACAAGGTTTATGGTAAATGGCCAGAGATTGAAGCATTATTTCGGTGAGGAAGAAAAGCAAACGGAGGACGTGTTTCGCCTTGATGATAACTAAGCTCTTCTAATTGGTCGAGCCGCGACATTAAACCAGGCGCTACATGGGAGGCAACCCATGCATGTGTTGTAATATTTAGATTTATAAAGTAAAAATACAAAAAGAAGAGTCGTGCCCCGACCAAAACTAAGGCGCTTGATGGGAGGCAACCCATCTCAGTTTTTGTCTTCTAACATAGTGCTAGGATCTTGTGTTTATGCAGAGGCACGGAGTAGGTTGGTATGAGAATCCACAAGGCAAAGGCTAATTGGGCGGATGGATGATTATTTGAAGATGCCGGACAGGCATGACATGTTTTAGATCAAAGCTTCAAGTCTTGGGACTTGTAAAAGCCCCAAGATCATGAAAAGACGGTGAAAAAATGGCTCAGGTATGAGGATAAGTATATGGGGTGCGCTACCTAGCGTGCCAGGATAAAAAAGCTAAGAAAATAAATTGTTGAGGCAGTGCACAGGCGCACTAGGCAGCGTGCCACGCCGCCTGTGCAGAAAATTTTTTCAACAAGGGCAGTGCACAGGCGCGCTAGGCAGCGTACCACGCCGCCTGTGCAGAAAAATTTATCAACAAGGGCAGTGCACAGGCGCGCTAGGCAGCGTGCCACGCCGCCTGTGCACGATATCTGGGTAGTTTTTTTTGCTTTATCTAAACACGACCCCCCCCCCTCCTCTTTTAAATCCCCCTATTACTTTATTCTTCACAAATATTTCACAACCCCACACCCCAAATCACGATTTTCTCTCCCATCTATTGCCCACAAAAAGTTCGACTCTTTGCTTTCTCACTTTGGGATTGTGTTCAAGTCACACATCAAAGCTCTCAAGGTATGTCTCCTTCACTCTCTCTTTCTACAAATTGCCATGGACTATGCGATTTTGGGTATTCTTGATTTTGTTTATGGACATAAGATTTTCATGGTTTATTGACTTGGCATCATATCATATGATTGGGGGCTTTACAGTGAACTTGGTAGGCCTGTGCACTTGTGGTTACTAATCTTATTGTGGTTCAACAAAGTGGAAGTGGGTTTCTCTTTATTGGTGAATATTGAGCCAATTAGTGGTGGAACTCACTGATTACAACTCAAATGGGTGGAATCTATATGATTATTGTTGGTTTTCTTTGTTAAGAATGTACATTCATCTATGGTGGAAACTTGGATTTGGGGCATTAAGTGATGAGGGGAAGTCTGAGTACCCTCTGCCCATAATTATTTTGAATTGATGCCAAGTGACTTGGTGTGGGGTGGCCCTCAACGTCACCGCACATCAAGTTGGTTAGCTATTTTTACAAGGTTTATTGACTTGGTTGTGGATCTCTGCTACAGGTACTATGTCTGATTCTAATATAGCAGCCTCTAGCTCTCACAAGAGACGTCGGTCAGGTAATAAGGTGCCCGCGGCTCCCCCAGTACCAAAAGGGCAAAAACGGAAGTATGGGCTTAATGCAGTCTCCAGTGCGGGGAAAAATTGGTACAAAAGCCATCCGGAGGCTAAATATTTCTCCGATGAGTGTATTGATAGGTCAACCCTTGCTCGGGCTTACCCAAGAATTTTGGCTCGGTTAGAGCAAGTGGGGATGGGCTTTGTTTTCAACAAACCTACAGTTTGCAACCTCCACTTGGTGAGGGAATTGTACGCAAATTAGAACCCTGACGCACCTACATGCTCGGTGGTGGTACGAGGTTCGGATGTGATACTTGACTCCTTGAGCTTAAATGGATTATTGGGGGTTCCCACACGGGCGAGTCCTGAAGGCATATTCAGGCTAAATGCCAGGCCTCCATATGGTGAAATTTGACACACTCTGTGTGGCCCACGTTCAACTGTGAGGTGGCTTCGCCATCACCAACGAGGGTACCACAAGAGTCTACCCTTTGCCCATCTCAACAAAGAGGCTAGGATTTGGCTTAAGATTGTATGTTGTTGTTTAATTCCGGGGAGCCACATGACTGAAGTTACAAGAGATCGCGTCTGTTTGGTATATGCTCTCATGACTGATGTGGAGATTAATGTAGGGTCTGTTTTGTTGTCAGCAATGCGGCGAGCTCGTCTTCATGGAGGTCTTCGATATGCTTTTGGTGGACTATTGACCAAATTAATGCGAGCATTCGACGTGCCCGAAGAAAATTTTGATTATCATCCTCCTTTGACGACAACGCCTGTGGATGTCACCCAGACTAAGGCGCCAGATTCACTCGGCCCCACTTTGACATTAGCAGAGCGACATGCTCGAGATGACGGGATTCTAGCCCGTATGTATGGATTGGAGATGCTGCGACACAGAACTGGGGGTAGACCCTCCACGGCAGATGAGCTGAGTCAGGTAGAGAGAGATTATCCTCTCAATGAGCATGCCATGGCCTTATTGAGGATTGGTCCTGACTTTGTGGAGCCGGTGGATGATGATGTCCCCACAGATGAGGAGGACCTCCAGAGTGGTTCTGAGGATGAGGAAGCTGAGGCAGATGATCCACCGTTAGATGTCCGTGGACAGGAGGATGACGACTACCTCGACTGACCAGGGAGCTCCTTACATCCTACTTTTGCTTTGTTTATTTTGGTAGCATTGGGGACAGTGCTAATATTTTAAGTGTGGGGTGGGGTGGGGTGGGGTGTGATGGACTTCCCTTGTATGTATGTATACGTGTGCTGCTGTATGCTTTTATTTTGGGTTCCTTAGCGTTTGTTTTCGGTTCTTTTACTAAGGAGAGTCCCTTTGAACCGTACAAAAAAAAAAAAAATTATGTTAAAATTTTGGAGTTTTGATGTATTTTGTGTTGTTTTGGGGTTTATTACTTCTGAGTCGCCTTAGTCATAGGACTAAGGGATTTGCTCTATGATGGATGGATGACGACCGTCTTAAGAGCAAATTAGTCATGTAGTGTCGTGTCAGGTGTTCTTGCTTGCTATACAGTTGTTCTTACACGTGTGAAACATGCCCGGATATATAATAGCAAGTGTGGAGACGCCTAATTCTCACTTAGTTGACTTGCTAAGTTGCTTAATATTGAATTAGATGCATGATTGTGGAGTTTTTATGGTGAACCTGCTGAGCTGAACATGTGCCATGTGTGAGTAAGGTTTTGTTATGATATTCCATGTGCATGATGATGTCTAGAACTTGCCCGGGGTGTTTGCAAAGCGAAATAAGAGATGTTAAGTTTAGGAGATGATATAGGCATTTCTTTGATAGCCATATTTTAGACCCACTTTACCTACCCTCTGCGCATAATCCTAGTTAGCCCCGTTGAGCCTTTAGCCTTTTCCTTGTTAGCTTTACATATAGCTCAATCCTCTTCTTTCAGTGAACCAGAATTTGATCCAATAACTCCTAAGCGCTTTAATTAGGAAATTAAGAGGTGAAGGAGTACCGGCGTTAGGAAGAAGGAAAGAGTTAAGTTAAAGCCTCAAGCATATCTCAGATAGGTGTGTGAGAAAATTTGTGCATATTGGTGGGGAAGATAGTCAAAAAAAAAAAAAAAAAAAAAAAAAAAGGAGAAAATTATAAAAATAATCTGGTTTTTGAATCAATGGTTGATAACATATTCCTTATCCGATGTGCGGATGCAAGTTTAAAGTTATGAGGCGAAACAAAGAAAAGTTGGGAAGAGAAAAGTAGTGGAAAATACGTTGGTTGAAGGTGCTCTGAATGTACTTTGTAGAGGGATAAAGCGCTCAGGAAAGATAGTCACTATGCTTGACCAAATAGTTCCTACCCGTCCTT
Source organism: Capsicum rhomboideum (assembly GCA_031232105.1). Classification (NCBI taxonomy): domain Eukaryota; kingdom Viridiplantae; phylum Streptophyta; class Magnoliopsida; order Solanales; family Solanaceae; genus Capsicum; species Capsicum rhomboideum. The sequence goes on along the minus strand of CP124719.1, from coordinate 106,024,058 downwards.
GTACCCACATTACAACCCCTACAAAGTCCTACTTGATCCTGAACTTTAACATCTTAACATTAGTGGAGTATTACACTAAGGGCAAGCCTATGGTTCATCTTTGTGTTGCATGTGGACTCTTTCTGAGAGTGAGTGACTTTCATTCATGCACCCATTTAGTAATTACGTTGTGGAATTGAGGGGTGATTCTCTTGTTGTGAGGGCACATGGTTAGTGAAGTTTGGTGAACTAATAATAGTGTATCACGCATAAAATTGCAACTAGTAAGTTGTTTTGTGAGGGTAGGTTGTTTCAACTTGTTATTTAATTGAGTAATATCCTAGTATGTGGTGCATAAGTGATAAGTATGGTTGTGCGGTGCAAGAATGCTCATTTTGTGTCTATTGTTTAAAAGTCGCCCTGAGTTGAGTATGGTTAATTGTTCGAGGACAAACAAAGGTTCAAGTGTGGGGTGGTGATCTGAGGCATATTTATATGCCTTAGTAGCGACGCTAACCCATGATTACCCTAGTTTTGAGAACACTACTTGTGGATTATATAAGTTTTTGATGGAAAATGAGATAATGTGCTAACCAATATGATTAGACTCTTGTAAGTGGAATTTGCGACTTTTTGGAGCATGTGGGCATGGAAAGTGAAGCTTGGATGAGCACCGAGTGCAGAATATTGAAGATAGGAGACAAGCCAAAGAGTTTATATTGAAGAATCCATCCAAATCCGTGACGAGAAGTCGACGAAAGCTAGAAAATTACAAAAAAAGGGGCCTGGCGCGCTAGGCAGCGTGCCAGGCCGCGTTTGGCAAAACTGTCACCCGTCCAGGCAGTGCCCAGGCGCGCTAGGCAGCGTGCCACGCCGCCTGGGAGCACCCTGCTTGCTGAGGCAAAATCTGCCTAAGAGCTAGGCGCGCCCAATGGCGTGCCGGGCCGCTTTTTAGCCGATTTTTGCCTCGACTTGAGTCTATAAATATGGCTTTTGAGTTATTGTATCAAGGGGGATCCTCCTTAGAATATTTTGGGCATTTTTGGGCATCTTAACTAGGTTCCAATCCTCTTGTTTTCAGTTTTTCAGTCCTTTTATGGTATTTATTTACTTTTGGTTGTTGATAAACATTATGAGTGGCTAAAACCCCTCATTCTTGGGGCTAAGGCCAAGAACATGAATCTCTTGGGCTAATTGTATTGGTTTTTGTTGGAGTTTATTATAAAGTGGTTATTCATATATTCTAAAATTCATTATTTTGATGTTTGATCACCATTGGAATATATTTCTTGTCTTGAAGTGAGCTCGAGAGAGAAACGGAGAGATAGAACCTGAATATATGAAGTGTGGTCTGTCTCGGAGACGTAGTTCCAAGGGATTGACCTGTGGTTAGGACCGAGAGGTACCTAACCACCCACACTCGATAAATTACAAGAAGAAAGCTTGAATGCTCTAGACTTGGTTAAGCTTATCACCACTCACAGATGTAGGTAAGTTTCTAAGTTCTAGGAGACAATTATAATTTGGAGACGAATATAGTTGTAAAATTAACCTTGGGATCGATAACCATGACAAACTACTCAAAAATGCTTAAACCAACAGCAATTATGCTTGAACGATGATGGTCAAGGTGTCTTAGCCCTGGGAATTCACTTTTTATTGATTGTTAAAGCATATTTACGTAAATCAAAGTTACGGTAGCGAAGATAGGAGTTCTTAGTTCGCAATCATTTAATTTTTAGCACCCAATCACTTGTCATTTTCGTAACACTAGTTTTTAATTATAGTTTGACATCCAGAGTGATTTCTGTTGATGAAAGTCCCTTGGGTTTGATATCCGGCTCTTTAAAAGGAGCCACTTTATTACTTGCACGATCACGTACACTTGCGTGTATAGCTGGGTAGCAACAGTGATCTAGTCCCAAAAGATATGCCATATCACCAGAAGAAGAGATTAATGTATGAGGTGAGAAAATTCTTTTGGGATGAGTCTTATTTATTTAGGGTGTGTGTGGATGGCTTAATTTAAAGGTGTATTCTGGAAGTCGATATGATGAGTATTTTGAAAGCCTGTCATTTATCTCCAGTTGGGGGTCATTATGGAGGTGTGCGGACTTCTCATAAGATCTTACAATATGGTATTATTGGCCCACCATCTATAAAGATGCTCATGACTATGCTCGGGCATGTGACCAATGTCAAAGACAAGGGAACATCTCGCGCAGGCACGAACTTCTAATGAAAACTATTCTTGAGCTCGAGCGATTTGATGTGTGGGGTATGACTATGGGCCCATTTGTGAGTTCGCATAGGATGAAATACATTTTGGTAGCCGTTGACTATGTTTCTAAATGGGTGGAGGCAATTGCACTTCCCAATAATGAAGGAAGGAGTGTCACGACATTTCTAAAAAAGAATAAACTTTAATGGTTTGGAATACCCCGAGTTATCATTAGTGATGGAGGATCCCACTTTTATAATAGATTGTTCAAAGCCCTGCTTGAAAAATATGGTGTCAAACACAAGGTGGCAACACCTTATCATTCTCAGACGAGCGAGCAAGTTGAGGTGTCAAATCGTGATATTAAGTTTATTTTGGTGAAGATGGTGAATGCCAATAGGACTGATTGGGCAAGAAGATTGGATGATGCATTATGGTCATATCGAACTACATTCAAAATGCCAATTGGTGCATCTCTATATCAGCTGGTGTTTAGTAAATCCTGCCATTTGCCTGTCGAACTTGAACATAAGGCATTATGGGCATTGAAGAAGTTGAATCTGGAATGGAGCAAAGCAGCTAAACTGAGATTAGAGCAGATGAATAGATGGATGAATTTTGTCTCCGATATTATAAAAGTTCACCGTTATATAAAGACAAGATGAAGTTATATCATGATCGAAAGATTGAACGAAGAGAATTTCATCCGGGAGACTTGGTATTACTATATAACTCCAGACTTTGTTTGTTTCCTGGAAAACTAAGGTCCAAATGGTCTGGACCATTCACTGTGATTAGGGTGTTCCCGCATAGGGCAATTGAGCTAAAAGTTGATGACGACATCCTGTTCAGGATAAATGGTCAGTGTGCGAAGCACTATGTGGGAATTACAGAAGAAATAAGGTCGTGTGAGAAATTTAGCCTTAATGAAGTCTGAGTAGTCAAGGGTGTTGGGTCATGCCGTGATGTTAAATTAGGTGCTTCATGGGACGTAACCAATGGGCTGGTTGGTGAAGTCTGATTAGCCAACTTAGCCATGTCATGTCGCGACGTTAAATTAAGTGCTACTTGGGATACAACCCAAGGATTGATATTAGTTGTGATTTGTTCATTGTCGGGTGCATAGAATAATTGAATTAAGAAAAAAGATATGAAGGAAAGTGTGCAGCTCAACCCACGGACCGTGGTTAGGTTCCGTGGAAATCAGACTCAATTTTCAAGTTGCGGGTTCTAACCCAAGCCGGACACCCATGGATCGTAGGTCCACCTATGAACCATGGGTCAGTTTCATGGGAATCATAAAAAAAATTTAAGTTTTAGAAGTCCAACCTACGTCGGCCACTCATGGAGCATAGGTCCACCTACAGACCGTGGGTCGATTTTGTGTGAATCAAAAAACCCTATATCCACAAAACCCGACCCGACCCATTCCATTAAAGAAACCTGACCCGTTAAAACCCTAAAACCCGATCACCTTAACCCTCAAACACCTGATTCTTCTCCTCTAAATCACTCTAAATTTCACTTCTAATCTTCAAATCACCCATTTTCCCAAGTAGTAAACACTCCCATTCTTCCATCCCAAATCACAAATAACCAAAATTTTGCAAAATTCTAAAGTTTTCACACCCCAAATACATAATCCAAACTCGACCCTCTACCCGAAATCCATACCCGACCCGACCACCACCCACCAAAGACCCGATCCATTCAAAAAATGGCACCAAAAGGAAATCCCAAGTGCGGAGATATGAGTTCTTCTTCTAGAATCCACACTAAAAACCCAGAAATCAAAACAAAGCTGCGAGATGAGCCTTCAAAACTGGAGAAAAGTGGGTCTGAAGAGGTTTATGAGATTTCTAGGGATGATTCTACTTTTGTGCCTCGCACCATGAGGCAACAAATTAGTGCATAGGATACATCTTGGTCCACACCTCATCCTACTGCACAGCCCCCACCACCTGCCACGCCAGTGATTCCTATATTGTTATCTGATTCTTCCCCCTAATTTGAAGAGGAGGAGGATGTTTTACGATCAATGAGATGGGTAGTGGGGAGGATGCACCTACGACCAATGATAATGGAAAAGGTAAAGATCCTTTTGGAGTCGGGGGATAGTGGTGAGGATGCTGAGACAGTTTCTGTTTCACATACTGGTGTTCAGGATTCGACGACTTCCTCACAATGATAGTTTACTGCATATTGGCCCGCATCGACAGTACAACGGGAAAAAATGAGGTGGTATGTGCGTGATATAAAGTCCATTTATGATAGGGATATGGAGCCTACTGAGCGGGGTTCGTTTAGGAGAAATATCACAGAGCAGCCTCAATTTAGGATAGATGATTTGAATAAGATACCCGAGATTAAGACACTGTTTGATAGATATGGGTTTGGTTGGATGACAGAGCCCTGTGGTAGTTATAGTCCAGAGTTAGTATGGGAGTTCTATGCCTCGTATGCTGCTTCGATTGATTTGATCACACCTCTAGAGGAGTGAGCTTGGGACCAACCACCATTGACTCACACTTTGGTTCGCGGTACACGGGTTGATATATCAGAGTAGATGATACAGAGGTTCTTATTTGGTGCCAACAGTGAGGTCCAGACAAATACAGCTGAGTTTGATCACCGAATAGAGACGGTGAAGAATAGGAACAAAATGAAAGATGTGGATCAGTGGTTAGAGCTATTGCGGTGGATTGTGAGTTATATAGCTAAAGACAGGGTAGAGACTAGATGGATAGCTGAGAGGTCAGACATTAAGAAGTCCTCACTCTACTTTGCAAGCAAGTTATTATGGTCGATTGTACAGAACCGTCTCAGTCCCACAGGTGCTGATAATTCTCTTACACTTGATCGAGCAGTTCTAGTGGCTAGCATTATGGCAGGTTATGACATAAATTTCACCTGTTATATTATTGAGGAGATTCATGGGTGAACCTTCCAAGATTTCACCAGCATTACTTTCCCATGTATGATTCAGGGTTTATGTAATGAGGCTAGTGTGGTCACGCTACCTGGGATTGATCACTACATTGAGGTGACCCGAGTGGCTGATGTGAGGTTGATGCAGCATCGAGCCAACTCGGCTTCCCAGAGGAGGTCTTAGCCTTTTACGTCATCAGGTATTAGGGGCATATTGATCGAGAGAAGCCGATTTATACCCTAGCACCAGTTAGTATGCTTGAGTCTATGATACAGACTAGTGAGGGTACAGTCCCTGTGAGTGATGAGGGGGAAGCAGCCACCACTACACCACCAACCCCGTTTGGTATGGTTTCAGTCTCGAGAGACTTTTTGAAGTAGCTGGTGGATAGGAAGACGCAGATTATTGAGCGGCAGACTCACACTGAGGCCCAAATAGTTAATTTGGTAACTCAGCTTAAGTCGTGGGTTCGGACGTAGATAGAGACAACTGAGTCAAGAGTTGAGGACCACATGACTGCTGCCGTAGATAGATTTATGCGAGAGTTGCATGGTTGAATTGACAGCTTTGAGCAGTGGATGGGTAACCTGCTGCGGGAGGCCCATATTCCAAACTTGACAAGTTTGACACAGGAGGTGGCTTCTTTGAGGGCAGAGGTTGGAGCTTTAGCATTCATCCACACTCCTATTATTCCGCCTATGCCGACACTGATCCCAATAGTGTCAGCATTTGTGGTTGACTTATTTGCTAAAGAGGAGCCTCTTTCTGTTAGAGGCAAGAGGCCACGGAGTCCAGAGGGCCAAATTAAGAGTGGTAACGAGTTTGAGAGTGATCTGCGGAGGGAAACTAAGGCCTACCGGGTAGAGTACAATGCCATTAAAATTTACCAGGAGCAGAGAACCCTGGGTGCGTCCTCTAGCCAGCCACACGTTCCACTGTCAGCACCCAGCGTGGAGTCCAGTAAGCATACGAATGATCCAGCTGTGGGCGAGCCCATATTCAAAGACTAGGGTGACGTAGGTATTTCTTCACTCCCTTACACTTATATATTAACTATGCACTGAGGGTAGTGCACCATTATTTAGTTGGGGTGGGGGTATACCACCACTTAGGGGGTTTTGTTGCCGTATTTCTTTTCCCCTGAGTGTGCTATCATAGTAGAACCGACATGTTTAGGTTGTTATTTATATTATTATGTATTTTCATGTTTATTTAGGAGTAAAATAGGGGAACCTTAGTTTAGTCAATTTTGAACGAACTTTGAATGATAATCATGCTTTTTGATTATTTAAAGGACCCCTTCTGAAAATTTTATTTTGGATTATGTGTGTAGTATGTTAGTTTATGACAGCTGTTGGATCTTGTTATGGCATTAGTATTATAGGCAGAATGACTGTAGCTAGCAATACATGAACTGGATAGATAGTAGTTGATAGTGTAACCCTGTGTTATGTGTGTGTGAGCTTATTACCTAGTTCACTTTGTGTGTGCAATCCAGAACTTGCCCGATTAGTCTTGCCTAGGTTAGAGGATAGTTGGTTAGGAAAGGAGCATAGGCCATTTTTGAATAAGTCCACTTTTAGCCTAAATGCCTGACCAAATAAAGTAAATATCCCTTGATCTCGATTTTGAGTCTTAATTGACCTATTTCTTTCATTAGTCTACTCACCTTCCCATTTTGACTTACAATGAACCTGTTTTGGTCTTGGTCCCTCTTTGGACATTGTGTACCTCAACTCAGACAAATTTCCTAAGTTGAGGGTGGCTATTATAGGGGTGTGTAGTTTGACTTGGGTATGAAAAAGGGTTAGTAAAAGAAAAAGAGAACAGATTTGGGTGGGAAGAAGAAAAGAAAAATAATAGAGTTTGCAAAAAGAAAAGAAAAAAAATAAGAAAAAAAAAGAATATTGAAATCATAAAGAAAACCACACCCAAAAATCTGAAAACAAATGAAGGAGAATAAAAAAAGTATGGTTGGAAAGTGGAGCCAAAAATAGTGTAGTGTCAAGGAGGGTTGAATCACCATATCCCTATGTACCACACCTATCCCCAAGCCTACATTACAAGCCGATGAAAGTCCTATAGTGATCCTAGTCCAACTGTCCGAAAAACTAAGGTATAGAAAATAAGGGCAAGCCTATGGTATTTTATTCACATTGTTTGAACTTCTCTGTGAGAGAGAGTATTTTGACCCAGTCCCTACTTTGATAATCATTAGTATACTGTGAGTGCATGGGAATGCTTTGTTGTGAGAGTACATGGGTTACATTGTTAGTTGTTATTTATTAGGATAATGTCATTTGCATATATACACACTATGGTTTTGATTCGCAAATAGAAGGGGTAGGAAACATTTTGGTTCCAAAAGCGATAAGTCGACTGCCGTAGGTCTCTTAGGTTTCTCTTTGTTAAGCATTGTATGTGTTTGTTTTGTTTTGTTTACCTGAGGACATGCAAACGGTCTAAGTTGAGGGTGTTAATGTGTCATGGTTTCATGGCACTTTTGATGCTTAAAACAAGGAAAATATGCAATAACCTGGGTATGTTTGGTTGGTATGATGTGTTTTCTATTCTATATTGCAAGAGAATAGGTTTTTGGAGGCAAAATGGATAAAAAGAAAGAATCATGCATGAGAACGAAGTATTTAAATACGAAAGAGCCAAGTCCATACCAAAAGAGTGACTCACGGCAGGACCCACGTCACGTGAGTTGACCTACGTGACATAGGTCAGTACCGTGAGTAGACTCCTACAAGTTTGAGAAGTGGCCTGATTTCCACGATAGGATCCACATAGCGTGACTTGGTTCCACGATACCAAGTCACGGTACCATGGAAAAGTGTCGACTCTGTTTTCCTATTTTGTTTAGGATAGGATTCAACTTGTATCTATAAATACCCCTATATTGTCCTATGATTAGGGGTTGGTCATTATATTTTTTTGAGATATATTTTCATTATTTTGAGTTCGTAAATACATTATTGGTTTTGTAATCTTGGAACACCAATTCTAGGGTTTTATTGATATTGAGATTTTAGAGTTTTCTTCTTAGTGTGAGTTTACAATTATGTTTTCATCATTGAATTCTCCTTGTGTTCTTGCAATCATGAGTAACTAAACCTATCAACTAGAGTTATGTGAACCATGAGGAATTAACAAAACGGGTTAAGTGTGAAGCAATTCTAAACTGGTATGACTGTATGTATTGGTATTTCCTTCGCTATAATTGATCTTCTAACGGTTGTAAATGTTAGAAACTCACCTGTATTCTAAACTTGCTCAAGAGAGAGGTAGAGATTGGGAAAAGGGAATAATAATAGAGATTTGAAGCTATCAACCTTCATCTAATAACTTGAGTCGTAACATGGATGGTTAATTTAAGAACAAGAACAAGGATTAGTTATGCGACACTCGAAGACAGAGAGGAGAAGAGTGAAATTCATCTAATCAAGGTCGAGAGACGTTTAGATGAACCTATCTTGTTATATTTTGCATGCAACACAGCGGGACAGTTTGCCAGGACAAGTAACCAGTGGAGTTAAAAAATATTAGGGATCACAGTCCTAGTACCTTTCTCATATTGATCACAAATCTGACAATCAACAATTGTTACTGTTACTATTTGTTTATAAAAAACCCCCTTTTTTTACTTACTTGCCAATTATTCAGACAAATATTTGACATACGTTCGTCCTATTCCCTGTGGGATCAACCCCAACCTAGTTGGGTTCTATATTTGATACAGCGACGGCGTTATACTTCTTGGGAGGTATAGTTTGGGAGACATCAAGAACTAAGATGGGTATGCTCCATACGTCTCCTAACCGCGGCCAGGTCGGCCTCCAAGCGGCTGCTAGGAATTTAGGACTAGGAGGGAGGGGCAACATCATCATCACTAGCATCGGCCTCCTTTACAGTCCGACTGCTCTTGGCCTTACCGACCTTCCTCTTCTTCTTCTCTATGGATATAACCACCTTCACCCTGAGGGGACATAAAGGGGTGTCCATCTCCAGCTCATGATCAACCTCCTTCTCAGGCACCCTGATACGCCGGCATAATGTAGAAACCAAACTGGGAAGGTAAGGGGCCTTTTTATAGCCCCAGTAGAAGTCCTTCCATTCCATTAATACCTGTGCCCACACATTCAGTATGATCCCCTATATAGAGTAAGCTACCACTAGAGCCTGAGGGTAGATCACTTTTGAGAGGTTGACCAACAAATGAATCCTTCAGGATACCAGATTCAGCCACCTCTTAGCATCAGCTAAGAACTAGGTGCTCGTGATGCCTTCAGTAGTAGGCCAGTAGTCCTGGTTTCTGAACTCCTCCTCCACCAGAGTATCCCACAGCCACCTCATGTCCATTTCACGGGCCTTGGCTAAGTACCCCATATTTGAGACATGTGGCACCCCCAACACCTTATTTATAGTTCGAATATCCACAGGGACACCCACTCCTCTGATGCGAATAGTGGGGTTGGGGTCGTCCTAAATCATGATAAGAAGTATGGCATAGAACTCACATACCCAGCTCGAGACCCCAGATGGGAAATCCACCACCAGTGGGGCCCAGGTGAACTCATGGAGTTGGTTGTAGAATGCAGGCACCTTCTCTTCTACCCCTATCAGGGTAAAGTCCTTCTCATAGCAGAACCCCGACCTCCTATAGTCATGATATCTCTCCCGACAACCTTTATGGGGAATCTCTCATAAGCAGGGACATTTTTTTGGTTTCCAGCCATTGGGGTGTGTTGATCTGCAAAATCATGAGGAAGAAGCATGTTAGAACTTATAAAGTGTTAAGAAATTGAATTTTAGAAAAGGCCAATGTCTTGGTTTAATCTGGGAGGCTACTGTCTGCAGCCTCCCACTACATCGGGTTACATCCCTTTATGGCAATACCGCCATAGCAGGAATTTCTCTACTATAGCAAGGTTGCTATAGCGATACAAGGCCTCCATAGCAGCCTTCATCATTCCCAATAGATCAAGAGGTGCAACAATGGTACCTCTTGACAAAAAGTCTTATTTTTAGCATTCTGACCTCAGATCAGTGTTCCTAAAGTACCCTAACACTTGTTTATGTAAAAATTTGGGCATGATAACTCCTAAAACATGTCAAAATCAACAAAACCAAACCAAAAACAACCCTTCACATTCCCTATAGTTTTGAGCCCATTTTGGCCGTGAACTCCATAATTCTAATGCCCAGAACTTATGGAAGTGTTGTAAATGTAAGGGAAGCAAGCATGCTTTAAAATTTTGGCCAATTAAAACCTAATTTCGAATTTTCAAAAACTAACACAAAAACATATCCCTTTTCTACGAAATCAAGTGTAAAACTAGCATAAATGTGTTCAAGGAAGTAAGGAGAGTAAGGATATAACCTTGATTCCAATGACGAAAGTGAAGTGATCGATTAGAAAAGGGGGATTTTCAAGTGAAAAGAGGAGAAATGGGCGAGAAACCCATTCTCTCCCCCTTTAATCTATTATACCTCATTATAGCGGCCCTAACTCACTAGAGCAATGTTGTTAGTGGGCGCACACATAAGACCCTTAGCATGTGTGTACAATGTAGAGGTGAGTGTGACGAATCCTTGAGAGAAGTGGGGATTATGTGTTTCTTGATTATATTGGTCCCTTGAGTTGGACTAGGCTTATCTGTTTATTTGAGGTATATGTTGGTTCCTTGAGTTGGACCAGGCTTATCTAATTATTTGAGGTATATGTTGGCTCCTTGAGTTGGACGGGGATTATCTGTTTAATTGATATATAAATTGGTATCTAGATGTACACCGTGATGCATGATAATGCTGTCATTATTGTTATTGAGGATCCTTGAGTGGTCTAGGTTAATTGTGCGTCATTATATAGCTCTATGTTGTCTATTACTTGTGCAACTGGTACATGATTTTACATGTAGTTGCATCATAGTTGTTAACTTTGGAGTATTATTGTTGGTCTTAGTTGATTTGACTAGTTATCATTGTTGACTCTTGGGACTAAACTTCATGTTATACTTGTTTACAAGGTTAAATAATATGAACTTGAAAGATAATTGCATGTTAGGGTTCAGGAGTGTTGAACTATTATACACCTATATTGGTTATGCTTGTCGGAGAGTCTGAGGTAGGCAGTGATGTGTTACTTGAGCTGATGTCTATGTTGACCCTCACTGGATAGGTGTACATGGTTGTACGTGGTGATATGCTAGGTAGCCTAGAGGTTATTGTATTTAGTGTCAGGAAGGCGGGTTTCACCATCTTCTAAATTGTGCTTGTTGACTTAAATGAATCGAAGGATGCTAGAGTGTCAAAGTATGACTGGGTTTATGGAACAAGGCTAAGGGTATTAATTATGATGGGTTAAAGGTAAGAAACCTTGGGGGTCAGAATTGTAGGACTCGTAGATAATTTATGGAATGAGCTTTGATTTAGCAAGTGATGAATACCAGGTGTATAAAGGTTGTTAATATCCAGAGGCAATAATCGGCTAAGTGTATGATTTGATAATACCCCACAAGTTGTCTGGTTCTTTTTGAATGTTTATGTGATGTTTATGTGATTTAATTTGGGTCAACCGATGATGATTACCAGTACTTGTGGTTTTGTACTGATACTACTCTTGCTATACCTTTTTTGGGGTATAGTCTGGTTGCATGATCAATAGGTATTTAGGATTGGCACGGTAAAAATCTCCAACACCTTTTGTATTTGTTCCCATGGTAGAAGTTGTGTCTTTTGTTTTACTTCTTACTAGCCACTCTTGTACCTGTTTAGACTAGTTCCTAGGGAAGGGTTACAGTTTTATGGAAAGGTTTTCAGTTGGAATTAAAAATTTTACAAACTGATTTTAATATTTTGGGCATTTCTTTATTTCTTATTGACTTTTGCATATCCTTTGAAATGGGTGGTAAGGGTTCTCCTATCTAGGTGGATTAGACGTGGTCTGGATAGTTGGGTCGTGACACTAAGTGTCATAAATTTGAGGTAAAGTTACATGATAGGTGTTCATGGTTGTTCTTATGTTACTAAGTTATGACTTCTTGTTCACATTTCTTAATTTGGGTTAGCTAATGAGCCTACCAGTACACTGTTGTTCTTGTATACTGATACTACACGTTCTTTTCTTTTTGTTGAGTGTAGAGCATTTTCTAACATTTGCATCAAGACCTCAGCTGTAGAGCGGATCACATTCGAACTCAAGGGTAAGCTACATCTTCTGGGCTACCATGAGTTCTTCTTCACTTTGTTCCTGTCCAGTTATTTCAGATTTGGACTTTTTCATAGTTTTTGGGTTGAACCCGGGATAATGATAATTGTAGTATTTTGGTACAATGATTTTTAGATTCTAGGGGTTGTTTAAGCATTCATTATATTTCTGCATTTAGTATTTTATTAGAATGTTTGAGATCTTGGTTTAACTAATGAAAAACAGTTGGATGTCTTATTTTTGGCCAAGTGTTGGGTTTGATTATTTGGGTTAGATGGTTCTCCCATCGGAGGGTTAGTACAGGTGTCACTCGCGACGGTTTGGGTCGTGACAGGTTCGAACATCCATGCATACATGACTATACCATGTGTAAAAATAGGCTGAACTTTCAGGCATGTAAGTCTGAAAGTTTTTCTTAAAAAAATTTAAACACCTAAATCTACTCTAAACATGTCACGACCAACTAGGAGGATCGTGCGGGCACCTACTCTATTCTAATTAGATAGGAGAACCCTTACCACCTATCCAAGATAAATGCAAAAATCTTTGAAGAAATTTTTTTAAACCATCGGAATCTATTAAACATTCAACCTTTTTCAAGATGCAATAAAAGAAAACATTCAATATCAGATATCCGATCCACACAAGAAATCAAAGTACAGTGTCAAATAATCGGACCACAAAAGGATCCAATATAATGCCAAGTATCCGAACAATACAAGGATCCAAATATAATGTCAAATAATCAGATCACACAATGATCCAAATATAATGTCAAATAACCGGATCATACAAAGATCCAAATATAAAGCCAATAACTGGATCACATAAGGATCTAAATATAATTAAGCATAACTCGGTCCATTCAGGGAAAAGTCGAACTCTCTAGCTAAACTGTACACACATGCTATGGCACTTATAGTTGCCACTAGACATGACCTACAAGGGATGAGCTCTGTCCATGTACCAATCACAATAGAAAACTATGCGTCATGCCACCCTTATCCCAAATCAAGTGTTATGCCACCCTTATACCACCATTGATCACCAATTAAAAATATAGACCATGCATACAACATCGGTCCTTTCACAATGTCAAGCAAGGTATAATCACAGGTACAATTTATCAAACAAGCTCATTATTACCCTTTTTTGCATAGTAATTATCAATCATTAGTTCATCATTTCAGTTATGTTCCAAGTATGAGTCAACATCATGATAATGTAAGTGTTACCAACCGCATTTCATATCACAAATATATTTGGAGACCAATCACAAACAATCAGTTAACAACACACATATGCAACTAATAGGTCTAAATTCCCATCATCCAAGCATGCACATAATATACATATATTTAAGTTCTTCTATCCAATTTTCATACATTTCAGACTACGACATCATTAACTTCTAAATCCTCCATGCTAATTTCTTACCACAACCATTCACATTCAACTATAGCTTACCTTACTATACAACTTCCCACCTATCTCTTATACCACAATTCCAATTTTTAACTCACGTCATTCTATGGTTCCATTACTGAAACCCTAACATATTCCCTCACACAATTAAACACAAAGATTATATCAACATATAGAAATCAACAATGAATTTACAAAATCAAAAAACATGTATACTAGAAATATTTTAAGTTCACATTAATATAACACTTTTTATCCAACCATACACCGTGCCCGCAGGCCTAAGCATGAAATTTTTCGTCAGTCTATTTCATGATTAAGCGTTTTAACCATAGTTTACTACTCGATAAACCTAGCCTACCTAGGTGCCACGCGGCTACTATGAAATGCATAAATCATCACTCCTTGACTGGCTTTCAGTGATTCTTGGTGCAGATTCTATGAGAAAATGCTAATATTCGTCCTCTCGAGGTGTGCCTCTCCATGTCGTGGATTTTTAGGTCTAGGAATAACCCCATGCATATTTTAATGGGAGGCAATGAGTAAAATAATAGGCCAGTGGTGAAATAGGTTTTTAAAAGTTAGGGAGCTACTGTATGTTTCCCGCTATAGTGGCTCGATCGTTGCTACAATGACAAAGGTTCCGCTATGGCGGGACTACATTAGTCCCGTCTTTGACCATTTTCAACAAATGTTTCGTATCACGGGCTCGTCTATCAAGATTTTTAAATGGATAGAATAGCTAAATTAAAATCACCAACACTCTCATGCCCTTTGAATGAGGTGATCATAGTCACGACGGGATGGGTCGTTATAAAATAAGCTCAAATTTGAAATTCAAGTTCCATAGACGCAACTAAAATGATTCTGCAGGATGAAAATATATTCTACTTTGTTTAACATCTTTATAATTCTAATACTCAGTTTGTTCGACTCTTTTTTCAATATTTTAATTTCATATGTTATTTTTTAGGTTGATTGGATACAAGCTTCTATATGCAGTTCTATGCTTAAATAATTCAAATCAGATATCAAAGAGCAGGGTTTATATATTATGGAGAATTTTATAGTATGTAAACATTATAGCAAGTTAAGGGCCACAAGTCATAAGTTGAAGATTAATTTTACACTATGAACAACTATTACTGAAAAATCTGATCCATCTTTCCCAATGAAGTTCTTTGATTTTTGACCTTTCTCACACTTGATAAATAAGGTTACTGTAAACGAATCAGAGTTATTTGGTAAGAAAAATATGACCTTTACTTTCTACGTATTACATTTTATACTACTAATATTAACAAATTTTAATATTTTATATGTTATTGGAGAAATGATCAGTTTCAGTCAGATACAGACTCACAATGTAGGAGGAAATTCCAGGAAGTTCAAGAATGTTAAACTAGAATATGATGAATAATAAAAAACACTTATTCATTGATAATTTATGAAATTTATATTATAATATTCATATAAGTTGTATCTTTATTATTTTTCGCAGAAACAACAGGCTATCATCTACATTTTGGGGCGAATTTGTTGATCAAATTGTGCCTCAACTTCTAAGTTCTGACAACCAACCAGTTGCTGTTGATCTACAACTTATACAAGCACATAAATTTTAAGGTAATAGTATATACTGACATTTATTTAATTAAAAAAATTCAGTTCACTTACAGATATTATTTGACAGAATGCCTCAAAGTTATGGATTAATCCAACTGATGATCAATCTGAAGAGTTTAAAAAATGATTTATTAAACATTTTACATTGTCTACATATACATGTTTGTTCAAACAACAAAGTAATTCTCCTTTAATGTCTTACATTTTTTTCTTTTATGTATGCAGATTACTTTCAGTTCGTGATAGAAACTCCGATAGATTAAGTCATACCATCTCTCAACAAAGTAACTATGTCTCAGATGAATTATCTAAAGGCACTTTACAAGTCAAGACAATTTCTAAGTTGCTACAGATTAGGAAAGTGAGTACACTATTTTTTAATAATATTTTATTTGTTTATTCTTCTCCCTGCAATCCAATATTTTTTAATAATTTTATTTTTACTGTTTTCCTCTTCGTTTTCCCATTATAACAAAGTATTTAGCTCTTTTACTTCATTTTTTGATATTCCATTTTCTTTCATTTTAGTACACTGTTTATCCAGTTGTTTTAACTTTTTATTCTTCTTCCTGTTTTAACTTTTTATTCTTCTTCCATCCAATGTTTGTTTACTTTTCTACTTCTTTATTCCTCTTCACTCTCCAGTATTTAAAAAGTGTTTTGCTCTTTTACTCGTCCAAATTTCTTGCTAAGTTCAATAACTAGATCTGTTTCACATCTACACTTTTACCATGACATGTTTTTATTCAACCTTTAAACAGGAAGGCTCTCACTGTTATATTGTTGCAACCACTAAATTGTTAAACCTAGAAAATGGGTGGTCATACACTAGATGCAATAAGTGTCAGAAAAAGACAAAAAACGTGGAAAGCACTTATGTTTGCACAAACAAAAAATGTAATCATGCAGACTCAACTGCGGTTTACAGGTAAACAAACAGCTTTTTCACTAATCCTTCAAAACAGACCTTTATATTAAAAAAGAAACAAACAACTCTTTAGGTACAGGATTCAAGTTACGATCATGGACGGTACTAACTCTATTTCACTGATGATCTGGGACACTGATGCCAGGTCTCTAATTGGCAATTCTGCAAATGACTTGAAGGAAGGATTACTTCAAGTATATATAATATATAGATTATATCAAACACATTTGTTATTTAAATAATAACACACACAACAATTATCCCTAAAATACTGGCAATGATGGCCATTCTTATCCTAGGGAACTGAATACTATTCTTCAAAGAAAATTCATTTTTAAGGTGATTGTCAAGAGCAAAAACTTTCATAACCATGATGAGGTATACAGTGTTGTTAAGCTTATAGATGATGAAAAGATGACCAAGAAATATCCTCTTGACGAATCAGATACCTCCATTGTATGTAAACTTTCCTCAAGAACTTCTACTCATTTACATGTATTTTCATACTTATGCTTTTTAAAACTATTTTTGATAGGAGCCTAACTTCAACAATACTCAAGGATTATATGGAGAGAAGGAGTTCAAGGTAATTACATCGTATAAATTAATATTATCTACTAATAGGATTCATATAATTTAGTTATACATCTTGATCGATAAATGGTGGTTAACTCACTGTTAAGGACTTTGATTATATATTTTTACCCAACTTTTAAATTTCTAATTGTTTCCCTTTCAAATTCTATAGGAATTCACAAACGACAGTGACATGTTATCTCCTTTGAAGATGTATGCAAAGAGGACTAGATCATCCAAAAAGGATAAATCAGTCATAGTTGATGAAGATGTACATTGTCAACTCTCAAGCAACAAGGTTTACAAAGGTGTTAAAAAGGAAAGAAATCATCATCAGCTACCTATAAATGACTTTTGTTAAGTTGTTTCTGTAGTTTAATATTTTTATATTAATCTAGCAAGTTCTTAGAATAGTGACTTTTATCATTAGTTATTTGTATCCTGTTAAGTTTTTAAATTTCAGACTTTATATATTAAATATAATCCAATATTTGTTTATATTCCATATATACTCTTTGAGCCTCAGACACAAGTTTCATGATATTTATAACATAATAGAGATGTGATACTGTCAATATGAATATGAAAGAGTTATGTTGGCAATAAGCGCTTAATAGTCAGAATTAGCTAAGGAACATAAGAACACTTATGAAAAGTCAATTTCAATAATAAGAACTAACCAGTGCACAAGGAAGCTCTACTCCTCTGCGCGCTAGGAATACCTCTTCCGTGCGTCTTTCTCGTGGCGGGAACAAAACAACAGGGAAAGACCCGGCCCAGGGCGAGCTTTATAACCACTTATTAGTTCTGAACTTGTTGCTTAATATGTGATGTAGATGAAGCACCGACATTGCCACTTTCCTTGGGCATAATTGCTGGTGTTTTGCCGGTCCAATTAACTACAAGTAAGAGTAGATGTAACTTGCTCAACTTCTTGCTCCACCCTGTCAGCCTAACAATTCTCATTCGCAACATACTTTGCCCTGTTATTGGCATTTATCAGAGCTTTTATGTGTGACACTGTTAATACAAATATGAAATAGTCATATAGAGACTAAGCTCTTCATGAAATATCAAGAATTAGGATAATTATTAAAAGCCAATATTAAACTTAAAAACTTACCAGTGCACCAAGAGACTCCGCATCAAGACCTTAATAGTTCTGCACTCTCTGCCCAATATGTGATGAATATGAAGTACCGGCAACAGCACTACCTTTGGTCATATTTGCAGTTGCTTTGGGTCTTCAATATACTATGTTTAAGGGAAAATGATATTAACTTTACCAGTCAAATCTTTAGGATAAAATATTTTATTCAGATTGTTTGATATTTGATGTATGATTTTTTAACACCTAAATATTAAACAATCAACAAAAAAATTTAAATACGATCAATAAAATATAAAAATTTGATCTATAATGGCATTATAGAATATAGTCTTCAAGGGAAGCTCATCTCGCAGAAAGTTAATTATACCTCATTATAAACTTCGGGGAACTTTTTAATTTATTTCCAACTTTGGAGATCCAAAGTAGTACATGGTCACACTTGTAGCTCCACGCCTAACATAATCAATAAGAAAGATAAAGTTGTCACATATTTAGTGCTGGCATGATTCTTGGTTAATAGCATGAGATGACAGAAACAAAACTGTAGATATAGAGGCCTTGATTTTTCTCCACGATTCCTTCAAGAACAAGGCTTGCACAATAATTTGGATCTAACAATTACAGACATGTTCTTTTTGTGACCACTCCTCAATTCAAGTTGTTTTATTATTATTGAACAATCACAGAGTAACTTAGCAATTACAACTAACATAGGGTCAAGTCCAATTTGGTTAAAATGAAACTATCAAGAAAAGTTTTCAAGGTGGAGACAAGGGAGTTGGGATAATTTAAGGGATATGTTGCAACTTGGTAGCTCACTAATTTTGGGTACAAATATGTCACGCATTCAAATACTTTCATACAGAGATAGGTACTTTTGTACTTCAAATAAAAGTTTTCGGCTTTCATCACAGTTTTAATTCTAAGAAACTTAGAATATTTACCAATGTTAAGACATTAGCTTGATATGGGATGCAAATAATAGTACATATAATTAACAAGCATAGATGAACCTTTATTATCCCTAGTTGAAATAGTAAGATAAGGTGGATAGTGAATAATAAAAAGGCAGGACAACTTAATAATCCACTTCAGAAGATAAAATCTGCATGGAAGAGGTAAAGCAAGACTCTCAAAGTAGATCACCACTTGAACTTGACGAAAATCACCTGACGTGTAACCATCAACTCGGTTGAATGAACCATCTCTTGAATTAGACAGTACTAGCTCTTCCCCAAACTGCATCTGAAATTCGTCACAATTCTCTGCCACAAACAATGGCGAGATATAAGCCCTGAGATTAACAGGTAACAAGATGGTAACTAATTTAGTCTAGGATTTCTTGACACCATACTCCTTCATCACCCAAACATCTGCCTTATTCAGTTCGTAGTTGTAACAACCAACTAAATATCCCCTTGAAACACTTAACTTTCAATAAATACCTCCGTCTTCATAACTAGGCAACGCAATATTTCCATATCTCTCTACAGCCAGATCCAAAGTAACAATCTCCCATAACACACACGATCAATGACTATGGCCCGCTTCTCAATGAAGAACCCCATTTGCAAACACACTAAGCTTTCCATGTAAATAACAACTATTGAAACCCTGAATCATTTTTCAAGATTTAACCTTTAAGCTATAAACATTAACCCTATTCTCATACAATGGAACAACTTGCAGCACTTAGATTTCAAAAAATCAACCTATAATCACTTTCGCAGACAAGCTCTATTTTGTAATAAGATATCCAAGAAGAAAATTAGATCGCACTTTATTAATGCATCAACCAGCTACTTCCTATTTGGAATTGACTGTTACTGAATTCAAGTATTCTGTATCAACATGATTTGTGCAGGTAAATAGAACATAATTGAGCATATATTTTACTATTACTATTAGCATTAACGTGGGATCAACTGAGATATATTTTGATATATGGCTTTATGAGAATATTGTTTATAACGGATACAACACTTAGGATCATTATAAAAATTCAATTCTAAACATATGAACTTACCATTGCACCAAGAGTCTCCACATCAAGAACTTAATATTTCTAAATTTTCTATCAAAAATGTAACAGATATGAAGCACCAGCAATACCACTATCCTTGGACGTAATTAGCTACACAGCAATAAATCAGTCCTAAATTGAATATAACCAAATCAAAACTATGTGAATAGCAATAAAGGAAGACTAAAGAAACAAGTGCACCTCCAGCACCATCAGTTACTTGATCGGTATACACCAACGATAGGAATTTTCATTTGTGTTGCAACACTTCAATCTTAAGAAGTGCACTCTAGCACTATTAGGTACTTTTAAATTTTAAAAAAAAAAAAAAAAGCTATACCACCATATTACTCACTTATTGATTTATCAATGATGACTAATACTAAGTGGTACGGGGTTGGTATCTCATCACAGACAATTTTTGAATCAAGTAAGCCTCAAAACTAAGACTGCAAAGCTTACTTATCCTTAAAACAAAGCCTGCAAAGCTGACTTATCCTCTGTATCAGTCATTATTGACAAATCAATATGCTTTAAGAAGTTATTAATTGTACCAGAAAAATAAATTTTAATTAACATGAGGAATAGAAGATTGAAAATCAGAATGCTCTACCATCAGGAACACTCTACAAATCTTCATCTTTACACTCAGATTCAAATATAGCAGCACTATCAAAACATGCTAAAAGCATAGGAACTTAAACTATAATATTTCCTTTAAACTGAATAGATCGATGGAATGTTGTAGATTGTCACGACCCAATTTCTCAGGTCATGTTGGCACCTACTATAACCCACCAGTAGGTAAGCCAACCCGTAGTCCAAAACAGCTAGTAATGGACTACTAATAGAAATAAAGGAAACAACGAAATAAATATAATAGCAAGGCTAATATAACCCCAAAACCTGGGGAGCCAGTACAAGAGCTTCTAATACAACAGGAGTACAAATGAAATACAGGAAAAGAGTATATATATATATATATATATATATATATATATATATATATATATATATATATATATAAGTCATCTCTGATACAACATAGAGAACAGTCTACAGTAAGAGGGAGAGTAGGGATACTCCAAAACGTTAGGAGCTCATCCCAAGTCTCCGATCCATAGCTACTCCGCATGATATACACACATCAACGGCGATAACTCGTACTATAACTTGTAAGCTGTAGAAGTGTATTATGAGTAGCAAACACGTGGTACTCAGTAGGCATCGGCCAACTGAGCTCCAGAAATAATGTAAGCATAAAATGACATGTAAGGCATGAAAATAACTACAGGCAAATATCCAAGGAACTAGGCATAACAGTGCTAATAGAGCAAGAAGGATAACTATCCTATCTTGATAGCATTCAGGAAATAAAGTGCAATACCTTATATCCCTGGCCAATATATAAATAAATAGAGAAAGAAGTATATACAGTAACACACTAGGCCAAAGGGTACATATACAATATGAATAGATCGAGGAAGAGAGAGGTATACGGTAATAACATACTTATATGTATACATATAGGACTAACTCAAAGGTAATTACCTGAAGGAGTTAACCTAACATCTCATGGTCCCTAGCCAAGTAAAGGAGCTACACTAGCACCATCAAGCCTCTACCCAAAAGGGGTGACTAATCCTAGGATAAACAATATAACTCACCGAGAAGATAAAGGAATCAAGAACGTACCTCCAATCTCAGGTACCAGTCCACAACCAACCTACCACCAACTAACCATAATAATCAATAATAAAGTAACCGGCTAGTCCGAGCAAACAAGTACCTAATCGGACCCCTATAAGCCCAAAAGGTTCACGAAAACACTCAGCAAACAGCAACCATAACATGTACCTATATAGCCCCCCATAAGACCGATAGATACATGTGCCAAACAACTCTATTAGTGATAGGCAATGCATATGAATGGATGAATGCAACATAAATCAAAACGCCATAACCATAGCGGGGACACCGGATTCGAATCGGTTCCACAATCTCAAACCATACTGTACCAAGTACCATACCATACCAAGTATATACACCTCCTCCAGCTCACCTAACTCGCAAAGACAGGACCTATGGCCACCATCCTTCTCCTGCACGACGACTCTCGGACGAAGAAACCCCCTAGGGGATTCGGGAAATCCATATACACTGCCTGGTCCCTATCCAGGACTTCCACTAATATCATAATCCATCTACTCCGTCCAGTATAAGATATATATATATATATATATATATATATATATATATATATATAAAAATCAGTACACGGACTCGAACCGCGACTAAAAATATATAAATCCATAAATCCATTGCCTAAGATCATACTCGGGACTAAATCATCATTATCATGTACAAAGGGTCAAAATATCCCTCGACCGAAGTAAATAGTAGTGGTAAAATGAGTGGATAAATAATGGACCGGAATCATCCTTGGTCGAAGTTCTAAAATATCATTTTTACTTCCAAAAGCTCCTAATCCGGTAAATAAGGTGGTACGATTCCCGTTATAAAATAATCCTTTTTAAAATGAAAAGCGGGAATAAATTCCCTTTTTGGAAATAGTAGTGAAATTAAGGTTTTGGTCGGAATCGTACCACTAAATGAGCATGAATGCGCCTAAAAATATGCATGTCATCACTAGTATCCAAATAGTACCACTATATGCGCCTAAGCGTCAGTAATCTAGAATCATGTTACCTTTAGGGATAAAATACTCACATGGATACCAACTGGCATCGTAACACAGCCTTGGACCCAATAATACAAATGGACAAAATAACGCCTCATAACTTGGGAAACTATGGTAAATGAAGGCGTAAAGTCACTAAAGGATTTAATTGGGGAAAATACTACCCAATTCACTAAGTCAAATAGTAAACCTTATACTAAAAGATCTTTAATCATCAACTATGGTTATCATGCTTATAATCAAGGGTAATAGGATTTTATGGCCATAACAAGCAAACTATGCTAAGGTTCGAGTCACACTTATACCTCGGATTCCCTAAATAGGCTAAGTCATGATTTACTAGTCATAATCATATCCTATAATTCCTACCTAGCATGCAATCTACACTATACACAATCTCATAGAGGAAGTAGACCGAATCCTACCTCGATGTCGAACCGCAACACTTGAATCATCCACAACTCATCCGTCCTTGCTCCACGATCCCGATATGTTGCCACGCTATCAAAATAGTAATCTACATGTCATTATGAGTAAAACGATACCCATATTACAATATAAAACTCCTGGCCCAAAATTGGGTCAAAATGGGCCCATAGGGCCCGCTAATGGAATTCCAAAATTGAATCCGTCACGAGGTCCCTCGAATGATAAGGAATGTGAGCTCAAAAGGTGAGCACAAACGGGACACAAATCAGGGCCCAAATCAGTCCCCAAAGATTAGGATTTCAAAGACCTAATTTCTAAGAATTTACAATGAAATGGCACGGAATTCAATGGGTAAAATGATGAATAATGACCAAGGAGTGATGAGCTAACTTACCTTAGCTTCAATAGGTGAATCCCCTCTTTATCACTCCTCATGATCTCGATAATGGTGGAAAAGGGTTGAGAAAATGAGAGAAACTAGGGTGAAGAAGGGGATATAATAACCCTAGGTGTCGCTAAAGCGGTTACCTAGCCGCTTAAGCGGCTATAGCTAAAGCGGTCAGGCAAGGAAAGGCAGAGACCTCTAAAGCGGAACTTAGCCGCTAAACCAACGTCCGCTTAAGCGAACCTCAGCCAAATAGCCAAGGCTGCTAAAGCAACTCAGGGTAGCTAAAGCGGCTCTTTGACCGCTTTTAGCGGTCAAACCAGATATCAGCTACCAAATTTTAACTAAGTCCAAAATGGACTCCGATCGGGTGCTCGAAATTCGTTCAGAACCCCGTGCGTGCAAACGAACTATGCTACCATACCAAATTCGATATTCTAGACTCAACGAAACCATCAAAATTTTCATCCGAGGTCGTTTTGATTAAATGTGGAGCCCACACCTATAGTTCCATTTTTCACCAAACTACCCAATAGCCCAAAACGAGTCCGGAAGCCTCGAGACCCGTACCAAGGGTCTCTATAGCCTAAAATCAACTTTTCATAGCTGATGGCTCTGTCAGAATTCTCATCTGAGATTGTATACTAGAAGTTTTGGTCCAAGATCAAATCCTTAACAACGAAAGCTCCCAAATAGGGAAATGAGTCTAAAACCCAAATGGATTGTCTGGTAACCGAACCGACAGTTTCGACAAGTAATAAACAACTTTTAGTCGTTATGGGAAGGCTCAAAATATCGGAATGCACGAAAATCAAGAAAATGACCTGGAGGGTCATTACAGAGATATAGTGGAAACGTTACTTGTGTCGTACCAGACTACCAAACATAAAACCTCACTTTGACTTGCCACTTGCTGAAGGCATGTAACAGAATTTATCAAAAGAAACAGACATTGAAAGAACATGAGAAAGTTAGGAGTTTATTCATGTACACAATAGAAAAGAGGCATCACCAATTTCGAGTTAGAGAAGGGTAAGTAGCCAATGAGACTTTGATTATTTGTAGAATCAAAGTAATTTAGGTAACTTTTACTAATTATAACTCCATTTTAACACCAAAAGAGCAATAACCTTTAGGTCACCCTTTCTTTAAGTTATGATGTATAAACTCTTTTAATATTAACAACACTTGGTATTTGATTCAAGGCATACATAAGGCTCCTAAAATGCAACTTTAGGGAGATAATTCAAATTTTCAGCTAAGCACATATGAAGAAATAGAGCTCCAACCATTAAAGTTTAAAAAATCAAACACAACATAAACATCCCAGAAAAAAAAAATCATCTAAGCATACATCCATCAATACACACTTCCTATCATACATATGGGAATCATGTGTGCATCAGAATAAAATGATCCCCACAGATACCTTAAATCAGTGGACTCAAAAATACAGAGAAATAGTATAGCTACGCAGCAACAAATCTGTCCTACATCGCAGACAAGCGAAGTTCAGCTAGATGTGAATAGCAAGAAAATACGAGAAAAGAAATACCTTAGCTTGGATCTGGACAATCAACAGAGACAATGTGTGGGAGGATACATTTTGAAGCTCAAATGAAAAATGAAGCGTCTAAATCTATTAGTGAAAAAGTGCACTGGTGGACACACAAGCTCCAAATTAGTTCACTAATGATATACAATGGAGAGATACTCATGCAAAGCATATCCAAGAATTTACCTGAGATTTGGAAAGTCTATCATAGAAGATGCCTCGGAGAAGATATCTACAAGCTTATCAAGAAATTTAAACTACAAAACCGAAATTAGCTAACTGCTGGATAAAAAAATCTCCATATTAGCTCTGAATAGAGAGCTAAACCACTCGGATTGAGAAATCTAAGCTAATTATTTTTGCCACTGTGAAGAAGCAAAAGAAGATCTGGAGAAACCTATGCTTGTGTTTTGTCTATGTAATAAAAGCAAATGAAGCTTCTACACTTCAGACAAAGAACAATTATTATTACTACTATACTTTCCTAATTGTTTTTTTTTTTTAGTTTGGGCCTCTAGAGTTTGGGCTACAGTTGAGGCTCAAATTTTGTAATTTTTTCATTTTGTGCCTATTCCGGGTTGGGCCAGGCATTAAGCTCAATTTTTAATCTTCAATTCATTTTCATAAACAAAATTTAAATTTTAATATATTATTCCATATAAGTTTTACTCCCTCCTTTCCAATTTATATGACGTATTTTTAAATAGGTACGCATTTTAAAAATATGAAAAAAAAATTAAAAAAATTGGTATAAAATAAATTATACGTGTTTGTGTGACTATAAACCATTTCATTCTAAATATATAGTTATTTCTATTAAATGAATAAATGTGTCATTATTTTGGTGACTACTAAAAAGGAAACCGTGTCATATAAATTGAAATAATATAAGATCAATATTATAGGTCAAAATTTAATTTTATAAAAAATTGGAATTGAATTTTCGAGAATGATGATAAAGTACTATATTGATTTGAACATTTTCTTCTTAAAAGTATGTCTATAATAATTGAGATACATCTTCTCATTAAGTTATCAGCCCATAAAAAATAAACAATATATAATAGTTGAATTACAATAAAATTTTAAAAAAATTGATATTATATACCATACAAAAATATTATTATTTATTAACGAATGATCCAAAATAAGATCGAGAATAAAATATTTCAATTTAAAACACATAGTTCATATACATATATTTATATACTAGTTTAGTATACGTGCTTTGCACGTGTATATAACGTAGTTAATAATAAACGCATCAAAAAAATAAATTGTTATGTGTTCGTTATATTATTAAGTACAAAATTTTTAAAATATAACGCAAAATATAATACGAATAGAAAAAATGATTACCTCTTCGTTAACTAAATATCACAATTTTTTGAGTACCTTCATTTTGCTAACGACCTTCATGTTGTTTAACACTACTTCCGTTCCAAGATACTGTCTTCCTTACTAAAAATAGATGGTTTACAATACTTTTATGTTCTTTTTTAGTTGTCATGTATATTGAAAATAGTTGTTCCCAAATATTGGTCAATTTAAAAAGCAAGAAAGAATTAATATGATCATTTTGTTTTCTCAAAAGAAAAATTATTATACAATTATATAGTAAATACAATTTTATCTATTTTAGAGTGTTCTAATAAAGGGTAAATATACTATAAACCTGTAAAGATTCCATCATAAAAATGTTAGGTTAGGCATATTTATACATTTGTGAATGGTAAGTTGTTGCTTTGCTCGTTTCCTTTTAGTTTGTAGTAATGTAAATTTCCAAATTTTTGTTGCAATGCTGAGAATTGTAAGAGCATACACTCAACAATATTTTGAGAAAGTTGATTGTTGGATAATCGTTAACTTTGGTGTCCTATATCTAAATTTCTTGTTTAAGAGATTCAAACTATAGAGGATTAAATTTTAAAATTTTATGTCGTGAAAATTATGTTTTAGATATTCTATTAAGTTAGTTCAAATTTCCGGTGCATAGCAATTTCTCTATGTTATTCAACGTATGCAACAAATTAATTTAATTTGAGTGTTTATTCAAAAAAATAATAATTGAAACTTTGAAAAGAATAAACAGGAGTAACTAATTAGTAGATGGAGAAGACAATTCTACCTGAACTACAAATGGCAACGTAGCATACTTATCCAACTTGAAAAGCTGAAAAATATAACAAACAATACGACAATCAAGTATATCAGAACAAAACGATTAAACATAACCTTCACATCAAAAACAACATATAGTAACAAAATAAAAACTATAATAAATTAAATAATACGATAATTAAGATATCAAAATAATACGATTACACCTAATCTTTACACAAAATTTCTTAAAGTCTGACTGATCAATCATCTACCACCTGTAAACTACAATAAATAATATGAGAATGGAGATATAAGAAAAATACGATTACATCTAATGTTTACACAAAAATTCATCAAAGCCCGATCGAACATTCATCTATCATCTGTAAACTAAAACAAAACAATACGATAATCGAGATATCAAAAATAATATGATTAAACCTACCTTTTCTTTTACACGCTTTGAATCCACCTGAGGCCAGCGGGTAAAATACACCCACCCTTCATGAAATACCTAACAACTTCAACCAAACAACTTCAAACTATAAGTACGATAAAAAATAAATCTAGTACAAATCAATACAAACACAAGGGTAAATAATTTCAACATATCAAGAACTAAATATTACTAAAATAATATATCAATATATAGTCTGATATCTAGAAATTTTTCATAATTGCCATCTCTGTATGCCCCTAAACCAAGGCTGACAATCATAATTTGTTGTATTTCAACAAAAATTATACAAAAAATATCATCCCTACTATATAGAATTACAAGAATAAAGTTATATATAAAAATACCTTTACGTAGTGATTTTAAAATATTGAGGAAAGGAATCCAAACTGGGAAAGAAATCAAAGCAATAAAAGGTAACGTAGGAATTATATAATATTGAAAAGAAAATAAGAACTTTTTATCTAACAAACCTATGCATAATTATGATCTGCCAACGTACCTATATCATATATTTCAAGGTTTTTTTAGGACTTTTTATTTATTATCATATATTTTAGGACTTCTTTTTCACTTACACAGGAAAGAAAACCTACCAACATTAATTCTTCATATATTTTTCCTCTTACCATATAATTTAGGACTCCTAAATTTTTAATATTATAATCAATATTATAAAGTTAATTAAATAATAATTGGAGGAAAAGGGCAAAAAGATGATTTTGTCTAAAGGAAAGACTTTTAATGAAGGGCAAAAAGTTCGAATCACTTTTTTAAGAGTCTTCACACTTTTAATATATTATAGATTATAGATTATAGATATAGATTATTTTCCTTTTAGCTTTTATTTTCATTTAATGACTCAAGTAAATAATTTAATACTCCATCTTTTATAGATTTAACAATAAATAAACGGTCGTGATCAAATGGTATGTTCCACAATTAATAAACTAATAAAAATTTTAATATGATCTAACTAATAATAATTTTTATGATATTTTTCGTTAATAATTTCCGTGCATCACAAAGTAAGTATATTTTTCTTTATTCTTTTTTTAATATTTTGGTAACATGTTTTTATTTTATAGTAATTTATTCTATTCGGATTTTGTTCAATGTAAATATCAAAAATAAAAAATTTGATTAGTAAAATTCAATAGGAATATATTATAAATTTAAATGATTATACATTTTGTCAATATCTAATTAAGTAGCCTAATATAGTTCTGAGCTTTACTTGGGCTATTAAATTTTGTTTGTTTTGTGATGTAAATATGATATCTGTCCACTACTATTTTAAAACTTTTATATCATGCATTTTGGTCACTTTTATTTTTTAAAATATAACAAAATAATTTAATTATATTATATTTTAGATAAAAGGTACTATGATTTAATATACTTGAATAAGACATTGCGATCTGAATTTTTTAGAAATAATACGTCAATTATCCGCGCATCACGCAGGTACGTAAACTAGTATCATTAAGAACAAACTTCAATAATCAATTTGTCAATATAACTACAAATTTAACAAACTCATTTAACACCATTTTTATCTTTTCATATATGTATGTGCTCAGTCATACATAAATAAAAAACATATTAAAAATAGCTAAAGTTTCAGTCATATGTGTCTGATGCGGAAGCGAAAAAGAAGAAATATTATTTTGTCTGAAAGTTGTCTAATATTGAATATTGGTGTAAAAATAAACATAAGGTGAATATTACTTAAATGGGGAGATCAAAACAGGACACCCCGTAAATTTTTTACAACAATTTCCATCTAATTAAATTTGAAGTTTAATCAACAATTCTCCAAGGTGGAGGAGAAGAAGCGATCTAAAGTTTTGTTCATGTGATTAAAATTAAATAGAGTATATTACAAATGCTGATTAATATTTTAAATAATAGCTTTAAAATTAAAAACTTCAGAAATAGCAAACGTGAATGATTAATTAAGCGACTTGTAGCTACCCTAAATAGCAATTTGTATTTTGTATTTGAGAACTATTTCTGTTGACAAATACATATACAAATCTATGGATTTCACGTTTTTTTTGTCATACTGTTGAGATAAAAAAGGAACTGAATATTTTAACCACTAAAATCACTCGTCCATTTGAAATTGAAAATTTCATTTCCATAAAGGATGCTATTCAACGGAAAACATGAAAACGAGTACGCTCAATTCAAATTCAAAAGGAATTTTATCAGTCAATTTTTTTTCCTTTCATCAGCTTCAAAATCAATCATAATTTCATCTATCAAATTATGTATTATGTATTTGTGGACTTTTTTACCAGTGAATATATGTATTTTGAATATAGTTGACTTTGATTTCGTAATTCTATTAGTTAATCTGTGAAAATAGTTTGTTTATGTATTTTGTGAGAAATTTAGCTTGTCATCTTCAGAAAAATTCAAATCTGAGTGAAAGTGAATATATGTATTTTGAATGTATTTTGAACAATATGCAGATTTTGTTCGAAAAACAGTTTGTTATGTTCAAAAAAAATTCAAATTTGATTGGAATTGAATATATGTATTTGAATGTAGTTGAATATGTTAACTGATTAAATATGTTTAATGTGAAATTTTGAATTTTGATAACGATATTGATGAACTGGAGATTGACAATGACAAACATCTATGTTCTTGTGAAGCACTCTGAAAAATGGACACTTGAAAAAACTATGATAAATAACATCACATATGTTATCACCATACAACCACCTATAGGATGTATTAGCATCTCATATTAATGTAGATTTGAACCGCAAAAGTATCAAAATTGAATATAAAATCACCGACAGTACAAGACAAATACATATACATAATGATATGGGTGCGAAGGTGTATATTTTGCGAAAAAAGAAGATCAGGGAGATGAATTTTGGGGAAGATAAAATAAAGAGAAAATATGCAAAACATAGTTTAGTTGAATTTAGGGGAAGATAAAAGATGCAATAACTGAAAATAATGGTTACTTGATTTTGTGGAACACAATTTTGTACAGAAAATGTGAGAAATATGAGAGAATTTAATCAAAAAAATAGGACAATAATTTTTAAAAAAATAGAAAAACATGTAAAATAAAGAAGGAAATAAGACAGGTGAATTTGTAAAAATAAAATAAAATACATATATACATACATAAGTCTGCAAACATGTACAATCACTCAAAAATACATATGCAGTGATAAATGTATTTGCAAATATATTTGTAAAAAAAAAACATACGCTACTGTATAAACCTGTACAATACTTTAAAATACATATGCAGTTACATATGTATTTGCAAGAATATACATATAGATACCCAACTAGAGAAAACCTGCACAATCACTTAAAAATACATATGCATTTATATATATACCTATTTGCAGCTGTATTTGCAAAAGATATGTATACATATCCAACTATACAAACCCGCACAATCACTTAAAAAGTACATATTCAAAATTAAAAACAACACCACGATTCAACACTTCCTCCTCTTCTTCTTCGGAAGATTCTTTTTCTTCTTCGAAAGATTCTTCTTCTTCTTCTTCTTCGAAAGATCTTCTCCTTCTTCTAAAGATGATTCTTCTTCTTCTTCGGAAGATTTCTCAACTTCTGGACTTGAAATTTTGATAGTTCCTTCAATTTCTTTTCCTTTCTTTTTTGTTTTTTTTACTAGTTTTTGAATTTTTGAGGGGTTTTGGAGAAGAAAATGTGATTCAATGGGGAAGATAAAACATGCAATAGCTGAAATTAATGATTATCTGATTTTACAAAACACAATTTTGTGTATAAAACGTGAGAAATATAGTAGAATTTGAAATTTGAAATTTGAAATCGAAAAAATAGGATAATAATTGAGAAAAATAAAAAAGAGGTAAAATCAAGAAAAGAAGAGAATAACTACAAAGCGTGAAAAGGAGAGGAATTAACTGTATCAAAAATAGTGGCTTGACCCCACTGAAAATATTGCTATTTTTGTTATAAAATATAATTATTTTAAAATATTGTCATTTAGCTTAATTATAGGCTTAACTTTGGTAGGACTTTTCCCAAATTAAAAAGTGACTAATGGCGAATTTAACGTCAGATCCAAATTGGCATTCTCCTCCAATTGGGTCGTCAACAATTTCCAACATGGCCCAACTCAAAACGGCTTAGCGAAATTATAAAAACAGCATCACCATTTTTCTCCTCTTCATTATCCAGCCATGCCTACCATAACTACCGTACCTTCCAGAATTGGAATTCTATGGAACAACTTCGATGCTCCAAAATACCACTTTTTCAACACTTCCACTAAGTTCTCACTTTCAATTCCCTCTATTTCAACCCCTAATCTCACTCTTCACAAGCTTTCATCACATGCAATGCCAGCCAATTCGTTCCGAGCCAACGCTTCCTCTGCTATTGGTATTCTCTCTCTCGTTTCATTTTACTTGGCCTCCTTACTAAAAATAGTTGTTTTAATTTACCTGTTCAATCTATGAAATCGAAGAAACGTACTAACCTTATCATTAAATGACTACATGAAAGTAAAATAAACCCCTAATGAATATATTCGTAAGGAGAGTGCCAAGTCGGGCTAAGTAAAATGAAATGAGGGAGTAGAATTTTAGCTACACATGTTCTGGTAGAGACAATCGCTGACGTTCTGTTAGTTAATTAAGCTTAAGTTTTACAAAGTAGCTTATCAATGGGTGATTCTACCTTCAAATCAGGGCTTACCTGATAGACAAAGTGTTCCCTGGCTTGTGTGGAATAGTGGAGGGTGGGCAGTACGCGAACTTCCCCTTGCAATTTCCTATCCTCAAAAAGGTCAGAGGGAACAACTCTAACATTGTGGGAAGGCTCGCTAATTCTACGTTTAAATATCGAGTGAAATTGGGTTTATTTGCATATGCACTTGCTCATTGTTAACTTGAAGTGCTTTAGAGATTATGCTACATATGCAGTAGCATTCATCTTTGTATAACTTGAAAATGTGCCTCAGAAATTATGCTAGATATGCAGAAATTTGTTGTTTCTCATTTAGCTGCTGCATTTACTTTTGCATTCATATGCTTTCAAATTTGGGAACCGTGCATTTGGCAAGAAGATATTCTTTGGTTAATTGGATCACATCTGGTGAATTATATGTATATAACCTTAGTTATCCTGTGAGGAACTTCTTTGGTTGTGCTAATTTCTATGTCCAAGCAACTCAAGAAGTAACTCCCGGATTCCAATATTGACACACAGCCAATAGTCCCTAAAATGTATGACACCATTTCATTTCTATGCTCCTTACAAAACTTTCAAGAATTCAAAATTCATTAAACTATTCAAAATTTAAATTTAATTGTGTTGTCTATATCAAGCTAACTGTTCAAGCATTACATCAGTATTTTCGTTCACTTTCTATTGTTATCTTTCTCAAAACAATTCCGTCACTTTCACTAAGATAACAAAAAATTCAAAGTACATCTTAAATTCTATGTCTAATCTAATAGTGTTATAGAAATGGGACGGAGGGGTAATTATTAGCAATAGGTGGTGAATCGATGTTTGGTAGAATGTGTACTGTTTTATTCTTTAGATATATATCTTCCTAAAGTTCAATTGTCAAGTTTCATTTTTTTAGTCTTACTTATTGGTTCCTGAAGACGCTCCAAGTGAAGAATTGGAGGCTTCTTCAAGGGAAGGCGTTGGAGCAAACGACTTGTTAATTGTAGGACCTGGAGTTCTTGGGCGTTTAGTGGCTGAAAGATGGAAAGAGGTACATCCTGAACTAATAACCATATGATTTCTTTGAGAAGTAACCATCCTACCTCGTAACCTAATTAAAAATATACATGCACATTTATCTTGTTTGTTAAATCTAGTTATTAGGGAAATGTTTGATGTTCATTTTCTGAAATTGATATTAGTTGTATGAGTTTCTGGCTTACTAACAGTGACAGACTGGTGGATTTCTGCTAGGCTTAGTGGAGAATGCATCATAATTGAGACTGCTAAGAGTTTTTGACCCTTTAATGTGGCAGGAATACCCAGGCTGTCAGATTTTTGGGCAGACGATGACCACCGATCACCATGACGAACTTATTAAAATGGGAATTAGTCCATCTTCGAGAGAGACCAAGTTTACGTCTAAGTTCCCTTATGTTATATACTGTGCTCCTCCATCCCGGACTGAAGACTACCCTGGTGATGTTAGGTAAGCTTGGCAGTTCTTGCAATAGCTATCTCCGATCAACTATCTTTGGAGGCATTCTTTGATATTTACTTTCAAATATTTTGGTGCTCATTAGGCATGGTGCATGGT
Organism: Capsicum rhomboideum; assembly: GCA_031232105.1. Taxonomy (NCBI): domain Eukaryota; kingdom Viridiplantae; phylum Streptophyta; class Magnoliopsida; order Solanales; family Solanaceae; genus Capsicum; species Capsicum rhomboideum. Next base: position 105,990,090 of record CP124719.1, on the reverse strand, counting down.
GTGTCAGTTCTTCAGGAACAAGAACATCAAGATGGGAAATTTTTTGTTAACATCTCATATAGAGACAAATGCTTTAAACAGTTATGCAGTACGAAGCAAAATATTTTCTTGTTTAGTAAAACTATTGTTTTGTTCTGAAGTAGTCCCTCCTTTCCTACTGATGTATGATTGCTGCAAGCATCCCAGCTAGACAGTAGCAGTAAATGCTTTATGTAGCAGGCAGCTGCATGAGTAGTATTGTACATTTTCAAAATCATGTGTAGGGGATGGTCAGACCAGTCTTCTGATTCGGCTCTGCTAATCTGGCAGCAATGTTCAGTAGCAAATTTAGGTTTAATGATTCCCAACATTGTTATTATTTGTCAGCATTGATTTTCTTCAGATTCTCTGTGCTGAATTTGATCGTATTGATACTATAATTTGATTTAATACTACAAAACTCAGTGCCACCTTAAATTAATTTCTATTTCACACATCCAATGAGCAGGGATGCTGCATTAAGATGGAGCGGTGAAGGTTCTTTCCTATTTACCTCAAGCTCTGCACCATATGACTGCTCTGATAATGGATCTGTAGATGAGGTGTGATATCTTGCATAAACAATATACTGCTGGTAACAGCTTCTTATTCTGATTGGTTCCTCTTGAAGGGATTCTTGCCTTGCCAATTAAAGATGCAGGCTTTGGAAACTGGCTTTTCTGAAGGAAATTACTGAATTTTAATTCATGAAGTTTCATCCTTGATAGAATTCTTTATGTATTTCAGCAAGGACGTCTGAACTTTCGTTAAACCCTTTTGGCTGTCAAATGTGTAGGATGGTCCCATAGTCCCAATTGGAAGGAGCCCAAGGACTGATATACTTCTCAAGGCAGAGAAAGTAGTGCTGGAGTTTGGTGGTTGTGTTGTTAGATTGGCGGGTCTTTATATATCCTTGGATACAGATCAAAGATCTAGAGTTTTTTCTGTGTAGCCTTTAGATCTTCACTTTTTATTTACCTTGACCGCTAACACAAGGAAGACAGAGGTGCACACACATATTGGTTACATAAAGGAACTGTGGATATTCGCCCTGATCACATCCTCAATATCATCCATTATGAGGTGACTGGAAATCCATGTTTTGAATCATGCTTAGTTTAGAGGTTACACTTTGTTCTTCTTCATGTGTCTACAGCAGGGTCGGTGATATTTCGGCCTGTCTTTTCTTACAGGATGCTGCCTCCTTGTCAGTGACCATCTTGAAGAAGCGATTCCGCAGTCGGATTTTTTTGGGTTGTGACAACCACCCCTTATCCAGGTCATCCAATCTACATGATTGTTAATATTTCTGGCTCAAAGTCGTAACTCTCTGACCCATGTTGCCCTTATTTGTTGTATTATCTTGCCAATATCAGGCAGGAGCTAATGGACTTGGTCAATAAAAGTGGGAAGTTTGAGAAAAAGTTCGAGGCTTTTACTGGTAACTGACTGTCTTTTGAATCCTTTAGACACTGGCTTGGCTTAAAGAATCATGCTATAACAGTCATTTATTCCCTTCTTTCAGGAACTAATGGCCCTCTAGGGAAGAAGTTAAACAATTCAAAGACTCGTGCTGAACTAGGATGGGAGCCGAAATATCCAAGCTTCGCTCAGTTCCTTGGAGTTTCAGATTAAATTGCTGCAGGAGCTCTATATTTTCGAACTATTGAAGAAATACAGGTGAACTATTTTTGCAGAGTTGTCTTTTAATGCGGCATGTTTTGATCAGTGCTTTGTGAATTTAATTGCACCATGTTATGCAGATATTGCGTGTGTAACATAAGCCTGTGTTTTGGTTTGTGTACCGTCTCCTCTGTAATTTGTTATTCTGAAAGGATGGTTGTGTTTGTCGATTACTTCTGAGATGTTTATAATATTGGATTAAGATGACATTCTTGAAATGTTGGTTTTATAGTTGGAAAATTAAATGGGTAGGAAATGTTACGGTTTTATTATCTTCCTCTTGTGTAACTTTCTTTTACTGGTAGCATTCTTGTCATTGATCAATTAGTATACTTAAGCAGCAGATAACCATGACAGTAAGATGGTTATAAGCCTGAGAAGTTGGCGATTACGAAATTAGGCCATCCAATTGGTTGGACTTATGTTCAACTTAATTTGTTTACCAACCTACTATTTTCAAAGCCGTTCTGATCATCCTCTTTTAATCGTAAATTGCATGAAACCCCCATTACCGACCTACCCATTTTCTCTTTTAATGCTTGCATTGGTCGTTTCTGAGAGGATTTTAGTGAAGGAAACGGGAGACCCAACATTGTTGGGCTTGAAAACTTTTGATTTTGAAATTTTAATTTGAAGAATTGTTGTTAGTTTCGAAGTGAGTGACACAAATAATTGGTTCTGGCATTTTTGGAAAGTTCATATTGTAATTTGGTCTCATTTGGAGCTGATGTGAGGAATAATTGTTTCTGGCATTTTTGGGAAGTTCATATTGTAATTTGATCTCATTTGGAGCTGATGTGAGGTGTTTGATAAATTTTTAAAACTCATCATTGTTGAGCTTGAAGTTCTTGGATCTGAAACTTTTACTTGGAGATTTGTTGCTTGATTCGAAGTGGGTATACAAAATATTTTTTATAGTACCTGCGGAAAGTTTATATTGACCGGAAATTTGTTTACGAAAAGATTTGTCCATTGCCACTTTGATGAATTAGTTTTTTCAATATTAGAATAGAAAATAAATAACGAGAAAAAAAAATGGATAAATTTGAATGAGTTAGCATTCAGATTGTACAAATCAATGTGAAGAAGAGGTTCAAAAGATAGTTTATTTATAAAATATAGGAAAATGCATTTACTACATTCAAGTTTACTAGATCACATATTCCGGCGGCTATTATTTCAATTTGAGTTTGATTTACCGAATGGACAATAATGAATGTAATCCACGCATGAAGAGTGGTAGTAGACCTGTCGGCTCCAACGATAAAATTTCTTCAAAACTGAAAGAAGGAATTGACCAAGTTGATCAAATAGAGGAAGTAGCGTAGGAAGATCTCCAAGGAATAACAACTAATAAGACCTTGTTAGAAGAGACCCAGTACTTTAAAAAAATGATGATGAAGAGATTTCAATAAATTCTCTCTTCATGTACGGGAAAAAGTGGAACCGAAATGAAAATGCTCAAATATTCCATCGAATTATTACAAATGACTCATTTATGTCATTCATTATAAGCTTGGCTCATCGATGTCATTGCTATTGAAAGTTTGACTCATCTATGACACTGCCATTACAGAAAGGTTCATTCGTGCCATTATTTTGTAACGGTGATTTTTGCAAAATCATTTTTGTCACGTGGCCTCTTATTAGAGGTCCACATTAAGACTGGCCGCCGGACCGGTACCAGTACCGGTTCATACCGTTCCGGTAGGAACTGGTTCGGAACGGTATGGAATCTACCGGTATCCGGTTTCACGGTTTCATTCCGGGAAACCGGTACCGGTCCATACCGGTTCATTCCGGTTCCAGTCCGGTCCGTTCCGAAATGTAACGGTAACTAGCCGTTGGGGACCGTTGCCAACGGCTAGTGGCCCCCCAACGGCTAGTTTGACCCCCCCCCCCCCACCAGCCCCCCCCTCTCCTTTTTCAAAATCTTATAAATACCCCTTCTCCATTCAAATTTTTATTCACAATTTCAATTTTTCAACTTTCATCCTCTCTCAATTTTCTACTCTCAATATCAATAAATTCTATAATTATTATTATTATTTTGCAATTGAAGTATAATTTGGTGACTTTTGGAGGAGCAATCTTTTTCAATTTTCAAATTTCGGTTATAATCGTCTGCTTTTACGACAGACGTTTGGTACATTCGTTCCACTCTCTAGTCTTTTAATTTATTTTTCGTATTTATTAGTTTTGTTTTGTTTGTTTTAATTTGCTACTTTCATATTTTATTTCATTATATTATGGATTCCTCTAAAAAAAAAATTTGGTAAAAAAAGTATTGCACAAAAGGCAAAAGATTTTATGAAATTTGGTAAAAATAAATAAATCAAGGTTCTTCTAGTTCTTCTCACTTGCCTCAAGTTAGATTTAATACGGATGATTTTACTCATGTTAATGAAACTGATTTTGCTCATCCCTCTATCATAGAAATTAATAGCAATACCCCTATTCCCCATGAAGCTTTCGAAAGATCGTATAATGATTTTGAAGATGAATTAGATGAAGAAGTAGAATTACATGTGGATGATGGTTTAGATGATACACCAACTAGTCCCACTCCCGCCCTTGCTAGTGTCGAAGCTCCAACTCAGGATAATCCTCAGGCTGGAGCTAGTCGTCTCTCTATTTTCCGATTAGGGGTAAAATCACAACACAACGTGCTTTAAAATCAGCTGTGTGAAAATTTTGTTATTTGAATGATGAAAAAACTGTTACTACGTGTGGTATTTGTAAACAACAGTGGAAATATGTATCTGGCGGGTCTGGAGGTTCTATTGGGGGGTTAAAAACCCATTCGATTAAGAAACATCCGAGAGAATGGAATGCATATATGGCTTCCCGTCAAACTATCGATTCTGGCGCTGGACCCTCTATTGCCGGGTCAAATATGTTTCAAACTGAACTAAACCCTTCAAACCTGACTGGTCCTGTTACACAACGACCCTATAATAGGGATCGTGATCGTGAAAATTTTGCAAAAATGATTGCTGTCTGTGGTTTGCCTTTTAATTTTGGAGAAAATGAAGGTTTTATAACATATATTCGGGATACATATAATCCCAGTTTTGAAGGGTTTTCAAGAAGTATGGTAAAAAGAGATATTTTTGAATTTCAAGAAAAACATATGCAATTTCTTCGTAGCTATTTTTACATGATGTATTGTAGGGCTGCTATTACCACTGATATGGGTCGTAGTCCTAACGGTAACGATTATTTAACTGTTACTGCACATTGGGTTGATTATAATTGAAATTTGCAAAAAAGAATTATTGCTTATAAAATTTGTGAACATAAAAAAACCGGTGTTTATATTGCTTCTACTGTAGGTCAAATTTTAGAATTTTATTTTTTTTCTGATAAAGTGATTAGCATTATTTTAGATAATGCTTCTGCTAATTTAAATGTTATTTCTCATCTAGAAACTAGAATTTGTCCAATTAGTAAATATGTTTTTTATGTTAAATTTGTTGCACATATATTAAATTTAGTTGTGAAGGATGATATTCAATTATTTGATAATACTTGTGATAAAGTTGAAAATGTTGTGTTTTGGATTTTTCATATGCATAATACTAGTAGAATTAGACAATATAAAGAATTTTGTCGATCGTATCAACTTTCGTATAAAAAAATTCCAAAACAAGTTAAAACTAGATGGAATTTTTTTTATGAAATGATTGAAGATGCTTATACATATAGACAACCTATTACTATGATGTTTAATTCTCATAACGCTTATCCTAGTCATCAACTCAATAAAAATGATTGGAATCAAATAGAAGCACTTAAAGATTTTTTGAAATCATTTTATGATGCTACAAAAGTTTTTTCTGGATTATATTATCCCACTATTTCTGAAATTTTAATACATATATGGTCTATTTCATCCCTTTTTGCAGAGTATAAAGATAATGAATTTTTTAAAAATGCTATTGTAGCTATGGTTGAAAAATTTTAAAAATATTTTTTTCCTATCTCCCAAATTTATTTAATTGCAATTCTTTTTAACCCAGAATATAAAGAACATGGTGCAAAAGCTTTGGTTAAAGGAATTTATCAAAATTTAAATATTCAACCGCATGAAAGTCCCGATTTGATAACTTGTCAAAACAGCATTCACACTTGTGCTAAGGAATTGTATGACAAATATTGCACAATCAATAATGTTGAAGTTCCTCAAACTTCTATGCCTAGACTAGATGCCCATGGTAGAGCACAATCATCACTTGGTCTTCATTCTTCTCATAAATGTGAATTTGTTAAATATCTTGATCAGGGTTCTGATACTATCACAAATCAAGAAGGCGTATCACAGTTATTGAATTGGTGGAGGGCTCGTGGTCATCAATATCCAAAACTTAGCAAGATGGTGAAGGATGTGCTAGCTATTCAAGGATCATCCGTAGCTTTGAAGCAAGCTTTCAGTGCGACAAGATTTCAAATCGGCGATCATAGATATTCATTAGCAGAAGACAGTTTGGAGGTATCAGTGACTTTTAGAGATTGGATCAACGCCGAACGAAGAAATAAAGGAGTTCCAAAGTTAACTAAATTACAAGAAGATTACTTAGATGCAATCATTGGATGTAATAGTGATGATGGCATTGAAACTGAAGATCGTCAACAAGTTTTACCAAGATCGGAGGTTATTGGTCAAAATTTACAAGAGTTAGAACAAAAATTTATAGGATTATACAACTATTAGCTTACATTCGAGGCTTAGTTGAAACAGAACCCTTCTTAGAAGGTGGCTGCGTAAATTAGGCGTTCTACTAATAGTTGTAAATTGTAATACAAATTTGAAATTTTGAATAAATTGGATTGATTTTTAATTTTATCATACTTTTACTTAATGCATTTCCTTTTTGTTTAGTTTGAGTGTTTAAATTAGCAACTTATAAACTTAAAAATTTATATAACTCATAAATTGAAAAACTTTAAAAAAAAAAAACTTTAACAAAGTTATATACTTTTATATAAACTTTAAAATTCAAATATATAAACATCAAAAAATATAAACTTAAAAACTTAGAACTTATAAATTGAAAAACTTAGAAAAAAAACATATTTAAACTTAATTCAAAATATTTAAAAACTAAATTTAAACTTAAACTACATAATTCAAAATATAACTTTTATTCTTTAACTAAAATGTAAAAAATAATTTATTTATTCAAAATATAAAAAATTATTTTTTTAAAAAATTAATATTAAAATCGCCCGTACCGGTTATCCCATTCCGGTAGTATACCGGCTACTAACGGAATGGAATGGAACCGCGGTTTCATACAGGTTATTCCAAATCGATACAACCTGGTACCGATTCCATTCCGGGCCGATTCATACCGGTCCAGCCCGGTACCGGTCCATTCCGGTCCGGCCATTCCATTCCTGCAGAATGCCCAGTCTTAGTCCACATTACCAAATCCAAATCAACCAATATTACTTAAAATAAAAAATAAAAAATCGGTCCCATTAAAATAAAATTTGATCCACACAGTTAGAATAAAATTGGACTTATTAAAAATAAAAATCAAACTAATTAAAAATAAAAAACAAATCCATTAATTGTGTCGGGTTTTATTTTAATGCGTATTATTTTTTATTTTGATTTAAGTAATATTGGTTGATTTTGGATTTAGTGACGTGGACTTCTTGTAACACCCCGTACTTTTCTAACCTCACTTGACACCTTGGGATCATATCTACATAGGTGTTGAGATGCCATGCATATGTGTTTTAGAGTGTCATTGGTGAAACATTTGATAGCGGACTTAACATGTGCGATTAGATCTTTGTAGGAGGTGTGTTGTGATCTCGTGGAGCATTTGGGTAAGAACTCGTACACATTTTAACCTCATTTGGTGACTTTAAGTCATGTTTACTTGATGGTTAAGATCACTAAGTAAGTATTTTGTAGTGTTTTGATAAGGGATTGGACGATACGTAAACGTTGGATAAGTGGCCGGAAATTTCAGCAAAGTGCTGAAACTTGCGCCACTACCCTGTTTCAGGGGTGTGGCGCAAGCCACCTGCAGCCAAAAACTTCAGAGAAGGCTGCAAACTTGCGCCACTAATAATTATGCCCTTCCGGAGTCGTTTCGTAACGCAATTCTACGATTTCTTGATGGTTTCTTTTGGTTCTTTGGAGTTATTTGAGCATTGTTAAAGCTTCAAACACTTCAATATACTCCTACATACTCCTACATGATCAAATCATGAAATGTGAATAGTGATCCAAAATGTTCAATGAAGCCAAGGGCGACTAGAATTCCAATTTTTTTGCGATCGAAAGGACGAATGAGAATTGCTTAAAAGAATATTGTCGTGACATTATGGAATTATGTAAACATGAGATATATGGTTAATAATACATGGAAGTTAGTGGGTTACATGGATATGTGTTATTGGGCCCAATATGAGGCCCAAAAATGAAAGAAAATACATGGGCCCAAAGGCAAAAATGATCCATTCTTTCAATAATTGACCAATTGAACATATCCCTTAATGCCACATGGGGCTAAGGAGGACCTTGGGTCTATATAAAGTCCCCAACATCAGATTTTATTCCCCAAAGCCTCTCATAACTTTTGGATATTTTTACAAACATTTCTTTCATTTCCAAACCCTAAAGCAAATAAACCTTAAGGCATATTTGGACAAGATCATCCTATTCCAAGCTTTGGTAAGTGTTTATTTTCATGGATTAACATATTATATGCATGGGAGATTATGTATATTATGCTAGTTGTGTTGGCAAGGTGATGAATAGTGTATTTTTGCCTTTGGTGAAAGATGTGTCATCTTGGTAATTTGAACTTGAATTAGGCCTTGTGCCTTTGATGAAAAAGCATGGTATGGACAAAATATGAACATGTATGGTATTATTTTTGGTCTTACACTTGTTCTTGTCTATAAGTGAAAATTATGGAATTTTGGCCGATATGTGTTATGAGGTGTATTAAGGTCATTTGATGGGTTATTTGTGATGTGTGATGGATAAGAAAGTGTAAAGGAGAAGTGTTGTGGTAAAATATATCAATTATCATGTATTGGTCAATGTTGGGAATATTATGGAATTTTTGGAATAATAGTAGGAACAATGGTTTTGTCAAGGGGAAGTGGCATGTTTAAGGACACATGTATGACTCATTGATGTTACATGCATTTGAAGCGTAATTGGTGGTTAATGTGAATTTCGTATTGTATTTATGTTGTAGAGTGACACATAAAGAAGGAGCGGGCTTATTGTATACGCATCGAAGGTTGTATATTCGTATTGTGAATTCAAGGTATGCAAGGTTACTTTGTCCGTATCTTTCTACGGCCAATAGTGTTCACATTGACATTTCTCTAGTTCTATTCCGAAATGTACTAAGGTATCCCATATGCACTTATCCATGGTCATTGTCATATCTTTCCTACTCGTTGATCATTGATAAATCTCATGTCTCATTTTCATGGTTAATGTTCCAAAAGCTCAAATAAGGTTATGTTCCAATGTTTCAATAGTGACTATACTTGTGTCTCTTGTTCATGGATTATTGTCCAATGGTTCTAATGGTATCATGGTGCTAGTAATGTTATATTTCTCATTGATATTTATTCACATGTCCTTCACTTATTGGTCAATGATTCAAAGTTTCCAACAATGTTGTGTTCCAAAGTTCCAAAGTGATGTTATGATTATCAAAGTATCAATCTCAAAGTAATGAACAAAGTAATGCAAATGTGGTCAATGATCAAGTACGGGTGGCAAGTCTAGGGGCGTAAGCCTAGCTCGACTCGATCCCGAGGTTTGGATTTATGGGTGGCAAGTCTAGGGGCGTAAGCCTAGCTCGACTCGATCCCGATGCATTGATGTATGGGTGGCAAGTCTAGGGGCATAAGCCTAGCTCGACTCGATCCCTACACAATGATATGATATGAAAGACCCACTGATCAATAGGGGCCCGGGTACATTGTTATCAGTGAGCATTGAGATAAAGAAAGTAATGAAAGCAATCCACATGGTTTCCAAAATGCAACATGGTGACTTATTCACATTGATTATTCATATGTTTTGAGTTCAGTGACATATTCATTGAAATATTCATGTGTTGTACAGTTTCATCTGAGCCTTGCATACTCAGTACTTATTTCGTACTGACCCCTCTCGGGGATTTACCTTACTTGCTGCAGGCGCAGGTCCCAGTAGGCCTCCCCAGTAGACTGCCAGTGTTAGCGGTTCTTTGGTGAGCTCCAGCTCATTCGGGGCTTCTCCGAGTCAGAGTGTATATATGTTTTTGGTATTGTACATAAGGTGTAAAGCGGGGACTTGTCCCGACTTATGGTTCATTTTGGTCAATGCTCTTGTTAAAGGCTTTTGTAGACGGATGTGAGTGTAACAGTGTAAAAGACATATGTTGGTTCGACTGGATGGCCTCAACGGCCAAGTTTCATATGTATGTATAAAGATGTCCCATGTTCTCCTTTATTCGTCTTTCACGTTTTTATGCAATGGTGATTATTATATGCATATGATTGAACATAGGCAAAGGTTGGTTCTCTCGGGCCTTATCGGCTACGGGTGCCAATCATGTCTAGATGGGATTCGGGGCGTGACACTTCTAATAAGACGTAATGTGGCAAAAATACTTTTGCAAAATCACTGTTACAAAATAATGGTACAAATGAACTTTTCTGTAACGGCAAGGACATAGATGAGCCAAACTTTTAAAGGCGATGACATAGATGAGCCAAACTTATAACGGATGACATAGACGAGCCATTTTCAATAGTTCGATGACATATTTGAGTCTTTTCCCTATTAATTATTATTGATAACACTTTCATATATAGTTGTTATTGAAGTAATGCAATAAGATGAGAATCTTGAATCAAAATCTGTCGATGAATGTTGACAAAGAAATAATTGATCATAACGAAAAGTTACAATCAAAATAAAATTAACTTCACTTTAAAAACATAACTTTTTTTACCTATAGTATAAGCATCTGAAGGTGTAAAGCCAGTGGGTTCAAATGTATTCTTTTGTGAAAACGAAACAAGAGAGATAGAGTCGTTAGATATTTTAAAAAAAATGATCTGTGGTACAAGAATTCTGTAAAAGGCCTGATATTAATTATATAGAGACATATTATCTCGTGGTGGATGCAATCATTTACAAATATCTGTTAAGCTTGACAGTGCATGAAAAAATTAATATGCACTTGATGAATATTGTCATAACCTATTTAAGTGGCTCACTAGACACTAATTTTTTATGAAGATTTTTAAGAATTTAAATTTTTGACGCATACAAAGACTCTCGAGAAACTTGTGTGATAAAACTTTTAAAGTCCTTTTGTGAATCGAAACAATCAGAATGAATTGGTACAGTCGTCGTAGTGAGATTTGCTAAAAGATGAGTATAAAAATGATCATATTAGCCTCTGTTTTTTTTTGTAAGAAGGTCTGAATCTAAATTTGTCATAATAGCTATCTATGTTGATGATTTGCATATTATTGAAACTTCTGAAGAAAAACTTTGAAAGTAATAGGATATTTGAAGAAAAATATTAGTTAGATCAAAATTTATCTTGGCTTGTAAATTTAATATTTGAAGAATGAAATATTTGTCTACAAGCAACATACACTAAGAAAAATTCTAAAATAATTTTATGTAGATGTATCATGTTCATTGAGCACTCCAATGACTGTAAAATCACTTGATGCAAATAGAGATCCATTCCGTTCTTAAGTAGATAATGTATAGCTATTTGATAATGAAGTTAATCGAGAATGTGTATGTTTAAGATCAATGAATCAACATATTTTACAAGTAATCTTTCTTTGAAGATGAATATTCCAACAATGTATATACAAATACTCAACTGAAGGGAGGATATATCAATGAAGATAAAATAGCACATTTCATCAAAATTCCTTTGATGCATGATTTTCAATAGAATTGTGGAATAAATGTTCAACAAATCAATTCAAGTGATAATTTATCGTTAAGGATATTATATTCTTTTTCTCTTAATCAAAGTTATGTTCCAATTGATTTTTTTTTTAAATGTTATATATGAGATAACACTCAATGTGCATTATAAGATATGTAGTCTTTTTTCTTTCCTGGCCTTTTTACTAATTTTTTTCTAGTAAAATTTTAATGAGGCATAATCTTTATATAATGAATTTCCAGGGAAGTGTTATGAATTCACTCAATGTACTTGTCTATCTAATTAACTCCTATTTTTACATGAATATAATCAGTGTCATCATTAAAAGTATAACTCTAGAATAGTTCTCTTACCCTATAAAGAGACGTTCATCTTTAAAAAATAATATATTGAGAAATAAAATCTTTCTACGTTTTTTCTCAATTCTTGTATCAATTGGTTTGAACCTTTCGTTTAAAATTATATTATTTCTTTTACAACAATATAATTTCTGCTTTTCTTTTTTAATATTCTTATCAAGTTTTGTCTTATGCTTCTCATAGGCGAAGACATATATAATTTTGAACCTTTCATAACATGTATCATCATTTTGAACTCTCTCTCTATATATATAATTGAAAACTCTAAGAAATATGATTTTGTTTTGAGTTCGTATTAGCCTTTACAAGTGAATAATTATTATTCAAATATTATGTTATTGAGCTATGAGATATGTCATATTGTTGAGCCATCAGCTATATTATATATGAAGTTTTGATGATTAACATATAATGCAAGAACCATCTACTAATATGTCTTAAATAAGGACTGACAGTGTTTATGTTAAATAATTACTGAAAATACAGGTCTTAACATATCTACTAAAACAGTTGAATTATAGAAGTACACTGCAAAAAGTGAAGAAACCAGATCCCTCAAACTAATTTAGAGAAGACGGTTGATCAGGTGTACAGCAAATTTCAAGTAGATGAAGAATTCCTTGAGGAATTGGAATTGCATCTATATACATGGATCAAGGAGCAAGAAATCAAGATGAAATGTTATCATATTTACACACATGAAAATAGCTTTGAAAATGGGAGAAAACAAGTGAGATCGACACGTAAATGGAAATTAAGTTAGATTTGGATTAGGTTCTTAGATTCTTGAACCTATTTTTGTTGGTTTTGAAGAACAAGAAACGACCATTACATTGATGTTGTTGAAGAAGAGAAAAGACGAGACTCTAGCACTAAAAAAGAGAATATATTCAGATTGTTTTCGTGAGAGAGAATCAACTGGTAATATGAAGAAGAACCTGCTTCCTAGGAAAGTTTGTACTTATAATTCTTAGTTTGATAATCTTTTATATTCATAGAGGAATTGTATTAGGAGTTTTTCTTTGAATTGTAAAGGCTCGCAAAATTGAGATAGAATTTTGAAAGAATTAATTACAACTGCAAAGGGTGAAAGGTGCTAAAGTTATCCCCTTTGATTTGTAATCATAAAAATTGTTTGAATTTTAATGAAGATTCAAGGGAAAAGCCTAAAAATTATGATTTTTGACTCCTAATAACAAATAATTTTCTACGTAATATTGATTATTATTTCCATTTACTTCTTAATTAGTTATTAAAGAACCTAATTTTTCATTACATAAATAATAACATAAAATATCTTATGCACTTCATAACTTCAAAATTTGAGCGGATTCAATTCAACCTTCTACTAATGAAACTAATCATCATACATGAGGTAAGAGAAGATGCACCCACTAACATAAAATAAAATTTTATATACGTCTCTTCTATGCCGTGCAGATTTAACATGTTAATTTTGTAGAGCCGACCATCATTTAAGATACAAGAAAAAGACCACAAGTGCTAAATTAAGATTTTCCCCATGCCCATAAGAAAAAAGATAGTCATAAACGACCATTGAATAAGTGGGACAACAGCAGAAAAAAGAAGAGGAGATACATTCACTTGAGTTGGGCAACTCGTTGTCAAATTTGTATTTGTTGAAAATGATTAATTAGTGAAGGAAGCAAAAACGACGGCTCTCTTCACATACCCAAACACCAAGCAAAACAATTATTGTCTTCATTCATGCCTACTTTTTTGTTCCTTAATTAAAAAGAATTGGTTAATTATTGAGCAATTTTCAGGCACTTGTCGACAAATTATATTAACTTAAATTTGTTAATCATGATTATTAGGGGTCCATTTGCTGAGATCATAAGACACTCTTGAAATTTGGCAATAACTAGTGGTTATTAGAGAATGAATTATGTAGTTAAGGTTGAAAGATCCACTCCCTCTAAATTGGGTCATAGAGATTCTTCCTTTTTATTAGTTTATAATTCTTTATCTGTGAGTTGTGACGTAATTTTCTTAAAGACTTTTTTTTTAAACGGTGAAAAACACGTTTGGACTAATTTTTTTAAGAAATTCTGGAAAAACATTTTCACTTGTTCTTTCAACAAATGTCAATCTTAATACAACCAAAATTATAATGAGATGGTAAGTTCCCTTCTATTTTTTATCAAGGCTTCGAGTTCGAGTCCTAGGAACAGATTCGTCTTTGATAGAGATCATTTTATCCTCAAATTAGGACTTTCAACATAAATTCGGATTAGTCTAGCATCAAAATGAATACCTGAAAACAGGAAATAAAATAAAATAGAATAGATGATCTAACATGCACTATCATATTCGCAAAATGTAAATCTATTCCATATTCAAATTTACATTTAAAAATCTCATATGGGCAAATCCCACCTAACAAAAGGAACGAACTACTACTAATTTATAGAGGGGGCATCTCCAACCCACCTCTATTTTCACATCTATACTTTATATTTGGAGAAAAAAAAAATAGAGATGGGCAACTCCAATCCATCTCTATGTTTTCCTCTATGCTTTATATTTGAAGGGATGAATAGTGTATCTCCAAATTTGGAGATACACTATTCATCATCTCTATTTTACTTTTTCATTATCTTATTATTATTACTTATATTATATAACATTTTTAATTTAACATGTTATAAATTAAATAAGACCATTAATTAAGTCCCTAATATTCATAATTATTTTCTAATGTAATATCTTTATTATATTAATTTATAACTTTTATAAATTAATTTCCGTATATAATTTTTTTATTTAAGGTATAAGTTAATTTTATTATAATTTATAATTGTATAATAAAAATAACCATCACAACATGTATTATACTGTACAATATGATAATTGAGGATGAGCATGATCTTAATGCACCAATTCAAGATACTTCGAAAGCTCCAACTCTAGCGGTAGAAATGGTGGTAGATGAAAATTATCGATTTGAACAATTTTTAGCTAGACATAAAAAAAATTAAGGACAAAAATACTCATTTTGAACTTCGTAATGCATTAATAGAGCATTTATGGGAGCAACATAATAATCTTGAAAGTTGAATGTTTATGTAGAAATTAAAATAAATTTTACTATGATGTAGTATTTATTTAATTGTATTTCATCAATGATTTTACTTTATTTGAATTGTCCATAAATATGTGTAATATATAATATTTGCTTGCAATTTATGTTATTTAAAAATATGAGGTAAAAAATAATTTTATATTACATGAAGATTTTGAAAAGAATATGAATTTTATAGGATGATTATGTAAAAAAAGAAGAAAGAATATATTTTATGAAATAAAAAAATATAAATAAAATAAAAATAATAATATAGTATTGAAGAAAGAGAAGAAGATTTTTTTTTTGAAGTTCAAAATAAAGTTGCGGATTGGAGTTGATTTTCTTCAATATATAAATATTTTTCATATTTGGAGATAAAAATAGAGATTTAGATTGGAGATGGTCTTAACAAGGTGTTCTTGTTTTCTTCTCTTTTTGGCAACTCAAATATGGGCTCCCACCATTATGGGGGGTCCCCTTTAGCCACTTTCTGATGTAATATTAGTGTAGTCAATTGTCCCTCCAATACTTGGTCTTGAGATACAAAGAGATGTGGCCATGTGGGGGTCCCAAATCAATCAAATACGAAAACAAAAAGAAAAAGATGGGGGTTGGAGTTTTTATATATCTCCCAAAACTAGAAAAGTGTAATGAAAGAAAGTGATATAAATGTAGAAAAAAAAAGTACTCTATTAGCTCAAATTTTCCCCTTTTTTCATAAATAAATTGATCATGAACGATGGTAAATGATAAGCTCATAATCAAACTAATAAACTAAAGTCTTAATTAAACATCAAATTATATTGAATTTTATGATAATATTTTGCTTTTGAGAAATAGATGCAAGAAGAAGAAAATAAAGGGTGAATTGAATATAATTTATTAATCTCCAAGGGACATCCTAATGGCTAATAGGTCAAAATCCTTCGAGGTGGAGATAGCATTCACTGACCATTCAGTGGCCTATATTTTGACTTTTATCATACTAGCAAAGAGAAAAGAACAAATTATTCAAACTGAAAATTTATCATAGATACAAAGTAAATTGAAGTTCAAAAAAAAAAAAAAACTCTTGATTAGTCATATTAAACATAAAACTTGTGTTATATAAAGACACATATCATACATTTATCGCTTTGTGTAAACCGTGCGAGTAAGTATTTATTTAATGGATTATTTTCAAGACGAATGTCACATTCAAAAGCGTCAATGAAGTATTACTAATATATGTTTGGTTAAGATTCCTTGTGAAGATTTCGTTATCTTTGCTATGGATATGACAGAATTTCTCTTCTTTTTACTTTATTTGGGATGAACTTGCTGGATATGTTCTGGCTAAATATTGTAACCTTTGTGCATTTAGAGAAAAGAAAATACCAACTATCAAGCCTAACATGCTTTATTCTGCAATATACTTCTTAGACCAGAATGCTAATTCACTCTTTTTCCTTATGTGTTAATTCAATTTACAAGAATTCAGAAAAAGAAAAACAGTTTTAGAATTTTCACCTTTTTTCTCTCTCCACTAGTTAATATCTAATTGCACCAGCAACATCGTATTTATAAGGTATGATATCAACATGAAATTGTTTGTATAATAACTAGCAGGATGGTGACACTTAGCTAATTGCTATAGCCAACTCTTGTAGCTATTATTACTTAAATTTAGTTTCAAGTTTGAACAAAGGATTGACCAAAACCTCATGACAACTTGTATACTAGTGCCTAGTGGGATCCTTAATCTTCCTCCACTAGTCATAAAGAAAAGTTGGGACATTCTTTTCCCCTTAAACAATGGAAAGCCAATGGCTTTGTCTATTGAATTAAGTGATTCTATTGAAAAACATGGGGTGGTGGTGCTTGCTTCTGCCTTCCTCTTATGAGGCATAATATATAAACGTGTCTTTTAACTTGGTGTCACCTGACATCTATGTTTTTCAACTTTTGATGTGTACAAGTAGATATTTAAATTTGTATAAAGTTGAACAAGTAGACATGTATATCCTATGTGGCATCCTACATGTATTATGTCATATAAGATCGGTACGTCTACTTGTTCAGCTTTATAGAAGTTCAAATGCCTACTTATGCACATCCAAATTTGAAGAACATAAATATCAGTTGAGACCAAATTGAGACCAAATTAAAAGAGCACATTTATGTATTATGCCCGCTCATAATTCTACAATGTTTTTTTCCTTATTAGGAATCTTGTAGGCAGAATAGTGAAAAAGTGGCATCTGCTCAATTTGTCTCCCACTCAAAACTGTAGAGAGTAGGTCTTTTTGAAAAGCAATAAGAGAAAAAAGAGGACAAAAAGACTCAAGGGCACAATTTTCAAACATAAGACCCCACTTTGCTATTCCATTATGTAATAAGTAAGGTTATACAACAGGAACTTTCCATATTAACAGTACAAACTGCCAACTAGCATCTTGATTGAATTTACAAAGACATTATTATTATGTCAATATTGTACATATCAAGTTAATAGGGTGTCTCTATAGGATTAGTTATAGATTTTGGCAAACTCCAGAGTTTTCTTGCCTTGAAGCTTGTTTGTAACATAGTGCATGCTGTACTCTCCATGATTGTACCTTTTATACTTGCAAGGGTTATTTTCATCAACCAATTCTGGTAGTGGTCCCAACTCAATTTCATAACTTGGTGCATAAAATGTCACAATGGATAGTCTATCCTTTTCTTGGTGGGTCACTGCTCTGTGCTCCACACTTTTGTACCTCCCATTAGTTAGAACCTGTTTTACAAACCAAAATTAGACAAAAACCGACCTTGAATGGAACTGAGCAAGATTCGGCGAACAGATATAAAAGGTCAAAGTCTTTATTACTGAGAAAGTAAAAGGAGGATTTAGTAGCCATCCCAAGTTTATAAATAGGTTCGGACAATACGCACAAAGAGGCACTAAAATAATCCAAGAATTGGAAAAAGAATGCACACCTCAATGGTATCACCAATGTTGATAACAAGTGCATTTGGAATTGGTTGGACAGGTATCCACACATTGTCTTTAAGTATTTGTAGGCCAAC
This sequence comes from Capsicum rhomboideum, assembly GCA_031232105.1. NCBI lineage: Eukaryota > Viridiplantae > Streptophyta > Magnoliopsida > Solanales > Solanaceae > Capsicum > Capsicum rhomboideum. The sequence goes on along the minus strand of CP124719.1, from coordinate 105,971,935 downwards.
TGAGCTGCCTTTACCCTGTTGCAACACTGTCAGTGCACTTCCATCTGAGTGGGGACTTAGTCCCAAAACAAGGTCTGGTCTAGGACATGCTGGATAGTAGTTCATCCTCACTGCTTGTACAGCTACTCCAAACATTTCTTCAAAAATATCCTCATTTAGTCCAAGACTGATTGCTATGTATTTTAACAAATTCTTGCATAGTTTCCTTATCTCTCTTGAGTATATATCTACCGTTTCACTGCAAAAAGAGAAAACATCGAGCATCCAAGGGTGTGACTTAAAAAGTGGGGCAAAAATAAGGTAGCTATCAGGATTCAAATTCCAATAGATGCATACAACGCTAGCTGATTTTGTTTTTCATCTACCTAAGCCTTTATTTCAGAGTTACTAAGTACATGAGCTGGTGAGAGTATACAATCAGGCGTGCACAAATTGATCGGACACTACCATTACAAAAAAAGAAAACTTTTCTTGTCTAAACTAGTTGTCAATCTAAGGTGGTCCCCACAAATTTACACTTGCTTATCCGACAGTTGTATTTTTCAAACTTTTTTCTGTGGCTGAAGTTTAAGCTTACCTGAAATCAAGTGGCTTAGTTGGCCAAAGTTTTGGGTTCCTAATGAAATGGGGTTCCACACCAAGGGCAAACATGTTACACCAGTCAAGTTTTTGATCTTCAGAGAAAACAAAAGCTTGACCATAACCTTGAACTGTTCCAGGAGCCATTGGATATTTTTGTTTCTCCTCTAAAGGTAGCATGAAGAACTCCATGGCTATTTTCTCCATCTTTTCAAGTAAGTCCAAGTCAATCCCATGGTTAATCACCTACAACAAAGAATAATAAACAAAAATTAGAAGCCCATAATTTAGAAATTTGTAATCACTATGTTGTAAACACAAGTTACATACATACCTGAAAGAATCCCCACTCTTCACATGAAGTAGAAAGTTTCATGATTTCATCCTGGCTATTCAAGATTTTGGACAAATCAACAACAGGAATGTTAAGGTTACAGGAAGATGGAGTAGTAACTGTGGCAAGTTTTGGTCTTTCAATCATGTCTCTGACAAATCTTTCAGGAATAGATGATGGCTTGTTCTTTTTCAGTTCTTGGACATCATCAATGTGACCAACCTTAACAGGAAAACTTGGTACTGGAGCCATTTTCTAACACTACAACTGTGTTTTAGGGAAATGGGGTCTTTTTTCTAGTGGGGTTGGAGAGAAGGGAGTACAAGATACTAGTCAAGATTGTACAAGTCTCTTCTTGTTAGGCATACAATTCACTAATATGTCAACTACTTATAGGGGTTAAAGAGTGACCCAACTAGATGCAACTCTATATTACTCCCTCCATTCCTTATTTGTATACGTCATTTTTCGTGTGTTAATTTTATTAATTTTTTAAATTAAATTAAATTAAATTTATTTATTATTTTAAAATTAAAATTAAATATTCAAAATTTATATGAAAAGTATTATAAATTATAAATTTTTTTTAATATTATTAAAAAATATATTTTAAAATATTAATTAAAATTTGTATTTTTAACTCTAAAAAAAGAAAGGAAATATTTTTTTTTAAAAAAGAATGGATGTGGGTCCTTAGCTGATGCACTTTAATAAATTCAGTCATGCAAATTGCATAGTTCAGAAATGTTCACATACAAATCTATGATTGCTGGCATTTCCATCCAATCACCAAACTCCAATGTGGATCATAGCATCATCATCTTGAGTTCCGAGTACAATTCTTTCCTAATAGAACAGCTGTTTTTGTCTTTTCTTTCCGTTTTGGTTACTTACTTTTTTTGTAAATATTGTTGAGTAAATATTATTAATATTTCAAAAAAATAAGAAATCATCTTTTAAAACTTTTCTAATATTTGTTATTAAACTTTGGTCAAATAATTTAATTATATTAGTCTTAAATATGACATTTATGTGATATAAATTTTGGTGAAGTAATAGTTGACCAAACATTCAATTTGAAATGATTATTACTTCCTTCATTTAAAAAAAAATGAACTACTTTTCTTTTTAGTCTGTTTCAAAAAAAATTTTTTTTTTTTTTTTTGACAATACTTTAATTTCAACTTTTCACGTGACATGTTTAAGACACAAGATTAAAGGGCATTTTGGTACATTTGACATAACTTTAATTTATACCACATAATTCAAAAGTCTTTTTTATTTTCTTAAACTCTGTGTCAAGTCAAACTAGGTTATTTTTTTTGAAACGAAAGGAGTATGTTTTTATGGACAATTATATTATTAACATTTACTCCATTCTTAATTTTTCTTTTGACCAAAGATATCTATTCTTAATTCCTTTTAAAATGGTAGAAGGTTGGCTATTATATCTTGGATTACTCCTTTCTATATAGATATATACATACACATATATATATATACACACACATACTCCCTCCGTTCTATTTTAGTTGGTCATCCTGCTAAAAATAAATATCCCATAATAGTTGATCACTTACTTAATCAACATAGAATTAATTAAATTTTTCCCATTTTATCCCTATAATTAATTACAATTTTAATGTCCATTCCTATGTCCAATGAATATCATTAATATGGATAAAGGGTAAAATAATAAAAACAATCACTCTATTTATGATTTCTTAATCACCGTGTAACATGAAATGCGTCAAACTAAAATGGGACGGAAGGAGTACTAATTTAGTGTACGCGCTTTGCACGTGTACCTATATCAATGAATAGATAATTAAAAAAAACTACCACCTCTGTTCCACAATAAGTGAATTGTTAAGGTAATGCACACCTATTAAGGAAAGAAAATTAAGGCATAAATTAGACATTACTTTACATTTTTGTTCTTTTTAATTAATTGTCAAACTATTCTTGAAAATTCAAATAATAAGTAAATTGGAGCAATTAAGTTCCTTGAATTCATCACTTAGGAAATCCAAATGAAGGGTAAAAATGAAAAAAAATTCCAATATCACTCTTGAATATTGAACAATTAACTTATTATGGAATATTGAAAAATGCCTCAACAATTAATTTATTATGAAACGGAGGGAGTACTAATAAATAGATTGAACAATCTATTTAAATTAAATGAAAAGTGCATAATCTTGAAAATGATAAAGGAGATCTTAGCTAGATTAATTTTGGCATTTTCCCATAAGATAATGAAGTTATATTAGAACAATACGCTCCAAGATTCGAATGGAGATGTTGATATGGAATGACATACGTAATTCCCATATTCAAGTTCTTGCAAGTAACCAAGATCAACTTCAAAAATTATATGTAGTGAGTCGTTTGGCCATGAAAACAAAAAAAGTATTCACTTTATTTTGTATTTTTGAAGTTGAAAATAGAGTTGGAGTTGTGTTTAGTCATAGTATTTTCAAAAAATATTTTAGACTTTGGATGTACTTTTTTATAAAGTGATAGAAAAAATTGAGTTAAAAAATAGTGAAAACACCTCTTGAGGTGTTTTTCAAAAAACCAAAAATTGTGAAAACGTATTCTGAAATATGTTTTTGATTTTCATGGCCACACAAGTATTCCGGAATAAAGTGAAAACGTATTCCAAAATATTGTGAATAATATTTATGGCCAAACGCCTACTAAATTTCACAACATTACTTTACTCCTGCACCAACAAAATCATGTTGATTTTCACTCAACATAATAGGTAAATTAAAATGATTCATTCGAACCTGCAAGACTGATAAATTTAATTTAGTTAAATGTTCTCTCACTTTGATTGTTCTTCATAACTTCTCTTCTCGTCCTCTTACAAATACAACATAAAATTAATTAGTGTGAAAAAATATGTGACCGCTAGGCGCTAGTATTGTACAATACCTGGTATTATTTGAACATTTATTTAATGTCATTGCAAAAGGACATGTATGCTTATTTTCAAATAAAATTAATAGAATATCCTAATTTTTTTCATTTTTGGAGGCAAATGTTGAATTCTTAAAATAGACACAAGCTTGGAGCCATATTGACACAATTTGCATCTATAGCACTGTGGTATACGTTGTCAAAAACCCTAATCAAAGTTCATATAGCGGTCCTCCTTAGTTTTTCTATCTATACATCATTTGGCATGCACATATATTTCATGCATCAATTATAACAAAATACATATTAAAATATAAATTTTGACAACAACAAAAAATTTATAGAAATTATTAACATGCAGGACTTTGAAGTTTGCTTGACACGTATCCATGCATACCAAACTCTATCTTCCTTTTAACATTTTTTAATTAATTATTCCTTCAATGACTCTGTAAATTTTCTTGAAGTTGTATAATTTATCATCAAAGGAGAGATACAAGACATGCAACTAATCATAACAAATTCTGAGAATTTAGAATCAAATTTAAGTTCAATGTTAGCCTACATTCTTAGAACATTTTTATTACTCCTCATTTCAATTTGTTTACATTTTTATTACTCCTCATTTCAATTTGTTTGTCTTACTTTTCAATTTAGTCAGATTCAAAAAGAGTTTCTTTCCTTTTCGATTTTTGAATTATGTTAAAATTCTATAATTTTAAAATCAACTTAAATTTTGGTCATCAAATCTTATCTTATTTAAATCCTAACGTGTATTAAACTTGTATTCATGTTTGTCTAATTGTCTCACGTACTATATTTTTTTTTGGTTAGACCCTTAACTTTTTCCAGCAAAATATAAGTTGTTTTTGCTTAGTAATTTTTTTTGGTTAAATTGTTACCCTTTCTCTAAATTGTTGCTGTTCTTCCAAAATATTGGACAAACATAAGTAAATCAGAACAATACAATTAAATCTAACCTTTATACAAAAGTTCTTTAAAATCTGACCAACATTCATCTACCATCTGTATTAAGCAGAAAAAATAATAGATAGCAACATAATAGAAACTACAACAAAACAATACGATAATCAAGATATCAGAACAATACGATTAAACATAATCTTTATACCAAAGTTCCTTAAAGTCCGATCGAACATTCATCTACCATCCTGTGTTAAGGAGAAAAAATAGCAGATAGCAATAGAATAGAAATTACGACATAAACAATACTATAATCGTGATATAAGAACAATACGATTAAATCTAACCTAAATAAAAATTCTTCAAAGCCCGACCGAACATTCATCTACCACCTGTATTAATCAGAAAAACAACAGATAGTAATAAATTAAAATAGAAACTATAACAAAACAATATGATAATCAAAAAATCAAAACAATAAGATTAAACCTAATCTTTATACAAAAAATTCTTAAAGCCCGATCGAACTTGCACAAAACCTAATAGGTTTTTGCTTTTAAATTCCACAAACCTAAAGCTAATACAAATTCAACTATGAAAATTGACACTCAAACAAGACACGCCAAACATCAAACACAGAGAATTTTCGGAAACAACTAAAATAAACCTAAACAAAAGACCCAACAATCAATGACTTGTTGAAACTTATTCCATTTAAAACAAAGCAAAATAAGTTGCTCTTCATTAGTTGGTGCCACCAAGAACACTCTTCAACTTCTTGATTGTAGCAACATCAAGGAACGTTGTGCCTGCACAAACTTTCGAGAATCATGGACAATTCATTTTTTATATGTCTATAAAGACTTTCTTCTCATATATAGGACTCCTTTTTATGTACAACCAAAAAAAACTTATCATATATTTCAGGAGTGAAAAGTCCTTATTTTATAACGATTCTTTTCATATATTTAGGAGTTAATATTATAAATATAATGATATAATAATTAGATAAAATAAGTGAAAAAACAATTTTGTCTATTGCGGAGTCTTTTAATGAAGGGAAAAAAAGTTCGAATCATTTTTCTAAGGATCTTCACACTTTTAATATATTGTAGATGTAGATATACTTTTGAAGTCCTCATGAAGGGGGAGAGAAAACAGTGAGAAAAAATGTGTTAGTGAAAAGTTTTCCCTTCTTAGAATTCTTTTGCTAGGTTTGCTTACCAATTAAAAATCTTTGTTAGTTTCTGGCTCCTAGTTTATTACTAGAAGAACTCAACATTTTAAAATAAGATAATTTTTTTTTATCACTTAGAAAAATAAGTATATTTAAAGTATGGGGGTGGCTTGCAAGGTTGTAATAATTGATTTGAAAGAAGTAAAAAGAAAGATATAATATTTTTGATTGTATCTTTATGCTAATTAAAGTGGTGGATGTAAATTGTGTTTATTGATAGTAATGTGATTGGTTCTGTGAACAATATTATAGCAAAGGAAAATAATTTTAAGAATATATTTCCGTTGAAAGTGATAACATTTTACGTGTTCTTGTTGTTCAATGATTTTGAAAATGAGGATTTGAGGAAAAGAATAGAAAATTTATTTGGAAAAGATTTTTATAGTTATCTTGTTGACATAAGTAATATTGAAATATAATATGTTGCTACTTCTTCTCTTGGTACATTATTTTGAAAAGATGCAATTGATGATAAAGTGCTAGAAATCAATATTTGTTCCATAGAGAGGTATAAATGATATTAAGTGATTCATATGTGGTAATAAGTGGACCATTGGTGGTGTGAAATCACGTGAAATCAGCCAAATGGCTATTACTAGTTCAATTATGAAATCTGATTTTATGACTTTGGAGCTGGCTAGTAATGAGACTAAGAAACTTCTTAGTTAGTATTGTGGTTGAGATAAAAATCAACATGACTATATATTATGGTTGCCAAGCAGCATTAGTTGTAGTGAGAAAAATTTCAATGGCAAGAGAATGCATATGTTAAAAACATAATGTGGTAAAGTAGCTACTATGAGATAGAATCATTTCCATAAATTATGTGAAGTCAGAAGGAAATTTGGCCAATTCTGTGACTACATTTTTTTGAAAAATATTTATAAGTGAAGCTTCAATGAGAATGAGACTTTTGTCAAGTTGTATATCGAACATGATGGTAACCCAACCTATGTGATTGAAGATTCAATGAATTAGGTTCATATGGGTAATAACAAGTTATTGTTTGATCTTATGCACTATAAAGATTGTCCCTTCTGTGATCTATTATGTTGTGCATATGGTGCAAATCTGCCAGGAAAATGAGGCTGAGTTATGAACTCTTAATTCATTCCATATCCTTTATAGGTAGTGTATTGCTCTGCAGAATATACTTGATGGGTGGACCTATATGATGTGAAGTGTTACCGCATCTATGAAATTGTGATAAATTTTTAGAGCACTCATGAATACCAGGACGCATGCATGACCTCTTAGCGCAAAACTGTGATAATAACAAAGATTTTGCGAGTATAATGTGACAGAATTAGACTCTGACTCAAAAAAAAAAATTTGATTCATAGAAGTTCAAAATTTCACCAATTGTTCTGTGAGTTTAATCTTATTTTGTCTAGATCTGGTTCATAGTATACGAGACTCCTGATTTGACTCATTATTCTTATTTGTAAAAGCCTAGCAAAATTATTTTATTTTTACTATTTTATTTGTTCTTTTTGAAATATATGGGGATTATTGAGTAAATATTATTAATATTTCAAAAAGAGTAAGAAATCATCTTTTAAAAGTTCTCTAATATTTGCTATTAAACTTTTACCAAATAATTTAATTATATTAGCCTTAAATATGACATTCATGTGATATAAGTTTTGACCAAGTAACAGTTGACCAAACATTCAATTTGAAATGATTATTATGTCTTTATGGACAATTATATTATTAGCATTTACTCAATTTTTAATTCTTTCTTTGACTAAAGATATCTATTCTTAATTCTTTTAAAATGACAGAAGGTTGGCTATTATATCTTGGATTACTCCTTTTATATATATGTAATGACCCTCCAGATCATTTCCTTGATTTTCATGTATTTTTGATGTTTTGAGCCTTTCCATTTCGGCTACAGGTCATTTATGACTTATTAAAATTGTCGGTTTGGTTATCGTACAGTTCGTTTGCATTTTAGGCTCAATTCCCTGTTTTGGAGCTCTCGCTGTTAAGGATTTGGTCTCAGACCAAAACTCTTAGTTATCAATCTCAGATGAGAACTATGATAGCGTCATCAACTTCGGAACGTTGATTTTAGGCTAGAGGGACCCTTGGTCCAGATTTCAAGGCTTTCGGACTCGTTTTGAGCTATTAGGTAGATTTGGCAAAAAATGAAACTATAGGTGTGGGCCCCACATTTAATTGAAACGACCTCAGATGGAAATTTTTATGGTTCCTTTGAATTCGGAATGTCAAATTAGGTATGGTAGCATAGTTCATTTATGCGCACGGGATTTTGAACGAATCTCGAACCCCAATCGAAGTCCATGAGGACTTAGCGAAATTACTAGTTTTCAGCATCTGGTGCAACAAAGTTTTGGCCTTCGTATTCGTGATGCCTTGGCCTCATTCAAGAAGTTCAAGGATATTAGCCTCCGTGTTTGCGAGGCACTGGCCGCGTTTGCGAAGGTCAAGGACCTTGACCTTCCGCGTTCGTGGGCTAGCCTTCGCGTTCGCGAAGGGTAAGCCGGCCTGGCCGGCTCAGCTTTACTCTTTGTGTTTACGGTCGACCAGCAGGATTCACGAAGGGTCTCTTCCATCCGGTCCCGCATTAGCGGTTGGGTCTCGCATTCGCGAAGGACCCCTGGCAGCGCCTTTATATTTCTCACTTGCTCGATTCTAAGCCCAATTTTAGGGCATCTTCCGCCATTAATGGTCCCATAAGCTAAAGAAATATTAGGAAATCATGATGTGTAGTCAGGTATGAGTATATGGTTTTGAGGTGATCGTCCCCCCTTAATTCCTTCGTAAGTGTTCATCCCAAAATTCATTTAATTCTTGATTTTAGGTTTAGATTTCCTCGGGATTTAGGGACTGATTTGGGCCTCGAATTGTGCTCTGTTTTTGCTCAAATTTTGAGCACATATTCCTTGTCCTTTGAGGGACCTCGTGGCAGACTCAATTTTTGAATTCTGTTAGCGGGCCCCACAGGCCCATTTTTTACCCAATTTTGGGCCTGGAGTTTTATATTGTAATATGGGTATTGTTTTATTCATAATGACATGTAGGTTACTATTTTGATAGCGTGGAGGAATTTTTGGATTGTGGAGAAAGGATGAACGAATTGTGGATGATTCAAGTGTTGCAGTTCGGCATCGAGGTAGGTTTCGGTCTACTTTTCTCTATGAAATTGTGTATGTATAGATTGCATGCTAGGTAGGGATTATAGGATGGGAGTGTGGCTAGTGTAGCATGACTTAGTCTATTTTATGGAATTTGGGGTAGGAATGTGACCCGAGCCCTAGTATAAAATACTTGTTATGGACATAGACTCCTATTACCCTTGATTATAACCATGATAACCATAGTTGATGATTAAGGATCCTTTGGTACAAGTTTTACCATTTGACTTAGTGATTCGGGAGGTTTTTCCCCGATTAGATCCTTATAGTTGCTTTAAGCTCTCAATTATCGTGGTGGCCCGAGTTATGAGGCCTTGTTATATGGGGTATATGTTATTGGGCCCGAGACCGTGGTTATGATACTAGTTGTACTCTTGGTGAGTTTTACCCATAGAAAGGGTGTGACTGGTATTTATAGACGCTTAGGCGCTTATGGTTGCGTTTTTTGGATACTGGTGATGGTATGCATACTATCTAGCGCATTCATGTTAATTTAGTGGTACGATTCCAATCAAAACCTTGATTTTACTACTATTTTCAAAAAGGGGATTTATTCCCACTTTTCACTTTAAAAATGGATTATTTTATAACGAAAATCGTACCACCTTATTTACTGGATTATGAGCTTTTGGTACTAAAAATGAGGTTTTAGAACTTCGATCGAGGCTGATTTTGGTTCATTATTTATCCACTCATTTTCCCACTACTATTTACTTCGATCGAGGGATATTTTGACCTTTTGTACATTATTATTATGATTTAGTCTCAAGCATGATCTCAGGCAATGAATTTATGGATTTACACTCTTTTAGTCGAGGTTCGAGTCAATGCGCAATGTACATATATATATATATATATATATATCTCCGGTACTGGATAGAGTATATCAATTATGATGGTTATTGGAAGTCCTGGATCGAGACCAGACAGTGTATACGGATATCTCGAATCCCCTAGGAGCCCCTTCATCTGAGAGTGGTCATGTCGGAAAAGGATGGTCGATGTAGTTCCTACCTTTGCGAGCTCCGGAGCTGGAGGAAGTGTATACAGTTAGTATATGTATGGCTTGAGTTAATGGAACCGGTTCGAGTCCGGTGTCTATGATATGGTTATGGTATTTCGGTTTATGTTGCATTCATCCATTCATATGCATTGCCTATCACCAGTATGATTGTTTGGTCCTTATATATTTGGCCTTATGGGGGGTTGTATAGGTATAGGCTATGGTTGCTATTTGTTGTGTGCTTCCATGAACTTTCCGGGCTTATGAGGGTCCGGTTAGGTACTTGTTTGCCCGGACTAGCCGGTTACTTTATTATTGGTTATTATGGTTAGTTTGTGGTAGGTTGATTGTGGACTGGTACCTGAGTTTGGAGGTACATTTCTGATTCCTTTATCTTTTTGGTGAGTTACTGTATGGCTAAATTATCTCATGATTAGTCGCCCCTTTGTTTAGAAAATTGCTTATGCTAGTGTTAGCTCCCTTACCTAGCCATGATCCTCAAGATATTAGGTTGACTCCCTCAGGTAGTTACCTTTGAGTAGCCTTATATGTATGGTATCACCATATATCCCTTCCTTCCTTGGTCTATCCTTGTTGTATATGTACCATTTGTCCTAGTATATTACTATATATATACTTCTTTCTCTATTTATTCATGTATTGGCCGGGGATATATGGTATTATACTTTAGTTCCTGAGTGTTGTCAAAATAGGGTAGTTATCCTTATTGCTCCATTAGCACTGTTATGCCCAGTTTCTTGGATACTTGCCTGTAGTTATATTCATGCCTTTCATGTCATTTTATGCTTGCATTATTTCTGGAGCTCAGTTGGCCGATGCCTATTGAGTACCACGTGTTTGTTACTCATACTATACTTCTTCAGCCTACAGGTTATAGTACGAGTTATCACCATTGATGTGTGATTATCGTGCGGAGCAGCTATGGATCGGAGATTTGGGGTGAGCTCCTGAAGTTTGGAGTATCCCTACTCTCCCTCTTATTGTTAGACTGTTCTCTAGTTTTGTATATTAGAGATGGATTGTACCCATATTTGTATCTATTCTATACTTTACCCTGTACTCTTGTTGTATTAGAAGCTTTTGTACTGACTCAACCAGGTTTTGGGGTTATATTAGCCTTGCTATTATATTTATTCTGTTGTTTTCTTTAATTCTATCAGTAGTCCGTTACTAGCTGTTCCGGACTACGGGTTGGCTTACCTACTGGTGGGTCATAGTAGGTGCCACCATGACCTAAGAAATTGGGTCGTGACAAATTGGTATCAGAGATTAAGTTTGCCGGTGTTGTTGGTACAAGAGCTAAGTGTTTAGTAGAGTCTCTGCAGATCGGTGCAGAGAAGTCTATATCCTATCTTCGGGAGGCTACGGGGAATTCTTAGAAAATTCTATTCTTGACTCCTTGTCGTGTTTTCGTACTTCTATGAGCCTCTAAGTGTTCTTTTGACTCCATTCTCTCCTAGATAGATCGTACGAGGTTGTCGGTAGATGCAAACGTGACTTATGCACATATGATGTCGCCTAAAATATACCTGCAGACAAGTATAATGCGGTCGCTGTATCAAATATAGAATCCAACTAGGTTGGGGTCGATCCCACAAGGAATAGGATGAAATTATGTAGAATGCTAGTCTGAGTAGTTGGCAAATACGTGAAACTGGGGGGGCGGGGTTATGAATAAATGGTAACAATAATAATGCTGATTTTTGAATTTGTAAACAATATGAGAAATACACTAGGACTGTGATCCCCAATGATTCCTTAACTTCACCGGTTATTTGTGCTTGCCAAAACTGTCCCGTTGCGTGGCATGCAAAATCTAACAAGATATGTTCATCTAAACATCTCTCGATCTTGGTTAGATGGATTTCACTCTTCTCCTCTTGGTCTCCAAGTGTTGCACTAGTAACCCTTGTCCTGGATCTTAGATAACTATCCCTGTTACGGCTCAAGTTATTAGATGAAGGTTGATAGCTTCAAATCTCTGTTGTTATTCCCTTTTCCCAATCTTTACCTCTCTCTCGAGCAAGTCTAGAATACAGGAGAATATCTAATGTTTGCAACCGTTAGAAGATCAATTATAACGAAGGTAATAACAATACATGCATTCACAATGATTCAGAATTTGCTTCGTACTTAACCTGTTTCGTTAATTCCTCATGGTTCACACAAACCTAGTTAATGGGTTTAGCTGCTCATTATTGTAAGAACACAAGAAGAATTCAAAGATGAAAACATAATTGTAAACTCACGATAATGAAGAAAACTCTGAAATCTCAATATTAATAGAAATCCTAGAACTGGTAATCCAAGATTACAAAATCAATAATGCGTCAAAATACTGGAAATATGTCTCAAAATAATGTACTGACTAACTCCTGAACATAGGACAATACAAGGGTATTTATAGATACAAGTTGAATCCTATCCTAAACAAACAGTAAAACAGAGTCGAGAACTTTCCACGGTATCATGACTTGGTGTCGTAGAACTAAGTCACGCCACGTAAGTCAGTTCCGTGGAAATCAGGCAACATTGGACATCTCTGATATTGACTTACAACACCCACCCATGTGATGTGGGTGGACTCACGGCACGTGAGTCGTGTCGTGAGTCACTTCTCTGGTGCAAAACCTGGTTCTTTCATCTTCAGATACTCTGTTTTCAAGCATGATTCTTCCTTCTTGATCATTTTGCTTCCAAAAGCCTATTCTCCTGCAATATAGAACAGAAAACACATCATACCCACCAAACATACCTAAGTTATTGCATATTTTCTTAGTTTCAAGCATCGAAAGTGTCATGTGATCATGACACATCAACACCCTCAACTTAGAACGTTTGCATGTCCTCAGGCGAACATAACTAGACAAACTCATACGATGCTTAACAAAGAGAAACCTAAGGGACCTATGGCAGTCGACTCATTACTTTTGTCCTCAAAACTTTTCTGACCTCTCCTACTTGCAAATCAAAACCACAATGTGTATATATGCAGCATATTATCATGACATAGACGGGATCAAATGATGACATCAGATTATGAACAGACAACTAAGCATATCTGCAAATGACGTTATCCGAACAAATAGCAGCTACCAGTGCAACCCATGTACTTTCACAACAAATAAGTCCCCTACACTCACAGTATACCAAAGGATGTCAAAGTAAGGACTGGGTCAAAACACTCTCTCTCACAAAGAAGTTCAAACAATGTGCGTGAAATGCCATAGGCTTGCCCTTATTTTCTATGCCTTTAGTTTTTCGGACAGTTGGACTAGGATCACTATAGGACTTTCATCAGCTTGTAATGTAGGCTTGGGGATGGGTATGGTACATATGGATATGGTGACTCAACCCTCCTTGACACTACACTATTTTTGGTTCCACTTTCCAACCATTCTCATTTCATTCTCTCTTAATCTTCTTTATTTATTTTCAGATTTTGGGTGTGATTTTCTTCATACTTTCAAAACACAATTTTTTTCTCTCTTTTTTTTTTTTTTTTTTTTGGTTGCAATTTCTATTTATTTCACTCTTTTTTTTTACACCCAAATTTGTTCTCTTTTTCTTTTACTAACTGGCATGGTACTCTACTCTAGAGGCCTTAACCACTCTCTGAAAATCACCCTCGAACTCATCACCACTATCAACCTGATCCTCTGAACTATGTGGTCTCTTGCCTCTATCAATTGGAGGCTCCTCATCAGCAAACAAATCCACCTCGAACACCAGCCTCATCGGGGTCGAAATGGGCATAGGTGGAATAACAGGATTGTTGCTCGATGCCAAAGCTCTAATCTCCTCTGTCAATACATCCACCTCCTGTGTCAATCCTGCTATGCCAGGAATCTGTGCCGAACTCATCTGGGTGGCCATTCATGCCTCAAAACTATCAATCCTCCCATGCAGCTCTCTCATAAATCTATCCATAGCCGCAGTCATACGGGCCTCCACTCTAGCCTCTGCAGCCTCTACCATGGTCCTAACCCAAGGCTTAAGCTGGGATACCAACTTAGCCATCTGTGCCTCAGTGTGAGCCTGCTTATCAAATATCTATGTCGGCCGATCCAACAACTGCTGCAGGAAGTCCCTCAAAATTAAAACCATACCACAGGAGGGCGGTGGTGCTGTAGTGCCTGTGACCTCATCATCAATCACCAGGCCTGTGCCCTTAGCAGATAGATGCACTGTCTTCGGTATACTTACCGGTGCTGGAACGGGCATAGGTGTACTAACCGGCTCCTCTCTATCTCCAGGCCCTGCAAAAAGGGCTACTCCTGATGACACAGAAGATTGAGACCTCCGGGGAAGAACTAGGTGAGTTCCCCGCTGCTACATCAACCCAATATCTGCAATGCGGGTCACCTCTATATAATGATCTACGGCAGGTATCTTAACTACACCAGCACTATCACATAGACCCTGAATCATACAAGGGAACAGAATGCTGGTAAAATCTCAAAAAACGCACTCATGGATATCCCTAATAATTTAACAGGCAATGTGGATGTCATATCCGGCTATGATGCTCGCTAACAAAATAGCTCGATCCAAAGTAAGTGAGTTATCAGTATTAGTGGGACCCAATCGATGCCTAACAACCGACCACCAAAAATGGCCCGCAAAGTGGAGCGTGGACTTCTTGATGTCAAGCTTCCCAGTTACCCAACTAGCATCTACACCATCCTCTACTATATACCCAGCAATCCACCGTAGCAACTCCAGCCGCTGATCGGCATCCCTCATTTTAGTCCTATTTCTGACAGTCTCCATATGGTGATCAAACTCAGCAGTCGTGGCTGGAAATGGACGTTCATCCCCAAACAAGAATTTATGGATGATCTGCTCAGAGATATCTACTCTGGTCTCCCGAACCAAAATATGAGTCAATGATGGTTGGTCTCGAAGCCGCTACTCAATAGGTGCGATCAACTCAACAGATGCAGCATAGGAAGCATAAAACTCGTAGACCAACTCTGGGCTATAGTGAGCAGAAGGCTCCGTCATCCACCCAAAACCATAATGATCAAACACTGCCTTAATATCATGTAGTGTCTTTAACTCCTCTAGCCGATACTGGGGCTCCTCAGTAATACTGCGTCTACACAGGCCCCGCTTAGTAAGTTTGATATCCCTGTCATAAAAGTCCCTCATTCCCTGAACACACCATCGCTGGTTTTCCCTTTTCTGGGAGAAAGTCATGGAATTTTGCCCCCTAATACCCGAAATAGATGTTGTCGCCTCAACCGTAGAATCATCAGGTCCTTCAGCATTTTTCTCAGATCCAGAAACATCAACCTCCTATTCATCACTGATTACTGAAGCATTCTCCCCCTCTTCAGAATGGGGGGCGGAATCAAAAGACTAATCAGGAGCAGCCGGCTTGGTAGGTTACGGCATAGGCTGAAGTGCGGCCAGGACAACAACTTGTGCCCTAGTTTGTAACTTCGTGGTATGAGGCACCAGTGCAGCATCATCGGTAGCCAACGTGTATGCTTCTTCGGATCCACTTTTATCTGACACCGAAGGTTCATCACGCAACCTAGTTTTAAATTCAAGATTTTTGGTTCGGTTTTGCGAGGAAGAAACTATGTCTCCACGTTTAGGGTTTTCTTTGGGTGGCATTGGGTTGAGTTTTGTTTGGGTTTTTTTTGGGTCTGATAGGTTGGGTTTAGGTCGGGTTTTAGATTGGGTGGGTTGGATTTTGGGTTGGTCAGATTTTGGGGATTATGGGGTTTAGGTAGTGAGGATTTGATGAATTTCGTATTTGGTAGTTGGGAATTGAAGAAATTTAGATTTAGTGTATGAGAATTTGTTGTATTTTTGAAAATAGGGTTTATGGTAGGATTTGGAATTGAGAAGGTTTGATTTGGATTTGAAGGGTATACCAAAATATATATGGAGTTGGGTCAGGTCGGGTCGAATCTTGGTTTAATTGGATTCGCTATTTTTCACGGCACCACCCATGTGACGTGGGTTGACCTATGTCACATGGGTCCCCTGACGTGGGTCAGGTTCTAAAGATGTCAATTAATCTCTGCTTTTCACGACACCACCCACGTGACGTGGGTTGACCTACGTCACATGGGTCACTGGCGTAGGTCGAGTTCAGCAAGCATATAAGTTCCTCTGACTTCTATAGTACCAACCCACATTACGTGGATGAACTTACATTGCGTAAAATAGTGTCGTGGGTTATATTGAACATATTTAGTTTCAATATTGTAAGTTCCAGCTAACTTATCCTCCATTGATCAGATCACAACCAACTTAGACCTTGGGTTGCCTCTCAAGCAGCGCCTGATTTAATGTCGCAGCACGACTTGGCTAGGTTGGTTACTCAGACTTCACCAACCAGCCCATGGGTTGCCTCCCATGAAGCGCCTGATTTAACGTCGCGACACGACTTGGCTAGCTTAACTACTCAGACTTCATCAAGACTAAGCTCTTCACTCCTTTTTACTTCTTTCGCAGTTCCCAAATAAAACTTCATACGCTGACCATTGACCTTAAAAAGGGCATAATTATCACCTTTTAGCTCAATTGCCCCATGCATGAACACTCTTACAATAGTGAATGGTCCAGACCATTTAGACCGTAGTTTTCCCAAAAAAAGGCAAAGCCTGGAGTTATAGAGTAGCACCAAATCTCCCGAATGAAACTCTCATCGTTTGATTTTTTGGTCATGATACAATTTTATATTTTATTTATAAAGTACTGAACTTTCATAAGCCCGTAGACGAAATTCATCCATCTCATTCATCTGATCTAGCCTCAATTTAGCCATGTCACTCCATTCCGGATTCAACCTATTCAATGCCCATAATGCTTTATGTTCAAATTCGACCGACAGATGACACAATTTACCAAAAAACTAACTGATATGGTGAGGCACCAATAAGCGTCTTGAATGCAGTTCGATAAGACCATAAAGCATCATCTAATCTTCTTGCCCAATCAGTTCTATTGGCGTTAACCGTCTTTGCCAAAATAGATTTAATCTCATGATTTGACACTTCAACTTGCCCACTCGTCTGAGGATGGTAGTTTGTTGCAACGTTATGTTTGACACCATATTTTTCAAGTAAGGTCTTGAACAACCGATTGCAGAAGTGGGATCCTCCATCACTAATGATTACTCGTGGTGTACCAAATCATGAAAATATGTTCTTTTCCAAGAATGTCGTGACACTTCTTCCTTCATTATTGGGAAGCGCAATCACCTCCACCCATGTAGAAACATAGTCAACAGTTACCAAAATGTATTTCATCCCATGTGAGCTCACAAAGGGGCCCATAAAGTCAATTCCCCATACATGAAACAATTCGAGCTCAAGGATAGTTGTCATAGGAAGTTTATGTCTGCGTGAGATATTTCCTTGTCTTTGACATTGGTCGCAGGCCCGAGCATAGTCATGAGCATCTTTATAGATGGTAGGCCAATAATAACCGCATTGTAAGATCTTGTGTGCAGTCCGCGTACCACCATGATGACCCCCAACTGGAGATGAATGACATGCTTCCAAGATACTCAACATTTCAGCCTCTGGGATACACCTTCGAATCATACCATCCGCACATATTCTAAATAGGTAAGGCTCATCCTAGAAGAATTTTCTCACCTCATGCATGAATCTCCTCCGTTGTTGGTATGACATATCCTCCAGGACTAGGTCACTTGCCAAAAAGTTGGCAAAATCTGCAAACCAAGAGATTAAATCTTGTGATGCTGCCAGCATTTGCTCATCAGGAAAACTATGATCAATATCAAGATCATCCCTTAGTTTATGCATGGCCTCCTCCTCAAGGCGTGATAGATGGTTAGCGATCTGATTCTCGATTCCCTTTCGGTCCTTGACTTCAAAATCAAATTTTTGCAGTAGGAGCACCCACCGAATCAATCTTGGCTTAGCATCCTTCTTAGACATAAGATATCGAAGTGCTGCATGGTCTGTATGCACGGTTACCTTTGTACCAATCAAGTAAGAACGAAATTTCTCGAAAGCAAAGACCACTGCCAAAAACTCTTGTTCAGTCACGGTATAGTTCTTTTGAGCTGGATTAAGTGCTTTGCTAGCGTAGTAAATTGGATGTAAAATCTTCTCTCGTCTTTGGCCAAGAACAACACCCAAAGCTACTCCACTAGCATCACACATAACTTCAAATGGTATCGTCCAGTCTGGTGTGACAATAATATAGGCTGAAATCAACTTCTCTTTTAGACACTCAAAAGCTTTTAGGCATGCCTCATCAAACACGAACTTTACCTCTTTCTCCAAAAGTTTGCATAACGGATGTGCAATCTTAGAGAAATCCTTGATGAATCTTCTATAAAAACCAGCATGACCTAAAAAACTTTGAATCCCTTTTACAGAAACAGGCGGGGGTAATTTTTCAATAACCCCAATCTTTGCTTTGTCTACTTCGATACCCTTCTTTGAGATTCGATGCCCCAACACAAGACCTTCTTTTACCATAAAGTGACATTTTTCCCAATTTAGCACCAAGTTGCACTCCTCGCATCTTTGCAATACCTTAACAAGGTGGGCCAAGCAATCGTTAAAAGAGTCTCCTACAACCGAAAAATCATCCATAAATACCTCAATAGTGTCTTTCACCATGTCGGAAAAAATAGACATCATCCAACGTTGAAAAGTTATCGGTGCATTACATAATCCAAAAGACATCCTATTAAATGCAAACGTCCCATATGGACAAGTGAAAGTGGTCTTCTCTTGGTCTTCGGGAGCGATGAAAATTTGATTATAACCCAAATAACCATCGAGGAAACAATACCATCCTCTACCAGCAAGGCGGTCTAACATCTGGTCCATCAAGGGCATAGAAAAATGGTCCTTCTCGGTCCAAAAATTCAACTTCTGATGATCCATGCAAACTCTTCATCCGATTCCTGGCCTTATTGGGATCAATTCATTTTTATAATTTGGAACCATAGTGATTCCTTCCTTCTTTGGTACACACTGCACTGGGCTTACCCACTTGCTATCAGCAATGGGGTAAACTACACTTGCATCTAACCACTTAATGATCTTTTTCTTCACAACTTCCTACATAGGTGGGTTCAGACGATGTTGGTGCTCAATGCTTGGTATACACTCAAGAATAAGCTGGATCTTATGAGTGCAAATGTCAGATGGAATCCCTATAATATCAATAATGGACCAACCAATGGCCCTTTTAAATTTCTTCAATACCAAAACCAGAGCTTTTACCTGCCATCTTGCTAACTCAGCAGATATGATTACAGGAAAGGTGTTATTGGTTCCCAAAAATGCATAGAGAAGGTGAGAAGGAAGAGCCTTAAGCTCTAAGACTGAAGGCGCCTCAACAGAAGGGCGAGCCGATGGGGTCACCTTATTCTTCAAATCGAGATCAAGTTTCTTTGGAGCATAAGTGTATGATCCCTTACCAGTAAGTGCTCAGGCTATCTTATCGTTATCCTCAATACTATCACTGTCAAAATTCATAACCACAGCTGCAAGAGCTTCTACCCCCAACCTTTCTTCAATTGGAATGACTATGGCACTCTCATCAGGTATATCAATTACAGAAATTACCTGCATATCTTTCGGTTGCTTCATGGAACGACAAACATTGAAAGTCACTTGTTCATCAATTAACCTGAATTTCATCTGCCCAGTTTCCATGTCAACCAAAGCACGACCAGTGGAAAGGAATGGTCTCCCCAGGATGATAGAAACATCGAAGTCAACTTCACAATCTAGAATTACAAAGTCAGCTGGAAAGATGAAAGATGCAACTTTCACCAAAATATCATACTGAATGACCATCTTCTTTTTCACAGTTCTATCTGCCATGAGAAGCCTCATAGAAGTCGGTTTTGGTACTTCCAACCCCAACTGCTTGAACACGACTAGCGGCATTAAGTTAATGCTAGCACCCAAATCACACAGTGCCTTTGCAAAGTTGTAGGACCCAATAGTAAAGGGATTGTGAAAGCCCCTGGATCATCCTTCTTTTCAACTAGGGAATACGAAGCAACTGTACTACAATGATGTAAGTTATCTGTCGGCTCAAAACTGACAGTTCTCTTCTTCATTACTAAGTCTTTCATGAACTTTGCGTAATCGGGTATCTGCTCCAAAGCCTCAAAAGGGGCATATTTACCGATATCTCTTTCAATATTGTAATAACTTCTGGTACTTACCTTCTTTAGCCTTTTTTTCAACCTTTGAGGAAAAAAAGGAGGAGGTCGTAGGATCGTTTTTGATATTTGTGAAACCTCCTTCTCCTTCTTCTTTTCAGATTCTACTTCCTTATTAATACTGTTGTCTGCTGCTAAATTTTTTGGCTCTATCTCAACCTCTTCATCGACCACTACTGGATCATCTTTCTTATCATTACCCATGGGAATAGATGGGTTGGTCGTGCTCTTTTTGCTTCTTATAGTGATGGCCAAACAATTACCATTATTGTTTGGATTTTGAATGGTGTTGCTTGGAAGAGTGCCTAGTTGACGTTGGTTCAATGCCACCGATATTTGCCCGAACTTTTGCTCCAACTATTTTATTACAGTTGTCCTAGATTTAACTTTTTGACTTATTCTCGAAATGTTCGCCCTAATTTCTTTTAAGCAATTTTCTTGATTTTCTGATCCTTTAACTAATTTGGTAAGAAGGGTTTCCATTCGTGAATTTCTGTAGTCAGTATCATGATTCCCTGGTAGAATATAAGCACCGCTCTTCTCCTTATAATCATTTTTTCATCTCCAGTCTCCATCATGATCTCGCTCTCTGTCTCTATATCCTGACCTGTTGTAATTGTCTCCATAATTGTTCCGACCTTGATTTCCTTACCTTGAGTTCCAAGTGTCTTGATTAGGCCCTTTGCCCTTGGGTTGGAAACCCGCCACTTCTTGATCCAAGTATTTAGCTCCCTCATCAGATTCATAATCGTCATGCTTAGATGCTTTACCTTGTACACTTATGGTATGTACCTTATTCTCATCGCTAGCCGCAATCTATTTGGCTAGCAAACCAATTTTTATTCTCAGTTGTGCAACCTCTTGAGCTACAGATTCATCCAAAGTTTGTTGTACTACTGATGCTTTAATAGTGTATGTACCAGCCGGTGTCTCTGCCTCCTGAGTATGCCATCCTCGGTTAGTCTTAGTAATACGATCCAAGATCTCTGAAGCTCGTTCCCACCTCAGTCTCATAAATGCTCCTCCAGTGATAGTATCTGCTACAGCCTTAGTATTTGCGTGCAAAGCCCTGTAGAAGGTTTCAAGTAGACTCCTACCACTAATACTATAATTTGGCACATTTTGAAGTTTCTTGTTGAACCTTAGCCATGTTTCGTAAAGTGCTTCAGAATGTAGTTGTCTGAAGTTATAAATCTCATCCTTCAATTGTAGCATCTTGGATGGTGGAAAAAATCTTTCCAAAAATTGATTTCTCAGCTCTTGCCAAGTAGTAATGTAACCTCGTGATAATTCGGCCAGCCACAAAGTCGCTTCTCTTGTTAAAGAGAATGAAAATAATCTTAACCGAATAGCCTCTTGGTCCACTCCACGCAAATTATAAGAAGTGCACCCCCCCCCCCCACAAAGTTCATCACATGCATGTTTGGATCATCTGTAGGAAGACCCGCGAATACACCTTTCAAGTTAAGCAGGTGAATCATGGAACTTGTAATGTCAAACTTTGTGCCCTGAGGTAACTCTGGTGGAATAATGGCACCAATCTCAATAGGCTCCAAAAAAGCCACATCTTCTTCTTCAAGATCATCATAAACTGGCACATATGGTCTTTGAGGTGTTTGGTGTGCCCTCAGTCTTCTTTGTCTTTCTTCAGCCTCAGCTAGACGCTGTGTTGTTTCTTATATAGCTCGATTATCTCTATCTGCTTGCCTAAGAGCAGCTTGTCTAACTTACTCTTCCCGTGTCAACCGAGCAGTAGTTTGGTCTGCTATTTTATGACCAACTGGCTGAATTGGTTGGTTATGAATATCTCTCACGGTTGTAGGATCCTTAACTCCATCAGTATTCACCATTCTTCGATTATCTCTTAGAGTTCTTTTTATTTCAGGATCAATTGAAATCAGGGAATTGCCTTACTTCTAGTATTGGGTATACATCGGCGTGTGTCCTTAAAAGTATAGTGAAATAAAACCAATCAACTCTAACAAGCAAAATACTCAACTCCGTAACTGTAGTTCCCCGGCAACGGCGTCAAAATTTAATGTCATCCAAAATATACCTACAGACAAGTATAATACGGTCGCTGTATCAAATATAGAACCCATCTAGGTTGGGGTCGATCCCACAGAGAATAGGACAAAATTATGTAGAATGCTAGCCTGAGTAGTTGGCAAATACGTGAAACTGAGGGGGTTTTGTGAATAAATGGTAACAATAATAATTGTTGATTTTTGAATTTGTAAACAATATGAGAAATACACTAGGACTGTGATCCCCAATGATCCTTTAACTTCACCTGTTATTTGTGCTTGACAAAACTGGTCCACTGCATTGCATGCAAAATCTAACAAGATGTGTTCATCTAAACGTCTCTCGACCTTGGTTAGATGAATTTCACTCTTCTCTTCTCAGTATCTTAGTATCGCACTACTAACCCTTGTCCTGATCTCAGATAACTATCCCTGTTACGGCTCAAGTTATTAGATGAAGGTTGATAGCTTCAAATCTCTGTTGTTATTCCCTTTTCCCAATCTTTACCTCTCTCTCGAGCAAGTCTAGAATACATGAGAGTATCTAACATTGCAACAGTTAGAAGATCAATTATAACAAAGGTAATAACAATACATGCATTCACAACGGTTCAGAATTTATTTTGCACTTAACCTGTTTCGTTAATTCCTCATGGTTCACACAAACCTAGTTAATGGGTTTAGCTGCTCATTATTGTAAGAACACAAGAAGAATTCAAAGATGAAAACATAATTGTAAACTAACGATAATGAAGAAAACTCTGAAATCTCAATATTAATAGAAATCCTAGAACTGGTAATCCAAGATTACAAAATCAATAATGCGTCAAAATACTGGAAATATGTCTCAAAATAATTTACTGACTAACTCTTGAACATAGGATAATACAAGGATATTTTTAGATACAAGATAAATCATATCCTAAACAAAACAGGAAAATAGAGTCGACAACTTTTCATGGTATCGTGACTTGGTGTTGTAGAACCAAGTCACGCCACGTAAGTCAGTTCCATGGAAACCAGGCAATATTAGACATCTCTAATGTTAACTCACATTCTCTGGTGCAAAACCTGGTTCTTTCATCTATAGATACTCCATTTTCTAGCATGATTCTTACTTCTTGATCATTTTGCTTTCAAAAACCTATTCTCCTGCAATATAGAATAGAAAACACATCATACCCACCAAACATACCCAACTTATTGCATATTTTCTTAGTTTTAAGCATCAAAAGTGTCATGTGATCATGACACATCAGCATACTACCAGAGTTCCAGCTCAGTGTTGAGCCAGAGAGATAGAGATTGATATCGAGAGTCTTCAGTGTCAGCCAGAGGGTCTAGGGTCAGCCCAAGATCTGACAGAGTTTGTAACTGCCTCAGTTTCTCAAGATTCGGTATTATGGGTTTTGAGTCTGTTTTTGGATACATCCCAACTAGAGGTAATGTAGGGTCCATTGAGTAGTTCTCAAATCAGAGTTGGATTTGTTGGTATTCATCAGGGTTCTCTGTCTGTTTCAGAGTATGAAATTGGGTTTCTCTAGTGGGCCAGACATACTCCTATGTTATTTTCTACAGAGCAGGAGATGGTGTACGAATTTATAGGAGGGTTGGCTTGACCACTCCATTTGGCATCGGAGCCTTTGATAGCAGCTGGGTCTTTTTTCTATGAGGTTGTTAATCATGTGAGGTCTATAGAGAGGGATTGCTTTGAGGTATACAGAGGTGGCAGTAAGAAGCCATGTCAGTAATTCAGTGTTAGGGGTATTTCGTCTGGAGGTCAAAATCTTCCCAGTATCGGTCAGCGCCATTTGCATCCTATTAGGCCCTTACAAGTAGCACCTCAGCTTATGGGTAGCTCTTAGGTTGATCGTGGTAGTATCAGTGGATAGAGTTCTGGTCAGACATCACGGACTATTTGGTCTAGGTTTTCAGGCTGTGGCGATCGTACTAGGTCTATAGGTTCAGTGCATCAGAGAGTCCTAGGGGAATATTTTGATTGTGGTGAATTGGTCATTGGTCTAGAGAGTGCCCCAGGCATGAGTTGGTCAGCCAGTTGGGGACAGCTCGTGTTTCTCAGTAGGTTAGAACTTCAGGGGTTTGGTATGACTGAAGAGAGATTGGTCACCGATCCAGGGAGTGTCCCCGACATGGGATTATTAGTCATTTTTTTTCATCTAATTCAGTCCAACAGTGTTGTGGCATCTTTAGTTAGAGGTAGTGCACCTAGTACCTCAGTTGTCCATTCAGACGCTCAGTCCGAGTTTGGACATGCTCAGATTGGTTCTCCTTCGAGCGCACCAGATTTATGATTTTAGATTTCCTCTAGTATTGGTGCGCCTTTGATACTCTACCTTTAGTTTCTATTTGAGTTATGTTGGGGTTTTCATACCCATCGGTGGTTATATACCTTGACACTTCTATATTGACTTTTGTATGTCTTGATGTTTTCATAGCGATTGATGTATGCCTTTGTGTAGATTTATGTATATATGACTACCCCCATACATGATTCTTTAGTAGTGTATCAGTGTGGTATTGTCCTAGGGGTGTAGCATTTTGGTTAAAGTCCCATTTTTCCTTGGCATATTGGCCATGTTATAGCTATAAAGTAGATCAGTATTGTGTTTTCCTTGGGGTATGGCAGTTGGGTTAAAGTCCCATTTCCTTGGCATTTTGTCCTTGATGTGATTTTAGAGTGGTACTGACTATGTTTTTCACTTTATACCACTTGCATCTTATGCTATTGATATTATGGTCATTGGGTTGACATTTACTGATTCTTAGTTGATAGACGGCTAGACTAGGGTTATCTAGTTAGCGTACTTCCTTTCTTGCAATTCTTATTTCATTGGTTTAGATAGCTACCTCGGTTGGTTTCCCTTCCCTTTCTGTTAACAAGGTTGGCTATTGATCGAATTATGAGAGTCAAGGTATGTTCGACCTTCCAGGGCTTTGTTATGATTTTAGCATTGGTAGTCTTCTTTTATAGCCTATTTCTTTTGGAAATGCATTTGAGATTTGTCCTTCAGATCTGGATAGTTCATCGCCCAGTGGTGGCCTTGATCTTGGTGTTGATGTTCAGTTGGAGTTGGCAATTCAATTCTATTGCCCGTTTCTGATGTTGGAAAATCTAAGGCTTACTTTTTGATTTGTTGGATTCATCTCCCAGTGATCGTGTTGATCTTGGTATTGGTGTGGAGTTGGGTACTCCGTCCTTTCTATGCTATGGTTTATGGTTCAGCCGAGTTAAAGTTGATATAATTGAGAGAATTCAAAAAATTCTTATTTCGGCACTTGTTCGGCCTACTGTGTCTTTGTGGAGTGCGTTCTCTTGATGATATGTGACTATGGGTATTTGTTGTCGTAGATTGAGTAGTGGTTTGACCAAAAGTAGGCTAAGGTTGTGTTTCTTCCGAGTTGCTCGAGTGTTAGCTGTCAGTAGCTCTCATTACATCCTTGGTGAGTTCTTGGTTATGCCTTGATACGATATGACCTTAGGGATTGGGTCTTGATTGCTCGTATTTTCATTATATTATTTTTCCTTGGTTGGGATTATATTTTTCAGTGATATTTCAGTTTCAGCTCTTACAGAGATTATTAGGCATGTGCTTGATTTCTGGTAGCAAGGTCGGTTTGGGCATTTACCCTTTGTAAATGCTTGTTGGCTCTAGTTGTGGTTCTTGACTTTATTGGTATGGCGACTTGAAAGTTTTAATGAGTTTTGGAGTTGGATGCTTACTTGTTAACAGGATAGAATTGGAAGTTGAGAACGAGTAGTTCAGCTTCAGTGTTGGGGTTTTAGCTTGGGATTTTATGACTTTTTTGCATCCCCATTTTGAGGTTTTGCTTCAGCTGGCTAAGCCTACTATTTGCCTACCAGTTTGATTCTCTTCAGTTCAAGTAGATTGTACCTGATAAATATTCGAACTATAGTCCGTAGGCACGGTACTGGTTTTTACTGCTTCTGACCTTTATTTTCTTAATTTTTGGTTAGAATTTTGGGCTACCTGCTCAGCAGAGGTAGTATGCTCAAGTTGGATTTAGCATGGTTTCACCCACAGTCAGTGGGGCAGTCTGGAGCAGATCATTCGATTTCGTAAGATTGGTACTTCAAACTCTTGTTTATGAGTTTTGAGGGTCATCCGGACCTATTGTAGCTTTGGCTTAAGAGCACAGACTTTGGTCACCTCTGTTTGTGTGTTCTGGTAGCACCTTATTGGCTTATTTCTTGCACTTGCCATTATGGATTTTTGGAATGTCAGCTTCAGCCTTTCGAGGTCAGTGTGTTATGATTGCGCGGACAAGACTCGAATGACATTTTGCATGATTCGGGGTTGATAGCAGGTCTGGAAAGGCAAAAGAAGGTTAGGTTTGGATATTGGAGTCTGTTGTATGATTCTTGCCTTGGACTGGCTTTAGTTGGGTTGTGTATAGCTTGGTTGTGCTTATTCCAATTTGGTACCCATGTGTTGAGGCTTGGTATGTATGCATCAGTCGTTTTTGGTTCAATTGAAGGCTAGTTAGCTGTTGAGGTTAAGCTTTGGGCTATTTGGAAAGCGGAGTAAAAAGTTGGTTGAAAGAGGGATACCTATGGTAAAATCCCTTGGAAGCATTGGTTTGCCTTAGAGGTTATCTGGGGAGCCTTGCTTGGAGCATACCAGCCCAACACCTCATCTTTTTGAACTTTCGAGATCTTTCTATCCATTGACTTTTGCAGATGAAAGTCCTTTTAGTAGTACCCTCGAGGTTATTTCCTCAATTTTCATGCATTTTTGGTGTTTTAGCCTTCCCATAGCGGCTACATGTCACTTATGACTTGTCGAAACTGTCAGTTTGGTTATCGGACAGTTCGTTTGCATTTTAGGCTTAATTCCCTGTTTTGCAGCTCTCACTGTTAAGGATTTGGTATCGACTAAAAGTCCTAGTTATTGATAGCAGATGATAATTCAGAAAGTGCCATCAACTTTGGAACCTTGATTTTAGGCTAGGGGGACCCTTGGTCCGGGTCCCGAGGCATCCCGACTCGTTTTGGGCTATTGGATAGATTTGGTGAAAACTGAAATTATAGGTGTGGGCCTCACATTTAATCGACATGACCTCGAATGGAAATTTTGATGGTTCTGTTGAGTCTGGAATGTTGAATTTGGTATGGTAGCATAGTTCGTTTGCGTGCACGGGGTTCCAAACTAATCTCGAACCCCAGATCAAAGTCCGTGAGGACTTAGTGAAATTGTTGGTTTTCAGCATCTGGTGTAGCCAAGTTTTGGCCTTCACGTTCGTGAGGCCTTGGTCGCATTCACGAAGGTCAAGGATATTGTCCTTCGCATTAGCGAGGCACTGGCCGTTTTCTCGAAGGCCAAGGACCATGACCTTCTGCGTTCGCGGGCTAGCCTTAGCATTTACAAAGGGTAAGCCGGCCTGGCCTGCTCAGCCTTACTCTTCGCATTAGCGGTCAACCTTCCTTATTTGCAAAGGGTCTCTTCGGTCCTATCCTCCATTCGCGGTGGGGTTCCGCATTTGCGAACAACGCCTGGCTGCCCTTTTATATTTCTCACTTGCTCGATTCAATGCCCATTTTTAGGGCATCTTCTGCCATTAATGGTCCCAAAAGCTTAAGAACTCTTGGGAAATCATGATGTGTACTAGGGTATAAGTAGAGGGTTTTGAGGTGATTGTCCCCCGTTAATTCCTTCGTAAGATTTCATCCCAAAATTCGTTTAATTCTTGATTTTAGGTTTAGATTTCCCCGGGTTTTAGGGGATGATTTGAGCCCCGAATTATGCTCCGTTTGTCTTCAACATTTGAGCACACATTCCTTGTCCTTCGAGGGACCTCGTGACTGACTCAATAGATCAAATCCATAGGGCTTTGGAGGTGATACATATGTCTGGTGTGGAAACGGTTGAGCTTGCGGCCTATAGATTGAAGGGTGAAGCTATACTGTGGTATGAAGATTGGAGACGGTCGAGGGGCATTGATGCACTTCCAGCTAATTGGAAAGAATTTAAAATGGCATTTCTTGATCACTATCTCCCCTACGAGGTTCGAGAGGCTCGTGCGGACCAATTCTTGAATCTGCGACAGGGAAACATGAGTGTTAGAGAGTATAGCCTCAAGTTTAATTCATTGGCCCGGTATGCTCCAAATGTGGCTGCGACTATGACCGATAGAGTTCACCGGTATGTGGACATATTAGAGCCATATTTGATCCGAGATTGTACTATTATTGCGCTAAACAGGGACATGGATATCGCGAGAATACAGGCCTTTGCATAGAAAATGGAAGATCAAAGGCAACAAAGAAGAACGCAAGGGTTTGAAGAAGGGCCGTCGAAGAGGGCTAGATCCACGGGACAGTCTAAGGCATCCCAAGGCGAGTTTATACCTCGAAATTTCACTAGGCCGTCTAGATCCTCATTTTCTTATTCCACGACATGTACTCCACCTCAATTTCGAGGGTCTAGAGATAGTTATATTGGGCGAAGCAGTATGGTTTGAGGTCTACAGACAGCAGGATTTTCTCGCCAGCTGTGTCAGCACTGTGGAAAATCTTATTTAGGTGAATGCCGGATTGGAAGGAATGTTCGTTATTTTTGTGGTGAGCCAGGGCACATGGTGAGAGAGTGTCCACAGAGAAGCATGGGTGGTATAGCACGACCGACGGGATCAGCCGTTGCATCATCATCATCGGTTCCTTCTTTAGGCCGAGGTGTGTGGTCAGTTGGTCGTGATAGAGATTCTAGGGGAGCAGCCAGTACTAGTGGGGTCCAGAATCGCACTTATACCTTGGTAGACCGACAGAATTCAGAGGCTTCTCCTGATGTTGTCACAGGTACATTATCCATATTTTCATATAATGTATATGCATTGATTGACCCGGGTTCTACATTGTCCTATGTTACTCCATTGATTGCTGCAAAATTTGCAAAGGCACCAGAAGTATTAATTAAATCAATTAGAGCGTCCACACCGGTTGGTGAAAATATTATTGCAAAAAGAGTATATCGTAATTGTGTGGTAACTGTGTGTGGTCATGATACACTGGCCGATCTTGTTGAACTAGACATGATAGATTTTGATGTTATCATGGGAATGGATTGGTTAACCTCTTGTTATGCCACGGTAGATTGCCGAGCCAAGATAGTACAATTTCATTTTCCACAAAAGGATATGTTTGAATGGAAGGGTAATGTAGGAGCACCGAGAGGCAAATTTATTTCCTATCTTAAGGCTAGGAAAATGATATCCAAAGGATATATATGCCACTTAGTGAGAGTACATGATATTGGAGCAGAACCAACAACTCCTCAAGCAGTTTCGGTGGTAAATGAATTTCTTGATGTATTTCCTGAAGATCTTCCAGTTTTACCTCCAGAACGGGAAGTGGAGTTTAGCATTGATGTGATTCCAGGCACTCAGCCGATCTCAATTCCCCCGTATAGAATGGCTCCAGCAGAATTGCGTGAATTGAAGGAGCAGTTGAAAGATTTGCTGGATAAGGGCTTCATTAGTCCTAGTATGTCCTCGTGGGGTGCACCAGTATTATTTGTACGGAAGAAAGATGGCACGTTGAGAATGTACATCGACTATCGGCAATTGAATAAGGTAACGATCAAGAACAAATATCCCCTCCCTCGAATTGATAATTTGTTTGATCAGTTACAGGGTGCCAAGTTTTTTTCAAAGATTGACTTGAGGTCGGGTTACCATCAAGTCAAAGTTAGAGAAGAAGATGTACCCAAAACAGCGTTCCAAACACGGTATGGCCATTATGAATTTTTAGTTATGTCATTTGGACTAACAAATGCACCAGCTGTGTTCATGGATTTGATGAATAGGGTGTTTAAGCCATTTTTAGACGTGTTTGTGATGGTATTTATAGATGACATCCTGGTTTATTCAAAGTCACAAGAGGATCATGCTAATCACTTACGGCAGGTGTTACAGATTCTCCGCGAGCGTAAGTTATATGCAAAGTTCTCTAAATGTGAATTTTGGTTAAAATTCGTTGTATTCTTGGGTCACATTGTGTCAGATGAAGGGATTTGAGTTGATACACAGAAGATTGAAGCGGTGAAAAATTGGCCAAGACCTTCGACGCCTACGGAGATTCGTAGTTTTCTTGGATTAGCAGGTTATTACTGAAGATTTGTGGAAGGTTTTTCTTCCATTACTGCACCTTTAACGAAACTTACACATAAGGCAGTTAAATTTCAGTGGAATGATGCGTGTGAGAAAAGCTTCCAAGAGTTGAAAGATAAATTAATCTCCACACCAGTTTTAGTGCTTCCCGAAGGTACCGAAGGTTATGCAGTATATTGTGATGCTTCCGGGATTGGCCTAGGGTGTGTATTGATGCAGCACGGTAATGTCATAACATATGCCTCACGACAGTTGTGGCCACATGAGAAAAATTATCCCACACATGATCTTGAATTAGCATCGGTGGTTTTTGCTTTAAAGAGATGGCGTCATTATTTGTATGAAGTTCATGTTGATATCTATATGGATCACAAAAGTTTGCAGTATATTTTTAAACAGAAGGAACTCAATTTGAGGCAACAAAGGTGGTTAGAGCTCTTAAAAGAGTATGATATTGATATTCTCTATCACCCGGGCAAAGCAAATGTGGTAGCTGATGCATTGAGCCGCAAGACAGTAGAAAGCACTAGTAGCCAGTTGACTGAGAAGCAAGAGATAATCAAAGATCTGCATCAACTAGCCAGCTTGGGAGTTCGCCTTATTGAATCTCCAGATGAAAGGGTTATTGTACAGAATGCAGCAGAATCCTCCTTAATAGCTGAAGTAAAAGAGAAGCAGTTTGCGGATTCTATGTTAGTGCAGCTGAAGGAGAATGTACAATAGGGTCTGACTGCGGCCTTCGATCTTAAACAAGAAGGGGTACTTCAACGTCAAGGAAGATTATGTGTGTAAGATGTAGATAAGCTGAGGAAACGAATTATGACAGAGGCGCATCACTCGCGCTATTCTATTCATCCGGGTGCTACTAAAATGTACCATGATTTAAAAGAAGTGTATTGGTGGGGAAATATGAAAAAGACCATTGCAAAATTTGTCGTTCAATGCCTGAATTGTCAACAAGTGAAAGTAGAGCATCAGAAACCAGGAGGTTACATGCAATGTATCAATCTTCCAGTATGGAAATGGGACATGATTAATATGGACTTTATCACAGGTTTGCCTCGTACACTGCGGAAATTTGATTCTATATGGGTTATAGTTGACAGGCTTACCAAGTCAGCGCATTTCCTACCAGTCAAAACCACCTATACAGCGGAGGATTATGCGAGATTGTATGTGAAAGAGATAGTACGGTTACATGGGATTCCGATCTCCATCATATCAGATAGGGGAGCTCAGTTTACTGCGCATTTTTGGAGATCTTTTCAGCAGAGTTTGGGTACACAGGTGAATCTGAGTACGACTTTCCATCCTCAGACATATGGAAAAGCAGAACGTACCATTCAAACACTTGAAGATATGCTGCAAGCTTGCACGTTAGATTTTCAAGGCAGTTGGGATGACCATTTGCCTCTTATTGAATTTGCTTATAACAATAGCTATAATTCAAGTATTAAAATGGCACCTTATGAAGCTTTGTACGGGAGAAAATGTTGATCACCAATTGGATGGTTTGAAGGGGGTGAAACTGCTTTACTTGGGCCAGATCTTGTTCATCAGGCTATGGAAAAAGTTAAAGTGATTCAACAGCGATTACAAACGGCCCAAAGTCGACACAAGTCCTATGCGGATGTGAGAAGAAGAGGGCTTGAATTCACCATAGGTGATTGGGTATTTTTAAAGGTGTCGCCGATGAAAGGGGTAATGCGGTTCGGAAAGAAAGGGAAATTGAGTCCAATTTATCTAGGGCCATATGAAATTATCTGAAGATTTGGTCAAGTGGCGTATGAGTTAGCACTACCCCAAGAGCTCTCTGCAGTCCACCCAGTGTTTCATGTTTTGATGCTTTGAAAATGCATAGGAGACCCGTCTCAAATTGCACCCATCGAGGATGTACAAGTTACGAAAGATCTTACCTATGAAAAAGTGCCCATTGCTATTCTGGATAGACAAGTCAAGAGGTTAAGGAATAAAGATGTAGCTTCCGTCAAAGTGCTTTGGAGGAATCAACAAGTGGAAGAAATTACATGGGAAGCTGAAGAAAAAATGAAAGCAAAGTACCTGTATTTATTTCAAACCAAGGAGAAGGTCCAAGACGCCGACTTGAAGTAATGACAAGTAAGTGCATATGAGCATTTTAAATATGTGGCCATGTGACAAATGTGTTTAGACCTAAATTGTTGAGATTAATTACTACTGCTATTAACATTCGAGGACGAATGTTCTTAAAGGGGGGGAGAATGTAACACCCCGTAAATTTCTGAAAGAATGCGACTAAGTGACGGAATTAATTGAACATGCAACAAAGGGTATATTATGTATGAAAAGTGTTGGACTTAATTCATCTTGATGAATGGGCCCAAAATTGGCCCAAATTAACAAGAAGACATTGCCCCAAAAGGGACAAAATGACCCATTCTTGATCCATGCATTTATGACCAAATAGACACCTCATCTTTGACTTAATTGTGGCTAAGGATGATATAAATGAGGGCCAAAAATCAGATTTTTATCATATAAGCCACCTTGCAAAGTCTTGTATTTTCTAGATATTTCCAAGAGCCACAAGAGACCAACTTAAACCCTAAGGCAACTACCCTTGTTTTGGGAAATATCATCACCTTGTAAGTGTTGGTAAGTATTTATTCTTGTGGTCTAATATATTATGTGCATGAGAGATTGTATGGCTTATGATGGTTAGGTCTAAAAGTGTTGATTGGTGCACTTTTGTTTATGTGATGCAAGTTTAGTTGTTTTGGTGTCCTAAACTTGAAAGGAGACTTGAGATCTTGAAAGAAGTGAATAATATGGATTAAATGTTCACATTTATGATGTGGTTATGTGCCTAAGTTAATTTCTCTTTATGTGTCATTTTTGGAAATTGTTGTTATGGAAAAAGTGTATGGAATTGGGGACATAATGAAAGGAAAATGTGATTTTTGGTGATTCTTTTGTGTGTTGTGAGATCATGGTTGTTCATTGGTATTAATTTGATCAAAAATATGTAAAGGACAGCTTGGTTATGGCCATGAACCATTTAATGCGAAAAAGGACCCAAAAACGAACCCTGGTGGCCGAAATTGGGCATCCGCCCATGCAGACGGGCACCTGCAGGCACAAATGCCAATGGAGGTGGCCCTGGAAGTGTCCAGAAAGGCACCTGCGGCCGCAGGTCACCCACCTGAGTGCGCAGGTGGCCCCTCCAGACCCCCCAGGGTCCCATTTTGCATGTTTTTGCCTTGTAATGATCCTCGAAACCCCTCTAACCTTCTTGGATGCAATTATTAACTTATGAATGACCTTGAAGGAGTACGTTGGAAGTATGGTGAATTATATCAAGTATGTATCGACTTTAATGTGTTGTTGTGAAAGACTTTTATGCGACATAATGACGAAAAACGTAACATAGTATTGAAGGGGAAGTGTAAAGTATGATCTTGGTGTGGAATGTTAGTGATTTAGGATATCATGGGTGATGTGTGACATGTTTTGGTAATGGTAAAGCAGTACACGATATTGTACGAAGGTGAAATGGCGTTGAGATAATTATGTAACTTATTGTCATGTTATACACTTGAAATGAAGTTAGTGGTTAATGTAAGCTTCGTTATGTACTTGTGTGTAGAGTAGACGTAATGGGAAAGATGAAGTGTTGTATTCACAAGTAAGATTGTGTATCCATATCGGGGAATTAAGGTATGTAAGGTTACTCTTTCTATATCCTTCTACAACACATAGTATCACATTGTCATTATACTTGTTCTATTCCGAAATGTTCAAAGGTATTCCATTTCCGGTTATTAATCATTGTTACTCACATGTTCCTTATTCATTGATCAATTGTGATTCACATGACTCATGTTCATTGGTTAATGTTCCAAAGTTCTAATAACATTGTAACCACTAATGTACCAATCTCATAACAAAAGAATTTAAAGTAATGAACACTGGTTGAGTACGGGTGGCAACTCGAAGGGGCAAAAGCCTAGCTAGAGGCGATCCCGAAAGTTCATTGGGAACGGGTGGCAACTCAAAGGGGCGAAAGCCTAGCTAGAGGCGATCCCGATTATTATGTTATTCCCACTGATCAGTTGGGCCCGGGCATTACATGATTGATGATTATCTGATTGTTGATTGATGATAAAGTAAAGTGAAATAAAATAAAGAAAGCAATGAACATGATCCCACATGTTTACTCTATGGTAGTTTATTCACATGTTGTGTTCTCTTGTACTTGATTTCATTGACGTTACTATATATATCATTCAGTTACGTATAGCCTTACATACTCAGTACATTCTTCGTATTGACGTCCCTTGTGGGGCATTACCTGACTTGCTGCAGGCACAGGTACTAATAGGCCCCCACAGTAGAACTTGGATTTTTCTACGAATCTGTTGGTGAGCTCCAGGTTGCTTAGGGGCTTTCCGAGTCCTATGTATATATTGGTTTTGACATTATATCACAGTTGTCTAAAGCGGGGACTTGTCCCGACTTTAGGATGGTCATGTTCATGTATTTATAGAGGCTTTGTAGACGATGTGGGACAAACAAAAGATGTATATCATGTCATGATGGCCCTAAAGGCTAAGTTTCATATATGTATATATATATATATATCACCTGTTTTGCCATGATTACCGCCACTAGTATCTTGCATCTATGATAGTGATGATTGGGTATGAATGCACAGGGTTGAAGGTTGGTTCTCTCGGGGCCTCAACGGCTTCGGGTGCCATGTCCGTCTCGTCTGAACTCGGGTCGTGACACGCTTAGGTAATTATGGTTCCGTTGTTTGGATACTGGTGATGGAATGCATACTATCTAGCATATTCATGTTAATTTAGTGGTACGATTCCAACCAAAACCTTGATTTTACTACTATTTTCAAAAAGGGGATTTATTCCCACTTTTTACTTTAAAAATGGATTATTTTATAACAGGAATCCTACCACCTTATTTACTGGATTATGAGCTTTTAGGACTGAAAATGAGATTTTAGAACTTCGACCAAGGTTGATTCCGGTCCATTATATATCCCCTCATTTTACCACTACTATTTACTTTGGTCGAGGGATATTTTTACCTTTTTTATATTATTATGATGATTTAGTCCCGAGCATGATCTTGGGCAACGAATTTATGGATTTACACTCTTTTAGTCATGGTTCGAGTCTGTGCGCAGTGTACATATATATATATCTCCAGAGCTGGATGGAGTAGATCAATTATGATGGTTATTGGAAGTCCTGGATTAGGACCAGGTAGTGTATACGAATATCCCAAATACCCTTGGGGCCCCTTCATCCAAGAGTCGTCGTGCCAGAGAAGGATGGTCACTGTAGGTCCTGCCTTTGCGAGCTTTGGAGGTGGAGGAGGTGTATACACTTGGTATATGTATGGCTTGAGGTGATGGAACCAGTTCGAGTCCGGTGTCTATGATATGGTCATGACATTTCGGTTTATGTTGCATTCATCCATTCAAAAGCATTACCTATCACCAGTATGATTGTTTGGTGCTTATATTTATCGGCCTTATGGGGGGTTGTATAGGTATAGGCTATGGTTGCTATTTGCTATGTGCTTTCGGGAACCTTTCGAGCTTATGGGGGTCCGATTAGGTACTTGTTTGCCCGGACTAGCCGGTTACTTTATTATTAGTTATTATGATTAGTTCGTGGCAGGTTGGTTGTGGACTGGTACCCAAGTTTGGAGGTACGTTTCTGATTCTTTTATCTTTTCGATGAGTTACTTTATGGCTATATTGTCTCATGATTAGTCGCCCCTTTGTTTAGAGGATTGCTTATGCTAGTATTAGCTCCCTCACCTAGACATGATCCTCGAGATGTTAGGTTGACTCCTTCAGGTAGTTACCTTTAGTAGCCCTATTTGTATACCTATATATATGGTATCACCATATATCCCTTCTTTTCTTGGTCTATCCTTGTTGTATATGTACCCTTTGGCCTAGTATATTACTCTATATATACTTTTTTCTCTATTTAGTCATGCATTGG
Source organism: Capsicum rhomboideum (assembly GCA_031232105.1). NCBI lineage: Eukaryota > Viridiplantae > Streptophyta > Magnoliopsida > Solanales > Solanaceae > Capsicum > Capsicum rhomboideum. The sequence continues at coordinate 105,935,367 of CP124719.1, read as the reverse complement.
CCGAGGATATATGGTATTATACTTTAGTTCCTTAGTGCTGTCAGGATAGGGTAGTTATACTTATTGCTCCATTAGCACTGTTATGCCTAGTTCCTTGGATACTTGCCTGCAATTATATTCATGCCTTTTGTGTCATTTCATGCTTGCAGTATTTCTGGAGCTTAATTGGCCGATGCCTACTGAGTACCACGTGTTTGGTACTCATACTACACTTCTGCTTCTTGCAGGTTATAGTACGAGTTATCACCTTTAATATGTGTTTATCATGCGGAGCAGCTATGGATCGGAGATTTGGGGTGAGCTCCTGACGTTTGGAGTATCCCTACTCTCCCTCTTATTGTTAGACTGTTCTCTAGTTTTGTATATCAGAGACAGATTGTACCCATATTTGTATTTATTCTATACTTTACCTTGCACTCCTGTTGTATTAGAAGCTCTTGTACTGGCTCAACTAGGTTTTGTGGTTATATTAGCCTTACTATTATATTTATTCCGATGTTTCCTTTAATTCTATCAGTAGTCCGTTACTAGCTGTTTCGGACTACGACTTGGGTTACCTATTGGTGGGTTATAGTAGGTGTCATCATGACCTGAGAAATTAGGTCGTGACAATATATGCTTTTGAAGTCCTCATGAATGGGGAGAGAAAATAATGAGAAAAAATGTGTTAGTGAAAAGTTTCCCCTTTTTAGAATTATTTTGTTGGGTTTGTTTACCAATTAAAAATCTTTGTTAGTTTCTGGCTCCTAGTTTATTATTAGAAGAACATGTTGAATCCTAGGGGATACACTTTAATTGGTGAAATATCCTTAAGACAGTGCCACTATGCATGCCTCAAGCTAGAGATTTTCTGTGATTCATCAATATTTTTCCAACAAAGATGCCTCTCGAAACATTAAAAAACATGTTAGTTTCACAAATTAAAGCTTTTCACTCCCCTGTTAAGTTGTATGAAAGCTGAATCCAATGAAAGAAACAAAGAAATTTAATAGAAGGTGAAGGCCGGTATGGGTCCACCGTGGTCAAGGAACTAGGGCGTTGACACAAGCAACAATGAAACAGTAAAGAATAGTTAAAGTAAAACAATCAATGAACACACAATTTTACGTGGAAACCTTCTTGCTCAAGGGAGGAAAAACCACGACCTACCTCATATTCTTTATCAACCAACCCACTAACTCAAGCAACTTTAGAATTACAAACTCTTGCAACTGTAGGATTAAAATCATAATTCTCAACCCACACAACACATCTGTTGTGTCTTTATTACAATAGCTCTATTGTAATTTGTCTAACAACTAAATCTAGCTGGCTAGACACAAAATGATGACTTGAGTATGAATCACAAAATACCTACACAAGACTCCTAAAACAGAAGAGTAGGTTTTCATAGAAAGAGCATTACAAAGACTCAACAACAAAAACAACATAGAAATATTCTTACAACAGGTCCTTATCGTTGAGGCAGTGTAGTGAAGCGGCTGCTTTTGCTGAGGAATATCGATATTTGGGATTCTAAAAATTAGTTTTTTCTTGTGTGATTTCTTTTTAAATAGAAGACAAGACAAAAGGGCTGCCGCTGCCCTACTGTGCGACTAGCAAAAAGTACAACTTTAAGTTTTGCAGTTGATCGAAACATCGGAGCATATATTTGGGGTACCAGGTCCTTCAGTGAGGTTTGTCAAATCATCAAAATCAACATTCTAATAATTTTCTCATTTTTGATGATGACAAACCCAATTTTATGAAACAATCACAGACACCCTGTTCAACCAGTTCCTAGATGTTCCCCCTATTACCTTGTTCCCCCTATCACATATAGTGTACTTGTTCCTACCTATTCCTCCTATCACCTGTAGTGTACCTGTTCCCCCTATGTACCTACTCCCCTATACACGTTTCCCCTATTACTTGTTGTCCCCCTTTTGGCATCATTAAAAAGATTAAACAGTAAACTAAGTAGGAGTATACTGAAACAGATTAACTTATGGCCACTACGGCAACAACATTATCGATAGAAATTTAATGGCATAAGATCAAGGTGTAGGCAAACACTAGGAAAAACATCATTTATTAAGAGAAAATCAAACAACCATTACCCAGGAAACTAGAAAATTTAAACAGGCACATGCCACAGCCAGTAACAAAAGGGACTTAAAGAGAATAGATGAGATAAAAGGGTGACAAGAACAATGGGATTAAGAGGAGGATTTGGGAAGGGATTTTAGAAAAAAAGTGAGGCATTTATCGACACCAGTATGAGCTTTAAGAAGCTTATCTGTCATATCTGCAACCTTTTCATTTAGCTGAGCATTTTCAGCCTTCAGAGCATCAACCACACCAGGTCCCTCAATGTGTTTCGAAGAGGCTTGCTGTAAAGAAGAATTCAGTTGTGTTATTTTGGAATCCTTCTGAGAAAGTAAAGAAGTCACACAATCCACCTCTACATTTGCTCGTTCCTGAGCAAAGATGAGATTAGACACAACTGAGTGAGTGTTCACACCACTTTTCTTTTTATCAATTTCACATTCTTTCAAAGTTGTGAGGGTGAATGTTTGTTTTCTGGTACCAACAACTCCATCATCAAGTGGCACTAGAAGAACTCAAACACCTTATTATGTAAAAACCCATAAGACAACCCATACTTTCCCTTTTTCACGTTGACAACCTTATCCATATGTCTCAACATAAGTGAAGAAAGGTTGATTCATTGGAAGGAAGACAAGGTCTTCGCAATAAACATATCAACCTTAGAAGCACCATTCCTCTTTTTTGTATGTGGGAGCATCACTTTGTTCACAAATTCAAACACAATCTGATAGTCACTCTTCATTTGCTTCTTTAGAAGACGTTTAGACTTGTCATCTTCCAACTTACCTTTAATGACAAGGAACTTCTTATATGCAGTCATTTTTTCTTAGGACCTGACTCCATCAATAGGTTCCTCCAATATATAACCAAGCACCTTCTCATCTAGATGAATCTTTTCTTTTTTCACATGAGAGACCAGACTAGTATTCTCTGAACAGAATTCCATCTCAGTATAAAATTCCACAACCTCTTCAGCATGCAAATCAAGGAGGGTTTGATCAAGTAGGTGGAGCCATTTCTAAAATTTTGTCATTGATATTAGGTCCCTCATTCCAGATATTTCAAAAATGTCTGGATCAAACATCCATACACAAAGAACAGTTTGTTGCCTTATAGCCCCTTAGATTTCCTCACGGGTTGATTCCTTGACCTGCTTCTTAGACTTCTAACTTTTAGCCTTAGTACCAGGTCCCTTGTTATCGAAGTCATTATTCTAGTTTCTTCTTTTTGACTGAGGGTCTGCCTTAGACGGACTTGGTGCATCGATACCCCTTTCTCGCTTAGTACCCATTATTTTTTTCTTCTCAGGTGGTTTGTACACAGCCTTGCTACGTCATTTGGATACACTGGCAGTTATATCAATATCCACATCTTCAGTTTCCTCTTCCTCATTAACATTTACCACAGTCAGTGGTAGAAAATCATCTTCCACAATGTTTTTCCTCTTCAGTCTCATCTTTTGAACTGCCTGAGCCTTGTTTACCTTCAAGGAACCTTTTATAAATTTCTTCTTGCTACTTCTAGTGGTGTGAGTCACACTAGGAACTGGTCCTTTGGACGCCTTTAACTCGTTCATCCTAAAACTTAGAGGCCTTTGATCACTTTTTGTATTAGAGTCAACCCTGAGAGCATGAGCGACATGAGACACAAGAGTCCCATCATACTTGGGAGGACTATCAAATAATTCAAGAATTTTGGAAACATTGTGTGATTCACCAACAAATTCAGACCTATCTCCAGCGGTGTCATTTTCTTCCATCAAGAAAATGAGTTGACCACTTGTAGCTAGTATATTCGAGGAAGTTCCTTTTTCTTGAGGCATTCCTTCTTCACATATTATTCAATAATCTCCTCTAACATCATAGCATCCTACTCACAAACGTTTTCTTCAGAGTTTTTTCCTTGGACCAAACTGCACCTAGTCCCTAATTTAGGTCCTTTGACATGGGAGGAGTTTCTTTCTCAGCAATGACAGACATACCTTTTTGCTTATTTACAAGCATTGACTCAGAGGATGGCTTGCTAGAAATTTCCTTTATAGTTTCCAGATCTGCAGTTTCGACAGACTTACTGGATAAATTTGGTGAATCTTTATGAGGAGAGAGTTGAACGGATAATGGAGAATCCTTCTGGTTTGAGTAAGTTGGGAAGTCAAATGAGGGAAATGACACTGGAAAGGCCATTAGAGGGTTACACAACTCCTCAGTTAAAGGAGTTATTTCTATTCAAACAATGGAGGCTAAATTTTGTTCTTCCAGTTTAGGCTTTGAGGGGCTTGAAGGCGAATTTGTTTGAGATATTTCTCGAGAGCAAGAGGTTGATTTTGTGTGATTTGAAGGCAAGTTAAGAAGGGGGTCAAGAAGAATGGAAAAGGGTTTGAGTATAGTGTCTGAAGGGATTAAGGGGTCTTTATAAAGAAACAAACGACTGTGATTTAAAGAAAGAGAGAGAGAGAGAAATGACGTGTCTAGTGAAGAAATAAGATAACTCTTGGAATTCCTCTAACAAGACAATGTTACAAAGGGGTAGGGATAGAGATGTTGAAGGGGCAGTACCAGTTCTAATTTTAAAATTTTAGCAGTAATGAAAGTCAGACTAACCTTTAGAGGGAGCAGGTCCCTTTATGAAATCTCTTTTTCTTCATTGTCTATCTCGTATCCTCCCTTCTCTTTGTGTTGTTTCCTTTCTACAAGAGTGTATACCTGCAATGGCATGAGACTGAGTTAGATCTGATTAAGTATACAATTACCTGGATACATGTAATTAATTTTCTAGCCAGAGGAAAAGGATATCCAGGTGACAAGAAGGATTAGTGGGGTTTCATCAAACCAAGCTTTAAGTAATTCCTTTGGAACTGGTCCTTACTTAGTGTATTGGTGAAAGTGTCAGTAATTTGATCTTCTGTGCTACAGAACTTCATACAAATTATCCCTTTCCCAACATTATCTCTTAAAAAGTGATGTCTAACATTAATGTGCTTGGTCCTCTTGTGTTGCACTAGATTCCAATCCATGTTGAGAGCACTAGTGTTGTCACACATGAGTGGCACATAATCATTCATCACCCCAAAATCTTTAAGTTGTTGTTTAATCCACAGTAGTTGAGCACAACACAATGCAGCAGTTACATATTTTGCTTCTGTTGTAGAAAGGGCCACTGAGTTTTGCTTTCTAGTTCCCCAGGAGATAAGTGATGATCCAAGAAAATGAGCTATTCCAAAAGTGTTTTTCCTATCCACCAGGTACCCTGCATAGTCAGAATCAACATATCCAATCAATTCAAAGTTGTCACCTGATGGATTGAAGAGGACCAGGTCTGGAGTTCCCTTTAGATATCTGAGAATCCTTTTAGTTGCCTTAAGATGTGACTCCTTAGGACAATATTGGAACCTTGCACACATACCATTACTGAACACAATATCAGGTCTGCTTGTAGTGAGGTAGAATAGTGAGCCATTGCTCTCCCTATACATAGTCTCAAGCATAGAGGGACCAGGTTCATCATTGTCCAACTTGGATGATGTCCCAATAGGGGAGTCAATTAGTTTTGCATCCTCCATATTGTACTTCTTCAAAATATCCCCTGTATATTTTTATTGGCTTATCATGATTCCTTTTATCTCTTGCTTTACCATTTGTCTCTTGCTTTACTTGCAGACCAAGAAAGAAGTTAAAATCTCCCATCATACTCATTTCAAACTCACTACTAATAAGGTTAGAAAACTTATCACATAATGAATCCAGAGTAGATACAAAGATGATATCATCTACATAGATTTGAACTATGAGTAGATTTCTTTCCCTGGTCTTTAGAAAGAGAGTGTTATCAATTCTCCCTCTCTTAAATCCATTTTCCAGCAAAACTTTGAAAGCCTTTCATACCAGGACCTTGGAGCCTACTTCAAACCATACAAATCTTTGTCAAATTTGAATACATGAGAAGGATGATCAGCATCTTCAAATTCTGGGGGTTGCTTAGCATACACTTTCTCCTTCAAATACCCATTAAGAAAGATATTTTTGGCATTTATTTGAAACAGTTTGATCTCCATATGAGCTGCAAGGTCTTATCATAGTCAATTCCTTCTTCTTGATTGTACCCTGAACCGCCAGTCTGGCATTGTTTCTGGTAGTGGTTTCATCTTCATCTCGCATGTTCCTAAACGCCCACCTAGTTCCTATGTTGGTTTTGTTAGTTGGTCTGGGAACCAGGTACCATACTTTGTTCCTCTAAAATTGATGTAATTCATCATGCATAAAATTGATCCACTTTGTATCCTTGAGTTCTTTCTTGATACCTTTGGGTTTGATTTGAGATATAAATGCTGAGAATGGGAGAGAATTTCTAGACATGAACCTGGTAAGCATGCCTGAGTTGAGTGGATACATGAGATTATCCAGAGAGTGAGAGCTTTTGTGATTTCAATTTGAACTTTTTATTGATGGATATTCCTAACTAGGACCAAATCTCTCTTTTTGTTGTTCACCAACCTGAGCCATATCTTGAGAGAGAGGCTCTGTACTTTCTAGATGAGACTCAGAAGATGATGGTTCTTCTATAGTCTTATGAGCTTGTGAGTCAAGATCAACATCATTGTCAACATCCAATTTCACTTGATTGCCATTCTCTACTTCTACATGATCATCCCTTTGAATCTGCAGTAACTCCTCTATTTCATCTTCATTCAGAGACCCCTAGTCTGCTAGATTGCCAAACTCATCAAAGAGCACATAAACATTTTTTTCAATGCATTAGGTCCTTTTGTGAAAGAGTCTGTATACCTTACTGGTAGAGGAATAACCAAGGAATATTCCTTGGATCAAATTTTCCAAGAACTTTTTTGACATTGTTGAGAACAAAGCACTTGCATCCATAGGCATGGAAGTAACTCAACTTTGATTTCTTCTTGAACAACAATTCATAAGGTGTCTTCTCTACCAGGGACCTGATCAGGCACCTGTTCTATTCATAACATATTGTGTTCACTGCCTCTGCCCAGAAACTTTGAGGAACATTGCCATCACAAGCATATTCTTGCATAATCCACTAAGGTTCTATTCTTTCTTTCTACCACTCTATTTTGTTGAGGAGTACGAGGAGGTGATAAGTTGTGACCAATACCATTTTGTGTGCAAAATTCATCAAACCTAGAGTTTTCGAACTTTGTACCATGGTCGGATCTGACCCCAGCAATAGTTCCCTTGAACTTGACTTGAACTTGGTTGGCAAAAGTGATGAAGATTGAAAAAGTTCCATTCTTTAACTTAAGGAACATAGTCCAACTGAACCTATAATAATCATATACAATTACAAAATTAAATCTCTTACCTCCTCTACTAGGAACTCAAACTGGTCCACAAAGATCCATATGAAGAAGCTCTAGAGGCCTTAAGGAGTTGACTTGCTTCTTGGGCTTGAGTGATGATCTGACCTGCTTGCCTCTTACACATGCACTGCAAATCTTTCCTTCTGAGAGGTTCATTTTAGGTAGACCATGAACCAGGTCCTTGGAAATTAGCTTGTTGAGCAGAGAGGATATCCAAATCTTCTATGCCAAAGTTCTCCTTCATCTTCTTGGGCAATATAGATGTGAGGTCAGATCTTAAGATTGACTCTAAGTTAGAAATATAGATGTTCTTACTCCTTCAATTAGTCAGCAACACTTCACCAGTCTTGTGGCTTGTTACAGTGTAATGATCTGAGATAAATCTGACTTTATTTCCCTTGTCACAAATTTGAGAAATGCTGAGTAAGCTATATTTTAGTCCTTCAACATAGTATACATTCTTTATAGCATGAGAAAGTGATTTTCCAATCTCACCTACACCAAAAATATGTCCTTTCTTTCCATCTTCAAAGGAAACACTTCCCCTTTGGATTACTTTGAGTGAGGAAATATTTCATCTTTCCAGTCATATGTTTTTAGCAGCCATTGTCCATGAACCATCCTTGACTTCTCCCTCTCACTCTCCCCTTCAATAAACATCATTTATTAGACTTGGGAATGCATTTTAATTTGAGTTCCCAGTAGACAGATAAAGAAGGGATCAAACTTCTATTTTCCTAGGCAGGCAACTTAGTCCTCTTAGATTGAGGACCTGATGTTCTCCTGTGTTCCCTCTTCTCAAAGTAGGCAAAGTAGTTCCTTTTTGTTGACAGTTTTACTGGACAATTACTTTTTACATGACCATTTCTACCACAATGAATACATAACAGATTATTAGCAACAGATACATACTTTCTCTGGGGATTATTTGGGAATTCATATTTTGATAACCAAGACCATGACCACTACTAGACCTTTGACTAGTTAGACTATCTAGGACCTGTGAAGAAGTTGTCCACTTCGGAGACTTTTCAAGTTCACTTTTTACATGGGACAGGTCCTTCTCAAGTGCTATGTTTCTCTCGAAAGAAGCAGTGAGGCTTAGTTGATACTTGTTCAGCTTTTGTTCAAGCTCAAACTAAAGGTTACTGCCTTCCCTTTTTCCCTTTAAACCATATTGAGAAGTCTCTTTTAGCTTCTCATGAAAAGCTAGATTTTCAATCAACAACATGCCATATTTTTCTTCGATATCAGTAATTTGAACACATAAACCAGTTTTCTCACTTTCATATTTTTTAATATTTTTCTTAAGAGCCTCTTTTTCTTTAGTAAGATCATAGAATGTATATATCAAGATATTTTCCAAAGACTTCAGTTACTTTAGTGAATAATTGTGAAGATTTACTTTAATATCTAAGTAAGTTAACTCATCATCATCTGATTTTTTCATAAGAGCAAGGAGCGAATTGAACATTGAGCCCTTATCTTCGATCATCATCATTGAGGCATATTTAGGATGTTCAGAGGAGTCTGATTCACTAGAAGAGCCTCCCCATACATCTAGAACTTGTTTGACTACCTGATCAGTAGTTGCTTATCTTTTGAACTTATCGAGGACCCGGTTTTTTTTTTTTCCTTTGTCATCTCCATTCCTTGAATATTTCTTGTACTTAACTTTCTGTTGAGGACACTCCTTGATAAAGTGACCTGGTTTTCCACACTTGTGGCATAAATCATTGACTCCAGCTGATCTGTTAGTGTTCCTTCTTCTAGAGAATCCTCCACTTCTTTTGAATGCCTTCTGAAATCTTTTAGTAAGATAGGCCACATCCTCATATTCATCACCGGAGCCATATTTTCCATCTTTAAGAGCCAGAGTCTTTTCCTTCTTAGGTTCTTTTCTCCCTTGATCGTGCTACTTCTTCAGTTTATGAGTCTTCAGATTTCCTATCAATTCAACCATGGTGAGAGTTTTGAGATCACAAGCCTCCATGATTACGTCAACTTTGCTTTCCCAAGACTTGGGCATGATGTTGAGAATTTTTTGAACCTGTATGCTTGGTCTTATCACTTCACCGTGACAATAGAGTTCATTTATGATAGCTGTGAATCTTGAATACATTTTTTGAATCGACTCTCCTTCTTTCATGCTGAAGGTTTCATATTGATTTGTAAGTATGTCGAATTTAGACTCCTTCACTAAACTGGTGCCTTCATGTACTGTCTGCAAACATTCCCACATATCCCTGGCTGACTCACACGCTACGATCCTGTAATACTCATCTGGTCCTATACCACATACCAGCAACTTCTTAGCTCGGTAGCTCTTTTCTATTTTTTTTCTATCGTCTTCATCGTACTTTTTTCTGGTTTTAGAAACATGAGTAGTGACTTCTCCTATTTTGACTTCCTTCATCGGCACATGAGGTCAATCAAGGATAACATCCCAAAGTTCACTATCTTTATCCATTATAAAGTCGTGCATATGAGTTTTCCACCATCTGTAGTACTGACCATTGAAGCAAGGTGACCTGGTTGTCGATTGACCTTCTTCTAAGCTAGGTGGAGCGGCCATTAGAGCAAGATCCTTCCTGGGTGTTAACCGTTTAGGAAGAACTAGCTCTGATATCAATTAAAGGACGGTATGATTCCAACAAGGTCAAGGGACCAGGTCCTTGACATAAGTAATAATGAAACAGTAAAGAACAGTTAAAGTAAAATAAGACAATTAACGAATACACAATTTTACGTGGAAACTTCCTTGATCAAGGGAGGAAAACCATGACCTAACTCGTAGGCTTTATCAACCAATTCACTAAATCAAGAAACTTTAGAATTATAAACTCTTGCAACTCTAGGATTAAACTTTTAATCCTCAACCCACACAACACCTCTATTGTGTCTTCATTACAATAGCTCTATTGTAATCTGTCTAACAACTAATTCTAGTTGGCTAGACACAAAATGATGACTTGAGAATGAATCACAAAACACCTACACAAAACTCCTGAAACAGAAGAGTAGTTTCCATTAAAGAACATTACAAAGACTCAACAACAAAAATAATAAAAAAATATTCTTGGAACAGGTCTTTGTCGTTGAGACAGTGTATGAAGCAGCGGCTTTTGTTAAGGAATATCAATGTTTCGAATTGCAAAAACTAGGTTTTTCTTGTGTGATTTCTTCTTAAATAGAAGACAAGAAAAAATCTAGACGCCTACTATTGGTTGTTGCTCAAAAGAATTGCAGTTGTCCTATTGTGTGACTGGCAACAAGTACAACTTCTAGATGTACAGTTGACTAGAAAATCGGAGCACATATTTGAAGTACCAGGCCCTTCAGTGAGGTTTATCAAATTATCAAAATCAACATTCTTATATAAAGATTCAATCAAACAAGAAAAAAATTTACTTGTCAAAGATTTTTTTTTTTTTTTCTGATTTAACCATTCGATATCCAAAGTTCACCGGCTCGACTGATCTGAATACATGTTACATAGTCCATCGAATTCTCTCTACTGAAAGCTTTTTCATTCTTAAGGCTCGAATATGAGAGGTTAAGAACGGAGGAATCTCTACCATTTTATTATAGACCTAGGTACATTCATAAAAATAAAAAAGAACCTTGTTAGTGGTGACAGAAAAAATGAGTGTATCTCAAAAGGAAAGTGTCATCTATGACTACGGATATGTCCAGATTCATTCTCTGAATATTAAGTAAAAGCATTATCCACATTCAACCACTAATATGTCATTATAATCATATTCAAGTGTCTTTATTTCTAAATCGTTACTAGATATTATCAAAATGATGACAATATTTATCACTCATTATGATAATTTCTTCATTTCCATTTTATATCATTACATTGATGGGCTATAGTTTCTTTTCCATAACTGTCAGATCCAACTGTAGACAACATTGGTTTTTCATTCTCATTTTTAGTGATCTTGACTTATATATGATGGCTTTTATTTTATATAATATGGATTACTAAGTAGAGGAGGTCTAAGTGAGATTCTTTCTTTCCTATATACAATATATTTCTTCCTCCTATCATTGAGTTTGTTGGGTTTTCTTTATTATATAATCTTGGTTAGATTCTGGCTCCTAATTTATGGAGTTTGTTGAATCCTGAGGATACACCTACACCGGATAAAATATCCTTAGGAACAGTGTCCTTTAACATGCCTTAAGCTATGAGAGTTTCTTACAAGTGTTTGAGATGAAATATTTTTCGTAAGATTTACAACAATCTTAAGGATATTCAACTTTGTTTTTACGAAAAACTACTAAGTAAAATGAGGCTAAATACAACACAGTAATTAGCTAACTTACTACTCACCAAATTAAGGCATTACTTGTTAAGGGATGTTTATGATGACATGATACTGGATGGAGTTAAGCCATAGAGAGATACTTTTCAGTCACTTTTTATTGGAACTATGAAAGGGGCTCGCTTGCAAGATGCTTTCTTTTTCTGAAACAAAATAAAAGCTAGTCTTAGCTTGGTCCTGATTGAAACAAAAGTTGATAAAAGAATAAAGTTATTACTAAAACTAGTTGACAAGTGAATCTTGTGTTCATGATAATAAGGTATATAATGATACTTCTTTATATTTTTTTAATGGATTTGTTATGTGGCAAAATAAGTCATCATATCCCTCAACATAGAAAAAGATTCGAGAATGATAATCTCGCTAAGTAAAAATAATTTAGAGTAGGCGAATGATATAAATTATTGTGGTCATTTCTTAACCGAATCTTGTGACTAATGTGTGTGAGATTGGGTGTTAGACTTGGGTGCTACTAAGCATATTTGTGCTAACAAAATAAATTTTACAGCCTACACCCAAGTTGAAAAAGAAGAAGAAGAATTTATTTATGTTGGTAATTCTAGAACTATTCATGTTCTTTGAATGAAAAAGTTCTTCTTATTAAACTTAGTCATGAAAACTATTGGTACTAAATTAGGTGGTATATGTTCCTAACATTTGAACCAATTTGGTGTTTATGAGATTATTAAGAAAATTTTGAGTGAAATTTTTATTTGAGTGTTGATATATAAAGTGTTAACAAAGTGATGATGTGTTTGTGAGCAATAAAAATTATAATCATAGTGTATTTGTGCTTAGTGTTTATCAAGTTATGAGAAGATGTGTACATAGATACTGAATATGATAATTTTTATGTACTATTTATTTATATTTGGATGCTGCTGATTTAATTTTTAGTTCATGTATACTATGGTACTCAAATTAATTATTTAAACTATTATTTTGGATTTTACTGTTTCATGTGGTTCATGTATATCCCATGGAATGTTTGGTGATATTGGTGTATCCTTAGCTTTTTGTTGTAAGTACATGAAATTTTTGTTTTGTGTGGCACTATTTTTGATTGAACATTAACGAAAAAAATGAAAGAATTAAAGAACTGGTAGGGGTGGTGTAGGTAAATTTTTTTGAATAAAAGAAAAAGTTTAAGTTGTTATGAACTTTTTTGTGTCTGACATTACGAAGAATGGTTGTATGTACCGAAAATATTCTCTTAAAAAATTATTATAAATTGTGTAAAGTTTTTCCTTTATTTTGAAATATTTATACGTATGGGGCTGACTTACGAAGGTTATGATACATGATCCTAAGAAAAGAATGATAGATTCTAACTATTTTAATTTTATGTTTATTATACTTGCTGAAAATAGTGATGCATATAAATTTCTTGTTACCAGAAGTGATGTGATTGAGCATACCATTACAGTTGAAACAAAAACTTTTGAAGCATTATATTGGAAAGAAGTTTCTAAAATGTATGAGAAGTACAATTATTGTACTAAATAAAGTAAAATTTTTGTGTCACTACAGAGGAACAATGAAATAAAGTGGATCTCAAAATTCAACAGTAATTATGTGTTTATTCTTGGTGCGGGTGTCATAACATGAAAATAAGCTAAATAGAGCTTGTTGATTTGAAGTTGGTTGATAATGAGGCTGGAGTGGTTAAGAGACCTCTTAGTGAGTATTTCAAATGAAATATTACCAACATATTGATTTGGTGTCTATATGTCGTGTTGCCATGACTAGCAAAAAATAATTTTTTCAATGGCAAAAGTACAGACACATTTATTTGAGACATAATGTGATAAAGTAGCTACTAGAAAAAAATAATTATTTACGTAAATTATGTGTAGTCGAAGGTGAATTTAATCAATTTACAGACTAAAAGAAACGTCGAGGGAAGTGAAATTTTTAGTCAATTTGAGAAGATCAACAATGATGGTAACCCAACCTATGTGATTGAAGATTCCATAAATTAGGTTCATATGGGTAATAAAAAGTCATTAATTGATCATGTAAGAACTATTAAATTATGTCCCTCTTATGATGTGTGAATGTAGTGTTGAGTGCAGTGCTACAAGACAACGTGAGGGTTGAATCATATCCTTTATAGGTGGTGTATTGCTCTGCAGAATACACTTGATGATTGTACCTATATGAGTATGGAGTGGTTCCACTCTGATGAAATATAATAAATTTCTAAAGTACTCATGAATATCAGGACACGCGCATGGCCTCTTAGCATAAAATTACAATAATGATAAAAATTGTGCGGGTATAATATGATAGAATAAGACTTTGAACTTACAAAGGAATTCTTGGTTCATAGAAGATACAAATGTCATCAATTATTCTGTAAGTTAATTCTTATTTTATCTAGATTTGGTTCATAATCTACGAAACACTAAATTCGATGCATTGTATTTATATGTGAAGACCCAGCAAAAATACTTTTTTTTTATTTTTATCCTTAATGTCCCTTTTGAGATATATGGTAGATTGTTAGAAAAAATAAGTGTATCGCAAAAGTAAAGTGTAATCTTTGACTACGGATATGTCCAGATTCATTCTCTTGATATTACTTGTAATAATCCTTATTGTGATTTTTAGATTTTTCTATATTTTGACCGTGTTGCTCTTTTCCGTCATTTATATATGTCATTTATGAGTTTTGAGGATAGTTGGCACGGTTTCCGACATTCAAGAGTGATTTGAGTGAGTTTGAGGATTTGAGTAGCCTTTTAAGTGGTTAGTTTGTCTTTGGTTAGTATTTTATGATCCAAGCATTGGATGATGATTTTGTCAGTTCTATTATATCCGGAGTGTTGATTTTGAATTAGTAGCTTGGTTGGTTTGGGTTCTGAGTCTTTATATTTAGTTTTGACCTATTGGATGAAAAACTAGTTAAATTTAGCCTAAGGGGGTCCCGGGGGTTAACTTATTGAAAACAACCTCTTTTGACAAATATGATGGTTCCATTGAAATCGAAATGTTGAAATTATCCTAGTAGCATTATTGTTTAATTTCTATGGGATCCCGAACGAATTCTAAGGGTCCGTTTAGAGAATTTTTGATTATTTTCCCTTCAGCTATTTCTTGTCAACTGGTGCAACATCAGGACCTTCAATACAATCACATGTCCACGTGTTATGATTGCGTCCCTTGATCACATGACTTATCACGATCGCAAGCTGGGTCACCGCGATCGTGAAGAGATACGCAATAGACCAGATTGGGTTGCTCCTTGCGATCGTGAGGCCCAGATCTGCGATCGTAATTACCAATTTAGTTTTGGTGAATGTTGAACCTCACAATCATGTGGTGGGGACCACGATCGTGATTCACTGTTCACCTGAACAATATAAATTCTCCATTTACGTAATTTTTACCTATTTTCACCATTTTTGGACTTGGAGACCTCGAAAAAAATGATTTAAAGGAATTTTTTCATCAAAAATGATTGAGTAAGCTTCTAAACTTGATTTTAAACTTTATTTATTGATTTTATCTCAAAAATATCTTTAAAATCTGCATTTCAAACTTAGAATTTGGGGTTTTACCCGGTAAAGTGAGAAAATAGTTTTTCAAAGATTTCAACCTAGATTTCAACTTATTTTTCGATGGGTTCTCATATTTAGGACCCTTTTAGTATGGAAAACATGATTCTTTAATAAAATTTTAGATTTACCTTTTTTCCTTTGGGGTCACTTTTCGAACTATTTTTGGACCCAGAACGAAAGTAGCTAATATGGGTATTGTTAGACTCCTCTTGACTTCTAGATCATATTTTTTTATAGAGTGGGTTCAATATGAGGCTACACGAAAGGTAAAATCTCCTTGTTTATGGGTCCAGGCTAAAGTTTTGGCTTTTTGAGGTAGGTTATGACTTAACTTTCTTCAGACTGGGTTGGGTAGTTAACTATTCATATAAAGTATGCTATGGGTTGGGGAGCTGTCATGAGATTCATATTTTTGAGATAGTTATTTTATTTGTGTTTCTCGTGTGGGGGCTTATGTGATTAATATTATTGTTGTGTTGCTCGTATGGGGCTTATGTGAATATTATTATTATTGTGATGTCTGTATGGGAGATTACGTGAGCATTATATTTGACTTGAGAGATGATTATTATTGTGCTAACAGATTAGGGGTTGGTATTGGTCTTGTTTGAGCATTATTTGCCTTTATTAATATTGTGGTGCCCGAATAGAGGCTTGAAATGATATATTTGATGTCTTACATGACTATTCATTACTGTGGCACCATGTGATGGCTTACATCATGATTTTTGGAGATTGAAGGAGATTTTAACTCATTTAATAACATCATTGAATTGGTTCATTACATGATATTGTGTTGGTTATGAGCATGCATCCTCACGTTATTTATTCATATACATGAAATTGGTACCACAGTGAAACACTTATTATGAAAGAAAAATGAAACACTTTATAAAAACCTTGACCAAGAGATGTGCTGGCAAGGTTTATTGAGATATGAGATCGTGATAGTATACGGGTAACGAACCCCCCATGGTACCCTATCTTGGAGCTTTCGCTCGGAAGGAGTATACGAGGTGATATTAAGACATTGCATTATGGCCAATGCATTGTATAACTTGCATTTCTTTTATGTGTTTTATATCGTATATTTAGCCTTCTTTTATGTATATCGTGTGTAGTCTTATACTGTTATTATACTTGTAGAATTATTAAGAGATGCGGTTTGGGCCATCATTGGGAACTTTTCTATATGCAGGTGGAAGCGTTCTTATAGTATCCTTACTTGTTTAGTTTTCTAGTTTGCTTAGACGGTCTATGATACCTACTAAGTACAATTTGACCGTACTCACTCCTACTTTTTGTAACCATTCGGTGCAGATCCTAGTACGAGTACGAC
Source organism: Capsicum rhomboideum (assembly GCA_031232105.1). NCBI lineage: Eukaryota > Viridiplantae > Streptophyta > Magnoliopsida > Solanales > Solanaceae > Capsicum > Capsicum rhomboideum. The sequence goes on along the minus strand of CP124719.1, from coordinate 105,918,711 downwards.
CCACGGAGCTTGAATGCAGAGTAGAGGCAGTCTCCGAGTACTGGTGTGCTCCAGCATTCGGGGCATATTTCGAACTCCATCTTATATTTATTATATTTATTTACTCATCAGAGACAGATTCATGTATTTTGGGTTCTATGTTAGTTTATTAGTACTCTTACTCATGACACTAGATCTTGGATTCAGATGTAATTATTTTAGTTTCAAACTTGGTCTATATATATTTAGCCTGACTTTATCTAGAAGTCTCATATCAGGATTTATTTATTTTCTTTCTTCATTCTTTATCTTATTTAGTGTTGGGCTTACCTACCATGGTTGAGTTGGGGTAGGTGTCATCAAGACCTCAATTTTTGGGTTGTGACAAATTGATATAGAGCGCTAGGTTCACCGGTCTCATGAGTAAATAGCAGATGTCTAATAGAGTCTATCAGATCGATATGTTGACGTCCGTATCTATCTTTAGGAGGCTATAAGACATTTTTGGAAAAACTACTCTAATTTGACTCGTTATCATGAGTATTGTTCATGTCCAATATTCTAAACTTGTATTCCATTCTTTCTACGCAGATGGTGAGGACTAGATCCAGAGTTGTTGAGGATGCTAAGCCAGCACCCGCTGTTGGAGCCCCAATCAGAAAGTGAGACAGGGGTCGCGACCGAGACAGAGGTAGAGGTCGGGCACGAAGAGCGACTCTAGCTAGAGGATGGGTTAGAGTGGCCTCTTTTGAGCTTGAGGTTGAGCGTGAGGAGGTAGCTTATCAGCCAGAGGATGTGGGACCAGCTCAAGCCCCTCAAGGTTTCATTGTTACTCTGGTGTTGCAGGATATGTTGATTCGTCTCTTGAGCCATTTGAATAGCACTCTCCAAACAGGTATTCTACCAAGTACACTAGATGGATCTTCAATTATAGGAGGTGTACAACCCCGGGGAAGGATACTACTCATGGTTTTCAGACTCCCAGGGCACAACCAACTGCTATGGTGGCCCTACGTGTTGAGACGTTGCCTACTAGTTTGGGTATTCCACCTACAGCTTTAGGTCTTATTATGTCTGTCGATGAGCAGAAGAGATTTGAGAGATTCATCAGATTGTCCCCTCCCAAGTTCAGTGGCACCATTAGTGAGGATGCTTATGAGTTTATAATTGATTATCAAGAGAGGTTACATAACCTTGGTTCGTTTGAGTCTCATAGTGTTGCTTACACTACCTACTAGTTGACGGATGTGGATAGGCAATGGTGGAGATCTTTTGTTAGTTGTAGACTGGTGGGTTCCCCTCAGTTGACATGGAACCAGTTTTCTGAGGCTTTTCTAAAATAGTTTGTGCTTTTTAGCTTGAGGGACCAGGAGAGGGATGAGTTTGAACATTTAGAGCTGGGCTTCATGTCTATTACTGAGTATGAGGCTCACTTTCATACCTTGTCCAGATATGCCATTGCTAGCACCTCCATAAAGCTTGAGAGGATCAGGAAGTTTGTTAAGGGTTTGATCGGTTAGTACCAGTTAGAGAAAGCTCAATTAGTGCTTTCAGGTGGTTTCTTTTAGAGTATAGTGGATCATGCTAAGTTGATTGAGACTAATCCCCAGGGTACACATAGTAGCAGTGCTAAGAGGATACGTTAACATGGCAAATTCAGTGGACATCCATCCCAAGGTAGGGATTTCTCTGACAAAGGTCCTCATGGTTACCATGACACACTGGTTCAAGCAGCTTTATAGAGTTCAAGTGGTAGGTCTGCAGGTTTTGAGGCTTCGAGTTGTCAGAGATCGGGCCATACAGGCCAAGGGTTTCTTTCTGGCTCATCGGGTCATGAAGGGCGCTCTGGTTCTTCTAGGCCCTCTCAGCGTGATTCTTCTAGAAGAGGATATTTTGTGTGTGATTAGTTTGGTCACTTAGTGTGATATTATCCCCAGCGTGTGATTGGTTTCTCCCAACAAGGATCTCAGCTTCAGATTTTTTCGACTCCAGTTTCAACAATTAGAGATGGTACACAGGGAGTAGAGGTGGAGCTTAGAGAGCTCAAGGTGGTGGACAAGGAGCTACTCAGTTTAGTAGCGTATTTGGTCAGTGCTATACTTTTCCTAAGAGACGTGAGACAGAGGCCTCTGACACAGTGATTATAGGTATCGTCCTAGTTTTCCATCATCCCACTAAAGCACTGTTTGATCCTAGGTCTATATTCTCTTATGTGTCTGTATATTTCGCTACTCGTACTGATGTTATATGTGAGTCCTTTGCTATGCCCATTAGTGTATCTACCCCCATAGGTGATTTTTTAGGGGTGGATCGGGTGTACAAATCATATGTTGTGATCTTTTCTGGGTGTGAGACTCAGTGGACTTGATTATCCTCAATATGGTTGATTTTGATGTCATATTGGGTATGGAATGGTTAGCTCTTTATCATGAATTTTGGATTGTTTTTACAAGGCTGTGACCTTAGCTACTCTTGGTATTCCAAGTTTAGAATGGAAGGGTACTCCTAGCTCGTGTCCGAAGGGTGTTATATCTTTTCTACGTGCTCATCATATGGTCAGAAAGGGATGCCTTTCCTACTTGGCCTATATTCATGATACTAATGTTGATTAACTGCCTCCCTTGGATTCTGTGCAAGTTGTTAGAGAGTTCATAGATGTTTTTTACTATGAACTTACCTGGTATGACTCCGAACTGGGATATTGATTTTTCCATTGATGTAGAGTCAGGCACTAAGTCCATTGCCATTCCTCTTTGTAGGATGGCTAATGTCACCCAAACTATACCTCCAGAAAGTATAACGTGGTCGTTGGATTAAATATAGAATCCAACTAGGTTGGGGTCGATCCCACAGGGAATAGGATAAAATTATATCAAGTGTTTTTCTGAGTAATTGGCAAGTAAGTAAAAAAGGAGGGGTTTGTAAACAAATAGTAATAGTAACAATTGTTGATTGTCAGATTTTTGATCAATACGAGAAAGGCACTAGGACTGTGATCCCCATGATTCCTTAACACCACCGGTTACTTGTGTTGGCAAACTGTCCTGTTGGGTTTCATGCAAAATCTAACAAGATAGGTTCATCTAAACATCTCTCGACCTTGGTTAGATGAATTTCACTCTTCTTCTCCCGGTCTCCGAGTGTCTCTCTACTAACCCTTATTCTTGATATCAGATAACTATCCCTGTTACGACTCAAGTTATTATATGAAGGTTAATAGCTTCAAACCTCTGTTGTTATTCTCTTTTCCCAATATCTACTTCTCTCTCAAGCAAGTTTAGAACACAGGTGAGTTTCCAACATTTACAACCGTTAGAAGATCAATTATAACAAAGGAAATAACAATACATGCAGGCACACTAGTTCATAATTACTTTGTACTTAACCCATTTCACTAATTCCTTATGGTTCACACAACCCTAGTTGCGCGATTTAGCTACTCATGATTGCAAGAACACAAGAAGAATTCAATGATGAAAACATAATTATCAACTCACAAGAAGAATAAAACTCTGAAATCTCAATATAAATCAAGACCCTAGAATTGATGTTTTAGATTACAAGATCAATGTGTTTATGAACCTCAAAACAATGTAATAGAATCCAAAACAATGTAATAATCACCTTCTTAACATAGGACAACATAGGAGTATTTATAGATATAAAATGAATCCTATCCTAAAACATATAGGAGAAAAAAGTCGGCAACTTTCCACGGACCATGACTTGAGGTCGTGGAATCAACCCACGGGCCGTGGGTCCAGGTTGTAGGAATCATACCTCCTTGCACAAGTATATAAGTTCACTCACGGACCTGACCTACAGTCCGTAGGTCCACTTACGTTCCTTGAGTTTCAACCGTGGGTCACTTCTGTGAAATTCAACTCTGCTCTTTTGTCTTCAAAAACCTCATTTTAGTGCATGCTGCATATACTGTAACCCATTGTGTGTATATATGCAGTATATTCTCATGACACAAAAGGGATCAAGCGATGGCATCAGATTATGAACAAACAACTAAGCAATAGATGCAAATGACAGTATAATAATGTAACCCATGTACTCTCACAACAAAGAAGTCTCATACACTCACAGTATAATAATGAATATCAAAATAGGGACAGGGTCAAGCCACTTTCTCTCACAAAAAAGTTCAAACAGTGTGCATGAAATACCATAGGCTTACCCTTATTTTCTATGCCTTAGTTTTTTGGACAGTTGGACTAGGATCACTATAGGACTTTCATCGGCGTGTAATGTAGGCTTTCTTGGGGACAGTTGTGGTACATATGGATATGGTGACTCAACCCTCCTTGACACTACACTATTTTTGGCTCCACTTTTCAACCATTCTAATTTTATTCTCCCTCATTTGTTTTTAGATTTTCGGTGTCGTTTTCTTCATAATTTCATTATTGATTTTTTTCTCTTTTTTTTTTCTTTTCTTTCTTCTTCACACCCAACTCTATTCTCCTTTCTTTTACTAACCCCTACTTTATACCCATATCAAGCTTCGCACCCCTATGGTAGCCACCCTCAACTTAGGCGATTTGCCTGAGTTGAAGTACACAATGTCCAAGGAGGGACCAGGGCCAAGACAGGTTCATTGTAAGTTGAAATGGGAAGGTGAATAGGCTAATGAAACAAAAAGGTCAATTAAGGCTCAGAATCGGGATCAAGGGATACTTACTTAATTTGGCCGGGCATTTAGGCTAAAAGTGGACTTATTCAAAAACGGCCTATGATCCTTTCCTAACCACTATCTTATAACCTAGGCAAGATTAACCGAGCAAGTTCTGGATCACACACACAAAGTGAACTAGGTAATGACCTCACACACACCTAGCACAGGATTACGTTATTGACTACTACCTATCCAGTTCATGCATTGCTAAGCTACAATCATTCTGCCAATAATCCTAATGACATAACAAGATCCAACAGCTATCACAAACTAACATTCTACACACACAGTTTAAAACCAATTTTTTAGGAGGGGTGTCTGATGTGTCATGGTTACAAGGCACTGTTGATGCTTAAAACAAGGAAAATATGCAATAACTTAGGTGTGTTTTGTTGGTATGATGTGGTTTCTGTCCTAATTTACAGGAAAATAGGTTTTAAAGGCAAAATGAGCAAAAGAGGAAGAATCAAGCCCGAGAACGAAGTGTTGGAAGAAGAAAGAACAAGAGGCTGCAAAAGAGGAGTAGTAATGCCACAAGTCACGTGGCGTGGAAGCCACTCCCGCCACGTGAGTGGCTATCGTGACTCAAGCCCAAAGACTGAAAAATCAGCCTGATTTCCACGGCAGGGGTCACGTGGCGTGACTGACACCCACGTGACGTGGAAGCCTGCCGTGATCCAACTTCTCAAGACCACAAGTTGAGCCTGATTTCCACGACATCAACATACGTGGCGTGACTTGGTTCCACAACACCAAGTCACGATACTGTGGAAGTTGCCGACTCTGTTCTCCTAGTTGGTTTTGGATAGGACTAGTTTTGTATCTATAAATACCCCTAGGTAGTCCTAAGTGAGAGAGTTGGACAAACCCAAAATTTGAGTTTCATTGATAATTGAAATTTTGATTTTTCTTCATTCTTGTGAGATCATAATTATGCTTTCATCTTTGGATTATTCTTGTGTTCTTGCAATCATGAGCAGCTAAAGCCATCAACTAGGGTTGTGTGAACCATGAGGAATTAACGAAACCGGTTAAGTGAAAAACAACTTTGTACTACTGTGTATGCATGTATTGTTGTTTCCTTCGTTAGGATTGCTTTTCTAACGATTGCAAATGTTAGAAACTCGTCTGCACTCTAGACTTGCTTGAGAGAGAGGTAGAGATTGGGAAAAGGAGATAACAACAGAGATTTGAAGCTATCAACCTTTATCTAATAATCGGAGCCTTAGCGGGAAAGGTTATTTGAGATCCAGGACAAGGGTTAGTAGTGCGACACTCGGAGTTCGAGAGGAGAAGAGTGAAATTCGTCTAATGAAGGTCGAGAGACAGTTAGATGAACCTAACTTGTTAGATTTTGCATGCAGCGCAGCGGGTCAATCTTGTTAAGCACAAGTAACCGGTGGAGTTAAGGAATCATTGGAGATCACAGTCCTAGTAAATTTCTCTTATTGTTTACAAACTCAATACAACCAGCAATCGTCATTGTTACTATTCACTAGTAAAAAACCCCAGTTTTATTTACGTTCCAATTATTCCATCTGGTAGTCTACTCATACTTTGACCTATTCCCTGTGGGATCGACCCTAACCTAGTTGGGTTCTATATTTAATTCAGCGACCGCATTGTACTTTTTTGAAGTTATATTTTGGGCGACATCAAATTTTGGCGCCGTTGCCGGGGAATATGGTTACGAAGTTGAACATTACTGGTTGGAGCTGATTGGTTGTGTTTTTACATACTTTTGAGGGCATACACCAGTGTATGCCAAATACTAGGAGTCAAGGCAATCCCCTGATTCCACTTGATCTTGAGATCGAAAGGACTCTGAGAGCTAATCGGAGAATGGTGATTATTGAAGGAGTCCAGAATCCCGCAGCTACGGGAGATATTCACAACCAGCCACTTCATTCGGCTGGTCAGGAAACAGCGGAACAAACTACTGCTCGATTGACACGAGAAGAGTATGTTAGACAAGCTGCTCTTAGACAAGCAGAAAGAGATAATTGAGCTATGCAGGAAGCAGCACAGCATCTGGCTGATGCTGAAGAGCGACAAAGACGACTGAGAGAACAACCGAGACCACATGTGCCTATTTATGATGACCCTGAGGAAGAATATATGGCATATTTTGAGCCAATAGAGAATGGTGCCATCATTCTACCAGAGTTACCTCCGGGCACTAAGTTTGACATTACTAGTGCCATGATCCATCTGCTAAACATGAAGGGTGTGTTTGCGGGTCTTCCTACTGATGATCCAAACATGCATGTAATGAATCTTGTGGGGGTATGCACGTCATAAAATCTGCCTGGAGTTGAACAAGAGGCGATACGATTGAGGTTGTTCCCATTCTCTCTTATAGGAGAAGCCACGTTGTGGTTGGCTGAGCTACCACGAGGTTCCATCACTACTTGGCAAGAATTGAGAAATCAAGTTTTGGAAAGATTTTTCCCACCATCCAAGATGCTGCAGTTGAAAGACGAGATCTACAATTTCAGACAGCTTCATTCGGAAGCACTCTACGAGACGTGGCTGAGGTTTAAAAAGAAGTTGCAAATGGTGCCAAATCATAGGATGAGTGGAAGGAACTTACTTGAAATCTTCTACAGAGCTTTGAATGTCAACACAAAGGAGGTAGCAGATACTATCACTAATGGAGCATTCATGAGTCTGAGATGGGACCAAGCTTCTAAGATATTAGATCATGTCACTAAGACCAACTGAGGATGGCATACTCGGGAGGCAGATACGTTAGCTGGAACATATGCCATTGGAGCTTCAGCAGCTCAAAGGGCTCTGGATGAATCTGTGGATCAAGAGGTCGCTCAGTTGAGGACAGAGATTGGTGTTCTGGCCAAATAGATAGCGGCTAGAGATGCAGAAAAGGTGCATGTTATTGGTGCACAAAGTAAATCGGCTAGACATGATGATAGTGAGTCTGATGAAGAGGCGAAGTATCTAGATCGCGAAGTGGAGGGTTTTTGAGCCAAGGGCCAAGGGTCTAATCAAGACTCTTGGAACTCAAGGCAAGGGAATCAAGGTCGAAACTATAATGGAGACAGCTACAACAAATCAGGATACAGAGATCGAGAACGGGACCGTGATGGTGATTGGAGGCGAAAAGATGATAATCGAGAAAAGAATGACATATATGTACCACCTGGAAGGCGTGATGAGGAGTCTGGAAATTCAAGAATGGAGGCACTCCTAAATAAATTGGTCAAAAGAGCCGAAAGTCAGGAGAACTGCTTGAAAGAGATTAGGACTGACATTTCGGGCATCAGTCAGAAAGTGGAGTCTCATTCAACTGCCATTAAACAGTTGGAGCAACAGTTTGGGCAAAAGTTCATTGGCACTGAATCAACGTCAGCCAGGAACCCTTCCAAGTAATACTGTCCAGAATTCAAAAAATGATAGTCTTTGTCTCGCTATTACTACTAGAAGCGGGAAGTGCATGACAGATCCACCTATGCCTGCCGACAGTAGTGTGCTTAATGATCCAGTGGTTATCGATGTTGAAGCTGAGTTAGAGTCGAATAATGCAGAGGGTGACATAGTTCCAAATCATCTTGATGATAGCGACAATGCAAAAGCTGAGAAAAGAAAGGAGAAAGAGGTACCAAAAGTGCTCAAAACTATCCCACGATCTCCTCCTCCCTATCCTCAAAGATTGAAGAAGAAGGCGGAGGAAGGAAAGTATCAGAAGTTCATCACCATGTTGAAGGAGCTGTCAGTAAACATCCCTCTTGTAGAGGCATTGGAGCAGATGCCAGGTTATGCAAAATTCATGAAAGATTTGGTGACAAAGAAGAGAACGGTCAGTTTTGAGCCACCAGATAACATTCATCATTATAGTGCAGTTGCTTCACGGTCCTTAGTTGAAAAGAAGGAGGATCCAGGAGCTTTCACAATCCCGTGTACTATTGGATCCTACGATTTTGCTAAAGCACTATGCGATTTGGGTGCTAGCATCAACCTAATGCCATTAGTCGTGTTCAAGAAATTGGGGTTGGGAGCACCAAAACCAACCTCCATAAAACTTCTCATGGCCGATAGAACTGTGAAAAAGCCGGTTGGCATTCTGTACGATGTTTTGGTGAAGGTTGCCTCTTTCATATTTCCAGTTGATTTTGTGATTCTCGATTGTGAAGTTGACTTTGAGGTTCCCATCATATTGGGAAGACCATTCCTTGCCACGGGTCGTGCATTGGTTGATATGGAAATAGGATAGCTAAAATTTAGATTGAATGATGAACAGGTTACTTTCAATGTCTGTCAGTCTATGAAGCAGCCAAGAGATAAGAGAGTGATTTCAGAGATAGATGCGGTTGATGATAGTAAGGTTGTTGTGTCCATGGAAGAAAGGTTGGGAGTAGAACCTCTGGCTGCCGTGATCATGAATTTTGAAGACAATGGTATAGAAAACTATAATGAGATGGTGAGTGCACTAGCTAGTAAAGGAGCATACACTTATACTCCCAAGAAACTGGATCTTGATTTGAAGAATAGGGTGACTCCACCAGATTGTCCATCTATCGAGGAGCCTCCAGTTTTAGAGCTAAAGGCTCTTCCGGCCCACCTTCGCTACACATTCTTGGGAGTCAACAATACCTTGCCAGTGATTATTTCTGCTAAATTGGTGGATTGGCAAGTAGAGGCTATAGTTTTAGTTTTGAAAAGATTTAAGAGGGCCATCGGGTGGTCCATTCCTGATATCATAGGTATTCCACCAGGCATTTGCACTCATAAGATCCAGCTTGTTCCTGAGTGCATACCGAGCATTGAGCACCAGCGTCGTCTGAACCCACCTATGCAGGAGGTTGTGAAGAAAGATATCATTAAGTGGTTAGATGCAGGAGTGGTTTACCCCATTGCTGATAGCAAGTGGGTGAGCCCAGTTCAGTGTGTGCCGAAAAAGGGAGGAATCACTGTGGTTCCAAATGACAAAAATGAGTTGATTCTAATGAGGTCGGTGACTGGATGGAGATTTTGCATGGACTATCGGAAACTAAATTCGTGGACTGAAAAGGATCATTTTTCTATGCCCTTCATGGACCAGATGTTAGACCGTTTTGCTGGTAGAAGATGGTATTATTTTCTTGATGGCTATTCGGGGTATAATCAGATTTTTATTGCCCCCGAAAACCAAGAGAAGACCACTTTAACTTGTCCATATGGGACGTTTTCATTCAAGAGGATGCCTTTCAGTTTTTGTAATGCACCGGCCACCTTCCAACGCTGTAGGATGTCTATTTTCTTCGACATGGTGGAAGATACTATCGAGGTTTTTATGGATGATTTTTCTGTTGTGGGAGACTCGTTTGAGGGTTGTTTGGCACAGCTTGCTAATGTGCTACAAAGATGCGAGGAGTGCAACCTAGTGCTGAATTGGGAAAAATGTCACTTTATGGTCAATGAAGGTATCGTATTGGGGCATCAGATTTCGAAGAACGGCATTGAGGTGGATAAGGCAAAAATTGAAGTAATTGAGAAGCTGCCCCCACCTATCTCTGTAAAAGGTATTCGAAGTTTTCTAGGTTATGCTGGTTTTTATAGAAGATTCATCAAGGATTTCTCCAAGATTGCACATCCTTTGTGCGAACTTTTAAAGAAAGAGGTGAAGTTTGTGTTTGATGAAGCGTGTCTTAAAGCGTTTGAGTGTCTTAAGGAGAAGTTGGTTTCAGCCCCTATTAGTGTGTCACCGGATTGGACTAAGCCTTTTGAGGTTATGTGCGATGCTAGTGGAGTAGCTTTGGGTGCAGTCCTTGCCCAAAGACGTGAGAAGATATTACACCCGATCTACTACGCTAGCAAAGTGCTTAATCCAGCTCAAAAGAACTACACTGTGACTGAGCAGGAGTTGTTGGCCGTAGTATTCGCTTTTGAGAAATTCAGATCTTACTTGATTGGTAAGAAGGTGATTGTGCATACAGATCATGCAGCCCTTCGGTATCTTATGTCGAAAAAGGATGCTAAGCCAAGACTGATTTGGTAGGTACTTCTGTTGCAAGAATTTGACTTTAAAGTCAAGGATCGTAAGGGGATCGAAAACCAAGTGGCTGACCATCTTTCACTCCTTGAGGAGGAGGCCATGCTTAAATTGAAAGATAACCTAGAGATTGATGATACTTTTCCGGATGATACAAGTACTGGCAGCATCTCAAGACTTGATCCCTTGGTTTGCTGATTTTGCCAACTTTTTGGCAAGTGATCTAGACCCGAAAAACATGACATATCAGCAGAGAAAGAAATTTATGCATGAGGTACAAAAGTTCTTCTGGTATGATCCGTATTTGTTTAAGGTGTGTGCGGATGGCATAATTCGACGATGTGTTCCCGAGTCCGAGATGTTGAGTATTTTGGAGGCATGTCACTCATCTCCAGTTGGGGGTCATCATGGAGGTGCACGGACCGCCCATAAAATCTTGCAATGTGGGTACTACTGGCCCAATATTTACAAAGATGCTCATGACTATGCCCGTGCTTGTGACCGATGTCAAAGGCAAGGTAATATTTCACTCAGACACGAACTTCCCATGACAACTATACTTGAGCTTGAATTGTTCGATGTGTGCAAAAGTTCTTCTGGTATGATCCGTATTTGTTTAAGGTGTGTGCGGATGGCATAATTCGACGATGTGTTCCCGAGTCCGAGATGTTGAGTATTTTGGAGGCATGTCACTCATCTCCAGTTGGGGGTCATCATAGAGGTGCACGGATCGCCCATAAAATCTTGCAATGTGGGTACTACTGGCCCAATATTTACAAAGATGCTCATGCCTATGCCCGTGCTTGTGACCGATGTCAAAGGCAAGGTAATATTTCACTCAGACACGAACTTCCCATGACAACTATACTTGAGCTTGAATTGTTCGATGTGTGCAAAAGTTCTTCTGGTATGATCCGTATTTGTTTAAGGTGTGTGCGGATGGCATAATTCGACGATGTGTTCCTGAGTCCGAGATGTTGAGTATTTTGGAGGCATGTCACTCATCTCCAGTTGGGGGTCATCATGGAGGTGAACGGACCGCCCATAAAATCTTGCAATATGGGTACTACTGGCCTAATATTTACAAAGATGCTCATGACTATGCCCGTGCTTGTGACCGATGTCAAAGGCAAGGTAATATTTCACTCAGACACGAACTTCCCATGACAACTATACTTGAGCTTAAATTGTTCGATGTGTGGGGAGTTGACTTTATGGGTCCGTTTGTGAGATCGCATGGAATGAAATACATCTTGGTAGCCGTTGACTACGTTTCTAAGTGGGTGGAGGCAATTGCGCTTCCTAATAACGAAGGGAGAAGTGTCACATCTTTCTTGAAAAAGAACATATTCTCATGTTTTGGGACACCCTGAGTTATTATTAGTGATGGAGGATCACACTTTTGCAACCTACTGTTCAAAGACCTACTTGAAAAATATGGTGTAAAACATAACGTGGCAACACCTTACCATCCTCAGACAAGCGGGCAGGTGGAAGTGTCAAATCACAAGATTAAGTCCATTCTGGCAAAAATAGTTAATGCAAATAGGACTGATTGGGCTCGACGACTGGGTGATGCGTTATGGGCATATCGGACGGCTTTCAAAACACCAATTGGTGCATCACCATATCAGTTGGTATTTGGGAAATTTTTCCATTTGCCTGTTGAACTAGAACATAAAGCTTTGTGGGCGTTGAAAAGGGTGAATTTGGACTGGAGTGAAGCGGCCCAATTGCGACTTGAGCAGATGAATGAGATGGATGAATTTCGTCTCCGGGCTTATGAAAGTTCAGCATTGTATAAATAGAAGATAAAATTGTACCATGATCGTCGGATTGAGAACCGCGAATTTCACCTGGGCGACTCAATTTTATTGTATAATTCTAAGCTTCGCCTGTTTGCGGGAAAACTAAAATCCAAATGGTCTGGCCCATTCACTGTCGTTCGGGTATTCTCACATGGTGCTATTGAGCTAAAAGGAGCAGATAATGTCCTATTCAAAGTCAATGGACAGCGTGTTAAGCATTATGTAGGAGTTCCGGAAGAGATAAGGACGATTGAAGAACTTGAACTTGATGAAGTCTGAGTAGTCAAGTTAGTCATGTCATGCCGCGACGTTAAATCAGGCACTTCATGGGAGGCAACCCATGGGCTAGTTGGGGAAGTCTGAGTATCCAAGTTAGCCATGTCGTGACGCGACATTAAATCAAGCGCTGATTGGGAGGCAACCCAAGATTTGTTATGCGGAGATCGAATTATGGAGGAACAGTTAGCTGAAAATCAAAGAATTTACCTAAAGGGGTTAAATATCATCCACGACATGAATCACGTTACGTGAGGGTATTATACGCCACGTGGTTGGTATCATCAAAATCAGAGGAAAATTTCCAGCTTCTGTATCCCCTCCATGGAAGGAATCCACGTGACGTGGATCTGATCTACGCCACGTGAGTAGTGTCGTCAAAATCAGAAGCCAAAAAGTCAGTCTCAGAACATCAGTCACGACAGACCTCACGTCACGTAGGTCACACCCACGTGACGTGGGTCGTGTCGTGGAATATAAAAACTTCAGAAACCCAAATTCAACCCGACCCAGGCCCATTTTTCCAAAATAAAACTGGATTCTTTCTTCTTCACCCGATACAAAACCCAAACCACACTCCATTATTTCCTCACTTTCAATTCATCTATTTAAACTCTAAAATTCCAATTCTCTCTTATTCTCTCCAAAAATCCGAATCCCCTTCTTCTCAAACTCTAAAAATCCGAAAACCCTTTCCCAAAACTCGCCAAATCCGACCCACCCATTCGACAATCCGATCCCTAAGTTCGAAAATCCAAATCAAATATACCAAACCCAACCCAAATTCGACCCAAATACCCACAATTTGATTAATAACCCGTTACCATGCCTCCAAAATCCAACCCTAAGAGTGACCACCTTGATGCCTCATCCCGAATTCGTACCAAAAATCTGGCTGTACCGACCCATCTGCGGGATGAACCAACTGAGTCTGAGCCAAGTGGTTATGTGGATGAATTTGATATTAGTCATGATGATACTACTTAAGTCCCTTGGGCTACGAGGTTACAGACGTGGCCCGAGCGGCTGCCCGGGCAGCAGTTCAGTCGGCCCCACCACCTGTTCAGCTAGTTGTTTCGATTGAGTCTTCTGAGTTCGCCCCCAGTCTGAAGAGGGGGAGGATGGTTCTGTGTCAGGCTCTGTTGATGATGCTACGGGCCAGGGTACTTCTGCGGCGGAGGCTACAGCTTCTGTTTCAGGTTCTGGTGCCCAGAGTGCTTCGACTCCCCGCGCAGAGTATTGAGATTCAGCATTGGTGTGTGCAGGGCATGCGTGCCTTCTATGATAGAGATGCTGAATTGACTGAAAGAGGGGTGTGTCGGAGGAGCATTATGAAGGAGCCACGGTGTCGGGTGGATGAGTTGAGGACCTTGACTGATATATGGCCTGTATTTGAGAGATACGGGTTAGGTTGGATGTTCCAGCCTTCTGGTCGATATAGCTCGAAAGTAGTCCGAGAGTTTTATGCCTCGTATGCTGCGTCAGTGGATTTGGGCACTCCTGTTGGGAATAAATTTATTTTGCAGCCATTTTTGACCCATGTCATGGTTTGTAGTACCCAGGTGGGTTTTTCAGAGCAGACCATTCACCGCTTCTTATTTGGGGTTGACTGTCCACTTCTCGCGTCGACTGTTGAATATGATCATAGGATGGACACTGTCAGAGATAGGGTTAAGATGAGAGATACAGAGAAAAAATTGGAATTGCTTAAATGGATTGCAGGGTACATAGCTGAAGATGGTGTGGCGGCTGGTTGGGTGACTGGGAAGCTGGACATCAAAAAGTCCACGCTTTATTTTGCTGGTAAATTCTGGTGGTCCGTGGTTCGACATCGGTTGGGTCCAACCAATGCTGACAACTCCCTCACATTGGACCGGGCTGTAGTAGTAGCCAGCATCTTAGCTGGTTATGAGATTCCTTTTGCTAGATACATAGTCTGGGAGATCCATGAGCGGGCGTTCAGAGATCACACGAGTATCCCCTTTCCATGCTTGATCCAGGGGTTGTGTGATAGGGCAGGATTGGCCAGGATACCTACCCTAGACCATTATATCGAGGTGACCCACATTGCGGACATTAGGTTGATGCAGCAGAGGGTTTCACACCCCATTCTTCCACGAGGGTCACAGTCGTCTGAGTCATCGGGTGCAGCCCTGGATGAGCCGAGTAGTGCACCTTTGCCTGTTCCTGCACCAGTTAGGTTACCTACACAGACTGAGGGCGCAGGCCCTATTGATGATGGGGTACCCAGTACTAGTGTCCCTCCGACTCCTGCTGGGATGGTTTCAGTATCGAGAGACTTTCTGCAGTAGTTGATAGACAGGAAGACGGAGATGTTTGAGCTCCAGGCTCACACTGAGACTCAGATGGCTAAGTTGGTATCCCAGCTTAAGCCTTAGGTTCGATCCACAGTAGAGGCTGCGGAGACTAAGGTGGAGGATCGAATGAACGCAGCGATGGACCAGTTTATGCAGGTATTGCATGGGCGGATTGATAGTTTTGAGGCACGTATGGCCTCCCGATTGAGTGTTGCACCGAGCCCTGATATGGCTGGCTTGACGCAAGTGGTAGCTGCATTGAGAGAGGAGGTTCGGGCACTGGCATCGAGTAGAACTCCCATTATACCACCTATGCCTGTCCCGACCTTCGTGCGACCAGTATTTGAGGTTGATTTGTTTGCTGATGAGGAGCCTCCGATGGATAGAGGCAAGAGACCCCGCAGACCGGAGGATGGGGGTGCGAGTGATGCTGAGTACGAGAGTGATCTGAGGAGGGCTGTTAAAGCCTCCTGGGTAGAGTACCATGCGAGCCAGATTGAGGAAGAACAGAGGGCGCGTGGTGCATCTGCCAGTCAGGCTATCCCTCCACCGAATGTGAATACTGCACAATCTGATGATCCCGCTGCTAGCGGGCCTACTTTCGGTGATTAAGGCGCCACAGGTATGTCTTCACTCCCTTGTATTTAATTGATATCGGTGCATTGAGGGTATTGCACCAGGTTTAGTTGGGGTGGGGGTGTACCACCACTTGGGGGTTTTGTTGCCGTGTTTCTTTTCCCCCGAGTGTGCTATCATAGTAGAACCGGCATGTTTAGGATGTTAGTGATGATGTTTTTATGTTTCTTACTAAATTAGGAGAAAAATGAGGGAACTGTAGTGCAGTCCAGTTTTGGATGATTTTTATGTGTTTTGACTATTAAGGATACCCCTCCTGAAAATTTTGGTTTTTGAATTGTGTGAATAGCATGCTTGTGTGTGACAGCTGTTGGATCTTATTATGGCACTGTTATTATAGGCAAATAACTGTAGCTAGCATTGCATGAACGGATAGGTAGTAGTTGGTAATATAACCCTGTGCTATGTGTGTGTGAGGTCACTACTTAGTTAGCTGTGTGCGTACGATCCAGAACTTGCCCGGTTGGTCTTGCCTAAGTTAAAGGATAGGGATTAGGAAAGGATCATAGGCCGTTTTTGAAGAAAGTCCACTTTTAGCCTAAATACCAAACCAAATGAAGAAGTATCCTTTGATCCCGACTTTGAGCCATAATTGTCCTATTTCTTTCATTAGCCTATTCACCTTCCCATTTTAATCACAATGAACCTGTCTTAGCCCTGGTCCCTCCTTGGACACTGTGTACCTCAACTCAGGCAAATCGCCTAAGTTGAGGGTGGCTATTATAGGGGTGTGTAGATTGAGTTGGGTATGAAGAAGGGTTAATAAAAGAAAAAAGAGAAAACAGATTTGGGTGTGAAGAAGAGAAAAAAAAATGTATATGTGTTTAAAGTTTGAGAAGAAAAAAATCACACCCAAAATCTGAAAATAAAAGAATGGAGACTAAGGGAGAATAAAAATGAAAAAGGTTGGAAGTTGGAGCCAAAAATAGTGTAGTGTCAAGGAGGGTTGAGTCACTATACCCATATGCACCATACCCGTCCCTAAGCCTACATTACAAGCCGAGTAAAGTCCTATAGTGATCGTAGTCCGACTGACCGAAAACGAAGGCATAGAAAATAAGGGCAAGCCATTGGTATTTAATGCGCACTGTCTTAACTTCTTTGTGAGCGTGAGTGTGTTAACCTAGTCCCTATGTTGATATTCATTAGTATACTGAGAGTGCATGGAACTTCTTTGATTGTGAGAGCACATGGGTTGCATAATTAACTGCTAGTTGTTCGAGAAATGCCAATTGCATATACGCTTAGTGTTTGTGGGTAATTTGGTGCCATCACTTGATCCCTTCTATGTCATGATACTATGTTGCTTATATACACACTTTGGTTTTGCTTTGAAGATAGGAGGGGTCGAAAAGGTTTTTTGTCAAATGAGTAGACTGCCATAGGACCCTTAGGTTTCTCTTAGTTAAGCATTGTGTTTGCGTAGTTTTATTTTGTTCGCCAGAGGACATGCAAATGTTCTAAGTTGAGGGTGTTGATGTGTCATGGTTACATGGCACTGTTGATGCTTAAAACAAGGAAAATATGCAATAACTTAGGTGTGTTTTGTTGGTATGATATGGTTTCTGTCCCAATTTGCAGGAAAACAGGTTTTAAAGGCAAAATGAGCAAAAGACGAAGAATCAAGCCCGAGAATGAAGTGTTGGAAGAAGAAAGAACAAGAGGATACAAAAGAGGAGTAGTCACGCCACAATTCACGTGGAGTGGAAGCCACTCACGCCACATGAGTGGCTATCGTGACTCAAGCCCAGAGACTGAAAAATCAGCCTGATTTCCACGGCAGGGGTCACGTGACTTGGAAGCCTGCCGTGATCCAACTTCTGAAGACCACAAGTTGAGCCTGATTTCCACGACATCAACCTACGTGGTGTGACTTGGTTCCAAGACACCAAGTCACGATACCGTGGAAGTTGCCGACTCTGTTCTCCTATTTGGTTTTAGATAGGACTAGTTTTGTATCTATAAATACCCCTAGGTAGTCCTAAGTGCGAGAGTTGGACAATTTACTACTTTGAGAGTTATTTCATACTGTTTCAGACATATATTTGGTTTTGTATTCACAAACCCAAAATTTGAGTTTTATTGATAATTGAAATTTCGATTTTTCTTCATTCTTGTGAGATCATAATTATGCTTTCATCTTTGGATTATTCTTGTGTTCTTGCAATCATGAGCAGCTAAACCCATCAACTAGGGTTGTGTGAACCATGAGGAATTAATGAAACCGGTTAAGTGCAAAACAACTTTGTACTGCTGTGTATGCATGTATTGTTGTTTCCTTCATTAGGATTGCTTTTCTAACGATTGCAAATGTTAGAAACTCGCCTGTATTCTAGACTTTCTCGAGAGAGAGGTAGAGATTGGGAAAAGGAGATAACAACAGAGATTTGAAGCTATCAATCTTCATCTAATAACCGGAGCCTTAGCGGGAAAGGTTATCTGAGATCCAGGACAAAAGTTAGTAGTGCGACACTCGGAGTCCAAGAGGAGAAGAGTGAAATTCGTCTAGTGAAGGTCGAGAGACAGTTAGATGAACCTAACTTGTTAGATTTTGCATGCAGAGCAGCGGGGCAATCTTGTTAAGCATAAGTAACCGGTAGAGTTAAGGAATCATTGGAGATCACAGTCCTAGTGAATTTCTCTTATTGTTTAGAAACTCAATACAACCAGCAATTGTCATTGTTACTATTCACTAGCAAAAAACCCCAGTTTTATTTACGTTCCAATTATTCCATCTGGTAGTCTACTCATACTTCGACCTATTCCCTATGGGATCGACCCCAACCTAGTTGGATTCTATATTTGATTCAGTGACCGCATTGTACTTTTTTGTAGGTATATTTTGGGCGATATCAGTGTCCTTTAAACAATCAAAAAGCATCATTATCATTTAAAGTTCATTCAAAATTGACTGCACTAAGGTTCCCCTATTTTTCTCCTAATTAAATATGAAAACACATAATAAAAACATAAATAACAACCTAAACATGCCGGTTCTACTATGATGGCACTTGAGGGAAAAGAAACACGGCAACAAAAATCCCCAAGAGAACATATAGACTCACAACCATCTCCTCCCCCACCAAATAAACATTCATTGTCCCTAATGTATTAGATCGAAGTAAAACAAGGGAGTTAGGAACATACCTGTGGCACCCTAGGTGCATGGGTCTAATCTCGCTCAAAATACAAAAATTAAAGCAAATATAGGAATAGCAAGACACCTTGGGTTGCCTCCCAAGCAGCGCCTGATTTAACGTCGTGGCATGACGCGGTTGTTTTGATTACTCAGCCTTCATCAAGATATCCCTTGGGTTGGTTTCCAGGGTCATCTGAACTATTTATCTCCAAAAACACCCTCATGTCGTTTGGATGCTTCATAGTTCTGCAAACATTGAACGTGACTTCCTTATTATTCAACTTGAATTTCAGCTCACCCGCTCCATATCCATTAATGCTCTGTCGGTGGCTAAAAATGGTCTCCCCAAAATTATGGGCATCTCAAAATTAACCTCATAATTCAAGACAACAAAGTCAGCAGGAAAGATGAAGTTTTAAACCTTGACCAAAATAACAAATAATATGCCCACAGGCTTCTTGACCATACGATCCGCCATCAATAATCGTATCTTTGTTGGCTCGAGGGTTCCCATGCCTAATTTCTTAAATACTGCCAGCGGTATAAAGTTAATGCTTGCACCTAGGTCACACAAAGCTCTGGCGAAATTAACTGACCCAATTGTGCATGAAATTATGAAGGCACCGGGATCATCTTTCTTTTGCACAAGAAAATGGGATGCAATTGCACTACAATGGTAAAAATCACCGACAGACTCATAACTGACAATTCACTTCTTTGCGACCAACTCTTTCATGAACTTTGCATATCCCGGTATTTTTTCCAGCTCCTCCACCAGTGGAATGTTTATAGAAAGTTGCTTCAGTACGGACATGAACTTATGAAATTATCCATTCTCCTTCTTCTTCTTCCAGAGCTGAGGGAATGGAGGTAGCGACTTAGGAATGGGGGTTAGCATTTGTGGGACTTCCTTTCCTTTCTCATTTTTAGAATTCACCTTGTTCTCATCAGTCTGAGGCTCTTCAACTTCTTTCATAATCTCCCTACTAACAATTTTATTTTCATCCACCTTTTTCTTTAGATGCTGAGGGAAGGGTGGAGGAAGTTTTGGGAATGGAATATAATTCTTTTGAGTTTCCTTTACCTTTTTTATGGCATTCATTTGCTCTTCCAGTATAGCATGAACACCCTCAACTTGTTTGGGTGTCTCAAAAAGAGTCTTCCTACTTCTCATTGTGATAGTCATACAATGTGCATTATTTTTCTAGTTTTGCATGGTGTTGCTCGGAAGTGTACCTAGTTGATATTGATTCAATGCTGAAGATATCTGCCTGAATTATTGCTCTAACTATTCAATGGTTGTTGAGTGAAACTCAACCTTTTGACTTATTCCCAAAATATCTGCCCTAATCTCCTTCAGACAATTCTCCTGGCTCTCTGACCCCTTAACAAGTTTTGCAAGTAGGGTTTCTATCCATGAATTTTCAGACTCAGCATCGCGGTTCCCTGGTGGAACATAAAGGCCACTCTTATCTTTGTAGTCGTCTTTTCACCTCCAATCACCATCCAGATTTCTTTCTCGATCTCTATACCCGGACTTGTTGTAATTATCACCGTAGTAGTTCCAACCTTGATTTCCTTGCCTCGAGTTCCAATTATATTGATTAGACCCTTGGCCCTTGGCTTGAAAACCCACCACTTCTCTATCCAAATATTTAGCTTCTTCCTCAGAATCTGAATCCTCATACCTAGGTGTTTTTCCTTGTGCACCTACCACATTAACCTTTTTCGTTCCTCTTACCACGATTATCTTAGCAAGTAATCCAATCTTAGTTCTCAATTGCGCTACTTCTTGAGCTACAGTGTCATTTAATGCTATTTGGTCTACTGATGCTCCAATGGCATAAGTTCCAGCTGGTCGGTCTGCTTCTTGAGTGTGCCAACCTCGGTTGGTTTTAGAAATACAATCTAAAATCTCTGAATCTTGTTCCCATCTTAGACTCATAAATGCTCCGCCAGTGATAGTATCCGCTACAGCCTTGGTATTAGCATTTAATGCTCTGTAGAAGATCTCAACTAAATTTTGACCATTCATCCTATGGTTTGGAACATTTTGCAACTTCTTCTTGAACCTTAGCCAAGTCTCATAAAGTGCCTCAGAATGTAGCTGTCTAAAAGTATAAATTTCATCCTTCAGTCGCAATATTCGGTAAGGTGGAAAAAATCATTCCAGAAACTGATTCCTCAACTCTTGCCAAGTAGTGACAGAACCTCATGGTAACTCAGCCAACCACAAAGTCACATCTCCTGTAGGGAGAATGCAAATAGCCTTAATCGAATTGCCTCTTGACTCATTCCTGGTAGATTGTACGAGGTGCATATTCCCACAAAATTCATCACATGCATGTTTGCATCATCAGTCGAAAGGCCAGCGAACACCCCTTTTAAGTTTAACATGTGGATCATAGCACTTGTAATGTCGAATTTAGTTTCTTCAGGTAGTGCTAGTGGAACAATAGCGCCAGTTTCAACCGACTCCAAATAAGCCATCTCCTCTTCTTCCTGTTTAGCATAAACCGGCATATATGGTATTTGTGAGGGTTTTTGCACCCTTGGTCTTCTTTGTCTCTCTTCAAGTACAGCACGATATTGTGTTGCGTCTTGCATTGTTCAATGGTCTCTATCTGCTTGTCTAAGAGCTGTTTGTCTTACATGCTCCTCAGAAGTTAATCGAGCAGTGATTTATTCAGTAGTTTCATGACCAGCCGAATGAATTAGTGGCTGGTTATGAATATCTGCACCAGCTGCGGGGTTCTAAACTCTATCGATATTCACCATTCTTCAATTGTTCCTCAGGGTTCTTTTTATTTTTCTTATCAAGTGGAATCAGGGGATTGCCTTGACTCCTAGTGTTGGACATTCACCGGCATACACCCTACGAATAGTAGGAAAATAACAATTTCAATGAAACCAGCACTTGAATAAACATGATCAATCAACTCTGTAACCATATTCCCCGACAACGGCGCCAAAATTTGATTTCGCCCAAACTATACCTCCAGAAAGTATAACGCGGTCGTTGGATTAAATATAGAAGCCAACTAGGTTGGGGTCGATCCCACAGGGAATAGGATAAAATTATATCAAGTGTTTGTATGAGTAATTGTCAAGTAAGTAAAAAAGGAGGGGTTTGTAAACAAATAGTAATAGTAACAATTGTTGATTATCAGATTTTTGATCAATACGAGAAAGGCACTAGGACTGTGATCCCCATGATTCCTTAACACCACCGGTTACTTGTGTTGGCAAACTGTCCTGTTGCGTTTCATGCAAAATCTAACAAGATAGGTTCATCTAAACATCTCTCGACCTTGGTTAGATGAATTTCACTCTTCTTCTCCCGGTCTCCGAGTGTCTCTCTACTAACCCTTATTCTTGATATCAGATAACTATCCCTGTTACGACTCAAGTTATTATATGAAGGTTAATAGCTTCAAATCTCTGTTGTTATTCTCTTTTCCCAATATCTACTTCTCTCTCAAGCAAGTTTAGAACACAGGTGAGTTTCCAACATTTACAACCGTTAGAAGATCAATTATAACAAAGGAAATAACAATACATGCAGGCACACTAGTTCAGAATTACTTTGTACTTAACCCATTTCACTAATTCCTTATGGTTCACACAACCCTAGTTGAGCGATTTAGCTACTCATGATTGCAAGAACACAAGAAGAATTCAATGATGAAAACATAATTATCAACTCACAAGAAGAATAAAACTCTGAAATCTCAATATAAATCAAAACCCTAGAATCGTTGTTTTAGATTACAAGATCAATGTGTTTATGAACCTCAAAACAATGTAATAGAATACAAAATAATGTAATAATTGTCTTTCTAACATAGGACAACATAGGAGTATTTATAGATACAAAATGAATCCTATCCATAAACATGTAGGAGAGAAAAGTCGGCAACTTTCCACAGATCGTGACTTGAGGTCGTGGAATCAACCCCCGGACCGTGGGTATAGGTCGTAGGAATCAGACCTCCATGCACAACTGTAGAAGTTGACTCACGGACTTAACCTACGATCATTAAGTCACAATCGTAGGTCATTTCTGTGAAATTCAACTCCACTCCTTTATTTTCAAAAACTTCATTCCAGTGCATGTTTCTTCCTGTCTTCTTTATTTTGCCTCCAAAACCTATTTTCCTGCAAGATAGAACAGAAAATACATCATACGTACCAAACATACCCAAGTTATTGTATATTTTCCTTATTTTAGGCATTGAAAGTGCCATGAAATCATGGCATATCAATGGCCCCGGTAGAGTTGAAGAATTGAAGGAGATTTGAGCTCATTTAATTCCATCATTGAATTGATTCATTACATGATATTGTATTGGTTATGAGCATGCATCCTCACTTCATTTATTCATATACATGAATTTGGTACCACAGTGAAACACTTATTTTGAAAGGAAAATAAAAAACTTGATAAAATCCTTGACCGAGAGATGTGCCGATAAGGTTGATTAAGATATAAGATCGTAATGGTATACGGATTGCGAACCCTCCATGGTGTCCTATCCTGAAAGCTTTCGCTCGGAAGGAGTATACGAGGTGATATTGAGACTTTACATCATGGAAATTGTATTGCATCACTTGTATTTTTTTTATGTGTTTGATATCGTGTATTTAGCCTTCTTTTATATATTTTCGTGTATAGTCTTATATTATTATTATACTTGTAGAATAGTTAGGAGATATGGTTTGAGCCATCATTGGGAACTTTTCTGTATGCAGGTGAAAGCGTGTTCATAGTATCCTTTACTTGTTTAGTTTTCTGCTTTGCTCAGTTGGCTTATGATACCTACTGAGTACAAGTGGACCATACTCACTGCTACTTTCTATACCCTTTTGGTGCATATCCCAGTATGAATGCGACCCACAGAACTTGAGATCGTGCGGAGTAGAGCCAGTCTCAGAGTACTAGTAAGCTCCAGTGTCTGAGGCATATTCTAGACTCCATCTTATCTTTATTTTATCTTTATTTACTTATCAGAGATAGATTCATGTATTTTAGATTCTATGTCAGTTTATTAGTGCCCTTACTCATGACGCTAGATCTTGAATTCGGATGTATTTATTTCAGTATCAGACTTGGTCTACATATATTTGTCCAGACTTTATCTAGAAGTCTTGTATCGGGTTTTATTTATTTCCTTTCCGTATTCTTTATCTTGTTTGGTGATGGGCTTACCTACCATGGTTGGGTTGGGGTAGGTGTCATTATGACCTCAACTTTTGGGTCGTGACATCAGTATAAAAGAATTGTCTACATTCAACCACTAATATATCATTATAATCATATTCAAATGTCTTTATTTCTAAATCTTTACTAGCCGTTATCAAAATGATGACAATATTTATCACTCATTATGACAATTTATTCATTTCTATTTGATATCATTACATTTATGGGCTATAATATCTTTTCCATAACTGTCAAATCCAAGCGTTGAAAACATTCGTTTTCCATTCTCATTTTCTGTGATCTTGACTTATATATGATGGCCTTCATTTTATATAATATGGATTACCAAGCAGAGAAGGTCTAAGCCAGATTCTTCTTTTCTTATATAAAATATATTCATTCCTCCTATCATTGAGTTTGCTAGGTTTTCTTTATTAAATAATCCTTGTTAGATTCTGACTCTTAGTTTATACTAAAAAAGCTTGTTGAATCCTAGGGGATACACCTACACTGGGTGAAATAACCTTAAGGATGGTGTCCTTTGACATGTCTCAAGCTATGAGAGTTCTTTACAATTGTTCGTGATGAAATGTTTTCCGTAAGATTTACCAAAGTTGGGACAGGCCAACTATTTATAGATCTTACTTAGGCTTGCT
The DNA here is from genome assembly GCA_031232105.1 of Capsicum rhomboideum. NCBI lineage: Eukaryota > Viridiplantae > Streptophyta > Magnoliopsida > Solanales > Solanaceae > Capsicum > Capsicum rhomboideum. Next base: position 105,894,023 of record CP124719.1, on the reverse strand, counting down.
CATATGAGCATATGTTAGTCTATATTGTGGGTCTATTTGTTACGAAAGTGAACATCTCCTTTTTAAAACATTAACATTGATCCTCGGGTAGACATCGAAGAGGAGGCGAAAAGAGTACATAAAGCCCAGTGCACTAAAGCTCCCTCTACGCGAGGGATCCGGGAAAGGGCAGAATCATAAGGATCTGTTGTACGCAATCTTACCTTGCATTTATATAAGAGGATATTCCCACATGGCAGAAACTTTACCTATTACTCCAAGGCTCCCCTTCTCTACTTACCTTTACAATATTTTGAAAAAGGTGGAACTAGCAAAGTTAGACAAGATTGGCTTGGCATAGGAACATGTATTAATATACCAAATCAGCTAATGCTCCCAGGTTGATGCAATATATTCCACCAACTGCCAAAAACTTAATTATTGATATATTAAGCAGTCCAGCACCAGCCATTTTGACAAAAAGTTTTTAAAAGCTCAGTGCACCTAAGTAAATAAGGAACAAGATGAATATAGAGGTTAAACGAGCATACCACACCCTAAAGGTGTCCAATTTAGGTTTTACCTGAAACCCCCAGTAAATATGGAAAAACAACATAGAAGAGCACCTATTATTGCACCAATTCTAGAAGAGCAAAGAAAAAGGGGATGTTATGTTCATAGGAACAATATCCATAATGATATAAGAAAGAATACTTATTCGAGCCATAGGAACATGTACATACAAAATTCACACCTTGCCAAAAATCTAATGGTGCTACCCGAAGATTTAAAGAATAGCCATCGTTGTTAAGAATAACTGATAAACGATGAGAATTTGAGCACTTTTGGTCTTTGACATCAAAAGAGAAGGTTGTGATAATGAAAAGGACATGCAAGAATTAGGTTTAGCTAGTTGTATAAAAAATATATGGATCTATATTCAATATATAATTAAAGAATTCATCTTGCTTTCTTTTTGGTCCGGTCATGCATTGTGTTCGATCAGTCGATCCCACAATCAGGAAGTCTTATACCCTTAAGTTCATGAGCGTAAGCTTAACTTGAGCGTACCGTCGCATACCTCTATTACTATTTAGGCATTCGTCCTGGATAAACTATCCCAGTAGCAGTATCCTGCCTCACCCGAATGATTGGTATAAGGGTTACCAGGTTAGACATATTAGATGAAAGAGAGGTCACCACCTCTGACTTATCACACATTCGATTAATTGAGATTGTCACTGTAAAGCTATAGGGTAAAGTGTAGAGGGGCTTACCGTCTAGCCTGTGGGTACTTTGCATCTTTCAGGAGCATATAATTTTACTGGGTCCATATTAAAAACAACGGGGCAGTCGTTACACCATTCATTCATGTCAAGACAAATTAGGCTCCACAACTCCAAAAGTACCCCTCAATCGTGATCCCCACTTCCCTCATCCCTATTCCATCCCACTCCAAAAGAAAAAGAAATGTGATTGGCTGCAAAAGATATCAGTTTGGTTACTGCAACTCCGCAAATATTATTGTAAGGACTAAAAGGGGGAAGGAACGGATACGTGTAACTGGAATTGAATGTAATTGGTGGCATTCATAATAGCACACTATGGCTCCTATGGCTATCTGTTAAGAGTAACCAACTTTGATGCATCTCTGATTTTTTATTGTGCGCGTCCCTAGTTAATAAATTCTCAGTCATGCAAATTCTATATTTAAGAAATGTTCACATACACATCTATAATTGCTAGCCTTCCCATCCAATCAGACAACCTTCAATATGGATCATGGCATCAGCATCCTAAGTCTCAATACAATTCTTTCCTAATATAATTGTCTTTTTGTCTTTTCTTTCCTTTTTAGCTATTTTTTTAAATCTCTTGGGAAAAATTGAAAAGCATATTAGCTTAACTGATCAAAGCAAAATATTTTCGCTCGTATGTTTCAGTTAGGAAGATCTTTTTCGGGTTTAACCAACCAAAGTTCATCGGCTTGCCTTTTTTAATCTAAATTCCCGTTGGGTAACCCTACTAGGGAGTTTTCTACCAGAGGTTCTCATTTCCAATACTCAAACTCCAATCTTTGGTTAAGAGTTGAACGGTCCGAACCATCCTATCCAGACCCGCAATGGTTCGGCAAAGAATTGACTTAAGTCATAACACATCAAGACAAATCAGGCTCCACAACTCCAAAAATACCCCATGTCCCTCGCTATCCCACTCCAAAAGAAGAAGACAAAAGGGGCTTGGCTGCAAAAGAAATCAGTTTGGTAGCTGCAACTTTGAAACACAAAGGGGTAAGGAACTGAAACTGGAAATTGAAATTGAATGTAATTTTTGGTACCAGCGTTTTAAAAAGCAGTGTTGGGACTCGTCTTGGGGTTTACTCCGGGCCGGGGCACTAGTAAAACACCTCGAGGCTTATGCATGGGACTTAGTTCTGTGAGGCTTACTCCTTAAGCGCCCGATTGTACACTCTAAACACGCCTAACGCCCAGCGCTCGGGGCTCGCCTAATAGTTCTGATACAAATTGTATTAAATTTCTTTGTCAATACTGTTGATCCTCATAATTCTTTACTAAATGAATGATGTTTAACAGTTTTAAATTAAGAGTAACTAACTTATTTACTATTTGAGAACATTTGAGGGTGAATATGACTTAACACTTATGTTTAAAATACATATCCGAATTTTACATCTTCACTTGTCATTGGTCTTTATGTTTTTGTCCTATATTTCAAAATTATCATATTTGAATGTATTTTATTTTAATTCACGAAAGAAAAATGCTTTAGTAATAATATTAATAGTTTATTGATTATTTCTTTTTAGGAGATAAATTGCATAGTATAATAGTCATATATATTAAGAAATTGTGATTCTCTTATTGTTTAAAAGTTAAGATGTTAGAGTTGATTTGCATCTCATCATAGTTTTTATATCATTGCAGTATTTCTACATATAGTTGATTGTATCTGTGCTTGTTGTTTCTTTGACAGTTTCTGGTTCGCGTTGTTTTGGTGACATTTGTGATTTTCGAATAACTAGTTTATAGTGTTACTCTGTGGGTGTCTTGCTTCTTTGTTTACCTAGCGATGTGTTATCTCTTTGTTGTTGGTTTTTCTGATTTTTGTTTGTTATGGTTTTTTGTTTTGAGCCGGGGGTCTATCGGAAACAGCCTCTCTACTTCTTCTGAGGTAGTGGTATGGACTGCGTACACTTTACCCTCCCCAGACCCCACCTGGTGGGAATTTACTGGGTATGATGATGAATGTATTTTCTGTATAATTTTTGTGCTATTATACTATTTTTACTAACAACAACAAGAACAACATACTCAGTATATTCCCACAAAGTGGGATCTGAAGAAGGTAAAGTATATTATACTATTTTTAATATATTATAAATTAAAAAATAGAGATTCATGGGAGTTATGTCCCATGCCTCGAAATTTGTGACTCACCTCATAATATGTAAAACAACCCCTCACGGCCCACACCTTTTAAAACATTGGTTGGTACTGAATACTGTTAAGAGTGATCAGCTTCGATGCATCCCTGATTTTATTGTGTGGGTCCTAACTGATGCACTTTAATAAATTTCCTCACTGATGCACTTTAATAAATTAAGTCAAGCAAGTTCTATAATTCCCAGAAATATAAATTGCTTGCCTTTCCATCCAATACCAAACTTTAATGTATATCACAGCATCAGCATCTCATAAAATCAACTGCACAGTAGGTGAAAGAACATAAATATTTTTAATATTATGTGATTTGACAGGATCAGTCAGTAAGAATTTACTCTAGAGAGAGAGGTCTGGCACGTTCCATAAAAGCAATAAGTATCACACATCATTAATGAGAAATTTTGAGTTTCTATCAATCCAAATTTTAAGAGGAGAGAAATCATTCATAAGGTGGATATAGAATTGTTGGCCTATAGAGATACTCCAAAAAAAGGGAGCATCAGTTGAATAATAGAGATACCAACTGCAGTCAAACCTATCAGAGTGGGGCAGCGTTTTTTCAAAAATTTTATGACTGCTATAAAGAGGTGTTGTTATATTTATATATTGATATTTGACGTTTAGATCTCAATTAGTTGTTATAAATAAAAGTATGTAAAATTAGAAAGAATATTAAATGTAGAAAAGACAAACATCAGAAGTATTTCCTCGTGAAGTTATGAAATAATTGCTTTGCGCTATTTTTAAATACAAATTTTTCCTTTAAATTAAATATTTGTACTTAAAATTTACTATGTGCATAACGATAACGATGATTATCATTAAATATTTTGATATTTTATTTTGTATATAATATATTTCTTACAAAACATTATTACATAATATTTGAGTATGACTGTTATAAAGGAGTAATTTTACAAATAGTGTACATATTGAATGTCATTGTTGTTATAAGTAAAATATTGTTATAGAGAAGTAAAATGTAACATAAAAAATCGATTCCGAATAAAATCATGTTGTTGTAATGAAATGCCGTTATAGGCAGAGGTCTAACTGTCTATGCTTAATTAGGAGAATTGTAGTCATCCTGGAATATGAGTTAATCCTTCAAGTCCCCACTTCCCTCACTCAAAAAGAGAAGAAGACAAAATTAGCCATTACAGAAACTGGAATTGAATGTAATCATAGGCTTACTACTAGTAATGTGTGAAAAAATGAATGATGGTAGGGGCCATACTATATTTACAAGTTGATGTCTCCCATTTGTGCAGACCAAATCTAGTGACGTTTTCATCATCCCCTTTTGTCTTTCACTGAAAAAAGAGTGTTTTAAAGCATACCCCTCCATACCACATTTTGCTATTAAACTACTACTAACATTGTGGGAGGCCAAATGCCCTTCTTTTTTGTATCTATTTTAACATACCTTTTTTACTATCACAGAGTGGAGGTGGGGGCTGGCTTTTTGAAAAGGAGAAAGAAAACAAAGGTAATTAAGAGGAGATCTCTTCTGAGTGTAACATCGGAGTGAAAGATACATTCCACCAAATTGAGTTAATGAGTTTCTTCCTTTCAGACAACGCGTGCTATTCTTTACATTTTCTACCATTTGGTCCCAACAACTCTTCTTTGATTTGAAAACGTTATTTTCACCTTCTTGTAGTAGCATATTTTATACAGATAAAGAGAACCGGCGACCATTTTGAGCCACAATAAGTATAAAGTGACATAAATAAGTCACTGATTTAGTTTGTAACCAAAATAAACTACACGGAATTTTTTATTCCGTTTTATCATATTTTCTTAACGTCCCGTTCGCTGTCGGGAACAGTGAATAATTCCAAGAAACGGAGTAAAAAGTTCCGGATTATAAAACGAAACTTTATGTTCCGGGTTTTGAATTAATTTATTCTTAACCCGGAACTATTTGTTCCGTGTTTGTTTTCAAAAAAAAAAAACTAAACTAAATGAAACTATTTGTTCCGGTTTGTAATTTTATTTTATTTTTTAAATAACCCGGAACTATTTGTTCCGGGTTAGGATTAAATATAAAGGAACCCGGAACAAAAAGTTCCGTTTTAGGCAAACAACTTTACCATCATCGGACCTTCTTGGCTCTGTTCTTCCTTTCCTTCATTTGTTTCCTAGACTTCTCAACCTTAGTGTCAAGCCCATTCTGTGATACAAAAATGTTGAACTAATGATCAGAATTCAAGTAGCAAAGGTGTATCAGCAAGGACTTGCACTAATATGCAAGATCATAAAATTCTGCCCATGTTAGTGGGCTGTAAAAACCACATTCCAATTTTATTAGAAAAAGGTCCATGCACCCATTTACATGAACTCGGATGAATTGGATAAACACAGTAGACTATTCAAGGCAGAGAAAAACTTATTAAACAAAATTCGCTCTATCCTATTCAGGTTTCTACAGTAGGACACGTAAAGGTTTTTTGCCTAAAACGGAACTTTTCCGGGTTCCTTTATATTTAATCCTAACCCGGAACAAATTGTTCCGGGTTATTTAAAAAAAAAAAAATTACAAACCGAAACAAATAGTTCCGTTTTAATTTAATTTTTTTTTTTGACAACAAACACGGAACAAATAGTTCCGGGTTAAGAATAAATTAATTCAAAACCCAGAATAAAAAGTTCCATTTTATAACCCGAAACTTTTTACTCCGTTTCTTGAAATTATTCATTGTTCCCGACAGTTAACGGGACGTTAAGAAAATATGATAAAACGGAATAAAAAATTTTGTGTAGCCTATTTTGATTACAAACTAAATCAGTGGCTTATTTATGTCACATTATACTTATTGTGGCTCAAAATGATCGTTGGTTCCAGATAAAGATGAATTTTCTTCTACTTGTCTTCCATGATGTTTCTTCTCACAAAATCACAATCTCTATTCTCTATGCAGATTATGTTATGTTCCTATTATAGTCCAAATCTGTAGTTCAATAATAATGATTAAAAGATGACTTGTTTAAAGCCTGTCCAACAATGATTCAACCTAAAATTGGCCGTCGGACCTGTATGTGCTGGTATCGTTACGATCCATCCTGGTACCGATACTGATTCGTACCAATCTGGTAGGAACCGATATAGAATGGTATGGCATATACCGGAACCTAGATCGGACCAGAACCGCGGTTTCCTACCGGGAATTCGGTATCGGTTCATTTCGATTCCGGTCCGGTCCGATCTGACGAATTTCATTTTTATTTTTCATTCTGTAAGGGTAACTAGCCGTTGGGGACCGTTGGCAACGGCTAGTAGGCCCCCCTAGCACCCCCCAGCACCCACTTCCTTTTCAAAATCTTATAAATACCTTTTCCCCATTCAAATTTTTATTCACAATTTCAACTCTCATTCTCTCTCAATTTCCTACTCTCAATATCTATAAATTCTATAATTATTGTTATTAGTTTGCAATTGAAGTATAATTTGGTAACTTTTGGAGGAGCAATCTTTTTCGAGTTTCAAATTTTGGTTATAATCGTCTACTTTTACGGCAGATGTTTGGTGCATTCGCTCCACTCTCTAGTCTTTTAATTTATTTTTCGTGTTTATTAGTTGTGATTTGTTTGTTTTAATTTGCTACTTTCATATTTTATTTCATTATATTATGAATTCCTCTCAAAAAAAATTCGGTAAAAAAATATTGCACAAAAATCAAAAGGTTTTATAAAATTTGGTAATTAAAAAAGTAAAGGTTCTTCTAGTTATTCTCACTTGCCTCAAGTTAGATTTAATACGGATGATTTTACGCATGTTAATGAAACTGATTTTGCTCATCTCTCTATCATAGAAATTAATAACAATATCAATATTACCCCATAAAGCTCTCAAGAGATTGTATAATGATTTTGAAGATGAATTAGATGAAGAAGTAGAATTACATGTGGATGATGGTTTAGATGATACACCGACTAGTCCCACTCCCGTCCCCGCTAGTATCGAAGCTCCAACTCAGGATAATCCTCAAGCTGGAGCTAGTCTTCCCTCTATTCCTCCAGTTAGGGGTAAGACCACGACACAACGTAATTTAAAATCAGATGTGTGAAAATTTTGTTATTTGAATGATGAAAAACTGTTACTACGTGTGGTGTTTGTAAACAACAGTGAAGATATGTATCTTACGGGTCTGGAGGTTCAATTGGGGGGTTAAAAACCCATTTGATTAATAAACAACCGAGAGAATGAAATGCATATATGGCTTCCCGTCAAACTACCGGTTCTGGCACTGGACCCTCTATTGCCGGGTCAAACATGGTTCAAAGTGAACTAAACCTTTCAAACCCGATTGATCCTGTTACACAACGATTCCATAATAGGGACGTGATCGTGAAAATTTTGCTAAAATGATTGTGGTTTGTGGTTTACCCTTTAATTTTGAAGAAAATGAAGATTTTATAACATATATTCGGGATACATATAATCCCAATTTTGAAGGTTTTTCAAGAAGTATGGTAAAAAGAGATATTTTTGAATTTCAAGAAAAACATATGCAATATCCTCATAGCTATTTTTACATAATGAATTGTAGGGTTGCTATTACCGCTGATATGAGTGGTAGTCCTAACGGTAACGATTATTTAACTGTTACTGCACATTGGGTTGATTATAATTGGAATTTGCAAAAAAGAATTATTGCTTATAAAATTTGTGAATATAAAAAGATCGGTGTTTATATTGCTTCTACTGTAGGTCATATTTTAGAATTTTATTCTTTCTAATAAAGTGATTAGCATTACTTTAGATAAGGTTTCTGCTAATTTAAATGTTATTTCTCATCTAGAAACTAGAATTTGACCAATTAGTAAATATGTTTTTCATGTTAAATGTGTTGCACATATATTAAATTTAGTTGTGAAGGATGATGTTCAATTATTTGATAATACTTGTGTAACACCCCGTACTTTCCCAACCCTACTTGATGACATTGAATAATGTTTACTTAAGTGTCGAGAGTTATAAGTATGTATTTGGAAATGTTAAAGATGGGAAAATAAAAAAAAAATTGGCCTTGGACATGTGACGAGCCTTTCATAGGAAGTGTTTTGTGACTTCTTGAAGCATTTATGTCATACCCCGTACACATTCTAACCTCATTTGGTGACTTGGAGTCATGTTTACTTGATGATTAAGGTCACTAAGTAAGTATTTTATAGTTTTTGATAAGGTATTGGACGATACGCAAGTGGTGGAAAAATTGCCGAAAAATTCAGCAAGACATAGAAACTTGCGCCACTGCCCTGTTTCAGGGGGTGTGGTGCAAGCCTCTGAGATCAGAGAGGGTGCAAATCTTGCGCCACAGCTTGCTTTACAGCAGTGGCGCAAGGCACAAATTTTGTGCCTTTCCGGACCCGTTTTGAAATGCAATTCTACGACGATTCTTATATGGTTTCTTTTGGTTCTTTGGAGTTCTTTGAGTGTTGTTAGGGATTCAAATACTTCAATACATTCCTACATACTCTCACATGATTAAATCATGAAACATGAATAGTGATTCAAAATGTCTAATGAAGCCAAGGGTGATTAGAATTCCTACTTTTGCGATCAAGGCGACGAATGAGAAACTCGTAAGAGAATATTGTCGTGACATTTTGGAATTATTTAAACATGTGATATATGGTGAATTTTACATGAAAGTTGATGGGCTAAGCTACATGTGCAATTGGGCCCAAAATTAGGGCCCAAAATGGAACAAAAGAGAAGGCCCAAAGGCAAAATGACTCATTCTTCCAATATTTGACCAAGTAAACATATTAATTAATGCCAAATGTGGATAAGGATGACTTGGGGTCTATATAAAGGCCCCAAAATCAGATTTTATTCCCCAAAGACTCTCATACCTTTTTGGATATTTCTTAAACATTTCTTTACTCTTCCAAACCCTAAAGCAAATATTCCTTTGGACTCTTTGGCAAAGATCATCCTATGTCAAGCCTTGGTAAGTGTTTATGATTATGTTTTAACATATTATATGCATGGGAGATTATGTATATCATGATATTTAGGTTGGCAAAGAGGTGAATAGTGTATTGGTGCTTTTGGTAAAAGATGTGCTATCTTGGTAATTTGAACTTGAATTAGGCCTTGTTCCTTTGATGAAAAAGCATGGTATGGACAAAATATGAACATGTATGGTGTTATTTTTGGTATTAGATTTGTTCTTGTCTATAAGTGGAAATTGTGGGATTTTGGCCGATATGTGTTATGAGTTGTGTTAAGGTAAAGTGATGGATTATTTGTGATGTGGTATGGATAAGAAAGTGTAAGGGAGAAGTGTTGTGGTGAAATGTCTCAATTATCATGTATTGGTCAATGTTGGGAATATTGGAGGATTTTTGGAATAATGATTTTATCAATGGTTTCGTTAAGGGGGAAAGGACATGTTAAAGCTAAACATGTGACTTATTGTTGTTATATGCCATTATAAGGTAATTGGTGGTTAATGTTGGTTTCGTCATAAACTTGTGTTGTAGAGCGAAACATAAGGAAGGAGCAGGAATATTGTATGCACGTCTAAGATTGTGTATTCTTATAAGAATACAAGGTATGTAAGGTTCCTTTTTCCACATCCTTCTGCAACATGTTGTTCACATTGACATTGGATTTGTTTCAATTCCGAGAGGTTTGAAGTATCTCAAATTCAGGTTGACGTATGTTGTTGTTCATATGTGTCTTATTCTTAAACGCATGATGATTCGTTTGTCCCTTGTTCATTGAGTGAAGGTCCCAAAAATGTCATAACGTTGTCATTCCTAAGTGAACAATCTTAAGAGAGTAATAACATAAAAGAATCTATTTATCCTTGAGAAGCATTTTCCAATCATGTCATGCTCCAAAGTCCTATAATATGATGATTGTCTTTGTACAAATCTTTCATAAGTAAAAGTACCAATTTCATAAGATCTCATAAGAGTAATAAGAGAGGTGATGTGCAAGCTAATATATCTATCCTTCATAAGTGAAGATGTCAATCATATGTGTGATTCCTATTATGTCATGATCCTCAATATCTCAATCACTCTTAAGAATGGAAGTAAGAATAACAAGAGAAATAAGAGGTGTATAATTAAGAAGTAATCATGGGTGGTATCCCAGGGGTTAAAATACCTAGCATGGGTCGATCCCAATAACACGGGTGGTATCCCAGGGGCGACAGAAAAGCCTAGCATGGGTCGATCCCGATACATCCCAGGGGCGATATACAAGCCTAGCATGGGTTATGATGGTACATCCCAGGGGCGACACGAAAGCCTAGCATGGGTTAAGATAACATCCCAGGGGCGATAAGCCTAGCATGGGTTAATGATATCCTAGGGGCGAAACGAAAGCCTAGCATGGGTTCACATAACATCCCAGGGGTCAAAGTACCTAGCATGGGTTAATCTCATCCCAGGGGCGACAGAAGAGCCTAGCATGGGTAGAACAATAACGATGAATAAAAGATGAAGACAAGAGGAGTAAAGAACGTAATATACATGGTTTCCCACATAAATAAAGAGAGTTTATTCACATTTCTGTGATTCCATTATTGTTGTTATTATGTATGATGAACTTCTTATGAGCCTTACATATTCAGTACATTCTTCGTACTGACCCCCTCGGGGGAATTACCTTACATGTTGCAGGTGCAGGCATTAGTAGACTTCCTCTGTAGACTGGGGATCATTTGCAGATATTTGGTGAGCTCCAGTTGGTTCGGAGCCCCCTGAGTCATAGATGTATATTTGTTGTGATGTTATATAAATTGTATAAAGCGGGGACTTGTCCCGACTGTAAGTTGGTCTTGTTGATGCATCTGTTAGAGGCTTTTGTAGACATATGTGGGTATATGGATGTAAGTGACGAGTATGTAGAAGACGAATGTCTGTTTTGACTTAATGGCCTCAACGGCCAAGTTTCCTAAATAAATATATGTATAGCATATGTTTCCATGTTCATGTCTATGACTTCCGCATAGTTGCACAAGGTGTAATAAGATTCATATGAGATTATGTATGCGAATGTTCATGAGCAAAGGTTGGTTCTCTCGGGCCATATCGGTTTTGGGTGCCAATCACGCCTCGATGGGATTCGGGGTATGACAACTTGTGATAAAGTTGAAAATGCTATATTATGAATTTTTCATATGCATAATAGTAGTAGAATTAGCCAATATAAAAAAATTTATCGTGGATGTGAACTTCCGTATAAAAAAATCCAAAACAAGTTAAAACTAGATGGAATTTTTTTTACAAAATGATTGAAGAAACTTATATTTATAGACAGCCTATTACTATGATGTTTAATTCTCATAACGCTTATCCTAGTCATCAACTCAATGAAAATGTTTGGGATCAAATAGAAGCACTTAAAGGTTTTTTGAAATCATTTTATGATGCTACAAAAGTTTTTTCTAGATCGTATTATCCCACTATTTCTGAAATTTTAATACATACATGGTCTATTTCATCCATTTTTGCAGAGTATAAAGATAATGCATTTTTTAAGAATGCTATTGTAGCTATAGTTGAAAAATTTTAAAAATATTTTTTTCCTATCCCCCAAATTTATTTAATTGTAATTCTTTTTAACCCGAAATATAAAGAACATGGTGCAAAAGCTTTGGTTAAAGAAATTTATCAAAATTTAAATATTCAACCGCATGAAAGTCTGGATTTGATAACTTGTCAAAACAGCATTCAAACTTATGCTAAGGAATTGTATAACAAATATTGCACACTTGATAATGTTGAAGTTCCTCAAACTTCTATGCCTCGACTAGATGCCCATGATAGAGCACAATCATCACTTGATCTTCATTCTTCTCATAAATATGAATTTGTTAAATATCTTGACCAGAGTTCTGATAGTATTACAAATCAAGAAGGCGTACCGCAACTATTGAATTGGTGGAGGGCTCGTGGTCATCAATATCCAAAACTTAGCAAGATGGTGAAGGACGTGCTAGCTATTCAAGGATCATCCGTAGCTTCGGAGCAAGCTTTCAGTGCTGCAAGATTTCAAATCGGCGATCATAGATATTCACTAGCAGAAGACAGTTTGGAGGTATCAATGACTTTTAGAGATTGGATCAACGCCGAGCGAAGAAATAAAGGAGTTCCAAAGTTAACTAAATTACAAGAAGATTACTTAGATGCAGTCATTGGATGTAATAGTGACGATGACATTGAAATTGAAGATCGTCAACAAATTTTACCAAGATTGGAGGTTATTGCTCAAAATTTACAAGAGTTAGAAGAAAACTTTATAGGATTATACAACTATTAATTTACATTCGAGACTTAGTTGAAACAAAACCCTTCCTAGAAGGTGGCTGCGTAAATTAGGCGCTCTACTAATAGTTGTAAATTATAACAAAAATTTGAAATTTTGAATAAATTGAATTGATTTTTAATTTTATCATACTTTTAGTTAATGCATTTCTTTTTTATTTAGTTTAAGTGTTTAAATTAGCAACTTTTAAACTTACAAACTTATAACATATAAATTGAAAAACTTAGAAAAACAAAAAAGTTTAACAAACTAATAAACTTCAAATATATAAACTTAAAAACTTACACATAAATTAAAAAAAACTTTTAACAAAATTATATACTTCAAAATTCAAATATATAAACTTCAAAAAATATAAACATACAAACTTACAACTTATAAATTGAAAAACTTAGAAAAAAAACATATTTAAACTTAATTCAAAATATTTAAAGACTAAATTTAAACTTAAACTACATAATTCAAATTATAATATTTATTCTTTAACTAAAATGTAAAAATTAATTTATTTATTCAAAATACAAAAAACTATTTTTTAAAAAAACAAAAATTAAAATCGCCCGTACCGGTTATCCCGTTCCGGTCCGGTCCATACCAGTAGTACACTGGCTACTAAAGGAAAGGAATTGAACCGCAGTTTCATACCGGTTATTCCGAACCGGTACAACCCGGTACCGGTTCCGTCCCGGTCCAGTTCATACCGGTCCATTCTGGTCCGGCCATTCCATTCCGGCAGAATGTCCAATCTTAATTCAACCTATTGACCAAAAAGAAAGAAAAAAATCCTTTATTTGGGATTCACTGCATAGTGATTAAAGTGCTTTATAAGTTCCCCAATTCCAAACCTGAGAATTGTACCTCGGCTTTCCAGCACTTTAAAGTACAAATTAAGCAGACCAATTAAAGGAACAGCATTCACAGAAATAAGAAAAGGGATTATCAGAAAACAACCAATTCTTATATGTTACAGCCAAAACACAAAATGGAATTGCTGATGTTAATCGAATTACAGCCGTTTACAAACGTGCAAAGTTAAACTAAAACTAAAGCCAAGCAGCCCAACACATACTACAAGTGTAACATCCAGTTGTGGTCCAACTTTGATCTGGATGTTGCATTTACATAAAGAGAATGTCCTATTGTCTATGATATGTGATCAATCGATGAAACAGTTGCTTCTTCAAGAAGAAAAAGAATGGCCTCTGTAGACCAGCCCTTGCCTTCACACAGCCTCAACGTGCTGTCCTCCCCTCCCAGGTGTACTAAAATAAGCAGATACGCGAGGAATTCCTGTCAAGCAAAGAGTGACATAGCAAGATCTCACTTACTCCAGCATGACTCAGTTGACATGTGCTAGTCAAGAAACAACAAACCATTTTGTGACATCTCCTTTAAACACAGCATTGACAAGAATCCTTCTCTTCTGAATTTGAGTCTCTGCACCAGTTCATCTCCAGTAAGCCCAAGCAAACTCTCATGCAAAGAAAGCTGCCTTTTATTGGTTCCTCATATATAAAATCAGCTGGAAGAATATCCTCCGTCACTCATAACGTAGTACATACCTGTGGCAGTAAATCAACATTTTTCTGTCCACCTTACAGTTTATCATCCACCCTTCACCTTATCTTTCACTACCTTGAACACTGTAATATGACGACTAGATCAACAGGAATCGAACAGGATATAAAAGTCTCACCAATCATCCTATTTCTATTACCGTATCTGCTCAATACTATTACATGCCACAAACAACTCACTTCAAAAATGATTCTCCAAAACCATTTCACAAGCAAAGCCATGTTAATAGTCATGCAGATTCCCACTGCACAGACACTTAAAGGGCAGTGTTATCAAAAGCGAAAAGCGCAAAAAAGCTCTAAGGTCTGTTGGGGCTTAAAGCGCAAAGCGCAAATAAAAAAGTGGGCTTCAATGAAAAAGGCGCAAAGGGAGAAAAAATATAAATATTTATATTTAGTTCAAGACTAATAATTATAAGCATGAATGACAAATAGCTGAACAAAGAAATTGAAAAACAATGACGATAGAGTGAAGTATCAATTGTTTAGTGTTGCCTCTTCAGAAGAGACTCATTGGAAAGGAGAAGTATGTCTTAAAAACTTGATGACGACAGTGAAGCGCACATAAAGCGCGGTGAAGCGCTCAACACGTTTTGAGCCTCGCTTCAGGGCTTAAGCGCGCCTTTGATATCACTGTTAAAGGGCAACCACAACGTCTCCTTTTACAAGGTAAATATTTGGGGTATAACTGCTGCCATCCCAACTACCTTTGGAGCTTTCCTACCTTTCCTCCACATAATCAGGCATTACAACAAGGACATGATAGAAGTAAGCAGGTTTGACAGGCTAGAGTTGACCGGAGTGATCTAAACAAACCCCCCTCCCCCCCCCCCCCCAAAATCCCACCCCCCACGCACCCCACCCCAACACAGACAAAAAAATATACTCCGTATATATTATCATCCAAGATGCCGATTTATTTTCATACCCTTGCAGGAAAAAACTGCTAAACAGATACATATAATTGTATCAGCATTTGAGCAGAAAATGCTGCAGTGCAACTTGAGCAAAATATGCCTGACCATCAACCCGTTTATAGAAGGTTATCAGTCGTAAACACCAAAATTCTCTCAATTTTCCTAGAAACTAAAGGCTCAAATGGAAAATCAAAACTAGATCAGATCCAAAAACAAAACGATAGGATGGGCAGTTGGTCAAATCAAGTATGGAACGTACACGGATGGGCAGTTAGTCAAATCAAGTATGGATCGTACACGGAAGGTAGTTGGAGTCTGCGGCTACTGAGGAAAGATTGATATATTACAAAACTAGCATCCCTAACTTCTATTCTCAAATGCTAAAAAACAGTTGTGACTATACATTTTGATCTGTTCTAATTTTGTTGCATCAAGAATAAATAGACTAGGAACAAGAGTTATTTAGCCCACTAGACATCACGATTCACCACTATCAAGTCAGAAATATAGCTATAGGCACCTGAATAAAATACTGATGCATTTGGTGTCCGCCTCCTGGGAAAAAAAAATCCCCTCCCAAAAATAATGCATTTGCAGTTGGTCATTGATGAAGCAAACTTTTGCTGGCACGCAACACAGATTCAATTATTTATTGTTATCTAATCAGGCTAGAAACTTAAAACAACATCAAGTAAAAAGAGTAAAGGACCACAGAAGATAGCCTTACCTGGCATGCCTTTCCAGAACACAAGGAGCAACCAGGGTTTGACTGTCTCAGGAGGAACACATTTCTCAATTCGTTTACCGCACTAAATAGATTTCCTGTTGCAACTCCCCCACGATAAGATCAGTTGCAAATTCAGCTAGGAAAACTGGAAGGAAACTCAAGTCTAATCTTCATAAATCCAAACAAAGGAAAGGTAGTATGCCACAACTTACAGCAAAACTTAAGTTCTTCTGCAGCACGTTCTTTTGAGATCAACAGATTTAACCGATGCCAAACTGTCCAAAAAAACACAACCCACACACCCAGCCTTCTTGGCTCATTTAGAAAAGAGATCAAAAGCTGATAAGATGATTACAGACATGCAGACATAAGTGATCAACTCCATGTAATCCAATCCTTTCTTTTACATACCAAAAAATACAATTCTGTAGCGATCTCCTCCCCTCTTTTTTTCTCTCCTCTTTTTTACTTTTCTTTCTCTTTTTTGGCAGATTCCTTAGTAATATGCCAAGTACATAAAACAAATTTGTGAGGTAGTATCAGTGGCTTACTTTCATATATTTTCACCAGATAAAAAAATTTAAGGAGAAAGAGTAACAAGAAATAATGGCGAATAACATAGTAATTCCACTAAATTCCTCCACCAAAATTGTGCTTTATGTTCCATTAGAAAAAATGAAGTTCCATACGGCAACCCAAGGATCCAAGTCCTCTAGTAAAGGATGAAACATTGGGACTACATTGGAACTCATATCTACTTAAATATGTCACCTAATGCTCTCAATATCCATACTCCTATGTTTCTCTATTCCCAACAGAAAGAACCTAATATTCAAAACTGGATCTTAAGTAAACTCCAAAATTTTATCCTTGAAGAGTTGAAACTTTATACACCTGGTCCACAACCTGTAAATTTAAGGTTGAGCATTTATGCCCTTATCATATACCAAAAGTTGAATTCTCAAAATTTCATGAAGTAGCAAATCAATCCCACTTTGTACACATGTACAGGAATATAACACACTTAACAGCATGCCTCTTCACCAAATTGCAATGCAGGTCCTCACTTTCTTCCCATATCCAACAGCCTGCGTTTGAATGGAACACATTAAATACAGGGTTGATTTAACCTCTACTGCCACCAAAACCATTATGGTTAATTGCCTCGATAGCTTGCTCCACCAAACGTATTAGCTCCTCTACATCCTGGAAACTGAAGTCAATAACCCGTTTAATGGAAATGAAAGCATCTTTATTCTCTGCCTCTTCAAGGTTTGTGGCAGCTGCAAAAGCATTCTGCGCTTTTCTAGATGCCTCCATTGCAGAATTTACATCCTTTGTCTGCAAAATTTTACATCTTTTTAATTGCTTAACCTACAGAAATGGGTAGCTACACAAAAACAATACAAGAATTCAAAAAGGAAAAAATCCCTCGACTCCTCCAGTATTCACTAGTCATTTGACGCACAATAAAGGAAAAAGAACGCCGTAAATATCCAACAAAACTGTGAACTAGTACCAATATGTCTGAAATCATACATCAGTCAACTTACAAGGTCAAGCAGACGAACAAAACTAGGACGGTTTCGAGGAGCAATGACATCATTTCCAGCATGAGAACCACTGCCTCTAGATAAAGCAGTCTTCTCTGCCACTGTTTGATTGTTTGTGTTGTCAACATCAGATGCGGAAGATGAAGGAGATTCACCTGAATAAAAAGTGTGGGCTAAACATGATGCAACTGCATAGCATCGAGAATATCTGAAGCAGAATCACATTATACACACAAGATACACTAAAAGATATCCAAATTCAAGGGGAAATTCACGTGAATGAGATTCACCTGAATAAAATTACGGACTAAACATGATCCAACAACTGCACATCATCGAGAACTTGTGGACCAGAATCACATTATAATCACATAGATGCTAAAGCATACTCTTGCAAGCAGGAAAATCATGTGAAAGCAAACAGTCCTCCATTAAAACAAAGCTAGACTAGTATAAACCATGAATGCCAGATAAACAGATATGTTAATTAAGTCGACAAATAATAACCACAGACACTCTATTCATACAATTATAACATCGTTAGACTTCAATTTTCCTGTCACAATTAAATCCCCTCCCCGGGGCATATTCTCCTTTTTCCTTTTACAGTAAATTTTTTTACTGCAGCTTCCAAATTGTGGCTAAGCACATTCTTCGTAACTCAGTTATTTTAATCACAATAAAGCCCACTGCCAAGCACGGCCAAAAAATAGGACAAACCCCATCATCTCATGCTTGAAGACTTCATTCTACAACAGAGAATTTTCAACCAATGAGATTTCTTCAAAAAATTCAAATATCCACTGTCGCCTCCCCTCCCAACACCTCTGAGGTGTCTCACTTACTCTCACTTAAGATATGCATCTCTCTATGCATAGTGCATCTGGATGAATCAAGATTTGTTCTTTAAAACTAAGAAATCCACTATGGAGTCTGCCCCTCTATCCTTATCATACTTGGTTCACCAACTAAGATTACTCTTGACGTGTGTCCACCACACATCTCGCAATGTACTACCTCTGCCGCTTAACAAAGCGTTGGGGCATGTGAGAATCAAAACGGTTAAATTAGGATGTCTTATTTTCCCCACTTTGGAATTGTTTATCGCTGAAATAAGTGGAAAATATCACGTGCTGAATTACGAAATCCGTATACCTATCGAGCTTCTTATGCTCTTGGTCCAGACCTCTTGTGGCTAAAAGTGATGAAAAACATACATCAATTGTAATTTCTCAGGGCAGAGAGGGTGGTGGTTATCTGTTTTAACCACATCTCTGCTAAACAAAAATTATTTTCAAATTAAAATCATGTTCCATCTATGCCTAATGGTGTTTCTTTGAATGAGGGAGGCTTCATGATATGATTATGCTAACAACTGCGGGCAATTTTGATGGCTGCAAGACGAGAAACTCTAAATTTCAGTACTTCATAACAACATACCTTGAGGGGGAACTTGCAAACATGCTTGCAGATCATGCCAAATTCTACTCGAACTCATATTTTTGCAGTATACCACCCTCATATATGCAACCTCCATACACTTATAGGCCAAAGCAGCAGTGGCAGTTTCATCACGCTTCTCATATTCAAGTGCACAAGTTCTGCAACATTACGAGTAAATGTTAAATAGCCAGACAAAAGAGCAGTCATCAACAAACAAGAGTAATTAGATAGTTGTAAATAACTTCAGACTTGCTTATATATGGAAAAGTTTACACAGAATGTTCAACTTTATCTGCAATAAACCAGTTTCTACGCAGAAAAGAGTCATGTCGAAACTTAAACTTTAGGATATTCAGCAGCACCCCACAGGAAAACAATTAATTAAATAAACAGTAGTTTCACTTATCAAAAAAATGAATCAACAGAAGTTTCTGCCGAGTAACAACTTGGTAAGGCAGAGGTTCTTTATGAAACGGTACGACCGTGAGCCAAACAGTAAACCAAAAGATAACCATCAGTTACAGATTTGAGGAGCTGCAAGGTTAAATAAGTTCTTATGAAATGGTATATCTAACGGATCTGTTCAATTTGAAGTTACACTTACTCGCAAAGTTTGGCTGTGATATTATAGATTTGTATTTGATTCATCTCCCCGGATTTGCTACTTTCCCCATTTGAGCTTTCTAAAAGTGAAGCACCCTGAAGAAACTTTAATGCTGCTTGGAAATAAGCTTGATTATAATCATCATGCAATCCAGAGTTCTGCATATAGCTTCAACAATTAGGAAAAACTAACAAACATACACTGCAGACATTCGTAAACAAGGAGAATGGCTCATTATTTCTTCAGTATAAACTCAACTAGATAAAGAAGCAGAGAAGAAACTAGCCTTAGGAGATAGACCAGCATCAAGTTCCACTTGAAATAAAAATATAAGTAGAAAAGAGATATTAGTAAAACCTTAAGACGATCAGCAAAATCTCTAAGCTCTTCAGCTTTTCTCAAGACAATAGAAGCAGTCTGACTAGAGGTCTCCCTTTTTGAGGGGGTGGGAGCACTGGATTCCTGCACCGCACAATGATCAGGCTCCAAATGCCCCATGTTGTTGTGACTCGCATTTTGACACACACCAATGCCAGGATCTTTTAGCATAGTTGACACTCTGACACTTACAGAAGTATTAGCCATCCCTACATCCTTAAAACTTCCTTTCTGGGAACCTGAAGCAGGTTTGCTCTTAATAACTGATGTGCCTAATTTATCTTCAGCATGTGCACCAACTTGTGACCTTAGATCCCTGGATTCTGTCTGTGTTGATCTACCATTAGCTGCAATTCGAGCATCAATTTCTTGATGAGGTTTTTGCTTTGTAAGAACTTTTCCTTCCATGTCGCATACACTATTCAACTTTGTAGTTGACCCAACACCATCATGCTTCAATCGGTGCTCTTTCCTGCTATCACTACCATGTGTAGGATCTTTCTTGTTAATTTTCTGATTGTTTTTTAAATATTTCGTATTAGAGTCAAGATTATTATGGTCAATCTTTGAATTCAGGACTTCCTTGCTGCCCAGTTGACCAGATATATTCTCTTCTACCCTTTGAGTATTAAAACCAGCATTCCCGCCTTTCTCCTTAAATTGAAAAGGAGAATTTTTGACAGATTTATGTTCGTTAAGCATAGAAACATGTTTCTTGCTCACTCTACCGTTGCCATCAGAGCAATATGCAGCATGTTTCTCAGTCATGTAGGGGCTACATTCCTCCAAAACATCAACATTACTATTACCCATATGGCTATTTCCAAACTCAGAAGAATGTACAACACATGATTCAACTTTTTCCCTGGCATCCGTACCTCGAAAATCTAGCAGAGAACTTTCATTAAACTCCGGATGAGGAACACCTGGTCTTTTCCCCTTCATCAAGATCCTAGACTTATCACTCTCAAAACCGCCATCCCTATCCAAATATTTTCTTGAACTTCCAACGTCATCCAATATAGCATCATCTTTCCCTGAACTATCCATTCTTGCAGGTGAAGCCTTACTCGTGATGAACATCCCCATGGGAGATGAGGAAACGGACCCTACAGGTGAGCCTTTCACTTGATGATTCGCTCTACGTTTCCGGGAATCAGAAACTTTTGAAGAGCTTGATGTGGCAGCCGTTGATAACTGTTCAGATCCCAAGTCCTTTTTCAATGAATCAATATCTTCCATTGTCAATCGAGACTGAACCTTCACTCTATACTTCTTAGTCTGATGTTCTCTTTCTACACTTCTGTCTCTAGGAAAATCCCTGGTTCCTGGTAGAACAATTTTGGTAATTGTAGCTCTTGTTTTTGATGATTTCTCTTCACCCTTGCATGTACTGGACTCCTTTTTTTCAGAATGAAACACCTTGGGTTTCTTCTGTTTTCTGAAACCACTCTCACCACTAACCTCTCCCATAATTGCATTACCATCACTGTCACCCAAGTGATCACCATTACTTTGTGAACTCATTATATAGTCTTGATCCTTCAATTTTCTTTTCTTTACAGAAATTTCTCTTCCAATATTAGTTTTTAAGTCAATCGAGCCACTATCCCTTGAGTCCTGCACTCGGTTGCCTTGCTTCTTTTCCAAAATTTGTACCCTTTCTGTCAGCCCAGGCTTTGTCTCCTTCAAATTACCACGTTCATGGTAGTCCTGGATACCCGTCACAACTTCCCTAGTTGCCACAAAAGCTTGGTCACTTTTGATTTTTAACTTTTTCAGATCCCTTTGATCATATTGATCGGACTCCCTTTTGGATTTCTTTTTGGGCTTTCCATAACCTGAATATGTTATAATTGGAAGCAAGTTAAAAATCTATACGGAGGTATGACAGGCAGGAAGAAATTCTAGCCTGAAGATGAATGTTATACCATTAGCCATGCGCTCCTTCGGTTTGTTCAGATGTTTGCCACGGACATCAGACGACTTTACTGGAATCTGTGCACTGGATTTGCTAATTGAATTTGATTCAGCAACAGGTTGGTTCACATTCTTCAAACTTCTGCTTTTGGCCAGCTCATGTTGCAAGCTTGAGTTTGTGGTCAACATTGGACCATGATTGCTGCTTGTGTTTGGTGTTTCTCTTAATTTATGTTTCTTCTTTCCTCCATTAGCCATGTAATTGAAACCCGCAATCTGACTGTTACCACCGAGCCCATGCATATCAGCTGAAATTACTCCTGAGGCACTTCTACCAGCATGATTTTGAAGGCTATTTAGGTTATCAGGAAGGGGCATTTGGTACAAGGCATGCAGAGCTCTTGTTGTCTCCTCCTCACTAATGTCACAATGGCTCATTCCAGGCCTACAAAAATTAATTTTGATTTGTTATCACCAAATTAGAGCAGTACAGAAACTATTTACAAAGATGGATAACCAGGCAGAGTATTGAAGCATGCGTACACCGATAAAAGAGAACTAAAACTTTGAATAAACCACGAAGAAAATAAGAACCGAAAACTGCAGAAAACTTACAGCCAGTATAACATACTGCACATCCACCTCTCAGGCAGTTGCTCGGGTTTTGTACCATATGGAAGAAGACGCCACTTTTCACATTTATCACAGGCAACCCAATCTTCTTCAATAACGACAGGTTCAACTGGTGGCTCAGCTCCAGATGTCAGCTCTTTCGCACCCTGTATGCCCATGGCTGAAGGATCCTTCATAGGGGTCGCACATGCCACGTGACTATCAACTTTTTTGCTTGGCATCTGTCTTGATTTAGCAGAAGATGAATGTTGTCCTCTACGTGCCTCCAGTTTAGATTTCTTCAACTTATCAGCTGGAGGTCTACCCAGAGAATCCAGTTGATTTGTGGGTTTTTCCAACTGTGCATCAAATACATGAGCCACCGGGACATCCTTCTTAGAACTCTTCTTGTTCTTGAGAGTAGCAGAAACCCCTTTTACCTCTTCCACATCTGAAGCTGTCTTCAAACCAGGTTGATGTTCTGTTAATTTCTTTTTCCCTTCAGATGATTGCTTCTCTGTGTGAGGTATCCTTGGTTGGTCAGGTTTATGGCTTGCAGCTTTCATAACAGCTTTCTTTCTCAGAGAGAAACCCCCACTAGAATCCCTCTCACTCTCGGATATATCAGAATCAGGTCTAAATGAATGGACTGATCTGCTGCATTTGCTCCTGCCACCTTCCATGCTATCAACAGAAGCATTTTTCTGAAAACTTTTTAACTGGAGTTCCACTGATCTACTTCTTACTTCTTGGTGATCATATTTGTCACCGCTTAGGTCAGATAAAGATTCCAATGAGTCATTCTTATCCAAATCGCTACCAAACAATTGATCTTTAAGTCTATTGATCTCCCTTTTCTTCATAGGAACTTCCTTCTCTGAAATTTTTTTAGCTTCAGGTGCCTCACCAGCACCTTTCACTGATTCCTGAGTATCACATACTATATCAGGCACGACTCTCTGATTAAGGTCATTTGAGAAGCAATGCCTGTTTTCCAAGCTCTCAATTCCCAAGTTTTTCTGAAACGAGGACATCGTGGCATTTCTGACCTCTGAATTCGGTTCCTCTACATATTCACTTTTACCACCTGATTTAGTTTTCTTCCTGATCAAGACATCCCCATCTTCCAGCCTCGAAGTTGAACTATTGGCAGACATGACAGATTGAGGATTAGCATCCTTTGCAGTAGCCGCATGCTCATTCTCTACGAAAAGCTTTTCATTTCTTGACAAAGTCAATAACTTCTCATGGAGAGGTGAAAGCAGCACACTTCCAGCAACTGGGAAAGAAGTCATAGTCTGTTACAAAGGGGGAAAAACAGAAAGTTAAAATAGCACCAGCTACTGTTCTCTTTTTTTTCCTGTGTGAAAAAAGAGGGATTTTTATGTAACAGAAAACTGGCTTACCTGAAGGATGCTGGCTGGAGAATCACTGTGAATTTCTTGAAACTTGGACAACATCTCAGCACTCTCAGTAGGACTATTTTCCATCGATGAAGAGGGAGAGATAAGCCCAAGACTAGTGTGTAAAGCAGTACTCTTCTGAATTGTCTTATCAGAACCAACTCTAATCCGAAATTTGAGCGTTCTCGGATCAGTTGGATTAAGTGACTTAATCATAGAAACTTCATGTTTTGCAGGGAACTTATTAGATTCTTGAGCAGAAAAGCATGAATCATGTCTTGTGGAATCATCCCCATAAGGGACCCTTGAATCATGCAAGGTATGACCATTGCGAGAACCAGTTGTACCATTCCTCCGAGTTGAAGGAGGATCAGACACAGCCGTTGAGTTCTGAGGAGGTCCCTGGACAGAAACGCAACCACCAAACAGAAGTTAAACTAAGAGTTCCCAAGTTGATAAAAGGTATGGACAAAATGTTATTGCTTCCAAGTATTCAACAAAAGACAAACTTTTAACATACCTCAGAGGCCAAATAGTTAGGTGATCTTGATGTGCCTTGATTTTGAGATATCTGTGGAGTTCTTGGCTGAGATAGAATTGAAGGCGAGCGCTGATAAGTCGGTAAAAATGAACCATACCCACCAAATTTTGCCCCTGCCAAAAGTAAAAGAAATTTAATCAGCTATTCTAGAGATTTACAACTGTTAGCTATGATCAATAGTACTGGTTACCAGCCTACTTACCCAAATTCTCAGCAGAAACACCTCCTTCAAAATCTTTCTGAAAATGACCCAAAACACTTTGAAGCTTCTCATCCTTTCACACAGAAAACCAACACTTGTACTGTCATTGTTTTTATAAAATCAATGGCAATAACTATTCATAATGTAACATACACCTTAACCACAATATTACAGAGTGTGGGGGGAGGTAGTCTGAAAGAAAATCTCTTATTCTTTCTCTTTTCTTATTTTTACACTTCACTAAACAGAAACGGTCCAAAACTTCACCAGCATAACTAGAAAGCAATATTTCTAGCACAATGTCCCAATGATATTCATCTTTAAATGTTCTATCCCCAAACCCGAAAGTTCTCTTTTTTAAGCCAACCATAATTATTTGCCTGATTCACTACCTTCTTCACAGAATCACAGAACCATCTATAATGAATTTGGGTGAGTATAGCCTAATATTTTACCAAATTTTAACTACAAAAGACAAAACTGCAACTCTATTAAAGCACTGACTATCAAACAGCAGAAATTGTTAGATTTTGAAAATGAATTCGACAAACAAAAAGAAGTCTTACAATGTAAGATAGGGCTATGTCAGGGTCAATGCTTGTATCCTCATCATCCTTGTAATAACATGCTTCTCCTTCTTCAAGTTCATGTTCTTCCATCATCTCAACCCTACTATTTCCCCAACTCAGAAATAACAAACCTTACCCCCAAATTCCCCCAACCTTTTAGCCCCAAAACCCTAACCCTAGTCACGTCTTACCACCTATCCTAAAATCCAACATATCAATCACAATTCAAAAATCCAACTTCGACCCATTAAATTACTCACAAAACCCAGAAAAACCCAGAAAGGAATTTCACAGAAACCTATCCAACCTTCAAAATCAAAAACTACCATTGAACTTGTTGATCATCTAGGTATATAATATAATATTCCTAGTTGTTTTATCAAAAATTAAAACATCAAAATACTTTAAAATTAATTGTTAATAAACCCAGCAAGATGGGTATTAGAAGAATCAAACAACGGAGTGAGCGATCGAATTGATTCCCAACAAATGTGATGTTCTTCTCCTGTTGTTGATGTGTATACCACAGGGTATAGAGAGAAAGAAAACTATGTTTTCTTTTTTATTTTTTTTCCTTTTTAGGTCCTTTCTTTAATTTTTCCGTCCTAATTGCACTATTTTATTTAATTTTTTTATTTTTCAATCTAAATTATTTTCCGACCAAGTAGTGAAATTTCCAAAATTTTAAAAATGTGGGGGAAATAATTTTGTAATGGCGCGTCGTATGGCGCGTTAAAATGAGCGAATCGGTAACAGCTCTGAAAGTACAAAATCAAGCAAGGAGTCAATGTGTCCAGAATCTACTATGTACTTTTACCGTATACGTCAAACCTCTCTATAAATCCATTAGTTATTCATTAAAATAATTTGAATTTCTATAGAATTGATTTTTTTATATTATATTTTATTTTTTTACAATTGCAACGATATTCATTATAATAATAGACCTTTTGTAAAATTATTTTTCAATAATAGTTATACTCAAATATTAATAATATTTTATAAGAAATATATTATGTATAAAATAAACAACAACAACAACATACCCAATATATTCCCACCATGTGGGGTCTGGAGGAATAAGTGTACGCAATCCATACCACTACCTCAGAAGTGAGATAGAGAAGCTGTTTCTGAAAGACCCCCGACTCAAGAAACACAAGTGTAGAAAAGGAAATATTATGTATAAAATAAAATATTCAAATATTTATGATAATCATCATTAATATCATGCACATAGTAAATTTATAATACTAATATTTAATTTAAAGAAAAAAATTTATTTAAATAGTGTCTATCAATTATATGTCATAAAAGCCTACACATGTTTATCTTTGTTGCATTTATACTATTAATAATTTTACATATTTTTATTTATAACAGCTAAATAAAATAAAGGAAATGAAATCTCCTATCCTCTTTTAAAATGAATAGAATAACTTGACCTTTTCAGATCTCTTATGTGTAAAAATTAAAATCTCTTATGTGTAAAAAGTGAAAATTTCTTGTCAAAAGACAATAAAACTAAAAGAAATTTGTAAAGGGCTAGAAGACAAGTTCTCCCTAAATCGCTTAGGGGAAGAAATGTTCTTAGTGGATACAGTACTTAAACGTCAAATATCAGTATACATATATAACAACATCTCATTATAGCAGTCATGAAACTTTCAGATAAATATTATTATTATAAAAAGGTTTGATTGTAATATGATTTTTGCTTATGTTAGTAAATTGACTTTTATTTTTATTCAAAATAAAGCAAAACAACTCAATCAAGAAAACATGCTTTATTAAGAAGAAATACTATTTTTTATTGGATACAAAACAAGATTGAAACCAAAGTGTAACACTTTGTTTGCATGATGGTTTCTCATGGCATGGTTTGGTTACTAAGAGAACCATGTTTGTTTTGATTGTTTCTTAAAATCTATGGTATGGTATGGTTTGATTTCATGGTTTGCTAACTATAGAAACCCCCACTTTATGAAACCACCGATTTGGTGGTATCCCATGATTTCCTTATTTCTTTTTCCAATAATGCCCTTACTTAATATTATATAATCTCATTTTACCTTTTACTTTATATTATTTAACTTCACCCCCACCAACCACTACCAGCCCACCCACCCACGGCCTCCCCCAGCCCCCACCTCCCTTAAAAAAAAATTCTTTTATTTTATTTAAAAAATTTCAAAAAAATAAAATCTTATCCCATCCCCTACCCCGACTCCACCTCCAAAAAGATTAAAATTTATTTTTTAAAAAAAATTTCAAACCTTTTTTCTTACCCCACCCTCACCCCCTGCCCCAACCTCCACCACCTCCCAACCCCCCTTCCCCAACCAATTTTTTTTTTATTCTTAAATTTGTTTTTTTAAAAAGTTTCAAATTTTTTTTTCTTACCCCACCATCACCCCCACCCCCACTCCCACACAAACAAAAAAGATTTAGTTTTTTTAATTTATTTTTTTAAAAACAATTCAAAACTTTTTTCTTACCCCTACCCCAAAAAAAAATTCAATTTTTTTTTCTTACCCCTACTCCCCTTATCTTATTCGTTCTTATTATTTTGTGTTAAATATATTTTTATTGATTTTGTTAGAATTTACATGAATTTAGCAACTTCGTATATTTACATGACATAATTTGTGATAAATTAGCAGGAAGAAAATTATCTTAAATTTTTTTAATAACAATTATTAATAAATTTAATATTTATAATAATTAAGGGCATTTTAGTAAACTTACCAGTTACGATACAGTACCATACCATCAAACCAAACAATAAAACTGTTATTAAACAGCAACAAACAATACAGTCCATCCAAACATTGTATTGTACCATACAGTACCGTACAATACCATACCATACAGTACCGTACATTATGAAACCATGAAAAACCATCATCCAAACAGAGTAGTGTACATTTAAAAAGGCTTCATTTATTTGCACTTAATTAATATCTTAATTTTAATTATTAAGACTTTCAGTCATTAAGTCTATTTATTTATTTTTAAAGATCTCATGTTAATGTATATTCAGAGATGCCTTTTATTTGCACTTAATTAATATCGTAATGTTAATTATTAAAATTTCAGTCATTAATTTTATTTGATATTAACATAATATGTGTATTCTCATCTCATAAACATCTATTTGGGTTATAATGTCATGTTTATCATGGCATATGTATCATTGAAATGTAGTTAGTGAAAATTTTGAACCACTTGAATCATAATTAGCTCTAGATAGAGTCTATAACATTTAAATTTGAGAACGTGAGAAAATAATATTGGAAGAGGATCTCATAAAGAAATTATCAAAATATAACAAATAGGATAGGAAGAAACTAATGATGAGGTTGACTATTATTAGAATTTTAAATTTAAAAACTATTCAGAAAACTACAAATATTATAGCCACCAGGATTATGGAAAAAACATTGTTGTATTAAATAATGAAATGTTGAAGTTGAGTTGAGCAATAATCAAAAGCAATTGTTATCAAATGTAATGTAAGAGCTTGTTTAGATTAGTTGATTGTAAATAGCTAAAAAGTTTTAAATGTTGAAATTGATTTTGTAAATAAGCCATTATGTATTTAGATAGGAGTATTGAAACTGATAATAAATTTTTGATGTGTTTGATTAAAAAAAAATATTAATAAGTTGTTCTTTTGTTAGAATAATAAAAATATTCTTAAGTTTTTTTTTGTGACAAATAATTATAAATTTTAAAGTATCCTTATAGAGAGAGAGAAAAAAAGAACGATAATATTGAGTGAATGTGAAATTAGGAGTTATATTTTGGGAAAGAAATTCTGAAACTTAGAAAAAGTATTAAGAATAAAATAGTAAAAAACTTTATCAGATTAGAAGTGTTTATAGATGAAAAATCCTAAATTCAAGACGACCAACCTATATTTTTTGACTGATTTTGATATATAAATACTTGGGCATTTACCAAACACATAAATCTATATCTATAATATATTAAAAGTGTGAAGACTCTTAGAAAAGTGATTTAAACTTTTTGTCCTTCATTAAAAATCTCTGCAGTAGACAAAATCGTCTTTTTAACTATTTTTCTCAATTTATTATTAATAATTAATATATGAGAAGAAATCTAAATTTGTAAAATTCTTATATTGCTTTAAGAATCATTTTAGAATTAAGATTCTTTTAATCAATTAATATTACTTGCATTAGTTTTCCTCTTTTTATTTATGTTTAGATAGATTATTCTTTTCAAACCTCCCGTAGGAGAAAATATTAGGGTTAGGTTGGGAATTTTTTTTGTTAAACTTTTTGTCGTCTTTTTCACTTTTTATTGAGTTTGTTAATTATCTTGGTGCAAGCAATTTTAATTTGTTCTCTTTCTTTTGATCTTCAATTATTTTGTTTTGATGGATATTTATTTTAAGTTTTTGTGATATTATAATATTTAAATCTAATTTAATTAATCTTCTCTTCTTATTTTCAGAACTAAATGAGATGAAGATCGAAGATTTTCGTACGCAAAGTTATCTTTTTTAAAGAAGGGGAGATTTTTCTTCTCAAAAAGGATCAATTAATACAAGATTTGTTATTTTTCTCTTTTTACTATAAAACTGTAGCATTCTGAAAATTTGAATTAGATTTGAACCGTTAAATTTCATGTGATTCGACTCGAGCAATGTTAAATCACATGTGAATTCATGTGTTGACGTTATATCTTATTTTGTGCAACTACACTTTTTTGGTTTATTATTTATTTTATACAGTACAGAAGAATACACAAAGGAGTAAGATTATGTACCTTCCGGTTGGCCGGCTATAGATCTTTATAATGCAAATTGCAAGTGTGGATTTTAGCCAAACAACAAACTTTTAATGCATACATGAATTTCTCCAGCAGATCGTAACTTATTGGAGGGTCAATTTTATTTTCAATTTCGAATAATTCTTTTGTTATAATTTCAATATTTGGAGTACTAACGGCTATTATGATTACAACTATAATTGCAACTGTAACTTGATCTCTTCTTTGCAGGAGTTGTGTTTCTTGATCTCTTTTTGCAAGAGTAGTGTTTTGATATATTAAAAGTATGAATGATATCTTTCCTACGTATAAAATGTCTTTTAACGCCTTGACTTTATCCATTTCTCTCCATGCTTATGGCAATTGTAACAATTTTTTTACTACTTGTTGTTCTTGAGATTAGTGATGGTGTCTTTGAGGTGTTGTCAACTTCTGGTGGCATGCACCCATCTTGGTGTTGTGTCTTTGGTTTAGGGTTTTAGACATGAAATTCTCATAATGTTAATGTTTGTAAAGATAAATTTGCTTGTGATTTCAGGTAAATTTTTTATACCTTTAATTAGTTCTAAAGCTGTAGAATAATAAACAATATATACTCCCATTATACGACAAGCAAACATCATGAAAATAACAATTCAAATATATATTAATTGATTATCCTTTAAGACAAACAAAGGGAATTAGTATACCTTTAAGTAGTATATTTGAATAATTGCATCCCATTATGAAAAATTTGTTAGTTATTCTCATATCAATTAAGGACCGGACTAAAATCATCTTTGTCCCATTATATTGTAATTATAACAGCTAATTGTTTCTTCTATTTTTAAAAAACTACAACTGCTACTAATGTTTAGGATTTTGAGATCATTAGTATTTATCTAACTATAAGGTGAAACATAATTACCTTATATGAAATAAAAAATACAAAATAAAAAATCTAACGTGTAACCAAAAAAGTAGAAAATAAAAGGAAAGCCATGTGGGTTTACCATTTTTGTGGTTAGGCATATCACAATTCGCGTTATTCAAATCATACACTCAATACGACAATTTAAATAAGGAAAAAATTATATAAGGCAACCCTTCATTAAAAGTTCTTTGTGATAGACAAAATTGTCTTTTCACTTATTTCCTCAATTTATTATTTAATTATTTTTGTAATATTTAAAATTAAGAAGTCCTAAAATATGTGAGAAGAAAAAAATATATTTTAAAAATTAAGAATCCTAAAATATATGGTAAGAAAAAATAAATGGTAAAAGATATTAGTAGAATTAATAATGAATTAATAATTAAGGAATTCTCCTAATATATATGGTAGAAAGAAAAGGAACTCGAATTTAAAGGTGTGATTCAAATAGTAATTTGCAAACTCAGCTTTTAAGTGAGAAAATAGGCAGAGAAAGTAATTGGTGGGACAATTCTTTAAAAGCCCCGGACACAACTTAGAATGATATTTTGTACACAAAACAGAGCAAATCAAAAAATTAATTAAACTGAACCGCCACAAAATAGGAACTAAGAATTCTAGCATGCAATAATATAGAGAAGTTTACCATTCGAATGAAAAAGAGGAATAAATAGCCTTTGAGTAAATTTGAATTTCACTACCAATAAATTTACCTCCTAAGTTGCTATGACTGTAATTGATTATTTGCCTTTAATTTCACCTAATAAAGTTTTGTTTACATAAATCTATCGGGGTAGGGATCCGAGATCAGGTGTCAGAGTCGAGAGTCGGAATCGGATCCCAGATGAGAGTTGGGTCGAGTCCTGAGTCGTGTGTCGGGGTCGGATCCCGGGTCAGGAGTTGGTGTCGAAGTTGAAAGTCTGGAGTCGGGGTCCAGGATTTGGGGTGGTCCAAGTTGGGGGCCAGGAGTCGCGATCGGTCTGGATTGGGAGATGGGTTGGATTTCAAATATGGAGTCAGGGTAGATTTTCGTGTCTAGAGTCGGGGTCGGGTCCTGGGTTATATGTTGGGGTTGGGTCCCAGGTAAAGAGTCGGTGTCAGAGTGAGGAGTCAGGGTCGGTTCCAGATCGAGGACCAGGAGTCGAGGCGGGTCCAAGTCGGGGGCCTGGAGTCGCGGTCGGCATGGATCGAGAGTTAGGGTTGGGTTTTGAATACGGAGTCAGGGTAGATTCTCGTGTCGAGAGTCAGGGTTGGGTCTTGGGTGAGGAGTCGGGGTCGGGTCCTAGGTTGGTTGTCGTGGTCAGGTGTGAGGAGTCAGGGTCTAAGGCTGTGATCTGATTTGGTGTCATTAGTATTTGCGTAGATTAGA
The DNA here is from genome assembly GCA_031232105.1 of Capsicum rhomboideum. Taxonomy (NCBI): domain Eukaryota; kingdom Viridiplantae; phylum Streptophyta; class Magnoliopsida; order Solanales; family Solanaceae; genus Capsicum; species Capsicum rhomboideum. The sequence continues at coordinate 105,861,757 of CP124719.1, read as the reverse complement.
CCTAGATGATCTTGGGACAATATTTTCTTCTTACCAACCAAACACCAGAAAATGAGTAAGAAAACCACTTATTTTTCAAGAAAATATTTCTAGAAAAACTTTTTCCATGAAAAACATTTTCCTTCATACCAACCACAACATTAGTCTAAAATAAGTCATAAATACGTTTCTGGCTATTAACTACTCTCCGTTCACTTTTATTTGTCTACTTTGGACTTTACAGACCCTTCAGAAAATAATAACTAACGCATATTTTATCAAAATATCCATATTAATTGATGTATAATTTTATACGGTATAAAATGATATTTTTTTTTTGTATAATTCTATTAACTGACGTGAAATACACGTGCAACGCATGTACCCTAACTAGTAAGCTAAAAAGTGTGGGTAAATCTCTTTGACCACTTTATAAACTTAGACAAACATTCTCTAAATGATATCATAGTAAAGCAAAATGTATAAAGGAAGGGTAAACAAATAAGATCAATCAAACAAGGAATATTCCTTTAATTGATGCATTCTATGATCCAGATAGTGTTTTCGTTGTTGTATTTTTATTTTATCTACTAGGTCAGTTTAATTAGTTATTTACACAAGTTTTGTTATAACAATTAGTTTAATTAGTTATTTACAAAGGTTTTGTTATAATAATTATATTTTGATTCAACAAACTGATACATATTTCAACATAAATTTATCACCTAACTGTAATGCACTAGTATAATTCAGTGTAAAATATGAAATATGAGTAAATTTTGTCTTTTCACACATATATTGTCAATGCGTAATAAAATAAAAGCAATTTTAGCTTTAGATGTAATATAACTTTATTGTCTTTAGTAAATATTATTTTCACGAAATAAATTGGTCCAAAAATATTTGTCAATTTAGTTAACAAAAAATATTAATTTTTTATACGATCCTTCTTATTTCAAATAGATATGTAATTATCAATTGCTCATTTAAAAAAAAAGATAAGAATAATTTAGTTAAATATCTCCATAATTGGTATTATTACATAATTTTATTTGAGCTTGTCAAAAGAAAAGATGTCAAATGTAAATGATTGGAGGGAAGTGTTGGCTAACACGTATTGGAGGGAAGTGTTGGCTAACACTTTATTATTTTGATATTTTTATCATATGATTTATCAAAACTATAAACTTATACTTCAAGCTTAGAATCCAAATAAAAATTATGTCAATCCCATATAATTTAACTATGTTGTTTAGTGAATTTATTTGTATTCTATTGAACATACTATTCGATCGTTTCTCATAAGAGGCTAATGGTATTTCTTTCAAAAAATATACACATTTGCATATAATTATTTGTTCTTTGCTTTTATAATCGTATTTCTTTTAAAAAAAATATATACACATATGCATTTGGTTAGTTGTTCTTTTCTTTTATATGCACACACACACACACTATAACGATCCGCATGATCCTTTTTTCTTCGAATCTATTTCTCCAGTTTGAACATTTTCTTAACTTCATTTTATTTTTTTTTGGGTTTCTCACCCGGTGTTCGATACTGATATAGGAACCCGACTAAATTTGAATTCGCGTCGGAAAGTCTCATATAGGGGGTAAAACGCTCCCTAACAAAAGCGACTCCATACCCAAGGGGACTCGAACCCGAGACCTCTAGTTATTTCCATAACTTCATTATGTCCCTTTATAACTTGCGAGGATGGGTGACATGACCCTCGAGGTGATGGAATGCATTTAGAGGAAGATTTTTAATTTTAAAAAGTTGAAAAGTTTGATCAAATTCAACATTTGATGAAGATGAGATTGGAATGAAATTTTGAGAGTTTCTTGGGTTTGGAAGGTGATTTTTGGATTACGAGGTCTATTGGTTCCGGTCCCGAGGTATTCGGGTGAGATTCAGATCATTGGTTGAAAAATTGAAAATTTTAGAATTTAAGAGTTAATCTTAGTCATTGTTCGGCCAAGACAATTGGATGGGTTTGACGATTACAACAGGTCTGAAACACGTTTTATGATTGATTGAACTATTAATTTGTGTACAGGAAGTCACCGGTATGTTTTGGGTACTTGTTCAAAGTTTGGAGTTTTATGTTGTTGAGTTTTAATAGTACCGCCTGAAGCAAATAAGCTCCAATTTGTATTTTGATTGGACCATTTGATCCGTATTGAAATTTCAAAACCAACGCAAAAAAAAATCGATGCATTTTGAGTTTGTATAAGGGATTTATGCTTATTTTAGCGTCAGGAAAGATTGTTGGTGTTGTGCGATTGGAGAGCGGAAATAGGTTTGTGCCCGCCAAGCCGCATGTATGGAAATAAGGATGTAGAAGAGAAATTACTGCTGCAAAAGTGTAACGCAGGTGCGAAGTCGCCGATTAAAAAAATGAGTACAAAAATGGAAATAACTGAGTTTTAAATCGTAGACTATGTTTATTTGGTATTTTCAATATGTTGGGAGCAAAGAAGCTCCCATTGAGGTGATTCTACCTTTACAAGTTCTTAAAAACATTGGGCCCATAATTTTACCTTTATTTTGCTCATTTCCAAGAATATCCATTGCGCTTCATAATTTTAATTCACAAAATTGAGATTTGAAACCCCAAAGATAAGAAACTAAAAGTTTTAGATTTGAGGATCAATTTATGATGGGGTTTCGCTTGTTTTTAGAGCTTAAGGTCCCTGTGTTATGAGAAAACTAATTTTAGCATTGATTTACTAATTTATCAATTATTTCATCATTTTAAAATGTGTATGAATATGAAAATTAGCGATTTTGGGCCTAAAGTTAAGAAACCGTAATTTGATGATTTGAAGATCAATTTGAGTTCTATTTTCAGTCAAATTTCAGTTCCTTACATTATGAGCAATGTAATTTTTAAATAAAATTTCAGTTTTGTCCTTGTGAGCTCGGGATTGACTTTTTAGGCCCGAGACCCCCCCAAAAAATATGAGTATCAATAGATTCATATTCATTCGTAGATCATGTTCTTGATAGATTATGAGTATTTTGAGGCAATTTTGGTAGGAAAGACACAATTTTGATGGTTCATGGTGTGTTTTCTTAGCATTCGAGGTAGGTTATAGCTCACTCTTCTTTAGACTTAGCTTGAATGGATCTTATCGTGTAAGACATGTTATGAGCTTGAAAATCTATTGAATTGATGTAATTATTCTGATGATTTGATATTGTGATGTCCGAATTGAGGTTTATGCCAATGAATCGCTTGCGAATTATAAGCATTGTTATGTACATTGTATTTTGGACTGTTTATGCATTATTACACATATGAGTGGTTGAATTGTCATGTTGAGCACGATATAAAAAGTAATGGGTTAATAGAGAGGTGTGGTCTTCAGGCAAGATTGAGGGAATTTTATCCATATCAAGGCTTATAGTCTGTGCTTTTGAGTTGAGCATTGCATAGTATTGATATATCTATTACATTCTAATTTATTTTATTATTTTATCCATGCATACTCATTTCATGGACTTATTGGCTTGATTTTTTAAAAATAATATTTTGAAAAAACTTATATATAATGGACAAAAATCTGACTTGATTTACTACTCCATGATACCGTGGACAAAATTCGACTTTACATGTCAGATATAAAATTATTTCAGATAGGTATATGGATCTCGTGAGTCCCTCATAGGTCCCACCTCATAGCATGCCACTGTAGAGGGAGTGTATATCGATAGATTCGTTGGAGCATTGCATCATATTACATCGAATATTAGTGTTTTTATGTATTTATCTAGATAATGTTGATATCACCAAATTGTTGGGACTTTTAATTTTTTTTAACATTCTTATGCCACGTAGTTACTACTCTTGCTCGATCAACCTATGATGCCAACTGATACGCATGGTTCTGTACTCACACTACACTTGCTGCATTTTTTTTATGCAGATTCTAGCATTAGCCGACGTAGTTGACTTTCATTCCTAGGCGATACTTCTTCTGGAGTTTGAGTGAGCTACTTGGGATTCATGCCTATGCTAGACTTCCTTTATCTTTATTTTCTTGTCTTTACTATTTCAGACACATTTATAATTTTTTTGAGGCAATTATATTCGATTAGAAGCTTCTGTATCAGTGGCGCTTGGTCTTAGGTGTATTTTATTATTTTCGCATTTCTATTCTATCTATGAATATTTGTATTTTGAAGATTACTTTCATTACTTTATTTTTTCTCAGTATTGGCTTGACATTTAATTTTAGGGTTGAAGGATTGTCTTATCTTTTGACGGATTAGTGTAGGTGACATCATGACCATGGTATTTTTGGCTTATTTTCTCATTGTGTGTGTGTTTATGTGTATTCTTGCTTAATTCAATATTTAATTTATTACAGTTTTAATAATTATTCCGATTCAAAACTCGATCATGATGGCAACTATCACATCCACCGTGATAGGTAAGGCTAAACCCAACCCAACCCAACCTAACACTTATAACAAAATAATTAGGAAGCGGAAGAAGTAAAGATAATATCAAAACCCGATAATGAACTCAAAACAGGTCAAAACAAAGATATAAAAGTCAACATCAATCCAGGTCTGGTAGTCAAAAGTTTAAGCCTCTGCAAATGAAGTAACTGGAGGCGGATCTAAATTTTAAACTTGTAGGTTCCTAGTAAAGGTGCTTATCGGGCGATTTGATTGAAAACTTGTGCTTAACATATAGTTACACATATCGATTATTAATTTTTAATTGTACTAAATAACTAACCGAACTAATAAAGTATTAATTGATGGTCGACTTTTATCGGGAATGTCAACTAAAATTAAAAAGTACATATATGCTACTCTAGATTACAAATAAAACATGTATGGAATTCATTAAAATTATTTATGAACTAGTATATCTCCAAAAATATAATAATTCATGAAATAGCTCACAAGTCAAAGAACTAATAACATTTATACAACTAAGAGTCCCTTCAACATATTAAGAAGAGTCATGACCACAAGAATGATGTCTATTTTGATTTTTATGCTGATGAAATTAACTGTCTTTTAGCAATTTCATTGATAACAGGTAACAAACCAAGTGAAAGAAATTGTTATCTACAACTCTATGAACAATATAAGAGAAAATTAGAATATAAAAATTATAGGAAGATAAAAAATAATACAAATATAAGAGAAACAAATAAAAAAAAAGAGAATGTGGGAGAAGAACCCGGATAGGCATGATGTGGACTAGTGGATTAGAAGAGGAAGAAGAACCAAATAACTTTTTAATACTAATTTTTTCTTGCTTCTCACTTCTTTTATTTCAACACTAGGTATGTTGTTGTCACTTCTTTTATTTCAAGTTTGATTTGAAATATTGATATTTGAGTAAAAGTAATATTCTATTGACTAATTTTCTATTTTAGTTGACTTTTTAACTTAAGCTCTTTTAATAAAGAAAAAAAGGAGAGAAAAACATGCAGCATTATGAATGATTGAATTCTACAATTTTAAAATTTATCACGCGTAGCAGGATTCGATCCTGTATACAGCTAGTCCAATTTTTTTTAAGGGTCCTTTCCTTGCCATTGAACCAACAATCCATTTAGTTATGGGTTCCTCATCAAGAAATTACTTACATGTTTAATATATTTTATAATATAACTACATGATCTACTGTAATGGGTGGACCCGGTACTGTGGATCTGCCTTTGGGAGTAATCAATGAGTGATCCGGACTATCAAATATACAAAATAAAGCATGAGACAAGGATAGAGGAGAATTCAAAATGAGTGGAATCAACAGCTGCTACCTCGAAAGTCTTCAAAAAAATCACCAATCACAACACAAGAAAGTGATGTAGAAAATAACATGCATGAGTACATAACCACTTGTCTTCAACAACATCATCGACATACCCTAATTCAACTAAACTATCATCATAAGTAACTATTGACCCCGAAGATACGACCCTAACATGACCTCTAACTGACCCTAATGTTCGGGCCTACCTCTACCTCGTCCTCTACTTCTTCCATGTACTAAAGGCACAAGCTCTGAGTCTCTAGCTAATATAGAACGTGTCCTCACCATTTGTAAGGGAATAAATAAGAAGTTTAGAGTTACATTAGGCTATGTACGCATGAAAGAAATGAAGAAATGGATTTTTCTAAAGTCTTGTAGCCTCTAGAAGATAAATAATGAACATCTTTGCACCGATCTACAAGACTCTACTAGACACAACCTGTACTTGTAAAACTAATAAATCTAGGGCTTTGAAACCAACTTGTCACAACTCAAAACTTGGTCATGATGGTACCTATCACACCCACCACGATATGTAAGCCTAAACCCAACCTAACACTTGTAACAAAATAATTAGGAAATGAAAGAAGTAAAAATAAAATCAGAACCCAATAATAAACTCAAAACATGTCAAAAAAAAACAAACAGAAGTCAACATCAGCCCATGTCTTGTAGTCACAAGTTTAAGCCTCTAAAATTACAGTAATACAATGATTGGTCCAAAAGGTCCAAAATATAAAATAAAGCATAAGAAAGGATAAAGGAGAATTCGACATGACTGGAATCAACAGTCGCTACCTCAGGAATCTCCAGAAAATCACCAATCACAACACAAAATCAATGTTCGAGGACCACCAGCTCAATACATGCACGTAAGGTGTAAAAAATAACGAGCGTGAGTACCTAACCACTTGTATTCAACAACATCATCAGTCGACCTTAATAGACATTGATAATGATAACCACCAAACCAACCATCCAACACATCCATATAAACCCGCAATCAGGAAAGCCACCCTAGTCTAACAGATAAAAATAATCACCACGGTTATATATATGTATCACAGTACAAGTTAATGAAATCTACCGTCAAATAAAATCAGATAATCAATCACTTTATCGTTCGATAATAAGAACATAGTCAACAAATACACAGTGTACAACCTGAATAAGAGAATGAATAGATGAATGTAATGCATATGTTGTATACATACTCGTTGCTCTGTATGGCAAGCATGGACCCATGGGAGACTTTCAAGGTCCATGTATTGTGTAGGCGTGCATTTCGATCCCAATAATATTGCGCAGGCGTGATGTGAGGCAAAAATTACATATATTTAGTCATTATTTGTCTAATATTTAGTATTTTTATTTGTCCTTTTTGAGTATTGATTTTATGGATTATGCTTAGTATTATATTTTTATGTGTAGGATTAAATTGATGTGAAAATGAAGAAATTTGAAGCAAAAAGGATTAAAATCGAGAAGTTAGAAGGAAATCAAGCAGATAGCTTAATGGAAGGATTGTACTGTAATAATATTATTTATATGCATACAAATTGCAATCTAAATTGAAGAGCTTTGCCACTTTGCAGGATAGGAAGACGAGAAAAAAGTTGAGGCGGTCCACTGTACTAGGCGACGTGCACTCCCAATCCGATTCAAGTTTGATTTTTCCCGTTTATTTTAGACTCAATTATTTTATTTGGAGCTTTTTCTACACCTATAAATATTCTATAAATATAATTTTTACATAACTTTTGATTAAGGGAGGGCTAGGAACCGTCGTGGAGGTCGGAAAAAATTGGTTTATTCTTTTGTTCTCCATATTTATTTATTTTTTATGTTTACGCACTCTTAATCCTTAGAGATGTATAACATTATTTTATTATTGGGTTTTGAGAATGTCACGACCTAAATCCGCCGTGAGTGACTGATGTACCGTGAATTTACTATACTTGAGACGCTTAAAATGATGAATATTTGCGAGTTCAAGGGTATGTTTATGTGGATATGATGGGTTTTTGGTATGACTGTAGGTAAAACAAGCTCGGGAAAAGAAACTGCTGAAAATAGACTATTATAAGGTCAGACGAAAAGAAAGTATGACCGTGGGATCTGACCACTGTTGTACCAAGGCTATCGTGCCTTGAATCAGAGACTGCCCTTAGAAGCTGATCAGATGGAAGCTTCCCACGACCGTACCAAGATGTCACAATAATACTTTGTTGTCATGGGAGGAAGGTTGGAAAATAAGGTTGCAGAACCCAGGTGTGAGGTGATCAGACGAACACAAGTCACAATCGTACTATAAAGTCATGATCGTACCATTAGATCGTACGATACAGACTCAGATATGAAGATTGCAGATGTTTAAGTAGAAGACGATCAGACGAGAAGATCATACGGTCATAGGATGATACCACGAAATCTGTCTGAGTACCGTACTATAGAAGACTTGCAAGTGACAAAGTCTAGGAGGATACTGCGAGCACCAAGGGACGATCGTGGTATCTAACCACGATCGTACCATCCTATCGTCCGAGTCAACCGACCCAGATTTTCTGTTTTGTTTAGAATAGAATTTATTTTGTCTATAAATACTCTTATAGGATTTGTTTGTACAAGGTTACACTCATTCATATTCCACAACATTATGTTGTGAGATTCTAAGGAATATTCTTGGAATTTCATGGATATTGGTTTTACGGTTTTAATTAAAGTTGAGATTTTGAAGTTCTCTTATTAGTGTAAGTCTAGATTTATGCTTTCATCTAGGAAATCTTCTTTTGTGCTTGCAATTATGAGCAGCTAAACACTACAACTAGGTTTGTGGGAACCGTGCCAGATTATCGAAGTAGTGTTCAAAGTACAAGGTGATTCTCAAAGGGTAGTTGGGCATGTATTTTTGTTTCTTTGGAATTGGTTGCTTTCTGACGGGTGCGCAATGTTAGAACTTATCCTATCTCTACCCTGGACTGTAGGAAGGGTAATCGAATAGGACTAGCGAATCAACAACAAGACTTTGAGTTATCTTTATTTAATTAGCCTTGACCCGGTAAACAGGAAAGACTATATTGGGATGGTCAACAATGCAACATCCATGACACATTAACATTTGTGCATAGGGATAGTCATCTACAAGGGCGTAACATAGTAGGTTAGATGATACATAACCTGTCGATTCTGCATGCCGAATACCATAAGAGATCACTAAAGTACGGAGAACCTATGTAGTTATGATGTTATTGGGGAACACAGTTCTAGTGCTTTTCTCACATCGATTACAAATCCAACAAATCAACACTTTTTACTATTACTCTTTTGTTTAAAAAAAAACCCCGTCTTTTACTTATTTGCCAGTTACTTAGACAAACACTTGATAGAATTTTGACCTATTTCCTATGAAATCGACCCTAACCTTGTTGGGTTCTATATTTGATTCAACGATCACTTTATACTTTTTTGGAGGAGTAATTTGAGCGACATCAAATTTTGGCATTGTTGCCAGGTAATACGGTTACGGAGTTGATTGATTGTATTTGTTGAAGTTGTGGGTTTCATTTGCTGATCTTACTTTTCTACTATTTCTAGGGTGCACACCGGTGTATGCCCAATACTCAGAGTCAAGGCAATCCCCTGATTCCAATTGATACGGAGCTTGAGAGAACTCTGAGAAACAACGGAAGAATGGTTAACCAAGGAGTTCAGGATCCAACAGCCTTGTTGGAAGGTGCTCAAGGTGGTGGTGGTGGTGAAATTCATAATCAATCACCACTTCATCCTATTGACCATGAGACTACTGAAGAAACCACTACGCAGTTAATGGCTGAGGAGAATGCAAGATAAACAGCTGCTAGACAAGCAGTTAGAGACGAGAGAGCAATGAAAGATACAGTTAATCGACTTGCTACACTTGATGATAGAGAGAGACAGAGAAGTCCTAGGGTCAACCACTACCTCAACAATATTTGCTTGTTTTTGAAGAGCTGGAAGAAGATTTGGCCTATTTGAAGCCAGTTGAAACTGGTGCCATCATTCCACTGGAACTACCTAAAGGAACTAAGTTTGATATTATGAGTGCTATGATTTACTTTCTAAACTTAAAAGGGGTATTTGCTAGTCTTCCTACTGATGATGCAAACATGCATATAATGAATTTCGTAGGGATCTGCACTTCATATATTTACCTGGGGTGAGTGAAGAAGCTATTTAACTGAGGCTATTTCCATTCTCTCTGACTGGAGAAGCTACTCTATGATTGGATGAAATACCGCATGGGTCTATTACTAACTGGAACGAATTGAGGACCCAGTTGTTGGACCAATTTTTCCCGCCTTCCAGAATACTACAGTTGAAAGATGAGATCTATAATTTCAGACAATTACATTTAGAAGCACTATACGAGACTTGGTTGAGGTTCAAAAAGAAGTTGCAGAATGTTCCAAACTATCGAATGACTGGTAGAAATTTGCTAGAGATCTTCTACAGAGCTTTGAACACAAATACAAAGGCGGTAGCAGACACTATCACGGGTGGAGTATTTATGAGTTTACGTTGGGAGCATGATTCGGAGATTCTAGATTGGATCACTAAAACCAACCTAGGTTGGCATACGCGGGTTGGCAATGGACTGGTACTGGACCAGTCAGATCCGATTTTATCATTACCGGGTCCGTTTTGATCCTCTCCAAACCGAAACACGTACTGTTTCTGATACTACCGGTATCGAGTCTACCAGTATTTTTGGCGGTTTCGACTTTGTTCGTTGGTAATCGGTGTGGAATTGGGTCGGACCGGACCGGTCCATCGGGTCTACCGATTTATTTTTTGTTTAAATTATATAACTTATAAAAAAATGTTTTTTACAAATTTGGAAAACAATTTTTAAAACTAAAAATAACTTATAAAATTTTTCAAACTTTTTCAATCTTTTTTTCAAACTTTTTCAAACTCCTTTTCAAACTTTTAATTTAGATTAAATTTATATTTTTCACAAAATTTTAACTAATTAATTTATAAAATTAATTGCATTAAATAAAAGACAAATTTTAAAATAAAACTAAGGCGAATAGTCTATATATTTATTCAAATCTCGGACAATGTACTTGTATTACAAATATTAGAAGAGAATCAAATCTACGCAGCCACCTTCTAGGAAGGTTTCTGTTTGAGTTGGATCTCTAATATCTTACTAATATCTATAACGTCTAAAATATTCTAACTGTAATTTAGCTATTTCGTCGGCGGACATATTTTTCAGAATCGGTGTTCGTCCTTGTTCATCCATTGCTTCCGTTCCATCATCACTGTCTTCCTCAAATACTTCATTTATTTCATCTTCGATTTGGACCAGTAATTTTTGGAGCCCAAAATTTCTTCGTTCGACATTGATCCAATCTCTAAATAAAACTGAAATCTCCAAACTATTCTTTGATATTGAATATTGATGATCTCCAATAATTAATCTTCCCAAGCTAAAAGCTTGCTCCAAAGCAACTGAAGAGGTCTAACTTGCTGGCACATTTCGAACCACTTTTAAAAGCCTTGGAAATTATCTGACACGAGTCTTCCACCACGCTAAAAGTTGTTGTTGTCCATTCGCATCTCTAATATTATCCCGATCCTAAGAAAGATATGAATCAAAATCATTACTGCTAAAACATTGAAGACCAAGTTCTTCACCCATTTCATCATCTAAATCATCATATCTAGGCCTAGATGAAGAAGGTTCGATCGACAGAATATTTTGTTCCATAACTTGATACATGTTATACAAGTTCCTAGCGTTAGGAACTATGTTAGTACTACAAGTTTCAACAAATGGCTCTTCATTAGGACCAATTCCTATAATTTTTTTGAACCATCATCATTACACCAATTTCTTTGTAAAATGGGTTGAATAAAGCAGTGGTCAAATAAATTTCCGGTATAGGAAAAAAATATTTTTAAATTTTTTCCATCATAGCTAAAATAAACTCTTTGAACAAAGAATTTTTTTTTATATTTAGCAAGTACTTTAGAAACAACAGTAATATTTACTAAAACAGAAGAAATGGTTGGAGTATATATAGCAGATACGATATGTGTAGCTTGATAAAAAGTTTTCAAAAATTTATAAAGTTCTTTTATTTCAGCCCAATCATCACCACATAGTCTTAAATCATGATTCGTATTTTGAGCATTATAAACTAACTTTATAGGTTCACGATAATCATAAACAACAATAAGCATTTCATATAAAGAATTCCATCTAGTAGAGACTTCTTTTGGAACTTTTCTATATGGAATTTCTAATTCTACACAACGACGTTTAAAATCATCTGATATACTCTTTTTTTTTTCTTTTTTTTTTTTTATAAATAAAGCTACAAGCAATTCGAAGTTTATAACAACCATTTCCAAACAATTGCATGTCGTCTTGTACTATCAAATTTAAAATATGTGCAGTACATTTAACATGAAAATAATCTTCAACTATTGGACAAAGTCTAGTTTTTAAAGTATCAATAGCCTTCATATTGTTAGAAGCATTATCTAATGTGCATGACATGATTTTATCAATAAGTCGAAAATATTTTAAACTATCTGCTATAGTAGTACCTATATAGAAATCAGTTTTAGCCTTGTCAACATATTTATAACAAATAATTCTTTTTTTGCATGTTTCAATGGTGATCAATCCAATGAACCGTAATAGTAAAATAATCATTACCTAATGTACTATGACCCATATCAGAAGTAATAGATATTTTACCATCAAAATTTTTAAATAAGCAACGAAGAAAATGATAATGTTCAGTTTGATATTTAAAAATATCACTTTTGATTGTATTTCGTGAAAAACCTTTAAAAGAGGAATTATAAACTCGTTGAATATAATTAATAAAACCAGGGTGGGATGCAAAACTAAAAGACAAACCCATCACAACAACTATTTTTGCTAATTCCTCTCTATCTACATTTTCAGTATATGTCGATGATGAGCACAGGCCAGCCAGGTTAGACATTTTTAAACGATTCTGAACCATATTACTTCTTACAGATTCTTCCTGAAATGGTGTACCTTTTTTTTGTCCTTAATCTCCTGTTCTAGACGAATAAATTCTTTACTACATTTTCTCAAATGCTTACTTAGCAATCCCGTCCAGCCATTGTTTCCCCTAGTCAAATGTTTCATAACTTTCTGGCATCTATTGCAAGTAGCGGTATTATTTACCCTATTATGCTCCATAAATTTCCAAACTATAGACCTGGATGTTCAGTCCCTTTGGCCCTAGTAAATTCCGACAAAACTTCATCATCTTGTTCTGATAATTTCGTAATCGGACTATAAGGGGTAGCGGTCTCACCTAACTCTTGTTATTCTATATCATCTTCTACCAGTAAGTCTTCATCACAAACATCATAACGCCTACTTAGGGTCTCATGATCTAATTGTTCACCGGGGTGAATATCGTAACCATTTGGTTGTGATAAAGAAGTTTCATTAACATCATTTAAAAATCTAGAAGTTAATGAAGTAGTAGCACTATTTTTTTACCCTTACAAAAAACCTTACGAAGCATTGATTTTTTGCCACTACTTTTTTTACCGGCGTCCAAAATTAAATTTAAATATAACTAAAATATTAAAAACAAATAATATAAATATTATAACAAAAAAATTAATGAAATTAAATAAATATAGATATTTAAAAACAAAAATATAGAGATTAAAGTAAACAAATAGAGAGATTAAAGTTGGAATGAATGTACAGAATGTCTGCGTAAAAGCAGACGTATACCAAATGTCGAAAATCGAAATTGAAAGATAATAATTGAAGCTTGCAATATCTTCAAAAAATCTCCAACTCCAATTAGTTAATACCACAATTATAGAATATTAAGAGAATAATAAAAAGATTTTTAGAGAATGATAAAGAGAGTATGTGAAGATTTGTGAGAAAAAAGAATAGTATAAGGGGGTATTTATAGTGAAAAAATATTTGGGGGGGGGGGGGGGGTAGAGGGGTGTTTTGGGATGGTAGGGGTTGTTTTGGGAGGGTATTAGGGCCAAATAGACATTGGTGGGCCCACCAATGGCTATTTTTCTTAAAAAAATTAATTTTAAAATTCAATTGTTAACCGGACTGAAATCGGACTAGAACTGGGTCAGTCGGTAACGGGTCAACAGATTCAAAATCATGTTCCGCACGGGGAGCGGATATCAAAATGTTGAGTCCCAATTTTTAACGGGTATAACAGACCATTATCGGACCGTTAACCGAAACGGAACGGGTCTGACCCAATTCGTTGCCAGGCTTACTCGAGAAGCAGATAGACCCGTGGGAACTTATGCAATTGGAGCGTCAGCAGAGCAAATAACACTAGATGAATCGGTGGCTCAATAGGTAACACAACTGAGGACTGAGATTGGATTGCTTGCTAAGTAATTTACGGCAGTTGGAGCAGAAAAGGTGAATATGGTAGGTGTGCAAGGCAAAACACCTAGGTATGAAGATTCAAATTCTAAGGAGGAAGCTAAATTTTTGATAGAGAAGTGGCGGGTTTCCGAGCCAAGGGCCAAGGGTCTGATCAAGAGAATTGGAACTCTAGGTAATGGAATCAATGTTGGAACTACTACGGAGACAATTACAACAAATTAAGGTACAGAGATAGAGATAGAGATCGTGATGGTGATTGGAGGCGGAAAGATGATTACAAGGAAAAGAGTGGCCTTTAAATTCCACCTGGGAATCTTGTGCTGAGTCTGGTAGTTCGAGGATAGAAACCTTACTTGTAAAAATTGTTAAGGGATCCGAGAGTCAAAAAATTTCCTTAAGGAGACTAAGGCAGACATTTCAGGGATGAGCCAAAAAGTTTGTCTCATGCGACCTCCATTAAATAACTGGAGCAATAATTTGGTTTGATGTCCACTACATTGAATTAGCATCAACCGGATTCACTTTTGAGTAACACCGTCCAAAACCCCAAGAATGATAGCCATTACTACTAGAAGTGGAAAGGCTACTACTGATCCACTTATGCCTGTGATTGATGATAAGAAGGATACTCCTATACTTGTTGATGATTTGAATGACGCTGAAGCGGAAAATTGGTGGTAGAGGATGATGCTTTTCAAGAGCCTCTAATTGCTGAAAAAGAGGCTAAGTCTGACAAAGAGAAGGATAAGGAGGTCCCTCAATTATTGAAGCCCATCCTACGACCCCTTCCTTCGTTTGCACAAAGAGTGAAGAAGAAATCCGAAGAGGGAAAATATCAAAAGTTTATTTCGATGTTGAAAGAATTATCGGTAAACATCTCTTTTGTGGAGGTTTTAGAGTAAATGTCGGGTTATGTAGTTATCATGAATTTTGACAGTGATGGTATTGATGAGTATGATGAGATGGTGAACGCACTGATTGGTAGGGGTTCATACACTTATGCACCAAAGAAGCTCGATCTTGATTTGAAGAATAGAGTGACCCCGCCGGCTAGACCTTCTATTAAGGAGCCTCCTTCTCTGGAGCTCAAGGCCCTCCCTTCCCATCTTCGTTATGCATTTTTGGGGCCAACAACATTTTGCCAGTTATCATTTCAGCTAGCTTATTGGAATGACAAGTTGAGGCCTTAGTTTCTGTTTTGTAAAAGTTTAAATGGGCCATTGGATGGTCCATTGCCGACATTATTGGAATCATACCTAGAATTTGGACACACAAAATCCAGCTTGAGTCAAATTTTATACCAAACATTGAGCATCAATGTAGATTGAATCCACCTATGCAAGAGGTCGTGACAAAAGAGATTATTAAGTGGTTAGATGCGGGTGTGGTTTATCCTATTGCTGACAGCAAATGGGTGAACCTAGTCCAATGTGTGCCGAAGAAGGGTGGAATCACTGTGGTTTCAAATGAGAAAAACGAGATGATTCCTATGAGTCCAGTCACTGGATGGAGAGTTTGCATGGACTATAGAAAACTTAGTTCATGGACCGCAAAGGATCACTTTGCTATGCCTTTCATGGACCAGATGTTAGACCGTCTTGCGGGTAGAGGATGGTATTGTTTTCTTGATGGTTATTCGGGGTATTATCAGATTTCTATTGCTCTCAAGGACCAAAAGAATACCACTTTCACTTCTCCATATGGGACGTTCACGTTTAAAAGGATGCCTTTTGGTCTATGTAATGCTCCCTTAACGTTTCAGTGTTGTATGATGTCCATCTTTTCTGACATGGTGGAGGACACTATTGAGGTTTTTTTGGATGATTTCTCAGTTGTGGGTGACTCATTTGATGATTGTTTGACACATCTTGCCAATGTTTTGAGGATATGCGAGGAGTGCAACTTGGTGTTGAATTGGGAGAAGTGCCACTTCATAGTTAAAGAAGAAATAGTACTTGGTCACCAGATTTCAAAGAAGGGGATTGAAGTCGACAAGGAAAAGATTGAGGTGATTGAAAAGTTACCTCCACCAATTTCTGTAAAAGGCATTCATTTCTTTTTGGGGCATGCATGTTTTTATAGAAGATTCATCAAGTAATTTTCTAAGATTGCTAATCCTTTGTGTAAGCTTTTGGAGAAGGAGGTGAAATTTGTGTTTTGATGATGCATGTCTGAAAGCCTTTGAGTGTCTGAAAGTGAAGTTGATTTCAACGTCCATCATTGTATCTATGAATTGAAACTTGCCTTTTGAGGTTATGTGTGATGCTAGTGGCGTGGAGCTAGGTGCAGTCCTAGTCCAAAGGCATGGAAAGATCTTACATCCCATCCATTATACTAGCAACACACTTAATCCTGGTCAGAAAAATTACACTGTGACTGACAAGAGTTGCTTGCTGTTGTGTTTGCATTCGAGAAATTTCAAACTTATTTACTTGGCAGAAAAGTGATTGTGTCTAATAACCATGTAGCTCTTAGATACATTATGGAGAAGAACGATGCAAAATCGAGGTTGATTAGATGGGTACTTCTGTTGTAGGAATTCAACTTTGAAGTCAAGGATCAAAAAGAGACTGAAAATCAAGTGGCTGACTATTTATCACGCCTCAAGGAGGAGGCCATACTAAAACTAAGGGATGATCTTGAGATTGATGATACTTTTCTAGACAAGCAGGTGTTGGCAGTATCACATGACTTAATCCCTTCGTTTGTAGATTTCGCCAATTATTTAGCAAGTGATCTAGTACAAGAAGATATGTCTTTTTAACAACGAAAGAGATTTATGCATGAGGTGAGAAAATTCTTTTGGGATGAGCCGTACTTGTTTCATGTTTGTACAAATGGTGTAATTTGGAGGGGTGTTCCTGAGGTCGAGATGGTGAGTATCTTGGAGGCGTGTCACTCATCGCCAGTTGGGGGTCATCACGGAGGTGTGAGGACTGCGTTTAAAATCTTGTAATGCGGATATTATTGTCCCACTATTCACAAATATGCCCATGACTATGCAAAGGCTTGTGACCAATGTCAGAGGCAAGGGAACATCTCACGTAGACATGAACTTCGAATGACTACTATCCTTGAGCTCGAGTTATTTGATGTATGGGGCATTGACTTTATGGGTACCTTTGTGAGCTCTTATGGTATGAAGTACATATTGGAGGCTGTCAATTATGTTTCAAAGTGGGTGGAGGCAGTTGCACTTCCTAACAACAAAGGTAAGAGTGTCACCTCATTCTTGAAAAAGAATATATTCTCCAGATTTGGGACACCTAGGGTTATTATTAGCGATTGAGGTTCCCATTTTTGCAATCATATATTTAAGGACCTACTTGAGAAATATGGTGTGAAACATAAGGTGGCGACACCTTACCATCCTCAAACTAGTAGGCAAGTTGAGGTCTTCAACCGGTAGATCAAGTCTATTTTGGCGAAAACTGTGAATGCCAATAGGATGGATTGGGTGAGAAGGTTAGATGATGCATTATGGGCGTATCGGATAACATTCAAAACTCCTATTGGTGCATCTCCATATCAGATTGTGTACGGCAAAGCATGCCACTTGCCCGTTGAACTTGAGTATAAGGCATTATGGGCAATGAAGAGGCTAAACCTGGAATGGCAATACGCAATAAAATTGAGACTTGAACAGATGAAAGAGATGGCTGAATTCCATCTCCGCGAGTATAAGAGCTCAGCCTTGTATAAGAGCTCAGCCTTGTATAAGAAGAAGATGAAGTTGTATCATGATCGCAAAATTAAAAGAAGAGAGTTCACTGCAGGCGATACAGTACAATTGTTTGATTCAAGGCTGAAGCTCTTCCCTATTAAGTTATGGGCGAAGTGGAATGGCCCATATCGAGTGGTTATAGTGTTCCCCTATGGCGCAATTGAACTTGAGAATAAGGATGGGAGGAAATTTAAAGTTAATGGCCAAAGGGTGAAATACTACATGGGTGAAGGTAAGGATTCAAGGTTGATTTGTGAAGTGGATGTGAAGGAGGTTTGTGAGATCAAGCCTCAAGTTGTGTCGTAACTTTAAATCAGGCACTTCATGGTAGGCAACCCATAGGCTTGTTGGTAAAGTTTGAATAACCAACATAGCTACGTTGTGCCGCGACGTTAAATCAAGTGCTTCATGGGAGGAAACCCATGTTTTGTACTTTATAATTTATAGGGTAATTGTGTGTTTCTTGGTGTAATGACTGTGCAGAAAAAAGGAGATACAGAACTGGACTCAACACTAAACCCATGAGAGGATGGTATGACTGTGGGATAATCCCACGATCGTAGGTTCAGTTGTCTGAGACCAGTTGATCAAAGTCCCATGGGATGAAAATTTAGGCGTGATCCTACGATGGGTCATCACGATCATACTTATATTTCACGGTCGTGGTATCTATCGTCTGATCAAACTCTTACAAATCATAAAAATGGGCATTGAACCTATGATTTTAAGGCACGATCGTGGTTACATGTCATGATCGTCCTTAAACTTCGTAGGTTCTCTGGTAAGTTTTCTTTAAATCACTTGTTACGTGAGAAAGACATGATCGTGGTACCTAACCATGATCATATTATTGAGTCGTCTGAGTGAGGTCTTAGTTTAATAAAGTCGTGACCCGACCTGATCCACCTAGGGTTTTAAACGAATAAAAAACCTCTAAACCTCACCCGATTTTCCTCTTCTCTTTTCTAAAATCTTTTAAGCAAAAAATTATACCCTAATCGACCCAACAAGCAAGAATCAAACTCATTACCTGTGACCCAAAGTAAATCTTGCAGTTTTCTCATCCGAAATTATAAGTATTCAACCAAAGTTTTAGAATTGATAGAATTATGCATTGAGAAATGAATTACTGAGTAAATTTCGGTCATGGGTGTATTATAATTGTTCTAAGTTTTTGGTTTTGGGTAGTAGAAAGCACAGGGGAAGTCCGATTACACATTTAGTGCACAATAGTGGTCAATATCAATCCTCTTCAAGTCTTAAAAGGGTAACAAAAGGGTCAAGGTCAAAGCTTGGTTTTCTGCTACGTGTTAGTTCAGTCCATGACACAACCTACGATCGTGGTATCTACATACAGTCATAGGTTGGATGGTTGTGGGGTCTCGAGTGAATGGTTATAAGTGCTCATCATACAAGTACATCCCACGATCGTCCTATTTAGGCACGATCGTGGTATGTACTCATCTGATGTGACATCTTCCCATTATTTTGGGAGTGTTCCTATGATTCGAAGGTACGATCGTACTTTTATTGCACAATCTTAGGAAGAAAGTCGTCTGATAAAATTTCCCCCATTACTTTTAGGGAACCCTTCCTACGATAGGAAGGCATGATCGTGCCTTCATTACACAATTGTATGTAGGGTGGTCTGATGTAAATTCTGCACTTGCTCACTGTTTTCCAACTTGAACTAATTTATCATTCCAGTGCAGGTACAATGGCACCAAAGGCACAAACCAAGCTGCAAAAAGACATCTCAAAGAAGAGAGCACCCAAGGACACATCTTCGACCTCAGAGAGTGAGTCTGATAGCTCTAGTGGAGATGAGGTGGAGTACTCAACTAGTCCTTCAGTTAAACAACCCTCGCCTGGGACTACTAGGGGCAAAACAAAGGAACTTGAAAAGGCAAAGGCGAAGGCCACTACATCTATGGCTTTAGTGGAAGCAGCTACACATATTAACCTTCCCCAGTCTGAAAAAGGAAAGGATGATGGGGTAACTACTAAGGCTGCTAATAAGGAGATAAGCTCCTTGGAGGACGAGGGGGAATCAAACCCCGAATCTTCCAAGGGAGATGCTGCTTCTACCGCCCTACCACAGAGAGACGTAGATCTGAGACATTAGGTAGTCCCTAATACAAGGGACTACTATATTGATGGCGTCATATTGACAGATCGGGGAAACAAAAAGAGAATCATTCAGGAAGAACCCCGAATTCTAGCTGAGTCACTTTAGAAAGTCCCAGAGTTGGTGCAGGGATTTGAGAGATATGAGATGGGATGGATGACCATGCCCCTTTGGATATATGTTACAGAGTTGGTGAGAGAGTTTTACTATAACTATATGGCGATGCTGAAAAATATGACTCCTTCAGGAAAAGAGAAGGATAAGAAAAAGCAGCCCATTCTTGACACTATTCGAGTTCGGGACGCAGAGGTTGACATCTACGTCGAGGCCATCTCAAGGGCCTTGTTTAAAGATGCATTTCAACTGGTTGAGGAGACTCTGGAGTATGACTACTAGATTTGAGAAAAATAAAGAAGCTGCCGATAGATGTATGGTGATGCACTTTACATTATTGGCGGGCCACATTGCTGAAGCTGGTGAAAATGCCCCATGGAGCAATGGGACATATATTTATAAGCATACCTTGAAGTTTACCGCAAAAGCTTGGTGGTCTATTGTTAGGGACCGGATCGCTCCCACAGCTAATGATAATACATTTGGGCGACCAATGCCTGTTTAGTTGTTGCACTGGTTTCTGGGTTAGAGCTGAACATTTTGCAGATCATCGTAGAGGAGATTTAAGATAGGGTACTACAGAGCCACACGACCTTGCCTTTTCCTTGTCTAGTGACTCAGTTGATGATGAGTGCGCATGTCCTGAGTATTGAGGTGGTGGACAGAGTTTCACAGCCTACGAGGGTTACAAATATGACATTGATCAAAGACATAAGAAGCTCTGTGGCCCCATCTAGAGGGTTAGATATTCCAGATATGGTTGGGGATGTCCCAGCTAGTGATAAATCGGAGTCTGATGCCGGTACCTCTGCCTCTTCAACACCACCATCCTCCACTCATATTTGATCAATATTTTCGAACAAATTCACATTAATTTTGATTACATAGTTGGAAGAAATTATTCGAAACCAGATATTGTATGACGCATGCATAAAGAAGCTGATGGTTGGGGTCAAGCCATATATGAGTTATGAGATTCGGGTAGCGGTTAGGATAGTGCAGACCCGAGCAGATAGATTTGAGAGTAGGATAATGGCTTCGATAGATGTAGTCCAGGCACTGGGATTAACAGATATTTAGAGAGACCTTACCTAGCTGAAGGAAGCTGTCAGTGTGTTGACTGAGGGGATAGATGCTACACCTCCTCCACCACCATCTATGCCTTAATTGGCAGCTCTTACGGTGGATGTGGATTCCTTGGTTCCTAACTTCTACAAACATGCCCTGGTGATTGATACTGATGTTGAGGAGATGGTCGGAGATTTGGAGCCTCGAAAGAGGAAGAGAGGAAATAATTCTGAGAAAAAGAAGTAAAAGAAGAATAAGAGAGTGAAGGATGCAGAGACCTTCACGGCTAGCTTATCGGAGGACGTTGATAAACCATTGAATGTCGAGGTGGTACAGCATGGATTGGGGGGTACGCAGACTGCCCCCACTACTGATTCATTGAGTACACCAGCAGCCATCGGTCCCTACATACTTGAAAGTGCCTCGGTCACAACCAAGGCCACGAGAGCAGATACTGGAGGGGTCCTATCTCTGACCCCCACTGATCAGAGTTCAACTGGCACTTAGAGTGCCACAGGTATGTCCCTTACCCTAGTTTTACATTTATTTTTGTGATTTTGTGCAATGGGGACATTGCATGATTTTAAAGTTGGGGGTGGAGGTGTACCACAATCGAGGATTTTTGTTGTCGTGTTTCTTTTTCCTCTGCTGAGCTATCATAGTTAGAACCGACATGTTTTGGTGTTTTTATTTACTTTCTATGTTGTATTGTTGTTTTGTGTGTAACTTAGAGTAGAATAAGAAAAACTTGGTGTAGTCGAAATAAATTAAGCATGCGAACCTATCTTTGTGGAAGTTGTTAAAAATGATACCCCTCTGAAAATTATGTTTTATGGTGTTATGTATTTACATGTGCTGTAACCAATGTTAGGATCTGGATATGGCATTAGGATTGTTAGTATGATAGCCTGGCTGACTTTGCATGAACTGAGTAGGTAGTAACTTAGACGAAAGCCCTGAGCCGTGAGTTAGTAAGGATATGTGTGCGCGATCTAGAACTTACCCGGTTAGTCTTGCTAAAGCTGTAGGATAAGAGGTTAGGAAAGGATCATAGGTCATTCTTGAAAAAGTTCACTATAGCCTAAATTGCCTACCAAATGTACGTGTTATCTTTTGAACCCGATTTTGAGCCTAGATAGACACTTTCTTTGAACTATAAAATTCACCTTCCCTGTTTTTACAATGAACCTTCTTTGGCCCTGGTCCCTTTTTGGACACTGTGTACCTCAACTTAGGCAAATCGCCTAAGTTGAGGGTGGCTATTGTGTAGGGGTGCGTAGAAAGTGGGTATGCAGAGTTTGTAGTAAAAAGAAAAGGGGATTCGGGTGTTGTAAAAGTGATAACAAGAAAGAAAAAAAAAGAAAGAAAACATATGTGAAAATAAAACCGCACCCGGGGTCCGAAAAGAAATAAAAATGAGCAAAGAGAGAAAAATAAGAGAAAATAAGAAAAGTGGAGCCAAAAGTAATGTAGTGTCAAGGAGGGTTAGTCACTATTCCCATATGTACCATACCTACCCCTCTGAGCCTATGTTACAAGCCAATAAAGTCCTATAGTGATCCTAGTTTGACTGTCCGAAAGTTGAGGCGTAGAAAATAAGGGCAAGCCTATAGTATCAAATGCATATGACCTGACTTCTTGTGAGAGTGAGAGATTTGAGTCCGTCCCAGTTTTGATTTGCATTTCATATACTGAGTATGGGACTTTGTTGATGTGAGGGCGTAAGGGCTGTAGTTTAGTTACTGCTTGTTTGGGTAAGTGTATAGGTCTGAATGTTAGGTTGCTTACTCATAATGTAATGCCATGTCATGATCCCGCTGTATTAAAATACTTGTCTTGCACATACACTATGTTGATTGAGTTGGCTGAATCTGAGGGTGTTAAACTTACCTATCTTGGTTGCATGCTAAAAACTGCTTTTATGAAAATGACTGTTGTAGTAATCTTGTTGTTGCTCGAAGTTAAGCGTCATAGTGAGTTTAGTTTATTTTGTTTTGTTTGCCTGAGGACATGCAATCGTTCTAAGTTGAAGATGTTGATGTGTTGTGCATTTATGGAACTTGAGACGCTTAAAATGATGAATATTTGTGAATTCCAGGGTATGTTTATGTGGATATGATGGGTTTTTTGTATGATTGCAGGTAAAACAAGCTCGAAAAAAGAAACTTCTGAAAATGTTATAGGGTCAGACGGAAAGAATGGATGACCATGGGATCTGACCACGATCGTACCAAGGCTATCATGCCTTGAATCAGAGACTGCCCTCAGAAGTTGTTCAAATGGAAGATTCCCAAGACCATACCAAGATGTCACGACCATATTTTGTTGTTGTGGGAAAAAGGCTTGAAAACAAGGTTGCAGAACCCAGTTGTGAGGTGATCAGACGAACACAAGTCACGACCGTACCATTGAAGCCTCGATCGTATGATTAGATCATAGGATACTGGCTCAAATATGAAGATTGCAGATGTTTAAGTACAAGATGATCAGATGAAAAGATCTTACGGTCATAGTATGATACCGTAAAATTTGCCTGAGTACTGTACCATCAAAGATCTACTGGTGACAAAGACTAGGAGGATACTACGAGCACCACGGGATGAACATGGTATCTAACCACAATCGTACCATCCTGCCGTCCAAGCCAACCGACCCAGATTTCCTATTTTGTTTAGGATAGGATTTATTTTGTCTATAAATACTCTTATAAGGTTTTTTTGAATGAGGTTACACTCATTCATATTCCACAACATTATATTGTGAGATTCTAAGGCATATTCTTGGAATTTCACGGATATTGGTTTTACGATTTTAATTAAAGTTGAGATTTTGGAGTTCTCTTATTATTGTAAGTCCTGATTTATGCTTTCATATAGGAAATATTCGTTTGTGCTTGCAATTATGAGCAACTAAACACCACAACTAGGGTTGTGGGAACCATGCCAGATTAACGAAGTAGTGTTCGAAGTACAAGGTGATTCTCGAAGGGTATTTGGGCATGTATTGTTATTTCTTTGGAATTGGTTGCTTTCTGACGGGTGCGCAATGTTGGAACTCATCCTATCTCTACCCTGGAATGTATCAAGGGTAATAGAATAGGAATAGAGAGTCAACAACAAGACTTGGAGTTATCTTTGTTTAATTAGCCTTGAGCCGGTAAATAGGAAAGACTATATTGGGATCATAGATAGGGGTCAACAATGAAACATCCATGACACATTAACATTTGTTCATGGGGATAGTCATCTACAAGGGCGTAACATAGTAGGGTAGATGATACATAACCTGTCGATTCTGCATGCCGAATACCATAAGAGATCACTAAAGTACGGAGAACCTATGGAGTTATGATGTTATTGGGGAACACAGTTCTAGTGCTTTTCTCACATCGATTACAACAAATCAACACTTTTTACTATTACTCTTTTGTTTCACAACACCCCCCCCTCTTTTACTTCTTTTCTAGTTACTTAGACAAACACTTGGTAGAATTTTGACTTATTCCCTATGGGATCGACCCCAACCTTGTTGGGTTCTATATTTAATTCAATGACCACTTTATACTTTTTGGGAGGTGTAATTTGTGTGAAATCAGTGGCACCCATACTACTCACCCGATGGGAGAACCATCTACCCCAAATACCAACTCATAATCAACACTTAAAGTAAAAATTAGAACTAACCTATCAATAAATATCCAAGTCTAAAAGAGAAACTGAAAGTACAACTAATTGCGGAATATTGTACTTAACAAAATAAAACCATCCCTAGGAACCAAAAGTCATCCGTACCAAAACATCTAAGATTGTCAAGAAGATGATGCTACCCCAAAACTGAAAGAAAGTGCATAATGTCCAACACAAAGGACTATGTCATAAAGGAAAGATCTCATGGTAGCCCGGAAATGCCGCTCACCGTGAAATCTGAAGTCAACCGCTGGAATCACAAGTGAGGTCTCATAAGAGCCGCTGAAATATGCACTACACTCACAAAAGCAAGAGTAGGTATAATATCAACTCACAAGA
This sequence comes from Capsicum rhomboideum, assembly GCA_031232105.1. Taxonomy (NCBI): domain Eukaryota; kingdom Viridiplantae; phylum Streptophyta; class Magnoliopsida; order Solanales; family Solanaceae; genus Capsicum; species Capsicum rhomboideum. Next base: position 105,836,505 of record CP124719.1, on the reverse strand, counting down.
AAATAACAGTGTACTGGTTGGGTCATTTAGCCAACCCAAGATGAGGATATGAACACTTAACTAAAATATAGTACAACAAACTAATCCATGCTCTACTAACATACACTTAGCACATAAAAAGCCAGATAACAGTTTAGGACTAAAAACCAACAAGTCAACAAAGTTTCATCGAGTCACGTTTAGTCAAGACAAGGTCAAGACATGTCAGACACGTAAACAATTACCAATTATATAAATATATTTCCCGATTCACTCATAGAACCGTCAAACTCACCTGACCTTCGTACAAACATGCTATAGGTAATACATCCACCCTCTAGCCATGACCTGCAGGGGATAATTTTCATCCATGTACTAATACCCCAAACACAAGTGTCTACTAACCTTGCTTCACTAATAACCTGTGAGAACGTCCCAAATACTAAAACACTCCATATTTAGAAATAAGGTAGCTCAAAATCATACAACAATACAAAATACTTACATTGACCACACCAAACAACATGCACTAACAAGCCACACTACAAAGTAGTTAACATGTACATATAACACAACTTGGGTTAAACTATAATGCCATCACCTTCCTCGAACCAAGCTTGCACAACTCCTCTAAGCCTGAGCTTTGCTCACGCATATAAACACTTAATTAATAAAATGACCTACCATGTTGGGAATTATAACTCACACCCAACCCCTAAGGCTAAGTTCATGATCATTCCCTTCCCATTCTAGGTCTTTTCTACCGTAATTCACCTAAAACTACCAATTCCATGAGTAAATTAGTGAATTAATGGAATCCAAGGTTAAAATAACTGTTAATAATCAAAACTCATTACCTTAATACTTAATTTTCCCCTTGCACCAGAAAACAACCAAAATCATCCCTAAAACCCTCCCTGAACTCCGAAATTTAGCAATTCTAAGACATAATTATCAATTAGTAGTTAACGGGGCTGAGTTCCTTACCTTAACGAAGCCGAATGATGAAAAACTAGTGGAAATCGCCGTAAATCGCCATTCCTTTACCCCCAAAATGAGTTTTAGAAAAATAAAAAAAATAAATAATTAATTAAATCTGCGAGTTTCTCCACTATAACGGGCGTTGACCAGGTTTGACCGTCGCTATAGTGGGAATTTCTCCGCTATAGTGGCGGTCGCTATAGCAGCGTGTCTGACTCTATAGCGGCATCGATAAGAAAGAATATCCAGTTTCACCCAAAAATCCTAATTATCACCATATAGCTTAAGCCCGGACATTCCAAACAATGTCTTTTACGCTAATATCAATTTTAGGAGTTCTACTTACCCAATTTTAATTCTGTACAATCCTACGGATTCCTTATTGTCTTAGCTAACTAAAAATCAAATCAAACACCACCAAACCTTCCCAAATTTTCCTAGCCTATACCTCACTTTGATTTCGTTCGAAACCAGCCTAGCCTGAAATTTGTAACTTTAAATCCGGGAAGCATATTAACATAGGACTTTTAATGGAAAGTTTATACATAATGACGAAAATGGTCATTACAGAGAGATAATTCATACTTTGTTTCTTGGTAATTAAGCTTTCATTGATTATTCAATATTCTAGGATTTCTTCCTTTTCTTTTGTATGTTCATAATTATGATTTTGTATATAATATCTAATTGGGATTCTAAAGTCATGAGTAGCTAAGTTCCATAACTATGGTTGTTAGAACCATGATGAATTAACAAGGTAGGTTAAAGTACTTAGTGATTCTTGAATGAGATTTATGCATGTATTGTTCTTCCCTTCGTATTGATTGCTTTAACGGTGGCCAACGTTAGAACTCACCTTAATTCTATACTTGCTGGACCAAAGAGCTAGAGAATAGGAAAAGGAATTATCAACAGAGATTTGAGGAAATCAACCCTCAGTTAATAGCTTGGGCCTTGTCTGAGAATAACTAATCTGGGATAAAGGGTAAGTGTTAGTAAAACAAACACTCGTAGACGGACCAAGTTGCATAGTGATATTCACCTAGATAGGGGACCAACCGTTTAGGTAAACCTAACTTATCGATTTTGCATGATAAGCACACAGATAAATCCATAGTCCCTATGGTATCGACTCCAACCTTGGTTGGGTTCTATATTTGATCAACGACTGATTTATACTTCAGTGCAGGGTGTAATTTGGGCGACATCAAGAGATGCACTCTGATCTCAATAGTGTGTGTGTGTGTGTATATATATACCTTGAAATTCGCTCGTAATCACCACAGATTCTCATTCACACGCTCCACATAAATCTTTCTTCAATAATGACTTATTCAATAGAGCAGGAAACTGATTTTATAGAAGAAATTAATAGACTCTTTCTCCTTGACCATAAAATCATGAAAAAAGCCAATAGTTCGGACATAGATTGAACACTTCATGTCCATAGAAATACAAAGAACCAGCACTGGAAAATTATAACTATTTCTTTTATGGAAGTTTACAAGTCACGTACCCAAATCATAAACCAAAAAGGAAACAAATTAATAGTTTTGGGTAAAGGTTTCTGCCGCCCTTCTTTATGGGTCAAGGCAAAAGTTTTAGCAACTTTTTTTTTTTTTTTTGGAAAAGTGTCACATATCCAAATCATGAACCAAAAAGGAGGACAAAGGCAAAAAATTTCAGTGGGCATTTTTTTTTTGGAAAATTAATTGGAGGAAAAAGGTGAAAAGACTATTTTGTCTATTGTGAAGTGTTTTGATGAAGGATAAAAAGTTTGAATCAAACAACAAGAATATCAATCTTTTCCTCAATAATCACCGTAATCTGACTCGAATTCTCAAAGAGGGGGACAATCATCAACTAGCGTGCTCAGTAACTCACTCTCAGATAAAATACATATCAATCATGCTAGCAATTAAGGAAAATAGTTCAAATAAGTCAATTAATTACTTTTATCCCTTCACATAACATTAGTACTCACATAGATGGTCATCATCTCACCTATACAACACCTTTATTTCCTATTACTCCCAATAAAAACAACTAACACATAAATACTTTGAAAAAGCATCAAAGAAACTCTCAACTTGCCTTAAAACAAATCCCACAAAATCAAATCAAAGCTTTGCTCTTCGAAATCTCCTCTGATCAAGCCTAATATATTCAAATATGGATTCTTCATGAGAAAACAAAATTACAGACACCCATATTTCTATACTTCGAATATGAGTAGAAAAAGTCAACCCAAAAGTAAACCCCGAGCCCATAAGATTAAAACTAGAATTTTATTGAAAAACCATGTTACCCATAAATGAATAAGTTCAAATATGAAATTTCATTAAAAAAACAATTGAAATCAACCTTGAAATAATCAATTTATCAAACTTTAACTTTACAAGAAAAATCCCAAATTTTCAATCTGGAACACTAAGATTTGAAAGTAAAATCATGAAATAATTAGTGGGGAATGATGAAATATTAGTTTAGAAACTTACCCAATGATGAAATCTCAAAAATTCCCTTTGAAATCTTTCAAAACTGAGCTCTCAAGCTTCAAAAATGAAGTTATAGGGTTTTGTTTCAAAATAAATTCTGTCCAGACGATTTGTTTTCTCTATGTTTGTGAAGGGAGTGTCGCTTGCTGACCCAACCCACTAACTATCGTGAATGCAAAGCATTCATCACAATCGCGATGAAGCAACTCCGATCCAAATTCAGTTAGTCTTCATGATCTGCATGGATTTTCCCTTCATCACATCGCGATAAAGGGGGACCTGCACTAACAAACCAACTGAAATACACAAGTTCAAAAACTCTGGCTGAATCCTCAGAATACGTTTGGGACCCCATGAACACAATCCAATTATGCTTCTAGGTCAAATTCGGCATTATGGACTCAACAGCAGTTAGAATTTTGAACTAAGATCGTGATCATCGAATGTTGACTAAAGTCAATCTATGCCTTAAAATGCCAATTTCCATTCAACTACTCAAAAATACATCTGATCGCCCCGGGACCTGAATCAACCATGCTACTACCTCTAAATCACTGTTTTGATTTCATGGAACTGACAGAATTCCCATATGATAGTTAAATCTCTGAATGTTGACCAAAGTTAACCCTACCAACTTTAAAATCTTCCTAAATGGAAAATTAATCTCGCATTGAACACAACCAAATGTCTTGGGAACCATGCCACCCATTTCGTAGACCACAAATACCAAAATACAACTTTGAGAAGGGATCAAATGGTCAAAAACAGAAAAAAATCCAAATTTTACCATACGAATTTTGATGATAATAATGAATAATCAACAATTCAAAAAATATAATTGAAGATCTTATTCAGATATTAAAAACCTACAAATTTTGACATGACTTTGTATTCTTCACATGATAATTGCAATAATTACAATCAAAAAGTATAAGCACATGACTAAACAAGCAAAATTTGAGGAGCAATATAAGCAAAATTATCATCAATGAATTAATAATGTAGTAGGATAAATAAAATCACTCTACCCTCAACTAAAGATTTTGAATTCTAGCCATAAGAATGGATAAATTCTCGATAAGGATGTTGGAACTAGCTATGAATTTGGCAAAGAAAATTCAAAGAAGAAGAGTTTGATTCAAGGTTCTTAGAGGGAAATTTCAAAGTGAATCGCAACTATGTTGCTGAAGGTTTGAAATGGAGAAAAGGAGCAACTATTGAATTTCTCTCAGCTCTTCAACATAACACCTATCATACACGTGTCACAATTCTAATTGGTGCACCTGGAAGGTTCCTATATATATTCGTTTTCTCCTTTATTTGTATAGGAAATTATTTGTTACAACATAACTAATAGGAGAAGGTCAAGTGTACAAATAGGATGCCTTTCTCATTTTTTATTTGTTTTTCATACTTGTATAAAAGGGCATTCTTGGCAGAGAAGTAATCAGAGAAAATTTCCACAAAATTTTCATTTCATTCTGACATGGTATCAGAGCTTTGAGCTTATATCATTCCTTTGCTCAACTCACATTTTCTTCTCCAATGGAAAATCCCAAATCCCTAAAAAATTGGAAGTGGTAGTTCTCTCACTGATGCTTTGAAATTTTTTAGTGATTCTTCAAACCCTTGCTATCTCCATCCTTTTGATTCACTAGGCATGATATTGGTGAATACCCCTTTTGCTGGAAAGGGTTATGCTGGATGGAAAAGAGGAATTCTTATTGCCTTATCTTCTAAGAATAAGTTAGGATTTATAGATGGATCTATTGTTGAACCTAAGATCTCATCGGAAAAATACAAACATTGGAGTCGTTGTAACAATATGGTCACTTCTTGGCTGCTGAATGCTCTCTCAAGGGAAATAGCAGAAAGATGGTCACTTCTTGGGGCTGAATAATGTTTATTCCAGGCTTAAGAGCGATTTGCTGATGATCTCTCCACCCCGTTAGTCAATCTTGCCTACTCTTTGTTGATCTGAGATGAGAAGTAGAGAGAGGTACAAATCATTGGCCAACCATCAGAGGTAGCTTTCTTCTCTGCAAAACAACAATTTATTCCCCTACCAATCCTAAGAAAAGGGTCTTCACATCAGGATAAAGGGGGTTTGTTTTGAACTTATGTAAAAAGAGAAATCATCGTGTGGAAAATTATTATAAACTAATTGGTTTCCTTGAAGAATTTAAATTCACTAAGTCTAAGAAGTTTGTGACAGGTGCTAGAGTAATGCAACTCATACCAGTGAGGATTATGAGGCCAATGCCAACAACCGAGGGGATAGACAAATGACATAGAATCAATATCACAATATCTGCCATCTTTTGTAGCAGGTGAAAATTGGATCTCTAGGGAAACAGGTTCCTACCGACACTGCTATTGCCAATTGTGCTGGTATTTCTGATGCTTCACCTTTAAATAAACTTTATGTTAGTGTTTCTATTAATCATGTCGCTTGGATATTGGATTTTAGGGCATCTGAACACATGACCCCAAAATTAACTCTATTATTCAATGTTCAAACTCTTTTTAAACCTATCTTTGTCAATCTGCCCAAACTACTCAGAGTACAAGTTTTTCGGTCATGATCTAAAAGGTCATCATTAGCACCCGCCCTAACTTATTGCGGGAGAACCATACTACACTCACCCTTACTCGCCTAAGGGTTACTCTCACATTTATATTATACTAACTTCATCTTTACCTAGTTTTAAAACTCCATTATTGATTAATTTAATAAAGTGTCAAACCATCAAAATCATTAAGTCACTAATAGAGTATGAAAACCTCTATTTTTTACATCCCCAGGACCTGAAGTCACCATACAAGAACATTTCAAAGCAACTAAGTCTGGAAATAAATAGAATGTCCCAAAATCATAACAAAAAGGAATCGTCTTAGTCCCAAAGAAAGGGACATCAATATCATAAGAAGATCTCAAGGTTTCCCAGACATAGTGCTCACCCTCAGAATTGGGTCTGAACTACTAACTAGAGCCGAGGTAGCGTGTCAACCACCAGAAGATGTTCTATACTCAATAAAAAGAAGAGTACAGGTAGCATTAGTATATCAACAAGTACTGGTAAGCATCATAGGCCGACTAACTCAACAATGTGCAAGTAAGCAAGCCAAACAAGTATAAAAGCGATCATAACAGAACTCATAACCAATGATATCATTCAACTCAACACATCATATATCATCACAAAATTACAACTCACAAGCTTACTTTCATAGGCTTTCACACATAGTCATTTTCATCGATAACTCATCATTATGTATAATCATCATAAGGCACCCAATGCATATGTATGAATGTATGTATGGAAGATGTGCGTATCATCTCTTATCCTTCTCAACCTCATTATCAACATCATATCATACCGATGTGGTACCCGACCCATTATCACAGTATATCATATTCGTATCGGCATGGTACCCGATCCATCATCTCAACATATCATTACACTGTAAAAGAAATGCAATGCAGTCATTAAGTCACAAGTCATGCTAGAAGGAAATCATAGATGTCTGACTCACAAACAAGCACAAAGACAAGAAAGTTTAAGTACTACAACAAAACCATAGCCTACCTCAATTCCTTATTCAAAGTCACCTTTAAGCCACACTTTTGCCCTTTCTTTCTCGTTTAATTCGTTCTTGATCTATACAACAACAACAACGTACACCCATTTCAATAATTCATTCTGTTTTAATTCGTAGGGATCACAACCCATTAATTTTAGCCATTCACTTACCCTATTTGATCATCTTAGAATTTTCTTATCATTTAAACTTCGTGAACCCTACTTGAATTAGCATAAATAATCGTAATTCTAGTCTCATTAGTATTTTCTAACACCTTAGGATCATCTACTACTGGATTTATACACATTCCCATTACTTTTTACCAATTCTCATGAACTAGGGTTTAACCCTTAAAATCCACCATTAATCCATTTTTAGTGATTTTCTAAGATTAAATGAAGTAAATTCATGTCTAGAATGTAATTACTTACCTTTAAAGATGAAAAACTCTACAAACCTCTGAAAATCGCCTTCCTTAGAGCCTTATTGCATTTTTAAAAAAAGTGGGGAATGAAAATATTTCTGTTTTTTATAACTGAATTTTACTATGCGTTATCGCTGCAGTGGAAAAGTAACTGCTACAGCGGTTAAGGTTTCGCTGCAACGGTTAGTGCCCTTTTTACGGAAGCCACCAATGCGGTTCTTGTTACCGCCGCAGCGGTTACTTTTTCTGTTGTAGCGGTCTGAGGTAGAAACTCGGGACCTCTCTTCAGTTTTCCTCATTTTATAATACACACCATGAATTTCGACATCGCGAACCAATCCCTCTACGATAAACGCTATAACCGGAGTTCTATAACTCCATTTTAGGTGTCGAAAGTTACTACAGCCTCCTATACTCGTTGGTTATCCAACTATCATATCAAACCCGCTATTACCAATCACATTAATACCAAATTTCTTTCAACTACTACATCCTCAAGAATAAGCCAATACTAGACTAGCCCTGAGTTCCTCAAAATTTCACTAAGGGGAGTCTAGGTGCAACTTCTACCTCCTATTTCATCATAACGACATTTTGGGTCGTTACATTAGATACTAATTTACCATTCGTTCATCCCTGAATGACAACTGGCCCGAAAAAAAAACATAACAACTGGAATATAGTGTACCTGAGTCAATGAACAAGTGTGGATACTGCTTACGCATATCTGCTTGTCTCCCATGTAGCTTCCATAATGGTACAGTTCCTCTACTGAACCTTCACACAAGGATTAACTCATGCCCTCAACTTTCTCACATCTTTACCTAGAATAGCAATCGATTCCTCTTCATAGGACAGTTCTTTATCAAATAGTTCTAGGTTCTAACGAATAATATAGTCAACATCTCCATGGTAATTCTTTAACATTGACACATGGAATACGGGGTGAACCTCGGACATACTAAAGGGTAAGGCTAACCTGTATGCTACTGACCCTACTTCCTTCAACACCTCAAAGGGTCCTATTGTCACGATCCAATTTCTTAGGTCATGATGACATCTACTATAACCCACCAGTTGGTAAGCCAAACCATAATCCAAAACAGCTAGTAACGGACTATCAAGAAAATGAAAGAAAGCAGCGGAATGAATATGATAAAGAGACAACTATATATAAAGCAACCCCAAGACCTGGTGAAGTTAGTACAAGAGCTTCTAATACAACAGGAGTACAAAGCAAAATACAACATAAATCTAAGTACAATCCATCTCTGGAATACAAAATAAAGATCAGTCCAATCAATAAGAGGGAGAGCAGAAATACACTGAACATCAAGAACTCACCCCAAATCTCCAATCCATAGCTGCTCTGCACGATGCACACGTCAACAAAGAGAACTCGTACTATGATCTGCACGCTGAAAAAGTGTAGTATGAGTACCAAACACGTGGTACTTAGCAGGCATCGACCAACTGAGCTCCAAAGATAATGCAGCATAAATAACATATAAAGTAGGAATATAACCTACAGGAAACTATCTAAGGAACTAAACATGATAATGCCAAGGGAACAACAAGGATAAACTATCCTATTCTAACAGTATTCAGGAACTAACATACAACATCGTATATCACTAACCAATATATCGATGAAGAGTGCAAGAAGGATACAGAGTAGTATGCAAGGCCAAAGAGTACATATACAATATGAATAGATAAAGAAAGAGAGGGATATACGATAATACCATATATATATATATACACATATAGGACTAACTCAAGGGTAATAACCTGTGGGAGTCAACCTAATCTCTCAAGGATCATAACAAAGTAGGAAAGCTAATACTAGCATAATTAGAGTCCTTAACCATAATGTCTAAGAATGAGATAATCTAACAGTAACATATCTTACCATGAAAAAGAAAAGGGAACTAGAAACGTACCAACAATATTGGGTACCAATCCATAATTATTCTACCACGAACTAACCGGTTAGTCTGGACAAACAATACCTAATCGGGCCCTCATAAGCCCAGAAGGTTCAAGCCAACACTGAGCAAACAATAATTATAGCTTATACCTATACAACCCCCCATAAGGCCGATAGATATAAGCACCAAACAATCACACTAGTGATAGGCAATTCATTTGAATGAATGAATACAACATAAACCAATAGTACCATACCCAATCCGAGTGCCATAATATACCAAGTGCCATAATATAACAAGTTTATACACCTCCTTCAGCTCAGTAGCTCGAAAAGACAGGACCTACGACGACCATCCTTCTCCGCCACTGCAGTTCACCGATGAAGGGGCCCTTAGGGGACTCAAAATATTCGTATACACTGCCTGATCCCAAATCAGGACTTCCAATAATCATCATAATCAATCTACTCCGTCCAGTATCGGAGAGATATATAAGTATAATATGTGCACAGACTCGAACCATGACTAAAAGAGTGTAAGTTTGTAAATCCATTGCTCGAGATCAAGCTCGGGACTAAATTGGCATAATAGCATAGAAAAGATCAGAATATCTCTCGACCAAAGTAAATAGTAGTGGTAAAAGAGTGGATAAATAATGGAGGACCAGAATCAATCTCGATCTAATCTCTAAAATAGCACATTTAGTTTCAAAAGCTCATAATGCATTAAGTAAGGTGGTACGATTCCCATTATAAAAGAATCCATTTTAAAAGTGAAAAGTGGGAATAAATCCCTTTTTGGAAAACAGTAGTAAAATCAAGGTTTTGGTCAAAATCGTACCATTAAGTGAGCATGAATACGCCTAAAATTATGCATGTTGTCACTAGTATCCAAATTATACAACCATAAGCGCCTAAGAGTCTGTAATTTTGAATCATATCCCCTTTAGGGATAAAATACTCACCTGGAGTCCAACTGGTATTGTAACCATGACCTCGGGTCCAACAATATTTAACCAACATAATAAAGCCTCATAACTCAGGTAACTATGGTAATCAGGGGCATGAAATCACTACAAGGATCTAATTAGGGGACTACCGCTCAAATCACTAAGTTAAATGGTAAGTCTTATATCAAAGGGTCCGTAATGTCAATTTATGACTAAATAGTCTATAATTAAGGATAATAGGATTCTGGGGCCATAATAGGTATCCTAGGCTAGGGTTCAGATCACATTTCAATCCCAAGTTCCCTAAATAGACTAAGTCATGACATACTAGTCATAATCCGATCCAATAATTCCTACCTAGCATGCAATCTATGCAATACACAATATCATAGAGAAAAGTAGACCGAAGCCTACCTCGAAGCCGTACCGCAATCTCGGACCGCCCACAAATCGCTCACCTTTGCTCCATAATCCCAAAAATGAAGTTGCACTATAAAAATCATAATCTACATGTTAATAGGAGTAGAACAAGACCCATATCATAATATAATAGCTCGGGCCAAAATTTGGGTCAATAACTAGCCCGTGGGGCCCTCAAATGAAATTCAAAAATTGAATTTGTCACGAGGTCCCTCTAAGGACAAGGAATATGTGCTCAATAGTTGATCACAAATTGGGGCCTAAATTAGCTCACGAAGTTAAGGAATTAAAGACCTAATTTCTAAGAATTTTCAATGAAAAAGGGATGGAATTCGACAGGGAAAATAATGAAAAATGACAAAGAGTGTTGAACTAGCTTACCTTAGCTTCAATGAATGATTTCCCACACTCTCCCACATTTCAAGCTACAAAAATGGGGAAAAGGCCCTAAAGAAAATGAGGGAAAATCGAGTGAAGAAGAGAATATAACACTAGCATTTGCCGCTAAAGCGACTATTGGGTCGCTTAATCGACTACCGCTCAAGCGACGATTGATCGCTAAAGCGATGGGTTAGGAAAGGGGGGGTTTGCTTAAGCGACACCCTGGTCGCTAAAGCGACTATCACTTAAGCAATAAGATGGTCGCTAAAGTGACCATGGATCGGCTGTTCAACATCGCTTAAGTGATGGCTTTGCCGCTAAAATGGCTACTGCTTAAGAGACTCCCAAGCCGCTTAAGTGACTGCACCAACAACTTGAGGCATCAGATTTTTCTAAGTCCAAATGAACTCTGATCAGGTGCTTGGGATTTATTCGGAACCTCGTGCATGCAAATGAACTATGCTACCATACAAATTTGATATTTTGGACTCAACAAAACCATCAAAATTTTCAACGGAGGTCGTTTCGACATAATGTAGGGCCCACACCTATAATTCTATTTTAATCAAATTCTACCCAATAGCCCTAAATGAGTTTAGGAGCCTCGGTACCTGAACCAAGGGTATCCCTAGCCTAAAATCAATATTTCGGAGCTGATGACGCTGTTAGAATTCTCATCCAAGGCCGTTTACTAGGAGTTTTAATCCGAGACCAATTCCTTAATAGTAAAAGCTCCAAAACAGGAAAATGAGACTAAAATTGAAACGAACTATCCGATGACCAAATCGACAATTTCGACAAGTCATAAATGACCTGTTGCTTCTATGGGAAGGCTCAAAATGCCGAAAATGCATGGAAAATGAGAAAATGAACTGAAGGGTCATTACAATATCCACTACTAAAAGGAATTTCATTCCTGAAAGTCAATGGATAGGAAGAACCCAAAAGCTCGAAAAGATGAGGTACTGTGCCCGCATGTCTCCCTAGATAACCTCTAAGCAGAAACTAAGCATCTAAGGGATTTTTCTATAAGTATCCCCTTTTCAACCAACTTTCTTACTTCACTTTTAAAAAGCCAAAACTCATCCTCAGCAACCAACTGGCCTCCAACTGAACCTAGAATGATTGATGCACGTAAATCCAAACTAAAACACACTGATAACACACCGATACAAGCACAACTAAGCAAAAACTCAATCAAACTAAAGGCGATCCAAGGCATGAATCATGCAGCCAACTCCAATTTCTAAATCTAACCTTCTTTTGCTTTTCCAAACTTGCTATCTACTTTGTACCGTATAAAATATCATCTGAGTTCTGTCAGCACAAACCCATCACACTGTTCTTGAAAGACTGAAGTTGATCTACTGAAAATCCATAATGGCAAGCATAAGAATAATCCCCTAAGGTGCTACCTGGACACACAAATGGAGATCACCAAAGCCTGCGATCTCTAGCCAAAGCTATAACTAGTCCAAATGACCCTCAAAATTGACAATCATGAATCCCAAGCATATTCTTTCAAAGCTGAACGATCCACTCTAGAATGCCCCACCGACTGTAGGTGAAACCACGTTAAGCCTAACTTAAGCACACTTGCTTTGTTGGGAAGACATTCAAAATTCTGACACACACTGAGAACCAAGGTCAAGAGTAGTAGAAACCAATACCGTGTGCCAACAGACCATCTTTCTAGTATCTATCAAGCATAATCTATCTGGACTAAAGAGAACCAAACCAGTAGGTAAGGAGTAGGCTTAGTTGGCCTATGGATGAAGTCTCAACTGAGCCAAATTTCAAAATAAAGTCTGCAACCAAGCTCTACAACCCATACCTGACATCTCAACACCGAAGCTAAACCGCTCGATCTCAACTATCCAAACCAATCCTGTTGATGACTAAGCATCCAAATTCCAAAAACTATCATAACTTTCAGCCATTCAAAAGAGTCAAGATCCAAAACTTAAGCCCACAAGTCTTCACTATGATCAAGTACTCAAATCAATCTCACTATCAGAAATCAAGCATATATCCAATGGTTCCCGCAAAGGCAGAAACTGAAAGGTTGCTGAAGAACATAATCACAACGGAGGAAAATCACTGGCTAAAGATACAAGAAATTAACTCCATATCTGTTGAAGGGCATAATGCATCAAGGCATAATCAAGAACTCACCAAGACTGCAAACAGTGCTAATGATAGCCAAAGCTTGAGCAACTTAGAGAAATACAACCTTAGCCTGAATTTGGTCAAACCAATACTCAATGCATGGCAACAAATACCCATAGGCACATATCACCAAGAAAAAACACTCCACAAAGTCACATTAAGCCGAACAACTGCCAAAATGAGAATTTTTTGAATTCACCCATTTTATACCAACTTTAACTCGGCTGGATCATGAATCACATCATAACAAGAATGGAGTACCCAACTCAATATCAGTATCAAGATCAAGACCACTATCAGGAGATGAACTACCCAAATCAGAAGAATAATTCTTAAATTTATTAACCACAGGAATGGACTACAGAAAAGGATAGCCAATGCTAGAATATCAATAGACTAGAAATGCAAGCCTTAGGCTTTCAACATCAGAAATAGGCAATAGAATCGAACTGCCAACTCTAGGACTACAACAAAACCATGGAAGACACCTACCTTCACTCCCTCTCAACAACCAATCTAACTTTGCTAACAGAGAAGGAAAATAACCGACCTCCTCTTACTAAAAGAGAGAAATCAACCAAATAAGTTAGCCGTCTAAGCCAATGAATAAGAATCACAAAAAAGAGATTCTAACTAGATAATACAAATCTAGCCATCTATAAAGTAGGAATCGATCGAGGTCAAAATAATGACAATAATAACAACAACAATAGTGACACCATTATCAGGTATAGGTGGTACCAAAAATGAAAAACCGCAATCATTATCACTCTATAACCATAACAAGGCCAATATGCCAAAGGAATGGGACTTTAACCCAAGTGCTACACCCCAAAGAAAAACCACAATACTGATCCACTCAATCTACTATTGAAAGAATTCATCTACGAGGGTAGTCACATATTCATGAAATCTACACCAAGGCATACAACAACCAATAATCATTGATGGGTATGAAAACCCCAATTCAACACCAAGACATATAATCATTGATGGGTATGAAAACCCCAATTCAATGCCAAGACATATAATCATCGATGGGTATGAAGACCCAATTCAACTCAAATAAAAAGTAAAGGATAGTAAGTTGAATTGAACCTACATCGATAGAGTCTGAAGTCATAGTTCTGATGTGCCCAAAAGAGTGTGAATCTGAGCATGTCCAAACCCAGACTGAGTGTCTGAATTACCAACTGAGGCACTAAGATCACTACCTTTAACTGAAGGTACCACATCTCTGTGAGACTGATCTGGATTAGCTGAATGACTAATAATCCCACACCGGAGACATTTTTTGGACCAGTGATCGGTCTCTCCACAGTCATAACAAACCTCTAAAGATCTAACTCAGTGAGAAACATGAGCTGACCCCAACTGGCTGACCAACTGAAGTCGGGGACACTCTCTACTAAAATGATCATCCTCTCCGTACTCACAACAAATCTCAAGAACTCTAGGCTGGCAAAGAATAAGTGTTGACCCTGTCTGAAAAACTAACTCAAGTTTGGGGCACTTCCTAGATCAATGACTAATATCTCCACAATAAAAATAGGCTCCTGAAACACTCTAATGTACTGTACCTACTAACCTAAAATGGACACCAAGGCCCGAAGAACTATACTAAATACTCTATGTCTGACGAGAACTTTGCCCACTATGACCACTACGATCTACCTGAGAGCTACCCATACTCTGAAGTGTCACCCAAATAGACCTGATAGTCTATAAGTAAGGCTGACCTCTACTGGGATGATTCTAACCTCCATACGAAACACCACTAACACTATAATGCTGACATGGCCTCTTACTGGCACTTCCATATGTATCAATACATTTCATATTTGTAGTCCTCGCATGATCAAAAACTTTAAAGAAAGGTGACCCAGTGGCTATCAAATGTTTCATCGCCAAGCGGAGTGGTAAAGTCAATCCTCTAATAAATCCACACACTATCTTATGCTCTGTAGGAAATAATATAGGAGTGTGTCTGGTCCACTCTAGAAACCTAGACTACCACTCTGAAATTGACAAAGAACCTTGCTGAACACCAATAAACCCAACTTTTGCATGAGAACCACTTGACGTACCAGGCAATGCCACCGACTAAGAAGTATCCACAAAAAGACTCAGAATCCCCAATACTAGATCCTGAAGAATTGAGGTATTCACAAACTCTATCAGAGCCTGCGCTGGCCCCAGACCTTCTGCCTGATGCAGAAGGTCCTCTATATCGATCTCTAACTTCTTAGTTTGATACTGAGCTGAAACTCTGGAAACACGTGCGAAGGTCCCATTTGTACCTATCGAATACCTCTTGCTATCCATCTGGGACAGAGTGGAGTTAAAGAAGTACTTAGAGGTTCAGAGAAATATGAACACATGACAAGGAGTCAAGAATAGAATTTCCTAAGAATACCCTATAACCTCTCAAAGATAGGATACAAACGTCTCTGTACCGATATGCAAAACTCTACTAGACACTTAGCTATTATGCCAACACATCGATAAAACTAGGCTCTAATACCAATTTGTCATGGCCTAACTTCTCAGGTCATGATGGCACCTACTATAACCCATTAGTAAGTAAGCCAACCCATAATTCGAAACAGCTAGTAACAAACTATCAAGAGAAATGAAAGAAAGCAACAAATGAATATAATAAAGAGACTACTATATATAAAGCAACCCCAAGACCTGGTGAAGTTAGTACAAGAGCTTTTAATACAATAGGAGTACAAAGCAAAATACAGTATAAATATAAGTATAAGTCGTCTTTAGAATACAAAATAGAGATTAGTCTAACCAATAAGAGGAAGATCAGGAATACTCTGAATGTCAGGAGCTCACCCCAAATCTCTGATCCATAGCTGCTCCAAACGATGCATGCGTCAACAGTGAGAACTCGTACTATGATCTGTAGGCTACAAAAGTGTAGTATGAGTACCAAACATATGGTACTCTATAGGCATCGACCAACTGAGCTCCAAAGATAATGCAACATAAATAACATATAAAGCAGGAATATAACCTACATGCAACTATCCAGGAACTAAACATGATAATGCCAAGGGAGCAACAAGGACAAAACTATCCTATTCTAACAGTATTCAGGAACTATCATAAAATAACATATATCACTAGCCAATATATCGATGAAGAGTGCAAGAAGGATATAGAGTATTATACAAGGACAAAGAATACATATATAATATGAATAGAGAAAGAAAAAGGGGGATATACGATAATACCATATATATATATATATACATAAAGGACTAACTCAAGAGTAATAACCTAAGGGAGTCAACCTAACCTCTCAAGGATCATAACCAAGTAAGAAAGCGAATACTAGCATAATCAGGGTCCCTAATCATAATGTATAAGCATGAGATAATCAAATAGTAATATATCTTACCATGAAAAAGAAAAAGGAACCAGAAACGTATAGACAATCTCAGGTACTAGTCCATAATTATTCTGCCATAAACTAACCATAATAACCAACAGTAAAGTAATCAGCTAGTCCAACCAAACAATACCTAACCGTTCCCCCATAAGCCCAGAAGGTTCAAGCCAACACTCAGCAAATAACAATCATAACTTATACCTATACAACCCCCATAAGGTCAATAAATATAAGCACCAAACAATCATATTGGTGATAGGTAATGCATATGAATGAATGAATGCAAAATAAACCAATATTACCATACCCAATTCGAGTGCCATTATGTACCTCCAGCTCAGTAGCTTGCAATGGCAGGACCTACGATGACCATCCTTCTCCGGCACTACGACTCACGGATGAAAAGGCACCTAGGGGACTCAGGATATCTGTATACACTACCTAGGGGGCTCACGGACGAAGGGGCCCCTACTCAGATCTAGATTGATTTTGGTCCGTTATTTATCCACTCTTTTTCCACTACTATTTTCTTTAATCGAGAGAGATTCTGACCTTTTCTATACTATTATGCCGATTTAGTCCCGAGCTTGATCTCAAGTAATGGATTTATAGACTTACACTCTTTTAGTCACAGTTTGAGTTTGTTTACTTATTATACGTATATATATCTCTGATACTATACGGAGTATATTGATTATGATAATTATTGGAAGTCCTGATTCGAGAATAGGCAGTGTATATAAATAAACCGAGTCCCTTAGAGGCCCCTTCATCCGTGAGCTACAGTGCCAGAGAAGGATAGTCGCCTTAGGTCCTGCCTTTACGAGCTACTAAGTTGGAGGTGGTTTATACACTTGTTATGTTATGGCACTTGGTACATTATGGCACCCGAATTGGGTATGGTACTATTGGTTTATGTCGCATTCATTCATTCATATGCGTTGCCTATCACCAGTATAATTGTTTGGTGCTTATAGCTATTGGCCTTATAGGGGGTTGTATAGGTATAAGCTATGATTACTGTTTGCTGAGTGTTGGCTTGAACCTTTTAGGCTTATAGGGGCCCGGTTAACTATTATTTGTCTGGATTGCCAGTTACTTTACTATTTGTTATTATGGTTAGTTCATGGCAGGATGATTATGGACTGGTACCCGAGATTATCGGTACATTTCTGGTTTCCTTTTCTTTTTCATGGTAAGATATGTTACCGTTAGATTACTCATGCTTAGACATTATGGTTAGGGACCCTGATTTTGCTAGTATTAGCTTCCCTACTTAATTATAATTCTCGATAGGTTAGGTTAACTCCCTTAGGTTATTACCCTTGAGTTAGTCTATATATATATATATATATATATATATATATATATATATATATATATATATGGTATTATCATATATCCCTCTCTTTCTTTATCTATTCATATTGTATATGTATTCTTTGGCCTTGCGTACTACTCTTTATCCTTTTTGCACTCTTTATCAATATATTGTCTAGTGATATATAGTATTGTACGTTAGTTCCTGAATACTGTTAGAATAGGATAGTTTATCCTTGTTTCTCCCTTGGCATTATCATGTTTAGTTCCTTGGATAGTTTCCTGTAGGTTATATTCCTGCTTTATATGTTATTTATGCTGCATTATCTTTGGAGCTTAGTTGGCCGATGCCTACTGAGCACCAAGTGTTTGGTACTCATACTACACTTCTGAAGCCTGCATATCATAGTATGAGTTCTCATCATTGACGTGTGCATCGTGCAGAGCAGCTATGGAACAAAGATTTGGGGTAAGCTTCTGACGTTTGGAGTATTCCTGCTCTCCCTCTTATTGGTTAAACTGATATCTATTTTGTATTCCGGATATGGCTTGTACTTATATTTATGCTGTATTTCACTTTGTACTCCTATTGTATTAGAAGCTCTTGTACTGACTTCACCAGGTCTTGGGGTTGCTTTATATATAGTAGTTTCTTTATGATGTTCATTCCGCTGCTTTCTTTCATTTCTCTTGATAGTCCTTTACGAGCTGTTTCGAATTATGAGTTTGCTTACCTACTGGTAGGTTATATTAGGTGCCATCATGCCTTGAGAAATTAGGTCCTGACACCTATGTTCCTTTGGCACAACTTGCCCTTCTTACCAAATTGATCACACCCTTCATGGGTGACACCTTCATTAGTACCTTCTCTCCCTTCTTAAACTTTATATCTCTCCCCTTTTTATCTGTATATTCCTTCTGTCGACTTTGAGCCGTAATGAGCCTATCCTTTATGAATCTCACTTTTTCCATATAGTCCTTGAGCATATCAGTGCCCCAAGGCTTCACCTCGAATATGTCAAACCACCCAATTGGGGCCTACATCATTTACCATATAAGGCCTCAAAAAGAGCCATATAAATACTAAAGTGGTAGCTATTGTTGTAGGAAAATTTATACAACAATAAGTATTGGTCCCACTGGACCCCAAAATCTATAACACTCGGAGCATATCCTCAAGCACTTGTATAGTCTGCTTAGACTGACCGTCAGTTTGCGGATGAAAAGTTATGCTCAGGTCCAATCTAGAACCCAACTCGGACTGAAATCTCTCCAGAAATTGGAAGTGAACTTAGACCCCCTGTCAGACACAATTGACATCGGTACCCCATGTGGCCTTACAATCTCCTTCACATAGATCTTGGCCAACTTAGTCACATTTTAATCAACTCTTACCAAAATAAAATGAGCTGACTTAGTCAATTGGTCAACAATAACCCAAATGGAGTCACATTTCCTCAAGGTTTTCGGAAGACCAACCACAAAATCCATCGTTATCCATTCCCACTTCCACTTCGAAATGGGAATCCACTAAAAAGTAACACTAGGCCTCCGCTGTTCTTATTTGATTTACTTGAAGTTTTGACACTTAACAACAAAATCTACAATATTACGCTTCGTCCTTCTCCACCAATAGAGTTGTCTCAAAACTCTATAAATCTTATTGGAACCCGGATGTATGGAGTACTTGGAATTCTGAGCCTCTGCCAGAATGGTAAGAATCAAGTTACCTACCCGAGGTACACACACTGACCTCGAATTCTCAAGGCCCGCTCGTCATCAAGAATGGTATCCTTCGCCTCCCCTTGTAACACCTTTTCTCTGAGGTTGTTCAATTTCTTATCTTCAACCTGTCTACTCTTAATCTGATCATAGAATGTGGACCTAGCCTATACATGTGCCAACACCTTCCCTTCACTAGTTTCCTGAAATATCAGAAACTCATTAGCCAAATACTGTACCGCTCTCGCCAATAGGCGCCTGGACACCTCCAGCAATGCTAAATTCTCCGTGCTCACTGGTTTTCGACTTAGTACATCCGCCACTACATTAGTCTTACTTGGGTGATACAGAATTGAGATGTCATAGTCTTTAATCAAATCCATCCATCTCCTCTGTCTCAGATTCAACTCCTTTTGGGTTAACACGTGTTGCAAGCTGCGGTGGTCCGTGAACACCTCACGCTTCCCCCTATAAAGATAGTGTCTCCAAATTTTTACAGAAAACACTGATGTCGCCCAAAATATCCCTCCGGAAAAGTATAATGCGATCACTGTCAAATATAGAACTCAACTAGGTTGGGGTCAATCCCACAGGGAATAGGTAGAAGTCTGTTTAGAATACTAGATGGAATAATTGGAAAGTAAGTAACTGGGGGGGGGGTTTGTGAATAAAAAGTGACAGTAACAATTGCTGGTTATATCGAGTTTGTAGACAATGAGAAAAATACACTAGGACTGTGATCCCCAATGATTCCTTAACTCTACCGATTACTTATGGTAAAAAAATTGTCCCGCTATGTGGCATGAAAATTTGACAAGATAGGTTCATCTAAACGTATCTCTACCTTGGTTAGATGAATTTCACTCTTCTCCTCTCGGTCTCCGAGTGTCACACTACTAACCCTTGTCCTGGATCTCAGATAACCATTCCCGCTAAGGCTCAAGTTATTAGATGAAGGTTGATAGCTTCAAATCTCTGTTGTTATCTCCTTTTCCCAATCTCTACCTCTCTCTCGAGCAAGTCTAGAATACAGGTGAGTTTCTAACATTTTCAACCGTTAGAAGAACAATCACAATGAAGGAAACAACAATACATGCATTCACAATGGTACAGAATTGCTTTGCACTTAACCGGATTCGTTAATTCCTCATGGTTCACACAACTCTAGTTGATGAGTTTAGCTACTCATAACTGTAAGAACACAAGAAGAATTCAGAGATGAAAGCATAATTGCACACTCACAATAATGAAGAAAAACGGAAGTATCAATTATCAATAAAACTCGAATTAGGGTTTGTGACTACAAAACCAAGAATATATTTATAAGCTCAAAACCCATATGAAATAGCTCTCCAAACAATGTAATGACTAATAATCGCACATAGGACTATACATGGGTATTTATAGATACAAAGCTCATCCTATCCTAATCAGAACAGGAGAACAAAGTCTGTAACTTTCACAGTATCGTGACTTGGTGTCGTGGAACCAAGTCACGCCATGTAGGTTGGTGTCATGGAAATCAGGCTCAGTTAGACGTCTTCAGAAGTTGAGTCACGCTACCTAGTCATGCCACGTAGGTGTACCCACGCCACATGGATGCTTGGCGTGGAAATCAGACAATTTTTCATACGGGAATGTGACTCACGGCACCACTTACATCACGTGAGTGGCACTCACGGCACGTGAGTGGTGTCTTGACTCCCACTCCGATGCAGATTCTTGTTCTTTCATCCTCAGACACTTCGTTCTTGGGCTTGTTTCTTCTTTTTTGATCATTTTGCCTTCAAAAACCTATTTTCCTGCAAAGTAGGACAGAAACCACATCATACCCACCAAATACACCCAAGTTATTGCATATTTTCCTTGTTTCAAGCATTGAAAGTGCCATGTAACCATGGCACATCAACACCCTCAACTTAGAACGTTTGCATGTCCTCAGGCGAACAAAAAAACACACACATGTACGTTGCTTGATTAAGAGAAACCTAAGGGACCTATGGCAGTCGACTCATTGCCTATTTTCGACCCCTCCTATTTTCAAATCTAAACCAAAGTGTGTATACAGGTAGCATATTATCATGACACAGAAGGGATCAAGTGATGGCACCAGATTATGCACAAACAACTATGCATATAAGCAAACTATATTTTTTGAACAAATAACATCTGATAATGCAACCCATGTACCCTCACAATCAAATAAGTCCCATCCAATCACAGTATACTGATGAATATCAAAGTAAGGACTAGGTCAAAACACTCACTTTCACAAAGAAGTTCAAACAGTGTGCATGAAATACCATAGGCTTGCCCTTATTTTCTACGCCTTAGTTTTCGGACTGTTGGACTAGGATCACTATAGGAATTTACTCGGCTTGTAATGTAGGCTTGGGGACGGGTATGGTACATATGGATGTGGTGAATCAACCCTCCTTGACACTACACTATTTTTGGCTCCAACTTCCAACCTTTCTCATTTTTCTTCTCCCTTATTCTCCTTTCTTTTATTTTCAGATTTTGGGTGTGATTTTATTCACTTTCAAAACAAACTTTTCTCTTCTTTTCACTTTATTTTTTTCTTTCTCTTCACACCTAAACCTGTTTTCTCTTTTTCTTTTACTAACCTCCTCTTCATACCCAACTCAATCTACGCACCACTATAATAGCCACCCTCAACTTAGGCGATTTGCCTGAGGCCTGAGTTGAGGTACACAATGTTCAAGGAGGGACCAGGACCAAGACAGGTTCATTGTAATTAAAATGGGAAGGTGAATAAGCTAATGAAAGAAATAGGTCAATTAAGGCTCAAAGTTGGGATCAAGGGATACTTATTCATTTGGTCTGGCATTTAGGCTAAAAGTGGACTTATTCAAAAACGGCCTATGATCCTTTCCTAATCCCTATCCTCTAACCTAGGCAAGACTAACCGGGCAAGTTCTGGATTGCACACACAAAGTGAACTAAGTACTGACCTCACACACACATAGCACAGGGTTGTATTATCAACTACTACCTATCCAGTTCATGCAATGCTAGCTACCGTTATTTTCCTATAATCCTAGTGACATAACAGGATCCAACAACTGTCACACATAAACATGCTACACACACATACTTCAAAAGAATTTATTTTTTTTAGTAAGGGTATCCTTTAGATAATCAAAAAGCATCAACTTCAAAATTGGACTGCACTAAGGTTCCCCTATTTTTCTCCTAATTAAACACAAAAACACATAATAATATAAATATAAACCTAAACATACCGGTTCTACTATAATAGCACTTTGAGGGAAAAGAAACACGACAACAAAAACCCCCAAGAGGACATATAGACCCACAAATATCTCACACTCTCAACTTATAATCATGCACTGTCCCCAATGCATTAGACCAAAATAAAACAAGGGAGTTAGGAACATACCTGTGGCACCCTAGGTGCATGGGTCTAATGTCGATCAAAATCAAAAATCAAAATAAATGTAGGAATAGTAAGACACCTTGGGTTGCCTCCCAAGTAGTGCTTGATTTAACATTGCGGCACGACACGGGTATCTTGATTACTCAGACTTTATCAAGATCCCCACTGGGTTGTCCTCCAGGGTCATTGAAAATATTTATTTCCAAAACCACCCTCATGTTCTTTGGCTGCTTCATACTTCTGCAAACATTGAATGTGACTTCCTTATTATCCAGCCTGAATTTCAGCTCACCCTGCTCCATATCTACTAATGCTCTATCGGTGGCTAAAAATGGTCTTTCCAAAATTATGGGCATCTCAAAATCGACCTCACAGTCCAAGACAACAAAGTCAGCAGGAAAGATGAAGTTTTCAACCTTGACCAAAACATCACATATTATGCCCACGGGCTTCTTGATCGTACGATCTGCCATCAATAACTGCATCTTTGTTGGCTCAGAGGATCCCAAACCTAATTTCTCAAATACTGCTAGCGGCATCAAGTTAATGCTCGCACCTAGGTCACACAAAGCTCTGGCGAAGTGAACTGACCCAATTGTGCATGGAATTGTGAAGGCACCAGGATCATCTTTCTTTTGCACAAGAGAACGGATGCAATTGCACTACAATGGTGCAAATTATCAACAGACTCGTAACTGACAGTTCTCTTCTTCGTGACCAAATCCTTCAAGAACTTTGCATAACCTGGCATCTGCTCCAATGCCTCAGCAAGAGGAATGTTTAAAGAAAGTTGCTTCAATATGGACATGAACTTCCAAAATTTTCCATCCTCCTTCTTCTTCTTCAATCGCTGAGGGAATGGAGGTGGCGGCTTAGGAATGGGGGTTAGCCCTTGTGGGGATTCTTTTTCTTTCTCATTTTCATCATTCACCACATTCTCATTAGTTTGAGGCTTTTCAACTTCTCTCATGATCTCCCCACTAACACTTTTATTTTCATCCACTTTTTTCTTTAGATGTTGAGGGAAAGGTGGAGGAAGCTTTGGGAATGGAGCATACTTCTTTAGAGCATCCTTTACCTTTTTTGTGTCATTCGTTTGCTCTTCCAGTGGAGCATGACCACACTCAACTTGATATGGTGCCTCAATGAGAGTCATTCCACTTCTTGTTGTGATAGCCATACAATGAATATCATTCTTCGGATTCTGTACGGTGTTGCTTGGAAAGGTGCTTGGCTGACGTTGATTTAGTGCCAATGATATCTGCCCAAACTGTTGCTCCAACTGTTTAATGGAAGTCGAATGGGAATCTACCTTCTGACTTATTCCCGAAATATCTGTCTTAATCTCTTTTAGATAGTTTTCTTGGCTTTCTGACCTCATAACCAATTTATTCAGAAGGTCTTCAATCTTTGAATTTCCAGACTCAGTATCGCGACTACCTGGTGGTACGTAAAGACCATTCTTCTCTCTATAATCATCCTTTCGTCTCCAATCACCGTCCCGGTCTCGTTCTCTATATCTATACCCCGACTTGTTATAATTGTCTCCATAATAGTTCCGACCTTGATTCCCTTGCCTCGAGTTCCAAGAGTCTTGATTAGACCCTTGACCCTTGGCTCAAAAACCCGCCACTTCTCGATATAGGTACTTAGCCTCTTCATCAGACTCACTATCATCATGTATAGACGATTTACCTTATGCACCTACAACATGCACCTTTTCAGCATCTCTGGCTGCTATCTGTTTAGCCAGAAGACCAATTTCTGTCCTCAACTGAGCAACCTCTTGAGCCACAGATTCGTCCAAAGCCCTTTGAGCTATTGAAGCTTCAATAGCATATGTTCCAGCAAGCATTTCTGCCTCCCGAGTATGCCATCCTCGGTTGGTCTTAGTGACATGATCTAATATCTCCAAAGCTCGTTCCCATCTCAAACTCATGAATGCTCCACCAGTGATAGTATCTGCTACAGCCTTTGTGTTGACATTCAAAGCCCTGTAGAATATTTCAAGTAAATTCCTACCACTCATCCTATGAAATGGCACATTCTGCAGCTTTTTTTTGAACCTCAACCATGTCTCATAGAGTGCTTCAGAATGAAGCTGTCTGAAATTATAAATCTCGTCCTTCAACTGCAGTATCTTGGAAGGTGGGAAAAATCTTTCCAAAAATTAATTTCTCAATTCTTGCCAAGTAGTGATGGAACCTCGTGTCAACTCGGCCAACCACAAAATAGCTTCTCCTATTAGAGCGAATGGAAACAACCTCAATCGAATAGCCTCTTGGTCAACTCCAGGAAGATTGTACGACGTGCAGACCCCCATAAAATTCATCACGTGCATGTTTGGGTCAACAGTAGGAAGACCGACAAACACACCCTTCAAGTTTAGCAGATGGATCATGGCACTAGTAATGTCAAACTTAGTGCCCGGAGGTAACTCTGGTGGAATGGTGGCACCAGTCTCTATTGGCTCAAAGTAGGCCAAATCTTCTTCTTCAGGTTCATCATAAACAGGCACATATGGTCTCAGTTGTTCTCTCAGTCGTCTTTGTTGCTCTTCAGCATCATCCAAACGCTGTGCTACTTTTTGCATAGCTCGATTATCTCTTTCTGCTTGACTAGAGCAGCTTGCCTAGCCTGCTCTTCTCGTGTCAATCAAGTGGTAGTTTGATCCGCTGTTTCATGACCAACTGGCTGAATTGGTTGGTGACGAATATCTCCCGCAACTGCGGGATCCTGAACTCCTTCAGTATTCACCATCCTTCGATTAGATCTCAGAGTTCTTTCAATTTCAAGATCAAGTGGAATCAGGGGATTGTCTTGACTCCTAGTATTTGGCATACACCGGCGTATGCCCTCAAAAGTATATAAAAACAAAACCAATCAACTCTAACCAGTACTAATCAACTCTGTAACCGTATTCCCCGGCAATAGAGCCAAAATTTGATGTCGCCAAAATATACCTCCAGAAAAGTATAATGCGGTTGCTGTCAAATATAGAACCCAACTAGGTTGGGGTCGATCCCACAGGGAATAGGTAGAAGTCTGTTTAGAATACTAGATGGAATAATTGGAAAGTAAGTAAAACAGAGGGGGTTTTGTGAATAAAAAGTGAAAGTAACAATTGCTGGTTATATCGAGTTTGTAGACAATGAGAAAAATACACTAGGACTGTGATCCCCAATGATTCCTTAACTCCACCGATTACTTGTGCTAACAAAATCGTCCCGCTATGTGGCACGCAAAATCTGACAAGATATGTTCATCTAAACGTCTCTCGACCTTGGTTAGATGAATTTCACTCTTCTCCTCTCGGTCTCCCAGTGTCGCACTACTAACCCTTGTCCTGAATCTCAGATAACCATTCTCGCTAAGGCTCAAGTTATTAGATGAAGGTTGATAGCTTTAATTCTCTGTTGTTATCTCCTTTTCCCAATCTCTACCTCTCTCTCGAACAAGTCTAGAATACAGGCGAGTTTCTAACGTTTACAACCGTTAGAAAAGCAATCACAACGAAGGAAACAACAATACATGCATTCACAACGGTACAGAATTGCTGTGCACTTAACCGGTTTTGTTAATTCCTCATAGTTCACACAACCCTAGTTGATGAGTTTAGCTACATATAATTGTAAGAACACAAGAAGAATTCAGAGATGAAAGCATAATTGCACACTCACAATAATGAAGAAAAACGAAAATATCAATTATCAATAAAACTCGAATTAGGGTTTGTGACTACAAAATCAAGAATATGTTTATAAGCTCAAAAACCATATGAAATAGCTCTCCAAACAATGTAATGACTAATAATCGCACATAGGACTATACAGGGTATTTATAGATACAAAGCTAATCCTATCTTAATCAGAAAAGGAGAATAGAGTCGGCAACTTTCACAGCATCGTGACTTGGTGTCGTGGAACCAAGTCACACCACGTAGTTTGGTGTCGTGGAAATCAGGCTCAGTTAGACGTCTTCAGAAGTTGAGTTACGCCACCTAGTCACGTAACGTAGGTGTACCTACGCCACGTGGATACCTGGCTTAGAAATCAGGCATTTTTTCATATGGGAATGTAACTCACGGCACCACTCACGTCACGTGAGTGGCACTCACAGCACATGAGTGGTGTCTTGAATCCCACTCCGGTGCAGATTCTTGTTCTTTTATCCTCAGACACTTCGTTCTCGGGCTTGTTTCTTCCTTTTTGTTCATTTTGCCTTCAAAAACCTATTTTCCTGCAAAGTAGGATAGAAACCACATCATACCCCCCAAATACACCCAAGTTATTTCATATTTTCCTTGTTTCAAGCATCGAAAGTGCCATGTAACCATGGCACATCAAACACCATAACTGCCAATTCCAAGTCATGTGTGGGGTAATTTTTCTCATAGGAATTTAGTTGTCTCAAAGCATAAGCAATCAGTTTCCAATCCTGCATCAAGACTATACCTAAACCCAAATATGAGGCATCATAAAATATAATAAAATCCTTACCCTCGATGGACTGGGTTAGTACTGGAGCCAAAGTCAATAAATTTTTGAGCTTTTGAAAGCTCTCTTCACACTTTTCATCCCATTTAAATGGAACTTATTTCTGAGACGAAGCAATAGCAACAACTCCCTTAACAAACCGACGGTAGTAACTGGCCAACCCCACAAAATTATGGATTTCTATCACATTCATCGATCTGGCCCAATTTTTAACCGCCTCAATCTTTTAAGGGTCCACCATAACCCCTTGTTTAGAAACCATGTGCCCCAAGAAGGACACCAAAGACAACAAGAATTCACACTTAGAGTACTTAGCATACAATACGTCTCCTTCAACGCCGTTAACACAACACACAAATGAGCTTCATGCTCTTCCTCACTCTTAGAATAAACAAGTATATCATCAATAAACATAATAACAAATAAATCGAAAAAAGACTTAAACACTCTATTCATCAAGCTCATGAAAGCAGTTGGGGCATTGGTCAAGCTAAAAGACATAACCAGAAACTCATAGTGCCCGTAACAAGTTCGGAAAGCAGTCTTTGGGATGTCCTCTGCCCTAATTTTTAGCTGATGATAAACCGACCTCAAATTAATCTTAGAGAACACTGCAAATCCCTGTAATTGGTCAAATAGATCATCTATTCTAGGCAAGGGATATTTCTTATGAATGGTCTCCTTATTCAACTGGTAGTAGTCTCTGCACATCCTCATACTACCATCTTTCTTTTTCATAAGCAACACTGGTGCACTCCAAGGAGAGACACTTGGCTGAATAAAGCCCTTTTCTAACAACTCTTGTAATTGGGATTTCAACTCTACAGGTGCCATACGGTATGGAGGAATAGAAATGGGTCTAATCGGCAACTCTAGGTCTATATGAAAATCAACTTCTTGATTTGGAGACATACCTAGAAAATCATCCAAAAACACTTCCAGGAATTCATAAACCATTGGAACTGATGCTATAGGAGGGACTACGGATTTATCTTCCCGAATATGGGCTAGAAACAACCTACACCCTCTCTTTACTAATTTTTGAGCACGAATTGCGGACACAACCATCAAAGGATTAGGCTTAAGAGTACCATCCTATTCTAACTTCACTTTCTCGGGTAGTGCTACAGTGAATGTTTTGGCACAACAATCAAGAACAACATAATGAGGGGACAACCAACTCATCCCTAAAATAATATCAAATTCCTCCATATCTAGAATGACTAAGTCTGCCAAGGTCTTAAACCCCATGAACATCATAGAACACGCATGATAAACCTAATCAACACACACAGACACCCCGACCAGTATAGAAACATACATGGGAGCATCGAGATATTCACAGTCTAAGTTCCAACCCATAGTAAATTTCATAGACACACAAGAGAAGGTGGAACCAGTAACAAACAATACAGAAGCTATATGATCACAAATAAGAATAGTACCTGTGATTATCACATCAAAAGCTTTTGTCTCACGATGAGCCAAAATTGCATAGAGATGTGCTCTGTCACCACCTTGTACGACACCTCTACCACCCTGAGATCCATTTCTACCAACTTGTCCTCCTCCTTGGTTGTCCTGGTTGCACCCTTAGCTTGTCCACCATGCCCACTTTGTGGATGACCCCTATCGTTTCCTCCTCTACTACGACCTGCCGAAACTAGAGCAGTAAAAGTTGGCTGCTGTGTCAGCTGACCTACAGACAAGAAATTAGGACAATACCTCCTGACATGTCCCAAAACCCTACTCTTAAATCATTTGGTTCCCAAAATAGGCCTTTGAACTAAAAAGGAAGAAGGCGTGTAGCTGCCGGCTCAAGAAGGCTGATAGCTTACCCCAGACAAGCCCTTTACAGATACTGACATAACTGAATGGTAGGGCTTAGAAGAACCATGCCCCTTTGAGAAGGTACCACTGAATTGGCCCGAGGTTCGAGCCTTCTTCTTCTCTGCCTTTACCTCTCCCCATTTCTCAAGTGCTTCAGCCTTCTTAGTGAATTCAACAACATCCTGAAAGGACTTACCAGACTCAAAAGCATACTTGGATTTTGTACCTTGGAATACCGGGGGATTCATCTTCATGAAATTATAAAATAGCGCATGCTTATCATCAGTTATCACCGGTCCAAGTACCTGTTGGGGATACACCTCTATTTCAGAGCCTGCATCCATCATGGGTACTACAACAACGATATATTACAAGGTTATAGATGGAGCAGCCAGAACCACTATAGTGTAGCCAGTGCCAGCCAAGCTACCCCAAAACCCCAACACTTTTTGAATTACCTCTGCATACAAAGGTACCTGAGCTGCACCATTTGGTGCTGGCACCACATTCTCTGGAGCTATCATTTCTTTTTCCTCAACTACCTACTCTTTATTCTGAGCATGTACTGGAGCATCTTATTATGGGGGAGGGGTTGGTGATCTTTGTCTTTTCATCTCCCATCTGCCTGTGCTCTACCCCTAACAGGCGCTGCTCCCCTTCTTTTCCTTCTTGCTCTGCCCCTAACTCGAGGCCTGCCCTAGACTACGACCCCAACGGCTAGTGCTGGTATGGGTGCAGGTACTACTGCTGCTGCTCTGGTAGAATGAGTATTCACCATTTGTGAATAAGAGTGAATGAATCAGATACCAATTTAGATCACCAGATACTAATTGAAATCAAGTAATAGAACGACATGAAAAAAGAAATGAAATTCTTTTCCTAAAGCCCTGTAGCCTCCCAAAGAAAAGTACAATCGTCTCCATACTGTTCTACAGGACTCTACTAGACATGTTCTTGTACGACGAGATCTACGAATCCAGTGCTCTGATACCATCTTTGTTATGACCCAAACAGTCATAATTGGCACCCGCCTTAACATATGGCAGGAGAACCATACTACGCTCACCCTTAGTCACCTAAGGGTTATTTTTACATTCATAGTATACTAACTTCATCTTTACCAAGTTATAAAACTCCATTATTGATTAATTTAATAAAGTGTCAAACCATCGAAATCATTAAGTCACTAATAGAGTGCAAAAAACCTCTATTTATTACATCTTCGGGACCTGAAGTCACCATACAAGAACATCTAAAATCAACTAAGTCTAGAAATAAATATAATGTCCCAAAAACATAACAAAGGGGAATCGTCTTAGTCCCAAAGCAAGGGACGTCAACATCATAAAAAGATCTGAAGGTTGTCCGAATATGGTGCTCACCCTCAGAATCGGGTCTGAACTACTAACTAGAGACGAGGTCGTGTGTTAACTGTCGAAAGATGTTCTGCACTCAGCAAAAAGAAGAGCACAGGTAGCATCAGTACATCAACAATTACTGGTAGCATCACAGGTCTACTAACTCAATAATGTACAAGTAAGCAAGCCAAGCAAGTATAAAAGCAATAATAACAGAACTCATAACCAATGATATCATTCAACTCAACACATCATATATCATCACAAAATTACAACTCACAAGTTTACTTTCACAGGCTTTCACACTTAGTCATTTTCATCGATAACTCATCATCATGTATAATTATTATATGGCACCCAATGCATATGTATGAGTGAATGTATACAAGATGTGCGTATCATCTCTTACCCTTCTCAACCTCATTATCAACATCATATCGTATCGGCGTGGTACTCGATCCATTATTATAGCATATCATATTCATATCGGCATAGTACCCGACCCATCATCTCAACATATAATATTCGTACCGATGTGGTACCCGACCTATCATCTCAACATATCATCACAATGTAAATAAAATGCAATGCAGTCATTAAATCATAAGTCATGCTAGAAGACAA
This sequence comes from Capsicum rhomboideum, assembly GCA_031232105.1. Classification (NCBI taxonomy): domain Eukaryota; kingdom Viridiplantae; phylum Streptophyta; class Magnoliopsida; order Solanales; family Solanaceae; genus Capsicum; species Capsicum rhomboideum. Next base: position 105,805,011 of record CP124719.1, on the reverse strand, counting down.
TCATAGATGTCTGAATCACAGACAAACACAAAGCCAAGAAAGTCTAAGTGCTACAACAAAACCATAGCCTACCTTAATTCCTTACTCAAAGTCATCTTTAAGCCACACTTTTTCCCTTTCTTTCTCGTTTAATTCGTTCTTGATCTATACAACAACAAGAACATACACCTATTTCAATAACTCATTCTGTTTTAATCGTTAGGGATCACAACCCATTAATTTTAGCCATTCACTTACCCTATTTCATCATCTTAGGATTTTCTTATCATATAAACTTCATGTACCCTACTTGAATTAGCATAAATAATCATAATTCTAGTCCTATTAGAGTTTTCTAATACTTTAGGATCATCTCCTACTGAATTTATCTACATTCCCATCATTTTTCATCAATTCCCACAAACTAGGGTTAAACCCCTAAAATCCACCATTAATCTATTTTCTAAAGTTAAATGAAGTAAATTCAAGTCTACAATGTAATTACTTACCTCCAAAGATGAAAAACTCCACAAATCCTCTGAAAATCACCTTTCTTAGAGCCTTATTGCGTTTTTTTTGAAAAAATAGGAAATGAAAACATTTTTTGATTTTTAAAACTGAAATTTTACTGCGCGTTACCGCTGCAGCAGAAAAGTAGCCGATGTAGCGGTTAAGGTTCCACTGCAGCGGTTCACGCCCTTCTTATGGAACCCGCTACTACAGTTCTTGTTACCACCATAGTGGTATCGCTGCAGCAGAAGGTAGAAACTCGAGACCTCTTTTTATTTTTCCTCATTTTATAACACACACCATGAATTTTGATAGTGTGAACTAACCCCTCCATGATAAACGCTATAACCGGAGTTCTATAACTCCGTTTCAGGTGCTGAATGTTGCTATGGCCTCCTATACTCGTTCACTATCCAACTATAATATCAAACCCTGTTATTATCAGTCACATTAATACCATATTTTATTCAACTATGACATTCTTAATAATAGGCCAATACTAGACTAGCCCTGAGTTCCTCAAAATTTTGCTAAGGGGAGTCTAGGTGAAACTTCTACCTCCTATTTCAGCGTAATGACATTTTGGGTCGTCACATTTTCAAACAAGGTCTGTGACTATTATACCTAATCACACTTTGCATCATGTGCTATTTGTACCTAGTCTTAAACAGTGTTTTAAAAGGCGGAGGCGTAAGGCGAGGCGTTTTACATGTCACGGGGCGAGGCGTAAGCCTCATGAAACTTTAATTTTAAATATTTTATAAATTAATATTATTAGAAAAAATATTTTAAAAAAGGATAAATCACCAAAAAAATAAGTAAACTACATACACAAATTATAAAAAATAAAAAATAAATGGAGTATGTATCTCAAACTATTTCAGGTAAAAAAAACTAATCAAAGCAACACAATACACTCAATATATAACGTCAAAATTTTATATAATAAAGTAATAAACCATTATATGTCCTCAAAAATACAAGTTTGTCCAAAAAAAGTGCATAATTAATCAACCCCCACACCTATTTGGGAACAAAATAGATAATTCTGAATTTCTGATTCAACATTCAGTCACTATCAAAAAAGAGCTCTTCATCATCATTCATATTGCCAATCAATTTTTTAAAATTTGTTGTAGTATGTCTAACTTCATCAACGATCTAAAAACCCTTTTAATTTGTTTCACTATGGGTATTGTAGAAATCAAAGAGTTTAAATACTCTTTAAGTTTAAGTTTTTAATAAGTAAAATATTTTAGTCTTTTTACTCTTCAAGCTTAAATTAAAGATTAAATAGGAAAATATATTTTAATTTTTAGTAGTTCACGGGGCTTACGCCTTGATAAAAAAATGCGCCTCACGCCTAGGAGTACGCCCCAAGTGGTGAGGCGTACGCCACAAAGCCTCAGTGCGTTTTAGCTTCGACTTGCCCCGAGGCTCGCCCCGCGAACTCCTTTTAAAACACTGATCTTAAATATAATTTCCTCTCTGTGCACAGGCTTTGTACACAGTTCAATTCCATTTTGATTTTCTCCTCTGTTTGTGCCATCTTACAGGCCCCTTCAAGAAAGAGGCTAGTGGTGCTTGGTAGAGTGAGCAAGGGTTTATATATTCTTCATACTAGCAGCCAACTCATGCCTAGGGCTTCAGATTCTAGTTCAAATAAGATTTCTGCTTTTTCTCTATGTAATAAGGTCATTAATCAGTGTTCAAATTCTGCTCAATTTTTAGCCAATGTGACTTCTACTATAACACTTTGGCACAACAGATTGGGACATCACCTATTTTGCTTAATTTTTAGCCAATGTGACTTCTGACGTAACACTTTGGCACAACAAATTGGGATATCTCCCACTTCTAATATGAATTTTACTCATACTATTTTATCTATTGTTTCAAATTCCTCTAATTTGTGTGATTTATGTGCTAAATCTAGGCAAACTAGGACCTTTTTACCTTCTAGCACTGCTACATCAAAACAAGTTTTTGATCTTATTCATGTTGATACATGGGGGCCATAAAAAACACCCACACATGATGGATTAAAATATTTCTTAACAATAGTAGATGATTTCAGCAGGGCAACATGGATATTTATTTTAAGCACTAAAGCAAATCCATTTACCATTCTCAAACAATTCTTTGCCAAAACAAAAGGATAATTTCAAACCCCATTTCAAATACTTAGATCTGATAATACCTTAGAGCTTGGAAGCAGTAAAGAAACTTCCCTGTTTCTTGCTGAAAAGGAATTATCCATCAAACCAGTTGCACTTTCTCTCCACAATAAAATGGTGTTGTAGAGAGGAAGCATATGCATTTTTTGAAACCTGTAGAGCCTTATTATTTCAATCTCATTTACCTACAAAGTACTAGGGTGAGTGTCTCATGATTGCTACTTTTCTCATTAACAATATCCTTCTAAGGTTTCAAAAATGAAAACCCCTTTTAAATTGCTATTTGGACATCCTCCTTCCTATGACACTCTTAAAGCTTTTGATTGTCTGTTTTAAGTTTCCACTCATTTTCTACATAGATCTAAGTTGGATCCTAGATCTATCAAGTGTGTATTCTTGGGGTACCTTTTTGGGAAGAAAGGTTACAAAGTGCTTGACCTTCACACTATGAAGATTTTCATATCTAGGGGATTTTTTTCCATGAAACCATCTTCCCTTTCTCTTCTATTTCTTCAGACTAACATCCTAAATCCACACCTTTTCCCTTTACTATTCTTACTCCTTTAGCATCAGATTTTGATCTTAATCCCTCCCCCATCCCTCTTCCTCCATCCATCTCAACTATATCTCCTTCTCCTCACCACAATCAATCTTCTCCATCTTCTTCTCCATTAATTCCTCATGGTTTCTCTATTATTAACACTCTAAATTCTTTCTCTTCTTCTCTTTTAGTCCCTAATCCTACTTCTACCATATCCATCCCTCTCAGAAGGTCTACCAGGCCTCATAACACCCCTAAACACCTGGCTGATTTTGCTTGCAACTCTGTCTTTCTTACTGATTTAACTACTTCTTATTTTGCTTTCTCTGTCACACCCTCTACCATTCCTTTTACTGCTCTTTCATACTCTAACCAATCTCTTATCACTTCTTCCTCTTATATTCTTGAACCTACAATATTTTCTCAAGCATCTTTACATCATGGGTGGCAGAATGCAATGGTTGTGGAACTTCTTGCCCTAAAATCTAACAACACATGGGAAATTATGAATTTGCCTAAGGATAGGAAGGCTTTGCCCTGCAAATGGATCTATAAGGTGAAGTATAAGCATGATGGTTTAGTTGAGAGATTCAAGGCACGTTTAGTTGTAAGGGGGGAGATTCAAAGGGAAGGTGTTGAGTTTACAGAAACATATTCTCCTGTGGTGAAGATGACTAACATCCGATTTCTTTTGAGCATTACAGTAAAGAAGGATTGGGGTATCTCACAACTTGATGTGAACAATGCATTTTTGCACGGGGAACTTCAAGAAGAAGTGTATGTGAAGTTTCCTCCTAGCATAACACCTCAGTCTCCTACACATGTCTATAAGCTAAAGAAATCACTATATCGTTTACGATAATATTCTCGCCAATGGTATGCACGCCTCATTGCTACTCTTTACTTTAAAGGATATGTTCACTCTCTCAACGACTATTCTCTATTCTCCTCACAACACCTTCATCATAACTGTCTATGTAAATGATATCCTTCTCACTGGTGATGATTAAACATAAATTCAGTCAATAAAATCTTCCTTACATTCATAATTCAAAATCAAAGACTTAGGGCAAGCTCATTACTTTCTAAGTCTTGAAATACTCAGGGAACCTTAGGGGCTTATTATAACTTAGTGCAAGTTCACCTTAGATCTATTACAAGAGTTCCATTGTTTGTACTTGACACCTGTTTCTTCCCATCTTGATCCTTCCTCTCACCTATCTGCTGATGATGGTGTCTTAATCCCTGATCCCATATTATATCGCATACTCTTAGGGAAATTGAATTATCTCACACATTCTCACCCTAATCTATTCTTTGCCGTCCAATACCTTAGCTAATATATGCAAGCTCCTCGCCAACCACACTTTGATGCTGTCCTTCGTTGTCTCTGCTATTTACTTCTTGACCCTGGTTTGGGCATTTTTCTCTCTTCCTCCCCTTTTTTCGATCTAGTTGCTTTTTGTTATTCCGATTGGGGTCATTGCCTTGACTCTCGCAAGTCAATTAGTGGCTTCTTCATCACCTTAGGTGGTTCTCCGATTTCTTAGAAATCCAAGAAATAATCTTTGGTTTCTCTCTCATCGGCTGAGGCTGAATATTGCTTAATGCGTCGAGTTATTGCCAAAATTACTTGGCTGGTTCGTTTTGTCGGTGATCTCTCTGTAGAACCATCTCTTCCTGTTCCTCTCCACTCCCATAGACAAGATGCTATTCACATTGCCAAAATCCTCGTCTTTCACGAGCTCACTAAACATGTCAACCTTGATTGCCACTTTGTGCGCCAACAGTACCTCACCGGTATCATTTCTTTATCTTTTGTCCCTTCTGTTTCTCAGCTTGCCGATGTGTTCACCAAACCCCTTTCTGGTCCCGTTCATCTTTCAAATCTGGGCAAGTTGGGGGTTTCTTCTTCCACACCCTCCAACTTGAGGGGGGATGTTGGAACTAGCTCTGAATTTGGCACAAAAAATTCAAATAAGAAGATGTTGATTCAAGGTTCTTAGTGGGAAATTTCAAAGTGAATCGCAACTATGTTGCTGAAGGTTTGAAATGGAAAAAAGGCACAACTATTGAATTTCTCTCAGCTCTTCAACATGACACCTAGCATATATGTGTCACAATTCCAATTGATGCTCTTATCTGTATGGGAAATTAGTTTGTTACAACATAGCAAATAGGAGAAGACCAAGTGTACAAATAGGATGTCTTTCTCATTTTTTATTTGTTTTTCGTACTTGTATAGAGAAGTAATCAGAGAAAATTTCCACAAAATTTCTTTTCTGCATTTTTCAATTCTTACAAGGGAGAGGTGTTTTCCCGTTAAATGATTCATATGTCAAGCATTTGGTTTTTTCACCAAAATAGAACTTACATCAAAATAATAATCTGGTCGACTTAATATAAGAATTATAAACATGAAATAACATTACATGAGAATAGTATGACCTAATACCTTTCAAACCTAAAATAAAAAATAAGATGATCTAGACTATATACTACTAGAAATTCACTATTCAATACCAAACAAAATGCATTAGTTGTCATTGACTTAAAATCGTATAATATACTAACAAAACTAGCGTTGCCATCTTTGGAAGGTAGAAAAGTTTTAGAAAAAAAAACAAACATAACTTCACTGACATAGCTTTTTCAACGTAATAAAATTGGAAAAGTTTTTGCATAATTAATATTTGACAAATCATTTAGTTTACAGTTGTAGTTATATTTTTTTCCCAACCATTAATGAGACACATAACTTTAAATCGGATTTCATACTAGTGAATCATTTTTCATTATATTTTTTGTTGGATTCGACCTCAATCTTATTAGGTTACATATTTGATAACGAACTAATTATATAAATCTAAGTTCATATTTGAATGGGATCAATGAATTAGGTCTATTTATATGCTCTAAATGCATTTTTATCCTTGCATGTGTTGATTATCAAAATATTGAGTTGCATATTTGATATTGAAAAAATTACATAAAACTACAACTAAACTTATGTATATTACTTAAAATATCAAATCCCCAAACTAATTACAAAATATCCCAAATCTCATTTTCTCTCTCCTTATTCCATATACATTAATCAACCTACTCCATACTTCCACTATTTACGCCTAATACACCAAAAGGAAAGCCTATTTTCAAGGCAACTCAGAAGCGGTTTACCATTTTTGAATTACCGTCCTCTTCATCTCCAACTCTTCAACATCAGACAACCTCCATTAACTTACTTCTTGAATTTCTTTAGGAGGTTAGTATAATTTCATCTTTTTGACTTTACTAAATATAAAATCAACATTATGTAGTTAGTGTTCATTGAAAAGAATAAGCATATTAATGGATGTAGGATCTTCGTTTAGTGTTGGACTAACACAATTAGAGAATAATCCCCTAACAACAAATATTGTTGTTGGGTTTGTTTCTGGCGATTTTGATAAGGATGATCCTGGTTTCCGTAAAAACAGATCTAAACATAGAAACAATCCTGTTATGATGAAGAAGTTAAGAGAAATTGCTGGTAGCAGGAATAAAAAGGTTGTTGCGTCATCTTCAAGGAGGAAAAAATTTGAAGATACATCACGCCCCCATCTACCAAAGGTATTTTGCTTTGTTCTTGGTGATGTATATGCTCGCGAAAAAAATATATTATAGTGTATTTAGTTATTCATATACATAGATCCAATGTATATTTGTGTTTCTGGTAATGTACATACATGTACATATGCATACGGGTTTCTGATACTTCAAATACATTTTCAATTTTGGTGATGTATATGTGGGTTTTATGTTACTGTATATACATAGGTCTAATGCATATGTGAGATTCTTGTACTGCATATACATAGATCTAATCTATAAATGGGTTACTGTTATGTGGGTTAATGCATTTTGGTGATGTATATGTGAATTTTATGTTACTGCATATACATAGTTCTAATGTATATGTGGGATTCTTGTACTGCATATACATAGATCTAATCTATAAGTGGGTTACTATATTTTGGTGATGAATATGTGGGTTTATGTTACTGCATATCCATAGTTCTAATGTATATGTGGGTTTATGTTACTGCATATACATAGTTCTAATGTATATGTGGAATTCTTGTACATATACATAGAAGAGAATGTTGCTTATTTTTAAATCGAAGTTGATAGTTTTTTATCGTAGGAATTTGGATGCTTTGAACAAAGGAAGATGATTTGGTAATTCAAAACTTCAAAATATGAAGTTGTTACTGAATTCAAGGGATTGAACAGACAATAAATATCACCTTGATTGCGCTTAAATCACGTTAAAACCGTTTTTTTCCTTTTATATCGTTAATTACTTATGCAGTTATGTATATGTTAGTGATGTATATGATGGTTTAGTTATGTATATGCCGCGTAAATGTCAGGGATTTGATGTAATTTAGGCAAATGTCGGGAGAGAGTGTAATTAGCTAGTAAACTATTGATATTTATGTTATTTACACTTTGATATTTGATTCTTAGCGAGTCGTTTGATATTTGATTCTTAGCGAGTCGCCCTTCTCGACCTTGGTCGTTGGTCCGCTTGGGCCTTTGTCTTTTAGTCTTATTTGGTCCTCTTTCTAGTTATACTCTTTTGGTTTTTATTGGGCCATTTTAGGCCATTTGATTATGTTTATTCCTCTTTAAAGGAGAAAAATACACAACATAACAAACCTAAGCTCTTAATTATTATGATCCATAATAACGCTTTGAAATAATGTAAAACTTACATAAATTCCAACAAGTTTACCCCTAATTACTCCCTATCCCTACTCTTTGCTAAATTACAAATAATCCCTTTTTTTAGAATTTTCGAAAATATAATTAGCATCCAGATACATAATTTTGAAGTTGAGATACATAATTTTGATTACTGTGATACATCCATTTCTGAAACTATTTGGTCGAGATACATAATACATTAACTAGACCAAAGGGAGATACATAATTAAAATTATGTATCCGAAAATTTATGGGTTTGTGGATGTATCCGACTATTTTTTTTTTTTTTTTTTTAAAATGGATTTAGGTAATTAATAAAAATGATAGGAATTTTATGCAGTTTAGTCAAGATAAGTTGTGGTGTTATGTAGTTTTTCCTAAAATAATTATCAAGCATAATAAAAATAACAATATTTTAGTGATTCCTCATCTTATACCCTTTGAATACATATAAGAGAATATTCACCCCACTTTTCACTCCCCACATTTTAATCATTTTCTTTTTTCTTTTTACCCTCCTCTCTCTTACTTTATCCTTTCCCCATTTTTCATGCCTCTCCTTTTTATCACTTCTTTTTCTCAGATTTACCAATCTCCTACTTTACCCTTTTTCCTCCAATTTTTTAGTTTTCAAGTTTTTCACGATTTCAAGTGGTTTTTTCTCAAAAATCGGAGTGCTTCACAGAATGGAGAAGGCGGTTATGGTGTGGATGGTGTATGGATATGCGAAGGCTTGGTAGTTAATGGTGAAGTGGGCGGCTGGCCGAAGTTTGAGGCAGTGGTGATGGTGTATTTTTTGGTGAAATTGAAACGGGAGAAAGTGTATTTGGCCACTTTTTTGGATGTGGGAATTGTTTTTGAGGGAGGTCTTTCTCTATTAATGAAAAATGGGTCTGTTAATGGATTTGGGTGATGGTGATAAAGACGAATAATGATAATAAATGTGGTGTTAATGGTTGTCGATTAATTTTCTGTTCAAATGTGTGTTAATGATATTTTTCAGTGAGAATTTTGGAATTGTATTGAATGTTAATAGGAGTATGTGCATGAGTGTATATGGCATAGAAGGAGGAAGAAGGAGACTATATTTTTTTTGTATTTGTATTTGACTGTATATTGTATTTATATTTGTAGTTTCATTTATTTCATTCGTTTGTATTTGTATTATATTTTCGTTGATGCACTTCTATTTTAAACAACTGTCTTTTGTTTCTATATGTAATTGACTGCATATTGAATTTTGTATTTGTAGTTTTATTTATTTCATTGTGTATTTATTTTTGTATTAGTAGTTGACTACATCATTTGTATTTTAAAATAATTGAAAAAGAACGATTTATTGTGTTTCTATGAATACTTGTATTTTTATTCATTGATACATATTGTATTTTATTGATACAAATTGAACCACACAAAATATGCAAAGTATCATTTGATACAAATCTTTATATACAAATACAAATGATAAATTTGACATACAAATATAAATGATACATTGCATATTTTGTATATGACAGACTCAAGCAAATACAAATAATGCATATACTATACAAATACAAATGAAAGCTTAAAAAACACGAGAAAGAGATAGAAATACAAAATTCAAAAAAAAAGAAGAAAGATTATAGAAGAGAAGGAGAGAGAGGCAAGAGATTAAGGAGAAAGAAAAAGAGAAAATCATCAACATTTATCTATGATTTGAATAACCTTTAATGCAGCATTATATTTGGTAACATAATTTTTCGTTAAAGTCTCATAAGTGATTTTAGCAACAATAAAAGATACTCTCTTTATTTAACTGAATCTCTCCTTATTTAACTATTTGGATATGTATTTCATCCAAAAAAGTAAGTTGTATTTGTCATTCGAAAAAATTGCTACCGATTGCAATTACAATAATGTTGCTACCAACTACTTGATTATCTCTTAAAGTTTGCTATATCTGAAATTTCCTCTATTTAAAAAAAGAAGATAATCCCTTGTAGTGTACTTTGACTAAGTTCAATGACTATTTTAGATTAAGTTTCGAGGGACATCTAACACATTTTCCTCAGAATTAACAAAAACCTTACCTAGAATCTCATTGATGTAGAAGACTAATAGACTTACGCATTTGCAAGATACACAAGTTTCTTAATAAATTCTTAAATTAGGTGACGACTTTGAACCCTGAACAAACTGGAAAAAACAAGAATAACGTTGTGAACTATTTTAACTAGTTTAAAAAAAGGTGCAACAATAAAGATAAATAGATACTTCTTGTAATTAGTAGTAGTATATATTAATGAAGAGATAAATACTCTTGTAGCCATAGTTAGACTATATATGGTTTTTTTTCCTCATAATAGATTCTTCCCTTTATTTTATGTCACCTCTCGGATGGAATAAATTAGTCCAAATATTATAATCGCAAAATTAATTATAATCCGAGTAACTTTATCGGTGAACCAAACGAGCCCTTAGATTAGAAGTATCCATCGTAAAGAAATTAGAAAAAATGAAAATAAAATAGGAAAATGGAGTCAATTTTCTTGAGGCCCAAGAGTTGACTTTCTTGACGTGATGCCCAAGATCCTTGTTTAATACATAAGTATTTAACAAAGAATGACTCATAGTTATCTACATCCAGAAATTTGATCTCTGCTTTCATGATGGCATCATCAAACACTAGCAGGGAGGCTTTCAAAAGCCGTGAAATTGAAAGAGCTTTAAATTTGTTAGGCAAGAAAAACCAGGCTCGAGCTAAGATTTACTACAGGTTACAAGAGAGAAAGGTAACTTATGCTTTTCAATTTTATCTCTTTTATTTTTCTTCAATTCTCACGGTACTAACTTAGCTTGTTGGCCTTGTTTATTAAATAGCTTAAAACTTATCCTTACTCGTAAAAAATATATAGGTGTTTTGTAATCTTTAGTTTGCTTCTTCTCGTTGTTACTCCTATTTCCTAAATAGTTTATGTTGTCAGCACCCAAAAGAATTTCTGACATTTTTTGTTCTAGACTCTTGGACAGTTTTAATTTCCATAAACCATTTAGACTTTACTGTTTCTTGATGATTTCTTGGTAATTTTTTATATGCAAAATTACTTGGGAAACTTATGAGCATCCCACTTCTCTGAAACTTCTACATGGAAGGAGAACTAATTTTTAGGAGATTTTAGATTTCACTTTTGGTGGGAATTGATCCATTGACTTGAGAACAGTGACCTATCACTGAATTACTCCATCAATTCAATTTTACTTGTCCGCTATTTTGAAAATAATTTTTATTTTTACTTATCACTTTTAACATATCAAGAAAAATAACTATTTTTCTTTATGTTTTACAGTAAAAATTTTACTCTTAACATTAATTGCTTATTCGTCTAATCATTTTTCAATACTTAACACTAAACATCAATTAATAGAGATTTTATGGTAAAATAGTCATGTCATTATTTTCTTAATGCATATCTCAAGTGCAAATATAACAAGTAAAAGTGAACGGAGGGAATATCATCTTATTTCTCAAAGTGAGAATTTTTTTCCCCCACGTATACGCATTGATGATTTACTTTAATCAGTAATGTTGTAGACTTGTAGTTACTTTAATATTTTTTGTTAATTTGTACTCATTCTTGTGAGTATTCTATTTATCTGTAGCTGTTACATTATTGCATTTTACCAGCTGTTTTATAAAGAAGTTTTGACTAAAATAAACCATCATTTAAATTAATTCACCAAAGTAATATGTTTTTTTTGAAAACTTTACAAAATTAGTATAAACGTTATTGACAGTAACATATTAGGTTTTAAAAAATAAAGAACGACAGACGGCGTTAAAGCAGGAATCGTTACTGACAGTAACGTTTTTGGCTTAAAACGTTACCAACAGTAACAAAACTCTGCTACTCTGCCAAATCATCTCTGCAAAGTCTGATGTGGCAGAGTTGCAGAAGTCTCGTTACTGTTGGTAACGTTTTAAGTCAAAAACGATACTGTCAGTAACGATTTCTATTTTAACGCCGTCTGCTGTTCCGTGTGGTCCGTTAATATTTTTAAAACCTAATACGTTACTGCCAACAACGTTTATATTAGTTTTGTAAAATTTTCAAAAAACATATTACTTTGGTGAATTGATTTAAAAAATGACTCATTTTGATCAAAATTCGTCTTTTCATTTTGGTCTCCCTCTTCCCTATTATGTGCAGCTCGACAAAGACAACTTAGCTGAAAAAATAAGAAGTGAGCTACCCTACCCATATTTATATGAGTCAAGGAGAAGGAAATTTGAATATACGAAACAAACTTTCTTGGATTTCTACAGTACAAGTGAAGTGTCACGACCCGAAATCCCATTCGGATCGGACTGGCACCCGAAGCCGATATGGCCTGAGAGAACCAATCTTTGCTCATGAATCTTCGTATGTATATCTGCGTATGAATCTTATTATACCTCATGCAACTATGCGGAAGACATGACTATGGAAACATATGCCATAAATAGAAATATCAAACTTGGCCGTTGGAGCCATTACGTCGAATTGAACATACATCTTCCATTCATATACCCACATATGTCTACAAAGCCTCTAACAGATACATCTATTTATACCACCGTTACAACATCAAAATGAATATACAACTATGACCCAGAAAGCTCCGAATCAAGTGGAGCTCACCAAAACTTCTGCAACTGATCCACAGTCTACTGAGGAGGTCTACTAATGCCTGCACCTGCAACATGTAAGGTAAGTCCCCCGAGGGGGTCAGTACGAAGAATGTACCGAGCATGTAAGGCTAGAGCAATTACATCATACATGAGAATGTCAATGAAATAAATAGGAGAGAATTTTCAATATGAGTAAACCATCATTCTAATTGGAAACTTGTCTATTGCTTTCGTTATGAACATTTTAGGACATTCATTTTACATCCTTACTATTCATAGAATATCTTTCATGTCTACACTCAAGAGACTCTTCTCCTCTATTCATGACCACTATTGTTCTACTACTTGGTTAGTAAATTACGAAAGAATAACATTCATCCACACACACCCACTCTCTTGGTGGATTTAATTACTTATTAATCATACACTGCCCGGGCCCAACTGATCAGTGGGAAATTCATAGAACCATCATGCAGGTGTACATTGCACCTCATGGATAATATAAGGAGAACCATCATGCAGGTGTACATTGCACCCCATGGATAATGTATAGAGAACCATCATGCAGGTGTTCATTTCACCCCATGGATAATATATAGAGGACCATCATGCAGGTGTTCATTTCACCCCATGGATAATGTAACGAGAACCATCATGCAGGTGTCCATTGCACCCCATGGATAATACTCATAATTATACCTCAACTTTTACCAGATTGGTACAAGCATAATCATAACATTACTAGACTTTAGCATATCACATTCCCGGAACTTGGAGGTTGAATATACACATTTGTATGACCTATTGAGGATCACGATGCTATTGGAAACTTTTGCTACTTCTTATGAGATCTTATATAAGTAAGCGTATAGTACCGGCCCTCCACCTTTGGTGGTCTATAGTGACTAACATAGCATAGTATTGGAATTATTCCATCTAGAACTTATAACCTTTAGAATGTGATCCATACCTAATGAAACATCTAGCACCCAAGCGCCTTACTTCTTTACAATCTTATACCCCTTTTGTCTAGCTAGGAAAGTGACACCCTAGAGATAATGACAGTAAAGCACACACTTATATGCACATTTCACTTCACGCGTTTAACTCATGAGATTGACATCTTCACTTATGAGTAATAATCACACTACCTTGCGCCTCATCTCTCTTATTACTCTTACGAAATCTTATGAGATTGGTACTTCTACTTGTGAAGGATTGCTACAAAGATAACCATCATAATTGAGGACTTGGAACATGTCATGATTGGAAAATACTATTCAAGAATAAATAGGTTCTCTTATGTTATTACTCTCTTGAGATCGTTCATTTAGGAATGATAACGTTATGACATTTTTGGAACTTTACGCAATGAACAAGAGACAAAAGAATCATCATGCATTTGAGAATAGGACACATATGAATAACAATATATGTCAACCTGAATTTGAGATACTTCAAACCTCTCGAAATTGAAACAAGTCCAATGTCAATGTGAATAACATGTTGCAGAAACATATGGAAAAAGGAACCTTACATACCTTGTATTCGTACTTACGAATACACAATCCTAGACGTGCATACGATAGTCCCACTCCGTCCTTATGTTTTGTTCTACAACATAAATACATGACGGAACCAACATTAACCACCAATAACCTTATAATGGCATACAACAACAATAAGTCATATGTTTAGCTTTAACATGTCCTTTCCCCCTTAACAAAACCATTGATAAAATCATTATTCCAAAAATTCCACAATATTCCATACATTTACCAACACATGATAACCAATGGCATGTTACACCAAGCTCATATTTTATCCTTTTCCATCACCACCACATCGCAATTCTTCCATCAAATTACTTCAATACACCTCATAACAACAAATCGGCCAAAATCCCCTAATTTATAATTATAGAAAAAGAACATGTTTAAGACCATAATAACACCATAAATGTTGTTATTTCATCCATATCATGCACTTTCATCAAAGTCATAAGTCATAATTCAAGTTACAATCCCATGGATTTCACATCTTTCACAAAAACCAAAAGTGCCATGTCCAACATTTTCAACCATCACCAACATGATATACATATTTTATCATGCTTATAATATGTTAAAATACAATAAGACTCACTTACCCAAGCTTGGAAGATGATGATCTTGCTTCAAGAGTGCCTTAGGGTTTGAGAGCCAAAGAAGTGTTCTTGGGAATTTTCTAGAAAATGAGAGAAAAGCATGTGTGTTTTTCATAATAAAAAATCAGGTTTTGGTCCCTTTTATAGGCCCTCAATTCCATCTTTGGACACTCTTGGCATTTAATGCTTGGTCAATTGAAGAATGGGTCATTTGACCCATTCTTGGCCCATGCTTCCTTTCTCATTTTGGGCCCCCTTTTTGAGCCCAATTCACTCAACCCAATGGAATCAACATTTTATCATGTTTAACTCATTTCATATGCTTTACGATGATATTCCTACTCATGCAATTCATACTCGTAGCCTCAATTCCAAAAGCAAGCGATTCTAGCCACGTATGACCCATTGTGACCAAAAGGGCAAAATCGTCATTTTGACCCCAAATTTGTTCTCGAGTAATTTTATCATACCAATGTGATAATTTACTCATTTCATATATATGATCATGATTGTATAAGAAACGTGGCAAAAATCGGCTTGATACGTCCCCGGGCACCCTTGGGACTTAAACAAAATTTCCAACTTTTGAAAGGTGCGCAGGGGCGGCGTGGCATGCTGCCTGGCGCGCCCCTTTACTGCCTATGGACTGAAAATTTCAGCCCAGAGCGGCGTGGCACGCCCCTGGGCGCGCCCCTCCTTATTTTTTTTTTCCAAATTTTTTGTTTTCGACTTTTCTTCGCGGGTTCGGTTAGATACTTCAAGTCCTATTATTTCACTCACTTCTTAACCTTAATATACTTTGTTTAGAGGTCCTCTTAGCCTCATTTTGATCCCCACGAATGTGCCACAAAAATCACAAAACACCTCTTATGAAAGCCAAATTTCAAATTGCTCATTGTTAACATTACCAAATACATACTTATGGCTTCTCGACACCGAAGTACCTATTGTTTATCGTCATCACATTGGGTTGGGAGTATGCGAAGTACCTATTGTTTGTCGTCATCACATTGGGTTGGGAGTATGCGGGGTGTTACATGAAGCAAAACCGAATGAACCTCTTTCGGTAAGCTTTCAAGATTTACTCTTTTTTTGCTTCTAAGGGCGCAATTTTCCAATATTTTTTCTACTTTTTATCACGACCTCAAACTTCGACCAAGCACATTGTATGACACCTGATAACTTACTCATGATGATCTTACACAACTTTCTCATGGTCTTATTGCTAAATAAGCCTAAGAATCTTAGGATTACTAATAAAATGCTAGATACAACACACGAGATTGCCAAAGAAAACTTCGTCTCGAAAGATCTTGAATTGTTGATTTACAAGGGAATTTAGTTTAAGAGAGACCTTTAAGAGTTGAATTTTATTTTTAAAAAAAGAACACGAGTTATAATTATGTATTAGTAGAGACTCTTTTTGTATTGGCGTTAATAACACATTTTAAAAGCCCAAAAGTTTTCCTAGTTACATAAGGTCTCGTCCTCCCCCTTCTTCCACCCCTACCCATTCTGCCTCTCCTTCTCGCCGCTGCTCTTCCTCCTCCTTGAAATTATCCGGAGAAATGTCAAACATCTCTCTAGATGTTTCAAATATTCCGAAGGATATTTCAAACATCTCTCAGAATATTTGTATAATCAGTACTTTATCGAATTTCACCCTTTTTTGGTTATAATTCAAAGCACTAGAAGAAAAGAGGAAGAAGAGAAGAATAAATTGAAAAAGAGAAGAATTGCGAAGAAAATGAAGGAAGAAGGAGAAGAAGAGGACGACGGTGAAGAAGCAGCGACAATAGTTGAATAAAAATAAGGGAAGGAAGTAGAAGAGAAAGAGAGAGAATAGGGAAATGAAAATTTTGAAATAATTCGAATGAGTCATTGGTCTTTTAAACTTTTTTGGAATTTTAATATCTACCTCAATTTTTTAATATTATAATCCAACACCAAATAAGTTATTTATCATTAATAACCTTTGACTTGGTCAATGTCCCCTTCTCTTTATTCAAGACTTAATCGGTCTTTCTGCCATAATAGTCTTGAGTTACAAATGAATGATCACATTTATGTACTAGTCTCTTAGAGGGTTCGTGTGCAAATAATATTTATGTACAAGTTCTTCATGTTAATAAGATAAGGGTTTTTTCTCTACAAGTTTAGAAGGTTTTTTTCCCCCTAAATATTTATAGAGATCTAGAGTCTTTCTAGAGAAATCTCCATATATTTTTAGAATCTTTCCATAAGTGCTAGCTTTCTTGCACACTAAGTTTCATGCATGACAAAAATAATTATGCCTAAGTGGCATGACAAATAATATGGTCACATTTAGCTTCTTATGTCAAGGACTTGGGTGAGAGGTGTTCGAAAGACCAAAATATCTATTTAACCAAATTTACTGAATTAAATTAAGAATGACAACTGACAAGCAATTAAGTTAGAGCCAATTGATTAATGAAGTAAGTGCAAATTTTAGAGATCAAGATTTAAGTTCTAACAAAGACAAAAATTAAGCAATTTCTTTGATCTACTTAAATTTTGATAAACAAACTTATCAATTTTCCTTATTGTTGGGAGATAGCAAAGATGCATAAATACTTGATTTTGTTAATATCTCAAATATGTAGTTTGCTTGAAAATTCCAGTATAGATAAGTATATAATATGTTGCATGTTAGTTCGAATTATCTTATTGAATATTGATCATGAACCATTACAACACTCAAGCAAGAATGTAATTGATTAGGTTTCACCAAATATATACCAATACGTGGGCATGAACAAACTCTCTTAGCATTCTTTTGTTAACCTATTAGATTAACGTAGTATGATGGCGACTTGATATTATCTTCAATTTTCTTTTCTTCGAAAATGTTCTTTTATCTTATTAATAGTGGAGATTTTGTTATCTGAGAGCGAAACCCAAACTCTCTTCTCCTTCTCCAACCGATGCATGAGCATGAGGATGACTCGTCTCTCTCTCTCTCTCTCTTCTCTTCACATGAGAAGAAAAAAGAAAGTGGAAGGAGGGCGCTCCTTTAGTATATATAAGTTTTAATCTGAACAATTTGGTCTTTAGAACTTTAACTGATAGTTTCATTAAAAGCTGCTTACTTTCTATCATATTAAGCAAGGATGACGAGGACATATCTGAATAATGTTGGCAAATTCAAAGCTTTTCTTTTCCAAACAAATGAAATATTTTCCATACCCGAATAGTTAATAAGATCGTCCATAATGCTTTTAAGAAGAAAGCAACAATAATTTATCTTCCCTTAATAAAATTATGTTTTAAGTTTGTTATTGTAGTTTAACTGTTTATGAGGGAGAGACGAAACATAGAGGGTGATGGGAAATTGCTTTAGATTGTTTATAGAAAGACAATAAAGCCCTCATATTAATTTTGTTTGAATCAGGAAAACATTTCCAAATTAAACTATTAAGGTCGAAAAATGAATTGTTGTGTTGTAACTGATCATTAATCTTTTGTTGATTGTAGATTAAGACTTTATATTGCAAGACAAGACACAAGAATAACTGTTTAGCTGATGAGAAAAAGATTTTTTGGGAGATAACAACAACATTCAAGACAAAAGAAATTGAAAGTGCTAAAGAAGCCAAACTAGTTTATAATAAGGTACCAAAAACTTTACAAATGATCTTTTAATTTTGCAGCGTAAATATTTCCTTTATTTAGATCTGTCACAGATTAATCAAATATGAGTTGAATAAAAAAAATATTTTACTCCTAGTTAATCGGTCTCTACTTAATTGAACCCTAATTTGAATAAGTGGTTTATTAATTGTTGTGTTGTATTGATATAATTTTGTTGATATAGATTAAAAAAAATTAAAGTAGTAACATAGGCTAACAATATACATAGCTAACGAGAGAAGTGTTATTAATAGTTTAATTAATGTACATAAATATCTTGGCTTCCGTGATTTTGCAGGTTCTCTATAATCAAACACATTTTACAGGAAGGACGTCCAATGCCAATGTGGAAAGGCTAAAACAAAAAATGCAAGTTATTTCAAAGGAAATTAAATCTATCGAGAACCGTTTAGATAGAATAAACAAAAATAAAGACCAAATTTATGCACAAATTCTTAAACTCCATAAATCAGATATTTTATGATGGAATAATTACGTGAAAATACAATTGACCGATGTACATTGTCAAAATGAGACCAATTTTTTTTGTTTTCTTCGTTTGACTCAATTTGTGCATAATTTAAAAGAAAGTTCACTCATTAACTTACTAAATTTTCTCTTTCCTCTCTCTTCCCTACACCCCCCAAAACTCTTAATCTCCCACACACCTCTTTATTCTCTGACCATTTTTTTTTTCATCTCTATCTTCTTTTCTCTCTAAATTCAGATCTATCTTTCATTTTTATTTTAAGGCCGAGAATCACAAATGTCTATTGTTGAATCTTGAAACTTCAAACTCTGAAATCAAATTTCTACAAATAATCTCTATTTTGAGTGGATTTGTTGTGAAAGATTGAATACATTTTTTTTTTGTTTCTCACTCGGTGTCCGGTATCACGTTAGAGTCCCGACTAATCCGGATCGCGCACTATAGCGCCCATTCTGGGGGTGGCGCTTCCAACAAGATTTTTCCCATACCCAGGGCTCGAACCCGAGACCTCTGGTTAAGGGTGGAACAGTCCCACCACTGCACCACAACTCATGTTGGTAGATCAAATACATATTGAGAAGTCTAAATATGAAATTAGAGTATTGGTTTTGAGGTGTTTTGGATGGATCTGATTCTTGAATGAATTTTAAGGAAGAAGACGAAGTTAATTTTTTATTTAATAGTATATAACATTGTATAATGGTGTATTTGAGTGTTTATACACCTCTTGTAATTTTATATAATATTTGTATATTGCGTGTATTATATTGTATATCATGGTTTTAAACATTGTTGTACAAGCAAAAAACAATGAAGTTTTTGTATAATGTTCTATATTGAGTGTGGAATATTTGTATACCAAATTTTTTATTACCCTCCTGTAAGAAAATAGTAGGCTTTTATGTGACTGAACATTTAAAAATTTAGCTACCTAGGTGCAATGTAATGTTGCGGGCATACTGTTTTCGCAATTATCTCTTATGTGATTGCTTTTATGCATTTTAATATAGATATACCTTGTATTTTGAAAAATTGAATGCTTAACATTCTTATGGAATGAAAATCCAGTAAAACTATTATTTGTAGGGGTGGACTTTAGGTTCTTCAATTTTGGTCTTTGAAAAAGTGTGCACCAAACTAATTCAATCGGTTTTTTCAACTTCGATTTGGTTTGATTTGATACTTCTAAACGAGTTTCTTAATGCAAATGAGTAGAATAGAATGATGACCAAGTTAATCGCTAAAAGACTTCAAACATTTAAATGTGGACAAACATAAATAAAATGATGTACAATAGGCCAATATACATAGCAGCAGACGTAGCTACTGCATAGGTCTCACTCTCAGTTTTCGCTTGTTCTTCTTAGGTCTGCAGACTGTAGTTACTGCTTTGGAGTCTAAATGTATTGAATAATAAATAAGGATTAGAATTGGGGTAACTAAAAATAATAGTACTGGGGTTGGACACATTAGAGATATGGGCCCAACTATGAGTATTAATAATTTAGAATATTTTTAAAAATCTTTTTGATAAAAGTTCGGTTTTTTAGTGTCCTAAAGAATTGGGATCCTTCAATCAAGAACTTGTAACACCCTGTACCTATCAAACCCTATTTGACGACGTTGAACAATGGTTACTTAAGTGTCAAGATTCAAAAGTATGTATTGTGTAATGTTATTGATGAGGTAATGGATATTGGGCCTAGTACATGGGATTAGACCCTCGTGGGAGGTATAACACCCCGTATGTTGTCGACCCTATACGACTACGTGTACAATTATGAGAGATTTGAAGAATTATGCACTTATTTGTTGGGGCTTATATGAGTCTTGAGCCATTGGGCCAAATGAAGCCCAAAGATCATAAGAAAGACTTGGCCCAATGGGGCAAAAACATGATCCAATCTTCCATTTGACTAATCAACCATGCATTTAATGCCAAGAGATGGATAAAGGTGACTTGAGGGATATATATATATATATATATATATATATGAGGGATTATTCATTCAATTGGTGGGCTCAATTAAAAAATTGTTAATAAGCTAAATGAGGCCCAAAAATTAGCATGCAAGACATGGCCCAAAAGGGGTAATTAACCCATCCTTGACCCATTCTTGCAAGACCAAATCCACAAAACAATTATTGACCAAAGGTATGAGATAAGGATGACCTTAAAGGGTCTATATAAGCAAGTAAAAATCAGATTTTATTCATATCATCACACATGTACCATTCTAGAATTTTCTACAACATTTGTTCTCTCAACTCAAACCCTAAGACAACCTTTCTTTTGGACAAGATCACCCTTTTTCAAGCCTTGGTAAGTATATATTATTATGGTTTAATATATTTTATGCATGGGAGATGGTTTATATCATGTTGGTTATGTTGGTGAAGTGTGAGAAGTTCACTATGTGTAAAACAACTTGTGTTTGCTAAATCGAAGGATGATTTTGCCTTGTAAACTTGAACATGGACTTATGGTCTTAAAGGAAGTGAAAATGATGGAGTTAATATTAACATGTGAGATGTGATTATAGCATTTCCTTGTTTTTTCATGGTGTATAATGTTTGGAATTTATATTGTGAAATTGTTTACGGTTTTGGTGACGTATTGACCGTAAAGTGTCGTTTTGGTGATATTTATGTGTGTTGTGAGACCATGGCTTATTGTTGGCATATAAGATGATAAAAAATATGTTAAAATAAGTTTAGTTATGATCATGGACCATTCATTGCATAAAAAGACCCCAAAGAGACCCTTTTTGGCCGAAACGGGCACCCGCCCTCGCAGACGAAGCATCTGCGGGCGCAGGTGCCAACGTAGGTGCCTCTGGCTACTGCCAAAGGTCACCTGCAGACACAAGTCATCCACCTGCGGGCGAAGGTGGCTTAGCGGATCGGCCCAGAACTCCGAATTGCTTGTTTTTGCATCCCTTTGGCCCCCCGAAACCCCTATACCCTTCATGGATGTAATTATCAACTTGTGATGTCATTTTAATGACTTTAAAGGGGCGTATGGAGGCATGTTGGACTATGTTAATTATGTATTATTGTTCATTAGTTATTATGAGACAAGTTGATAAGGTATTTGTGACGGAATGATAGTAAGGAAGCATAAAGGGTAAGTGTGGTGTGAAATGCTATTGATGTATGATAACTTGGTCGATATGCGGTATGTTATGGTGTTGTTGGTATGATGATGCAGTGGATTGTATTGTAAGGAGTGACATGACGTTATACGACAGTCATATAGTTCATTGTCGTTTTGTACACTTGTACGGTAAATAATTGTTAACGAGAATTCCATTGTGGACTTGTATTGTAGAGTGAAACATAAGGAAGAAGCTGGACTGTTGTGTTCATATATAGACTTGTGTACTCGTACATTGAAGTAAAGGTATGTAAGGTTACTCTTCTATATCTTCCTGCAACATATGGTGTTCACTTTGTCATAGTACTCATTCGATTTCGAAATACTCTAAGGTATTCCAAATCCGAGAGTTGGCTAGAGTTACTCATATGTTCCTTATTCATTGGTCAATGGTGAATCATATAACTCATGTTCATTGGTTGACTTATGTTCATTGATTGACTCATGTCCATTGGTTGACTCCCGTTCATTGGCTAATATGTCAAGAGTTTCAAATGTTCTAAGGTATTGCATCTCAGGTTGGTGAGCAGTTGATATCCATACGTATCGTATTTAGTGAACATTATCTTAAGGTTCCAAAAGTGTTCTATTCCAAAGGGGTTCTATAGTATTCCAACTAAGGTTGATATATATTGTTATTCATATGTGTTTTACTCCTAGACGAATTATGACCCACTTAATTCTTATTTATGGACGGAAGTTCTTAAGTTGTCATATGTTGTAGATCCTAAGAGAACTACCTCAACAAGAGCAATGAGGTAGAGAGAGCTTGTTTAGTTTGAATAGCATTGTTCCAATCATGTTATGTTCCCAAGTTCCAATAGTGTTTATACCCATGTCTATTATTCATTGACTATTGTTCCAATGGTTCCAAAGATGTTATATTTCAAATAATGTTATGACAAGTGAATATATCAATCTCTCACAAGTAAAAGTACCAATCTCTCAAAAGTAATGCACAAGTTAATGTACCTATCCCTCACAAGTAAAGATGTCAATCTTACAAAAGTAAAGGTGTGAAGTAATGTATGTTGTGTTTCAAGTTTCAAGAATGTTTCCATCACCAAGGTATCCCTCATAGAATGAAAGAAAGAGTAATGAAAGAAAGAAGTAGTGTTTAATGGGTGGTATCCCAGGGGTGAAATACCTAGCATGGGTCGATCCCAATAACATCCCAGGGGCGATAAGCCTAGCATGGGTTAATGACATCCCAGGGGCGACACGAAAGCCTAGCATAGGTTCACATAGCATAACATCCCAGGGCCGATAAGCCTAGCATGGGTTAATGACATCCCAGGGGCGACACGAAAGCCTAGCATGGGTTCATATGACATCCCAGGGGTCAAAGTACCTAGCATGGGTTCATCTCATCCCAGGGGCTACAAAACAGCCTAGCATGGGTAGAACAATAAAGATGAATGAATATGAAAGCAAGAGAAGTAAAGAACGTAATATACATGGTTCCCCACATACAGAAAGAGAGTTTATTCACATTAGCTATTTCTCTTATATTGATTCCATGATTGTTGTTATTATGTATGAATGAGCGTAAAGGACAATAACAGAAGAATTGTACATAATTTCGCACATTGAGTTTTCTCTTATAATTATTTCCATAGAAGTTCTTACGTACTGATGTAGTTTTCTTATGGCCTTACATACTCAGTACATTCTTCGTACTGACCCCTCTCGGGGACTTACCTTACATATTGCAGGTGCAGGCATTAGTAGACCTCCACAGTAGGTTGACGGTACTTGCAGATTTTTGGTGAGCCCCAGCTGCTTCGGGACTTTCCGAGTCACAGTTGTATAGTGTTTTGATATTGTAGACGTTATGAAATGGTCGTGTATGTATTTAGAGGCCTTTGTATACATATGTGGGTATATGGATGTAAGATATGTACGTTCAGTGCGACGTGATGGCCCCAACGACCAAGTTTTATATATGTATATGTATGGCATTTTATATTTTATCAATTACATGAAATAGTATGTTATTCATTCGAGGTTATGCATACGAGTGTTCATGAGCAAAGATTGGTTCTCTCGGGCCATATCAACTTCAGGTGCCAATCACGCCTCATTGGAAGTCGGGGCGTGACAGAACTGATTTTTTGAAAGAAAAAAAAAACCTCGATCGAAGAATCGAATTGTTCGGTTAGGTTCAGGTTTTTCTAATTATTTGTATAGGATTGTCATAATATTGGGGTATAAATGTGCAATTTTAAAGTGTAAGGATTGTGCTTATAATTGATTTGTATTTCAAGGATACTTAGCATAATTTACCCACTTTTTTAGGTTTCATATGTAATACTTTTTAAGGTTTTTGCAAGTTAATAGGAAAGATTTGGTAGCGCGTGCTTCTACATTTAATAATCTTACGCTATAACGACCCTTTCCACTATTACATTATAGCTTAGTGTGCCGAAATTCGGGTTAAGATTCTCTTCGGATGAAGTGTTAGAAATTTCAGGCTAGGCTAGTCTTAGATAAATTTCAAGTGTATTGTGGTCTAGTTAAATCCAGTGATGGATAGGTTAATGACTATGTGTTTTGAGACCGTAATGTGAAAGCTAAGAGGTTAAGAAGTTCGTAGAAACTTTCGAAACTGAATTTGAATGAGTAGAACTCCACATATAGTGTTTGACGTAATAGGGTTAGTTCGGGATGTCAAAATTAGGGATTATGCTGCAAAATTGGCAAAAATCTAGGACTGACAGACTTTCTGCCTTACCTAGGTTGCTATAGCGGGAAGCAGACCGCTACCACAGGTCCGCTATAGCAGAAGTCAAAGATAGTCAGTCCCGCCATATGGGCAGATCTCGCTATAGCGAGGCCGCTACAATGGGAATCGAGCCTCTATAACGGGCTACGTGAAGTTAAATGCAGCTTTAGACTTAAAATGTATTTGTCATTCCAAACTCGTTAAAGACTAGGAGAGGACAATTTAGGGCGAAATTCATCAGTTTCCACCCAAATTCCTTTGTTGAGTAAGTTAAACCACTTATTTAAATAGTTTTTTGATGATTAATCCTTAGAATCACAAAATTTTGATTATGGTGGAGGAATTAACTTGATGTAGGTTGATTTTCTGGTGTAACGTAGTGAAAATTAAGGTGTAATTCTTGGGTTTTGGTTAAGGGTGGATGAGTTTTGATTACAAGGTTAGAATTTGCTCTTTCAAACATGAATTTGATATAATTAAAGTGGAATGAAGGTAAAAAAATAAGAATTCTAGAATAAGGGAATGATCATGATTTTGACCTTGGGGTTATGGGATTAGGTTTTAATCCTTGAAATTATTAGAGCATTGTTTGATTAGTGATTGCATTGTTGTTTCTAGACCACAATCAAGCGGAGGTTGCAAGAAAAGGCAAGGTTTAAGTTCGTTAGAGCATTGCGGGACTTGAATTGAGGTAGGTGATGGTTGAATTGTAGTTAAAGACTCAATTTGGTTTATGTGTGCATGTTAACCGCCTATATGTCTACTTGTTGCAATGCATACTATTGAATTCTAACTTGTTAGATAAATTTACAAGTTGTTTGATCACCTAAATTGAGATTGTGTAAAAACGCTTGTTTTAAAGTGCAAGTACGATTAAGTTATCTCATATTGTGATTGTACATGTTATGACGTGGGTTGATATTGTGAGATGAACCGATAAAGGTCATCATCACAGAATTGGTCGATATTAAGAAGTATAAGGGTGGGGACATTGGAATAAAGATGGTATACCACTGGTTTAGGATAAGGGTGGCTTACACTAGATGTCTGGGTTATTGGTACATGGACTGAACGCGTCCTCGCAGGTCATGACTAGTGGTCATTTATACGACCCATAGAATGCGTGTACATGATATTGGTGATTTTAACGGTTTCATGAGTAAACCAGGTTATATTGTGGTTGTCATTTGGTTCCTTGAGTGAACCGAATTATATTGTTGTTAGTTGGATCCGTGAGTGGTCCAGACTATATACTTGAATTGCTTTGATATTGTTGAAGTGCAATAAAAGAGGTAATTGCGGCAAGTTGAATTAGTTGTTATATGAGTCATAGTTGTTGACTTGGTTGAGTATTTGTACTTATTCTAAGCTTTCCGATTTAATTGATTAATTGTTGAGGAAAGATTAAGTGAAGGTATAAATACTAAGTGTTACATGGTTGCTCTTGTTTATAAATTGTTGGTTATATGTTCATATTTATTGATTTTAGTCGGCCTATGACCTTACCAGTACATAGTGGCTTTGTACTGATACTGTCACGATCCAAATCACGGACCTACCTAACTCTACCCTAGATAGAAGAACCCTTACCACTCAACCATTCAATTATTGCTGAAGATATTATCAAACCTTAAGCATAAATAAATCCATCAATAATAACCTTTCTTGTTCAAAACACATTTATCACAGAAGAACATTGCTGAAGTAAATCAACAGTTTTCCCTAGAACCTAATCTAAACCGATACAAGAGCACCAAACAAATGGAGAAATTACCTGAGACACAACATCTATGTATGAGTAGGATGACATGAGCTGCTGAAGAATAATCACCGCTGTACCTATAGAAACTCCAACTGACCTGCAACATGGCTATATCTCTAAATAGGGATATAGTAAGTGTAGTATCAGTGCAACCACACGTACTGGTAGGTATCATCGGTCGACTAGGGTTAGAAACATATAACAACATAAAAATTAGAAGAAATCAAGACAGACACACAAACTTAATATCTGAGCACACTTGACTTGCTTCAACTTCCAATCTTATCGCCTTTCCTTTATTTAAGCAATAGTAATTTACCCTCAGGGCGTGGCTATCTAACTATATTCTATGATTCAATCTAACTCATAATTCTTACGCACTTAACTTATTACAACAACTTTATATACTTCTTTCACTCTCATAAATTCTCTTTTGTGACAATCCTCGCTCCCTATTATACTACCATTAACTATCGGGATTGCAACAACCAAGACAATTACTAGCTTCAACAACTTTGCAAGAAGGGAAACTACAATATACATCAAGTTTATAACTCTCTACACAAGAGAACAATATTTATACATAATTCAGGACGAATCTTATATTCACACTTTGCTATAATGCCAAATCACATCCATTAACAAAACGGGTCCACTCAAAAAATTATAGTATCTCATCAAATAATCAGTACACACAAGGAACCATGATATATCATCAACATAACTCGGTCCACTCAAGGAACCATCAATCACATATAAATATAAATGTACATTCAAATGCATATGAAGAATGTATGTATGAAAGATGTACGTACCATCTTGTTCTCATCTCAACATCATCATCATCTATCATCTTATCATGATCTCAATATCATCATCAATATCTTTTCATCATCATCATCAATATCATTCTCAACATCATCATCAATATCATTCTCAACATCATCATCATCATGATCTCAATATCATGAATGTAAATGTAAGATGCAATCAATAATCACAAGTAGTGCTCGAAAGTGAATCACAAACACCTAATTCAAATCAGGTATAAGTAACAGCGATCAAAGCAGAACTTACAATTAATGACAACCAAATGAATGCAGTTAATAATCAACAAGTTCATCATTCTAAGTAAACAATGAATATCTACTAACACATGAAATCACAAGTATGCCCGAAGACCAATTCACCACTTACTCAAATGAGTATTATTAAAATCAATCATCAATCACATACATATTCGAAGACCAATCAATTAAGTATCCATTTTAGGAGTGTACATTCCATCAGGATTGATAGCTATACTCTAATTCATCATCCTATTTTATTCACCAATCTAACTCTCTTTTATTCATATTTGAAATTGATAAATTCAGTTACTAACTAGTAAACCTTACACTCAAGTCATCACTAAGTTCAAGACACTATCCCTTTTAGTCAATCATTCAACCATTCAGCTTTATTCAACTTATAATTCTAGCTAAAGTCATATACCTTTACACATCTTACTTTCTAGCACTTATCAAAACTTGACTTTAGGTCCTTAAGTTATATCATCACCTCCTCTTATCGTAATCAATCCTCCTAGCTATCTTCTATAAAGAATATCTCATGCTTCAATTATACACAATATCGGGTTCATCCCTTGTAAGGTATTTGTAACACCCCGTACATTTTCGAACCTATGTTATTACCTTAACATTTATGGAATTATTTAAACATGAGATAGTTGGTATATTATTAATGGAAGCTATTGGGATAAATAAACCTTGTGCAAATGGGCTCAATTTAAGGCCCAAAAATTAGCATGAATACATGGCCCAACAAGAAGGAAATGATCCATTCTTGCTTTGACCAAAGAAGACCCTCAATTATTGACCAAAATGGACAAGGATGAATTTCAAGGGCCTATATAAAGGTCAATAAATCATATTTTATTCACACAAAATCCACATGACCTTTCTAGATTTTTCTAAACTTTTCTCTCAACACTCAAACCCTAAGCTATCTTCCTCTTGGGACAAGATCACTCCTTGGAAAGCTTTGGGAAGTGTTTAATATCATGATTTAATATATTATATGCATTTAATATGGTTTATATCATGTTGGTTATGTTGGTGAAGTGTGAGAAGTTCACTATGTGTGAAACAATTTATGTCTGCTTAATCGGTGAAGGTTTTTGCCTTGTAAACTTGAAAATGGACTTGTGGTCTTGAAGGAAGTGAACTTTATGGGTTAAATATTTACATGTGATATGTTATTATAGCCTTAACTTGTTTTATTCCCGTACATAATGTTTGGAATTGTTATTGCAAAATTGTGCATGAATTTCGTGGTGTATTGAAGGAAAAGTGTGGTTTTGGTGATGTTCATGTGTGTTGTGAAACCATGGCTGATTGTTGGAATCCAAGATTATATAAAATATGTCAATAGAAGTTACGTTATGATCATGGACCATTCATTGCATAAAAAGACCCCAAAAAGACCCATTTTGGCCAAAACAGGCATCCGCCCCCGCAGAAGAAGGTACCTGCGGGCGCAAATGCCAACGCAGGTGCCTCTGGCCTCTGCCAAAGGTCACCCTAGGGTGTAATTCAGACACCTGCGGGTGAAGGTGGCTTCGCAGGTCAGCCCAGAAGTTCGTTTCGATTATTTTCGTATCTCTTTGACCCCCCCCCCCCAAAGCCCCTATACCATTCATGGATGTAATTATCAACTTATGGTACCTTTTGAATGACTTTAAAGGACTATCCCAGAGGTATTTTGAATGGTATAAATCATGGATTGTTGTTCATGTGTTATTTTGAAAGCTATCAAGTGACTTGACGGAGAAAAGGTAACGTAGTGTTACTGAGGAAGGGTAAAGGATAAACTTGGTGTGAAATATTATTGGTTTATGATGTCTTGGTCAATGTATGGAATACTATGGTATTGTTGGTATGATAATTCCACGAATGGTGTTGTAAAGGGAGTAATGATGTTCTAGGGCAATTGTGTAACTCATTGTCGTCTTATGCACTTGGAATGTAGCTTGTGGTTAATGTTGGTTCCGTTATGCACTTGTGTTATAGAGTAAGACGTAAGGAAGGAGCTGGATTATTGTAATCACATATAGGATTGTGTATTCATATTGGGAAGATAAGGTATGTAAGGTTACTCTTTCTGTATCCTTCTACAGCATATTGATCATATTGACATTGTACCTGTTCCATTCTGAAATGTCCAAAGGTATCTCATTTCAGGTTGTTATCTATTGTTGAGTCATATATTCTTCATTCATTAGTCGTTATTGTTCATGTGTTACATAAATATGGACATGGCTCCAAAGTCTTAATAATGTTATGCTATAAAGCTTCCAATAAAGTCATGACTACAAATATACCAATCTCTCAAGAGCAAAAGTACCAATCTCTCAAAAGAAAGAAATTAATAACGTATATTTTGTTGGTTGCAAGAGTGAAGGAAAATAATAGATGTAGGGTAGACATAATTCCAAAGTTCCAACAATATTATGACTCCAAAGTTCTGATAATGTTATGTTCCAAGTTCTAATAATGTTATGACTATCATTGTATCAATCTCTCATAAGTGAATGAATCAATCTCTCCCAAGTAAGGAATGAAGAAATGTGTAGGTCTTATATTATAACCCACCTATAAGGTGATGATCGGTATTATATTATAACCCACCTATAAGGTGATGATCGGTATTATATTATAACCCACCTATAAGGTGATGATCGGTATTATATTATAACCTACCTAAAAGGTGATGATCAGTATTATATTATAACCCACCTATAAGGTGATGATCGGTATTATATTATAACCCACCTATAAGGTGATGATCGGTATTATATTATAACCCACTTATAAAGTGATTATCAGTATTATATTATAACCCACCTATAAGGTGATGATCGGTATTATATTATGACCCACCTATAAGGTGGATGATCAATAAGATATTATGAACCACTAACTAGTTGGATGAAGAGTAATGAAGATAGTTGTAAAAGAAATGAGAGTATATCCCTTTCATGAATATATAAATATGAAGGTTATTATAAGAATGATGATGATAAGAATGAATGATCAAGTAATGAAAATAATGGAAGTAATGAACATGGTTCCACATATTCAGAACGGAGGTCTATCCATATTTATTATTCTCTTACGCTTGATTTCATGAAGTATTTATGTATCATACAGTTTCATACGACCTTACATACTCAGTACTTTCTTCGTACTGACCCCTCTTGGGGGACTTACCTTACTTGCTACAGGCACAGGTGCTAGTAGATATCCACAGTAGGTTTCAAGTCATTTACTGATCATTGGTGAGCTCTAGTTGGTTCGGGGCTTTCCGAGTCACATGTGTACATTGTTTTGATACTATGCAAATATTGTATAGGCATGGTCAAGTATCTATTAGAGTCTTTGTAGACATATGTGGGAAGATGAACGTAAAAGATATATGTCTATTTCGACTTGATGGCCTTAACGACCAAGTTTCATATATATTGTACATGTTTGCCATGACTTCCGCCATTGGTATGTTATATTTTATAAGTTACACGAGATAGAATGCTATTGTTACATAGACATGCATATGAAGGTACATGAGTAAAGATTGGTTCTCTCGGGCCTCAATGGCTTCGGGTGCCAGTCCGCCTCAATGGAATTTGGGGCGTGACAAAAGTGGTATCAGAGCGGGTCGTCCTAAGGGTGTCTACAAAGCCGTGTCTGAGTAGAGTCTTGCTTATCGATGTGTTGCACGCCTCATTTATAAGTAGGAGGCTACAGGACATTTAGTAGTTGTTTCTTTTCTTTATTTCTAGATCGTGCATTAGAGCCAAAGTTGTAGGTGGAATCATATCTGATCATGGGAATTGGTTTCTTTGTTATAGTAAAAATGCCGATCACAAGAAAAGGTAAAGGTAAAGGTAAGCAGGTAGATATGCCTGCCGGAGAAGGAATGAATGAATCATCACCTGACCCAGCTAGTCAAGGTGGGGCTGACACTGAAATTGCATCGCGGTCTTCTTCTACTCCTCCGTTTCCTGAAGAGCCAAGGGGTAGAGAAGTACCGACAGAACCTTTTGTACATGTGACTGATCAGGATCTAAGAAATGTAGTACATATGTTAACCCAGATAGTTGCTGTACAAACTCAGGGACGAGTTGGTCCAACGACAAGTGAGGATGACGCGGCTAGAGCAGCTAGTCGGCGAACACAAGATTTTCTGAAATTAGACCCTCCCATATTCACTGGGGCAGACCTGGAAGCAGATCCACAGGATTTTGTTGATCAAATTCAAAGGGCTCTAGAAGTTATGCACGTGACTGGTGTAGAAACAGTTG
Source organism: Capsicum rhomboideum (assembly GCA_031232105.1). NCBI lineage: Eukaryota > Viridiplantae > Streptophyta > Magnoliopsida > Solanales > Solanaceae > Capsicum > Capsicum rhomboideum. The sequence continues at coordinate 105,773,108 of CP124719.1, read as the reverse complement.
AACTTGCGGCTTATAGATTGAAAGGTGAAGAGATATTATGGTATGAAGACTGGAAAAGATCGAGGGATATTGATGTACTTCCAGCTGGTTGGGAGGAATTCAAAACGGTTTTTCTTGATAACTGCCTCCCATATGAGATCCGGGAGGCACGTATAGACCAGTTTCTAAATCTTCGTCAAGGGAATATGAGCGTCAGAGAGTACAGTCTACAATTTAATTCCTTGGCTAGATACACTCATAATATGGTAGCTACTATGGATGATCGAGTTCATCGGTATGTAGACAGATTGGATCCATATTTGGTGAGGGACTGTACTATTGCTGTGTTGAATAAAGATATGGATATAGCTAGAATACAAGATTTTGCATAAAAAATGGATGGCCAAAGACAAAGGAGAAGGGCACATAAAGTTGAAAGAGGGCCGTCAAAGAGGGCTAGACCTATGGGGCAGTTCATGGCGTCCCAAGGAGGATTTAGGCCTCAGATTTTTAACAGACCACTTAGGTCATCATTTTCTCATTCTATGGTAAATGCTTTACCTCAATTCCGAGAGTTTAGAGGTAGCCATGTAGGGCAAAGTAGTGGTTCGCTGACAGTGGGGTATGGAGAACAAAGAAGTATGAGTCAATCGAGGTCTTCTCGTCAGCTGTGCCAACGCTGTGGGAAGATTCATTCAGGTGAATGCTGGTATAGCACGAATGTTTGCTTCTGGTGTGGGAGGTCAGGGCATCTGAAGAGAGACTGCCCACAGAGGGCCACGGGTAGTATGACACGACCTACGGGATCAGCAGAATTCGGAGGCTTTCCCTGATATAGTGACAGGTACGTTATTTATATTTTTACCTAATGAATATGCATTAATTGATCCGGGTTCTACCCTATCATATGTTACTCCATTGACTGCGGGAAAATTTGAAAGAACACTGGAATTACTAGTCAAGTCATTTGAGGTGTCCACACCAGTTGGTGAATTTATTATAGCTAAAAGAGTATGTCGCAATTGTATAGTAAATGTTGTGATCACGTTACATTGACTGATCTTATTGAGATGGAAATGATAGATTTTAATGTTTCAATGGGTATGAATTGGTTGTCTTCTTGTTAGGCCACAATAGATTGCCGAGCAAAGAAATTACATTTTTATTTTCCACAAAGAATATTCTTGAATGGAAGGGTAATGTGGGAGCATCGAGAGGTAAATTTATTTCCTATCTTGAGGTAAGGAAAATGATGTCCAAGGTGTACATATTCCCCTAGTAAGGCCTAGTATGTCCCCAAAGAGTGCACTAGTATTACTGGTACTAAAGAAAGATGGCACACTGAGAGTGTGTATTGATTGTAGGCAATTAGATAAAGTAACGGTTAAGAACAAATATCCCCTCCCCAGAATTGACGATTTGTTTGATCAGTCACAGGGTGCCAAATGTTTTTTTCAAAGATTGACTTAAGATTGGGATATCATCAGGAAAGGGTTGATACACAAAGGACAGAAACGGTGAAAAATTGGCTAAGGCCTATGATGCTTACAGAGATTCATCATTTTCTTGGGTTGGTTAGTTATTATAGGGGAATTATTGAAGGATTTTCTTCAGTCCCTGTACCCTTAACGCAGCTTACACACAAGGCAATCACGTGTCAATAGAATGATGCGTGTGAAAAGAGTTTCCAAGATCTGAAGGGCAAATTGACTTCTACACCTGTGTTGGTACTTTCAGTAGGTACAGAAGGGTGTGCAGTCTATGGTGAGGCTTCAAGTGTATTGATACAGTATGGTAATATGATAGTTTATGTTTCAAGACAAGTACGTTCACATGAAAGAAATTATCCAACACATGACCTTGAGTTAGCAGTCGTAATATTTGCTTTAAAAGTATGGAGCCATTATTTGTATGGGGTTCATTTTCTTAAAACTCTAGGTGAAAGAATTATTAGTGTCGAATGTGGCAGAGTCTTCACTGGTAGCTGAGGTGAAGGAAAAGCAATATGTAAATCCTATTTTTAGTTCAATTGGAAAAGAATGTACAGTAAAGTTCGACAAAAGTATTAGAGCTTACATAAGGAAGGAATTCTTCAATGCCAAGGTAGATTTTGTGTACCGGATATACATGTTGCTAAGGAAATGAAGGATGACAGAAGCACATCATTCACGGTATGCTATTTATCCGGGGGTAACCAAAATGTACCATAGTTCGGAAAAGATGTATTGGTGAGGCAACATAAAGAATAAGAACATGACAGAATTTGTAGATCAATGTCCAAATTATCAACAAGGACAACGTAGTGCATCAGAAACCTGGAAGTTATATGCAATGTAGGAATCTTCTAGTTTGGAAAAGGGATATGATTCACTTGGGATTCCAATTCCTATTATGTTAGACATGGGAGCTCAAGTTACAAAGTATCTCACCTATGAAGAGATACCTATTTCTATTCTAGATCGAAAAATGAAGAGGTTGAGGAATAAAGAAGTAGGTAGAAGAAATCACATGGGAAACCGAGGAAATGATATAGTTGAAGTACCCGTATTTGTTTCAAACGAAAGAAAAAATTCAAGGTGCGGAATTGAAACAATGACAAGTAAGTCCTTAAAACCATTATATGTATGTGATAACATGACGAGTGATCATAGACTCGAATTTGTTTAAAATGGATAATGTCACTAACATTCGAGGACGAATGTTTCTAAGGGGGAAGGATGTAACACCCCGTACATTTTCGAACCTATGTTATTACCTTAACATTTATGGAATTATTTAAACATGAGATAGTTGGTATATTATTAATGGAAGCTATTGGGATAAATAAACCTTGTGCAAATGGGCTCAATTTAAGGCCCAAAAATTAGCATGAATACATGGCCCAATAAGAAGGAAATGATCCATTCTTGCTTTGACCAAAGAAGACCCTCAATTATTGACCAAAATGGACAAGGATGAATTTCAAGGGCCTATATAAAGGTCAATAAATCATATTTTATTCACACAAAATCCACATGACCTTTCTAGATTTTTCTAAACTTTTCTCTCAACACTCAAACCCTAAGCTATCTTCCTCTTGGGACAAGATCACTCCTTGGAAAGCTTTGGTAAGTGTTTAATCTCATGATTTAATATATTATATGCATTTAATATGGTATATATCATGTTGGTTATGTTGGTGAAGTGTGAGAAGTTCACTATGTGTGAAACAATTTATGTTTGCTTAATCGGTGAACGTTTTTGCCTTGTAAACTTGAAAATGGACTTGTGGTCTTGAAGGAAGTGAACTTTATGGGTTAAATATTTACATGTGATATGTGATTATAGCCTAAACTTGTTTTATTCTCGTACATAATGTTTGGAATTGTTATTGCAAAATTGTGCATGAATTTCGTGGTGTATTGAAGGAAAAGTGTGGTTTTGGTGATGTTCATGTGTGTTGTGAAACCATGGATGATTGTTGGAAACCAAGATTATATAAAATATGTCAATAGAAGTTTAGTTATGATCATGGACCATTCATTGCATAAAAAGACCCAAAAAAGACCTATTTTGGCCAAAACATGCATCCGCCCCCGCAGACGAAGGCACCTGCGGGCGCAGATGCCAATGCAGGTGCCTCTGGCCTCTGCCAAAGGTCACCCTCGGGTGTAACTCAGCCACATGTAGGCGCATGTGGCTTCGCAGGTCATCCCAAAAGTTTGTTTCGGTTATTTTCGCATCTCTTTGACCCCGCCAAATCCCCTATACCCTTCATGGATGTAATTATCAACTTATGGTACCTTTTGAATGACTTTAAAGGAGTATCCCGGAGGTATTTTTAATGGTATAAATCATGGATTGTTGTTCATGTGTTATTTTGAAAGTTATCAAGTGACTTGACGGAGAAAAGGTAACGTAGTGTTACTAAGGAAGGGTAAATGATAAACTTGGTGTGAAATGTTATTGGTTTATGATGTCTTGGTCAATGTATGGAATACTATGGTATTGTTGGTATGATAATGCCACGAATAGTGTTGTAAAGGGAGTAATAATGTTCTAGGGCAATTGTGTAACTCATTGTCGTCTTATGCACTTGGAATGTAGCTTGTGGTTAATGTTGGTTCCATTATGTACTTGTGTTGTAGAGTAAGACGTAAGGAAGGAGCTGGATTATTGTAATCACATATAGGATTTTGTATTCAAATTGGGAAGATAAGGTATGTAAGGTTACTCTTTCTGTATCCTTCTGCAGCATATTGATCATATTGACATTGTACCTATTCCATTTCGAAATGTCCACAGGTATCTCATTTCAGGTTGTTATCTATTGTTGAGTCATATATTCCTCATTCATTAGTCGTTGTTGTTCATGTGTTACATAAATATGGACATGGCTCCAAAGTCTTAATAATGTTATGCTCTAAAGCTTCCAATAATGTCATGACTACAAATATACCAATCTCTCAAGAGCAAAAGTACCAATCTCTCAAAAGAAAGAAATTAATAACGTATATTTTGTTGGTTGCAAGAGTGAAGGAAAATAATAGATGTAGGGTGGACATGATTCCAAAGTTCCAACAAGATTATGAATCCAAAGTTCCGATAATGTTATGTTCCAAGTTCTAATAATGTTTTGACTATCATTGTATCAATCTCTCATAAGTGAATGAATCAATCTCTCCCAAGTAAGGAATGAAGAAATGTGTAGGTCTTATATTATAACCCACCTATAAGGTGATGATCGGTATTATATTATAACCCACCTATAAGGTGATGATCAGTATTATATTATAACCCACCTATAAGGTGATGATCGGTATTATATTATGACCCACCTATAAGGTGGATGATCAATAAGATATTATTAACCACTAACTAGTTGGATGAACAGTAATGAAGATAGTTGTATATGAAATGAGAGTATATCCCTTTCATGAATATATAAATATGAAGGTTATTATAAGAATGACGATGATAAGAATGAATGATCAAGTAATGAAAATAATGGAAGTAATGAACATGGTTCCACATATTCAGAATGGAGGTCTATCCGTATTTATTATTCTCTTACGCTTGATTTCATGAAGTATTTATGTATCATACAGTTTAATATGGCCTTACATACTCAGTACTTTCTTCGTACTGACCCCTCTTGGGGGACTTACCTTACTTGCTGCAGGCACAGGTGCTAGTAGACATCCACAAAAGGTTGAAAGACATTTACGGATCATTGGTGAGCTCCAGTTGACTCGGAGCTTTTCGATTCACATGTGTAAATTGTTTTGATACTATGTAAATATTGTATAGGAATGGTCAAGTATCTATTAGAGGCTTTGTAGACGTATGTGGGAAGATGAACGTAAAAGGTGTATGTCCATTTCGACTTGATGGCCCTAACGACCAAGTTTCATATATATTGTACATGTTTGCCATGACTTCCGCCATTGGTATGTTATATTTTATAAGTTACATGAGATAGAATGCTATTCTTACAGAGACATGCATATGAAGGTACATGAGTAAAGATTGGTTCTCTCGGGCCTCAATGGCTTCGGGTTCAGGCCGCCTCAATGGGATTTGGGGCATGACAGTATTAAAGGCTTGCTCTATAGATTAGATGGTCACCTAATTCTTTTATTATTATTCACATTCACATATTAAACTGTATAAATCATCAAGAAAGTCATACAAATACGAATACCCATCAAGAGATCCACACAAAACACAATGATAGATAACTATATTATTATTACATTATTTTCATATTTTATCCATCCAAACATCGTGCCCGTAAGCCTGGACATGAAATCTCCCATCAGTTATTACATGCAACTAATCCAAGTCTACTACACATTAAATCATAACCTATCTCGATTGAAGATCTTGGAATAAGCAAGCCATATCAGGTTGCTCTTTCTTTTCCTTCATGCCTCCATTAGCCTAATCATCTAAAAATCAAATAATTATAAGAGCAATTAAGCCATTACTCTTCGAATAACTAATTTGACAATTCAACCCACTAATTCTATCTTTATTCATGGTCTAAATCACTACCCAAGGTAAATTAATCCTTAATAGTTCTATCATACTCAATCCATCTCCATTAATGGAATTTAAAAGCTAAAGATTCTATTTTTATTGAATTCAAGGTTCCCAAGAATCAAATTTCATGTTTTAAAATCACTAATTCATGCTAGGAATCGTTAATTAACAATCTAAAAGTAATTCTAGATGATATTAACCCAACTCATAGGTTTTACCCAAAATATCATGAACTTAGTGTTCAAATCCCCAAGAATTCCACCATTAAAGATCGTTCTAATGAATCTAAAATGTTAAAGGATTGAAATACGAAGAAGATGATTGAAAAACTTACCTCAACAAAGAATTTTCACCTAAGAAGTTGGAAAATCGCCCCCAGGGCTTTGGGATGAAGTTTTTGAGTTAAAACCAAAAAAACCATCCAAAACTAACTTAAAGGCTGCCCAGTTACCGCTGCAGCAGTACTGCTGCGGCGGTTAATTTTTCAGCCTAAATAGTATTCAGTAAAACCACCATAACATTTTACTCTGAAAGATGATTAACAAACGGTCAGATGTGTTGAAAAGAAGACTCAAGATCTTTCATTCAGTGGGTATTAGGCCCCATAACTTTCTATATTCTAGGAGATATACTCATTTGAACTTGACCTAGTTTAGACTTAGCTTGAAACTCAATCAGGGAGAGCACTTCCAACTTAACTTTGTGCTAGGGGTATTGTATGACCTTTGTTCATGTCTAATGCACTCTCATACTAAAGAATTGGTCCTATATCTTATGATGAATGATGTCATTATTCCTTTACCACAGATATTTCAATAATGATATAACAGATCGTTACAGACCTGTGCTCTTCTTTTTGTTAAGTAGAGAGCATATTCCAGCAACTCAGTCAAGACCTCTGTTGTAGATCGTGACTGATTCCTACTCAAAGGTGAGCTTCATCTTTCGAGCAGCCATGGGTCCTTTACTTTATGCTCTTGTCCAATTGTTTTGGACATAGACAATTCAGTTGTTCTAGTTTTCTAGGTTGTACCCGTAGATTATTTTGGTTAGATGTTTTGGTACAATGATGTCACGATCCAATTAACTGAAACGTACGGGCACTTACTCTAATCCATCTAGCTTGGAGAACCCTTACCACTCCTTTCAAAATACATGCGGAAGTTAATTAAGAAGCAAAAAATACTTTATTTATTACAATCAATTTATAAAACCTTAATTACAACTGAAAACATTTCCTAAGGAACTAGTCTAAACAGGTACAAGAGCTTCTAAGAAAAAATACAAAACCAAAGACATAACTTCTTCCATAGGATCAACGATAGAAGCTACTGGAGATCTTTACCGTGTCAAATATGAAACACCTACTGATCCTGCAACTAGACTATACCCCAAAAAGGGTATAACAAGAGTAGTATCAGTACAAACAACATGTACCGGTAAGCATCATCGGTCAACCCGAATTAAATCACGTAAACATCACATAAATATCCAGAAAAAAATACAACATGAGGGTTATTTAGCCAGATATCTTTCAATAAACAATTCCTTAACACCTTGGGATATTACCAGCCTTATCATTGAAAAGACTTTCCTTCTTATCATGTTCATCCCTAATCACCAGCTATCCACTACGCCATCAAATCAGACCGTATCCTGTAGTTACTGATTAGTTCTACTATACCCAACCCTCAAGGTCCCTTACCCTTAACCACTCGTAGTTAAGACCCTTATATAATACTTAACCTTGTTCCACTAACCCGGTTATGCATTGACACCCTAATACCTTTAGATTCATTTAAGTCCACAAGAATTAATTAATGAACAATAACATCCCGTCTACTTGGCCTCAAATGGAATAACCAATAAACCATCAACCATACACATGCCATAGTCACCAACACAAACAGCTACCGGGTGGCCTTATCTTAAGTTCATAACACTTAACCTTTATCTACCCGCTACTGAGTTAACATAGATAGTATCTCAAGTCAACATACCACTCCTAATAAGGCTCCAAGTCAACAATTATGATTCAAATGATTATATCAGCCATGTCTCAGTTACGTAAGTAATTAGGCAATACAAAATTATACCACCTTTACAATTAACTCGGACCACTCAAGGATCCATTCTATCAAATATACAAACAATAATCATAAATCCCGATTTATATCCAGAAACCAAATATACATATTAAGTAAACAGAAAAGCCCGGTTCCACTCATGAAACCCATATAACAGGCAAAAACTTAAATCCTGGTTCTCTCAAGGAACCAATAAATCTAACAAATAAATAGTTAAATCTGGTTCAACTAAAGGAACCAACATACATATCAAGTAAACAGATAAGCCCGGTTCCACTCAAGGAACCAATATATATATATTATGTAAATAGTTAAGCCCTGTCCAACTCAAGGAACCAACATATATATTCAATAAATATTTAAGCCCAGTTTGATCAAGGAACCAATATAATCAAGAAAACACATAATCCCCAATTCACTCAAGGAACCGTCATACTCACCAAATACCTGTACAAATATGCTAAGGGTCTTATGGCAGCCCACTAGCCATGACCTACAGGGGACGAGCTCTTATCCATGTACCAAATCCCAGACATCAAGTGTCTGCCAACCTTATATCAACCAATCTCGTGAAGATGTCAAAACACCGGTATATCCCACAATAATGACAGATATCACAAAACTCACAACCACAACGAACATAGGAATAATACTTGTAACAACCAACAAGCTTTACATATAAGTTCATTGCATGCGATCAATACTTAAAATATCAAATAGTCATTCACTTTTCTTGAACATGCATTGTACAAGCAATACTAAGAAATAGTTATCATACACACATAAAACAAGTTGGATTTCAACTACGTTAAATCATCACCTACAATATACACACATAACCTATGGGTTATAACTCATCCCCAACCATTCATCCTAATATTTAATACATTACCAATTTTTCCTTACTCAGGTTACCACCGTAGATTCTTCAAAATTCACCAACATTAACCACATTAAATTTAGGTCTTTAATAGGATTAACTATCATTAATAATGCAAGGATGACCATAACAAGGTAAATACATAAATTCAAGGACAATTCCAATACCACAATATAACAACAACTCCCCACTTAATTAACTGAGTTTTCATCTATTTTATCCATCCAAACACCATGACCGAATGCCTAAGCATGCAATCTCCCATCAATCTACGTCATGCTTATGCTTTCTGACCCAGGTCTAAACTACTCAGTTAAACCTAGCCAACTTGGATGCTATGCAGCTGCTATGGAGGGATAAACACGAGCTTTTGGATCTGTCAAAGTGAATTCGGGGGTGAAATCAGTAGAAAAACCATGGGTTTTACCCCATTAACATGAAATCCCTCCTCTCTATTGCTCCCATGTCATGAGGTAACCTTAGGAGGGTTTTTAGAGCAAGCCTCATCCTTTTTACAACTGAAGAGAAGAAAATAGAATTATTAAAAATGGACCTGAGGTTTTGGTCCCGTAATCCAGCAATAGCGGCATGCCGACCGCTATGGCAATGCCACTATAGCAGAAAAATTCCCTCTATAGCGGGATGATGTTAGCCTGACCCAACATTTAATAATTTTGAACTTTTTAGCTGCGTCCTCCCATACTAATTTGAGATCGTATTTTCAAAATTTTCTGTAACTCGTACCCATAACGAGGTGTCTTTTAATAACAACAGAACATGTCATTACAACATAAACCAATTTACCCATCATTTGTCCCCGAATGATCATGACTGTGAAGAGAATGGTACGAGTCTAAATTGAACCTTAACGCCCTTACCACGATAACATATTTATGGACTTAAGTGAACACCGATTTCCATTTTTCTCGGTGTACTAAAAATTCAAGCCGAATTTTATCACTACTTCACTCCGTGAAGGAATATTCCTTTCTTTTGAGTCGCACAAGACTAATAAGAGCATAATATTTCTCAAGCATCCAAGGTATCTGGGGCCTCGTCAATATATCAGAGCAAAAAGAGAAAACTCAAAACATAACAGACAAAACTATTTTCGCACTTTGATGAACTGGATCCCGCTATAGTAGAAGAAGGCTGCTATAGCGGGAGCCAATAATTTAATGGGGTGAGAAATGGGTTTCTCACCCATTTCTCCCTCTTCCACTCATAAAACACCCCTCCCCTCCCCGATCACTTAGCTCCCATCGTCAGAAACAAGGTAATTATCAAAATGCTTTATCCCTTTACTTTATTACACGCATTTCTACATGTTTTACGCTTGAATTCGTAGAAATAGAATAGGTTTTGGGGTTGTTTTTGAAATTTCAAAATTGGGGTTGATTTAGCCGTAATTTTGAAGAATGGGTGCATCCCTTATGTTTACAACGCTTCTATAATATTCTGGGTGTAAGAATTATGGAGTTTGTTCTCAAAATAGGCTTGAAATAGTAGGAAATGTGAAGGGATGTTATTGATTTGGTTTTTACGATTTGGGCATGTTTTAGGATTTTTCATTCTCGAATTTTTGCATAAACTAGTGTTAGGGCACTTTATAAACACTAATTTGAAGTTGGAAAGCTAAAAATGGAACTTTTCATTAAGAACACCATTGTTGCACCTCTTGAGCTTTTGGGATGATGAAGGCCACTATAGCGACCTTGTCCTGCTATAGCGACCTCACTATAGTGAAAAGATTCTCGCTATAGCAATATCACCATAGAGGCATACAGACCACTATAGAGGGAGGCTGTGGGCAGTAGCCTTCCAGTTAGGCCAAGGTATTGGCCTTTTATAGAAACTCAATTTTCTTAACACTTTATGAGTACTAACTTGTTCCTTACTATGATTTACAGATCAAAACAACCTAATGGATAAAAATCAAGAGAATTCTCTAGTCTACGAGAGATTTCCCGATAAGAACTATCGAGAGAGATTTTAGGAGTATAAGAGGATTGGGTTTTGTTATGAGAGGGCCTTTTCTATGAGAGGGGTGGCGCACAAAGCACCTAAATTTTACAACCGGCTCTAGGAGTTTGACTGGGTCCCACTAGTGGTGGCTCCCCCATCTATCGTTTTAGTCTAGGTTAGGGAGTTTTATACCATACTCCCTACCATGCTTTGGGATGACCCCAACCCCACCATTCACATCAGGGGAGTAGATGTCCATATGGACATTCATACTATAAGTGAGGTACCTAGCTAAGAATGGATAGATGGACATGAGGTGGCTGCGGGAAACTTTGGTCGTGGAGAAGTTCAGGGCCTAGTTGTACTGGCCCACTACTGAGGGTATTATGAGCACCTCCTTTACAACCAATGCTTGGAGATGGCTGAACCTGGTTTCCCGAAGGATTTGTCCATAGGGTAACCTTTCTGACGTGACCTATCCTGGGGTTTGGTGGTGTCCTATTCTATACAGGGTATTTCACTAAATATGGGGTCACAGATAGTGATGGAGTGGAAGGACTTTTATCGGGGTAGCAAAAAGGGCCCCTACTTTATTGGTCTGGTTTCTGCATTGTGCAGGTGTATTGAGGTTCTCGAGAAGGATGCTAACACTAAGGTGGAGATGGATATCCCTTTTCACCCCCTCCGAGTAAAGATGGTCGCGCCCAAGGGGAAGAAGAGGAAGGTAGGTGAGGTCGAGAATAGCCGACCTGCAGAGGATGATGATGATGATGATAATACCCCTCCCTCCCAATCCCAGCCCCCACCCCAGATTTCTAGTATTTTTCTAGAGGCAGACTTGGCTGCAGTTAGGAGATATATAGAGAACGCCCCTCCCATCTCCACATCCCCATCTCCCTCTGCCCAGGACTATATAGAGCTCCATAGAGAGCTCGATGAGGAGAAGAGGAGCGGTGCTACCAGGACTGCATGCTTGCACAGATATGGAAGACCATAAAGGTCATGTTTAAGTGTGCAGTCCCTGATCAGGAGCTTCCTTAGTTAGAGCCGGAGGATATGCGGGAGTTTTTCTTCCTTAGTGATGCAGAAGGAGAGGACCCCACCCCGGCAGCCCGCGATGGTGACAGGGCATCCAGCTAGTGCATATCATCCCTGCTCCCCCTTTTATACATTATGATTGATTTGGGTTGCCCCCGTTTGGGCATGTAGAAAACAATATTACTCCCTTCCCCTTATTTTTTATTTCAGCATATGGATGCTAGTTTTAACTATTTTTATATTGAATGAATGCTTTACCTTTATATATGCAATCTCTATAATTAAAGCAATAGTTCGTAACTTAAATTAATGGTTAAAACAAGTAGGGAATGAAAAAAAAAGAAGGGAAAAATAGGGCAAGGATTCTATCCCGTCCATGCCGCTATAGCGGTTTGCACGCCACTATGGCAATGTCGCTATAGCAAAAAAATTCCTGCTATAGTGGGATTGCTATAGCGGTTCATTATCGCTATGGTGGCCCCAACAACAGCAGCCCAAAAATTTACTATTTTATGTAAATTCCCTCATTTCCCTTCCCTGTTTCCAACATTAATGAATGAAATTATAATATGGAATTTAATATAATCCCAAGACCGAGCCCAACAATGCATAAATAATCCCAAGACCGAGCCCAACAATGCATAAACAACAACTTAGCATCAGATTATTTAAAACCAGTTATGTATCACAACAAGAAACTTTTCATTACAACAAATCCCGCTATTATGCCGCAATAGCCCTTTTTTCATGGTCCTTAACTAAAATTAACTATTTGTAACAAGAGTTCCCACAGTCATAAACCATTTCTCCCCTTACCATTTCACCAATGATAAGTCCATGCCAATGATAATTCCATGCCCAACATTTAGCATACAATTCCCATTTAAATCACTCAACAATTATTTCCTTTAACCATCAACAAATAACCAAGTTATGACCTTTCACCAACCATGAGTTTCATAGCAATTCAACAATAACATTTCTCATATTCACAGTCACTCAAGCAACATCAATACACATAAGTATCAATCCCAAGTTTCATCATTAAACAAGTCCTTTTTATTATCCTTTATTCGCCTCCTGGATAAACGTTAGCCGATTGTCCATGAATTTACATAACCTCTATGGCCAGATACCAATTAGAATCTTTCTAATTCCAACATCCCTTGCTTGTGTCTTTTCAATCAGAGTAAAATGACATTGATAAACCTTGTTGAGATACCAATTGGAACCAGAGATACCAATTGGACTCAACTAATAGAAGCAAACACACAGACCACACGAAAGGAGAGAAAAAAGTGAAATAATTTCCTAGAATGCCTCATAGCTCCCCGAAGATTAGATGTGGACGTCAACATACAAATTCACATAACTCTACTCAAAATTTGCTCTTGTACTGGGAAACTGGTAACCTATGCTATGATACCAACTTATCACGACCCAACTAATTGGATCATGCGGGCACCTACTCTAATCCACCTAGATAGGAGAACCCTTATCGCCCCTTTCAAAATACATTCGGAAGTCAATTAAGAAGCAAGAAATACTTCATTTATTACAATGAATTTATAAAACTTTAATTACAACTGAAAACATTTCCCAAGGAACTAGCCTAAACAAGTACAAGGGCTACTAAGTGAAAATACAAAACCAAAGACATAGCTTCTTCCGTAGGATCAATAACAGAAGCTGCTGGATATCTTTACCTTGTCAAGAAGGAAACACCTACTGATCCTGCAACCTTACTATACCCCACAAAAGGTATAGCAAGAGTAGTATAAGTACAAATAACACGTATTGGTAAGAATCATCGCTCAACCCAAATTAAATCACGTAAATATAACATAAATATCTAGAAATAAACATACAACTGAAGAGTAATTTAGCCAGAGATCTTTCAATAAACAATTCCTTAACACCGTGGGATATTACCAGCCTTATCATTGAAAAGACTTTCCTTGTTATCACGTTTAGACCTAATCACTAACTACCCACTATACCATCAAGTCAGACCGTATCTCATAATTATTGGTGAGTTCTACGATACCCAACTCTCAAGGTCCCATACCCTTAACCACTCATCTACTAACTCGGTTATGCACTGACACCCTAACATCTTTAGGTTCATTTATTTCCACATGGGTTGATTAATAAACAGTAACATCCATCCTACCCGGCCTCAAATACAATAATCGATAGACCATCGACCATACACATGTTATAATCACCAACATGAACACCTACAGGGTGGCCTTTTCTCAAGTTCATAGCACTTAGCCTTTATCTACCCGCTACCGAGTTAACATAGACAACAACTCAAGTCAATATACCACTCCTAGTAAGACTCACAGTTAACAATCATGATTTAAACAATTATATTAGGCATGTCTCAATTACGAAAGTAATTAGGCAATACAGAATTATACCACCCTTACAATTAACCCGAACCACTCAAGGATCCATTCCATCAAATATATAGACAATTATCATGAATCCCCATTTATATTCGGAAACCAAATATACATATTAAGTAAATGGATAAGCTCGGTTCCACTCATGGAACCCACATAACAAGTCAACACTTAATTCTCAATTCTCCCAAGAAACCAACAAATCTAATAAGTAAATAGTTAAACCCATTTCAACTCAAGGAACCAACATACATATAAGTAAACAAATAAGCTTCCAAGAAACCAACAAATGTAACAAGTAAATAGTTAAGCTCGATTCAACTCAAGGAACCAACATACATAACAAGTAAACAAATATGCCCGATTCCACCCAAGGAACAAACATCTATATCAAGTAAACAGTTAAGCCCGACTCAACTCAAGGATCCCAACATATATATCCAGTAAACAGTTAAGCCCAGTTCGCTCAAGGAACCAATATAATCAAGAAACACATAATCTCAGATTTACTCAAGGAACCATCACACTCATCAAATACTTGTACACACATGCTAAGGATCTTATGGTCTCCCATTAGCCATGACCTGCAGGAGACGAACTCTTGTCTATTTACCAAATCCCAGACATCAAGTATCTGTCAACCTTATATCAACCAATCCCGTAAAAATGTCCAAATACTGGTACATCCCACAATAATGACAAATATCACGACAATCACAACCATAATAAATATAGGAACAACACTTGTAACAACCAATAAGCTTTATATATAAGTTCATTTCATGCAACTAACACTTTGGATATCAAACAGTCATTCACTTTCTTTGAACATGCATTATACAAGCAATACTAAGAAATAGTTATCATGCACACATAAAACAAATTGGGTTTCAACTATATCAAACCATCACCTACAATATGCATACATAACCTGTGGGTTATAACCCACCCTCAACCATTCATCCTAATATTTGATACATTACCAATTCTCTATTACTCTAGTTATCACAGTAGATTCTTCGAAATCCACCAATACTAGCCATATTTAATTTAGGCCTTTAATGGGATTAATCCAATTTCCAGGTACAACAACATCATTAATCATGAAAGGATGAAAAACAATAAGGTAAACATATAAATTTAGGGAAAATTCCAATACCACAACATAACAACAATTTTCCACTCAATTAACTGGGTTTTCATCCATTTTATCCATCCAAACACCGTGCCCAAAGTCCTAACCATTCAATCTCCCATCAATATACATCATGATTATGCTTTCTTACCCAAGTCTAAACTACTCTATTAAACCTAGACTACTTGGTCGCCAAGAAGCTGCTTCGGAGGCATGCACGCTAGCTTTTGACTCCGTAAAAGTGAATTTGGGCATGAAACCAGCAAAAAAAACCACGAGTTTTACCCTATTAATGTGAAATCCCTCCTCTCCATTACTCTCAGGCCATGAGGTAACCCCAGGAGGGTTTTTAGAGAAAACCTCATTCTTTTACTACTGAAGAAGAGAAAAAAGAATTATTAAAAACAGACCTAATGTTTTGGGCCTGTCATCCCACTATAGCTACCTACCAACTGCTATGGCGACACCGTTATAGCAGGAAAATTCCTACTATAGCGATATTACATCAACCCAATCCAAATTTTAAATTTTGAAATTTTTAGCTGCGTCGTCCCATACTAATTTGAAATCGTATTTTTAAAATTTTTCATAACCCGTTACCGTAATGAGGTGTCTTTTAATAATGATGCAACAGGTCATTATAAATGACTTTTAATTTTTGGGGGCAGTTTAGACATTTGACTTATTCCGCATCACTTTATTTTTAAAACTATTTAAAATATTATTTTGATTATAGAATTGTTTTATTTTATTTAAAATTTGTTAAGGTTGGTATTAAGTTATTGGGTTAGATGGTTCTCCCACCAGAGGGTTAGTGTCGGTGATATTTGCGATGGGGTCCAGGTTATGACAAAGTTGGTATTCGAGCCCTAGTTCATTGATCTCATCGTACCAAAATGTGTTTAGTAGAGCCTTATAGAATGGTACAGAGAGTTCATACTTTTCTTTGAGAGGCTATGGAACTTTAGAAAATATTACATTCTTTCTTCTTTTATGCTATAACTTGATTCCAATTGGTACTAACAATTCAAATTAGTATCTGACCTCTTCACTCTTTTGTTTGTAAATGGTGGATATGAGAGCTAATAGAGCTAGAGTTGCATCTCCCACACCAATGGTTCTAGCTATAGAATCGATAGTCAGGGGTAGAGGATGAGGTAGATGGAAGGGAGAAGTAGAGCAACACCCGCCAGGAGTGGAGCTCAGACTGAAACTAATTCAATCTGGTGGAGATGTGAGACACCTCCCCTACCCGAGGATCATCATGATGAGATTATGAATGAGGAGGTTCTAGAATAAGAGGAGGTATTACTAGTTTAGGGAGGTTCTATTCTTCCTCAACTATCATCCAAAATAATTCAGCAGGTGCTTGCTTTTCTTAGTGGGCTAGCAGGTATTAGAACCACGACCACTGTACCTACTTACCAGCATCTGGGGGTGCAACATTCTGCTGTGGTGACCACTAGGATGGATGAGTTTTTTGGGAATAAAACTTTCCCTCATTTGGTTTAAGGTCCTATTATGACTGGGACTGAGCAGGATATGTTGACTAAGCTTCTAAAGATGAAACTATCATCTTCCTTGGTTCTGAGACTGTGAATGTTTTTGAGTTTTTTGTTAATTCTAATAAGAAGCTACATAAGATGGGCATTGTGGAGAAGTATGATTTAGAGTTTGTGACCTTCCAACTGTAGAGTGATGCTAAGCAGTAGTGGTGGCATTATCTGGAATGTCAGTCTCCAACTTTACCTCAATTTACATGGACTCAGTTCCATATCCCGTTCTTAGATAAGTATGTTCCACACACTTTGTGTGATAAGAAAAATGATGAGTTTTTAGACTTTAAGTAGGATAGTATGTAAGTTGCATCCTACAATGCTAAGTTTCATGCTTTGTTCAAATATGCTACTCAACTACTTGGTACTGAAGAGGAGAGAATTTACCTCTTTATGAAAGGTTTGAATACTGACTTGCAGGTTATGGCATTACAGATGACTTCTACAAGAAAAACTTTTAATGATGTTTCTAACTTTGTAAACAAAGTGGAAAGAGTAAAATAGGTTGGGCATGCCAAGATGGTGGCGAAGAAAGCCCAAAATATGGGCAACTTTAGCAGATCTTACACTAGAGGCCATAGTCATCAGGCCTACCCAGCACGTCTGATACAATCAGATCTACCAACATCTATATGAGGTTTGTCAAGGAACACTTAGCAGATTTCAGTTTTGGGAAATTCTCCTTGGGTTTAGACATAGTTTGTGATATTCTTGACTTACCTGTGTATGTATCTACTCTGGTTGGAGACTCTGTGGTAGTGACTAAAGTGTATTGTGCTTGCTCTGTAATGTTTATGGGTTTTCATACTTGGGTAGATTTGGTGATTCTAGATATGGATTTTGATATTATCCTAGGTATGACTTGGTTGTCCCCGTATCATGTAGTTCTAAATTGTAATGCTAAGACAGTGACCTTAGACATGTTGAGGATGGATAAGTTAGAATGGGAAGGTTTTTATAGGTCTGGTCCTGCAAAAATAATTTCCTTCATTCGAGCTAAAAAGTTAGTGGGGGAAGGGGTGTTCGGCCTTTTTGGTACTTGTTTGGGACACCAATGTAAAGGTCCCTTTTATTGAGTCAATTATCGTAGTGTCTAAGTTTTAGGATGTATTTCCTACTAACTTGCCTAGTATGCTTCTGGATTGATACATTGACTTTTGTGTTGATTTAGAGATGGGCACTCGCCCCATATCTATTCCTTCCTATATGATGGCTTCGACTGAGTTAAGAGAGCTTAAGGCTCAATTACAGGAGTTGCTGGATAAGGGATTCATTCATCCTAGTTCCTCGCCTTGGGGGGTTCTCCAGTGTTGTTTGTTAAGAAAAAAATGGTTTCATGAGAATGTGTATAGACTATCGTCTGTTGAATAAGGTAACCATCCGGTATAAGTACCTTTTACCCCAAATATACGATTTTTTTGACCAGTTACAAGGTGCTTCAATGTTTTCCAAGTTAGATTTGAGGTCAGGGTATCACCAGTTGAAGATACGACCTGAGGATATTCCCAAAATAGCTTTCAAAACTTGTTATGGGCAATACAAATTCTTATTGATGTCCTTTGGGTTGACTAATACACCGGAAAAATTCATGAGTTTGATGAATGGTATATTTAAATCTCTCTTGGATTCATTTGTTATTGTATTGATTGATGATATTTTGGTTTATTCTAAGAGTAAAGAGGAGCATGCAGCGCATTTGCACATAATTTTGGGTATTTTGAAGGAGAAACAACTTTATGCTAAATTCTATAAGTGTGAATTTTTATATGTCATCCGTGTTTTTTTAGGGCATGTGGTTTCTGATAAAGGGGTGATAGTGGATCCGCAAAAGATTGAGGCTGCTAAGAGTTGGGATAGGCCTAGCTATGTGACTAAAGTTCAGAGTTTTAAGGGTCTTGCTAGTATTACTAGAGATTTGTGAAGAACTTGTTTCCATTGCTACTCATTTGACAAGACGGACACAAAAAAAGGTATTATTTGATTGATCTGACAAGTGTGAAGAGAGCTTTCAAAAGATCAAGCCTTTTTTAACCATAACTCCCATCCTTGCTTTGCCAGTTAAAGGTAAGGATTTTATAGTGTTTTGTGATGCTTCGCATTCTGGCTTGTGTGCTGTGTTGATGCAGAATAAGAACTTGATAGCCTATGCTTTAGGGCAATTAAAGCCTCATAAGAGGAATTATCCAACTCATGACTTAGAGCTAGCAGCGGGGGTTTTTACACTTAAGATATGGAGACACTACCTTTATGGTGTCAAGTGTAAAGTTTTCACGAACCATCACAACCTGTATCATATTTTTACTTAGAAAGATTTGAATTTGAAGCAGAGGTGGTGGATGGCGTTATTGAAAGATTATGATGTGACCATATAATATCATTCGAGAAAGTCCAATTTGGTGGTAGACGCATTGAGCTAGAGAAGTTTGGTGTTAGATGAGTTGGCATAAGTTGTATGAGGAGTTAGGCACCAAGCTTGATCTTAGTACTGTATTTCATTCTCAAACAAATGGATAGTTGGAGAGGACATGCTACAGACATATGTTTCTGACTTTGGGGGTCATTGGGATCAGTTCTTACCATTGTGTGAATTCTCATATAATAACAGTTATCATTCTAGCATTGACATAGCCCCATTTGAATCCCTTTATAGGAGAAAATATAGATTATCCATAGGTTGGTTCGAGGTGGGTGATGTGAAACCTTTGGGCACAAACTTGGTAAAGGAAGCTTAAGAGAAAGTGAGGTTCATTTAGGATAAGTTGTTGGTAGCCTAAAGTAGGCAGAAAGAATATGTCGACCGCAAGGTAAGAGACATGTACTTTAAGCTAGGTGATCATGTGTTATTAAACGCCTCTCCCATGAAGGGAGTGATTTGATTTGGTAAGAGGGGCAAGCTTAGCCCTAAGTATATCAGGCCGTTTGAGATTCTTGATGATGTGGATTCAGTAGCTTACAGACTTGCATTGCCTCCATTTCTGTCAGGAGTCCATCTAGTGTTTCATGTCTATATGCTTAGGAAATACCAAGGGGATGGTGATTACATAAGTAAGTAGGACTTAGTATTACTTGACAAGAACCTTTCTTATGAAGAGGAATAAATAGAAATTCTTGATCGAGATATTTGAAAGTTGAGGACTAAAGAGATTAGATCGGTAAATTTCAGTGGAAGCACCATCTAGTTGAGGAGGCCACTTGGGAAACTGAGTCGGATATGCGCAATAAGTACTCTCACTTGTTTGAGGATTTAGGTACTTACCTTATTCTTTTCCTTATTTTCTTAATTAATTATTCGGAGATGAACAATGGGTAAATTGGTATCTGTTGTAATGACCCTTTCCATCATTACGATATAGCTTAGAGTGCCAAAATTTGGTTTAATATTCTCCTTGGATGAAGTGTTAGAAATTTTACGCTAGGCTAGTCTTGGATGAATTCCAAATGTGTTGTGGTCTAGTTAAATCCGCTAATGGATAGGTTAATGACTATATGTTTTGAGATCATAATGTGATATCTAAGAGATTAGGGAGTTTGTAGAAACTTTTGGAAGTGAATTTGGTTGAGTAGAACTCTAGATATAGTGTCTGACGTAAAAGGGTTAGTTCGGAATGTCAAAATTTGGGAGTGCTTTACAAAGTTGGAAAAAATTTGGGACTATCAAACTTTTTGCCTTGCCTAGACCGCTACAGTAGGAAGCAGGCCGCTATCACAAGCCCGCTGTAGCGGAAGTCAAAGATCGTCATTCCCACCATAGTAGGCAGATCTCGCTATAATGAGGCTGCTATAGTGGAAATCAGGCCGCTATAGCGGGTTACGCATAGTTAAATGAAGTTTTTAGACTTCAATTGTATTTTTCATTCCAAACTCGCTCAAGACCAAGAGAGGGCAATTTAGGGTAAAATTCATCAGTTTCCACCTAAATTTCTTCGTAGAGGTAAGTTCATCCACCTATTTAACTAGTTTTTTGATATCCTTAGAATCATTAGGTTTTGATTATGGTGGAGTAATTAACTTGAACTAGGTTGATTTTCTGGTGTAAGGTTGTGAAAAACAAGGTGTAAATTTTTGGTTTTGGTTAAGGGTGGATGAGTTTTAATTACAAGGTTAGAATTTGCTCTTTCAAACATGAATTTGATAAAATTAAAGTGGAATGAAGGTAAAAAAAAACCCTAGAATAAGGAAATGATCATGATTTTTACCTTGGGGTTATGGGATTAGGTTGTAATCCTTGAAATTTTTACAACATTGTTTGATTAGTGATTGCATTATTGTTTCTAGACCACAATCAAGCTGAGGTTGCAAGAAAAGGCAAGGTTCAAGTTTGTTAGAGCATTACGGAGCTTGGATTGAGGTAGGTGATGGTTGAATTGTAGTTAAAGACTTAATTTAATTTATGTGTGCGTGTTAACTACCTATTTTCCTATTTGCTGTAATGATGCTGTTGAGTGCTAATTTATTAGATAAATTTACAAGTTGTTTGATCACCTGAGTTGAGATTGTGTAAAAAGGCTTGTTTTAAAGTGAAAGTGTGGTTATGCTATCTCATATTGTGATTGCACATGTTATGACATGGGTTGATATTGTGAGATAAACTGGTAAAGGTCATCGTCATGGAATTGGTGGATATTAGGGAGTATAAGGGAGGAGACATTGGAATAAGGGTGGTATAACACTGATTTGGGAGAAGGGTGGAAGACACTAGATGTCTAGGTTATTGTTACATGGACTGAACTCGTCCCCTGCAGGTCATAGCTAGGGGGCATTTATGAGACTGATAGCATGTGTGTACATGTTATTGGTGAAATTGACGGTTTCATGAGTGGACTGGCTTATATTGTGGTTGTCATTTGGTTCCTTGAATGAACCGAGTTATATTGTTGTTGTTATTTATATCCATGAGTGGTCCAGACTATTGATATACTTGAATTAATTTGATATTGTTGGAGTGCAATAAAAGAGGTAATTGTGGAATGTTGAATTAAATGTTATGAATCATGGTTGTGGACTTGGTTGAATATTTGTACTTATTCTAAACTTTTCAAATTAATTGATTAATTGTTGAGGAAAGATAAGTGAAGGTATAAATGCTAAGTGTTACATGATTGCTCCTGTTTACAAATTTGTTGTTATGTGTTCAAATTTATTAATTTGAGTAGGCCTATGGCCCTACCAGTATATAGTGGCTTTGTACTGATACTATATGTGCTATTCTTTTTGTTGAGTGCAGAGCATATTCCAGCGACTCAGTCGAGACCTTAGTTGTAAACCGTGACCGATTCTAACTCAAGGGTGAACATCGTCTTCCTAGCAACCATGAATTTTATTACATTATGCTCTTGTCCATTTGTTTCGGACATAGACAATTATAGTTTTCTGGGTTGTACCGGTGGATTATTTTATTTAGATATTTTGGTACAATAACTTTCAGTTTTCGGGGGCATTTTAGAAATTTGACTTATTCCGCATCGTTTCATTTTTATAACCATTTGAAACATTGTTTTGATTATAGAATTGTTTCATTTTATTTAAAATTGGTTAAGTGTTGGTATTGAGTAATTGGGTTAGATGATTCTCCCACCGGAGGGTTAGTGTGGGTGCCACTCGCGACGGGGTCTGGGTCTTGACGTGCGCAAAATAAATTTAAATTAGTCAGCTCAATAAACTCTACATACCAAATGTTATAGAACAAATCATTTTTACAAGTTCCTGTAAAAAAAAATTTATATTAGAAGTATTCTTTTATTTTTTGTATTTACTTAACTATTATAATATGTGTTTAATTTTAATTATTTGAGAATCATTTAGAGGGATCATAAAATATATTACTTAAAATTGAGAAATACATGCAAAAAATAATTTCATCATATCTAGTTATATTAACATCTTTAATTGTTTAATCTTAGCAAAATACATAGATAAACTAAAAAATTAGTCAAAATGGTCCTTAATATGGTGTTGGCTTATTTTGATTCTTGATATATACCATGCAACACAAATAATCCTTTTCTTTTAAAAATAAATGATAAAACAAATAATCCTTAATGTTTACTAGAAGTGAAATATTGTTTGTCATAAACTCTAAAAGTATCGTTTCCCTCAACTAATCTGTTAAACTTAGCTTTAGAAACAAAATGCATCTCACTTGGTCTATATAATATAAAACGAGAGTGCTTTAGGTAATTGACTCCTTTCTCCTTTTCACTTGGAGACATATGTCACTATGCCAACCTAAATTAATACCAGTTAATGTCATACATTAACTATGTGTTTAGCTATAGTATTTTTTATGGAATATTTATTTATTTTATTCAATAAAGTGTTAAAATAAATATATTATTATTTTGTTGTATATGTGTCATCGACTTACATAGTAGATTATTTGGCATAAAGAGTTTAAACTTATACATATGTAACGATCCGCATGATTATTTTATACCTTTTGAACCCATTTTCTCAGTTTGAATCTTCCTGTAGCTTCATTATATTGTTTATAACTTGTGGGGATGGATGAAATATTTTTCGAGGTGATCAAATGAATATCAGATGAGATTTTTAGTTTTGAAGTTTGACCAAAGTCAATATTATAGGATAATGAGGTCGTATTCGAGTTTTGACAGCTCTGTTAGGTTCAGAGGGTGATTTTTGACTTAGTTTGGTAGTTTGCATGAATCTCAAGACGAGATAGTAATTTGAGTCATTTGTGAATTTTTGAGGTTTGGAAAAAGTTAAGTTTGACCACAGTAAACTTTTGGCCTAGATGACCTCAGATCGATGATTTAATGATTCCAACATGATCAGAATACATTTTATGATTAGTTTGCATATTTGGTTTCTATCGAGGGGTTTTTGAATGAGTTTCGAACACTCGAATTGCACTCTAGTAGAATTTAAAGTTATGAGTTGACCTCGGTCAAATAGTTTACCAAACGAGCTCAGATTTTAAAAGTTTCAACATGTTTGTATGATTATTTCAGATTTGTCCATAAGTTTTGATGAGATTCTGTTGAGTTTTGTATAGGTTTTGATTGTGTCTCATTTGTATTTGAGATTTTGATGTCGTTTCTTTGAAAACTTATGGTACCAAACTAAGCAAATGAGCATCCAAATGGTGTTTTTACTGAATGATTAGATCCGTATTGTGATATCAGAACTATAGAAAAAAGAATCTTCAAATTTTGAGGTCACATGAAAGAGTTATGTATATTATTCTTAGCGCAAATTATTGTTGCTGGTTTTCTGGTGTAAGAACTGCTCTATGTGAATGTGAATAAGGATTTGAGAGTTGACTTAAAACAAAAGGGCAACCCGGTGCACTAAAACTCCTGCTATGTGCAGGGTCCAGGGAAGGGCCCCACCACAAGAGTGTATTGTACGCAGCCTTACCTTGCATTTCTGCCAGTGGCTGTTTCCAAGGCTTGAACCTATGACCTCCTGGTCACATGGCAACAACTTTACCAGTTACTCCAAGGCTCCCCTTCAGCATTTGCGAGTTGACTGATCAAGGGAAAAAAATTATTCTTCACGAAGGCGAAGGTACACCACAAAGGCGAAGAAGAAAAATCACCTGGACAATATTTTAAATCTACAACCCCTTAATAATTGAAACCTTAAAAGAGGTTAGAGATACACCACTTTGAAAAATATTCTCTTCTCTCTCTTCATGCAAATCCTATCATGTACACCTAAAACTTAAATAGATGGCCAATGCAGCCACTAGTCAGTTACCGATAGTGGCTGACCAGTCTTCTCAATTGTTGTTCCCATCTATACTAATACCCACAAACCCTATACCTCCTAATAATACCCTAAATTATGCTAGTCTTCTTAAAAACAAAAATCTAAATATTTAGAATACTAGTGGCATTAAAGTATCCACTCGGATAAATCCTATATCGATGTGTAACGATTCAAAATGTTATTATGGTGAGTTGGTAGGTAAAATTACAACGTAAACTTTCCATAGACTAAATTTGTGAAATTCAGGGCTTGCCTAGTTTTGAGTGAATTTTGGATGTTGTGTGGTCTTAGAAAATCTGGTAGTTATTGGTGGGTTAGTTATGGGATTTGATTTGATTTTGTGTTAGATGATGAGTTTAGGAAGTCATAAAAACTTTTGACGCGTAAAACGGATTAGTAGAACTCCGATTATAGCAATTTCTGTGAAAGGTTAGTACGTGATATCAAAATCTGGGGAGTATGTTGTGAAATGGGAATAGTTAGGAACCAAACCTGAGTTACTGTCTAAGTATCAATGTAGTGGTAGATGTACCATTGCAGCAACGTCACCGTAACGAGGGAGAGGGCCACTATGGTGGAGGGAGGTTTGGCTTAAGCGTTGTTGTAGCGAAAGGATTTCTGCTGCAGAAGCATCACTGCAGTGGAAGGATTCCACTGTAGCAACAAATCCATCGCTGTAGTGATGATTAGGCAGTTTTAATACCTGGAATCAGAGACTTAGCATTTTTCATCCTAAAATATTCAGTTTTCAAACTAAGGCTAAGAAAGGGCAATTTTCTTTATTCTATGGGGTTTTCCATCATTAAGGTTAGGTTTTTATATCATTCTAACTTGTGATTACTTCATTAAATCCTTATAATTGTACGGATCATAGTAATTGTAGAAAGTATTGGTTTAGCTCTAGGTTGATGAACTGGTGAGAATTGATTGTGAATGACTTTATTTCACTTGCTATTGACTCTAGGTTGTTAGATTTCACTTCCTTCCATATAATTCTTTCTATTAATCATAAAATACAGAGAATTCAAAGAGATTAAAGAGTAGAAATCCTAGAATGATGTACTCATCTAAGTTAATGTGTTAGAATCAATGGGTTTAGGTTTATAATGACTAGAAGTAGGGAATGATGTATTAAATCATTCTAATTTGTTATTTATAGATCAAAAACGAGCTGAACATACGAAAAAGGGCAAAGCTTTGGCTATGTAGTGCATTTGGACGAGGTTGTGATGTAGGTTATAGTTTGAAAGTAATTATAGACTTGATTTGACTCTAGGCTTATATTTGAGTTAGATGGCTGTGATTAGCCTTCGAGCATACTTGTAATTGTTAGTTGAGATGATGTTAAAGTTAAGCAAAATGATTAATTTGATAGTTTAAGTGCTAATGAACGAAATATGAATTTGGTTATTGATATTCTTGTGTTTTGAGCATTTTGTTGAGGTTTTTACTTGTTTGATGATAGTGGGATCATATGTCATGTAGGCACAGATTGATATTAGGATCGGGTAACCTGCTAGTACAGTACATGGACTTAGCTCGTCCCCTGCAGGTCATAACTAAGGGTACCTGTTGACCTTAGTTTCACCATTTTATGTATGCATTTATTGGTTGCATTGCACATAGTGTTGGTTATTTTTTGTTGTTGGTTGGACTGCCTTAGTGTAAATGGTTGATATGAATTACTTGAAGGGATTGATATGAAGAGGATAGTCAGTGGTTTGTAAATTGGCGTGTTTATGAATTTGTATCAAATTATTAGTTTGATCTTGAGATATGTCTTGATTACTTCTTGCTCTTGTTTAATTTCATTTATTTGAATGGTGTTAAGTTAAGTCGGCCAATGATGCTTACCAGTACATAATTTTTGTACTGATACTACCTGTGCTCTTCTTTTTATTGAGTGCAAAGTGTGTTCTAGTGTTTGAGACTAGACCATAGCTTTAGCTTGGGATCAACAACTTCAATTCAATGGTGAGCACCATGTACGGGTAATCATTGGATCTTCCTCTTTTTCATGTCCTTTATTTCAGAATATGACTTTCTATCTTTGATATTAGTTTCTGGACTATTATTTTTAGACCTTGTTTGATTAGAAGTTCGTGTATGGTGATTTTCAGGTCTTAGGGTGATGTAATAATTTAGAGATACTTCTTCACTCTTGTTATTTGATTAGCTTAGGAGATATTAGACTAATATTATGTGTTGGACATGTATTATGTAAATAAATGGGGGTTTGGAAAAGGACTTAGTAACTATTAAGTTTTAGTGTTTAATTGTTCGGCTAAGGTTTGAGTTGATTGGTTCTCCCACTGTAGAGTTAAGGTGGGTGTAACTAACAACTATTTGGGTCATGAAAAATATAGTGTAACAACCTAGCCTACTAGTGATATTGTCTGCTCTGGGCCTAGACCCACATGGCCTTAAAACATATCATGATGGTATAAAGTCTGCTTACTTATGTACCAAACATCTCTTCTACTTTTTGTCGATGTGAGACTTCTAATCCTAAGATAGGGTGTCACGGATGGTATCAGAGTACTGGGTTAGTCGATCTCATCATACAAGAATGGATCTAGTAGAGTTTTGCGGAATGGTAGGGAGCATCTGTAATATTCTTCTATACATACATACCCTAGTTTGTATGTACACCATTTTATATATGTATTCATTGGTTGCATTGCACATATTATTGGTTATCTTTTGTTGTTGGTTGGATTACCTTAGTGTAAGTAATTGATATAAATTGCTTGAAGGGATTAATATGAAGAGGATAGTCAGTGGCTTGTAAATTTGTGTGATTATGAATTTCTATCAAATTATTAGTTTTAGCATGAGCTATGTCTTGATCGTTACTTGCTTTTGTTTGATTTCATTTACTTTAATGATGTTAAGTTAGCCTATGATGCCTATTAGTACATAGTTTTTGTACTGATACTACCCGTGTTCTTTTTTTTATTGAGAGCAGAGCGTGTTCCAGTGTTTGAGACTAGACCTCAGCTTTACATTGGGATCAGCAGCGTCGATTCAAGGGTGAGCACCATGTCCGGGTAACCATTGGATCTTCCTTTTTTCATGTCCTTTATTTTAGGCAATGACTTTTTATCTTTGATAGTAGTATCTGGACTATGATTTTTGTCAGGGACCCAGGTGATGTAATAATTTAGAGATACTTCCACTCTCTTATCATCTTATTATTTTTAGAGAAATTAAACTGATAGTATGTGTTGGACATGTATTAAGTAAATAAATGGTGGTTTGGAAAAGGACTTGGTAACTATTAAATTTTAGTGATTAATTGTTCGGCTAAGGGTTGGGTTGATTGGTTCTCCCACTATTAAGTTAGGGTGGGTGCCACTAACAACCATTTGGGCCGTGACAAAGATGGTGTAATGACCCAGTCCACTAGTGATATTGTCCGCTCTGGGCCTAGACCTGCACGACCTTAAAATGCATCACTAAGGTGTAATATCTGCTTACTTTATATACTCAACACATCTCTTATATTTTACTGATGTGGGGCTTCTAATCCTAAGCTGGGTTGTCACAGATGGTACCAGAGCACTGTTTGTTGATCTTGTCGTACAAGAATGGGTCTAGTAGAGTCTTGTGGAATGGTACAAAGACATATGCACTTTTCTTTGAGAGACTTCTTTCTTTTCTTCGTGCTAGTACTTGATTCTAATTGGTATCTGGTGATCCAAATTGGTGTCTGACATCCTTCATTCTTATTTTGCAGATGGTGAATACTTGTTCAGCTAGAGCAGCAACAGCAACCGTAGCAATACCACCTGAACTGGCAGCTGGAGCCGCAGTTTGAGGTAGAGTTAGGGTGAGATAAAGGGGCATAAAAAGAGGGAGAAG
Organism: Capsicum rhomboideum; assembly: GCA_031232105.1. NCBI lineage: Eukaryota > Viridiplantae > Streptophyta > Magnoliopsida > Solanales > Solanaceae > Capsicum > Capsicum rhomboideum. The sequence continues at coordinate 105,744,435 of CP124719.1, read as the reverse complement.
GGCAGAGCCTAGGCAACTAGAAGACTGGCGAGACAAAGATCACTGTCCCCTCCCCACATGAGGCTGCTCCAGACTTAGTTTAGGATATGGAAGTGCTAGTTAAAGAGGAGGAAGTCCCAATTTTGGAAAATGTTGTGCCTGTTCGGGGTTGTGCAACTCAGGTGCCTCTGTTCTCAGAGGTGATCCAATAGGTGTTGGTATTTTTGTGTGGTTTATCTGGCACTGGTTCTACTTAGACAATTCCAGCCTTTCAGCCCCCAATTGTGCAACATGCCATTGCTGTAGCACCTCCGATAGACAAAGGTTCTAAGATGGGAGTCTTTCCTCGATGGGTATTAGGTTCGATTATGACTGGTGATGAGCAAGATTTATTCTGTAAGTTTCTAAAAATGAAACCTCCAGTGTTTCAAGGAGCTGAGTCAGAGGATGCTTATGAATTTTTGATTGACTTTTATGAGCGTCTGTATAAGATAGGGATAATGGAGAGATATGGAGTGGAATTTATGACTTTTCAGTTACAGGGAGAGGCCAAGCAATGGTGGAAATCCTTTGTTGAGTGTAGGGATGCTTTACCTTCACTAACTTGGTTTCAGTTTTAGGCTGTACTTCTTGAGAAGTATGTTCCCCGTACTTTGTAGGATAGGAAGAAGGACAAGTTCCTGAGGCTTGAGCATGGTGATATGTCAGTGACGGCCTATGCGGCCAAATTTCTTGTCTTATCTTGGTATGATTTGAAGTTGATGTCTACTGAAGAGGAAAGAATCAGATTTTTGGTGAAGGGTTTGAACATTGGTCTTCGAATATCTGCACTTAAAATGATCTCTTTCGGGAAAACTTTCCAGGAAGTGGTGGAGTTTGTAAAAAAAGTGTAAAGGTGAAGCAACAAGGTAGTATTAGAGAGGAGGAGAAGAGCTACTCTACTTGACCAATTCATTCCGTAATGCCTCTGTCTGCTGGGGCTGTCAGGGGTCAGTTATCAATCCCCATGGGATGATAGTTATACACCTTCAGCATCTTCAGTCCAGCAGCCTGCTCTAGAACATGATGTTTTGAGTGTAGGGGAGTAGGTCGCATTTGAAGGTATTGTCCTAACCTTATTCCCACAGGTTAGTTGACTCAGCAAGCAACTTTTAGAGCTTTAGTTCCAGCAGGTCGTGGTGAAGGAGGTAATGGTAGAGTTCATCCACAGGGTGGGCAAAGTGGTGGTAGAGGTGGCTACCAAGCCAACCGTGGTGGAGGACAACTTGGTTGGGGTAGCACACAAACTAGTAGAGATGGTGGTCAGGTTGGTGATAAGGCTCATCTGTATGCAATTCCTGGTTATCCTGATGCTGAAGCTTCTGATGCTGTGATAACAGGTACCATTCTTGTCTGTGATCATATGGCTTCTGTGTTATTTGATTCGGGTTCTACTTTTTCATATGTGTATGTGAAGTTTGATTTGGTCTGGGATTTAGTTTGTGAAATGCTTGATATGTCCATATATGTATCAACACTGATTGGAGTTTTTGTATATATTGATCAGGTTTATCGGGCTTGTCCTGTAGTTTTTATGGGGTATAAAGCTTTGGTAGACTTAGTAATTTTAGACATGGAAGATTTTGATATTATTTTATGGATGAGTTGGTTTTCTCCTTACCATACTATCCTTGATTGTTGTACTAAGACTGTCACCGTAGCTATGATTGGGATAGAAAGGTTAGAGTGGGAGGATATTCATAAACCTGCTCCCTTAATAATTATTTATGATATTCGTGCCCAAAAGCTAGTTAAGAGGGGGTGTCAGACATTTTTATCCATCTTTGGGATGATAGTACAGTAGTCCCTCCTATCGCTTCAGTTTCGATAGTATGTGAATTTTTAGAGGTGTTCCCTGATGATCCTTCTAGGATGCCACCTGATTGTGACATCAACTTTTGTATAGACTTAGAGCTAGGCACTTTCCCTATTTCCATTCTTCCTTATAGGATGGCACCGACAGAGTTAAAGGAACTAAAATCTCAGTTGCAAGAGTTGTTGGGAAAGGGTTTTATCCATCGTAGTGCTTTTTCGTGGGGTGCTTCTGTACTTTTTGTTAAGTAGAAGGATGGTAGTATGAGGATGTGCATAAACTACCGACAGTTGAACAATGTGACAATTCGTAATAAGTATCCTTTGCCTAGGATAAATGACTTGTTCAACTAGTTGTAGGGTGCCTCAGTGTTTTTTAAAATTGACTTATCATTAGCTTAAAATTTTATCAGAAGACATCTTGAAGACTGCTTTACAGACTCGTATGACCATTACGAGTTGTTGGTGATGTCTTTTGGCTTGACTAATGCCCAGCTTCCAATATGGGTTTGATGAATGGAGTATTCAAACCTTATTTGGATTCATTCGTAATTATCTTCACTGATGATATCTTGGTGTACTCTAAGAGTAATGAGGAGCATGAAGCTCACTTGCATATCGTGTTAGGGTTGCTTAAGAAGAAGCAACTTTATGCTAACTATTCCAAGTGTGAATTTTGGTTGTCTTTGGTGACTTTCTTAGGGCTCATAGTATCTTAACAAGGGGTTATGGTAGACAAGTAGAAGATTGAGGTTGATAGAAATTGGGCAAGACCGATCAATGTGACAAATATTCATAGTTTTGTGAGGTTGTCCAGCTATTGTCGTTGGTCTGTGAAAGGGTTCGCATCCATTGCTTCATATGACCCATTTGACTCAGAAGGAGGTACCTTTTATATGGATTGATGAATGCGAGGAGATATTTCAAAAGCTAAAAACTTTGCTAACCTCTTCTCCCATTCTTACCTCGCTAGTTGAAGGTAAATATTTTATTGTGTAGTGTGATGCTTCATGTTTTGGTTTGGGTTCTGTTTTGATTAGAGCTGTCAAAATAGGCCTGCCTCGTACTGCCCCGCCAAAGCCTCATGGGCTAAGGAATTTGATGGGTTGGAGTGGGTCGGCCTTTTACTAGAAAGGGCCTTAAAATTACCAGCCCAACCCAATCCTGGAAGGATCACAGGTTGGGGAGAGATAACCTTTCTTTTTTTTAATTTTTTTCTTTTCTATCTAAATTCAAACTTAAAATTCTATCAATATTTTAATATTCTTAAAAGATTATATGAAAGTACATAACAATTACAATCATAACATATGTTACACATATGATTAGTAGTGCTTTAACTTACAAATTACAATCCCATATCTGAAGTATATAACATTCAGAAAATGAGAAGATTTTCAAATCAAATATAGCAAACAATTATGTTGTTTCAATAATTCTTGTGGTTCGCCCCTTTTCCGGACCTCACACATAGTGGAGCTTTAGTGCACCAGGCTGCCCCTTTTGTTTTTAATAATTCTAGATAAAAATCTAGCAAAAAATATTAAAAGAAAAACTAATAATCTTTTTTGACAAATAAATAAGGAAATATTCAGAATATTTTGTTAAGTAAAATCATGAAACTAATTAATTGTTCAAGTCATAAAAAGTCCAACCAAATATAAATAGTGTTCACTAACCAAGCATTAAATCCAAAACTAAATAAAAAAAGAAATTAATGAAGTAATCTTTTTCAAAAGATTTCACAAGCACTTACTACATATCCAACACTAATATATCGTCTTCTTCAAGAACATTTGAATCCGCCTTTGATAAAGTTGTCTTAACATCTTCACCTTTATCTACAATTCATATGAAATGTTATTTAATTTTATATATGAATAACTTATTTCATATCCAACGTTGTATAAATTATACATGGTTTAATAAATGAATAATTTATTTCGTATCCAGCTACCAAACGACCCCCTAAGTTTATTGTGTATGTTACTTTTAGTTTTCTTAATAGTTTTTTTCTTAGTTTTAATATTCATATTAATTTCAATTAAATCATATTTTTGACATACGGGCTGACCCTTACGCGGTTTTGGTCAAGCTTCAAGGGCTAAGGGATAACTCGGGTTGGGCTTAAAAGCCCCAGTTTTAAATGGGCTTGAAAACTCTTAACCCAACCCTACCCTAATAGTAGGTTGGGTTGGGTCGGCCCCATGGGCCAGACCCATTTTAATGACTCTAGTTTTGATGCAGGACAAGAATGTGATTGCTTATGCTTTGAGACAACTAAAAGTTTATGAAAATAACCACCCCACCCATAATTTAGAGTTGGTAGCAGTGGTGTTTGCTCTAAAAATTTGGAGGCATTATTTTTATGGGGTTAAGTGAGAGTTGTTCGCAGATCACCACAGCTTGCAATATCTTTTTGATAAGAGAGATTTGAATTTGAGCTAGTGAAGGTAGATGGAGTTACTCAAAGACTATAATATTTCAATTCTTTATCATCCGGGCAAGGCCAATATAGTAATGGATTCCTTAAGTATGAGAAGTTTAGCTTGTTTGGAGGTGTCAATATGTTTGTTGGCTAGGGAGGTGCAAACCTTAACTAACAGTTTGACGAGATTGCAGGTCACTAACAAGGGAGGCATTTTAGACAATGTTGAGGCTAGATCCACCTTCCTTGACCAGATTAAAAAAAGGCAATTTGAGGATGAGAAATTGAATAAAATCCAGGTTAAAGTATTACAAGGTAAGGCTAAAGAGGCCATTCTTGATGAGGAAGGCATGTTGATAATAAGGGGACGTGGGTGTGTAGCCCATGTGGGTAACTTGATTTCAACTATCCTTGCATAGGCTCACAGTTCTAAGTACTCTATACGTCAAAGTGAAACCAATATGTATAGAGATTAAGGCAAAATTATTGGTGGCGTCGGATGAAGCGGGACATTGTTGATCTTGCAACTAAGTGTCAAATCTGTCAACAAATTAAGTATGAACATTAAAAACCTGGTGGCACATTTCAGAGGATGCCCATTCTCGAATGAAAGTGGGAAAGAATAACTATGAATTTTGTTGTTGGTCTTCCTAAGGCCTTGAGGACATGTGATTTCATTTGAGTAATTATTAATCGGTTGACCAAGCCTGCACATTTTATTGGGGTGCAAGTGGATTATAATGTAGCCAAGATGGCTAAGATTTATGTTAAGGAGATTGTTAGACTTCAAGGGGTGAGTATCTCCATCGTGTTGGACAGAGGTACACAATTTACCTCTAATATTTGGGAAAAGTTTCAAGAAGAGTTGGGTAATAGGTTGGGCCTAAGTACGACTTTTCATCCACAGACTGATGGGCAGTTAGAGTGGACGATTCAGGTTCTAGAAGACATGCTTCGGGCATGTGTAATGGATTTTGGTGGTTATTGAGACTAGTAGTGACATGGATCCTTATGAAGCCTTGTATGGTGCCAATTGGATGGTTTGATGCCTTCCAGGTAAGACCTTAGAGCACTAATGAGTTGAAGAAATCAAGGGATAAAGTGAGATTCATCTAAGAGTGGTTGGTAGTGGCTCAGAATAGACAGAAGAAGTATGCGAACCACAAGGTGAGAGATGTTCATTACGAGAAGGGTGAGAAGGTTTTGCTTAGAGTATCACTGTCGCTCCCAAGCGCACATGCAAGTGTACGTGGTTGATGTGTCATGGTTTAATGACACTTTCGGTGCTTAAAACAAGGAAAATATGCAATAACTTGGGTGTGTTTGGTTGGTATGATGTGTTTTCTGTTCTACATTGCAAAAAAATAAGTTTTGGAGGCAAAATGGACAAAAAGGAAGAATCACGCTTGAGAACAAAGTATCTGAAGATGAAAGAACCAGGATCTGCATCGGAGAGGTTACTCACGATAGGACTCACATGCTATAAGTCCACTCACGTGACGTGAGTGGCTGCCATGAGTCAACTTCAGAAATGTCCAAAGTTTCCTGATTTCCACGGCATTGACCTACATGGCATGACTTGATTCCACGAAACCAAGTCACGATACCGTGGAAAGTTGCCGACTCTGTTTTCCTATTTTATTTAGGATAGGATTCAGCTTGTATCTATAAATACCCCTGTATTGTCTTATGTTCAGGAGGAGCCATTACATTATTTTGAGATAGGTTTTCATTATTTTGAGTTCATAAACACATTATTGGATTTTGAAATCTTTGAACATTGATTCTAGGGTTTTATTCATAATTGAGATTTCAGAGTTTTTTCTTTATTGTGAGTTTACAACTATTCTTTCATCCTCGAATTCGTATTGTGCTCATGCAAACATGAGTAGCTACACTCATCAACTAGGGTTGTGTGAACTATGAGGAATTAACAAAACGGGTTAAGTGCGAAGCAAATTCTGAACCGATGTGAATGCATGTATTGTTATTTCCTTCATTGTGATTGAACTTCTAACGGTTGCAAACGTTAGAAACTCGCATGTATTCTAGAATTGCTCAAGAGAGAGGTAGATATTGGGAAAAGGAAATAAGAATAGATATTTGAAGCTATCAACCTTTATCTAATAACTTGAGCCGTAGCAGGAATAGTTATCTGAGATCCAGTACAAGGGTTAGTAGTGCGACACTCGGATACCGAGAGGAGAAGAGTGAAATTTGTCTAACCAAAGTCGAGAGACATCTAGATGAACATATCTTGATAGATTTTGCATGCAACGCAGCGGGATAATTTTGCCAGCACAAGTAACCGGTGGAGTTAAGGAATCATTGGGGATCACAGTACTAGTGAATTTCTCATATTGTTTACAAATCCAATAATCAACAATCGTTACTGGCACCACTTATTCACAACCCCCCCCCCCCCCCCCCCCCCCCCCCCCCCCCCCCGCCCAATCTTACTTACTTGCCAATTACTCAGACTAGCATTCTATGTAACTTTGTCCTATTCCTTGTGGGATCGACCCCAACCTAATTGGGTACTATATTTGATACAACTACTGCATCATACTTTTCTGAAGGTATATTTTGGGAGACATCAAATTTTGGCGCTATTACCGGGGAACTACGGTTACAAAGTTGAGTATTTTGCTTATTGGAGTTGATTGGTTTTATTTCCTTATATTTTTAAGGGCACATGCCGGTGTATGCCCAATACTAGGAGTCAAGGCAATCCCCTGATTCCACTTGATCTTGAAATAGACAGAACTCTAAGAGATAATCGAAGAATGGTGAATATCGACGGAGTTTAGGATCCTGCAGACGTGGGAGACATTCATAACTAACCAATCCAGTGATTTGTTCATGAAACAACAAACCAAACTACTGCTCTATTGACACAGAAAGAGAAAGCTAGACAAGTTGCTCTTAGGCAAGCAGATAGAGATAATCGAGCTATGCAAGAAGCAACACAACGACTGGCTGAGGCTGAAGAAAGACAAAGAAGACTGAGGGCACACCAACCACCTCAAAGACCGCATGTGCCAGTTTATGATGATCCTGAGGAAGAAGATGTGGCTTATTTCAAGATGATAGAGACTGGTGCCATTATTCCACCAGAATTACTTCAAGGCACTAAGTTTGACATTACAAGTTCCATGATCCACCTGCTTAACTTAAAAGGTGTATTCGCAGGTCTTCCTACAGATGATCCAAACATGCATGTGATGAACTTTGTGGGGCTTTGCACTTCTTATAATTTACCTGGAGTTAACCAAGAGGCTATTCGTTTGAGATTGTTTCCATTCTCTCTAACAGGAGAAGCGACTTTGTGGTTGGTAGAGGGTTCCATCACTACTTGGCAAGAGTTAAGAAATCAATTTCTGGAAAGATTTTTTCCACCCTCCAATATGCTACAGTTGAAGAATGAGATTTATAACTTCAGATAACTACATTCTGAAGCACTTTACGAGACATGGTTAAGATTCAAGAAGAAGCTGCAAAATGTGCCAAATCATAGGATGAGTGGTAGAAACTTGAAATCTTCTACAGGGTTTTAAATGCCAATACTAAGGCTGTAGCAGATACTATCACTGGCGGAGCATTAATGAGTTTGAGGTGGGAACAAGCTTCAGAGATATTAGATCATATCACTAAGACCAACCGAGGATGGCATAATCGAGAGGCAGATACGACTGCTGACACGTATGCTATTGGAGCCTCAGCAGCACAACGAGCTTTGGATGAATCTGTAGCTCAAGAGGTCGCATAGCTGAGGACATAAATTGGTTTGTTAGCTAAACAGATTACGGCTAGAGATGCTGAGAAGGTGCATGTCGTAGGTGCACAAGGCAAAACACCTAGGCATGATGATAGTGAATCTGATGAGGAAGCTAAGTACCTAGATCGAGAAGTGACGGGTTTCCAAGCCAAGGGTCGGGGGTCTAATCAAGACTCTTGGAACTCAAGGAAAGGGAATCAAGGTCGAAACTACTGTGGAGACAATTATAACAAGTCGGGATATAGAGATAGAGAATGAGATCGTGACTGTGATTGGAGGCAAAAGGATGATTATAAAGAGAAGAGTGGCTTATATGTACCACCAGGGAACCGTAATAATGAGTCTAAAAATTCAAGGATTGAAGACCTTCTTAATAAACTGGTCAAGAGGTCAGAGAACTAAGAAAACTGTCTAAAAGAGATTAGGGCAGATATTTCGGGAATAAGTCAAGAGGTTGAGTCTCACTCAACAACTATCAATCAGCTGGAGCAACAATTCAGGCAGATATCGATGGCATTGAACTAGTGTCAACTAGGTACACTTTCGAGCAACACCATCCCAAACCCAAAAAATGATGCTCATTGTATGGCTATCACAACAAGAAGTGGAAAGACTCTCATTGAGGCACCCAAACAAGTTGAGGGTGATCATGCTACACTGGAAGAGCAGACGAATGCCATAAAAAAGGTAAAGGAAGCTTTAAATAAGTATGTTCCATTCCCAAAACTTCCTCCACCTTTCCCTCAACGTCTCAAGAAAAAGGTGGATGAAAATAAAATTGTTAGTGGAGAGATCATGAAAGAAAATGAAAATCCTCATACTAATGAAAATAATATGAATGAGGAAAATGAGAAAGAAAATAAAGCCTCCCAAATGTTCAACCCCATTCCTAAGCCACCACCTCCATTCCCTCAGCTCTTGAAAAAGAAAAAAGAGGATGAAAAATTTCATAAGTTCCTATCCATATTAAAGGAACTTTCTATAAACATTCCCTTGGTGGAGGCGTTGGAACAAATGCTGGGATATGCAAAGTTCATGAAAGAGTTGGTAACAAAGAAGAGAACTTTCAGTTTTGAGCCGGCAGATAACTTACACCATTATATTGCAATTGCATCCCGTTATCTTGTGCAAAAGAAAGATGATCCCAGTGCCTTCACAATTCCATGCACAATTGGGTTAGTTAACTTCGCCAGAGCTTTGTGTGACCTCAGTGCAAGCATTAACTTGATGCCACTGGCAGTATTCAATAAATTAGGCTTGGCAACCCTCGAGCCAACAAAGATGCGGTTGTTGATGGCGGATCGTAAGATCAAAAAGCCTGTAGGCAGATTATTTGATGTTTTGGTCAAGGTTGAAAACTTCATCTTTCCTACTGACTTTGTTATCTTAGACTGTGAGGTCGATTTTAAGATGCCCATAATTTTAGGGAGACCATTTTTAGCCACCAGCAGAGCATTGGTAGATATGGAGCAGGGTGAGCTGAAATTCAGGTTGAATAATAAGGAAGTCATGTTTAATGTTTGAAGAACTATGAAGCAACCAAAAGAAATGAGGGTGGTTTCAGAAATACATATTTTAGATGACCCTGGAGGTAAACCCAAGGGATATCTTGATGAAGTCTGAGTAATCAAGACACCCGCATCGTGCTGCGATGTTAAAACAGGCGCTGCTTGGGAGGTAACCCAAGGTATCTTGCTATTCCTACATTTGCTTTGATTTTTGTTATTTTGATCGACATTAGACCCACACACTTAGGGTGCCACAGGTATGTTCCTAACTCCCTTGTTTTACTTTGGTCTAGTGCATTGGGGACAATGCATGCTTATAAGTTGACGGTGTGAATTACTTGTGGGTTTTGATGTCCTCTTGGGGTTTTTTGTTGCCGTGTTTCTTTTCCCTCAAGTGCTATCATAGTAGAACCGGCATGTTTAGGTTTTTGTTGTGTTTTCATGATTTAATTAGGAGAAAAATAAGGGGACCTTAGTGCAGTCCAGTTTTGAACATATTTTGAATGATAAGGATGCTTTTTGATTATGGAAAGGACACCCCTCCTGAGAATTTTGTTTTGAAATGTGTGTGTAGTATGTTAGTTTGTGATAGCTGTTGGATCTTATTATGGCATTAGTATTATAGGCAACATAACTGTAGCTAGCAATGCATGAACTGGATAGGTAGTAGTTGATAGTGTAACCCTGTGCTATGTGTGCGTGAGGTCATTAATTAGTTCACTTTGTGTGTGTGATTCAGAACTTGCTCGGTTAGTCTTGCCTAGGTTATAGGATAGTGGTTAGGAAAGGATCATAGGCCGTTTTTGAATAAGTTCACTTTTTGCCTAAATACCCGACTAAACAAAATAAATATCCCTTGATCCCGATGTTGAGACTTAATTGACCTATTCCTTTCATTAGCTTATTCACCTTTCCATTTTGACTTATAATGAACCTGTCTTGGCCCTGGTCCCTCCTTGGACATTGTGTACCTCAACTCAGGCAAATCGCCTAAGTTGAAGGTGGCTATTATAGGGGTGCATAGATTGATTTGGGTATGAAGAAGGGGTTAATAAAAAAAAAAAAAGAGAACAGATTTGAGTGTGCAAAAGAAAAAAAAATTAAAAAAATTGTGTGTTTTGAAGAAATGAAGAAAATCACACCCAAAAATTTGAAAATAAATGAAGGAGAATACGGGAGAATAAATAAGCATGGTTGAAAAGTGGATCCAAAAATAGTGTAGAGTCAAGGAGGGTTGAGTCACCATATCCCTATGTACCATACCCGTCCCCAAGCCTACATTACAAGCCGATGAAAGTCCTATAGTGATCCTAGTCCAACTGTCCAAAAAACTAAGGCATAGAAGATAAGGGCAAGCCTATGGTATTTCATGCACACTGTTTGAACTTCTTTGTGTGAGAGAGTGTTTTGACCGAGTCCCTACTTTGAGATTCATTAGTATACTGTCAGTGTATGGGACTTCTTTGCTGTAAGAGTACATAGGTTGCATTGTTAGCTGCTATTTGTTCGGATAATGTCATTTGCATATATGCTTAGTTTTTTGTTCATAATCTCATGCCATCATTTGATCCCTTTTGTGTCATGATAATATGCTTCATGTATACTCAATACGATTTTGATTTGCAAGTTGGAGGGGTCAGAAAGTTTTGAGGTCAAAAGCAATGAGTCGACTGTCGTAGGTCCCTTAGGTTTCTCTTAGTTAAGCATCATTGTGTTTATTTTGTTTTGTTTACCTGAGGACATGCAAACGTTCTAAGTTGAGGGTGTTGATATGTCATAGTTTCATGACACTTTTGATGCTTAAAACAAGGAACATATGTAATAACTTGGGTGTGTTTGGTTGGTATGATGTGTTTTCTGTTCTACATTGTAGGAAAATAGGTTTTGGAGGCAAAATGGACAAAAAGGAAGAATTACGCTCGAGAACGAATTATCTGAAGATGAAACAACCAGGATCAGCATCGAAGAGGTCACTCACAACAGGACTCACATGCCGTGAGTCCACTCATGTGCCGTGAGTCCACTCACATGCCGTGAGTCCACTCACATGCCGTGAGTCCACTCACGTGCCGTGAGTCCACTCACATAACGTGAGTGTCTGCCGTGAGTCAACTTCAGAGATGTCCAAAGTTGCCTGATTTCCATGGCACTGACCTACGTGGCGTGACTTGGTTCCACGACACCAAGTCATGATACCGTGGAAAGTTGCCGACTCTGTTTTCCTATTTTGTTTAGGATAGGATTCAGCTTGTATCTACAAATACCCCTGTATTGTCCTATGTTCAGGGAGGATCCATTACATTATTTTGAGATAGTTTTTCATTATTTTGAGTTCATAAACACATTATTGGATTTTGAAATCTTGGAACATCGATTCTAGGGTTTTATTCATAATTGAGATTTCAGAGTTTCTTCTTTATTGTGAGTTTACAACTATTCTTTCATCCTCGAATTCGTATTATGCTCATACAAACATGAGTAGCTACACTTATCAACTAGGGTTGTGTGAACTATGAGGAATTAACAAAATGGGTTAAGTGCGAAGCAAATTCTGAACCAGTGTGAATGCATGTATTGTTATTTCCTTCATTGTGATTGATCTTCTAACGGTTGCAAATGTTAGAAACTTGCCTGTATTCTAGAATTACTTGAGAGAGAGGTAGAGATTGGGAAAAGGGAATAACAACAGAGATTTGAAGCTATCAACCTTCATCTAATAACTTGAGCCATATCAGGAATAGTTATCTAAGATCCAATACAAGGGTTAGTAGTGCGACACTCGAAGACCGAGAGGAGAGTCATGAAATTTGTATAACCAAGGTCGAGAGACGTTTATATGAACATATCTTGTTAGATTTTACATGCAACGCAGCGGGGTAGTTTTGCCAGCACAAGTAACCGGTGGAGTTAAGGAATCATTGGGGGTCACAGTACTAGTGAATTTCTCATATTGTTTATAAATCCAATAATCAACAATCGTTAATAGCTCCACTTATTGACAACCCCCCCTCCCCCAGTTTTATTTACTTGCCAATTACTCAGATTAGCATTCTACATAACTTTATCCTATTCCCTGTGGGATCGACCCCAACCTAGTTGGGTTCTATATTTGATACAACGACCACATTATACTTTTCTGAAGGTATATTTGGGCGACATCAAGTAATAAAAGTGGCTCTTCGTAAGCCGAATGTCGAACCCACAGGGACTTGTCGTTTAACTATTCACTATATTAAACTAGTTCTTGTTTATTTATTTAAGCGGTGGAATATAGAGATATGATGGTTTAAAAGTATAACCTAACTATGAACTAAACTAACCTGATTAACTTGGGGTATAAACAATAACAAGGATGATTCTAGGGTCAATACATACTCACAATCATGCATAACTATGATCTCTAGCCAGTTTAGTTTTTTATCATAATTGTTGATTCACGAGGTTCATATTGTGACTTGGGAATAGTCATCCTCTAAGTCGACTACCCAATTTAGTCTCACAACTACATCATTGAGAGGGGATGTTAGTCGGTAATTCGGATGCAGTTACTTATCTTCCCATTTCATTAACCAAGTAGGGCGTTTATGTATATCTCTATCCTAACCGCAAATCACACCTTTACAATTAGCCTCTAATCAATAAAGATTGCGATCCATACTCCTAATTCCCTTTGTTTAGTACCTCTGATCCCGTGTTCAGTTCACTTTGAGACTATAGATTTACTCTAATAATAGCTAATCACTAAAGTAGTAGGCGCAAGAACAATGACATGATAAACAATCAAACTAGTGCGAAATTAAGTCAGACAATCTTGTTCGTAGCCTCAAACCTAGAAGAAGGTTTTATTACCCACTCATACTCTCACTTGAAAATCATTAGACAACATTTAAACAAGATAAAACTAAGAGAAATGGAATTACAAATCAAGAACCCTAGTTCTAGCCTCCTTGAGGTGTTGTTTTGCTCCTCCAAGTCGTATGTTGTGTTGTGAATTTGTATGGTATGATTCATTCCTTGTACTTGTGTCTATGTAATCCTTTTATAGTGCTTTGTCCATGGGTATCCCAACACTAAAATATATGCATTGACAACATTCCCCTCACTTAAAAGACTTAAAAATCGACTTTTGGATGTCCTGGGAGTTGCCTTGCATCGCAGGGTAAACGCCAGCCTTTGGGGGTACGACACCCACCCAAAGCAAGGATAAGGAAGTAATGTGTCTACCTAGGTGTATTGGCGCACATCCCATATCCATATTTATGGGGTGCGGCGCAAGGCACTCCCATAATAGGGAGGATTCGCTCCGGTTAAGCTCCTATCTTGTCGTACGCTTGTTCCTTGTTTGCCCACTTCTTATGGCTTTTTGTAGGATTAATTTTGCTTCCATGATATCTCAAATGTTCTCCTACAACATCATATAACAATAATTAGTCCACACAGCACAATAGAGCTCATCAAAGCATACTAGAACAAGCATAGCTCAAGCTAGCATCACTTGTTTCCTCTTCTAAGGTCTATTTGATCATTTTACCTCTTGACTTGATTCAAATGCACCTTGAACATCATAAACATATAATTTAACGCACAACTACACATATATACACTTTATAATTCAATAATCACCTCAAGATGTCCTCAAAACTAAGCTAAATGCGCATAGATAATGACACTTAGGTGTACAAATACGCCTAAGATCACCACCCCATACTTAAAGCCTTTTTCGTCCTCGAAAAACTATTTACATTAATCACAATTAAGGAAGAATCTAACAACATTACTACAACTAATACACTCAAGATAGAAGCACACAAACCACATGAATATCAAGTTCTACATTCGGCATGTCATATTACAACTTTGAAACATATGAATACTACTTCAAAACCTTCTATCCTCAAGAATTGACTCTAACAAGTTGACAAAATCATGCATATTACTCAACAAAGAGATCATATATGTCACCTATATATCATCAAACATGCGCCCTCACCACAAGAGATTCATCCATATTCACTCACAAGTATGTAAATTGTCACAAGAATGGGTGTACAAATCAAATTTCGCTCACTCTCACAAAGAATTCACATGTGAAATAAGATGAACCATAAGCTTTCCCTTAGTGTAGTACTCCACTAATATCATAATGTCAAATCTCAAGATCAAGTAGGACTTTAAGGGTTGTAATGTAGGCTAAGGGATGGGTAGGAACTATTTGGTCAAGAATAGTGACTATCTTCCCTAAGTGATTTAATATACTACCATTTACATTAAGATCAACTCCAACCAACCTATTTTACACCAATTTTGTCTTCCCAACTCTCTTTTGTTTTGCCCCATCTTTTTAAGCTAGTTTACACATATTAGGCTAGGAGTATTTGCTATCAACACATGATTCACTTCTTTTGGTCAATTTTTCTTTTCATTACATTAATCCCTACCAACAACTCATAAACTTTTTCACACACCAAAAGCTATTCACTTGGGGCATCACTTTCATTTTTTTCCTTCTTCAATTTCACACTCCTTAACATCTTAATTTTTCAACTAAATCACTTAAGAGTTTTGGGTTCAAAGGGCTTCCCCTTGATAAAGAATCAAAAAGAAAAATCGAGGGGTGGATGAAGTGTGCTCCTAAATAAAACTAAAAATTACTAAAAGAAAATCTTTTTTTATTTTTCAAATTTTAAGCAACATAAAAAAAAACAAATAACCAAAACACTCCTATAGCACACTCCTCCCTAACCAAATCGAAAGATTCCCCACCCCATACTTAAAATCACACTTTGTCCCCAAAGTACAACTTAAGAGTAAGGATAGAAATACTCCCTGAGGCCCTAGGCCTAGCAAGTAGCATCATATTCATCAAGGAGGTCCAGAGGACCCCACACTCAGTTTTTGCCATGCTCCTTAGCTAAGATCTCCGGTATTCAGACCTCCCCTAATCTGCAAAACAAAACAAACAAAAACAAAAACAAAGGTGACACTAAAAAAAACAAACTACTTACTAAAAGTTGGGTTGCCTCCCACAAGAGCCTAATTTAATATCGCGGCACGATCCATCAACTTTTTCTTCCACATTGAGGATATAAATTTCACCCCCAACATCGCATTCTTGGCTCATAGGGTGGCAATAACTAGATAAAGTAACTAAGTGAATGATGGTGCATGTTAAATCGCTCGGCCCAGAGGTGAGGCATGTTGTTCTATTGCTTGTCTGGTGTAAATTTAAGAATATAGGATTCTTGTTCCTCCTCTACACACTCTTCCACTAGTTCAGATGAATAAAAAGACATGTCATCATCTAGACATAATGTAGAAAAGTGATTTGAATGAGGCCCAACATATCCCACTTTCACACTTACACCATCCATAACATGCTCACTCTTATCCACCTTCTCAATGTCAGCATCAATCAAAAAATGGTAGTCGAATGGTTGAAATTCTTTTTTTTCTCTCCATCGACTGGCTAATATCTATAACTATAGGTGATTGGACATCAGACATCTCAATCTTTTTTATCAAATGAACATTCAAGTCATAGATATCTAAGCTAAATTAAGCTATCTCTGAAATAAAATCATCTCTCCCCCCTTTTAATTGGGTTGCCATGGTTGTGAGACCATCCCGGAGACACTCATGAATTTTTAATTACTGCGCTTTCTCCATTAGCCATTCCTAGTTCACTATGTCTTCTTTATCACAACTTTATTCTACTAGTGCCTCCTTTTCTTCATCAATCCGGGGTTCCTCTTGAGTGTTGGATAAGACTGTAACTTGCTGATCAACACAAGTTTCAGCCATGGACCATAGCTCTGCGACTTGGGAATTCATCTTCTCTGTGGCTTCCCGCTGTTGTTTCAGTTGGTTCAGTTGTTGTGCTTGCTGCTCCAGTATCTGCTTCAGCATACCTATAAGGTGAGCCTCATGTTCTGTCTCATTAGCTCCATTAGACCTGCCAATATCACAAACAACAAAATGATCATAATAGGGGTTTAGGGGAGGGGAATGATAGTTTGTATAGTCACTCCAATGGCTATCTTGACCACCACACATCTGATATCTATTCAATTCAAAAGATTGGGCAAGTGCGCACAACCCTCTCTCTTGAACATCATGACAATTACCACCCAAGTGTGGTCCCCCATAAAAACAACAAGAATAGTGATCATTCAATGACCATCTATCCTAGGCTAATATATCAAGAAGAGTGGTAGAAAAGTTGAATAAAACATTGTACAAAAATAAACTATATACAACTCAAACAAATAAAAAGAACAAGTCTAATATAGATAAACAATTAGAACAGAAGTCCCCAGCAATGGAGCCAAAAACTTGTCTCTCCTAAGTGCACACGCAAGTGTACGTGGTCATTTCAAGTAATAAAAGTGGCTCTTCGTGAGCTGGATGTCGAACCCACAGGGACTTGTCCTTTAACTATTCACTATACTAAACTAGTTCTTGTTTATTTATTTAAGTTGTGAAATATAGAGATATGATGGTTTAAAAGTATAACCTAACCATGAACTAAACTAAACTGATTAACTTGGGGTATAAACAATAACAAGGAGGATTCTAGGGTCAATACATACTCACAATCATCCATAACTATGATCTCTAGCTAGTTTAGTTGTTTATCGTAATTGTTGACCATGAGGTTGATATTGTGACTTAGGAATAGTCATCCTATAAGTCGTATACCCAATTTAGTCTCACAACTACATCATTGAGAGGGGATGTGAGTCTCTAATTTGGATGCAATTACTTATCTTCCCATTTCATTAACCAAGTGGGGCGTTTAGGTATATCTCGATTCTAGCCGTAAATCACACCTTTACAATTAGCCTCTAATCAATAAAGATCACGATCCATACTCCTGATGCCCTTTTTTTGGACCCTCTGATAGCATTTTCAGTTCACTTTGAGACTATAGATTTACTCTAATGATATCTAATCACTAAAATAGTAAGAGCAGGAACAATAGAACAATCACATGACATGATAAACAATCAAACTAGTGCAAAATTAAGTGATTCAATCTTGTTCGTAGACTCAAACCTAGAAGAAGGGTTTATTACCCACTCATAATCTCACTTGAAAATCATCAGACAACAATTAAATAAGGTAAAACTAAGAGAGATGGAATTACAAATCAAGAACCCTAGTTCTAGCCTCCTTGAGGTGTTGTTTTGCTCCTCCAAGTTGTATGTTGTGTTGTGAATTCATATGGTATGATTAATTACTTGTAATTGTGTATATTTACTCCTTTTATAGTTCTTTAGGTAGTCAATGGGTAGCCCAACACGAAATATGTGCATTGGCAACATTGCCCCTCACTTAAAAGACTTAAAAATCAACTTTTGGACGTCCCGGGAGTTGCCTCGAGTCGCAAGGCCAAAGGACAGCCTTTGGGGGTGAGTATACAACCTAAATAAAGGATAAGTAAGTTAGGGATATACCTAAGTGTATAAGCGCACACCCTATAGACAGCTTTAGGGGGTGCGGCGCAAGGCACTCCCACAAAGGGGAGGATTCGCTCCGATTAAGCTCCTATCTTTTCGTAAGCTTGTTCCTTGTTTCCACACATCTTATGGCTTGTTTTTAGTCTTAATTTATCTTCAATAACACCTCAAATGGTCTCCTACAACATCATATAACAATCATTAGTCGACACAATACAAAGCTATTTGATAAGGAACTCTCCTATGAAGAGGGAACTATTGCTATACTAGATAGAGATGTGAGGAATATGAGAACCAAGGTGATTCAATCTATAAAACTTTAGTGTGAAACCTGTCCTATGGAGGAGGGTACTTGGGATACTGAGGCAGACATACATAAGCGCTATCCAAATTTGTTCGTCGACTAAGGTAATCTTTGTTTTTCCATCTCTTGTTGCTAGTTTTTATTTAGAGATAATTAGTGTTTAATTGGTGTATAATGTAACAAATCAAAGCATCGTTATAGTGAGTTGGTGGGTAAAACTATTGCATAGCCTTTCCAAAAACTAAATTTGTGAAATTCAGGGCTAGCCTAGTTTTGAGAGAATTTTTGGTATTGTGTGGTCTAATGAAATATGGTATGATTGGTGGGTTGGTTGTGGGATTTGATTTTATTTTATCTTAGATGAAGAGTTTAGAAAATCATATAAACTTCCAGTGCATAAAACGGGTTAGTAGAACTCCAATTATAGAAATTTTCGTGAAAAGTTTAGTACCTGATGTCAAAATATGGGGAATGTGTTGTGAAATAGACATAGATAGGAACCAATCCTAAGTTAATATCTAGGTACCATTGTATTGGTAGATATGCCACTACAGCGGTGTTACCACAGTGAGGGAGAGGGCCTCCACGGTGGATGGAAAGTTTGGCCTAAGCTCTGCTATAGTGACAAATTCATCACTGCAACAATGATTAGGCAGTTTTAATACATGGAGTCCAAGACTTAGAATTTTTCATCCTAAAATATTCAATTTTCAACCTAAGGCTAAGAAAGGAAGATTTTATTCATTCCTAAGGATTTTCCAACATTGAGGTAAGGTTTTTCTTCCATTCTAACTTATGATTACTCCATTAAATCCCTAAAATTGTAAGGATTATAGTAATGGTAGAAAGCATGGGTTTAGCCCTAGGTTGATGAACTGGTTGTTAATGACTTCAATTCACTTATTATTGACTCTAGGTTGTTAGATTTCACTTCCTAGCATAGAATTCTTCCTGATAATTGTAACATCCTAAAATTTACTAAGACTCCATTTCAGACTTAGCATAGGAAACCAGATGAAAACTAGAAAACTTCCCCACATAATGACTCAGGCAACGAGTCGTCGTCACTGCCAATGACTCATTGGATGAGCCGTCCCGAAGGATATGTCAAAAATCCTGAAGGATGAAAATCCTCGTCGTCGTCTATCCCTATGAGTCGTCATGAGTCCCATCCTAAAGAAGTCCAGTGAAAGTCCTGAAGATTGATTTTTCCTTCCAGTGATCACTAGTCCACGTAATGACTTATCATCAGTGATGATAAGTCATTGTGTCCAATCATCCCTAGACCCCAGTAATTCTACCCAGTAGTAATGAGTCTGACAATGAGTCATTGTCAGACATGACAACTCTTCCTAACGATCGTGGCAATTGGTGTAACAAAATCAGTTCTATTTTAATATAGGTATTTTTGTACTTTCCCTATTTCCTAGACCAATACTACATTGTTTTAAGGATATTTGGGAAGGGGTTAAAGGGACTTAAGTGATCCTTCATTCTCATTATCACCCAAACACTCAGAAACAAAAAACAGAAGCGATTATTCTTCTCTTAAGGCAGAAATAGGGTTTTGCCTCAAACTTTGGAATTCTCTCAAGCTTTAGCAAGAATTCACTTCCAAGTATGTGGGGTTTTATCAATGGTACCATTCCACCCATTGAGTCCCAAACAACTCAGAGTTTCTCAGTTTCTTTCCTGATTAAAGTTAGGATTTTTAGTCAGTTTATGATTTCCTTATGAATTCAGTTCTCTCATGATTCCCATAGCATAATTAAGCATTTTCCATGACTTTTACATCTTGCACCATGTACTATCTTATAAATAGATACTTGGCTTGATTTCACAGTATTTCTATATGAGTTGCTTTTCGGTCATAAAGCTTAGCGTGTTATAAACACACAATACTAGTAAATTATTGATTTTTAGCATGAATGAAATAATTAGCCTTAGTTTATAGCATAACTCTAGTAAATTAGATTTTAGGATACTTCAGATAAAGCATATTTTGACCCAATTTTCTGTATATTAGCTTATTGAGCTAACAACATAACCAATATGTGAGAATTACTTAACCCCAAGTTGGATTAAGGTTCAGCGCACCCAAGTCCCAGAACTACATGCCACCATAGGTTTATTTAGTCCACCCAGTTGGACATCAGTTTAGTGATCACGCCAACCATGCCATTATACTGTGACAAGGTATATTGAGCCCTTTTAATGGGGTGTATATATATCAGACTCCACATTTAGCTCACGTGGTTTATGTCAATTAATAGGCTCTCCCACAATTACAGATAAAAACTAGGCTCTCCCACAATTACAGATAAAACCTTAGTATTTGTACATGACCCTTAACTCAGTGCATTTATTTAAAATTATGAATTTACAGACTTATCACTCTTTATCAGTTTACATACATTTATAATAGGGTCATTGTTATTTAGTTCAACTTATGAATTCATTCTTGCATTCCAGTTCAGTTATCAGTATTTTCCAGCATGCTTAGTTATTATAGTTGCATACCTACAAGCTCAATACATTCAAAGTACTAATCACATACTTTATTTTATGCTGTATCATCTTATGATATAGGTTCCCAAACCCAGCCTCAGGTTTACGGTTAGTACGATCCAGTGGTGAGTCCTCATCCTCCAAGGGTGAGACTTCAATATTATTCTATTTTATTGTTCTTTCAGTTTCAGATAGTTAGAGTTAGCTGGGGACTTGTACCAGTAGCTCATCTTTTAGTACTGGATTTAGATAGTTAGTTATTTCAGCTAGTAGTTTACTTTTAGACTCAGTTTTATTTTAGTCTTACTCAGATATTTATTTTTAATTCAGATAACTTCTGTATTTAGTATTTTATTTATTTTCAATATTCTTAGTAGTATGCCAGACCATGGGTTAGCTTGGGGTCACTTGTGGTTCTAAGCATCGTGTTACGACTAGGGTATAGTATCAGGTCGTGACAGTAATTATGAAATATGGAGAATTCGAAGAGATTAAAGGGTAGAAAATCCTAGAATGATGAGCTAGTCTATGTTCATGTGTTAAAATCAATGAGTTTAGGTTTATAATTCCTAGAAGTGGGGAATGATGCATTAATTTGTTGTTTTTAGACCAAGAACAAGCAGAACTTGCAAAAAAGGGCAAAACTTTGGCTATATAGTGCATTTAGATGAAGATACGAAGTAGGTTATGGTTTGAAAGTAGTTGTAGACTTGATTTGACTCTATCCTTATATTTGAGTTACATAATTGTGATTAGCCTTTGGGCATGCTTGTAATTGTTAGTTGAGATGATGTTAAAGTTAAGCGAAATTATTAATTTGACAGTTTAAGTGTTGATGAACGAAATATGAATTTGGTTATTGATATTCTTATGTTTTAAGCATTTTGTTGTGGTATTTACTTATTTGATGATGTTGGATTAGGTGTCACGCTGACACAGATTAATATTGGGATCAGGTACCACACCAGTACAGTACATGGACTAAGCTCGTTCACTACAGGTCATGACCAAGGATCCCTGCTGAACCTAGTATGTATGTACACCATTTTATGTATGCATTCATTGGTTGCATTGCACATATTGTTGGTTATTTGTTGTTGTTGGTTGGACTACCTTAGTGTAAATGATTGATATAAATTAATTGAAGGTATTGATATGAAGAGGAGAGTTAGTGGTTTATATATTAGTGTGATTATGAATATCAAATTATTAGTTTGAGCATGAGATATGTCTTGATCGCTTCTTGCTTTTGTTTAATTTATTTATTTGTGTGGTGTTCAGTTAAGTCGGCCGATGATGCCTACAGTACATAGTTTTTGTACTGATACTACCTATGCTTTTCTTTTTATTAAGTGTAGAACGTGTTCCAGCATTCGAGAATAGACCTCAGCTTTCGCTTGGGATCAACAGATTCGATTCACGGTTAAGCATAGTGTTCGGAAAACCATTGGATCTTTCTATTGTTCTTTTCCTTTATTTTGGACAGTGACTTTCTATCTTTTATATTATTATATGGACTATGATTTTAGACCTTGTTTGGTTAGCAGTTCTTGTACGGTGACTTTCGGGTCCCAGGGTGATGTAATAATTTAGAGATATTTCTGTACTCTTGTTATTTCATTGGTTTTAGAGATATTAGACTGATATTATGTGTTAGACATGTTTTAAGTAAATAAATGGTGGTTTGGAGAAGGACTGTCATGACCCAAATCACAGATCATATGGGCACCTACCTAACTCTACCCTAGATAGTAGAAACCTTACTACCCAACTATTCATTTAATGCGGAAGTTAATCGTTTTTAAAACCAAAATGACTTATTCATTTAATTCATAAAAATATCTAATTTAATACAATTGATAAGTAAATACAATACGAAAAATAACCATTAGTGAATCCCCAGAACATAGTCTAAATCGGTACAAAACCACTAGACAGGGAACAGAAAACTCCAAGACCTAACATCCGTGTAAGATCTAGAGGACATAAGCTACTGTAGAATAATCACCGTATCTGCTATAGAAAACCCAACTGACCTGCACCATGACTATACCCCTAGGCGGAGATATATTAACTGTAGTATCAGTGCAACCACATGTACTAATAGGCATCATCGATCGACCAGGGTCAAAAACAGATAATAGTAATAGCAAATAGGAAGAAGTCATGACATCAAGTAAATTTCGGTTGCTAACTCCCAATTTTACAAGTATTAGCATATTACCTTTAGCATCTCTGTGACCTACCTATCATATAACATTTTTGTGTATATTTGTCCTTTGACAATCCATTTTACCTTACATCCTTTAACTTTACCTTATCTCATTCTTCGGATTCCTGTAATCCTAACCCACTCCAGGCACCCTACTGACTTTACTAAATTAAGACTTCGAGGGCACTGAAAGGTCAACCCGAGTTTGCTTGTTACTTAACTAATATCATGTAACAACAAAATTTACCACAACCAAGATCATTAATAACAACAACAACCTTGCAAGAAGGAACACTACACTATACATCATATATGTATCATATTTTGGAGTCAAATTTACCCTCAATGTCATACTTTGGGGCCAAATTTACCCTTGTTGTTAAGAAACTTTTCACTTATACCCTTTCTTTAACAGAAAAGCCCAAATCAACGTTAAATGTCCCATAGAATTGAGGGAGGGGTATTTGTTTGTGTCTTTTGTATGGGTCTGGTCGGGTTGGGAGGGTTAGATTAGGGTGTGTTTTATTTTTTTAAAATAGGGCATTTAACATTGATTTAGGCTTTTTTGTTAAAGAAAGGGTACAAGTGAAAAGTTTCTTAACAAGGAGGGTAAATTTGGCCCCAAAGTATAACAACGAGGGTAAATATGACCGCAAAATATGACAAAGGGTATATTTAGCCAATTTTCTAAAGTAAAGGGGTAAATTTGATCCTTTTCCCTAATATATTTATACATAATCCAGGACGTACCTTATATTGATGCCTCACAACTGTAACACCCCGTACATTTCTGAACTCACACGACTACCCTTATATTCATGGAATTAATTAAGTTGTGATAGATGGTATATTATTCATGGAAGTTATTGGGCTAAACTAATCTTGTGTTAATGGGCTCAATAAAGGCCCAATAATTGAGCAAAAAGACATGGCCCAAAAGAAGGAAAATGATCCATTCTTTCTTTGACCAAGTAAACATAATATTTATTGGCCATAGTGTGGCTAAGTATGACCATTAAGGACTATATAAGTCCAAGAAAAATCAGATTTTTATTCACAATTCCACACTTGCAAATTCTAGAATTTTCCAACAAGATATTTCCTTTTTCTCTCAAACCCTAAGCAATCACTTTTGGACAAGATCACCTCTTTGAAAGAATTGGTAAGTGTTTATTCTTATGGTTTAATATATTATATGCATGAGATATGGTGGGAAACATGTTGGTTATGTTTAAAAAGCATAGGGCAGTCCACTTTGTAAGTGGCAGTCCACCGGTGCTTTCGGCTAAAGGATTTGCCTTTTTGTGGTTTAAACTTGAAAAGGGACTTAAGGCCTTGAAGGAATTGAATTATATGGACTAAATTTCAGTATATTTAAGTGTTTTTCTGTCCCTAATTTGTTAATTTTGTGTATGGATTGATGGAAATGTTTTTACGTAATTGTACCTGGAACGTTTGGTGTAGTGAAAAGAGAATACTTTCTTGTTGTGTTAAAGTGAAATCTGAAACTCTGTGGACTGTTTTTGTTATATTGTTGTGGAAGGTATTTATGTGAATTGATTGAATAATTATGTGGAGTTGTATTGAGGCGGAAATGTAAAGTAGAAACTTGGTGTAAAATCTTATCTGTTTGTGATGTCTACGTTGATGTGTGGACTGTTTTGGTGGTGTGTGGACTGATTTGGTGGTGTTATTTTGCGAAAGAAGTAAGTTATAGTGTAATGTGGTGGAATAATGTTATTTGGTAGTATAATTAAGGGGGGAGTTATGCACCATGTGTTTTGGAGGTTGGATGGTTTTTACTTTTTGATAAGCACCTACTTACCGTCTTGTGAACTTGTAATGTAGCTAGCCGTTAATGTTCGCTCCATTATGTACTTGTGTTGTAGAGTAACACATAAGGAAGGATCTGAATCATTGTAGTTACGTGTTGTGAAGATAAGGTATGTAAGGTTATTCTTTTCCGCATTCTTCTGCAACATCTAGTGCTCACTTTGTCATTGCACTTGTTCCCATCCCGAAGGGTTGTACAGTATCTTCTTTCCCCAAACTGTTTAAAGTATCTCATTCCAGAGTTGTTAACACTTGTTATTCACTTGTCTCTTAATCATTGAACATCGTTCTAAAGTTCCAATAATGTTGCTACTAACAATGTATCACTCTTATAGCTAAAGAATGAAGTAATGCATAATGAGTTGTATTCATGGGTGGTATCTCATGGGGTGACAGGAACACCTACATGGGTCGATCCCAATATTTCGGGTGGTATCTCATGGGGTGAAAAGAACACCTGTATGGGTCGATCCCAATATCATGGGTGGTATCCCAGGGGTTAAAATACCTAGCATGGGTCGATCCCGATTTATGTATTTAAGAGGACTGTATCCCAGGGGTGGAAGGACCTAGCATGGGTCATCCTCTTTACCACTAATCAACTGGTCATTTGTTTAAAGTAAAGCAAAGAAAAGTAATGAATGTAATGTACATGGTTTCACACATATACCTTATGGTGGTTTATCTATCTTGTTCACTCACTTGTACTTGATTCCATTAAAGTTCTTATATCTCATACAGTCACTTATAGCCTTACATACTCAGTACATTCTTCGTACTGACATCCCTTGGGGGACTTACCTTACTTGCTGCAGGCACAGGTGCTAGTAGACCTCCACAGTAGACCTTGGATCTTTTCTGCGGATTATTGGTGAGCTCCAGGTTGTTTCAGGGCTTTCTGAGTCATTTGTACATGTTGGTTTTGGTATAGTGTAACAGTTGTATAAAGCGGGGACTTGTCCCTACTATAGGTTTAGTTATATATTTGTTAGTGGCTTTGTAGACGTTGTACAGCTGAATGAAGAAGTGTCTCATCCTTTTGAAGTTGTGGGCCCTATCGGCCGAGTTTCTAAGATGTTTTGAATGCCTTTACGTGATTCTATCATCGATATACTTTATGTACTTGCAGCAAAAATTCTTATTCACTTGAGGACATGCATATGAATATGAAC
Organism: Capsicum rhomboideum; assembly: GCA_031232105.1. Taxonomy (NCBI): domain Eukaryota; kingdom Viridiplantae; phylum Streptophyta; class Magnoliopsida; order Solanales; family Solanaceae; genus Capsicum; species Capsicum rhomboideum. The sequence continues at coordinate 105,718,403 of CP124719.1, read as the reverse complement.
GTATATGAATATATAGGTTGGTTCTCTCAGGTCTTAACGGCTTCGGGTGCCAGTCCGCCCCGTTGGAATTTGAGGCGTGACAGCAACAATGTATCATTACAACCAACAATAACATATAAATATAAATATACATCCGATGCACGTGATGTAAGTATGTATGCAATATGCATGTATCATTTCATCATCACCTCCTCCTCATATCATCACCATCATCAATTTCATCATCAATATCATCATCAACATGATTTCAATATCGTGATCAATATCATCATCAATTCATCTTCTCAACATCATTATCAATATAATTTCATCATCATCATCATACTCTCAATACCTTCCTCATCAACATGTATGAATATGCATGTACAATTAACAATCTCAAGTAGTGCCCGAAAGCAATTACGACTCTTATATTTACATACAAGCACTGAGGCATCAATCTTATATATATATATATATATATATGTATGTATATATATATATATATATATATATGTATGTATATACATATAATTGTATACACCCACACCTTCTAAGAAATTGTAATTGTTATACCGGAATGACAATGCTGACTCCCTATTTTTTACCCACACTCATGTTTCCAACTTAGTTCTCAAGCCCTTTCCTAATACCTCAATTGGGATACTAATGCTCAGCCTTTCTACCCTTACTCTTGTTATTCTAACGACCCTTACTAAAATACCTACTCTGGTACGTGCCTATCCACTAGGTTATCCTCCAAGCCTTCCTATCTATTTAATTATACTCTTAGGTAGATTTAAACTCAAATAGTTTGACTAATAACCCCTACTTCACACTTGCACATCCTTATCCTTTCCCATCACAAGTCTACCGATTTCCTAGGATTCTATGAGCAACCTAATTTATCCTTAGTTATCTCCTCTCCTCATCTTTCGGTCGTCCTTACCCACAATATGATTGTATCAGTTCGACTAACTATAACTTTCATGAAATTTAACCAATTCATGATACTAATATCTCACCAGCGGAGCTCAACAACAATTACTACAATATTAAAGCCTAACCAGTTATTATCATTTCTGTCCATCCAAACACTATGCCCGAAGGCCTAAGGCATGAAACTCCCAACATTACTATCAATATTACATGAATGTAGCCCAAGTCTACTACAATTTAAACCATAACCTACCTTGTAGATGAATTATGTTGCTATTGAGAGGAGGAAGTTGTCCTACAAATACTAAGTGCCTTACCAGTCACCGCATCAGGTCTCGCCGGGTGTGCCTCAAAATTTCCCTCATGAAGCGTGGCCTTTGAAACCTGATTTCTCTAAGGGTGGGGTTTGTTCTTGATGTTTTTGATGGAAAAAAATGACCTAAAGAGGCTGGAATAGAAGAGGGTTTTAATGAAATTCATGCTGGCCACTGCAGCGGTAGACAGTAGGCTGGCCGAATTCCTTTTAATTATCCGACCAATTATGTTGGGCCTCATTTCTTCCTATGAATTAATTTCTATTAAGTCAGGTTATAAGGTTTTATTCGTAGCAAAATTTTCTCGAAACAATTTTTTTGACGTAACGACGTTTTGGATCGTTATGAGGACTTACTAATTATTAAGTTTTAGTGTTTAATTGTTCAGCTAAGGGTTGGGTTGATTGGTTCTCCCACTATAGAGTTAGGGTAGGTGCCACTCACGACCATTTGGGTTGTGACACGAAGCTACATGGAGAACCTTACATCAAATGGATAGAAGTAGAAGGGGAAAGGGTGAATGTTACTGAAAATCTCCTATATAGAGAACTTGTAGAATTATGATCAATAATTCCAATACAATGTAATATAATGGGACATTATCAAATGAGAATGTTTGTAATAGGTATATTGTCATGACCCAAAAATTGGAAAAGTCATGGCACATATCCATCCCACTTATAGGTAAGTCAATCCAAAGATAACAAAGCATAGTACGAAGTACGAACATGCAGAATTAATATTTAAAATAAATATGTCATCAAATAGATTTTTCATAAAATCTTTTAAAAAATGCAGAAATAACAACACAACCTTTTCCTAAAATCTGGAGTTATTAGTACCATCCTCTAAGAATATGAGTACAACTCTAAAACTTAAAAATATCCAATAAGAACTGACAATAATTTAAAGAGAGAGGAGATATTAGGAAGGTTGCAGATCAGCCTAGCAGCTACCTCGAGATCTCGATGATATGCACCAAACTACTATCAAATCACTATTCTGAAGTACCCAACTCAAAACCCACACAACAAGGTACAGAAAGAAAACAAGTTGAGTACGAATCCACATGTACTTAACAACATCATCGACTGACTCAAATCCAAAGCGATGGCAATGGTCGATCCTAATCTGCTCGGTTCCAATACTTCTCACATATAGTTCTCATTTCAAATAAATTTACAGACCCGAACTAGTAGCTAATGTCAGTGACACATATATAAGTCAAGTTTTGATATCTGAAAAATCACAGACAAATAAAGATAAGAGTAATAAAGTTACTTTCACAGCCACTCAATCACTTCCCACACCAAAATAGCACAAATCAAGAAGAAATAATGTATATCATGCATACCTCTTATAAGATCAGAGTATGTATATACCCACTATCATATTGTAACTAGATGGAACCCAAGGGGGACTCACGAGGTTTATATACCATCAAAAAATAACCTCATACTCATTCATAAATAACCTTGGATATACAGTCCAAAATGACCTCAAACCCATCTGGTAATGACCTCAAACACACATTCTAGTAAAAACATTGGCACTATATTACCAATAACGACCTCAGCTCCATTTCACTAGTAAAGACCTTGACACTACATCATAATCAGTTTAGAATAATCAACAATACAATAAAAATAGTAAAACCAATATCAAATAAGCAATTCATATGCTAATCTCAACGAGGGCATGAAGATGTGTGAGATTCTTCAAGCTAATGTTCTACTTGAAAAATTCCCACTATCCTGGAGTGATTATAGAAACCAATTGAAACATAAGAAAAAGAACTTAACTCTCCAAGAACTTATCAGTCACATGAGGACTGAGGAAATCTCAAAATCCCCTTCTTGAATCTCCCAAACTCAAGATTCAAAGCTCAAAAATCGAGTTATGGGCTTTAATGGCCAAAAAAGAGATATTTAAATGTTGCCAGGTGATTAACCTTTGCATTTGCGGGGCAACTGTCACATTTGCAAGGGTTCCTGACCCAGACCCATAGCATTTACAATGGCCCAAATGCAATTGCGAAGAACAATTGGCGACTTAGACCCCAACCCATAATCAACCATTTTTGTAATGCGGGTCCATCATCGCTATCATAAAGGTCAGCCAAATCCTCCTCTGTGAATGCAACATAAGGCTCCTAAACGTGAAGTCTCAAATAGAACCTTATGATTCATTCGAGACCCATAAAACTACCTAACTATGCTACTAAGTTTATTTTGACATTCCGGACTCAATGGAACCATCACAATCACCAACAAAGGTCATTTTTATCAGGTTTTGTCCGAAGTAAACTCTAGGCAAGTTTTTACCAACTTCTTGTATAAGCGCTCATAAACAAACCAAAGGCCTCGAGAGCTAAACTTACCACACTACTAACCCAAATTTGACATCTCGGAGTTGACAGAACTGACAAAATCTTTATACGACACTCAAATCTCTAAATATTGACCAAAATCAACTCCACCAACTTAAAAGCTTTCCAAAACCAAAAACTCATATAAAACACAACCGAATACCTCGAGAACCATGCCACCCACTCCCTCAACTTATAGATATCATGAAATAACTACGAAGAGGGGTAAAATGGTTAAAATATAGAAAAATCCAAAAATCACCGTGAGGTTTGTTAGATCATCCACCACTAAAGCACACATTTTTCCTCAAACATAAAGATAAGGAAAGTACCTGAACTGGCACAAAGCTGGGGATATCTACAACACATATCAGAATCAGTCTCTCATGTAGCCTCCTTAATCGAACGATACCTCAAACTGAACCTTTTACTAAGTCAATATTCTTGGATCTCAACTGCTTAGTCTACCTACCCAAAATAGCTATAGGCTTTTCCAGAAAGGTCAAATCCTATTCTAAAATAACTGAATCCCATCGGATCACATGAGAACCATCAAGATAGTATTACTTCAATATCGAGACATTGAACACCAGGTGCACAATTGATAGGCTCGAAAGTAAGGCCAAGTACTTATAGGCCACCTCCCCAAGTCTATGAAGGATCTCAAAAGGACCAATGAACCTCTGACTAAGTTTTTCCTTTCTCCCAAACCTTATCACACTCTTCATGGGTAACACATTCAACAAAAGTCTCTCACCCTGCATAAACTCTAAATCAAAAACCCTCTAGTTGACATAGCTCTTCTGTCTACTCAGGGCTACCACAAGCCTCTCCTGAATTAATCTCACCCTATCCATAATGCCCCTTAACAAATTAGTACCCCAAGGCCTAACCTCAAACGAGTCAAACCATCCCATCGGGGATCTTTACCTTCTTTCATACAAAGCCTTGAATAGTACCATCTGAATGCTGGAGTGATAGCTATTATTGTAGGCGAACTCTGCTAATAGAAAAAACTGATCCTAATGACCACCAAAATCCAAGACATAAGATTGAAGCATATCCTCTAACACTTGAATAGTCTTCTCTGACGGCCATTTATTTGAGGGTGAAATATTGTACTCATCTCTAATTGAGTGCCTAACTTCCTCTGCATAGTACTCCAAAAGTTTGAGGTAAAATAAGTACAAATATCTGAAAGATGGAAATGGGCCCGCTATGTAACCAGACTATATCTCGAATGTAGACCTTGACCAACTTTTCAACATCATAGCTCATCTTAACACATAAAAAGTGTGCTAATATCATCAACCTATCCATAATCACTCAAATGGAGTCAAATCTCCCCAAAATCTGAGGCAAACCCACTATGAAATCCATAGTGATATGCTCCCAGTTCCACTCGAGTATAGGCATCCTCTAAAATATACCAGCTGATCTCTGATGATCATACTTCACTTGCTGACAATTCAAATACTTAGACATGAACTCCATTATATCCTTCTTAATTCCATACCACCAATAGTGCTGCTTCAAATCTTCATATATCTTAGCTACCCATAGATGAATCGAATACCGCAAACCATGAGCCTTTTTCATGATTAACTTAGTCAAATCTCCTACTTTAGGAATATAAACCCGACCCTCGATCCTCAAAATATCCTCCAGATCAAGGTACACCTTCTTAGCCTCACCACTTAACACCTTATCCGAATCATTCTCAATTTCTCATCAACAATCTATCTATCCCAAATCTGCTCAAATAATATGGGTCTAGACTCAACACAAGAAAGAACCTGCTCGGGTACTTAAATATCAAGTCAAACTAACTGGTTGGTCAAGGATTAAATGTCCAAGGCCAAAGGTCACTCTTTTGGTGTAAGAAAATCCAAACTCCCCATGCTTGTTGCCTTACGGCTTAAGGCATCTGCTACCATATTTTTCTTTCCCAAATTATAAAGAATTATGAGATCATAATCCTTAAGTAACTCCAACCACCTATGGTGCCTCATAGTGAGGTCCCTCTGATTGAGGAAATACTAAAAGCTGCAATGATTGGTATAGATCTCACAATGAACCCCATACAAATAATGTCACCACAAGTTTAAAACAAACACCAAGTCGCTAACTCCAAGTCATGAGTGAGATAGTTCTTCTCACAAGTCTTTAACTGTCTGTAGGCATAAGCTATAACTTTATCCTTTTGTATCAACATAGCCTCCAACCTAACTCTGGAAGTATCACAAAACACTATAAGACCTACGCCTTCCATAGGCAAGGTCAAGATAAGGGCATAAGTTAAGAAAGTCTTAAGCTTATAAAAGCTCTCCTCATACTTGTCTGACCACTAAAAAGCAACATTCTTCTAAGTCAATCTGGTCAAAAGAGCTGCAATGGTAGATAAGCCTTGCACAAAATGCCAATAGTATCTCGCTAACTTAACAAAACTGTGGATCTCGATAGGAGAAGTAGGCCTAGCCCAATTACAAACTGCCCTTAGCCAGATCAACCATATCCTTGGTTACCACATGCCAAATAATAACACTGAATCCAACCAAAACTCATGTTTTAAAAACTTGGCATATAACTATTCCTCCCTCAACCTCTGAAGCATAATTCTCAAATGCCTCACATGATCTACCTCACTCTTATAATATACCAAGATATCATCGATGAACACAATCTCAAAAATGTCAAGGTAAGGCTGAAACACTTTATTCATAAACTCCATAAATTCCACCGGTGCATTAGTCAACCCAAAGGACATCACCAGAAACTCATAATGGACATACCACATCCTAAAAGTTGTGTTTGGAACATCCAAAGCCCTAATCTTCAACTACTAATACCCTAACCTCAAGTCAATCTTTGAGAACATAGATGCACCATAAAGTTGATCGACCAAGTCATCAATACGTGAAATAAAATACTTGTTCTTGATGGTTACCTTATTCAGCTGTCGATAATCGATACATATATACATAGATCCATCATTTTTCTTGTCAAAAAAAACATGAGCACTCTAAGGAGAAATACTCGATATAATAAAACCATTACTCAGTAAATCATACAACTGCTCCTTCAACTCCACTTGGGCTATCCTACAAGGAGGAATAAACATGAGCTTGATGCTCAACTCCAAGTCAATAGCAAAAGTGATATCTCTATTCGGAGGAACAACTGACAAATTAGTAGGGAACACATTTATAAACTTCCTAACTACTCTCATTGACTCTAAAAAAGGTGAGTCAACACTAATATCACGTACGTATGCCAAGTAAGATGGACACCCCTTCTCTACTATCCGATGATACCGAAGAAAAAATATAACCCCTTTAGGATACAAACTAGGTGTTACCCTCCACTCTAACCTCAACACATCTGGCCTGACTAAGGTAATGGTCTTGGCTTGGCAATCTAAGACCAAATGATAAGGAGATAGTCAATCCATACCCAAAATAACATCAAAACCTACCACATCAAGAATAATAAAATCCATCCAAGTGTAATACCTTAACAGAGTCACAACATGAGATCAGTACACCCGATCTATCACTAAAAACTCACCTACTCCTATAGAGGTAGATATATGAATAGGCACAGTAAGGGACTAAAACATTGTATCAATATCTAAAGCAAAATAAATAGACACATAGAAAAATATAGATCTAGGATCAAATAACATCGAAGTAGGACAATGGAAAACTAGGACAACACCTATAATGACTGCATCGGAGGCCTCTGCCTCAGCTCTACTTATGATGACCCAAATCACAGATCGTACGGGCACCAACCCAATCTATCCTAGATAGAAGAACCCTTACCGCCCAACTATTCAATTATTACGGAAGACATTTAAAATAGCCTTAAGTATAAACAATAATATAAACCTCCTATTTAAAACACATTTATTACATTAATACATTACGGAAGTAAAATAAACAATTTCCCAAAACCTAATCTAAATTGGTACAAGAGCACTAAATAAATGGGGGAATGACCCGAGACACAGCATCCATGCATGAGTAGGATGACAGGAGCTGTTGAAGAATAAACACCGTTGTACCTATAAAACTCCAACTCACCTGCAACATGGCTATATCCCCAAATGGAGATATAGTAAGTGTAGTATCAGTACAACCATACTTACCGATAGGTATCATCGATCGACCAGGGTTAGAAAACATATAACAACATATAACAAATAAGAAGAGATCATGACAAGCATACAGGTTAATATCTGAACATACTTAACTTACTTCAACTTCCAAACTTACTTTCTTTTATTTAAGAAATGTTACTTTACCCTTAGGGCATGATTAACTAATTATACTCTACGTATTAATCTAACCCATAATTCTTATGCACTTACCTTATTACAAAAACTTTATATACTTCTCTCTCTTTCCAATTAATCTTCTTATTAGACAATCCTCGCTCCATATTATACTACCATTAACCATTAGGATTGTGTTAACCAAGGCAATTAATAGCATCAACAACTTTGCAAGAAGGGACACTATAATATACATCACTTATATAACTATATATACAGAAGAATAATATTTACACATAATCTAGGACGTACCTTATATTCACACTTTGCTACAATGCACAATCACCATCATCAACATAACTGGTCCACTTAAGAAACCATAGTCCACACAAGGAGCCGATTACACTAAGGCATATTATTCAACAAGTTTCACCATAACATAAAAATATATGTAAATGTACATTCAAATGCATATGATGAATGGATGTATACAAGATGTACGTATCATCTCTTTCTCTTCTCAATCTCATCATCATCAATATCATTCTCAACATCATGATCTCGATATCATCAATATCATCTCAACATCATAAATATCATAACCTCAATAGCATCAACTCATCATCCTCAATATCATTTTAACATCATAAACATCATAATCTCAATATCATTATCAATACCATCAATGTAAATATAAGATGCAGTTAATAATTATAAGTAATGCGTGAACGCAAATTGCAAACATCTAATCAAAATCAGATGTAAGCAACAATGATTGAAATTACAACTAATAACAACCAAGTAAATACAGTTAATAATCATGAGTTCATCACTCCAAGTAACAACAAATATCCACTAACAGAGGAAATCACAAGTATACCCGAAGGCCAATTCACCACTTGCTCAATTCAGCATTATCAAACCCAATCATTAATCACAAACATGTATGAAAACCAATCAATCAGGTATCCATTTTAGGAGTTCACATTCTACCAAGATTGATATATACATTCTAAATCATCTTCCTATTTCATTCACCAATCTAACCCTCTTTTATTCATATTGAAATAGGTAAATTTAGCTACTAACTAGTAACCCCTACACTCAAGTCATCACTAATTTCAAGGCACTATCCACTTTAGTCGATCATTCAACCAATAGGTTCTATTCAATTTACAATTCTAGCTAGAGTCATACACCTTTACACATCTTACTTCCTAGAACTTAGCCAAACTTGACTTTAGATTCTTAAGTCATATCATCACCTCCTCTTATCATAACCAATCCTCCTAACTATCTTCTAGAAAGAATATCTCATACTTCAAATATACACAATATCGGGTTCACCCTTTTAAAAGTGTTAAAGACTAGTTCTATATATTAGAAGCCACCTAATTCTTATATTATTACTCACATTCATATATTATACCTATAAATCATCCAGTAAGTCATACAAATACAAACACCCATCAGGGGATCCACACAAGCACAATAACACATAATTATATCATTATTATATTAATTCCATGTTTTATCCATCCAAACTCCATGTCCGTAGTCCTATACATGAAATCTCAGATCAACTACAGTTATTACATGCAACTAATTAGAGTGTACTACACATTAAACCATAACCTACCTCGATCGAAGATATTAGAACAAGTAAGCCGCACCATCATTTCTCTTTCCTTTTCTTCATGCTTCCATTAGTCCAATAATCTAAAAATCAAATAATTACAAGAGTAATTAATCAGTTACTCTTTGAATAACTACTTTGGGAATTCAACCCAGTAATTCTATCCTTATTCATGGTCTAAATCATTACCCAAGCTCAATTAGCCCTTAACTAGCTCTATCATATTCAACCCATCTCTATTAATGGAGTTTCAAGGTTAAAGATTCCATTTTTATTGAATTCAAGTCCCCAAGAATCAAATTTTATGTTTTAGAACCACTAATTCATGCTAGGAATCATTAATTAACAATCTAGAAGTAATTCTAGGTGATATTACCCCAACCCATAGGTTTTCCCCAAGATATCATGAACTTAGGGTTCAAATCCCCAAGATTTCCACCATTGAAGATCGTTCTAATGATTCTAGGATGTTAAAGGATTGAAATATGAAGAACATAATTGAAAGAACTTACCTCAACGAAGAATTATCACCCAAGAAGTTGGAAAATTGACCCCCTAGGGCTTTGGGATGAAGTTTTTGAGTTAAAAACCCAAGAAGGGTCAAAACCAGTCTTAAGTACTGTCCAGTTACCACTGTAGTGGTTAACTTTTTAGCCTAAACAATGTTCAGTAAAACAATTATAAATTTTTACTCCAAAGGCAGATTAATGAACGGGTTGGATGCTTTGGAAAGAAGACTCAAAGATCTTTCATTTTTTGGGTATTGGGGCCCATAACTCTTTATATTCTAGAAGATATGCTCGTTTGAAGTTGACCCTAGTTTAAACTTATCTCGAAACTCTATCGGTAAGAACACTTCCAACTTAATTTTGTACTAGGGGTATTGTATGACCTTAGTTCATGTCTAATGCACTCCCATACTAAAGAATTGGTCCTACAACTTACATTACTTGGAAATGCATAATATTGACCATATTTGCCTCTGAACTGACCAACCCCATGACCACCATCATAAGCCCCCTGGAGTCTACTCTAGCACCTTATGAACCACCCCTACTACTTAGTGCACCTCCTCTAATAAGTGGTGCTAGTGTTCGATAAGTTTGAAATTAAGAACCCTATTATGGGGGACATATGCACACCTGGGCAATCCCTTGCTAAATGCCCAAGCTTATCACAAGCATAATGCTCTCTACTAGAAAAATCAAGTCGAGAGGCGCCAAAAAAACTAGAATGTCTACATGAATAGAAGAATTGGAATGAGACCCTCTGATTATCTAGTCCACCTGCTGACCGTCTAAAGTATCAAAACTCAAAAAACCACTATCTGAACCCTGTAATACTACTTGAACTGGCCTGCTATGATGAAAATGGAAACCTCTAACTTAGAAATCCCTACCCCAGGACTACTATCCTCTAAAATCACCTTATCTGTGAAGCCTCTTGCCGCTAGCCCCCTGGTCATCATAGTGAATACCCTCAATCCACTTGGTATGCTTAATAATCTGTTGAAAATGGCCACCTGTAGTCACTAATTATGTTATAGCCAACTAAAGAGTTTGTGAACTTCTTGACCTGGTCTTCCACTGTCGAAATGCTTATCAAGGCATGCCTAGATAGGGCATGGAAATGAATCTCATACTTAGTAATAGTCATAGAACCCTGCTCCAAAGCATCAAACTCATCTCTTAATCTCTCTCTCAAGTTTGAAGGTACATACTTCTCAAGAAACACCCAGAAAATAGTGCCCAGGTCATGGGAGGTGAATCCATCAACCTATAACTAAAATAAGACCTCCACCACTATTTTTCCACCCCAGCCAACTAAAAGGTAGTATAATCCACACCGTACAACTCAATTAGACCAAGATTATGCAACCTTTCCTGTCAGCTAACCAAGAACTAAGCATCTTCCTTAGGAGCACCACTGAACTTGTGAGGACTCAATCTCATAAACATGTCAAACAGTTTTTGCTCATCCACTGACATCACTAGGTTGGGTACCACTAGCGATAAAGCAAGTTTGATGGGTAAGGCATTAATGCATGGGGTCATGGTTGTGCCCCAAGTGTCTAAAAACTATGAACCAGTGCCTGTCGTAGCAGCTGAACCCCCGCTCTAGTTCGTGACCCATCTAGGCTGAAAGTCAGAGCTTCTGTTTGGATGTACCCTCCAAATGACTCAAGAGCTGAATCAAAACAACATGTAACACTAGTGTAGCAATAAATACCTCAGGATCATAGGCTGGCCCCACATCTTCTAGCTGAAAAGTTGTATCAACATGCTTAATTCTTGGCTCAAGAGATTCTACCTTGGAATGTCCCCTAGCTGGAGCTTCCTCTCGAGCTTTACCCCTACCTCTAATATGGTTACCAACTCATACCTCAACCTCCTAACTAGGGCCTTAATAACCATTGTCATCTCGTTACCCTGGATAACACTAGATTATGTCCTCCCTATTAGCTAAAAGAGTGAAATGAAAACTTTAGAATTCCATGAGTAAACAACACACATGATACAGAATCAAAGAATAAAGTTATTCCTAAGAATGTCTTATAGCCTTCTGAAGAATGATATGGATTTCAATATACCAATCCGTGAGACTTTACTAGAAATTTTCTCTTGTGCTCATAAGACAAGTGAATCTAGTGCTCTGATACCAACTTGTCTCCAAAATCTCAAGGTCGTGTTGGTACCTAGCCCACCTAACCTAGGTAAGTAAGCCTAAATCAAAAATCCAATAAAAATGAATAATAGTCAAGCAAGGAATTTTGCATAGGGAAAAACAACAACAATAATGATCCGTTAATATAGTAAATATAAGGTTAAAACAAATCCATACAAAACCATCCCAAGATTCAGCTATCATGGGTATAAAAGAGCAACATCTAAGAATCCAACTATCAAGTACATAAAAATAACCTTGTTTGAGAAGATAACATACACAATAAATGAAAGGGTAATAAAGCGGGGGTGGTCTCCAATGATAGAAGCTTACTACAACTCTGTTATGCTTCTCGACATGATCTCCCAACATTAGGACCACTCAACTAGGTTTGCACCAAAAGGGTACAAAAAATTAGGAGTGAGTATGGTCCATTTGTACTCAATAGGCATCATCAGCCTACTTAGCTTAAGTATACCACTGTATTAAGTAAAGAATACTATTAAAGTAAATACACCTGTATGCAAAAAATTCTCCGCAGTTTAATATCAGAAAAGGATACACAATTCAACTTAATCACAATAACAATCCAAGAATATAATTCAATACAACACAATATAGTGATATTGAATGATATACAATGGCCATAGTATACCGGTATACACCTTCCAAGTAGAAAACTTTCATGATAAGAACCATGGAGGATTTGCAATCTATATACCATCATGATATAAATTAATAGAACTTGTCGGCACATCCCTCGGTTAAGTTGTTTCATAATCTCATATCTCTGGTCAACATATTATCATAACCCAACTATCCGGATCGTGTGGGTGCATATTCTAAATCCACTTAGATAGGAGAACCTTTACCACCATTTCAAATATATATGGAAGTCCATAAGAAATGATAACATACTTTAATTTATTACATCTATTTTAAAAATTTTTAAATACAACAAAAAGCCTTTCCCCCAAGGACCTAGTCTAAATAGGTACAAGAGCTACTATGAGGAAGTATGAAACAGGCCACATGACCCAACTTCCACCATACAAGCAAAAATAAAAGCTGTTGGAGAACTTTACCACGTCAATTATGAAACACCTACTGAAGTTGCAACCAGACTATACCCCGAAAAAAGGGTATAACAAGAGTAGTATCAACACAAACAACACGTACTGGTAAGCATCATCAGTCGAGTCAGATTAAATCACATAAATATCCAAAAAGAAACATGAAACTTAAGAGTTGTTTAGTCAAATACCCCTTCTTTATTTACCCTTTACCTCCCTTGTATTTCCTTATTCACCCTAATCATGAGTCAATTTACACACTAGGTTCAACTCTAATGTACTAAATTCCCACCATATTATTAAGTTAGGCCTTAACATCCCTTTAATTATAAACTCTACCGTGCCTAACTATTATGGTTCCCAACCTTAACAACCAGCTTAGTTAGATATTTCGGCAAGGCTATGGGAAATTAAATAATATGACAACCACTATGAACATTTCTAAGTAACTTATATCAATTAAGAACACTTATCCCTCTTCGACCACACTACTAGAGTTTAATCAAATACAAGTCAACTAGATAGTAGCTCAAGTTAGGACCACCACTACCAACATTAGTAATTCAGTCGAGTGTAATCAATATAGGCATTAAACCAAGTCAACATCCATGAATCAACTACAATATACTACCTTTTGTCTCAAATACATATGTACATAGACAATAGAAAGGATATGTCAATTATTCCTAACTTAGCCTGGACCTCTCAAGGATTTATTTCTACAATGACAATAGTAATAATTATAAGTCCCAGTTCATTCAAGGAACCAATTATGTCAAGTCAACACATAACCCGTTTCACTCAAGGAACCAAATACATCAATTACAAATAAACCCGGTTCACTCAAGGAACCAAATATATCAATTAAAAAATAAACTCGATTCACTCATGGAACCCAATATATAAAATAACAATAAAACCCTGGGTCACTCAAGGAACCAAATATATCAATTAACAAATAAACTCATTTTACTTAAGGAACCCAATATATCAAATAACAATTAAATCTCAGTTCACTCAAGGAACCAAATATATCAATTAGCAAATAAACTTGGTTCACTCAAGGAACCCAATATATCAAATAACAATTAAATTCTAATTCACTAAAGGAACCAAATATATCAATTAAAAAATAAACCTGATTTATTAAAGTTTTTGTATGATGACTTTCAGTTCCGAGGGGATGGCTTTTCCACATTATTCTATTGTTACATTTCATTATGTTTGGGATATTGATTTTATTCAATGGAATTGAGCTTAGTTGCCTATTTTTAACTAACTATTGATTGGCTTATGATGTGTGTTGGTTCTCCCACCGGGGGGTGGGTGGGTTAGTGTGGGTCCCACTCATAGCAGGTTTAGGTCATGACAATCCCCTTCTTTAATCTTCGAAAATCATGTTTCAAAGCTCAAAAATTAAGTTATGGGCTTTAATAATTGAAAAAGAGATATTTAAATATTGCCAGATGATTATCCTTCCTATTAGTGAGGCATCTATCCCATTGGTGAGGGTTCGTAACCTGGACCCATCATATTTGTAACGACTCCATCACGAACGTGAAGAAAAATTAACGACTTGATCCTCGACCCATAAGTAACCCTTCACAAATTCGGGCCCATCATTGAGATCGTGAAGGTCTAAGCTGCCAAATCCATCTCTACAAATATGATGATGTGCTCGCGAGCATAAAGAATAGAGGGTAGTTGCACCAGCTGAACTCTAACATAAAAAATGTCCCAAACGGACCCTCGAGATTTGTTCAGGACCCCATAGAGATAAACCAACTATGCTATTAGGCTAATTTTGATGTTACAAACTCAATGAAACATAATAATCTCTAATTTTAATGACCCAAATTGTTGTTACGTTGAGTATAGGAAGTAGAAAACCCACCAAATGTTACGTAGGCGATTTTTAAGGTATTCAAGGTTGGGCTAGTGTTAGAAGAATTTTGAGTGTGTACTATTCTAAAGAAATATGGCGTTGATGTGAACATTCTTGGGGATGTTTGACTATATTTCTAGATAGATAACGAGTTTAGGAAGCCATAGCAACTTCCAACACATAAAACAGAGTTATAGAACTCCGGTTATCGAGTTTATTGTGAAAGAGTTGGTTCATGATGTTGTAATTCGAGGTCTGGGCTGTTAAATGGACCCATTAGGGGGAGGTCCCAATTTTTTGAGATCGCTGCACTAAAAAATTGAACCGCTGCAGCGGTAGTCTCTATTTTGTCGCGAACCATTGCAGCGGTAACTTTATCGATGCAGCGATAGTTTTACCGTTGTTGTGATAAAACATAGTAAAATACAATATTAAAAACCCAGAAACATTTTCATTCCCCACATTTTTGAAAAACAAACCAAAGCTCTAGTGTAGGCAATTTTCTACATATTTTCAAAGGTTTTCATCTTTAGAGGTAAATTTCTTACATTCTAAACTTGAATTACTTCTTAAAATTACTGAAAATAAACTAGTTCATGGTGGAAGTTAGGGTTTATCCCTAATTCAAGAACTTAATTCAAATTTGTGGGACTGAGTATAAATTTGTAGACAATGATTCTAGGGTGTTAGAAAACACTAATAAGGGTAGAATCATAGTTATTCATTCAAAATAAGGTAGGGCTCATAAGGTTTAATGGATAGAAAACCGTAAGATGATGAATTAGGAAAATTTATGATTGAAAATTGTTAGATATTAATCCCTAGTGGTTAAAAGGGATGAACTAATAGAAATAGGTGTATAATTTTGTTGTTATAGATCAAGAACAAGGCAAAAGAGAAATGAAGGGCAAGTTTATGGCCTAGAAGTGACTTTGAGAAAGGAATCGAGGAAGGTTATGGTTTATTGTAGCAATTAGACTTGCTTGACTCTGTGCTTATATGTGAATTAAGTATTTGTGATTGCTTTAGAGCATTCCTTATGGTTATTGACTGCATTGCATATTCATATCCATTGATGTGGTTGAGATGAATAATGATGATAATGATATAAAACTCATGATGTGCATGAGGTTGTTGATGATGAAGATATTAATGAGATGATAATGATGATGATGATGTTATTGATATCATGATGTTCATGGTGATGTTGATGAGATTGAGAATAGAATGAGATGATTTGCAGATCTTGCATTCATATATTCATTCATGTAGAGCTACAAAGTAGGGACTCATGATATTCCAACACTTCATCTTGGAGGCAGGCTCATTTTGGAGGGGCTTTGATGCAAATGGTTTTATTTGTGACTAAGACGAAAATAAAAATGACTATACTAGCACTAGATAGCATGGTGATAGCCCAGATGACCACCTTGTACCATTTTCTGGTCACACAAGATAACAAAGTCAAGGTTGCCACTTCACAGATAGCCTCCATCCGATTGGTAAAGTCTTGTAAAATTTCACCATTTAAAAATCTGATTAGCCAAATGAATAAACTCTGTAACATAGGCCATAGATTTCCTTTACCTAATAATTAGATTTGGCAAAGTGATTGACAAGCTATTAAGCATGGAATTGGTCAACAAGAAAGCGATCAACAATGCTTTTCTTTAGACACCATATGTAATGACCCAAACCATCGTTACATGTAAAAACACCTCGAGAATAATCTACGATGAATAATGGGCTCAAAATAGACCCGAGAAAAATTAAATCGGCAATGAAAATTGGGGCTTGAGGGAATAGGCCAAGAGACCCAATAATGGACTGGGTTGGACTGTTGATAACCGCTATACTAGTTGGGTACCTACTGCAGCATTAAGAAGTAGTAGTCCAACCACGAAATTTTTAAAACCCTTTTTTCTTTTTATTTTCCCAGGTCGCCCCTTGCCTCTAAAAACACCTTGAAAAACAATATTCCTCCAACCATGAGATTTTAAAGGCCAAGGTTCATGAGAGCTGTTTAAAGGCACACCCAAAGGGAACCTCACCTGGGAATACGCTTAGCACAGGAAAACTCACTCCCCTCTGTAGCAGCATGTTTCGCCTAAGAGGTAAGTTAAGGTTTACTCTGTAGCAACTAGACTTGGGCTAGATACATCTAACATTAATAGTAATGTTGGGAGTATCATGCATTAGGCCTTTGGGCATGGATTTGGATGGATGACTATGTTTAAAAATCTGGTTAAGCTCGCATATGTTATCCCCATTAACTAGTTTTTTGGTTAATGAACCTTAGAATCACTAGTTTACGGGTTTTGTGAGGGTTTAAGCTTGATTTAGAGAATTTTCTGGTGCAAGAGGGTAAAATTGGTGTAAAACCTAGGGTTTTAGTTGTTAATCATTAACTTACTCTTGCATGATAATAATTCATTGTGATAACCATGAAATTGGTAGGTTTAAGGTGAATTATGGTAGAAAAATCCTAGAATAGGAGGAATGATCAGGAATTTAACCTTGGGGGTTAGGGATTAGGTTTTAATCCTTGACATGGTAGTTCATTGGTTGATTATTTATTCTGTTCATGTTTTTAGACCACGACCATGCAGAAATTACATGAAAAGGCAAGGCTCAGGCTTAATCAAGTGGTTTAAGCTTAGATTGAGGTAGCTGATGGTTTTAATATAGTTGAAACCTAATTTGTGTTAGGTGTGCATGATAGCTTATTCTTAGTATTGCTTGTATAATGCATGTTCAAGGAAAGTGAATCACTATTTGATATCCTAAGCGTTAATCCTATGCAATGAACTTATATGAAAGCTTATTGGATTTTATAAGTGTTTTTTTTATTATCATTTGGTTATTATTGTTGTGATATCTGTTATTTTTATAGAATGTACCGGTATTTATACATCTCCATGGGATTGGTGGGTTGGCAGGCACTTGATGTATGGGATTGGGTACACAGAAAAGGACTTGTAACTTGTAGCTTATGACTAGTGGGTGCACCATAAGACCCTTAGCATGTGTGTACAAGGTATAGATGAGTGTGATGGTTTATTGAGTGAACCAGGGATTATGTGCTTTTTGATTGCATTGGTTCCTTGAGTGAACCGAGTTTTTATGCTTAATTGCTAAGGTGGTTCTTGTGTAAACCGGGATACATAATATTACTATGGTTGTTGTTATTAACGATCCTTGAGTGGTCCGGGTTGCTTACAAGTTGTGACATGGCTCTATGTTGTCTATTACTTGCATAAATAGGACATGGTTTTTATGATAGTTGTGTCATGGTTGTTGACTTGGAGTCTTGTTGTTGGTTTTAGTTTAACTTGACTGGTTATACTTGTTGACTCTTTTTGACTAGACTTTATATTGTACTTGGTTACAAGGTTAAATATTATGAACTTGAAAGATAGTTGCATGATAGGGTTCATGGTTATGTAGTTGTACTATGTTTTGGTTATGTCTCCATATTTCTCATTTTGGGTTGGCCGATGACCCTACCAACTGTGATTTGGATCATATTCGAACTCAAGAGTGAGCTGTATCTTTCGGGCTACCATAGGTTCTTCTATTATTTTCTCATCCCGTTGTTTCGGAATTAGACATTACATTAGTTTTTAAGGTTGCATCCCCTCTTTTTGGCATTTATTAGAGTTTTGGTACGGTGAATTTCAGTTCCTAGGGGATGGTTTTTCTGCATTATTCTATTGTTACACTTCATTATGTTTTGGATATTGATTTTATTCAATAGAATTGAGTTTAGTTGCCTATTTTTAGCTATCTGTTGATTGGCTTATGATGTTGGTTGGTTCTCCCACTTGGGGGTTTTAGTGTGGGTGCCACTCACAATAGGTTTAGGTCATGACAATACCCTTCTTTAATCTCCCAAAATTAAGTTTCAAAGTTCAAAAATTAAGTTATGGGCTTTAATGACAGAAAAGAGAAATTTAAATGCCCAGTTGTAGATCCTCAACCTGGACCCATCATATTTGCGACGACTCCATCATGAACATGAATATAAATTAGCGACTTGGTCCTCGACCCATACGTAAGCCTTCACAAATTCAGGCCCATCATTACGATCGTGAAGGTCTAATCTGCCAAATCCATCTCTACGAATACGATGAGGGGCTCACGAGACACAAACAATGGAGGGTAGTTGCACCAACAACTATGCACCAGCTGAACTCTAACATAAAAAATGTCCCAAACGGACCCTCAAGGTTTGTTCAGGACCCCATAGAGATAAACCAACTATGCCATGATGTTACAAACTCAATGAAACATCAGAATCTCTAACTGTAATGACCCAAATTGTCATTATGCTGAATATTAGAAGTAGAAACCCCACCAAATTTTACGTAGGTGATTTTTAAGAAATTCAAGGTTGGACTAGTGTTAGACGAATTTTGAGGGTGTACTATTCTAAAGAAATCTGGTGTTGATTTGAACATTAGTGGGGATGTTTGACTATATTTTTAGATAGATAATGAGTTTAGAAAGCCATAGCAACTTCCAACACGTAAACCAGAGTTATAGAACTTTTGTTATAGAGTTTTTTGTGGAAGGGTTGGTTCACGATGTTGTAATTTGAGGAGTGTGTTGTTAAATCGACCCAATTGGGTAAAGGTCCCGAGTTTCTGAGACCTCTATAGTGAAAAATTGAACCACTGCAACTGTACCACTGCAAGCCAATATTTTGTCGCGAACCATTGCAGAGGTAACTTTACCGCTGCAGTGATAGTATTACTGCTGCAGTGGTAAAACAAAGTAAAATACAATATTAAAACCCAGAAACATTTTTATTCCCCACATTTTTGAAAAACAAACCAAAGCTCTAGTGAAGGAAATTTTCTACACATTTTCAAAGGTTTTCATCTTTGGAGGTAAATTTTTTACATTCTAAACTTGAATTACTTCTTAAAATTACTGAAAATAAACTAGTTCATGGTGGAAGTTGGGGTTTATCCCTAATTCAAGAACTTACTACAAATTTGTGGGAATGAGTATAAAAATTTGTAGACAATGATTCTAGGGTGTTAGAAAACACTAATGAGGGTAGAATCATAGTTGTTCATGCTAAATAAGGTAGGGTTCATGAGGTTTAAGGGATAGAAAACCCTAAGATGATGAATTAGGAAAATTTATGATTGAAAATTGTTAGATATTAATCCCTAGTGGTTAAAAGGGATGAACTAATAGAAATAGGTGTATAATCTTGTTGTTATAGATCAAGAACAAGGCAAAAGAGAAATGAAGGGCAAGTTTATGGCCTAGAAGTGACTTTGAGAAAGGAATCGAGGAAGGTTATGGTTTATTGTAGCAATTAGACTTGCTTGACTCTGTGCTTATGTGTGAATTAAGTATTTGTGATTGCTTTAGAGCATTCCTTATGGTTATTGACTGCATTGCATATCATATCCATTGATGTGGTTGAGATGAATAATGATGATGATGATAATATATAACTCATGATGTTCATGAGGTTGTTGTTGATGAAGATATTAATGAGATGATAATGATGATGATGATGTTATTGAAATTATGATGTTCATGATGATGTTGATGAGATTTATATGAGAAAGAGATGATATGCAGATCTTGCATTCATATATTCATTCATGTGGAACTACAGAGTAGGGACTCATGGTATTTTGACACTTCATCTTGGAGGCAGGCTCATTTCGGAGGGGCTTTGATGCAAATGGTATTATTTGTGACTAAGACTAAAACAAGTATGACTATACCAATACTAGATAGCATGGTTATAGCCCAAATAACCACCTTGTACCATTTTTTGGTCACATGAGATAACAAAGTCAAACTTTCTGCTGCACGGATGGCCTCCACCCAATTGGTAAAGTCCTGCAAAATTTCACCGTTTAAAAAACTAATTAGCCAAATGTATAAACTCGGCAACATAGGCCATCAATTTCCTTTGCCTAACAATTAGATCAAGCAAAGTGATTGACAAGCTCTTAATCTTGGACTTGGTCAACAAGAAAGCAATCAACAATGATTTTCTTTAGACACCAAATGTAACGACCCAAACCTTCGTTACGTGTAACAACACCCCGAGAATAATCTATGATGAATAATGGGCTCAAAATAGACCTGAGAAAAATTGAATCGATGAGGAAAATTAGGGCCTGAAGGAATTAGGCTAATAGGCTCAACAATGGACTGGGTTGGACTGCTGATAACCGCTACAACAGTTGTGTCTACCGCTACAGCGGCAAAAGGTAGTAGCCCAATCGAGGAATTTTTAAAAATCCTCTTTCTCTTTATTTCTCTAGGTTGGCTCTTTCCTCTAAAATCACTTTGTAGAACCCTATTCCTCCAACCATGAGATTTCAAAGGCCAAGGTTCATGAAAGTTGTTTCAAGGCACACCCTAAGGGAACCCGACATGGGAATATGCTTAGCATGCATGGGACAACTCACTCCCCTTCGTAGCAGCATATTTCGCCTAAGAGGTAAGTTATGGTTTACTCTGTAGCAACTAGACTTGGGCTAGATGCATCTAACATTATTAGTAATGTTGGAAGTATCATGCATTAGGCCATTGGGCCCAGAGTTGGATGGACGACCATGTTTAAAAATCTAGTTAGGCTCGAATACGTGAAATTATTATGCATTATATTAATGTTTTGATTGTGATAAGGGATATATAGAAGGGTGGAGTGAAAGTACGTAGCTTAATATCTTCCAGGGCTTGAATATAGTGAAAGGTTGTATGAGATAGCACAAAATAGTAAAAACAGAAAATTAAGGAAACTTGTTTAATTCTATTGTCTTAATGGTCAGATTGCACTATAAGAAGTGGCAAGAAGGTGAGTCATAGTAAGCCGAGATTAGTAATTTGTATATCCGACTCTTTTGACTGAGGAGTGAACATAAATGAGAAATATTATAAAGTAAAGAATAGAATTCGCATTTGAAGTAGTTAGGGAAAATCAGAAGGCAATGTGAAAAACTCAAAGTTGGATTACGGTTAGAGAGAAAATGTGTGATAATGTAAAGTTGGACCCCGTTAGGGTGTACGGTTATGATGGCAGTGAATATATATATGAATACTAAGGTCACTGATTAAATGAATTACATGGTTTATGTAACATTAGATTGGATTGGCCCGTGTTGGGTTGTGGACTGAACATAGGTGATTATATTTTGCATAAATTATGATTTATTGATTTCATGCACACATTCATATGCACATTGGGATGACAGTGGTGTGCTACGGGTAGGGTACCACGCCAGTACGAATATGATATTATATAATATAGGTCGGTTACCATACCGGTATGATGTGGTATGGTTGATGTTGATGAGGTGGATGAGAAGGGATAAGGAGAGATGATGTGCACATCTTCCTTACATGCATTCATGCATATGTTTTTAATGTAATTATATTTTATTATGTTCTCTTGTGTGTTCTTTTTATGGTAGGTGGTGAAAGAGGGCACTAATGTATGTTAGGTCCCTAATATGGGCCGAGTTAGAGATGAGATTCTACGATCCCCCTAGGGGACCGGTTATGGTAGAATATGATTGGTAGGATTTCTATTTTCATAAGATGTGGTACTGTAATGTCGGTGATAGTGAGTTCCAAAGGGACTTGGGTGGATGTAGATTAAGGAATTGTAGGTACCATAAGAACGAGTCGGAATAGGAGTAAGAGGTAAAGGCTGGAATATATAGTCAAAGGACAAAGATATACAAAAATATTAAATGATAGGTAGGTCACAGAGATTCTATGTGTAGGTCACAGAGATGCTGCTTAGTGTAGGTCGCAGAGATGCTAAGTGTAGGTCACAAAGATTCTAAGTGTAGGTCACAGAGATGCTAAGTGTAGGTCACAGGGATACTAAGTGTAGGTCACAAAAATGCTAAATGTGGGGGGTGATAGGAGTTGTTTAAATTAGGATTCAAAATCGTAACCTTACTTGATGTTGATTTATCCTTATTTATTATTGATGTTATTTGTTTCTAACCCTAGTCAGCCGATAATCCTTACCAATACATGTGGTTTTACTAATACTATACTTATTATATCTCCAATTGGGGGTATAGCCATGGTGCATGTTAGTTGGAGTTTCTATAGCAGCGATGTCGATCACACTGCAGTAGCTCCTGTCATCTCTATTTTGCATGGATGTTGTGTCATGGATGTCCACACTTTTTGTCTAGCGCTCTTGTACCGGTTTAGGCTTGGTTCTGGGGAAATACTTGTAGTTATTTTCTGCATGTACTCTTCTTATATGATATATTAAAACAGGTTATGAGATGAATTGATTTGGTAATTATACTTTAACTATTGGTTAGTTATTCATATGAATAACATAAAGTGACTAAGTGAATATTATAGTAATTTCTGCATTAAGTGAATGGTGAGTTGTTTAGGGTTCTCCTATCTGGGGTAGGTGTAGGTAGGTGCCCTACATGATTCGGTGGGTTGGGTTGTGACAAAGATGGTATCAGATCCCAGGTTACTGGTCTCCCAGTACAAGGGAAAATGTTGAGTATAGTCCTATGGATTGTTGTGTTATCGTCCACATCAAATCTATAGGAAGCTACAAGGCATCTAGGAATCTGCTTCACTTTTTTTTTCTATCGTGCCATTCCAATGTCATATCCCCGGGTTAAGTCTAATTGGTATCTAAATCATCACAATTGGTACTAGTTGGTCCCAATTGGTATCTTTTAATATGGAAAAGTTAGGACAAGACGGTCAACCAATAGAGGTCAATAAAAAACATAAGAAGTAGATTGTTATGCTTTGTTTGATATGGTGTTAAGTACGTATAATGAGGCAATGATGTAAAAATGTGATGTTTTTATTGTTGTTAATGGTAGTGTATGGTAACTTGCTTTGTGATGTTTAAACTCTTGAATATGATTTGGTTGGATGGTGTATAACCAAGAAGATCGGTAGATGTAAGGACCTAGTGTGATCTCGAGAGTTGTGATTTGAGCTAAAACTCATCTCTCCGTGATTTGGAGTACTAATTGTCTTTTATCCGATCCCGTACAAACCACCCAGGTGCCTGGCTATTGGTGGACCATTATTGAGGATAATTAATTGAGTAAGTAAAAAGATTGACGAAAGTGTAGTACTATTAGTTTAGCAGACAAAAATTATATTGGTTGTAGTTCGGGAGCAATAGAAAATGCAAATTCAAGTTACACTATGCATATGCGAGAGGTTATTATGCTTCTAGAATAGGCATAAAGAAGGTATGGTATAGAAAAAGGGCTTGAGACTGGGTAAGGAAAGCTGGAGGTTACCGCTATAGTGGTTCTTTTATCGTTGCAGCGGTAAAATTTACCGATGCAGCAACTCCAGGCAGTGTTGTGCTAGATGTTTTCCCTATTTTTGCAAGGCATCCCTATTTTTGAAGTAATAAAATGGAAAAAATCAATCTGACACATATTATAAGCTAAGACGGTTATTATTAAGGGCGCATAAAGGAAAAACATCTTAAAAGGCAAGAAAAATAAAAAGAGCAATTGTTTGTTATATGCCCCAAATGGGGGCAACCCAAATCCAAAAAGTGCTTAAAATAAAAGAGGGGAACTAGCTGGTGGCGTTATCTCACAGGCTTGAGGCATCCAAACCCTCCTCCACCATTCCACTGAGGAAGAAGAACTCCTTGGCGTCCTTCCTGGTCAGCTTCGACAACTTCTTTGGTGGAGAGGTGCACCCAAACATCACCTTGACCGCCTTCTACATTCTCACTAGCATGCGATCACGGAAGTGACACTTCTTCTTTTTTTCATTCATCTTTCCTAAAAGCTCCACATATGCCTAGGTCGGGTTCGGTGGGTTGGTAGAGCTCGAAGGAGCCAATTCGGGAGAGGGCAGGTGAGACCTCTCTAGATAGCCTTGGACTGTAGCAAAATCAGCCTCCTAACCACCAAGAGATATGAGAGCCTGATTAAAAGGAGCACTCGACCCCCCAGCTCCACCATCCCAACCGCTCGCACCCTCTTCCCCCGCCTTCTTTTTCTTCTTGCTTTCTCCCTATATGTCCCTACCCCTCAATGGATTATACACCACCTCATATTCGTCCATTGTGTCCTGAATCTTCTGAGCCACAGCCACCCTATCACAGAGTGTGGTAACAAAGAAGGGCAGGAAAAGATCTCTTGACTACCACTCCTTAGCATTAAAGTACCGCCCCACTCATCCACAGTTTGTGCCCTCACATTCACTTGGATCCCTGAGAGAGCACAAGCCACCACCATGGCCCAGTGGAAAGCCATATCTGTGAAATTTCTCAAGGGTTGTATCCTTTGGGACACCAACTGCAACCACACCCTATCCTCAGCTAAGAAATAGGTTCTCTTCATCCCTCAGTTCTAAAAAATTTCACCTCGGCAAGTCGTCCATCTGGTGACAAGACCCCGGCCGCCCATTCTAAGTTTGATGCCTGAATTTTTGCCTCAAAGGATACATTGGAAGGGTTTGGGACACACAAAGTATCATTGATGGTGTCCACATCTATCGGGACCTTCTTACCTCATACACGGACAATAAGGATAGGCACCAACCAGTCTACGATTGGGAGGTTGGCATAAAACTCCCAAATGACCTTTATATTATCTTGAGGGATGAACTCAGTTAACATCTCCCACCCAAAAGCATTCAGCTGGTTGTAGAAGTCCAAAAACTCTTACTCCACATTAGTCATCATCATGCGCCGCTCGAGAAGGAAACCCCTATTATGCAACCCTTCCTTATAATGATCACGATATTTGGCCCTGGAAAACTGGCGATTGTTGGGTTGTTGGGCCATGATGATATTATAAATGCCATAAAACTAGTATAGAATCTTATCAAAACACCAACAGAGGGAAGAGAGTTGAAAATTTTAGAAAAAGAAAAACTGGGAACTTACAGCCCAATACAACAATAGAGGTTAATTAACCGATGCAGCGGTACCGCAATGGTGGTAGTTACTGCTGCAGCGGTTCATCGTCTTCAACCCGCCAACCTCCCCTTCCATGGTAGATTTTCATTTTTTCTCCATAATTTTGAAAATTAAGCATAGATCGGGCTTGGGGAAGTGTGTGTGAATTTTTTTACACTAAAATGGGGGTGTGGAACACCCGAAATCAAAGAAAATTGTTGGGGAAAATGACCCTTCAGCTTTCACCCCTCCCATAGCCAAAATATTCCATGAACTACATTAATCTTATGTCCCGAATGCTGTAGGAGTGTTTAAAATGTTATAGACATAGCATGTCAACCAATATGTTCAAGAACTCCACCAAATTCAAGTTCAATAAGTTACAACCAAAACCACCCAAATTCCCTCTATTCTAACGTGATCCTACAATTCTATAATGAGAAATACATAAAGTAAGTAGAATAGATAAAGAAAATACCTTGAATTTGTCGTTGGAGAGAAATTTCGGAGAAGGAGTTGAGAGAATTTTGAGAGTTTGGAGTGAAAATGGGGGAAAACAAAGTTTTTCCCCTAACTTAACTATCACGAACCGCTACTGTGGTTGGTTATAACCACTGCAGTGGTAAAATTCTTCTGAAACGAACTTCATCTCGACTTTTTATGCTTTGGGTTGTCATATTATGTTCGGGTAGTTGCTCCAATAATCGATTGTGTACTATATCTCAGGGGAAACCATGGGAATAACTATCAGGCATAGATTAGGTAGTGCTTTAGTAATCACTCATTGGGGAGCATGGATGTGTAATGAGATAGCATATGATAAAATAATTCTCCTAATAGCTTATTGTAGTTGAAGTCCCTCGAGCGCTTGTGCAATTGTCCAAACCTCACCCTTAGGGCTGTTCGGGGATGAACAACAGCTTAATTGGTATCTAATGTAACGTCAAACCATCATTACGTGTAAAAACACTTCTAGAATTATCTACGAGGAATAATGGGCTCAAAGTGGACCCTGGGAAAAATTAAATTGGGGCATGAGGGAATTGGGACAAGACCCAATAATAGACTGGGTTAGACTACCGATAACCACTACAGTGGTAAAAGGTAGTAGCCCAACTGAGGAATATTTAAAAACCCTCGTTCTTTTTATTTCCCTATGTCATCCCTTTCCTCCAAAAAAACTCTAAAAACCCTACCCTTCAACCATGAAATTTCAAAGGCCAAGGTTCATGAGAGTGATTTCAAGGCACACCCAGAGGGAACCCGACATGGGAATACGCTTAGAATGCATGGAACAACTTACTCCTCTCCGTAGCAACATGTTTCGCCTAAGAGGTAAGTTAACATTTGCTCTATAGAAACTAAACTTGGGCTAGATGCATCTAACGTGATAGTGATGTTGGGAGTATTATGCATTAGGCCTTTGGGCATGGAGTTGAATGGATGAACATGTTTAAAAATCCATTTAGGCTCGAATATATGGAATTAATTTGCATTATATTAATATTTTGATTGTGATAAGGGACAGATAAAATGGTGGAGTGAACGTACATAGCTTTATATCTTCCAGAGATTGAATATAGTGAAAGGTTGTATGAGATAGTATGAAATAGTAAAAAGGGAAAATTAAGGGAACTTGTTTAATTCTAATGTCCTAATGGTCAGATTACACTATAAGAAGTGGCTAGAAGGTGAGGCATAATAAGCCAAGATTAGTAATTTGCATAACTGGCTCCTGTGACTGAGGAATGAAAATAAATGAGAAATATTATGAAGTAAAGAATAGAATTCCCATGAAAAATAGTTAGGAAAGATCAGAAGGTAATGTGAAAAATTCAAAGTTGGGTTGCGATTAGAGAGAAAGTGCATGATAATGTCAACTTGGGTTACGGCATCCTCATTGGGGTGTATGGTAAATCATGGTAGTGAATATATATATGAAGACTAAGGTCACTGACTAAATGAATTACGCAGTTGATGTAACATTAGACTGGATTGACTCGTGTTGGGTTATGGACTGAACATAGGTGATTATCTTTTGTATAAATTATAATTTATTGATTTTATGCACACATTCATATGCATTAGGATGACATGGTGTTATATGGGTCAGTTACCACGCTGGTACGGATATGATATGATGTAAGATGGGTCAGGTACCACACAGGTATGATGTGATATGGTTGATGTTGATGAGGCAGATGAGAAGGGATAAGGAGAGATGATGCGCACATCTTGCATACATGCATTCATGCATATGTTTTTAATGTAATTCTATTTTCTTATGTTCTATTGGTGTACTTTTTATGGTAGATGGTGAAAGAGGGTACGAATGTACATTAGGTCCCTAATGTGGGCCAGGTTTGAGATGAGATTCTACGATCCCCCGAGGGGATCAGTTATGGTAGAATATGAGGTAGGATTTAGATTTTCATGGGATGTGGTACTGTGATATCGGTGATAGTGAGTATCGATGGGAATTAGGTGGATGTAGTTTAAGGAATTGTAGGTACCATAAGAATGCGTCGAAATTGGAGCAAGAGGTATAGGATGGGTGGTCAAAGGACAAAGATAGACGAAAATATTAAATGATATGTAGGTCACAGAGATTCTAAGTGTAGGTTACAAAGATGCTAAGTACAGGTCACAGAGATGCTAAGTGTAGGTCATAGAGATCCTAAGTGTAGGTCACAGAGATACTAAATGTAGGTCACAAAAATGCTAAATGTGGGGTGCTAGGAGTTGTTTAAATTGGGATTCAAAATCGAAACCTTACTTGATATTATGATTTCTCTCTATTTATTATTGATGCTATTTGTTTTTAACCCTGGTCGACCGATGACTCTTACCAGTACGTGTGGTTGTACTGATGCTATACTTACTATATCTCTAATCGGGGGTATAGCCATGGTGCAGGTTAGTTGGAGTGTTTATAGCAGCGATGCCGATCACTCAACAAAAACTCTTGTCATCTCTATTCTACATGTATATTGTGTCATGGATGTCCACACTTTTTTTCTATTGCTCTTATACCAGTTTTAGGCTATATTCAGGGGAATCATTTGTAGTTATTTTCGGCATTTACTTTTCATATCTAATGTATTAAAACAAGTATGGGACGAATTGATTTGGTAATTATACTTCAACTGTTGGTTAGTTATTCATATGAGAGACATAAAGTGAGTAAGTGAATATTATAGTTATTTATGCATTGAGTGAATAGTGAGTTGTTCAGAGTTCTCCTATCTGGGGTAGGTATAGGTAGGTTCCCGGCATGATCTAGTGGGTTGGGTCGTGACACCAATAGTAATATAATGTATGTATATTGTTTCATACTTCAAAAATTATGCCCAAAAAAAGAAGTGCCATCAGCCCACTCATACCAAAGATGAAACCATCCAATAGCAAGATGAATTTAATCAGCTCATCCATCTCACTACATAACTTTGTATCATCATACCTTTTTTTTGAGAGACAATCTCTGAGTCCCATCAGTATGTTTTCCATCTGATTTTCTGCTAGTAGATCTGGAACTCCTTTTATTTGTATTTCAGTCATTTTTTGTGATTGAGTTGGATTTGTGTAATATGAAAGCAAAATGAAGAGTATTTATAGAACCAAATTGGGGGGAAATTTTGTAATTTGATAGGAACGATCTGGAGAATTCATTGTCCTTTACTTAATTTCTTGTTAGTACGAAGATCTTTGGTGTTGTCGTTGCCTTTTGCTTGTTAGTACGAAATCTTTGGTGTTATTGATGTTTTGGTTAGAGAGAAGAAGAAAAGAAATTTAAGGGGCGTGTTGTCGTTGTTCTAGTAGTGAGAAGAAAGAGAATCAAGGGATGTGTTGTGTTGTTCTTATAGAGAAGAAAATAGATTCTAGGTTTATATATTTGGCATTAAATTATACATATTTATTTTGTATTTTTACTGTATAAAGTGATAATAGGATAATTACTCTCACATTAAGGTATATCTAGCATTGATTTATGTATTTTCACTGTATGTTTTTGATATATAGAGCTAATGGGTTTATATGTTTGCTATTAATTAAAATATAAGAGCATGTGTGTTAGTAAAATAAATTTCAATACAGTAAATATTTTAACATGCTTTAAATACATTGAATGTATAAAGGCACATGCATAAAAGCTAAATACATTTTACATATATTTCAAACTCATTTAAATAAAAAAGATAATTGTATGCTTGTGCAAGTTACAAAAATAAATTGGTTAAATTTATATTTAATGCAAAAATACAAAAATAAGCTTTCAATTCTTCTAAATAGTAAAAAAAATTATATTTATGCTAATTAAACCTGTCAAGGGGTCGGAATGGGCCGGGCCAAAATAAAATTGAACCGACTAGGCCGGTACCCTGATTGGTTAGGATTATACCGTGCTATTTTGTCGGATTAAATCTAAAGCTGGTTATTTTAATAAGATTTTTTTTATGCATTCATGTCGTGCATGATAGAATGTGAAATTATATATATTGAACTATTTAAACAAAAAAAGAGATGCTGTTATAACAAGTAATTCCTACATAACAAGTCCTCAATTATTTATCATCTATAACAAGTTTTACTATTTTATTTTTCTCAATCTATAATAAGAATTGTTGGAAAAACAAAACATGCATAGCAAATATAGATGCACTTCATTTATCAAAGATAGACAAAACTAACAAACAAACTAAGTACATCTAATCATCCAAGCTACTGAAAACACAAAATTAAAAAACAAAATAAGGAACAGAACTTCAAGCACAAAAATAAGAAACAAGAAAAAATTGAGATTCTCTTAATTGAAACTCAAAATTAAGAAACAAAACAAGGAACATGAATTCAAACACAAAAACAAGAAATAAGAAAAAATAGAGCTACAGAGCAAGGACTCATGGTATTTCGACACTCCATCTTGGAGGTAGGTTAATTTTGGAGGGGATTTGATGTAAATGGTTTTACCTGAGACTAAGACTAAAACAATAATGACTATTACAGCGTTAGATAGCATGGTGATAGCCCAAATGAGCACCTTGTACCATTTTCTGGTCACATGAGATAACAAAGTCAAGCTTGCCGCTGGACGGATGGCCTCCACCCAATTGGCAAAATCTTGAAATATTTCACCATTTGAAAACTGATTGTCCAAATGTATAAACTCTGCAATGTAGGCCATCAATTTCCTTTGTCTAACAATTTGATCAGGCAAAGTGATTGACAAGTTCTTAAGCTTGGACTTGGTCAACAAGAAAGCGATCAACAATGCTTTCCCTTTGCTACCAATAGCAATATAATGTACCTATATTATTTCGCACTTCACAAATTGTGCCCAAAAAAAGAAGTGTCATCATCCTGCTCATACCAAAGTTAAAACCATCCAATAACAAGATGAATTTAATCAGCTCATCCATCTCACTACCTAACTTTTTATCATCATACCTTATTTTTGAGAGCCAATATCTGAGTCCCGTCAGTATGTTTTACTGTCACGACCCAATCGGTCATGATTGACACCCACCCTAACCTATGGCGGGAGAACCATACTAATCTCACCTTACTAACTCAAGTGTTACTTTGATATTCACTTATATTGATTCTCAGTTTTTTTTAAAAAAAGATAACGTTCATTCAATAACTTAACTAATCATCAATCAACATCAATCCAAAACCAATAAAGTGCAGAAAACTCTATTTATTACATCCCCATGACCTGAAGTCACCATACAAGTGTAAAGTCCTATTTTATGAAAACTTGTCTTTTTCATATTTTTACCATTTTGCCCTTTACCATAGTTTCTACATATTGGTATTGGAGTGTGGGGATGGCTGGTATGGTTCCCTATGCGATCAAAAGTGATTTGAGCGAGTTTGAGGTTGTTTTGAGGCTTTATAAGCCAATGGTTGACTTCGGTCAATATTTCATGTTTTAAGTCTCGGATGACAATTTAGACTACACCAGCTGATTTAGAATGTTTAATTTGGGTTATTAGTGAGGTTGGTTAGAGTTTGGGACCTTTTTATCTCATTTTGACAATTCGTTTTAAAAATAGTGGAAAAGGGGTCCCAGGGGTTAGCTTATTAAAACCAATCTCTTTCAAAAATCCAATGTTGCCATTGAGTCTGAAACGTCAAAATTAGCCTAGTAGCATATATGATTTACTTCTGTCAGGCCCCAAACGAATTCAGAGGGTCCATTTAAAGATTTTGGAAACCATGCAAATCAGCCCCTTTGCTGATGTCTAGCGCAGGGCATTTATTTCTTCATGAATATGGGTCTCTGGACACGAACACAGAGAAGAATAATTTCCTTCATTGTGATCACGAGGAGAGAGATGGTATGGAGAAGAACAAATAGGGTCGGGTCTGTTCTTCTTCGCAAACGTGATAAGGCTGTCATGAATGCGAAGGCCTGAGTCATCATCCCTTTCGAATGCAAAGGCTATTTTAATAGTCGGTAACTGTTGAACCTTACAAACATGAAGGGTTGACCGCGTTCGCGAGGCAATGTTCACTGAACAATATAAAAGCCCCATTTTCACTATTTTACTCTATTTATGGACCTCCAAGCTTTGAGAAATGTGATTTTTAAGGGGTTCTTCATCGAGTTTCATATGGGTAACTTCTAAACTCTCAATCCTAATTCCAATTAAATTTATCTTCAAAAAACACCTTTTAATCATGATTTTGAAATGAATTTTTGAGGGGTTTACCGATAAAGCTTGAAAATGGTTTTTCTTCGATTTGGACCTTGTTTTGGCTTGTGTTTTCTTATATAGACTACTATAACCTTGGAGAATGTGTTTCTAAAGAAAAATTTAATTTTACCCCTCTCATTTTTGAACTCATTTTTCTAGTCTGTTTTGGACCCGATTTAAATATGGGTAATATGGATATCATTGACTTTCATTTAACACATAAATGCTATTTTCGTATGTTTTAGTTGATTTTGAGGCCATTTGAAAGGGGAAAGCTCCGTGTTGAAGGAATTTAGGCTCTGATTTCATCATTTCGAGGTAGGTTATGGCTTAACTTATTTTAGATTGAACTGGGTAGTTAATAAATAAGTAAAGCATGCTATAGGTTGGGGAAAATAACTATTGGTTTTATATTTTGAGATTATTATTACTGTTTGTGCCCGTGTAGGGACTTATATTCGGTGGTTGGTGAATTATGATATCTGATATTGTGTGTTGCCCGAGTAGGGGCCTTATTTGACATTATTGGCCATATTTGTGCCTTTAAATGCCTTATTCTAGATATGATGCCCGTGTGGGGGCTTAAATTGTTATTATAGGTCTTATTTAGCATTGATTGCCTTTATCATGATAGAAAAACTCGAGTTAGTGGTTGATATGATCTTAATGATATCTTACATGCATATTTATTCCGATGGTACCTAATTAGAGTTGATAATCATGAATTATAGACATATTGAGTTGATTCTAGGCTCACTTATATACATGTATTGAATTGATTGGATATCTTTATACTAATTTGGTTGTGAGCATTACATCCTCATTCCATATATACATTCATAAGATGCTGGTACAATTGAGGAACATTATTTTGAAAGAAAATGAGACATTTTTATAAAACCCTCTCTATGAACATGAGCTGGAAAAGTGGGTTGAGATTAAGATATGAGTTATAGGATGCGGGTTGCGAACCCCCCATGGGTCCTATTGTGAAGCTGTGAGCTCGGTAGGTGTATACAGAAAGTCATGCGATGACTTTTACTATTCCACCCCATCATCATCATTGCATTTGCATGCCTTGCGATTCATTTAGTTTTTCATTGACTTGTGTTTAGTTTTCGTATACTTTTCATTTATGTCTGTGTTTTTTAAATTCTTTATTATATTAGAACTGTTAGTGGAGATGGTGTGTGCTACTGCTTGGGAACTTTTCTATTTATAGGTGACGCGCTCATAGCTTTCTTTACTTATATTATTGCTTAATTTGCTCAGTCATCCTATGATTTGGGTGGATCTTCGAGGTACTAATATGCTCCAGAGTTTAGGGTCAATTGTCGAACTTTATGTTGTTTTATTTATGTCTTTACTTATTTTTTGAGATAGAGATGTATTTAAGTATATCTGGGTTATATTAGATGCTCTTGACTTATGACACCACTTCTTGGGGATATTATGACGTTTATTTCAGACTTCTGCTATTATTGTACTTGTATTGGTCTAACATTGTTCTATAAGGCTCGCCTTAGCTATGTTATTATTGATTTTGGTTTTACTTTATTAGTTTGAATGATCGGCTTACTTGTCAAGGCTAAGTCGTGGCAAGTCCCATTATGACCTAGTTTTTAGGTTATGACAAATTGGTATCAGAGCATCAGGTTCACCGGTTTCATATGTGTAAGAGCATGATGTCTAGTAAATTCTCGCGAATTGGTACGTAGACGTCCGTATCTATCTTTGAGAGACTATAATATGTCTTTAGGAAAATAACTTCTCTAATTTGATTCCTTATCGTCTGGGTTGTTCATATCTAATGTTTTAAACTTGTATTCCACTTTTTCCTGCATAGATGGTGAGGACTATGTACAGAGATTTTAGGGATGTTGAGCCGACACCCTATATGAGAGTCCCAATTAGAGGATAAGACAGGGGTCGTGGACGGCCCATAGGTAGAGAATGGGTGAGGAGATGCCCCAATCAGAGAACATACTAGGGAGGACTCTCCCGAGCTCGAGGTTGAGTTTATTAGAGATGATTATCCGACAGGGTGTACAGGGCTAGCTTAGGTCCCACAGGGTTCAGTTGACACCCCAGTGCTTTAGGATTTGTTGATTCGCCTTTTAAGTTAATTGTATAGTGTTCATTTGAGTGTACTGGGTGTTCTTCAGACTTTGAGTGGTGTTTCGCCAATCTGTATCGACATCTGCTTATGGTTTACTGCTTTTGGGGTATAACCATTATCTATGGTACCCGCACATATAAACTCTTTGCCTACCAGACTTACTATTCCTCCAATTACTTCCCATACAGTGATGTCTTCTGATGATCAGAAGAGGTACAAGAGGTTTATTTGCTTTGGTCCGCCCAAGTTTAGTGGTGCTATTGGCGAGGATGTTTATGAGTTTCTGACTGATTGCCAGGAGAAGTTACATAATCTTGGATCCTTTGAGTCTCACAAAGTTGTTTATAATACCTATCAGTTGACAGATGTGGCAAGAGATTGGTGGAGGTCACTTGCTAGTTGTAGACTGCTGTGACTTGGACTCAATTTTTTGAGGCATTATTAGAGAGGTTTGTGCCTTATAACTTGAGAGATCAGATGAGGGATGAGTTAGATCATTTGGAGCAGGGCTCCAAGTTTATTACTAAGTATGAGGCACGTTTCCATGCTCTATCCAAATATTCAGCCGCTAGCATCTCTACCGAGTCTGAGAGGATTTGGAAGTTTGTGAAGGGGTTAGATGGCTAATATCAGTTGGCTATAGCCCATATGATAGTTTCAGGGGCTTCTTTGCAGAGTATTATTGAGGATGCCAAGATGACCTAGTCTATTATCTAGGCTACTCAGGGAGGCACTAAGAAGGTGCATGGTCAGGGTGAGTTTAGTAGGCATGCC
Source organism: Capsicum rhomboideum (assembly GCA_031232105.1). Taxonomy (NCBI): domain Eukaryota; kingdom Viridiplantae; phylum Streptophyta; class Magnoliopsida; order Solanales; family Solanaceae; genus Capsicum; species Capsicum rhomboideum. The sequence goes on along the minus strand of CP124719.1, from coordinate 105,682,757 downwards.
TTTCAAGGTAGAGACTTCACTAGTAGAGGTTCCCGTGGTTATCATGGTAGGATAGTTCAGGCCGCATTGCAAGGATCAGGTGGTAGATTTTTAGTTTTTTTGACTTTTGGTAGCCAGGTATTAGGTCATGCGAGTAGAGGTTCTAGGTTTAGTTTTTCAGGCCAGGGTGATCATTTTGGTTCATCCGTAACTCCTTAGATTGAGTCGGGCCTTAGAAGATGTTTTGTTTGTGATGAGTTTCGCAATGTGGCCAAGGATTACCCTTTACGTGTGTTTGGACCCCTTCAATAGGGTCTCAGCTTCAGCTTTGCCCTACTCCTATTCTGTAGTTAGAGGTGGTTCACAGAGTGGTAGAGGTGGTGCTTGAGGTGCTCGAGGTAGAGGTAGGAGAGCTCGTGTTAGTGGTCAAGGGGTTGCTCAATATGGGAGTAGATGTGGACTATGTTATGCTATACTTGGGAGGCCTGAGGTGGAGGGCTCTGATGTAGTTATTACAAATATCATCCCAATTTTCTACAAATCTGCTTATATGTTATTTGACCCTAGAACTACATTCTCCTATGTGCCTTCATATTTTGCTTTTGGTTTTGATGTTGTATGTGAACCCCTTGCTATGTTTCTTTATGTATCTACCCCTATAAGAGATTCTATAGTGGTGGATCGGGTGTACCGATCTTGTGTGGTTACCTTTGCGAGGTATGAGACTTTGGTAGACTTGATCCTCCTAGATATGGTTGACTTTAATGTTATCTTGGGTATGGATTGGTTATCTCCCTATCATGCTATTTTGGATTGTTATGCCAAGACCGTGACCTTAGCTATGTCGGGTGTGTCAAGGTTAGCTTGGAAGGGTATGCTTAATTCGGGTTCAAAGGGAGTTATATTTTTTCTATGTGCTTGTCGCATGGTGGAAAGGGGTTGCTTATCTTATTTAGCTCATGTTTGTGATACTAGTGTTGCCTCACCACCTCTTATGGATTTTATTTGGGTTGTTCGCGAGTTCATGGATGTGTTTCCTACAAATTTTCCTGGGATGCCTCTGGATCATGATATTGATTTTGCTATTGATGTGGAGCCGGGCACCAAGCCCATTTCTATTTCTCCTTATAGGATGGCCCCAGCTGAGCTGAAGAAACTGAAGGAGCAATTGTAAGATTTGTTGAGTAAGGATTTTATTAGACCTAGTGTATCTCTTTGGGGTGCGCCTACTTTGTTTGTAAAGAAGAATAATGGTTCTATTCGCATGTGTATTAATTATCGACAGTTGAACAAGGTAACGGTTAAGAACAAATATCCTCTTCCTCGCATTAATAATTTATTTGATCAGCTTCAGGGTGCTTCCCTATTTTCTAATATTAATTTAAGGTTCGAGCATCACCAATTGAGGATTAGAGCTTTGGATGTTCCAAAGATAGCTTTTTAGGCTCGATATGGTCATTATAAATTCTTGGTCATGTCATTTGGGCTGACTAATGCCCCAGCAGAGTTCATGGAGTTGATGAACCGGGTGTTTTGACCGTGTCTTGACTCCTTTGTGATTGTATTTATAGATGACATCTTGGTTTATTTCAAGAATGAGGTCGATCATGTGAGACACTTACGGACTATACTTCAGAGATTGCGTGATGAGAAGTTGTATGCTAAGTTCTCCAAGTGTGAGTTTTGGTTGGATTCTATCTCCTACTTGGGTCATGTGGTGACCAAGGATGGTATTATGGTCGATCTGGCCAAGATTACGATGATTCATGATTGGGATAGGCCCACTATCCCTATGGAGATCCAGAGTTTTATTGGCTTGGCGGGTTACTATCGATGTTTAGTTGAAGGTTTCTCTTCTATTGCGACTCTTTTAACCAAGTTGACTCAGAAGAAGATTACCTTTCAGTGGTTAAAATTGTGTGAGAAGAGCTTTCAAAAGCTCAAGGAGTTGTTGAATTCGGCTCCTATCTTTACATTTTTTCAAGGAGGATATGGGTTTTATCGTGTATTGTGATACTTTCGATGTCAGTTTAGGTGCAGTGTTGATGCAGGAGGGTAAGGTAATTGCTTATGCTTCTCATCAGTTGAAGCCTCACGAGATTAATTACCCTACCTATGACTTAGAGTTGGTCGCAGTTGTGTTTGTGTTGAAGTTGTCGAGGCACTTATTTGAAGTTTGTTGGGAGATTTTCTCAGATCATCATAGTCTTCAATACTTTTTCACCCAGTGAGAGCTTAATATGAGATAGCGGCATTGACTTGAGTTGCTTAAGGATTGTGACATCACTATTTTGTATTATCCGAGTAAGGCTAATGTGGTTGCAGATGCCTTGAGTCAAAAGTTGACTAGTATGGGAAATTTAGCTCATCTCTTGGTGGTCATGTTTGTGTGCCGAGAGTTGGTGGATGGATGATATTGATTTTGGATAAGGCATATTGTTCCAGATATTCCATTCATTCTGGGGTGACTAAAATGTATCGTGATTTGAGGCAGCTTTACTAGTGGTGTGGTATGAAGAAGGATGTAACGCACTTTGTAGCTCGATACTTCTGTTGTCAATAGGTGAAGGCCGAGCATCAGAGATTGGGTGGTTTGCTTCAAAGATTACCCATTCTGGAGTGGAAGTGGGAGCGGATCACCATGGATTTCGTGAGTTGATTGCCTTGTACTTCACGTGGTTCTTGCAGTATTTGGGTCTTTATGGATTGATTGACCAAATCAGTCCATTTTATCCCTATTCAGATTTTATCCAGTGCCGAGAGGTTGGCCTGTATCTATGTTCGAGAGGTAGTACATCTTAATGGAGTGTCCGTGTCTATTATATCAGACAGAGGTTTAGTGTTCACCTCTAGATTTTGGAGGATGTTTCAGGAGGAGTTGGATACTCAGGTTGACCTTAGCACAACTTTTCATCCCCAGACCGATGGTCATTCGGAGAGGACTATCTATGTTTTGGAGGATATGCTCCGCGTGTGTGTTATGGACTTTGGAGGTCAGTGGGAGCAATAGTTAGCCTTGGCAGAGTTTGCTTATAATAATAGCTACCATTCGAGTATTGAGATGACACCTTTTGAGGCATTGTATGGTAGGCATTGTAGATCTTGAATTGGTTGGTTTGAGACTTCTGAGGCTAGACCCCGTGGTACCGACTTGCTTCGCGAGTCTTTGGATAGAGTTCGGCTGATTTAGGATAGGCTTTGGGCAGCCCAGAGTAGGCAAAAGAGTTATGTTGATCGCAGACTTCGTGTCTTGAAGTTTGGTATTGGAGATCAGGTTTTCCTTTATGTGTCACCCATAAAGGGTGTGATGAGGTTCAGAAAGAGGGGAAAGCTTATCCCGAGGTATATCGGACCTTTTGAGATTCTTCAGACAATTGGGGAGGTTGCTTATGAGTTGGCTCTAACTCTAGATTTCTCAGTTGTTCATCTAATTTTTCATGTATCTATGCTCCGATGCTATATTCCAGGAATGTTAGACGATTATGCTCTAGAGATATTTTTGTAGTTAAGGTTCAGTGGAGACACTGTTCCATTGAGGAGGCTACTTGGGAGATCTAGTCTGATATACGTAGTAGTTACCCTCAACTTTTCATCGACTCAGGTATTTCTTTACTTTTTAGTTCGGGGATGAACTAGAGTCTTAGTGGTGGATATTGTAAAGACCTATTTTATGAAAACTTTCATTTTTCATGTCTTGACCATTTTTCCCTTTCTCGTAGTTTCTACATGTTGGTTTTGGGGTGTAGGGATGGCCGGCACGATTCTCGATCAGATCGGGAGTGAGTTGAGCGAGTTTGAGGTTGTTTTGAGGCTTTATGAGCCAATAGTTGACTTTGGTCAACATTTCATGTTTCGAGTCTCGAATGATAGTTTGTACTGCACCAGTAGATCCAAAATGTTGAATTTGGGTTAGTAGCGAGGTTGGTTAGGCTTCGAAACCCTTTTAAGATCATTTCGACATTTTATTTGGAAAATAGTGAAAAAGGGGTCCCGAGGGTTAACTGATTGAAACCAATCTTTTTTGAAAATCCGATGTCGCCATTGAGTCCGAAACGTCGAAATTAGCCTAGTAGCATATATGGTTTACTTCTGCCGTGCCTCGAACGAATCCCGAGGGTCTGTTCGGAGATTTTGAAAACTATGTAAATCAGCCCTTTTGTTGATATCTATACAGGGCATTTCCTTCCTCACGAACGTGGGACTTCGACAGTGAATATGGAGAAGGATAATTTCCTTCATCGCGATCGCGAGGAGGGAGCTGCTATCGCGAAGAACGAATAGGGTTGGGTCTATTTTAATGGCCGGTCAGTGTTGACCCTTGCAAATGCTAAGGGTTGACCATGTTCGCGAAGCAATGTTCACTGAACAGTATAAAAGCCTCATTTTTGCGATTTTACTCTATTTTTTGACCTCCAAACTTTGGAAAAGACAATTTTTGAGGGTTTCTTCATCGAGTTTCATGTGGATAATATCTAAACTCTCAATCCACTGTTTCCCATTGATTTTATCTTTGAAAAACACCTTTTAATCATGATTTTGAAATGGATTTTTGGGGTTCTTTCTGGTAAAGCTTGAAATGGTTTTTCTTTGATTTGGACCACGTTTTAAGCTCGTTTTCGCTTGGATTTTCTTATATAGACTCCTATAACCTTGGAGAATGTGTTTCTAAAGAAAAATTCTGATTTTACCCATCTTATTTTTGAACTCATTTTTCAAGTTCGTTTTGGACCCGGTTTAAATATGGGCAATACAGTTATCATTGACTTCCTTTTAACGCATAGATACTATATTTGTATGTTTTAGTTGATTCCGAGGCCGTTCGAAAGGGGAAAGCTCCATGTTGAAGGACTTTAGGCTTAAATTTCATCATTTCGAGGTAGGTTATGGCTTAACTTCTTTCAGATTGAGCTGGGTAGTTAATAACTAAGTAAAGCATGCTATGGGTTGGGGAAAATAACTATGGGTTTTATATTTCGAGATTATTATTACTGTTGTGTGCCCGTGTGGGGGATTATATTCGGTGGTTGTTGGCTTGTGATATCTGATATTGCATGTTGCACGCGTGGGGGTCTTATTTGATGTCATTGGCCTTATTTGTGCATTTATATGCCTTATTCTAGATATGATGCCCGTGTGGGGGCTTAAATTGTTATTATAGGCCTTATTGAGCATTGAATGCCTCTATCATGATAGCAAAACTGTACCACCCCATACATTTCCGAACCTAGTTGATTACCGTAACGTTCATGGAATTATTTGCACATGAGATGGTTGGTTTATTACACATTAATTTTAGTGGGCTGAATTAAAATGTGCTAATGGGCTCAATAAAGGCTCGAAATTAAGTTATAAGACATGGCCCAAATGGGGAAAATGACCCATTCTTGAGTTGACCAAGTAAACACACATTTAATGTTTGGATAAGGATGACTTGAGGGACTATATAAGGCACAAAAATCAGATTTTTATTCGTTACAACACACATGCCATTTCTAGAATTTTCCAAGACATTTCTCATCTTTCACAAACCCTAAGCTATCACTCTCTTGGACAAGATCATCCTCTTGCAAGATTTGGTAAGTGTTTACTCTTATATTTTAATATATTATATGCATGATAGGGCATATAAATCATGTTGGTTATGTTGACAAATTGTTGAGTAGTTCACTATGTGTAAAACAGTCTACTTTTGGTTAATCGGTAAAGGGTTTTGCCTTATAAACTTGAAAGTAGACTTGTGGTCTTGAAGGAAGTGAACTTTATGGATTAAATATCAACATGTAAGATGTGGTTATGTCCTTAACTTGCTTTCTCTTTGTGTATAACATTTGGAATTGTTGTTGTGAAATTGTGCACGAAATTAGTGACGTATTGAAAAGAAAATGCAGTTTTGGTGATGTTCATGTGTGTTGGGAAACAATGATTGTTCGTTGGCATCCGAGTTGACCTAAAAAATGGAAAGAGAAGCTTACTTATGGCCATGGACCATTTATTGCAAAAAAAGACACTAAAATGACCCCTGGAGGCTGAAACGGGCACCCGCCCTCGCGGGCGGGGCACCTGCGGGCGAAGATGCCAATGCAGGTGGCCTTGGAAAGGTCCAGATGGGCACCTGTGGCCGTATGTCAACCACCTGCGGGCGTAGGTGATCCCACGGGTCCCCCCAGCACCCCATTTTGCATGTTTTTGTCTCTTTTTGATCCCCGAAGCCCCCTATACCCTTCTTAGATGCAATTATCAACTTATGGTACCTTTTGAATGGCATTAAGGAGTCGTTCGGACGCATGTTGGATTATATCAATTATGGATTGTTAATGTGGTATTGTGAAATTATTTAAGTATTTTGATGGAGTAAATGTGACGTGGTGTTGAAGGGGAAGTGTAAAATATAAACTTGGTGTGAAATGCTATTGGTTTATGATATCTTGGTTAATGTGTGGAATGTTTTAGTGTTGTTGGTATGGTAATGCAGTTAGTGGTATTGTATAAGGATGAAATGACGTTATATGGCAGTCACGTAGCTCATTGTTGTCTTATGCACTTATAATATAGTTAGTTGTTAACGTGAGCTCTGTTATGTACTTGTATTGTAGAGTAACACTTAAGGAAGGAGCTGAATTGTGGTATTCACATATTGGATTGTTGTAGTCGCATATTGGGAAGATAAGGTATGTAAGGTTCCTCTTTTTCGTATCCTTCGGCAACATCTATTGTTCACGTCGTTACCGTACTTGTTTTTATTCCAAAATGTTCTAAAGTATTTCAATCCAGGTTGTTACCAATTGTTATTCATATGTCTCATATTTATGGACTATTGTTCTAAAGTTCCAAAAATGTTATGACCACCGAATGAACTATCTCAAAGATTAAAGAAGTGATGTAATGAAAGTCTTTATTCTTGGGTGGTATCCCAGGGGTGAAAAGGACACCTAGCATGGGTCGATCCCAATATCTCGAGTGGTATCCCAGGGGTGAAAAGAACACCTAGCATGGGTCGATCCTACAACCACGAGTGGTATCCCAGGGGTAAAAGGAAAGCCTAGCATGGGTCGATCCCGATTGATTATTGTTATGATCCACTGATCAGCTTGGGGACCGGGCATTATATGAATGAATGAATGAGTGATATATGAATGAATGAGTGATGAATGAATGAATGAGCATAAAAGCAAAGAAAGTAATAAATGTAATATGTACGGTTCCACACATACAGAATGGTGGTTTATCCATATTGATTATTCACTTGTATTTGATTCCATTGAAGTTCTTATATCTGATACAGTTACTTATGGCCTTACATACTCAGTGCATCCTTTCGTACTGGCGTCCCTTGGGGGACTTACCTTACTTGCTGCAGGCACAGGTGCTACTAGACCTCAACAGTAGGCTGCGGGTCATCTACGGAATATTGGTGAGCTCCAGTTGGTTCGGGGATTTCTGAGTCATATGTGTACACTTGTTTTGGTATTATGTAAATGTTGTATAAAGCCGAGACTTGTCTTGACTTTAGGTTGGTTATGTCTATGTATCTGTAGAGGCATTGTAGACGTTGTGGGACAAATGAAGGAATGTATGCTTTTGACGTGATGGTCCTAACGACCGAGTTTCATATCTATGTAAATATATTTCCATGATTTTCGTCTTTGACATCTTATATCTATCCTAAGCAGAATGTTGTTCAGTTAGTGACTTGCATATGAGTGTACATGAATGAAGGTTGGTTCTCTCGAGCCTTATCGGCTTTGGGTGCCAGTCCGCCCCATTGGAATTCGAGATGTGACAAAGGTGGTATCAGAGCAGGTCGTCCTAGGGTGTCAAAAAAGTCGTGTCTGATGTAGAGTCTTGCTTATGGATGTGTTGTGCACCACATTTATAAGTAGGAGGCTATGGGGCATTTAGGAGATGTTTCTGTTCTTCTCTTCTTAGATCGTGCATTAGAGCCAATATTGTAGGTGGAATCATATCTGACTGTTGAAATTGGTTTTCTTTGTTATAGTAACATGCCTATTACAAGACGAGGTAGGGGCAAAGGTAAGAAGGTAGACATGTTTGTCGGAGAAGGAACTAGTAAATCACCACCTGACCAAGCTAGTCAAGGTGGGGCTAAAACTGATCTTGCATCGCGGGCTTCTTCTACTTTCTCAGCTCAAGAAGAGCCGAGGAGGAGAGAAGTACCTGCAGAACCTCCTGTTAATGCTACTGAGCAAGATCTCAGAAATGCGGCGCAAATGTTGACTCAGATAGTTACTGCACAAAGTCAAGGACGAGCTAGTCCAATGACAAGTGATGATGGTGCGGCTAGGGCAGCTAGTCGGCGGACACAATATTTTCTGAAATTAGACCCTCCCACCTTCACTGGGTCAGATCTGAATGAAGATCCGCAAGACTTTATAATTCAAATCCAAAGGGCTTTGGAGGTTATGCACGTATCTGGTGTAGAAACAGTTGAGCTTGCAACCTATAGATTGAAAGGAGAGGCTCTACTGTGGTACGAAGATTGGAAACGATCAAGGGGCGTTGGTGCACTTCCAGCTAGTTGGGAGAAATTCAAGGTGGCATTCCTTGATCATTACCTTCCCTATGAGATTTGGGAGGCTCGTGCAGACCAATTTCTGAATCTTCGTCAAGGGAATATGAGGGTCCGGGGGTATAGTCTTCGGTTTAACTCTTTGGCCAGATATGCTCCCAATGTGGTAGCCACTATGACCGACAGAGTTCATCGGTATGTGGATCGGTTGGATCTATATTTGGTGAGAGATTGTACTATTGCTGAGTTGAATAGGGATATGGATATAGCCAGGATACAAGCCTTTGCACAAAAGATGGAGGATCAGAGGCAAATAAAGAGGACACAAGAATTTGAAAGAGGGTCGTGAAAAAGGGCTAGTCCTATGGGATAGTTCATGGCGTCCCAAGGAGAGTTTAGGCCTCAGATTTTTAATAGGCCGCCTAGACCATCAAATTCTTATCCTACAACAGGCGCTCAATCTCAATTCTGAGGGTTTGGAGGTAGTCAAGCTGGGAAAAGTAGTGGAATTCGAGGTTCACAGACAGCAGGGTTTTCTCGTCAGTCGTGTCAGCACTGCGGAAGGTTTCATTTTGGTGAATGCTGGCTTGGGACAAATGGTTGCTTTTGGTACGGTATGACGGGTCACATAATGCGAGACTGTCCACAAAGAGGCTTGAGTGATATGACGCGACCTACGGGATCAACCGTTGCATCATCATCATCGGTTCCTTCCTTAGGCCGAGGTGTGCAACCTGCTGGTCATGGTAGAGGTGGTAGAGGAGCAACCAGTTCTAGTGGAGTACAGAACCGTACCTATGCTCTAGCGGATCGGCAGAATTTAGAGGCTTCTCCTGATGTAGTGACAGGTACATTATCTGTCTTTTCACATATTGTATATGCATTGATTGATCCGGGTTCTACCTTATCATATGTTACTCCATTGATTGCTGAAAAAATTGAAAGAACACCAAAATTTCTAGTCAATCCATTTGAAGTATCTACACCAGTTGGTGAATCTATTGTAGCTAAAAGAGTATATCGTAATTGTATAGTGAATGTTTATGGTTATGATACGCTGGCTAATCTTATTGAGTTGGAATGGTAGACTTTGATGTTATAATAGGTATGGATTGGTTGGCTTCTTGTTATGCCACAGTAGATTGCCGAGCTAAGAAAGTACATTTTTAATTTCCACAAAAGGATGCCCTTGAATGGAGGGGTAATGTTGAAGCACCGAGAGGTAAATTTATTTCCTATCTTAAGGAAAGGAAAATGATATCCAAGGGGTACATATGTCACTTAGTAAGAGTGCAAGATACCGATGTGAGACCACCAACTCTTCAATCGGTTCTAGTGGTAAATGAATTCCTTGATGTATTTCCTGAAGATCTTCCAGGTTTGCCTCCAGAAAGAGAAGTAGAGTTTGGTATTGATGTGATGCCAGGCACTCAGCCTATCTCTATTCCTCAGTATAGAATGGCCCCGGCAGAATTACGGGAATTGAAGGAGCAATTAAAAGACTTGCTAGACAAGGGATTCATAAGGCCTAGTATGTCCCCGTGGGGTGCACCAGTGTTATTTGTACGAAAGAAAGATGGCACATTGAGAATGTGTATTGATTATCGGCAACTGAACAAGGTGACAATCAAGAATAAATATCCCCTCCCCAGAATTGATGATTTGTTTGATCAGTTGAAGGGTGCCAAATGTTTCTCAAAGATTGACCTGAGATCGGGTTATCATCAGGTAAGGGTTAGAGAATAAGATATACCCAAGACAGCTTCCGGAACACGGTATGGTCATTATGAGTTTTTAGTAATGTCATTTGGGCTAACAAATGCACCCGCAGTTTTTATGGATTTGATGAATAGGGTGTTCAAGCCATTTTTAGATGTGTTTGTGACCATGTTTGTTGATGATATTCTGGTTTATTCACGATCACAAGAGGACCATGCTAATCACTTGTGGCAGGTGTTACAGATTCTTCGTGATCGTAGGTTATATGCAAAGTTCTCTAAATGTGAATTTTGGTTAAAATCTGTAGCATTCTTGAGTCATATTGTGTCGGATGAAGGAATAAGGGTTGATACACAAAAGATAGAAGCGGTGAAGAATTGGCCAAGACCTACGATGCCTACAGAGATTCATAGTTTCCTTGGGTTGGCAGGTTATTATAGAAGGTTTGTGGAAGGATTTTCTTCTATTGCTGCACCTTTAACCAAGCTAACCCACAAGGCAATCAAGTTTCAGTGGAATGATGCATGTGAGAAGAGTTTCCAAGAGCTGACAGATAAATTGACTTCTACACCCGTATTGGTACTTTCGAAAGGCACAGAAGGGTATGCAGTATATTGTGACACTTCAGGATTCAGCTCAAGATGTGTATTGATACAGCACGGTAATGTAATAGCTTATGCCTCAAGACAGTTGCGGCCACATGAGAGAAATTATCCAACACATGATCTTGAGTTAGCAGCCATGGTCTTTTCTTTAAAGATATGGCACCACTATTTATATGGGGTTCATGTTGACATCTATACTGACCACAAAAGTTTGCAATATATCTTTAAGCAGAAGGACTTAAATCTGAGGAAGCTGAGGTAGGTCGAACTATCAAAAGCTTATGATATTGATATCTTATATCATCCGAGGAAAGTGAATGTGGTAGCCGATGCATTAAGCCGCAAAGCAGTAGGAAGCACTAGTGTCCAGTTGACGGAAAAGCAAGGTATAGTCAAGGATCTACATCAACTAGCTAGCTTGATAGTTCGTCTTCTTGAATCTTCAGATGAAGGGTTATTTGTGCAAAATGCGGCAGAATCTTTATTAGTAGCTGAGGTGAAAGAGAAGCAGTATGCGGATCCTATGTTATTGCAGCTAAAACAGAATGTACAACAAGGATTGACAAAGGCCTTTGATCTTACACAAGAAGAAGTGCTTCAGTGCCAAAGCAGATTATGTGTACCTGATATAGATGAACTAAGGAGGCGGATTATTACAGAGGCACATCAGTCACGGTATTCTATTCACCCGGGAGCAACTAAAATGTATCATGATTTGAAAGAAATGTATTGGTGGGGTAATATGAAGAAGAACATTGCATACTTCGCAGCCCAGTGTCCAAATTTCCAACAAGTAAAAGTAGAGCATAAGAAGCCTGGAGGTTATATGCAATGTATTAATCTTCCAGTCTAGAAATGGGACATGATTAACGTGGATTTTATCACAGGTTTGCCTCATACACTGCGGAAGTTTGATTCCATATGGGTAATAGTTGACAGGCTTACTAATTCAACACATTTCCTACCAGTCAAGACCACCTATACAGCTGAAGAGTATGCACGGTTGTATGTTAAAGAGATAGTGCGATTACATGAGATTCCAATAGCTATTATATCAGATAGGGGAGCTCAATTTACTGCACATTTTTGGAGATCTTTTCAGAGGAGTTTGGGAACCCAAGTGAATTTGAGTACGACTTTTCATCCTCAAACAGATGGACAAGCAGACGTACTGTCCAAATACTTGAAGATATGCCACGCGCTTGCACGTTGGACTTTAAAGGTAGTTGGGATGATCATCTACCTCTTATTGAATTTGCCAACAATAATAGCTATCATTCAAGTATCAAAATGGCACCTTACGAAGCTTTATATGGAAGGAAGTGTAGATCACCAATTGGATGGTTTAAAGCGGGTAAAACTGCTTTAATTGGGACAGATCTTGTTCATCAAGCTATGGAGAATGTTAAGATGATACAACAGCGGCTAAAAACGGCCCAAAGTCTACACAAGTCATATGCTGATGTTAGAAGAAGAGGGCTCGAATTTGCCATAGGTGATTGGGTATTCTTGAAGGTATCACCGATGAAGAGGGTAATGAGATTTGGAAAGAAAGGAAAATTGAGTCCACGTTATATAAGGCCATATAAGATTACCCGAAGATTTGTTCAAGTTGCGTATGAATTGGAGCTACCCCAAGAACTCTCCACAGTTCATCCAGTGTTTCATGTTTCAATGCTTCAAAAGTGCATAGGAGATCCGTCTCGTATTGCTCCTATTGAAGATGTACAAATTACGGAGGGTCTCTCCTATGAAGAGATACCTATTTCTATTCTGGATCAACAAGTGAAGAGGTTAAGGAATAAAGAAGTAGCTTCTATAAAAATGTTGTGGAGAAATCAGCGGGTAGAAGAGATCACATGGGAAGCTGAAGAAATGATGAAGTCCAAGTACCCACATTTGTTTCAAATGGAAGAGAAAGTTCAAAATGCGGGATCGGAGCAATAACAAGTAAGTATCTATAAGAATTATGTATATATATGGTAACATGAAGAATGATCCTAGACTTGAATTTGTTTAAGTGGATAATGTCACTAACATTCGAGGACGAATGTTTCTAAGGGGGGAAGGATGTAACACCCTGTACATTTTCGAACCTAGTTGATTATTGTAACATTCATGGAATTATTTAAAAATGAGATGGTTGGTTTATTACACATTAATTTTAGTCGGCTGAATTAACATGTGTTAATGGGCTCAATAAAGGCTCGAAATTAAGTTATAAGACATGGCCCAAATGGGGAAAATGACCCATTCTTGAGTTGACCAAGTAAACACACATTTAATGTTTGGATAAGGATGACTTGAGGGACTATATAAGGCACAAAAATCAGATTTTTATTCATTACAACACACATGCCATTTCTAGAATTTTCCAAGACATTTCTCATCTTTCACAAACCCTAAGCTATCACTCTCTTGGACAAGATCATCCTCTTGCAAGATTTGGTAAGTGTTTACTCTTATATTTTAATATATTATATGCATGATAGGGCATATAAATCATGTTGGTTATGTTGACAAATTGTTGAGTAGTTCACTATGTGTAAAACAGTCTACTTTTGGTTAATCGGTAAAGGGTTTTGCCTTATAAACTTGAAAGTAGACTTGTGGTCTTGAAGGAAGTGAACTTGATGGATTAAATATCAACTTGTAAGATGTGGTTATTTCCTTAACTTGCTTTATCTTTGTGTATAATATTTGGAATTGTTGTTGTGAAATTGTGCATGGAATTGGTGACGTATTGAAAAGAAAATACAGTTTTGGTGATGTTCATGTGTGTTGTGAAACCGTGATTGTTCGTTGGCATCCGAGTTGACCTAAAATATGAAAAGAGAAGCTTACTTATGGCCATGGACCATTTATTACAAAAAAGGACCCTAAAATGACCCCTGGAGGCTAAAACAGGCACCCGCCCTCCCGGACGGGTCACCTGCAGGCGCAGGTGGCTCTGGACAGGGCCATATCGGCACCTGCGGCCACATTTCATCCAACTGTGGGCGTAGGTGACCCCACAGGTCCCTCCAGGACTCCGTTTTGTATGTTTTTGTCTCTTTTTAATCCCCGAAGCCCCCTATACCCTTCTTGGATGCAATTACCAACTTATGGTAACTTTTGAATGACTTTAAGGAGTCGTTCGGAGGCATGTTGGATTATATCAATTATGGATTGTTGTTAATGTGGTATTGTGAAAGGTATTTAAGTAATTTGATGGAGTAAATGTGAAGTGGTGTTGAAGGGGAAGTGTAAAGTTTAAACTTGGCGTGAAATGCTATTGGTTTATGATATCTTGGTTAATGTGTGGAATGTTTTGGTGTTATTGGTATGGTAATGCAGTGAGTGGTATTGTATAAGGATGAAATGACGTTATATGGCAGTCACGTAGCTCATTGTTGTCTTATGCACTTATAATATAGTTAGTTGTTAACGTGAGCTCTGTTATGTACTTGTATTGTAGAGTAACACTTAAGGAAGGAGCTGAATTGTGGTATTCACATATTGGATTGTTGTAGTCACATATTGGGAAGATAAGGTATGTAAGGTTACTCTTTTCCGTATCCTTCAGCAACACCTATTGTTCACGTCGTTACCGTACTTGTTTCTATTCTAAAATGTTCTAAAGTATTTCATTCTAGGTTGGTACCAATTGTTATTCATATGTCTCATATTTATGGACTATTGTTCTAAAGTTCCAAAAATGTTTTGACCACCGAATGAACTATCTCAAAGATTAAAGAAGTAATGTAATGAAAGTCTTTATTCTTGGGTGGTATCCCAGGGGTGTAAAGAACACCTAGCATGGGTCGATCCCAATATCTCGGGTGGTATCCCAGGGGTGAAAAGAACACCTAGCATGGGTCGATCCCACAACCACGGGTGGTATCCCAGGGGTAAAAGGAAAGCCTAGCATGGGTCGATCCCTATTGATTATTGTTATGATCCACTGATCAGCTTGGGGACCGGGCATTATATGAATGAATGAATGAGTGATATATGAATGAATGAGTGATGAATGAATGAATGAGCATAAAAGCAAAGAAAGTAATAAATGTAATATGTACGGTTCCACACATACAGAATGGTGGTTTATCCATATTGATTATTCACTTGTATTTGATTCCATTGAAGTTCTTATATCTGATACAGTTACTTATGGCCTTACATACTCAGTACATCCTTTCGTACTGGCGTCCCTTGGGGGACTTACCTTACTTGCTGCAGGCACAGGTGCTAGTAGACCTCCACAGTAGGCTGCGGGTCATCTACGGAATATTGGTGAGCTCCAGTTGGTTCGGGGATTTCCAATTCACATGTGTACACTTGTTTTGGTATTATGTAAATGTTGTATAAAATGGGGACTTGTCCCGACTTTAGGTTTGTTATGTCTATGTATCTGTAGAGGCTTTGTAGACGTTATGGGACAAATAAAGGAATGTAAGAAATGTATGCTTTTGGTGTGATGGTCCTAACGGCCGAGTTTCATATCTATGTAAATATCTTTCCATGAATTCCGTCTTTGACATCTTATATCTATCCTAAGCAGAATGTTGTTTAGTTAGTGACTTTCATATGAGTGTATATAAATGAAGGTTGGTTCTCTCGATCCTTATCGGCTTCGGGTGTCAGTCCGCCCCGTTGGAATTCGAGGCGTGACAAAAACTCGAGTTAAGGGTTGATTAGAGTTGATACTCATGAATTGAGGAAATATTTAGTTGATTTTGTGCTCACTTATATACATGTATTGAATTGATTGAATATTTTCATATTGATTTGGTTATGAGCATTACATCCCCATTCTATATATACATTATTGAGATGTTGGTACCTTTGAGGAACATTGTTTTGAAAGAAAATGAGACATTTTTATAAAAAAACTCTCCATGAACACGAGCTGAAGAGGTGTATTGAGATTGAGATATGAGTTATAGTACATGGGTTGTGAACCCCCCATGGGTCCTATTGCGGAGCTGCGAGCTTGGTAGGTGTAAACAGAAATTCATGCGATGACTTTCACTGTTCCACCCCATCATCATCATTGCATTGCATTACATTTGCATTTTTTATGATTCATTTAGTTTTTCCTTGACCTGTGTTTAGTTTTTGTATACTTTTCGTGTATGTCTGTGTTGTTTAAATTTTGTATTATATTAGAACTGTTAGTGGAGACGGTGTGAGCTACCTTGGGAAATTTTCTATTTGCAGGTGACGTGCTCATAGCTTTTTTTACTTGTATTATTGTCCACTGATGTAGCCCAAACTATACCTCTAGTAAAGTATAACGAGGTCGCTGTATCAAATATAGAACCCAACGAGGTTGGGGTCGATCCCACAGAGAATAAGATGAAATTCTATCGAGTGTTTGTCTGAGTAATTGGTACGTAAGTAAAAAGGGGGGGGGGTTGTAAACAAATAGTAACAGTAACAGTTGTTGATTGTCAGATTAGTGATCAATACAAGAAAGGCACTATGACTGTGATCCCCATGATTCTTTAACTCCACCGGTTACTTGCACTGGCAAACTGTCCCGCTGTATTGCATGAAAAATCTAACAAGATAGGTTCATCTAAATGTCTCTTGACCTTGGTTAGATGAATGTCACTCTTCTCCTATTGGTCTCCGAGTGTCTCACTACTAATCCTTGTTTTTGATCTGAAATTAACTATCCCTGTTACGGCTCAAGTTATTAGATGGAGGTTGATAACTTCAAATCTCTGTTGTTATTCCCTTTTCCCAATCTCTACCTCTCTCTCGAGCAAGTTTATAATACTAGTGAGTTCCTAACGTTTTCAACCGTTAGAAGATCAATTATAATGAAGGAAATACCAATACATGCAGTCACACCAGTTCAAAATTTGCTTCACACTTAACCCATTTCATTAATTCCTCATGGTTCACACAACCCTAGTAATAGGGTTTAGCTACTCATGATTGAACGAACACAAGAAGAATTCAATACTGAAAGCATTATTATGAACTCACAATAAGAATAAAACTCTGAAATCTCAATATAAATCAAAACCCTAGAATTGATGTTTGAGATTACAAGATCAATGTGTTTATGAACCTCAAAACAATGTAATAGAAAACTCAAAATAATGTAACAACTAGCTCCTTAATATAGGACAACCTAAGGGTATTTATAGATACAAAGCAAATCCTATCCTAAGCAAAGTAGAAGAAAAAAGTCAGCAACTTTCTACGGACCGTGACTTGAGGTCATGGGTTCAACCCACGGACCATGGGTCCATACACGAACTTGACCTACGGTCCGTAGGTCCACCTACGGTCAGTGAGTCATAACCATGGGTCACTTTGTTTTTTACAACTCTGCTTTTTTTGTCTTCAAAAACTTCATTCTAGTGCATGCTTCTTACCGTCTTCTCCATTTTTCCTCTAAAACCTATTTTCTTGCAAGATAGAATAGAAAACACATCATACCTACCAAACATGCCCAAGTTATTGCATATTTTCCTTGTTTTAAGCATCGAAAGTGCCATAAGATCATGACACATCATCCACTTTGCTCAGTTGGCCTATGATTTCTACTGAGTACATGAGACCGTACTCACCTCTACCGTGCCCTTTCGGTGTAGATCCAGGTCTGAGTACAATACACGGCGGTTGAGTTCAGGCGTGATTGGGTGGATCTTCAAGGTACTGATATTCTCCAGAGTTTGGGGTTGATTGTCGGACCTTATCTTGTTTTATTTATGTCTTTACTTATTTTCAGAGATAGAGATGTATTTGAGTAGTTATAGGTTGTATTAGATGCTCTTGACTTATGACACCTTTTCTTGGGGATATTATGACATTTTTTTCAGACTTCTGCGATTATTGTACTTATATTGGTCTGACTTCATTCTAGAAATCTCGCCTTAGCTATGTTATTGTTGATTTCGGTTTTACTATATTAGTTTGGCTGATTGGTTTACTTGTCAATGCTAAGCCGTGACCAGTGCCATCATGATCTAGTTTTTGGGTCGTAACAACAAGACCATGTAAGAATAAACTAAGTCTGAAACAACGAGAAATATCTAAAAACATAATTAATGAAGAATCATCTTAGTCCCGAAACAAGGGACATCAACATCAATAGGGAGATCTGAAGGTTGACCGGTCATGGTGCTCACCCTCAAAATCAAGTCTGAACCGCTAACTAGAGCCTAGGTCGCATATCAGCCGCTTTAAGATGTTCTGCACTCAACAAAAGAAGAGTACAGGTAGCATCAGTACAACAACAAGTATTGGTAAGCATCATAGGCCGACTAACCCAACAATGTACAAGTAAGCAAGCCAGACAAGTATAAAAGAGATCATAATAGAACGCATAATCAAAGACATCAACAACTAAATACATCATATAAGTGTAATTCACAGGTTTACTTTTATAGGTTTTTACACTTAGTCACTTTTATCTACAACTCATTACCACATAGAAGCATCATAAAGATACCCAATGCATATGAATGAGTGCATGTATGTAGGATGTGCGCATCATCTCTTACTCATCTTATCATCATCAACAACATCATATTGTACCAGCGTGTTACCCGACCCTCTATCACAACCAACAACATCATGAACATCATGATTTCAATAATAACATCAACATCCCCTTCATCACACCTCCGTAACACCACAATGTATGAACATGCAATGCAGTCAATAAATCATAAGTCATGCTAGAAGGCAATCATAGATGTTTGGTTTACAAACAAGAACAAATCCAAGAAAGTCTAAGTGCTACAACAAAACCATAGCCTACCTCCTCAATTCCTTTCTCAAGTCACCTTTAGGCCACACTTTTGCCCTTTCATTCTCGTTCAACTCATTCTTGATCTATAAAAACAAGAATATATACCCATTTCAATAATTTACATCCCTTTTAACTACTAGGGATAAAATACCACTGATTTTAGTCATAAATTCACCTTATTTCATCATCTTAGGGTTTCCTATCTCTTAAACCATAAGGATTCTACTTGAATTACCACGAACAATCATAATTTCACCCCATTAATATTTTCTAACACCCTAGAATCATTCTTTACTAAGTTTATACACATTCTCACCACATTTTATCAATTTCTATAAATAGGGCTAAACTCCAATTTTCTACCATGAATTCATTTCTAATGATTTTCTAAGGTTATAAGAAGTAATTTCAAGGCTAGAATGTAATGACTTACCTCCAAACACGAAAAACCTCAAACACCCTCTGAAAATTGCCTTCTCCAAACCTTCCTTATATTTTTCAAAAAAGTGGGGATGAAAATATTTTTTGATTTTTAAAACTGTCAAATTCTGTGTTACCGCTGCAGTAGTTAAATTACCACTGCAACGGTTCACACCTTAAAATAGAGGTCCTCTGCAGCGGTACCAATTTCTACTGAAGTGGTTACTTTTTCTGTTGTAGTGGTTCGAGGTAGAAACTCGGGACCTCTCTTTAGTTTTGCTCATTTTAAAACACACACCACAAATTATAATATCGCGAAACAACCCTCCACGGTAAACTCTATAACCGGAGTTCTATAACTCCATTTCAGGTGCCCGAAGTTGCTACAACTCCCTAAACTCATTGTCTATCTGAATATCACATCAATCATCACTAACAACTATCACATTAGTACCAGATTTCATTTGAATAACACACCCTCAAAAATTGTCCATTCCTAGACTAGCCCTGAATTTTTAAAAAATCGGCTAAGAGAAGTCTAAGTGCAAATTTTACCTACTCTTTCATCGTAACGACGATTTGAATCGTTAAATTTCCACCTGATTTTCTGCTAGTAGAAATGGAACTTATATTAGTTGCATTTCAGTCATTCTTTGTGATTGGGTTAGATTTGTGTAATATGGAGGCAAAATGAAGAGTATTTATAGAACCAAATTGGGGGGAAATTTTGGAATTTGACAGAAACGATCTGAAGAATTCATTGTCCTTTACTTAATTTCTTATTTGTATGGAGGTCTTTGGTGTTGTTGGTATTCTAGTTAAAGAGAAGAAGAAAAGAGAATCGAGGGGCGTGATGTCGTTGTTCTAGTAGTGAGGAGAAGAAAAGAGAATCGAGGGGTGTGTTGTGTTGTTCTGATAGAGAAGAAGAAAAGATATGTTGGGTTTATAAATTTGTCATTAAATTATAAATATTTTTTTTGTATTTTTGTTGTATAAAGTGATAATAGGATAATTACTCTAACATTAAGGTAGATCTAGTATTGATTTATATATTTTTACAGTATTTTTTTTTGGATATATTGAGCTAATAGGTTTATGTATTTGCCATTAATTAAAAAATAAAAGTGTGTGTTAGTAAAGTAAATTTTAATACAGTAAATATGTTAACATGCTTTAAATACATTTAATGTATAAAAGCACATACATAAAAGCTAAATACATTTTACATATATTTCAAACTCATTTTAATAAATAAGATAATCATATTTTTGTGCAAGTTACAAAAATAAATTGGTTAAATTTATATTTAATGCAAAAACACAAAAATAAGCGGTCAATTCTTTTAAATAGTAAAAAAATAAATTATATTTATGCTAATTAAACATGTCAAAGGGTAGGAATGGGCCGGGGCAAAATAAAATTGAACCCACCGGGTCGGCACCCTGATTGGTTAGGATTATACCGTGGTTATTTTGTCGGATTAAATCTAAAGTTGGTTATTTTAATAAGTGTTTTTATGCATTCATGATAGAATGTGAAATGATATATAATTGAACTATTTAAACAAAAAAGAGATGCGCTTATAACAAGTAATTAAAAGTTGAGATGCTCTTAAATCACAAAATTAAAAAACAAAACAAGAAACGGAACTTCAAGCACAAAAATAAGAAACAAGCAAAAGCTGAGATGCTCTTACTTAAAATACAAAATTAAGAAACAGAACAAGGAACAGGACTTTAAACACAAAAATAAGAAACAAGAAAAAATAGAGCTACAGATCAGAGACTCGTAATATTCCGACACTTCATCTTGGAGGCAGGCTCATTTTGGAGGGGCTTTGACGGAAATGATTTTATCTGTGACTAAGACTAAAACAAGAATGACTATGCCAGCGCTAGATAGCATGGTGATAGCCGAAATGACCACCTTGTACCATTTTCTGGTCACACGAAATAACAAATTGTCACGACCCAAGCCCGTCGTGAGTGGTACCCATACTATTCATCCAGTGGGAGGTCCAATAACCTCAGAAGCATTGATCAACACTCAAGTAAAAATATGAGAACTATCCCATGAATAATAATCTAACTAGCATAAAAACATAAGTACAACTGAAGCGGAAATATTGTACTTAAACATAACAACCCTAGGACCCGAAAGTCATCTGTACCAAAACATCTAAGAATATCAAGAGAGGGGATGCAACTCTAAAAATGAAACGAAAGTAACAAGTTCAAACAAAGGACACTATCTAAATAGGAGAGATCTCATGGTAGCCCAGAAATGCTGCTCACCCTGAATTCCAAAATTGACTGCTGAAATCACATCAAGGTCTCGATGAATCCGCTGGAATATGAGTTGTACTCATAGAAGTAAATGCAGGTGTAGTATCAGTACACAAATAAACCACAGTGTACTGGCAGGATCATTTGAATAACCCAAGATTGAAATATAGACATTTAACCAAAGTGCAGTACCATTAGCTAACACATGCTTACACATCAAACATACAATATATATGTACAAGTAGTACTCAAGAGACAATCCAACAAGTCAAAATGTGTCATTTAGTAAATAATATGCAACTCATTCCAAGACTACCAAATAAGGACAAACACAACAATATAAATTCTCCCGTTCACTCAAGAAACAGTCATACTAATACATACCTTGAAAACCCGTACATACATGCTAAGGGTTATATAACCACCCACTAGCTATGACCTGTATGGACAATTACCCTCCATGTACTAACCCAGACATGGATGTTTGCAACCCTTAATTCAAATAACCTGTGAGAACGTCTCATATGCCAAAACATTCCACAATATACAATATAGAAGGCTAAGTCATAAAACAAGTAAACATTGCAATGACCAAGCATACCACACAGATTAACCAATCATACTACAGAGTAGTTAATATGCACACATAACACAAGATGGATTAAATACACCCGATCACCTACCTCGAACCTAGCTTGCACAACTCTAAGCCTGAGTTTTGCCCTTCCGTGCCCTTTTCACTTGCTCGTGGTCTAAAGCATGCATACAAACATTGCATGAATGAAATGACCTAACATAGTGAGGGTTATAAGGCCCCCCTAACCCCTTAAGGTCAGTTCATAATCATTCCCTAACTGTTCTAGGGCTATTTCCCCCATAATTCACTTAAAACTACCAATTTCATGGAATGATTGGTGAATTAACAAAATATGAGGCCAATTTCATGGTTAAAAAATAAAACCCATTAACCTAAGGCTCAATTTCACCCTTGTACCAGCAAAACATACCAAAGGTCTGCCCTAAAACCCTCTCCAAATTCTGTAACTTACACAATCTAAGTATCAAGAAGTAATTACAAGTTATAGGGAGTGAATTCCTTACCTTAACAAAGTTAAACAGAGGTAAATCGGTGATTTTTTCCCTAAATCGCCTTCCTCTTTCCCCAAAATGAGTTTATGAAATAATAAACTATTTTGGGGGTTTTACTTTTTAATCTGCGGTTTTTACTTCTATAGAGGTACATGACCGCTATAGCAGTAGACCACCGCTATAGCAGCCTTGACCACTTTTGACCACTACTATAGCAGTGTGTCACCCTCTAGAGTGGTGTCGACGGGACGAAATGTCCATCTTCACCCAAAAATCCCACTTTTTACAAGACACCTTAATCCAGGGACATTCCGAACAATGCCCTTTATGCTAAGGTCAATTCCAAGAGTTCTACTAACCTAAATTCTGCTCCTTAAAATCCTATGGGTTTTGTAAAATCTTATTTCTAGATTTTCCAAGACTACCCTCGCTCGAAACCAAGCGAAACTAGCCTAGTCTAAAATTTATAACTTCCAAACCAGAAGGAATTTAGATATAAAGTTTGGAACGTAAGACTTTTATATAACTACCAAGAGAGTCTTTAAAACAGATACCAATTTACCCATCATTCGTCCTCAAATGATCAAACTAGAAAGTCAATCCAGAATGAGAAAGGAAAAGAGTACATGTATCCTCGATCAGCTGAGGGTACTTATCCTTCATGTTCTTCTCAATTTCCCAAATGGCTTCCTCAACAGGATGATGCTTCCACTGGACCTTCACCAAATAAATTTCCTTCATCCTCAACTTATGAACATCATGATCAAGTATCGCTATCGGTTCCTCCTCATAAGTCAAGTCCTTGTCCAAAAGCACTGAATCCCCTTTAATAATGTAGTATATATACCCATGGTACCATTTCAACATAGAAA
The DNA here is from genome assembly GCA_031232105.1 of Capsicum rhomboideum. Taxonomy (NCBI): domain Eukaryota; kingdom Viridiplantae; phylum Streptophyta; class Magnoliopsida; order Solanales; family Solanaceae; genus Capsicum; species Capsicum rhomboideum. Next base: position 105,659,505 of record CP124719.1, on the reverse strand, counting down.
CATGGAAAACTGGATGAACCCCACAAACCCGACAGTAGAGCTAACCTATGCGCAACTAGACCCACTTCCTCAAGAACCTCGAAGGGACCAATATATCGAGGGCTGAGCTTGCCCCTTTTGCCAAGCCTTATGACTCCCTTCATAGGAGACACCTTAAGCAACACTTTATCCCTAGGCTTGAAGTATATGTCCCTTACCTTTCAGTCTGCATACTCTTTCTGTCTACTTTAGGTAGCCAACATGTTAGTCTAAATAAAGTTTACCTTTTACTGAGCCTCTTTCACTAAGTCGGTGCCTAAAGGTTTGATATCTCCCACCTCAAACCATCCAATAGGTGACCTGCACTTTCTCTTATAAAGTGCCTCAAACAGAGCCGTATCAATTCTGGAGTGATAACTGTTGTTGAATGAAAACTCACACAATGAAAGAAACTGGTCCCAATGACCATCAAAAACAATCACGCAGGTTCTCAACATATCCTTTAACATTTGAATTTTCCTCTCTAACTAACCATCAATCTGAGGATGAAAAGTCGTGCTAAAAGTAAGCTTGATGCCTAACTCTTCATGCAACATGTCCTAAAATTTGGAAGTAAACTTTACATCCCTGTCAGAAGTGATAGAAAGTGGCACCCCATGAAGCCTGACAATCTCCTTAACATATATCCTTACCAACTGTTGTGAGCTATAATCTACTCGAACTGGCAAGAAATGAGCTGATTTTGTTAACCGATCAACTATCACCCAAATGGAGTCATACTTTCCTAATGTCTTAGGGAGCCCTACCATAAAATCCATGGCAATATACTCCCACTTCAACATAGGTATAGACATCCTCTAAAGTAATCCCACAGGCCTTTGGTGTTCATATTTCACCTATTGACAGTTATGACACTTGGACACATAATCCACTATGTCCCTCTTTATCCTCGGCCACCAATAAAGCTGCCTCAAGTCATAGTACATCTTGGTCGTGTCTGGATGAATAGAATAATACGAACCATGAGCCTCTGAAAGTATATCACCAATCAAGTCACCAACCCGAGGTACGCATACCTTTCTCTAACCAACAGCACCCTTCCAGCATTGAGGGTGGCATCTGCCCCCCCCCTCTCCCCCCCCCCCCCTCTGCGCTCATTATTTATTCTCGAGTGCCTTTAACTTCTTATCTTTGAACTGCTTGGCCTTCATCTGCTCCACAAAGGTTGATTTTACCTCAACATTAGCCAGTATTCCACCCCTTTCCTAAAGAAGTCATTTGCACAGTCAACACCTGAAGGTCATAGTTCAACCCTTTAACAAAGAACCGAATCCTTTCTTCCTCTATAGTCAACAACGGAGTGGTATAATGAGACAAGGCATAAAACTTAGCCTCATAAGCTGCAACTGACATATCACCCTGCTCCAAACCCAAGAACTAATCCTTCTTGCAATCACGGAGGACAAGAGGTACATACTTATCCAAAAATAGGGCATGAAACTACTCCCAAGTCAAAGGAGTCAAAACAGGTGACCGACGCTCAACATATGCTCTCCACTATTGCTTAACATCTTTCTCCAGTAAAAAGGTTACAAACTCAACCCCATGCTATGTTTATATATTTAGCATTAAATTATACATATTTGTTTTGTATTTTTACTGTATAAAGTGATAATAGGATATTTACTCTCACATTAAGGTATATCTAGCATTGATTTATGTATTTTCACTGTATTTTTTATATATAGAGAGAGAGAGCTAATAAGTTTATGTATTTGCCATTAATTAAAATAAAAGAGTGTGTGTGTTAGTAAAGTAAATTTCAATACAGTAAATATGTTAACATGCTTTAAATACATTGAATGTATAAACTCATTTAAATAAATAAGATAATCGTATGTTTGTGCAAGTAACAAAACAAGTTGGTTAAATTCATATTTAATGCAAAAACACAAAAATAAGCATTCAATACTTCTAAATAGTAAAAAAAATATTATATTTATGCTAATTAAACCTGTCAAGGGATCCTGGGCTAGGCCAAAATAAAATTGAACCGACTGGGCCGGCACCCCAATTGGTTAGGATTATACCGTAGCTATTTTATCGGATTAAACTTAAAGGTGGTTATTTTAATACGTTTTTTGTGCATTCATTTCTTTCATGATAGAATGTGAAATGATATGTAATTGAACTATTTAAACAGAAAAGAGATGCCCTTATAACAAGTAATTCCTACATGACAAGTCCTTAATTGTTTATCATCTATAATAATTTTTACTATTTTCTTTTTCTCAATCTATAAAAACAGTTGTTGGAAAAATAAAAAAACGTATAGCAAATATAGAAGCACTTCAAATCTTAAAGAGAGACAAAACAAACATAGAAACTAAGTACATCCAGCCATCCAAGCTACTTAAATCACAAAATTAAAAAAAAAAAAATAAGGAACAAGACTTCAAGCACAAAAATAATAAACAAGAAAAAGTTGAGATGCTCTTACTTAAAACACAAAATTAAGAAACAAAACAAGGAACAGGACTTCAAACACAAAAATAAGAAATAAGAAAAAATATAGCTACAGAGCAGGGACTCATGGTATTTCGATACTTCATCTTGGAGGCAGGCTCATTTTGGAGGGGTTTTGACGCAAATGATTTTTTCTGTGACTAATACTAAAACAAGAATGACTATACAAGCACTAGATAGCACGGATATAGCCCAAATGATCACCTTGTACCATTTTCTAGTCACACAAAAAAACAAAGTCAAGCTTGCTGCTGCACAGATGGCCTCCACCCGATTGGTAAAGTCTTGCAAAAATTCATCATTTGAAAACTGATTTGCCAAATGTATAAACTCCGCAACATAGGCCATCAATTTCTTTTGCTTAACAATTAGATCAGGCAAAGTGGTTGACAAGCTCTTAAGCTTGGACTTGGTCAACAAGAAAGTGATCAATAATGCTTTCCCTTGGACACCAAGAACAATATGATGTGTTGGCATGAGCTGTAGTAGAAGATATTGTGCAGAGATTAAGGGATCCCTTCTTATTTGTTACCAATTTTAGAACTCAAGATTTATAGCCTAAAGTTATGTACAGTAATTGATTACATTCCAAGTATAGATACCTTGTATAGGTTATATAGACTGCATCTTGTATCAGAAAAAGAAGGAATAAAAGATCATCTTTTTGACATAGTATCAGAGCATAGGCATATTTTCTAAGATCTGAGGCTTCTTTCTGTTGAATAACAGGAAGTAAGAAAAGAAACGGGAGATTGAAACCATGGGAGAACGTGTTCTCTCAACAGAAAATTCCCAAGGAGAGAACTCAATCCTTGTTGACTTAACATCTAGAATATCTCAAATGTTAAGCCAAACATCAACTGTAACTAGTCATGAACCTATCACAACACCAATTGACATCAGGCTGAATGATACCAATTATGGACTTTGGTCTCAAGTTGTGGAGATGTATATCTCAGGCAAAGACAAGTTGGGATACATAAATGGAGATCTGCCAGAACCTTTTGAAACAGATCCTAGTTTTAGGAAATGGAGAATAGAAAATGTTGTGGTAAAGGGATGGCTGATAAACTCTATGGATCCAAATCTGATTGGTAACTACATCAGATTCCTAACAGTAAAAGCAGTGTGGGATTCTATTGCTACAACGTATTTTGATGGCAGTGACACCTCGTAGGTTTATGATCTCAAGAGGAAGGTGACAAGGCTCAAACAAAATGGAGGATCCATTGATACATAGTACAACAACCTGCAAGGTCTATGGAGAGAACTTGATTTTCGGCGCCCAAATCCGATGAAATGTGAATTTGACATACAAAAGTATAACTCTATTTTACAGGAAGATAGAGTCTATACATTTCTAGATGGACTAGATGATCATCTTGACAAGATCCGAGGAGATGTGCTTCAACTTCAACCATTTCCTACTGTTGAACAGGCCTATGCACATGTTCGTCTGGAAGATCTAAGACAAACCGTGATGTTAACAAAGGGGATATTGTTCCCGGTGATGTTATGATCTCAAAGGGAGGACAAAAGCAATATCAACAGCTTCATATGCTTTCCAATGGGAAGCCTAGCACATCAATAAAGCCAAGGCCACAATCAAATGAGGGGGACTGCATGCATTGCGGGAATATGAAACACACTGTTGATGGTTGTTTCAAGTTGATTGGATATCCAGAATGGTGGCAAGAACTCAAGACAAAAAGAAAATGTGAAGCTGGACGAGCTGCATTAGTGAACACCGGAGACTTCCCCAATGCTACGACAAACATGGATTCTCAACTTATTTCACAAACAGACTCTTCTTCTGCTGCAGCAAACATTTCTATGTCTCTTGATTCAGGTAACCTCAGTTGGATTATTGATTCAGGGGCGACTGATCACATGATATTTGATTAAAGAGATTTTGTTGAATCCACACATCCAAAAAGAATGTGCATTGCTAAATCTAATGGAGTGACATATCCAGTTACAGGGGCTGGAAAAGTTGCACTCTCACCCTCTTTTTCACTACCAAACACTCTTTTAGTTCTATCTCTTTCAAATAAATTATTATCTGTTGGCCAAGCTACTGAGGAGATGAATTGTTATTCACTAATTTACCCTAAGTTCTGTTTATTTCAGGATATTCTCACCAAGGAGATCATTGGTCGTGGTACTAAGAGAGATGGGCTTTACTAAATGGATGATTTCAGTCTTGGCCGGGCAAATATTGGGCGTGGGACTGGTGAAAAAAAGCGACAAATTTGGTTGTGGCATCGTCGACTTGGACACCCATCATTTTCTTAGTTAAGGCATTTGTTCCCAAGTCTATTTTCCAACATATATGAATCTGATTTTAAGTGTAAACCTTGTATCATGGACAAGAGTCATCGTGTTTCTTATCCAATAAGATCAAAAAAATGTGAGGCACCCTTTATGTTAATCCACTCGGATGTTTGGGGACCTGCTCCTATATCTGTTTCTTCAGGTTATAGATGGTTTGTAACCTTTATAGATGATTGTACACGTATGACTTGGCTATATTTGATGAAAAATAAGAATGAAGTGTTTGAAATTTTTCGTTCTTTCCATAACATGATCAAGACTCAGTTCTCTGCTAAACTTCAAATTCTTCGGTCTGATAATAGTGGAGAATATGACAATAATGAGTTACTAGAATATTTTCAAGAAAATGGCATGTATCATGAAACTACTTGCCCTCAAACGTCACAACAAAATGGTGTTGCAGAGAGGAAAAATAGACATATTCTTGAAACAACTCGAGCCCTCTTAACAGAAGCACATTTACCGCGACGTTATTGGACTGATGCGGTTGTTGCTGCTGTTTATTTGTTGAATCGAATGCCATCCCGGGTATTGAACTTTGAAACTCCATTACAAGCTCTTGCTCATCATGTACCATTGCCATCTGTCTTAATGCTTCCACCTCGCATATTTGGGTGTGTTGCTTATGTTCATCTTCATAAAAATCAGAGAACTAAACTTGATCCATGTGTTGTTCGTTGTGTGTTTCTAGGATATGCTGCACATAAGGAAGGTTATAGATGCTATGATCCTACTTCTAGGCGCCTTTATATGACGATGGATGTCACATTTCTTGAATCTGAAATTTCTTTAGCAAACCAGATTCTCTTAAGGAAAAGGTCTTCAGTGAAGAACAGAATGTGAATGGTTGGGAAAGCTGGCCAGGTTTTGAAGATACAAACTTGAAAAAAAAATGATACTGATGCAATTAAATCGGATGATGTCCAATTACTACAACCTATTCTAGTTGAGACTCAACCGATTCTTGAAGAAATTCAAAGTGATCTGATTACGGAACCAACAACAGAAATGACAAGTTTGGATGAAGATGGTGATGATCAGATAAGGAGTATGGAAGAGCATTCAATCCAACAAGGACAACCCATCTCTCACACTTTAGTACTAAACGACCACTCTCCTGAGAATGCTCCTGAGGTACAATCTCTTGACTCCTCCTTGAATAATACCATAGATGCTTCTGTTGTCTACAAATTACCTTTTAGACATAATCACGGTAAGCCACCAAATTGATACTTACCAGATTATGTAGAAAAAGAGGCGAGGTATCCAATTGCTAACCATGTTTGTACCAAAAAGACTATCAGAACCACTCAAAGCTTTTGTGCATAAATTATCTTCAGAGTATATTCCAAGTACAATACAAGTGGCATTGAAAGACTCGAAATGGGTCCACGCAATATCTAAAGAAATGAATGCTCTACAAAAGAATGACACATGGAAGCTTATTCCACTGCCCGAAGAAAAGAAAACAGTGCAATGTAAATTGGTATTCTCTATTAAATACCAAGCAGATGGGGCAATAGATCGTTACAAGGCAAGACTCGTAGCAAAGGGATATACCCAGTCATATGGTATAGACTACCATGAAACATTTTCACCGGTAGCAAAGTTGAATACAATTAGAGTATTGTTATCTCTTGCTGCAAACATGGACTGGCCACAACATCAATTTGATGTGAAGAATGTGTTTCTTCATGGGAATCTTGTAGAAGAAGTATACATGAATATTCCATCGGGATTTACTACATCACAAAGTGGAGTTGTATGCAAACTGCAGAAGGCACTGTATGGGTTAAAACAATCACCGAGAGCATGGTTTGAATGATTTAGCTTGGCTATGAGGAAGCATGGCTTCAATCAAAGCAATTCAGATCATACTCTATTCTTGAAGCATCGGAAAGGGATGGTAACTGCTCTAATTATTTATGTTGATGACATGATAATTACAGGGAATGACAAGGAGGAGATCTCTTTGCAAATGCATTTGGAAACAGAATTTGAGATGAAGGATTTGGGAGGACTAAAATATTTTTTGGGAATCAAAGTAGCTCGATCAAGTCAAGGAAATATGTACTTGATCTGCTAGCTGAAACAGGGATGCTTGAATGTAAGCCAGTAGATACTCCAATAGTTCAAAACTATGGACTGGGAGTACACTCAAACCAGATACCTACAAACAGAGAAAGGTACCAATGGCTCGTGGGAAAATTGATTTACCTATCTCATACAAGGCCAGATATTGCCTATGCCGTGAGCTTGGTTTGTCAATTCATCCATAACCCCAACGAGGAACACATGGAAGCTGTAGTTCGTATTCTACGGTACTTGAAGTCTTCTCCGGGAAAAGGACTTATGTTTAGGAAATATAATTATCTGAATATTGATGGTTATATAGATGCCGAATGGGCTGGAAGTATCACCGACAGAAAATCCACGTCAGGATATTTCACTTTTGTTGGTGGAAACCTTGTCACTTGGAGAAGTAAGAAGCAAAAAGTAGTTGTATTGTTGAGTGTGGAGGCTGAATTTAGAGGCATGGCTAGAGGACTATGTGAGCTTCTTTGGTTGAAAGAGTTGCTGAAAGAGATTGGTTATTCATCTGGTTCAACGATGAATCTATTTTGCGATAGTAAAGCAGCTATAGAGATTGCAAAAAATCCAATACAACATGACAGGACAAAATATGTTCAAGTGGACCGACGCTTTATCAAGGAGAAGCTTGAAGATAAAATAATTCAGTTCCCATTTGTAAAGTCAGAAGATCAGTTGGCGGACATCCTTACGAAGGCAATATCAAGCAAGGTTTTCTACAGCTCATTAGACAAGTTGGGCATTAGAAACATCTATGCACCAACTTGAGGGAGGATGTTGGCATGAGCTGTAGTAGAAGATATTGTGCAGAGATTAAGGGATCCCTTCTTATTTGTTACCAATTTTAGAACTCAAGCTTTATAGCCTAAAGTTATGTACAATAATTGATTACATTCCAAGTATAGATACCGTGTATAGGTTATAGAGACTGCATCTTGTATCTATTGTAATATAGAAAAAAAAGGAATAAAAGATCATCTTTTTGACATGATGTACATATATTGTTTCGCACTTCAAAATTTTTGCCCAGAAAAAAGAAGTGTCATCTACCCGCTCATACTAATAATGAAGCCATCTAATAACAAGATGAATTTAATCAGCTCATCCATCTCACTACGTAACTTTGTATCATCATACCTTAGTTTCGAGAGCCGATCTCTGAGTCACATCAGTATGTTTTTCGTTTGATTTTCTGCTAGTAGATTTGGAACTCTTTTTATTTGTATTTCAGTCATTTTTTGTGATAGAGTTAGATTTGTGTAATATGGAGGAAAAATGAAGAGTATTTATAAAACCAAATTGGGGGGAAATCTTGGAATTTGACAGGAACGATTTGGAGAATTCATTGTTTTTTTACTTAATTTCTTGTCAGTACGAAGATCTTTGGTATTGTCGTTGTCTTTTGCTTATTAGTACAAAATCTTTAGTGTCGTTGGTGTTCTAGTTAGAGAGAAGAAGAAAAGAGAATTGAGGGGCATGTTGTTGTTCTTCTGATAGTGAGAAAAAGAAAATTGAATCAAGGGGTGTGTTGTGTTGTTCTGATAGAGAAGTAGAAAAGAGATGCCATGTTTATATATTTAACATTAAATTATACATATTTGTTGTGTATTTTAACTATATAAAGTGATAATAGGATAATTACTCTCACATTAACGTATATCTAGCATTGATTTATGTATTTTCATTGTATTTTTTTTACGATATATAGAGCTAATAAGTATATATATTTGCCATTAATTAAAATATAAGAGCGTGTGTTAGTAAAGTAAATTTCAATACAGTAAATATGTTAACATGCTTTAAATACATTGAATGTATAAAGGTACATATATAAAATCTAAATATATTTTACATATATTTCAAACTCATTTAAATAAATAAGATAATCGTATGCTTGTTCAAGTTCCAAAACAATTTGGTTAAATTCATATTTAATGCAAAAACACAAAAATAAGCGTTCAATTCTTCTAAATAATAATAAAAAATTTATATTTATGCTAATTAAACTTGTCAAGGGGTCGAACTGGGCCAGGCCAAAATAAAATTGAACCTACCGGGCCGACCCCCCAATTGGTAAGTATTATACCGTTGCTATTTTGTCGGATTAAATCTAAAGCTAGTTATTTTAATAAGTTTTTTTATGCATTCATGTTTTTCATGATAGAGTGTGAAATGATATATAATTGAACTATTTAAACAAAAAAGAAATGCCCTTATAGTAAGTAAATCATGTATGACAAGTCCTTAATTATTTATCATCTATAACAATTTTTACTATTTTCTTTTTCTCAATCTATAATAAGAGTTGTTGGAAAAACAAAAAACACATAGCAGATATAAATGCACTTCATTTCTTAAAGATAGATAAAACTAACAAATAAATTAAGTACATCCAGCCATCCAAGCTACTTAAAACACAAAATTAAAAAATAAAACAAGGAACAGGACTTCAAGCATAAAAATAAGAAACAAGAAAAAATTGAGATGCTCTTACTTAAAACATAAAATTAAGAAACAAAACAAGAAACAGGACTTCAAACACAAAAATAAGAAACGAGAAAAAATAGAACTTCAGACCACGGACTCATGATATTCTGACACTTCACCTTGGAGGCAAGCTCATTTTAGAGGGGCTTTGACGCAAATGGTTTTATCTGTGGCTAAGACTAAAACAAGAATGACTATACCAACGCTAGATAGTATGGTGATAGCCCAAATGACTACCTTCTACCATTTTCTGGTTACACGAGATAACAAAGTCAAGCTTGTCGCTACATGAATGACCTCCACCCGATTGGTAAAGTCTTACAAAATTTCACCATTTGAAAACTGATTAGCCAAATCTATAAACTCCACAATATAGGCAATCAATTTCCTTTTCCTAGCAATTAGATCAGGCAAAGTGATTGACAAACTCTTAAGCTTGGACTTGGTCAACAAGAAAGCGATCAACAATGCTTTCCCTTGGACACCAACAATAATATAATGTATGTATATTGTTTTGCAATTCCAAAATTATGCCCAAAAAAGAAGTGTCATCAGCCCGCTCATACCAAAAAATGAAACCATCTAATAACAAGATGAATTTAATCAGCTCGTCCATCTCATTGCGTAACTTTGTATCATCATACCTTAGTTTCGAGAGCCGATATCTGAGTCCCATCATTATGTTTTTCGCTTGATTTTCTGCTAGTAGATCTGGAACTCCTTTTATTTGTATTTCAGTCATTTTTTGTGATTGAGTTAGATTTGTATAATATGGAGGCAAAATGAAGAGTATCTATAGAACCAAATTAGGGGGGGATCTTTTTAGTACAATGATCTTTGATGTTGTCATTGTCTTTTTCTTGTTAGTATGTAATCTTTGGTGTTCTTGGTGTTCTGGTTAGAGTGAAGAATAAAAGAGAATTGAGGGGCATGCTATCGTTGTTCTGGTACTGAGAAGAAGAAGAGAAAATTGAGGGGTGTTTTTTGTTGTTCTGGTAGATAAGAAGAAAAGAGATGCCAGGTTTATATGTTTGGCATTAAATTATACATATTTGTTTTATATTTTTACTGTATAAAATGATAATAGGATAATTACTCTCACATTAAGGTATGTCTAGCATTGATTTATGTATTTCTTACCCAAAACCCCACCTTTTGGTCGTTCCGCCACCCGATGCAATATAATGAGCCAAGACAATATAAGAATGAAGATTTACACAATGGACCAACCACCCTTAACTACATTACAATCAACCAGTTAATCCAAACTCAAAACCAATACACATTTAACATAACCAACAACAAAAAGGCATTTAGGGAACCATACCAACAACCAACACCTTAGCAACAAGTCAAGTTCAAACTAGCTATACAGGCAATTTCAAGAGGCGAATAGTTAAATCAAACCATATTCAAGCATAGATAAATGCAACATCCAGGGCACTCCAATACAACATAGAAATCCATTCCATAAATACCAGTTGAAGGATCATATTTAATTCCAAGATCAATTTTAACATACCATGACTCATTACCACCAATCACCAACTATAAAACCAGAACCGGACCATGCAAGAATCCCCACCATATAATAGCATACAAATGTATTCCTCGGTCCACTCATGGAACTGTCAAACTCACCTGACCCTCATACATACACGCTTTGGGTGATGTATGCACCCTTCAAACATGACCTGCAGGAGACAATTATCGTCTAAGTACTAAACCCCAGACATAAATGTCTGCCAACCTTGTTTCACCAATATCCTGTGAGAAGGTTTGCAATACCTAAACATTCCACAGATTAGAAATAAGATAGGTCAATCATAAGCAAGTAAAATTATTGCATTGACTCCTAAACAATATGCATTAACTAGCCACACTACAAAGTAGTTAACATGCACATACAATACAAGTTGGATTAAACTACAATATCATCACCTATACTACTGTATAGGGCCTTAGCCATGACACACCCTCACTGCTATGCTCCTAAACCCACCCTAAGGACTCCCATCTTAGAATCGTCAAAGGTTCACTATTTCCTTACTTGGTGTAATTAAATAGCTTACGGATCAACCAATAACCGATAAATTACCATTTCATTATACCAACCAAGTACACAACCATGAATCATCCAATTTATAATACAAGCATAGCATAAACATGATAGGTATAAGGTCAGCCCGAAAAATAATACTTTACCCGAGATTTTAACCAATTTTAGACATCCTAACTCCATACCCAAAGGCCTAGGCATGAAACCTTCCACCTATCTATGTTATAAACATGCTCTCTAACCCTGGTCTAAGCTACTCAATTAACCTTAGCTTATCTGGATGCCAACCAGCTGTAGGATGGATGAAACAATGCAATTCTAGCTTGAAGTCGAGATCATGGACGTACCAATCTTCAAAAATCCATGGGTTTGTACCCATATGTACCCCTTTCTCCTCCTCTCATGGCTTCAAGACATGGGAGGCATCCCCTTAGGATTTTTGGAGCCTCCCACGTTGTTTATTTCAGCCAAAGTGGAGAAGGGAAATAATCCCACTTAAGTGGGGTTCTGGACCGCGTCGCCCTGCTATAGCGGTAAGCTCACAGCTATAGCAAAAAAAATCCTGCTATAGCGGGCTGACGTCATCCCTACCCAAAAGTTTTAAGCTCCCAAATTTTAAAATACTCATGGTCCAGCGTACATTTCAATTAATATCTCGACAATTTCCACACTCCGCACTAACTCTGAGGTGTATCCTAATAATGACGAATTTGGTTGTTACAGTTTTGGATTGTGTATAATCTTATTCCCTTGTGTATATAGTTATATACGTTGTAGACACGTGATTTTTGACCCTCCCCAAGATTTAACCTATTTTTAACATTAAATATATATATATATTTTTTGTCTAATCTTTATTTTAGCTTTTATTTTCATTTTTAGTATGTTTTATTTGAAAATTTGTGAAAAAGAATTCAAAAAAATAGAGTCACATTTTAGGATAAGTTTTGTTTTTAATTTTCAAGAAAGAAAAGAAAATTTTCATCTAATTAATATGTTTTCTTTTAATTTAGTTTTTAATAAATACTTTAGTGATATTAGTATTTCTTAATCATATTTTTAGAACTAGATATTTAACTTTCCTATAATTTTTTATTAGTACTAGCTTATATTTTTACCATTATATTTTATTTGTATCTTTAATTTAAAAAATACAATCTTATCCTAAACTTCCCCTATAGCAAATCACCACAACTAATCTACTCCCTCACAACCCCATAACCCATGTCTTTTTTTCATATGTCCAATTTTCCCATATTCTCTCAATTGCCTCTCAATTGCAACACAAACATACACTAATTTCACAACACAACACACTATATATACACACCTACACAGAGGAGAACACTTATAAAAAAATTACGCACGAACAACAATAAAAAACCGAACACACAAAAACATCTAGACAGAAATATAGCAAGAGAGTAGAAATAGAGGAGAAAAAGAAAGAATAAGAGTAGGGAGTTGAGTTGTGTTTCTAGTTTCGAGTTTATGGTGACGGCATTCCTATTCTTACTTTCATTTAGATCATCATACAGGTTCTTACTAAATTCTTGTCTATCTATTCCTTATAATTTTTATTGTGAATCAATTTATGAATGAATTTATCTCAATGGTTTCTTGTGTTATTTAGTATACAAAGTTGATTATTTATGTGAGGTCAATTCCTTATCCCTTATACGCATAATACGGTAGTACATACGTTCTTATATGCTAGAATTGTTGAGCCTATATTGTCTCATGCATTGATTCACTCATGTTTGGGATTATGAAAATTATATAATTTTTGAGATTATCATGATTCTTGCCTTCTTTAAACTTGGTTTATGTATTTATTTATTTTGTTGCCAGTCTATCTATGTTGATGATTAAAGGAAGTTTGGTTCACTATATTTATTTCCTTGAATTAACTGTTATATTGGGGCTTCATTTATTAGTTGATGCATATGTGACATCTAAGTAATGTTTTTCCCAAAAAATAAAAAATAAAAAATTTGAAATTTAAATTGGAGAATTAAACAAAAACATGGATTTGTCCACTTATGTGTTACAGGAGAAAGTATTGGTTTGATGGTTTTGTTTGTTTTAAAAAATGAAAAGAAAAGAAAATTTTTGGATTTGGAATTTAATACGATTGTAGAATTAAATGAGTTTACTTGGTCTTTTAATTGATTGAATATTCTTTCCTGTTAATGTTGGAAATATGCATGTTATTTGTTGTACGTTCTTTTCTTAGTATGTAATTCACAATATTTGAAATGTTAGCATGTTATTTTGAGGTGCCGTAATAGTTATCAAATTAATTCTTTCGTTCTAAAATAATTTCTCGAGCCTAAATTATTATTGAAGGCCAAATTAATTGATTAAGGTGAGAAGGAGCGAAATAGGTTGCGGATTTACTCAAGACCCGAAGCAATAAGGAAAAGAAAAGAAAGGAAAAATCCATTTGTAAGGGAGCGAGGCGAGTTACGGATTAATCCAAGACTCTTTGTGAATTTGAAAGAAATAGTGAAAAAAGAGTAAGAATGGATAAGAAAATGGTCTCGAGTTTACAAGCGACGAACAAATGCCTATAACGCTAGATGAGCTTTAGGTATGTTTAAAATGCTTGTCTCGATTAAGAATGTGGTTATGCATCTTTTTGGCACGTTTAAAAATAACTCAAGGATGTAGGCATTGCACCTTGCAAAGATTGTCTTAATAATTAACTTTCACTAGCTTAACCCAAGAGGTGCAGACAGATATTATTGGTGCATTAAAAATGAGCAAATCATGGCCTATCATACATATATCCAAAATAGTTTAAGTTATGTATAAATTGATAAAAGCGATCGTGTTAGAACCACGGGACTCGAGGGCTTCCTCATACCTTCCCCTTCGTCAACAGAGTTCCTTACCCGGTTTTCTATTTTCGCAGGCTAATAAAGAGTCATTTCCTTTTGATTAGGGATTCCAAAAGGTGACTTGGAACACCATAACTCAATTACAAGTGGCAACTCTGTAAATAAAATAATACCTATTCAATACCGTCACTTTAATTGGAAAAACCCTTCGACCCAAAAAAGGGGTATGACATCTCTAGCGACCCCGCTGGGGATAACCAGAATTTGAGCTTTTGATATTGACTTGTACTTGCTTTAATTATTTGGATATTGTGTTTGTCGGCCTAATATACTACTTGCCTCTCATTTATCGCTTTGATATTGTTGAATTGTATTATAACTTGTTTTCTCTCGTGCACCCCCTCCGAGTCTCTGAAATATAAGATAGAAAGAATGCAAAGTATGCATCCTACTTTCTTTGTTAGATAAAGCCAGAGTGTCCATACACCTGGTGAAGGATTATTATTCATACATGTTAGGCGGGTTTTGGATCAGCAACGAAGGCGGAATAGATCTACTACCGAATAAGTTGCCCCTCCCTGGTTTGAGTATCTGCTTGGGTAAGCCAGTCTAGGCATCTATCTCCATCAGGTTAAACCTAGTAGAACTGAAACTTAGATGTGGCTATCCCTATTAGGCTCCGCTTTATCTGCATCATATGCCTTTGACTTAGCGGAACTCGATCTAGGGTACAGGTCTGTCTAGGATAGGTGTCCCTCTTTATATGACCAACATGTGAATCCTATGTGCTCTTTGTCATTTATTTGGAAGGCCCATTTGATGATTGATCTGCTTTAGGAAGCTTAGTGAAATAGAAGAGAGTATCTTTTTCTCCAACTTTTATAATTGTTTCCTTGAAAAAAAGAGAGAAATTCTTTGGGAAAAAAATAAATTTGGGTTTTATGGTCTTTACAAATTACGCACACCTGATTCTCACCTAGATGAGATACGTACACAACCCTTATCGAGTTCGGTGATTTTTTTTTTTAAAAAAAAAGTTTTGAAAATATTAAACACTGACACATTCGTTATCTCTAGAATCAAAATAGTTTAAGGTGGTTGGTTTGTGGTTAAGCTGGCATCTCATCCATACAACACCAGGTCCAAAGGAAGAGGCAAGATAACCCACAAAGATGGTATAGAGTCTGCTAACAAAGAAGCACGAAATCAATTGATTTCGTAGGAATCCACGTCAGTAGAGGAAGTAAGGTTATTAAGAGAACAAATGGTTGATATGTACCAGGCCTGGGTGAATAGACATGTGCCACCCTCTTCAATTTGGACATGAATGTTCCAATTTCTACTTGGGCTCAAACAAGTGATCCACTTTACCCTCCCGGGTTCACACCACATGCTAATATGTCTAGCACGGTTGGGACCTCTGCCACACGCCTTCCAAATATGTCCCTCATAAACAATCCACTTTTCATTCCCATAGTACAAACTACAGCAGGACCTCTGCCGACACCGGTACAAAAGTTTAATAGCGAGCTACATCAGGATCAATTTTATCCCTCTAAAGCAACTTTTAAAGTCCCAGATCCTACTATCCTGCTCATCAGTACAGTTCCCCTATTTTGATAAAAAAAGACTACAAGAAATGAGAAACAAGAAGAGATGGCTAGAAAAATAAGAAGTTTGGAGCAAAACATGAGAAACATGCAAGGACTAGGAGGACAAAAGAGTGTTTCTTACAAGGATTTGTGCATGTTCCCCAATGTCCACTTGCCTCTTGGGTTCAAAACCTCAAATCTTGACAAGTATGAGTGCCACGGTGATCCATTGGCTCATTTGAAAAGGTTTTGTAATTAATTAAGAGGAGCAGGGGAAAAATAAGAGTTACATATGGCTTACTTTGGAGAGAGTCTGCTGGGGATAGTTTTAGAATGGTTTATCAATCAAGATATCTCTAATTGGCATGTTTGGGATGACATGGCTTAGGATTTTATTCAGCAATTTCAATATAATGTTGACATAGTGCCAGATCGCACCACACTTACCAATATGAGAAAAAAAACCACTTAAAATTTTCATGAATATGCTATTAGGTGGAGGGAGCAAGCTGCTAGGGTCAAACTACCAATGAAAGAGACAGAAATGATTGATGTTTTCCTTCAAGCACAAGAGTCTGATTATTTTAACCACTTGCTTTGTACAGTAGGTAAAACATTTGCTGAAGTAATAAAAATTGGAGAAATGTTTGAAAATGGCATCAAGTTTGGAAAAATTGTAAGTTAAGTAGACCTTAAGGCTATAACTCAAGCAATTTAGAATGGTTCAGGACACTTTGGGGTCAACAAGAAAAATGATGATATAGAGATGATCACACAAGACCTTCAATACTTTGTCGCCCCACCTCAATATCCAGTCTATAGTGCACAACCATATGTCCAACCATCAATCTATCCCCAATGGGCATGCACCAACACATCAAAATTCTTGTCCCTATTCTTTGAATGTTTGAGCCCCCTACAACCCCCATTCAAGGAAGGAATATGGAGGAAATCAGAGACCTAGGGATAATTTCACACCAATTAGAGAGTATTATGAAAGCTTGTTCAAGAAATTGAAAAGTTTAAACATGATAGGAACTATCCCTCAGAATCATGCATATCTGTATTCAAAAGGTTTCAATTCTGCTGCACGTTGTGAATAAATTCTGATGCTCCAGGGTACAGTACTGAAGAATGTCGATCTTTGAAAAGAAAAGTGGAAGGGATGATCCAGGCAAAGATGATTGTAGTTACAGACAGTGATTCCCCAAACATTATTGAGAATCCTCTACCAACAAATAATGACGTACACTTCATTGAGATGATATGTGATAACAAAGAATGTCTCAATCCTCTCAATTCTCAAGAAAATACAACTAAAATTGATGGAGGCTACACTAAGGCTGATGTGCAAACTAGTGGCTGATATGTCAAGCTTGGTAATTAGAAAGTCACTCTTTTCTTCTCTAGGAAGGAGTGTATTGGTAGTTTATTTTGTCATCATTGATATGATGCAATTAAGGTTTTGTTTTGTTTGTTTGTTGAGTCAAAACCTCATATCCTTTTATTTTGTTTGTTTAGTGAGTTTTGTCGTAATTGATTGTTTGGGTTATTTCAAGGACCTAGAGTTCAGTTTGGTTGTCTTATTGTCAGGCCTTTCTATCTTTGCTTAATGAAATGCAAATTTATATTCTATTTAGCACTCTTTGTGTGTATTTCTTTTTATTTTAGCTTTAGTGACATGATATGCATGCAGAATTTTTGGTCAGATCTTAAAATCCTATCTAGTCATGGAATGAATACGCCAAAAGAGTTAAAAATGAAAAGAAAACATTTGAGAAAATTGGAGAACTTAAACATTTTGACAATAGCAATTTGAATTGATTCAATAAAACAAAACAAATCCTGGGACAAGTTCAATCTAAATCGACACATGTCATCTGTTGTGAGAAGATATTACCAAAATGAAGATTTCTAATGGACATTCATGAAAGAAAAGTGGCATACATGTTAATCACTATAGATGTTGTGATTTCCACTTCTAATTCATAAACGCATGATTGTACGCATCATTGTTAAGAATTGAGATGACGAAGACATTTATTCTGCTATCCAAACATTGTATCATCCTTTGCTATCCCTTTTGAGCCTTAATTATATTTTTTTTTCCTTTCATATCCCTCTTTTGGAATCTAAATAGAGTCATGAAAAGGTTCAAAAACTAAAAAAGAGAAAAAGTGTCAAGAGAAAAAATGGAATCAAAAAGTCCAAAAGAAGAAAAAGAGTCAAAGAAAATAGAAAAGAAGTCAAAATTAGAGTCACAAAAAAAAAATCAAAATCAAGAAAAAGAACAAATTTATGAACTACGGTTGACCTGATTCTTTCTTTGACAAGATACGTAGGCAGCTTTATCCTACGGTTCGGGCCAACCAAGAAAAAGTCCTGAAAATTTCTAGTCACAAAAATTGGAAAAAAAAAAGTTTTTATTTTTGTCAAAAGAGTCGATTCCAAAAGTTGTAAGTCTTAACCCCGTTATATGTGTTATCTTTGAGCCTTCATGCCATCCCTTTCTTTCTAACCCTGTCTAAAAGCCTCGTTATAATCCAAATAAAGAACTGATCAATTTTTAAGAATGACAAGTCAAGCATGCTTGTAGTGTTGATTATCATGAGGAGTAATGTCATAAGAGAGTCTTATCAGAGAGGGTTTCGCAAACCATAAGGCATCATTGAATTGACAAAAAGTGAAAATGAGAGAGGCTTATTGGTGAAAACCCTCGCGGGCACCATAAGGTAATGGTGAGTGAAAGAATTAAACTATTAAATGAGAGAGACTTGTTAGTGAAAACTCTTTGGGGCACTACTACTTGCTTGAATGTTGAGCGTCTAATGCAAAGGTCACAACTTAGAAACATTACTTCAAAGTCTGAATTTTCAAAAAGAATAAAGTTCAGATTGGATTGACTGATCAGGTCATTTAATTCAAAATGCATGTCACAATCATTAGAGGTGACTATCACGTTTAAATGAGTCTTTTCTTTCTTCCTTCCTGTTTCCTAAAGGGATATTTTTTGTCAAATACTTCTTCTTTTGATCGCTTTAATCTTTTTCATTTTTCTTTGATTCAGTCTTTGTTAAAACAACCAAGAAATGATTTAAAAATTTGCTATCAGTTTTTCAATTGCCAAAGCAAAGTCTGGCAAGCACATCAAATGTAACATGATAGGAGAAATGATATGCACCATAATTTGTTACGGTTGATAAGTTTGAGAATGAATATAAGGTTCAGTATTTGTCGGATGAGACTAATATGATAGCTATAGGGATCTAAAATTTTCAATTAGAGGTTCATCAATGAGGATTTCTATGCCACAAGCACAAGCTACCAAAGTTGAAGTCAAGGTCGAATATGACATCAACAAAAGCTATTACACTCAAAGCAAAGGCCACAAACCAACCACCATGATTTTAAACTCACAAGTTTTCTTTGTGTGAAACATGAATGCATGTTACCTTCAAATCAAAGGATTCAAAGTTTGAATATCAAAAAGGTGTAATCCCTCACTTCTGTAAAGAAATAGAAAATATTGCGACATAGTTTTGCTAATCATGGTCATGGTCAGAATTCATTATCATTTACCCCTAGGAGACGCATTTCCTTGTCTGGGTCATTTCAGTTTTTGTTTGTTAGGAGACACACTTCCTAAATTGAATCTTAACTCCTCGAAGATGCACTTTCTAGTCAGAGTCTTTCAATTCAACCCATAAATGACACATTTCCTAGTCCCAGCTTTTTGGATTCTATTCATAGGAGATGCACTTCCTAATTTGAACCTTCATTCCTAGAAGGCACATTTTCCAGTGAGCTTTTCATTTAACTCCTAGAAGATGCACTTTCTAATTAGAGTTTTTCACAACAAACCCTTGGTAACGCACTTCCTAGTCCTCATCTTTTGGATTTTATTTATAGGAGATGCACTTCCTAATTTGAAACTTTAACTCCTAGAAGACATACTTTTTAGTCCGAATCTTTCAATTTAACCCCTAGGTGACACACTTCCTAGTCTGGGTCTTTTGGATTTCATTCATAACCTACTTTCCAGTGAGCTTTTCATCTAACTCCTAGAAGACGCACTTTCTAGTCAGAGTATTTCAATTCAACCCCTAGGTGATGTACTTCTAAGTCGCGGTCTTTCAGATTTCATTAATAGGAGACGCACTTCCTAATTTGAACCTTCACTTCTAAAAGACACACTTTCTAGTCTGAATCTTTCCATTTAACCCATAGGAGATGCACTTCCTAATCTTGGTCTTTCAGTTTGCATTTTAGAAGATAAATTTTCTAATTAGAGCCTTTACTCCTAGGAGAGGCACTTCCTAGTCAGAGTCTTGATTCACCTTTGCATTGTGCATTTTGTAGATAGTTATGATTTGACTGACACTCACAAATTTTTTCTGATAGTAAACTGGGGAAAAAAAATTATTTGTGTTATTTAAGACTTTATTTTCAGCAGGACCCTCTTGGAAAATGAGACTTTACTTTTCAGCTCAGGACCCTCCTGGATAATGGAATTTTAATTTTCTGCTCAGGACCCTCCTGGATAATAGGACTTTACTTTTCAACTCAAGACCCTCCTGAAAAATGGGATTAGCAGGACCCTCCTAGAAAATGAGACTTTACTTTTCAATTCAGGACCCTATGAAAAATAGGACTTTACTTTTCAG
The DNA here is from genome assembly GCA_031232105.1 of Capsicum rhomboideum. NCBI lineage: Eukaryota > Viridiplantae > Streptophyta > Magnoliopsida > Solanales > Solanaceae > Capsicum > Capsicum rhomboideum. The sequence goes on along the minus strand of CP124719.1, from coordinate 105,638,930 downwards.
CTCAGGACCCTTCTGGAAAATAGGATTTAGTTTAGCAGGACCCTCCTGGATAATGGGACTTCAATTTTCAACTTAGGACCCTCCTGGAAAATAGGACTTCAATTTTCAACTCAGGCCCCCTCTTGGAAAATGAGACTTTTATTTCCTGTTCAGGCCCCTCCTGGAAAAAGGTATTTAGTTTAGCAGGCTCCTCCTGGAAAATGGGATGAGCGGGACCCTCCTGAAAATGGGACTTTTCTTTTCTTTTCAGGACCCTACTGAAAAATGGGATCTAATAGCAGGACCCTCTTGGAAAATGGGTGTTTTATTTTTTGTTCAGGACCCTACTGAAAAATCGGATTTGTAGGACCCTCCTGAAAAATGAGACTTTTATTTTATGTTCAGAACCCTCCTGAAAAATGGAATTTAGGACCCTCCAAAAAAATGGGATTTAGTTTAGTAGGGCCCTTCTGGAAAATGGAATTAGCAGGACCCACCTGGAAAATTAAACTTTTATTTTCTATTCAGGACGTGCATGAAAAATGGGATTTACTTTTATAGTTCACTATTTGTTTTGAGTTCAGGAACACGCTTGGAGAATACGGATTACTTTCAGTTTTGAACCTCAGGAGCCCGCTTGGAGAAAAGGGTTTCAAATTCAAAGTCAGAAGGAGCAGGTGCCTGCTTGAAGAAAAGTTCACTTTCAAGTTCAACTCAAGAGAAAAATGGATATCTCATCACTTGAGAAAGCATGAAGATTCAAGTCAAGATTCAAGAGAAGTTGAATAGATAGGATCTTGTACTTGAATTATCATTTTCGATTTTTGTCTTTCATTGTGATGTAAAAAATCAGGAGTTGTAAACCATAGACTCGACGGGACATCACTCGACCTCTAACTCATTGTCTCACCATTTTATCTCCTTGAACTATACGTGACCTGATCCCTTATACCTTGGGATATGTAGGCTGTTCGAAACCAGAACTCGGTCGCATCTTTTTTTACTTTTCTTTTCATTTCAAATAACAGTCAGATCAAAACTTGTCTCGTTGTCTACATCTTTGTCTGAAAACTCTTCGTGTTCTCAGACAAAGAGGGGCAAATGTAGACACGTGATTTTTGACCTTCCCCGAGCTTTAACCTATTTTTAGCATTAAATTTTTTTTTTATCTAATCTTTATTTTAGCTTTTATTTTCATTTTTAGTAGGTTTTATTTGAAAATTTGTGAAAAATAATTCAAAAAATAGAGTCACATTTTAGGATAAGCTTTTTTTTTTAATTTTCAAAAAAGAAAAGAAAATATTCTTCTAATTAATATGTTTTCTTTTAATTTAGTTTTTAATAAACAATCTAGTGATATTAATATTTTCTTAATCATATTTTTAGGACTAGCTAATTAAATTTCCTATTTTTTTAATTAGTATTAGCTTATATTTTTACCATTATATTTTATTTGTATCTTTAATTTTAAAAATACAATCTTATCCTGAACTTTCCTTATACCAAACCACCCCTACTAATCTACTCCATCACAACCCCATAACCCACGTATTTTTCCCACATGCCCCATTTTCCCATATTCTCTCAACTGCAACGCAAACACACACCACAAGCACAATAGAACATAATATATATACACACCTACACAGAGGAGAACACTTAGAAAAATATTACACACGAACAACAATCAAAAACCAAACACACAAAAACATCTAGACAGAAATGTAGCAAGAGACTAGAAACAGAGGAGAAAAAGAAAGAATGAGAATAGGGAGTTGAGTGGTGTTTCCAGTTTTGAGTTTCAGATGACAACATTCCTATTCCTACTTTCATTTAGTCCATCAGACAAGTTCTTACAAAATTCTTGTCTATTTATTCTTTATAATTTTTATTGTGAATCGATTTATGAACTAGTTATCTCAATGGTTTCTTGTGTTATTTAGTATACAAAGTTGATTATTTATGTGAGGTTAATTCCTTATCCCTTATATGTATAATAAGGTATTACATACGTTCTTATATGTTAGAATTGTTGAGCCTATATTGTTTCATGCATTGATTCACTCATGTTTGAGATTATGGAAATTATATAATTTTTGAGATTATCATGATTCTTGCCTTCTTTAAACTTGGTTTATTTATTTATTTATTTTGTTGCCAGTCTATCTATGTTGATGATTAAAGGAAGTTTGGTTCACTATATTTATTTCCTTGAATTAACTGTTATATTGGGGCTTCATTTATTAGTTGATGCATATGTGACATCTAAGTAATGTTTTTCCCAAAAAATAAAAAATAAAAAATTTGAGATTTAAATTGGAGAATTAAACAAAAACATGGATTTATCCACTTATGTGTTACAGGAGAAAGTATTGGTTTGATGGTTTTGTTTGTTTTAAAAAATGAAAAGAAAAGAAAATTTTTGGATTTGGAATTTAATACGATTGTAGAATTAAATGAGTTTACTTGGTATTTTAATTGATTGAATATTCTTTCCTGTTAATGTTGAAAAATATGCATGTTATTTGTTTTACGTTCTTTTCTTGGTATGTAATTCACAATATTTGAAATGTTAGTATGTTATTTTGAGGCACCGTGATAGTTATCGAATTAATTCTTTCGTTCTAAAATAATTTCTCACACCTAAATTGTTATTGAAGGCCAAATCAATTATTTAAGGTGAGAAGGAGTGAAATAGATTGTGGATTTACTCAATACCCGAAGCAATAAGGAAAAGAAAAGAGAGAAAAAATCCATTTGTGAGGGAGCAAGGCGAGTTGAGGATTAATCCAAGACTCGTTGCGAATTTAAAAGAATTAGGGAAAAAAGAGTAAGAATGGATAAGAAAATAGTCTCGAGTTTACAAGAGAAGAACAAATGCCTATAACACTATATGAGCTTTAGGTACATTTAAAATACCTGTCTCGATTAAGAATGCAGTTATGCATCTTTTTGACACATTTAAAAATAACTCAAGGATGCAGTCATGCACCTTGCAAAGATTGTCTTAATAATTAACTTTCACTAGCTTAACCCAAGAGGCATAGATATATACTATTGGTGCATTAAAAATGAGCAAATCATGGCCTATAACACATATATCCAAAATAGTTTAAGTTAAGTATAAATTGATGAAAGCGACCGTGCTTGAACCACGGGACTCGAGGGATGCCTCACACCTTCCCCTCGGTCAACAGGTTTCCTTAACTGGTCTTCTATTTTTGCAGACCAATAAAGAGTCATTTCCTATTGATTAGAAATTCAAAAAGGTGACTTGGAACACCATAACTCAATTCCAAGTGGCGTCTCTGTAAACAAAATAATCCCTATTCAATACCATCACTTTAATTGAAAAACCCCTTTGACCTAAAAAAGGGGTATGACATACGTGAGGTATATTATAGTGTCCTTTCTTGTACGGTTAATGATATTATCTATTGTCTTGGTGGTTGCAATCCCAATTGTTAATGGTAGTATAATAAGGATTGGGGGTTGTCCAATAAGAAAATTAATGAGAAGGATAAAGAGAAGTATCTAAAGTTATCGCAATAAGACAAGTGTGTAAGAATGGTGGGTTAGATTAAATTCATAGAATATAGTTAGTTAACCACGCCCTAAGGGTAAGGAAATATTGCTTAAATAAAAGAAAGGCAGTAAAGTTGGAAGTTGAAGTAAGTTAAGTATGTTCCGATATTAACCTGTATGTTTTTCATGATCTTTTCTTGTTTGCTATATGTTGTTTTATGTTTCTAACCTTGGTCGGCCAATGATACCTACCAGTACGTATGGTTGTACTCATACTACACTTACTATATCTCTATTTTAGGATATAGCTATATTGCAGGTCAGTTGGAGTTTCTATAGGTACACCAATGATTATTCTTCAGCAGCTCCAGTCATTCTACTCATACATGAATGTTGTGTCATGGGTCATCTTTTCATTTTGTTTTGTGCTCTTGTACCTGTTTAGACTAGGTTTTGAAAAGTTGTTTAGTAGAATTCTGCAATGAATCTTTTTGTAATAAAGTTTTGTTTGTTAAAAATAAAGGTTAATTATTCATGGATTTATTTATGCTTAAGGTTTAATAATGTCTTCCGCAATATTGAATGGTTGGGTGGTAAGGGTTCTCCTATCTAGAGTAGAGTTGGGTAGTACATCTATATTGTATGCATAATTTATTTTTAATATATAATACATTTTTTTATCAAAACAAGTATAATATATTCTAATACACTTCTAATACATATATATATTGCATACATAATTGTAACGATCCAAACCGTCGTTACGTGTAAAATATAACAACCCGTTTCATCGTTACTAAAAGTATTTGCGGTAAAGGAATAAGAACCTCATTCATCATAAGTTATAGTACTAATTATTTAGTGTAGGAGTGCACTGGACATGTACTAAGGTCATACAATAACCCTAGCACAAAGTTAAGTTGAAAGTGTTCCTACCGATTGAGTTTTGAGCTAAGTTTAAACTAGGGTTAACTTCAAATGAGAACATATCCTAGAATATAAAGATTTATGGGGCCAAATACTCACCAAGTGAAATATCTTTGAGTCTTCTTTCCAGGGCATCCAACCATTCATTAATCCGCCTTCGGAGTAAAAAGTTATGACCGTTTTACTAAACATTGTTCGGACTAAAAAATGTACTGCCTCAGTGGTACCGCTGCAGCGGTAATTAAACAAAAGGTTTTAACAGTGGTAGCAGATGGTTTTAATGGTGGTAACAGTATTTAATGCTTATTTTGATGGGTTTAAGCCCCAAAACTTAAATATTTTTTTCTAAGCCCTAGAGGGGCGATTTGCTCATGGTTGGGGTGAAAATTCTTTATCGAGGTTAGTTTCTTCCATCATGTTCTTTGTATTTCAATCCTTTAACATCCTAAAATACTTAAAAAATCTTTAACAGTGAAATTCTTGGGGATTTGAACCCTAAGTTCATAAGATTTGGGAAAAACTTATAGGTTGGGTTAGTATCACCTAGAATCACTTCTAAATTATTCATTAATGATTCCTAGCATGAATTAGTGATTCTAAAACATGAAATTGGTGGTTGGGTATCTTGAATTCTATAAAAATGGAATCTTTAGCCTTGAAATTCCATTAATAGAGATGCGTTAAATATGATAGAGCTTGTTAATGGGTAATGATTCTTGGGTAATGTTTTAGAGCATGAATAAGGGTAGAATTAGTGGGTTGAATTCCCAAAGTATTTGTTTGAATAGTAATTGATTAATTACTATTATAACTTCTTGTTTCTTAGATGATTGAGCATTCCAAGACTTGAAGGAAGGGAAGGAGTATCCTTGGTGTGGCTTGCTTGTTTCAAGATCTTCAGTTGAGGTAGGTTATGGTTTAATATGTAGTAGACTCGATTTAGATGCATATAATAACTATAGTTGATGGGGGATTTCATGTCTAGGCTCACGTACACGGAGTTCGGATGGATCAAACATGGAATTAATGTAATAATAATATAATTGTATATTATTATGTTTAGTGTGGATCCCTTAACGGGTGTTTATGGTTGTATGCCTTACCTGATAGTTTATAGAGCTTGATATATTATTGAAAATAACAATAATAGATGAATTAAGTGACCTCCTAATTTATAGAGCTAGTCTTTAAAACCTTAAAAAGGGTGACCCCGATATTATGTATATTTGGAGTATGAGATAATCTTGATAGAAGATAGTTAGGAGGATTGATTATGAAAAGATGATGTGATGATATAAATGAATAAGCTAAAGTCAAGTTTGACTAAGTGCTAGAGTGTAACAGGTGTAAAGGTTAATGACTCTAGCTGGAATTGTAAAGGTTAATACTTATATCTTAATAGCCACATTTAAGGCTTTCCAGAGTTTAGAAGAAGAGACAGCGAGTAAAAAGGTATTAAGGTTAGCTGGTTTGTAGTGTTGGCATTGCTTGTCATATTATTGTGATCAATGCTTCCCAGAATTTTGTAGGTAATGTGAAAACCTCGAGGTTGGGACACGGTTAGAGGGGAACTGCGAAATATTGTGAAATTGGGTGACGACAACCCCATAGGGGTATTGGGTAAGGTGTGATTGTGATGTATATATGAAGAATAAGGTCACCAAATTAATGAATTAGATGTTTGATATAACTGTAGACTGAATTGACCCGAGTTGGGTTGTAGACTGACATTATGATTATCTTTTGCATGAGTTATGATTTATTGATTTCTTGCACACATTCATATGCATTGGGATGATATATTGTGATATAGTTCAGGTACCACGCCGGTACAGATATGATATATTATGATATGGGTCGGGTACCACATCGATACATTGTGATATTCTTGGTGATGAGATAGGGACGGATAGGGAGAGGTGATGCGCATATATTGCATACATGCATTCTTGCCTATGTTTGAATGTACTTAACACTACAGCAGAAAAGTGCCTCTGCAGCGGTACACAGTTTTATTTCCCGTTATTTCCGTTGTCGCCCCAAATGTTCATGCGTCATAGTATCGTGTGGTGTTTCGGGTATTATAGATGACCCATTGCATAAATTTCATTACAAATCATATTCTTTAGGTTATAGTGATCGTGCTTTGTACCTAAATCTTAGTGGCCTGTGGTGCATAGGCTCATTGAGTATGATAAGTTTTGAAAATCATGTTAAAAACTCTCCTCTTCACTGATGACCCTTCGGAAATGAACGGTGGGTAAATTGGTATCTAATGTAACAACCCATTTTGTTGTTACTAAAATACCTGCAGTAAAGGAATAAGAACCTCATACATTATAAGTTACAGTACTAATTCTTTAGTATGGGAGTGCATTGGACATGTACTAAGGTCATACAATAACCCTAGCACAAAGTTAAGTTGAAAGTGTTCCTACCGATTGAGTTTTGAGCTAAGTTTAAACTAGGGTCAACTTCAAATAAGCATATCTCCTAGAATATAAAGAATTATGGGGTCAAATACACACCAAATGAAAGATCTTTGAGTCTTATTCTCAATGTATTGGACCGTTTGTTAATCCGACTTCAGAGTAAAATGTTATGACCATTTTACTGAACACTGTTCGGGCTGAGAAATTTACCGCTGCAGCGGTAACAAACATTATTTAATGCTGATTTTGATGAGTTTCAGCCCCAAAAATCAAATATTTCGTTGATAATCCCTAAAGGGGCGATTGCTCATGGTTGAGGTGAAGATTCTTTGTTGATATAAGTTCCTTACGTCATCTACTTCGTATTTCAATCCTTTAACATCCTAAAATCCTTAGAACAATCTTTAATGGTTAAATTCTTGGGGATTCGAACCCTAAGTTCATAAGATTTTGAGAAAAACATATGGGTTGGGTTAATATCACCTAGAATCACTTCTAAATTATTCATTAATGATTCCTAGCATTAACTAGTGATTCTAATACATGAAATTGTTGGTTGGGGATCTTGAATTCCATAAAAATGGAATCTTTAGCCTTGAAACTCCGTTAATGGAGATGGGTTAAATATGATAGAGCTTGTTAATGGGTAATGACCCTTGGGTAATGTTTTAAAGCAAGAATAAGGGTAGAATTAGTGGGTTGAAATTCCAAAGTATTTGCTTGAAGAGTAATTGATTAATTGCTCTTATAACTACTTGTTTCTTAGTTGATTGAGCATTCTAAGGCCTGAAGGAAGGGAAGGAGCATCCTTGGTGCGGCTTGCTTGTGTCAAGATCTTCAGTCGAGGTAGGTTATGGTTTAGTATGAAGTAGACTTGGTTTAGATGCATGTAATAAATGTAGTTGTCGGGGGATTTCATGTCAAGGCCTACAGACACGGAGTTTGGATGGATAAACCATGAAATTAATGTAATAATAATATAATTATATGTTAATATGTTTTGTGTTCATCCTTTGATGGGTGTTTTTTGTTGTATGACTTACCTGATGGTTTATAGAGCCTGATATATGATTAGGAATAACAATAATGGGAGAATTAACTGACCTCCTAATCTATAGAGCTAGTCTTTTATACCTTAAAAAGGGTGAACACGATATTATGTATATTTGGAGTATGAGATAATCTTGCTAGAAGATAGTTAGGAGGATTGACTGTGATAAGATGATGTGATGATATAAATTAATAAGCTAAAGTCAAGTTTGACTAAGTGCTAGAAAGTAAGAGGTGTAAAGGTTGATGACTATAGCTGGAATTGTAAGATGAATAGAGCCGAGTGATTGAGTAACCTACTAAAGGGTATAGCGTCTTAAACTTAGTGATGAATTGAGTGTAAGGGTTACAAGTTAGTAACTAAATTTACCTATTTTAATAGAAATAAAAGAGAGTTAGATTGGTGAATAAAATAGGATGAAGATTTAGAGTGTAGATATTAACCTTGGTGGAATGTGAATTCCTAAATGGATACACTTTAATTGATTTTCGGACCCACTGTGATTGATGATTGGATTTGATAATATTCAATTGAGCAAATGGTGAATTAGTCTTCAGGCATACTTGTGAATTCCTCTGTTAGTCGAGTAGTTGGATCATAATCTCTTACCATAAAAGTGGTTGGTTCCAATTCAATACTAAACAAGTCCGAACTAATTGAATACTTGTGTCAGAAATTCCTTGAATCGGTTTACTCTCGCTTGAGAGGAAAAGGGCGGCTCTTCCCGTACTGTCTGAGTTCACATTCCCTGATCCCGCTGTTATTGCTTGACTAGCTTGCTTCGAAAGCTGTCATGTAAGAAACCAAAGAGGATTGATAATAAGGGGAAGAAAGAAAGCTCCTAGCGTCAGAGTGATGCTCCTAGCGTATGCCGGTAAGAATTCAAACTTTGGAAAAATTCAATTTTTACATACTTTGTTCAATTTTAACACAAGTTATTGATAACTATTCTCTTTCTTGAAAATATTAGGATATTTATCAATTTATTATAATTTTTAATTATTGCCTGTCACTGGATTTTTTTTAGACAATAGTTTTTATAAACAAATATTGTTTGAGTTTTATTCAATCATGAGACGTCAATTTTATTTTAAACTCAAACCATATTCTTATCTGACATTAAATACATTTGTTAATTTATTTTTTTATCACAATCCATTAATTCATATAAGACGAAGAAGATATTTTTGCACAGATAAGTTAAATATCCATAGTTTTGGATAAGATCAAATAGTCATTATTTTGGATAACTCATGGTTTTGGATAGCCCATGGTTTTTCAAAACCATGGTATTGAGAACATGGTTTTGCTCTTGAGTGATTTTGATTTTTTCTATAAAACTAATCTACTCCCTTTACAATTAATGGTGGTGAAAATTTCTAAATTAGGGTAAATAAATTATATTCTCCCTTTCCTTTTTTGGCAAAAACAGTCGCCACCACCCATTGGGACTCCGATCTCCAGTGACACTGTCCATCCACTACAAACCACCACTCCCGTTCATTTCTCCAGCCACCATACCGCCACCACACTGCAACTCTACCTCTCCTCCGTTACAAACTCCACTGTCCCACCATCTATTTTTCCTTTCCTTCACTACTCCGCTGAGCTCGCCGCTCCAATTGCAACCACTAACCCATAAACCCCGATCTCCTCTTTCATCCGCGAACATCACCCGCCACAAAACCAGTGCTCTCCGTCACAACTCCGGTGATGACTCACCCGTCACGAAGCAGCAACCACTAGCCTAGAGCTCCAACGGAACCAACAAACAACAATGAACCAGCAACCATCAGTTCCGACCACGAGACAGTGGAGACAACCACTAACAACCATGAAACGGACAGATCTGGCCGGAAAACACTTTCTCCGGTGACCTTTCTTCCTTTTCCCCCCTTTAGACTCCATATATGTTTAGTGTATGTATTTTTTTCCATTTTCATTTTTTCTAGTTTTTAGTTGCTTGGAAGATTCCAATGAGACTCGTTACGGCTCCATTTAGTTTATGTTTGTTTTAGGCTTTGGTCATTTTGTATGATTATTTTAATTGTTGTTATGGTGGTGATAATTTTGTTTATTATCTCTTGTGTGTTATAAGCTTCATTGACAATTAGGACTTTCCAGCAGCCTAGTAACATTTTGATTTGTCTAGTAGTATTAATTTTTGCTCATTCACTATTTATATATCTGCTTTGAAATTATTTCGTGATTGGTTTGATTAAGGGATCTTATCTATTATTTTTATGTCTCAAACTATTTTTATTGTTTTTTCCCTTTACAATTTTTATAAACCGATGATGAACAAGTAGTAATACTTGGCCGATGAAGAAATTTCTATCGATTTTCAAGGCCTCCCATGTATATAAGATGGGGTTTACTTTTTCTTTATTATTTCATTGATTTATTTTGATTTATAATTTATTCATTACTAACACTTTTACCAAGTGTTTTTGCAAGTACATGGAGCTTCTTCCTAAGAAGACACTCAAATTCAAAATTCGAGAATCATTTTGAGTTATTTATTGTAATTATCAGTTTATTTAACTATAGGCAAATATTAGGCCGCTTTCGTTATTCGTTCTTTACTTTATTTTATACATGTTTTTTTATCTTTCTTATACATGCAAGTGATTTTTTATTTCCTCCTCAATTGAAAAAATAAGTTTAGCCGGGACCTACCTTTGTGGATTCCGAAGGGTGCCTAACACCTTCCCTTTGGAATAACCTGAACCCTTACCTAGAATCTAATTGGTTACACAGACTAATTTTTTAATTAAATTAATTGGTTTCCTAGTTTTCCTAAAATTAGGGGGCGACTCTCAAATATTTTTAAATTAAATGATATTTTCAGTTCCGAAGTTGCGCCTTATGAAAATAGGGATGCGACAGAATGACGACTCTGCTGGGGAGTATAAAGGTGCAAACCATTATGAGTTCATTTTTTCAATTAAGGAGTTTTCACTTTTTACAATTTTAATGTTGCCTTGTATATTTTGTAGATTATTTGTATCTTGTATATTGTTTACATTACTTAGTCATGTATTCATTATTTGTTAAATTTTCATAATATATCGATTGTGGCATTTTCATGGCATCTTTCGCCTCCCTGGCAAAGCATTAGGCATTAGGAAAAAGGGCGGTTATGCAGGTATCTGCACCCGCCCTTCCATATAACACATTAACTTTCTTTGAACCGCCAAGTGAAGTAGTTGATTCGAGTTGGTCAACAGTCACTTGGTGTGTTACCCCGATAAGTCTATTTCGGGTTCCTAGTCAATTTGAACAAACCACTCTAGTTAACTAGGTTAGAGCGTAACAAAATCCTATTAAATAGGCATTCTGACCTAAGTGATCCAATACCCAAGGTGTATCGGATCTATTAGTGAGACCACCTTATGTCGAAAAGGGCCCTCGGTCCAAAAGGACAATCATCCCTTATTTGTTTAATTAAATGATGTGATGCCAATGTATACGGATCATTGTCCCTTGGGGTTAGGAAATATTTAGGTAGTTGCTTGGTTTAAAGATCTTCATCCGAAAGGTGTTCGGAGCTTCAAGAAGTTCGAGATTGAAGAACTTTCCATGGCGGCCTAGTTTAGGATTCTACCCATGCGTGGGACTGACATTTATTTGTACATTCCCTTCCCTCATTTTGTATCCCCATTTGATTTATTAATAAATTTGTATAAATATTTTTGGGGCAATGGAATGTCTCACAAACAGCATACACATCCTTCAATCGTTAGGCTTACCTTTGGCTCAAAAGGTCACATGTATGATAGGATGCATTATATGTTATCTATATCCTATGATACATGGTTTGCTTTATCTATGCTTGTGTGATTGCATGTTTAACACACATATTTTGCTTTAAACATGAATTGTCCGAATTTTAGAACATCGTTGGGCAAATAAACTTAAAATATGAGTCTTCCTAAAGCATTTTCAAAAGTTGATCCTCAAATTTGTTCGAAATCGATTAGTTTCTACTTTATAACCTTTCAGAAAGAGGGTTATCGTCCAATTCACATTGACCACGTCAATGTTTTCAAAATATCCGATCATGGTCAATTAACCAAATGTCCATCCCTTTCAAATGATTTTTCAATAGATACAAATCAAAAAGTTAGTTTGCATTCAATCTTCCAGTCTTCATGCATTTCTTCAAACACATGATACATTTTGCTTCTTATCACAAAGTCCCAAAACTAGTCAAAAGGTCACAATCGTGTCCATTTAGCCATCTTTTTGAGGTGCCTCTTTGTTCGAATTTTGGATAATCTTGGGTTAATTATTATCTTGGGTTAAGTATTTTCTGCTTTATATTATCTTGGGTTAATTATTATGATCAACAAACTAATATTTTACCTTTTGAGTTATTCTTCTTTCTTAGAGATGCTGATTTGTGTTGGTAATCAACGATCGAGGCAAAGCGGTTTCAAGAAACCATTTCAACATGGAAGCCAGTTCAATTAGCACCATCTCTAATGTGCCCATCGCAACCAACTCTACCACTTCAAAAAAACCAGAATCATACTTGGAAGTCATTACCCATCTTGAAAAGCAAGTGGTTGAATCAAGGTTCATGATAACGCAAAACAATGCATCTTTACAGCTCCCACTAAGCATGAACACAGTTCTTGATGTTCATCAAGAACGGCCTATGCCATTTCTGAATGAAGTTGACAAGGGAAATCACTTCACCACTCCTCCACAAATTCAAGATACTCCTCTCATTCATGCTCCCCCTGTGAAAGCATTTGCTTCCCCAAATGGTCAGAATGTATCAATGACACACCATGCTCCACTTGTACATACTTATGTTGCTGCGCGGATTCAACGACTGAGTTGTCTAGAGATATGGATCCTTATATTGAAACTGAAAGAGATGTCGAAATTAGTGATAATGAGGTAATGGACATGAAGCCCAAAGAATTAGAAGATGTGGTGAAAGGTGATTATGAGGTCAATAATAATCAGAATATGAAGTATGAAGAGCAGTGTGAGCTTCCCAAATCAGAGTTGCCACTGGGCTACAAGATTCTAGAGTTCAAAAAATTTGATGGATCAGGGTATCCTTACTCTCATTTGGTAGATTATTATGGGAAATTGATTAGTGTGGGGGAGAACGAAAGGATAAGAATCAAATTGTTCAGTCAAAGCTTGAGTGGCAAAGCATTAGAGTGGTATTCTAAGCAAGATACGACCAAATGGAATACATGGGATGATTTGGTAAAGATTTTATGGACCAACAGAGGTTTCATGATGAGATCACACATTATAGAATTTCAATCAGGAAGCTCAAGCAAAATGCCTTTGAACTCTTTCGAGAATATGCTATACGATGGAGGAAAGAAGCATATAAGGTGCACCCGCCAATGGATGAACAAGAGATAATCACCCACTTTATTCAAGTACAAGACTCAGACTACTATGGAAAATTAGTTGTAATGGACGCAGAAACCTTCAATGAAGTTATCAAGGTAGGGGAAAGAATCGAAGATGGCCTCATGAATGGAAAAATAACAAGTTTAGCAACATTACAATCCCCTAAAAAGTCCTTTTAAGTTGGCTCTCTTGAGAATAAAAAGGGAAAAGAGAAAGAGATTGTGGGATTGATGACACAAGAAAGTGTGTCATATCATCAACGATCGTCCCAGTACATACCCAATGTTCAGTATAGACAATATTCTCCACACCTTACTTTACCACTGTGTCAACCTCAATCTCCTCAAATGATGCGCCCTATCTATGGACCATACCTAGCATATCATTCTCTGAATTTACCACAAAATCTTCAAAATAGTGTACCTCGCACCAGCTTTGCAAGAAAGCCTCCCAAAGTCTTCACTCTACTAGTAGAACCACTGGCTCAACTTTATGAAAAACTAAAAGTAGCAGGGATTCTGCATCCCATAAAAGCAAAGTTTGTGAATACTTCAGTTAAGTGGTATGATTCGAACAAACGATGTGCCTACTATTCAGGAGTAGTTGGGCACATTTCACCCTCAGAAATAAAGTGCAAGACCAAATTGACAATAAGGTGATACTCTTGTGGCATATCCGCTAAGTTTGAACAACAACCCACAGCTCGACCATGGAAGTAGGCCTTCGGTATAATCTGTTGTAAAGAAGAATGAAACTTTTTGGAAGTTGCACTTTTGGCATCCTTAAATCTTATGATTATTGCTTCCTTTTCTTGTAATTGCACTTTATTGCTTCCTTTCCATGTAATCGTATTTTATAGTCTTGATTTCTTTGTACTCGCACATTATGGTTTAATTCCCTTGATCTTACTTCACCTGAACTACATTTGACCTGAATTCTCAAGAATGAGATATGTAGGCGGCCTATGTTGGCTTCGGTCATATTCCCATAAGATTTTCATTTCCCTCCACAAATGGAAACTTAGGCAGAATTTTTAAGAAGATCTTTAAAAATTCCACAACAAACGCCATTTTCTATAAGGTCGAAGACAAGAGCCTATTGAATATTGGACCAAGGAAGAATTTATGAGAAGATCTCAAAAGTTCCATACAAATCAAAAATGTTCAAGGGTTTATTTGTGTTCTAACCTGAGGCAAAAATTTTGAAAAAGATCCTCAAATATTCCACCAAGGTTGCGGTTCAAGGCTAGAACAGTTTGCAAGCAAAACATTGGAAGGAGAAACTGAACAGCAAGGCGAAGCCAACACAATCAGTCTCTCAAACTAAGAATTTTTCTTTGAATGCAGGGTTCAATGAAAGTTGATCTTTGTCCTTTTACAGGAGCACTACACAAACGAAGAGAGCTAAAATCTCAACCCCTTTCCTAGACTAAGAAGTTTTTTTTGGATGCAAGGGAAACAGCACCAACCTCTAAACTCGTGGGAGGATCACAAAAATCTCCTATTTGATGAATCTATTGGACAAAAGCCTAACTCTAATGCTTTTTAATTTTATGAATCTATGAAGGATTTTAATATTTTTCCTTCTAATCTTTGCAGGATGTGATCCCTGGGTGTCATGGAAGACGTTATTTGCTCTTGAATTCGGCAAGACACCGATATTTAATTGGGAAGACAAATCGGGGGAGTCTTTGACCACACTCTTCCATCCTATTATTTTCATGACTTCCCTACTTTCACCTGTTTTTTGTCTCTGTGCAAGAGATCCATCCTTAGAATGGTCGAGGACGGTTACCACAATATATAATTTCTGCAGATGTTCTAGAAACTCCCTATTCTCCTAAAATATTATGGGAGAAAATCCCAACAACAAGTGGTTTTTATAAGCAAGTATGGAACCACACTTATACAAACCAACAATAAGTGTCCTCACAAATAACTGAGAGGACACCGCAATGTTGTCATTCAAAATAATGGGTGATGATCACAATAACAAATGACCCATACAAGACAACTGGGAGATTGCAACATCCTTTGTAAATGATTGATAGACGCCTTCCGGTGGAAAACATCGAGCTTAGAAGGCACCTTTTTGAGCTTGTCTATACCTTTGCATTACTTTTGTGCATATATTTTATCATATTTGTACGAACTAAGCACACCTGATTCTCATCCTTTGGAGTGAGATACGAAGGCAACCCTCCTTGGGTTCGCTACTTTTTATTCAAAAAATAAATAAAAAAATTATTCTTTATAAGATCATGTCTTCGACTTGATTGGTGCCAATATGGTTAGGAACATGCATGTGGAAAAATTCATTAATTTGATAGTGAGGACTGACTTCGTGGTGAACCATAGATTCTTTTGGTACCTCTCATCGTACTTTTGTGTCTCTCAAAAAATGTTCCTTGCATGTATCCAAGATAAGAATGAAACCAACTTTATTGCTTCATGTGTATTGTGTGGAGAGTTTTTAGATTTAATTCAATTGCATTGCATTGATGATCTAGAACTTGGCTTGAATGTTTGTTGAGGAAAAATCCTGGGTAATGCTTGGTTTGAGAAAGGATCGTAGGCCTTCTTTGACCCAATTATGCCTTTCAATGCCTACCAAATTACATTAATCTCTAGCATGTCCCTCTTTGATCCTAAAGCCTATTCTTTGGAAAACCACATCTTAGCATATACCCTTCTTAGTGCTTACATGCACTAACCCTTTCTTGGCTCGACCTCCCTGAGCATGTTGCAAATGTGCAAATTATAGACGAAGATCAAGTTTGAAGCTACCAAAAGAAAAAGATGCAAAGTCCCTAAAGTCAAGAATGCAAAATGACTTCAAAAGAAAAGGAAAAGAGTCAAAAGCTCCAACGAAACATGAAAAAGTCTCAATGAAAAAAAAAAGAAAAAAAGAAGAAGAAAGCACTCCAACAAAAAAGGGAGAAACTTCAAAAGAAAAAGGAAAAACTCCTAGAAATGAAAGGAGAAAAGGCTCAAGTAAGAGAAATCCAAAATAAGTCAGAACAACATACAAAAAGAAAAGGAACAACAAAGAAGAACAAGCACCAAAGGTGTACAAAAGTAAAAAACACCAAAATCAGTGCAATGTTGAAGGAGGGGTTAAGTCACTTTTACCCCAAATGAATATCCTATCCGTCCCAAAGCCTACATTATAAGCCCATAACAAGCCCTACATGATCTCATTCTGAGCATTCTCATATTACTGGAGACTTACATGAAGGCCAAGCATATGACATCTCAATCGCATGCTTTGAACATCCTTCTGAGTGTGAGAGCACTTTGTATAAGTCCTCAAATAAAATAATTCAAATGAGTGTGGAATAGGACATTCTTTGTGGTGAGGGAACTTGAAGCATAAGGGTAGGCATAGTTCAAAACCTTTGTTTGAAGCAAGGTAAATAAATCTTTTCTATACTTAGGTGTGTTTGAGGTACCACTCGAAACTATTGGAATTACCTCAAAGCAATCTCAGTTAAAGAGAAGAAAATGAGAATAAATTCCATACAAATACTAACAGTTGGTACCGATTTGTAGTCGAGATTTGATTCTCTTCCCTTAACTTTTCAAAATGGATAGACACTCACCTTTGATATCTATCAAAGTAACTTGGTATTCCCTAACAAAGTTTTCTTTCTTTTATTTTGGGTTATCTGTCCTAAACACGTGACCAATAGGCTAATCTTGCAAGGTAAGATGCCTATTTTTGCTTAATTGGGTCGTCCACCCTAAAACGTGACCAATAGATAAATCTTATCACTCTTCTTTTGGATTCATATTTATATCGCATTTTCTACTAATAGTTTTATTTCAGGTTTTTACACTAGAATTTGGAACTACATCTGACCTAATTCCTAGCTCAACAAGATAGGTAGGCGCCATAATGATTCGGTCATATTCCCCATAAGATTTTTGTTTCTCTTTGTAATAGAAACTGGGGAAGAATTTTTGTGGAGATCTCAAAAATTCACAAGAAAATATTTTCTCCAGCAAGCCAAGGTTCGAGATCACGATAAAATATTCTCAACCAGAGTGCCAAGCTTAGAGAAAGCCTAGAAATTGCACAAGATGTCAATTTTTCCCCATCAACAATATGGGACTTGCCTGGAAGCAGGTAACTGGGGTAAAAGTTTTTAGAAAGACCTTAAAAATTCCACTAGACATTGTCCTTCTGATGGACTAACACATCCACAATGATCCTTTCAAGGGGATGGTATTCATTCTTTGACAAATTTTTCTAAAGTTCTGTCTTTAGTTTTGACTAAAGTCGCTAGCTAAAGAGACAATATGTCTACTAAGTGTGTGTTCCAAGTGCAGGTACACACAGATCAGCGCATAGTTACATTCACCGAGAGGGTCATTGCATTCATACCGCCTAGAAGGCCATTGCATTTATACCGCCGAGAGGGCCATTGTATTCATACCGTCGAGAGTGCCATTGCATTCATACTACCGAGAGAGACATTGCATTCATACAGCCGAGAGGGCCATTGTATTCATACTTTCAAAAGGGCCATGATATTTTTATTACGTTAAGGATGACGTCAAAAAGATATATCCATAAGTCACATCAAAATCAGAGGAGGCTGATGCGCAACTGCCGAGAGGGCCATGATATCTTCATTACATCAAGGATGACGTCAAAAAGAGATATCCATAAGTCGCATCAAAATCAGAGGAGGCTGATGTGCAACTACTGAGAGGGCCATGATATCTTCATTATGTCAAAGATGACGTCAAAAAGAGATATCTATAAGTCGCATCAAAATTAGAGGAGTCTGATGCACAACCCCCGAGAGGGCCATGCCTCGAGGGCCATTTCATATGCATACATTTCATATCATTGCCGAGAGGTCCATTATATATTCATGTTACATACATTTCATATCATTGTTGAGAGGGCCATTGCATATCCTTTGTATATCCATTACATATCCTTTGCATATTCATTACATGTCCATTGCATATTCATATCATTGCCAAGAGGGCCATTGCATATCCTTTACATATCCATTACATATCCTTTGCATATTCAATACATGTCCATTGCATATTTATATCATCACCACAAGGGCCATTACATATTCATATCATTGCCGAGAGGGCCATTGCATATGCATACATTTCATATCATTGCCGAGAGGGCCATTGCATATTCATATTGCATAAATTTCATATCATTTTCGAGAGCGTCATTGCATATTCATACATATTATATCACTGCCGAAAAGGCCATTGCATATTCATATCATTGACGAGAGGGCCATTGCATAGCCTTTGCATATCCATTATATATTCTTTGCATATTCATTACATGTCTATTGCATATTCATATCATTGCCGAGAGGGCCATTGCATATCCATTACATATAGTTGGACAGGCCTAAGGATGTCTACAAGCCGCCTTTTATCCAAAGTCGGATGATGCACAAGACTTACCCTATGCTATGTGATCAAATGGTTGTAGGGACCGTTTTATTCAGCATGTCATCGGTGTCCAAGAGGGCCACCCTATTTTGAAAATGTTCAATTGTCAAATGGCTATCATATTCAAAGAATTCTTGTTTCCACATCATTATGGATAATCGAGATGGTTACCGTATCAAACAGAAGAATATGCGATTGTAGGGACCATCCTACTCAAAATGTCATCGGTGTCTAAAAGGGCCACCCCATTTTAAAAAATTATTTAATCTTCAATGAGATCATCATATCCAACAACCAAGAAGGTTGTTGTGTCTACTTTTGCAAAAAAATTTATCTTCCAAAACAGGTACAAGAGAAGATTATACTACTTTTTCAGAAATCAACCCATGCGAAGGTACGATCAATGAACTATCTACCCTTTATGAATTGCTTTTTCTACTAACACTCTTGTTATAAATTTTATGGATAAACATCCAAGAGGATGAAATTCTCAAACCAAAATCAAAGGTTTATCCCCAAGAAAAATCATCTCAAAGGGAATAAACAAAAGTATCAAAGAAAGTGTCATACGTATAGTATGACGAAAGTTGCACCAAAAAGGACGCAGCACAATGCGGAGTTGAGATCAAGACACTATCTCTCCATGTGAATTAATTTTATTACTAACAATCTTGTTTCAAGATATTTTTGAGAGCATCCGAGAAGGATGAAAATCTAAAACCAAAACCACAGGTGCGGATGACTCCAAATAGGACTCAACACAACGTGGAACTTTTTCTTAGCAACAAACCAGGACGTAGTTCAGAGAGGAATATCAAACTCTTTGGAGGCGAGCTAAGGAAATTGCCACCACCATCAAACCATACCTCTACCACAAAGCATATGGGTATTTTGGAATGTTTTGGTTTCAATTTCACTTTCCAAGTATTTCTAAACTCACACAGAAGGTAGCTTTTGCTTTCTTTCAAATTCGAGTGACCATACACCTCGAGCTTTGGAGACTATGTCCAGCACAACTGTTCGTCACCCATTCAAATTGGTCTATCACCCGTTCAAATGGCATATCACTCGTTCAAATGACATATTAAATTCAAGATGGGTCATCCGCCTTTCAAAGAGACAAGTTGGGTCATCACCCGTTCAAATGGCATATCATATTCAAGTTGGATAGTCACCCATTCAAATGGCATATTAAGTTCAAGATGGGTCGTCATCCATTCAAATGGTATATCAAATTCAAGTTGGGTCGTCCACCCTTCAACGAGGCAAGTTGATCTGCTACCTTGTTCAAACAAGTATGCAACTTTGCATACTCAGAGTCTCACAAGCTTGACACTGAGGTAATTTTGAAAGAAACATCTAAGGTACGCGAATGTTTTATCTTCGAAAAACCCTTCCCCTTTTATACAAATACAATCCATCCCTTCAACGGATGGAGAGTATTGTCAAAATTTTATCGACGTTTGACATTGTTTTGTGAACATGTCATTTGTTTTCTTCTTCGTCTAGTCAAAATTGGCTACATGTCAATGTCTTCATCCAAAGACTCTTTTATCCTCTATGAATGAAGAGGGGCAGTTGTTGACACCCAATTTTGGACCGATATTTTTAAAATAAATAATTTTGTGCTTTTTATTTGTTAAAGGGCATAAAATTCAATTTTTACATAGTTTGTTCAATTTTAACACAAGTTATTGATAATTACTCTCTTTCTTAAAAATATTAGGATATTTATCAATTTATTATAATTTTTAATTATTGGTTGTCACATATTTGTTTTACACAGTCGTTTTTATAAACAAATGTTTTCTAGTTTTATTAAATCATGAGACATCAATTTTATTTTAAACTCAAACCATATTCTTTTATGGCATTAAATACATTTGTTAATATATTTTTATCACTATCCGTTAAATCATAAAAGATGGAGAAGATATTTTTTGCACCGATACGTTAAATATCCATAGTTTTGGATAAGATCAAATAGTCATTGTTTTGGATAACTCATGATTTTGGATAGCCCATAGTTTTTTAAAACCATGACATTGAACACATGGTTTGGCTCTTGAGTGGTTTTGATTTTTTCTATAAAACTAACTCACTCCCTTCACAATTAATGGTGGTGGAAATTTCTAAATTAGGGTAAACAAATTATATTCTCCCTTTCTTTTTTTGGAAAAAACAGCCGCCACCACCCACTAGGACTCCAATCTCCGATGACACTATCCATCCACTACAAACCACCACTCCCGTTCATTTCTCCAGCTACCATACCACCACCACACCACAACTTTACCTCTCCTCCGTTACAAACCCACTGTCCTACCGTCTATTTTTCCTTTCCTTCACTATTCCTATGAGCTCATTGCTCCGACGAGCTCTCCGCTCCAATTGAAACCACCAACCCACAAACCCCGATCTCTTCTCTCATTCGCGAATATCACCCTCCACAAAACTAGTTCTATCCGTCACAACTCAGGTGATGACTCATCCATCATGAAGCAACAACCACTACCCTAGAGCTCCAACGAAACCAACAAACAACAATTAACCAGCAACCATCAGTTTCGACCATGAGACGGCAGATACAACCACTAACAACCATGAAACAGACAGATCTGGATGGAAAATAATTTCTCCGGTGACCTTTCTTTCTTTTCCCCTTTTATATTCCATATATGCTTAGTGTATGCATTTTTGTCCATTTCCATTTTTTCTAGTTTCTAGTTGCTTGCAAGATTCCAATGAGACTCGTTACGGCTCCATTTAGTTTATGTTTGTTTTAGGCTTTGGTCATTTTGTATGATTATTTTAATTGTTGCTATGGTGGTGATAAGTTTGTTTATTATCTCTTGTGTGTTATAAGCTTCATTGACAATTAGGACTTTCCAGCAGCTTAGTAACATTTTGATTTATTTACTAGTATTAATTTTTGCTCATTCACTATTTATATATCTGCTTTGAAATTATTTCGTGATTGGTTTGATTAAGGGATCTTATCTATTATTTTTATGTCTCGAACTATTTTGATTGTTTTGTCCTTTTACAATTTTTATAAACCGATGATGAACAAGTATTAATACTTGGCCGATGAAGAAATTTTCAGCGATTTCCAAGGACTCCTATGTATATAAGATGGGGTTTACTTTTTTGTTCATTATTTCATTGATTTATTTTGATTTATATTTATTCATTACTAACACTTTTACCAAGTGTTTTTACAGGTACATAGAGCTTCTTCCCGAAGAAGACACTGGAATTCAAAATTCGAGAATCATTTTATTTAACTATAGGCAAATATTAGGCCGCCTTCGTTATTCTTTCTTTACTTTATTTTATACATGTTTTTTTTTTATCTTTCTTATACATACAAATGATTTTTTATTTCCTCCTCAATTGAAAAAATGAGTTTAGCCGGGACCTACCTTTGTGGATTCTGAAGGGTACCTAACACCTTCCCTTTGGAATAACCTGAACCCTTACCTAGAATCTAATTGGTTACGTTGACTAATTTATTTTTAATTAAATTAATTGGTTTCCTAATTTTCCTAAAATTAGGTGGCGACTCTCAAATATTTTTAAATTAAATGATTTTTTGAGTTCTGAAGTTGCGCCTTATGAAAATAGGGATGCGACAGTACCTAGAATGATAAACTTATGATTATTGAATACATTTACCTAGTAGTCATTGATTGTATGTATTGTCTTGATTGTTGTTGCTTGCATCTAATTTTGATTAGATGTTTACAATTTCTTTCAGGCATTATTTATAATTATTGGCTGTATTTTGTGTTTACATTGATGGTACAAATATGATATGTTGTGATATGGGTCAGGTACCACGCCGGTACCAATATAAGATGTTGTGATATGGTGTGATGATGGGTTGGGTACCACGCCAGTATAGATATGATATATTGTGATGATAGGTTGGGTACCACGCTGATATGATGTGATCTTGGTGATGAGTTGAGAAGAGGAAGAGAAGTTGTGCATCTTGAATACATACATTCATCATAGGCATTTGAATGCAAATTTATATTTATAAGTTGATTATGGTTCCTTAAGTGGACCAAGCTATGTTGATGATGTAGCATGGTTTCTTACATGTACCGGTTGTTTGATGAGATATTATGGTTTCTTGAGTAGACCTAGTTATACTGATGATGTATCATGGTTCCTTATATGGACCCGTTGTTTGATGAGATATTATGGTTCTTTGAGTGGACTGATTACGTTAATGGTTATGATTGTCATTACAACAAAATATGAATACGAGGAATGTTTTGGATTGGGTATAAATCTTATTCACCTTTTTATATAGTTATATGCGTGAGGTATATTGTAGTGCTCTTTCTTGTAAAGTTGTTGATATTATCTATTGCCCTTGATGTTTTCAATCCCAATGGTTAATGGTAGTATAATACGGACTGGGGATTGTCTAATGAGAAAATTAATGAGAAGGAAAGAGAGTAGTATAGAAAGTTATCGTAATAAGATAAGTGCATAAGAATGATGGGTTAGATTAAATCCATAAAATATAGTTAGTTAACCACGCCCTAAGGGTAAGTAAATATTGCTTAAATAAAAGAAAGGCGGTAAGGTTGGAAGTTGAAGTAAGTTAAGTATGTTCAGATATTAACATGTATGCTTGTCATGATCTTTTCTTATTTTCTATATTTTGTTATATGTTTCTAACTCTGATCGGCTGATGATACCTACCAATACGTGTGGTTGTGCTCATACTACACTTACTATATCTCCATTTGAGAATATAGCTATGTTGCAGGTCAGGTGGATTTTCTATAGTTACAACAGTGATTATTCTTTAGCAGCTCCAGTCTATCTACTCATACGTGAACGTTGTGTCGTGGGTCATCTTTCTATTTGTTTAGTGCTCTTGTACTGGTTTAGACTAGGTTCTGGAAAGTTGTTTAGTAGAATTCCACAATGAATCTTTTTGTAATAAAGTTTTGTTTTTGAAAATGAAAGGTTATTTATTCATGGATTTGTTATGCTTAAGGTTTAATAATGTCTTCCATAATATTGAATGATTGGGTAGTAAGGGTTCTCCTATCTTGGGTAGAGTTGGGAAAGTGCCCGCACGATCTTGGGGGTTGGGTCTGTCTGGAGGTTGGTCATGTGACAACCCAAAATCTAGGTCATGATGGCACTTATCACGACACTGACTTGATAATTAAGTCAATCACTCAAAATTGAAAGAATACAAATAATTAAGGAAAATAAACTAAGGTGAGACTTCTAGAGTGAAGTCAGACCAATGCGAGACATAAAATAAATAAGTCTGAAAAAAATAACATAAAATCTTTCAAAATCTGGTGTCAAAAGTTTAGAGCATCTAATATAAATTTGAACATCTGAAAATACCACAAAAGTCTATCTCTGATAGAAAGTAAAGACATAAGATAGGATAGAGGAGGTCTGGAAGTCAACTTTGGTCCCTAGAGCAACCCAGTACCTCGATCACAGTCTCCAAAAAGGATAATCATCTATCACGAGTCACACTCATACCCAGATCTGCATCGCAAGGGCATAGTAGGGATGGGTACAGTCCACATATACTCAGTAGGAATCATAGGCCGACTGAGCAAAGTAGATAATAATATAAGTAAAAAAGACTATGAGCACGTCACCTGCAAACAGAAAAGTTTCCAAATAGTAGATCACACTATCTCCACTAACAGTTCTAATATAATACTAAATTGAAACAACACAAACATACACGAAAAATACGTTGAAACTAAACACAAGTCAAGGAGAACTAAAGGAATCACAAAAATCCATATGCAATGCAATGTAACGATGATAATGGGGCAAAATAGTGAAAGTCATCATATGACTTTCTATACACACCTATTGAGCTCGCAGCCCTGCAATAGGACCCATGGGGGTTTCACAACCCATATACTATAACTCATATCTCAATATTAACCCATCTCTCCGTCTCGTGTTCACGGGGAGGTTTTTTTTGAAATGTTCTCTTTTTAAAAAAACAACAACAATGTTCCTCAATGGTACTAGCATCTCATGAATGTATATATCGAATAAGGATGTAATTCCCATAATCAAATCAGTATGAAGATATCCAATCAATTCAATAAGCATATAAGTGAGCCCAGAATCAACTCAATATGTCTGCAATTCATGATTATCAACTCTAATTAGGCACCATCGGAATAAATATACATGTAAGACATCATTAATATCACATCAACTCCTAACTCAGTTTTTTCTATCATGATAAAGGTAATCAATGGTTGATAAGGCCTATAATAACAACTTAAGCCCCCGCACGGGCATCATATTTAGAATAAAGGCATTCAAATGCACATATAAGGCCAATGATGTCAAATAAGGAACCCACTCCAGCAACATGCAATATCAGATATCATAAGTCAACAACTACTGAATATAAGCCCCAACTCAGTCACACAACAGTGATAATAATCTCAAAATATAAAACCCTTAGTTATTTTCCCCACTCATAGCATGCTTTACTTACTTATTAACTACCCAGCTCAATCTGAAAGAAGTTAAGCCATAACCTACCTCAAAATGATGAAATTTGAGCCTAAAGTCCTTCAACATGGAGCTTTTCCCTTTCAAACAGCCTCAAAATCAACTAAACTATATAAATATAGCATCTATGTATTAACAGAACGTCAACAATGCCCATATTGCCCATATTTAAGTCGTGTCTACAACGAACTTAAAAAATGAGTTTGAAAATAAGAGGGGTAAAATTGGAATTTTTCTTTAAAACAAATTCCTCATGGCTATAGGAGTCTATAGAATAAAACCCAAGCAAAAACGAGGTTCAAATCAAAGAAAAACTATTTTTAAGCTTTACCAATAAAAACCTCAAAAATCCATACAAAATCATGATTAAAGGTGTTTTCGGAAATAAGATCAATGGAAAATAGTGGAATTATGAGTTTAGAAGTTACCTACACAAAAATCGATGATGAAACCCTAAAAAATTGCTTTTCCCTAAGCTTGGAAGTCCAAATATGGAGTAAAATCAAGAAAATGGGGCTTTTTATACTGTTCAGTGAACAGTACCTTGCGAACGCGGTCAACCCTTTGTATTTGCGAGGGTCAATGTTGACTGGCCAATAAGATTGGACTTCAAATTTGCAATCAAGGATTTGCGTTCGTAAAGGTCCATGATTTGAACCGTCGCATTCGCGACAGCCTTGTCGCATTTGCGACAGCCTTATCGCATTTGCTAAGAAAGAACTCTGACCCGACCTATTAACCCTTTCTGATTGCGGTCCCACCTTCACATTTGGGATGAAGGAACAATTCCTTCTCTGCATTTGTAGCTAGAGGTCCACGTTCATGAAGAAGAATCTGGCATGCACCAGATATCAGCAAACCAAGTGATTGTGTATACTTTTGAATTCTACGAACGGACCCTCAAAATTTGTTCTGGACCCGACAAAAATAAACCATATATGCTACTAGGATAATTTTGATGTTTTAGACTCAATGGAGACATTGAATTTTCTAAAAAAGATTTTTTTCAATAAATTAACCCCCGGATTTTTCACTATTTTCAAGATGAAAGGGTTGAAATACAATATAAAGGTCCCGAACGCAAACCAACCTTGGAACTAACCCAAATTTGAAATTCCAGATCTGCTGGCATAGTCTAAATCATTATCCAAGACTCAAAATATGAAATGTTGACCAAATTCAACTATTGGCTCGTAAAGCCTCAAAACAACTTCAAATTTGCTCAAATTACTCTCCATCACATCGAGAATCATACCAACCATCCCACACCCCAAAACCAACATGTAGCAACTACGAGAAAGGTCAAAATGGTCAAAATATGTAAAAAGTTAGTTTCACAAAAACATGTCTTTATAGGTCATGATAAGATGGCATCAGAACCCAGATTATTGCTCTCCCAGTACAAGAGCAAATGTTGAGTAGAATTTTATGGATTGGTGTGTTAATATCCACATTAAATCTATAGGAATCTACAGGGTATCTAGGAATCTATCTTATTCTTTTCTCTTCTATCGTGCCATCTCAGTGTTATCTTCCCGAGTTAAGTCCCATTGGTATCTAGCAGATTCCAATCGATATTTCAACTATCATAATTGGGACTAGTTGGTCCCAATTGGTATCTCTCTAAGTTTGAAAGGTTAGATCAAGGTATTCCAACCAGTAGAGGCCAACAAGAAGCATAGGAGTTGAATTGTTATATTGTGAAATTCGTTTGATATTGTGTTAAAATACTTGTGCTTTAAATAATTTTGATTATCGTATGATAGAATGCAATGTGCATTACTTATAGGGATGGTTCTTGTTTGATCATACTATTACCTAGTTGTTTGATTGTCAGACATTTTAAGTACAAGAGATTATTAAGAGTACTATGAGATGAGTGATTGCAATAGGATATTTGGGAATCGTAAAGGTTGGGTATGATTTTGAGGTGTGTCTTCATTTTTGTGATTTGAGATATATATTGATTTTCCATGATTTATGCCTTTATTTTTATTTGGTCCTTGATGATATAATTTGATATCTATGTATGGTCTGATCGTTGATGATAAAAATATCTGGGATCCTTTTATAGTCTAGTTTTGACAATGATATTTGGGATCCTTGTGTGGTTCGATTAATGATAATGATATATATGATCCTTGTGTGGTCTGATAATGATATATATGATCCTTGTGTGGTCTGATAATGATACTGGGGATCCATGTGTGGTCCGATCTTTGGTGATTATATTTGAGCCTGGAGTGCTATTAGGTCATCCTTGTATGAATAATCTAGTTAATAAATTGGCTTATTAGTGATGCCTTAATAAGTGATTGGTTAAACTGAGATGAATTTAGTTTTCTTGCACAGCCTTGGTTATCTAAATGTAAGGTGAATTGTTTAGCTGATGTCACTAATGTAAGGTAAATGGACTAGGCATATAAAAGTAGTTGCTTCCTATAATATGATAAGGGAAGATGGTAATGACTACTTTACTTGATATGGGTAAGTTGAACCTTAACTGTGTGATTAAAAATTATGTAGTTTATTTAGTTAAGTGATTGGAATGATCTTATGAGGGTAACGATGTTGATGTCCTAAAGGTAGACTAAACAATTTTACAAAACCCATGGTGACTATGAATTAATATAATGGCTTAAGTCTTAAGGATACAAATAAAGTGATAGTTAAATAATGTTCATAGTCATAGTGAGGAGGCAGGGCTACTAGACTAACCTTGTAGTTGGATGATTATGGATTGATATTGCACAAATGCTTAGTATATGGGAATAATTATCGGTAAATAGTATCCCTTGAATTTGGTGTGGTTAAGTTGATGAAGTGGGTGAAATGTGTTAGCTTGACTATGGTTGATGATTGTTAGTCGTAGGGTAGAATGAGGGAGTGAAGCTATTATATGTGTTTATCCAAAGTCGTATCCCTCCCGTATATACATGATAATAATTGGTTAGAGTTGCCCCTTGAGTGGTTGAGGTGTGTTGCAGGGCCGAATAAACTAATACAAGTTGTGGTGGAGAATATATGCGATAGTGAAATCACATAGTGGTGTGATTGGTGGTATGGTGATGTTATGGCATTGGTTATGGTGTAAGTATCCCGCTAAACTTTTTCCTAGTATAAGGATGACAACCTCAGAGTAGTGTGGTTTTGGTTAACAATCTGGCATTGTGTGAATTAGTGTTGAATGGTGGATCATGGTGTGTTTATTAGTGGATTTTAGTGGTTAATGTGTTTGAGGATGAGTTTAGAAGGTCATAGAAACTTTCGATGCATAAAATGAGTTGGTAGAACTCTATTTATAGCGATTACCGTGAAAGGGTTAATTCATAATGTTGAATTTTGAAAAGTGTGCTATGAAATGGCCTGAACAGGACCAAGTCCCAAGTTACTGCCTTGGGCCACTGTAGCGAAATTTACCACTCCAGCAGAAAAGTGCCGCTGCAGCGGTACACAATTTTATTCCCCGTTATTTTTGTTGTCATCCCAAATGTTCGTCCATCATAATATCATGTGGTGTTTCGGGTATTATAGATGACCCATTACACAAATTTTATTGCAAATCATATTCTTTGGGTTATAGTGATTGTACTTTGTGCCTATAGCTTAGTAGCCTGTGCTACGTAGGTTGATTGAGTATGCTAAGTTTTGAAAATCTTGCTAAGAACTCTCCTCTTCACCGATGACCGTTCGGGTGGGTAAATTGGTATCTAATGTAACGACCCATTTCGTCATTACTAAAAATATTTATAATAAAGGAATAAGAACCTCATTCATCATAAGTTATAGTACTAACTCTTTAGTATGGTAGTGTATTGGACATGTACTAAGATCATACAATAACCCTAACACAAAGTTAAGTTGAAAGTGTTCCTATCGATTGAGTTTTGAGCTAAGTTTAAACTAGGGTCAACTTAAAATGAGCATATCTCCTAGAATATAAAGAGTTATAGGGTCAAATACCCACCAAATGAAATAGATCTTTGAGTCTTATATTCAATGCATTAGACTGTTTGTTAATCCGCCTTTAAAGTAAAATGTTATGAACGTTTTAATGAACACTATTTAGGCTGAGAAATTTACCGCTGCAGTGGTAACAAACATTATTTAATGCTGATTTTGACGGGTTTTAGCCCCAAAACTCAAATATTTCTTTCCTAAGCCCTAGAGGGGAAATTTGCTCATGGTTGGGGTGAAAATTCTTTGTTGAGGTAAGTTTCTTCCGTCATCTTCTTCGTATTTCAATCCTTTAACATCCTAAAATCCTTAGAACAATCCTTAATGGTGAAATTCTCGTGGGATTGAACCCTAAGTTCATAAGATTTTGGGAAAAACATATTGGTTGGGTTAATATCACCTAGAATCATTTCTAAATTGTTCATTAATGATTCCTAGCATTAATTAGTGATTCTAAAACATGAAATCGGTTGTTGGAGATCTTGAATTCTATAAAAATGGAATCTTTAGCCTTGAAACTCCGTTAATGGAGATGGGTTTAGTATGATATAGCTTGTTAATGGGTAATAACCCTTGTCTAATGTTTTAAAGCATGAATAATGATAGAATTAGTGTGTTGAATTCCCAGAGTATTTTCTTGAAGAGTAATTGATTAATTACTCTTATAACTACTTGTTTCTTAGCTGATTGAGCATTCCAAAACCTGAAGAAACGGAAAGAGCATCCTTTGTGTCTCTTGCTTGTTTCAAGATCTTCGGTCGAGGTAGGTTATAGTTTAATATATAGTAGACATGGTTTAGATGGATGTAATAAATGTAGTTGACGGAGGATTTCATGTCTAGGCCTACGGACACGGAGTTTGGAAGGATAAAACATGGAATTAATGTAATAATAATATAATTATATGTTATTATGTTTTGTGTGGATCCCTTGACTGGTGTTTGTGGTTGTATGACTTACCTGATGGTTTATAGGGCCTGATATATGATTGGGAATAACAATAATGGAAGAATTAAGTGACCTCCTAATCTATAGAGCTAGTCTTTAATACCTTAAAAAGGGTCAACCCAATATTATGTATATTTAGAGTATGAGACAATCTTGCTAGAAGATAGTTAGAAGGATTGATTGTGATAAGATGATGTGATGATATAAATTGATAAGCCAAAGTCAAGTTTGACTAAGTGCTAGAAAGTAAGAGGTGAAAAGGTTGATGACTCTATATGGAATTGTAAGATGAATAGAGAGGAGTAATTGAGTAACCGACTAAAGGGTATAGCATCTTGAACTTAGTGATGAATTGAGTGTAAGGGTTACTAGTTAGTAACTGAATTTACCTATTTTAACAGAAATAAAAGAGAGTTAGATTGGTGAATAAAATAGGATGAAGATTTAGAGTGTAGATATTAACATTGGTGGAATGTGAATTCCTAGATGGATACACTTTGATTGATCTTCAGACCCATTGTGATTGATGATTGGATTTGATAATATTCAATTGAGCAAGTGGTGAATTGGCCTTTAGGCATACTTGTGAGTTCCTCTTTTAGTCGATATTTGTTGTACCTGGAATGATAAACTTGTGATTATTGACTATATTTACTTGGTAGTCATTGATTGTATGTATTATTTCGATTTTTGTTGCTTGTATCTGATTTTGATTAGTTGTTTACAATTGCCTTCAGGCATTACATATAGTTATTGACTGAATTTTACATTTACATTGATGGTACAGATATGATATGCTATGATATGGTTTGGGTTCCATGCAGGTACGAATATAAGATGTTGTAATATGGGTCAGGTACCACGCTGGTACGGATATGATATGGTGTGATGATGGGTCGGGTACCACGCTGGTATAGATATGATATATTATGATGATCGGTCGGGTACCACGCTGGTATGATATGATTTTGGCGATGAGTTGAGAAGGGGAAAAGAAGTTGTGCATCTTGAATACATACATTCATCATATGCATTTGAATGTACATTTATATTTACATGTGGATGATGGTTCCTTGAGTGGACTAAGTTATGTATATGATGTATCATGGTTCCTTTCATGGACTGGTTGTTTGATGAGATATTATGGTTCCTTGAGCTGACTGAGTTATGCTGATGATATATCATGGTTCCTTGTATGGACCGGTTGTTTGATGAGATATTATGGTTTCTTGACTGGACCGATTACGTTAATGGTTGTGATTGTTATTACAGCAAAATGTGCATACGAGGAACATTTTGGATTGTGTATAAATCTTATTCACTTTTGTATACAGTTATATATGTGAGGTATATTATAGTACCCTTTCTTGTAAGATTGTTGATAGTATCTATTGTCTTGGTGGTTGCAATCCCAATAGTTAATGGTAGTATAATAAGGATGAGAGGTTGTCCAATGAGAAATTTAATGAGAAGGATAGAGAGAAGTATATAAAGTTATCGTAGTAAGATAAGTGCGTAAGAATGGTGGGTTAGATTAAATCCATAAAATATAGTTAGTTAACCACGCCCTAAGGGTAAGAAAATGTTGCTTAAATAAAAGAAAGATTCTAAGGTTGGAAGTTGAAGTAAGTTAAGTATGTTTAAATATTAACATGTATACTTGTCATGATTTTTTCTTATTTTCTATATTTTGTTATATTTCTAACCCTGATCGGCCGGTGATACCTACTAGGTCGTGTGGTTGTACTTATACTACACTTGCTATATCTCCATTTGAGGATATAACTATGTTGCAGGTCAGTTAGAGTTTCTATAGGTACAACAGTGATTATTCTTCAGCAGCTCCAGTCATTCTACTCATACATGGATGTTGTGTTATGGGTCATCTTTCCATTTGTTTAGTGTTCTTGTACTAGTTTAGACTAGGTTCTGGAAAGTTGTTTAGTAGAATTCCACAATGAATCTTTTTGTTATAAAGTTTAGTTTTTGAAAAAGAAAGGTTTATTATTCATGGATTTATTTATGCATAAGGTTTAATAATGTCTTCCGCAATATTGAATGGTTGGGTGGTAAGGGTTCTCCTATCTAGAGTAGAGTTGGATAGGTGCCCGCACAATTCGGGGGTTGGGTCATGACATAAAAACACCCCGAGAATAATTTACAATGAATAATGGGCTCAAAATAGACCCAAGAAAAATTAATTTGAGGAGGAAAATCGGGGACTAAGGGAATTGGGCCAATAGGCCAAATAATGGACTGGGTCGGCCGATCGATAACTGCTGCAGCAGTCGACTAACTACTATAGCGGTATCGCTGTAGCGGTAATAGGCAGTCGTCAAGCTGAGGTATTTTTAAAATTCCTCTCTTTTATTATTTCCCCAGGTCTCCCCCTTCCTCCAAAAACACCCTGAAAAACCCTACTCCTCCATCCATGAGATTTTAAAATTCCAAGGTTCATGAGAGAAGTTACGAAGTACACCCAGAGGGAACCAGACGTGGGAATATGTTTAGCACATGTAGGACAACTCACTCCTCTCCATATCAGTATGTTTTGCCTAAGAGGTAAGCTAAGGTTTATTTTGTAGCAACTAAACTTGGGCTAGATGCATTTAAGGTTAATATTAATGTCGGGAGTATCATGCATTAGGCCTTCGGGCACAGGTTTATGATGGATGGACATGTTTAAAAATCCAAATAGGTTTTAATGTGTTGAATTATTTCATATTATATTAGTGTTTGATTGGGATAAGGGATGGATAGGAAATATGGGGCAAATGTACGTAGTTTATTATTTTTTGGGATTGAGTATAGTGAAAAGTTGAATGAGCTAGTTTGAAATTATAAAACAAGAAATTTAAGATGATACGACTAAAGTATAAATGTTATTAATGTTTGAAATACATTAGGGGAAAATGGTATAATCCTTATATCTTAATAGCCATAATTGAGGCTTTCCAGTGTTTAGAAGATGAGATAGTAAGTAAAAAGGTATTGAGGTTAGCCGATTTGCAGTGTAGCATTGCTTGTCATATTATTGTGATCAATGCTTCCTAGAATTTAGGAGGTAATGTGAAAACCAAAGAGGTTGGGACACGGTTAGAGGGGAACTGCAGAATAATATGAACTTGGGTGAAGACAGCCCATAGGGGTATTGGGTAAGGTGTGATTATGATATTTATGTGAAGAATAAGGTCACCAAATTAATGAATTAGACGGTTGATGTAACTATAGACTGAATTGACCCGAGTTGAGTTGTGGACTGACATTGTGACTATCGTTTACATGAATTATGATTTATTGATTTCATGCACACATTCATATGTATTGGGATAATATATTGTGATATAGGTCAGGTGCTACACCGGTACCAATATGATATGTTATGATATGGGTTGGGTACCACGCCGATACGGATATGATATGGGTTGGCTACCACACCGATACATTATGATATTATTGATGATGAGATAGAGAGGGATAAGGAGAGATGATGCACACATCTTGCATACATGTATTCTTGCATGTGTTTGAATGTATTTCTATTTTATTATGCTTTCATGCATGTTCTTGTTGTGGTAAGTGGTGAAAGATTGTACGAAAGTACGTTAGGCCCTAAGGTGGGATGGGTAGGAGATTATGTTGTCCCCCTGAGAAGGTCGGTTGTGATAGAATATGACAGGTAGGGTTCAGAATTTCATGGGATGTGCTATTGTAATATTTGTGATAATGAGTATCGAGGGACTCGGGTGGATGTGGACTAAGGAATTATAGGTATTATAAGAATGGGTCTGTATTGGAGGAAGAGGTATAGGTTTGGAAAATGTGGCCTAAGGATAAAGATATACGAATATATTAAATGACAGGTAGGTCATAGAGATGCTAAGGGTAGGTCATAGAGATGCTAAGGGTAGGTCACAGAGATGCTAAATGTGGGGTAATAAGATGTGTTTAATTTGGGGATTTAAGAACTGGAACTTTACTTGATGTTTTCATATCTCCCTATTTATTATTGATGTTATTTGTTTCTAACCATGATCGGCTGATGATGCTTGCTAGTACGTGTGGTTGTACTGATGCTACACTTACTATATATCTAATCAGGGATATAGCCATGGTGCGGGTTAGTAGGAGTTTCTATAGCAATGATGACGATCACTCAGCAGCAGCTCATGTCCTCTCTATTCTGCATGGATGTTGTGTCATGGATGTCCTTACTCCTTGTTTAGTGCTCTTGTACCAGTTTAGGCTAGGTTTTGGGGAGTCACTTTAAGTTATTCTTCGCACTTACTTTTCATATTTTATGTATTAAAACACATTTTGGAAAGAATTAAATGAGTAATCGTATTCCAACTTTGATTAGTTATTCATATGGTGAACATTATATTGACTAAGAGTATATCATAGTAACTTCCGCATTGGTTAAATCATGGGATATTCAGGGTTTTCCTATTTGGGGTAGCTGTAGGTATGTGCCCGGCACGATCCGGTGGGATGGGTCGTGACAAATATGGTATCAAATCCCAGGTTACCGGTCTCTCAGTACAAAAGCTAATGCTGATTAGAGTCCTATGGATTGGTGTGTTGACGTCCACATCAAATCTGTAGGAAGATACAAGGCATCTAGGAATCTATCTCACTTTCTTCTTACCTATCGTGCCTTCTTAATGTCGTATCCCCAGGTTGAGTTCAAAATGTATCTAGTCAATTCCGATTGGTATCTCATTTGTCACAATTGGGACTAGTTGGTCCCAATTGGTATCTCTTAACATGGAAAGACTGGGATAAGACGCTCAACCGATCGTGGTCAATTAGAAACATAAAAGTGGACTGTTATGTTTTGTTCAATATGGTGCTAAGTATTTGGGATGAGGCAATGATGTGTTGAAATATACTATGTATTTTTGTTGATGGTAGTATATGGTAACTTTGTTGTGATGTTTAACACTCAAATATGATTGTTGGGTGTGTATGTGGTTGGATGGCATGTATCTAAGCAGGCCGGTGGACATAAGGATCGGGTGTGATCTCAAGAGTGTCTTCATTTTCCCGACTTGAGCTATAACTCATCTCTCCGTGATTTGGAGTACTACTTGTCTTCTAGCTGATCCCGTACGAACCACCCAAATGCCTGACTTTGGGGGGAAACTATTGAGGATAGTGAATTGAGTAAGTAAGAAGATTAATGGAAGTGTAACGCTATTTAATTTGGTAGACGAAAATTGTGTTGGTTGTGGTTCGGGGGTAACAGAGTTGCGAATTCAATTTATATGGAGTATAATGAGAGATTATTACGCCACTTGAGGATGCATAAAAAGAGTTTTGCGTAGGAAGAACCTGAGACTAGGTAAAGGAAAAATCAAGGAGGAGCTACTGGAGGCTATCGCTACAGCAGATCTTTTATATCTACAGCGGTACCACTACAGCAGTAAAATTAACTGCTTCAGCAGCTCTAGGCAGTGTCCTGTCAGTTATTTCCCTATTTTAGTAATTTTGCAATTGTTGCGAAGAAACCCTATATTTCGAAGCAATAAAGTGATAAAAAAAATCCATCCAACACGCATTATAAGAAAAGGTGATTATTATTAAAGGGGACGGGAAGGAAAACTGTCTTAAAAGTACAAAAATAAAATTAGTAAATTGTTTGTTACATGCCCCAAATGGGGGAAATCCAAAATACAAAAGCTTAAAAAAGGAAGGGGAATGGGAATAACTAGTTGTCGACACTGTCTTCCAGACTTGAGGCATTCGAGCCCTCCTCCACCAAGCCACTGAGGAAGGAGAATTCCTCAGCATCCTTCTTGGTCAGCTTCGACAATTTCTTTGGGGGAGACGCACAGCCAAACATCACCTGAACTGCCTTCCACATTCTCACAAGCACGCGGTCATGGTAGCGACACTTCTTCTTTTCTTTATTCAGCTCTTCTCAAAGCTCCGTATAAGCTCATTCTAGGTCCCGTGGGGCAGTAGATCTCGAAGGAGACACTCCAAAAGAGGGTAGGTGAGACCCAACTAGTATGCCTCAGACTTTGGCAAGATCAGCTTCCCAACCACCGAGAGATATGGGAGCCTGAGTAGATAGGGAACTCGACCTACCAGCCCACCAACCCAACTGCTCTCACCCTTCCCCCTACCTTCATCTTCTTCTACTTCCTCTCCAAATGCTCCTACCATGCTAGAGGTTATACACCACCTCACAGTCGTCCATGGTGTCTTGGATTTCCCGAGGCACATCCACCCTATCACAGAGTGTGGTAACCAAAGAAGGCATGAAAAGATCTCATGTCGATATCTCCTAAACATAAAAATACCACCACTCATCCACAATCTGAGCCCCACATTCACTCGTATCCTTGCAATGGCACAAACCACCACTATAGCCCAATGCAAGGCCACATCTATGACATTTCCCGAGGGTCATATCCTTCGGGACACCAACTGTAACCATAACTTGGCCCTGTCTAAGAAATAAGTTCTTTTCTTCCCTTTAGCGCTAGACTATCTCACCTAGGCAGCTCATCCTTCCAGTGCCAAGACCCTGACTACCCACTCTAAGTCTGATGCCTAAATCTCCACCTCACAGGCAGCATTGGAAGGGTAAAAGACACCCAAAGTATCATTTACGATGGTCGTATCTACCAGGATCCTCTTGCCTGGGAAACAGACAGTAGGGTGAGGCGTTGACCAGTCTACAGTCCGGATATTGACATAAAACTCCCGAATAACCTCTATATTATGTTGAGGGATGGGCTTGGTAAACATCTCCCACCCAAATACTTTCAATTAGGTGTGGAATCCCGATAGCTCTTCCTTTAGTAGGTCATCATCATGCCCCGATTGAGAAGGAAACCCCTATTATGCAATCCATCTCGTAGAGGTCATGACGTTCTTCATTGGGAAATTGGTGGTAGGTGGGTTGTTGGGCCATGATGATCTTGTAAATGCCATGAAAATAATAAGAACTATATCAGACACCAAAGGAAGGAAGGAGAATTCAAAGTTTTTCAAAAAATGCAAAAAAAAATTGGGGACATACTTCCCAGTACCACTGCAGTGGTTAATTAACCATTGTAGCGGTACCACAGTGGTTGTACTTACTGCTACAATGGTTCATTATCTTTAACCCACAAACCTCCCCTCCCATGGTAGATTTTTTACTTTTCTTCATAATTTTGAAAATTAAGCGTAGATCGGGCTTGGGGAAGTGTGTGTGAACCTTTTTACACTAAAATGGGGGTGTGAAACACCTGAAATCAAGCCCAAATCAAAGGAAACTATTGGAGAAGATGACATTTCTTCTTTCAACCCTCCCATGGCTGAAACCCACCATGAACTATGTTAATCTTATATCCCGAATGCTATAGGAGCATTGAAAACGTAAGAAAACTTAGAATGTCACCCAATATGTTCAAGAACACCACTAAATTCAATTTCAAAAAGTTGCACCTAAAACCACCCTAATTCTCTCTATTCCAACATAATTTTATGATTCTATAAAGAGGAATACGTAAAGTAAGTAGAAGAGTCGAAGAGAATACCTTGAATTCGTTGACAGAGAGAGTTGAGGGAATTCAAAACAATAAAGTGAAAATAGGGTAAAATAAAGTTTTTCCCCTACTTAACTGCCGCGAACTGCTGCTGCAGTAAGTCTTTTTCCTAAACGAACCTCGTCTCGACTTTTTGTTCTCTAAGATATTCAGGTAGTTATTCCAATAGTTAAATATGTGCTCCATCTTGGGGAAAGTGTGGGAATAACCATTGGGCCTAGATTAGGCAATGTGTTAACGGTCACCCATTAGGGAGCATGGATGTATAATAAGCTAGTATATGTTAAGCAATTTTTCTAGTGACTTATTATAGTTAAAAATCCATCGAGCGCTCGTGAAAATGTTCTGACCTCACCCTTAGGGTCATTCCGGGATGAACGGTGGGTAAATTAGAATATAATGTAATGAACCAAACCGTCTTTACACATAAAAACACCTCGAGAATTATTTACGATGAATAAGGGCTCAAAATAGATCAAAGAAAAATTAAATCGGGGAGAAAAATTGGGGACTAAGGGAATTGGGCCAATAGACCCAATAATGGATTGGGTTGGCCTGCTGGTGACCGTTATAGTGGTCGATTAACCGCTAAAGTGGTAAAAGTTTTGCTGCAGTGGTAATAGGCAGTAGCCCAATTGAGGAATTTGTATAAACCCTCTCTTTTATTATTTCCCTAGGTTGCCTTCTTCCTCCAAAAACACCCTAAAAAACCCTACTCTACCAACCATAAGATTTCAAAGGCCAAGGTTCATGAGAGTAGTTATGAGGCATACCCAGAGGGAACCTAATATGGGAATATATTTAGCACATGCAGGACAGCTCACTCCTCTCTATAGAAGTATGTTTCGCCTAAGAGGTAAGCTAAGTTTTATTTTATAGCAACTAGACTTGGGCTAAATGGATTTAATGTTAATAGTGATGTTGGGAGTATCATACATGAGGCCTTTGGCCACAAAGTTAGACGGATGGACATGTTTAAAAATCCAAACAGGTTTGAATGTGTCACACCCCGAATCCCATCGAGACGTGATTGGCACCCGTAGCCGATAAGGCCCGAGAGAACCAAACTGTACTTATGTTCATTCATATGCATGCCATCAGAAACACCCTTATCACGTAGGAGCTTCTAATGCTAACAACAAAATTCATGGAACATGTGACATATTTACATATATGAAACTTGGCCGTTGAGGCCATCAAGTCAAAAACGACATGTACCTTTTACATTTATACACCCACATCCGTCTACAAAAGACTCTAACAAATGCATTGACCAAAATGAACTAAAAGTCGGGACAATTCCCCGCTTTATACAACATGTACAACACCAAAACATATGAACAACTGTGACTCGGAGAAGCCCCGAACTAAATGGAGCTCACCAATGATTTGCAACGACTGGCAACCTACTGTGGAGGCCTACTAGTACCTGCGCCTGCAGCAAGTTAGGTAAATCCCCCAAGAGGGGTTAGTACGAAGAATGTACTGAGTATGTAAGGCTCAAATGAAACTGTATGATATGTGAATATGCCAATGAAGTCAAATTCAAATGCATAACCAATATGGATAAGTCACTATACAAAACTTTGGAAACCATGTATATTGCTTTATTTACTTTCTTTGTTTCTTTGATTCTATGATTATTCATCTTTTCCTGTGACCTGTGATACCCAGGCCCCGACTGAATAGTGGGTTTTAACATAACATGATGTTATGTTGGGATCGGATCGAACTAGGCTTATGCCTCTAGAGCAACCACCCATGAATCAATATATATCGGGATCGGCTCGAGCTAGGTTATTACCTCTAGAGCTGCCACCCATTAATCAACTTATCAGGTTCAGCTCAAGCTAGGTTTTTACCTCTAGAGCTACCCCCTATCAGGATCGGTCCGAGCTAGGCTTATTCCCCTAGGACTTCCCCCTGATCCAACAATCTCGGGATAGGCTTGAGCTAGGTATTTCGCCCCCAAAGCTACCACCCATACTTGATCATTAACCACATATTCATTGCTTCATTCATTACTTTAAGATTGATACAATGATAGTCATAACTTTGTTTGAAGCTTTGGATCAATAATCAATGAGTGAAAGACATATGAATAAACATTTTTGGAAACATAGTCTTATTGAAACATAACACTATTATAGCCATTAGACAATAATTAATGAACAAGATACATGAGCATAACCACTATTGGATCATTGGAACACAATCTTATTGGGTTTTTGGAACACTATAAATGAATATGAGACATGAGATTCACAATTGATCAATGAGTAGGAAACATGTGATAATAGCCATTGATAACCGGGAATAGGATACCTTAGCACATTTCGGAATAGGACAAGTGTAACGTCAATGTGAATTCTATATGCTGCAGAAATATACGGACCAAGTAACCTTACATACCTTCACTTCCAAGTATGAATACACAAGCCTATGTATGAACACAATAGTCCAGCTTCTTCCTTACGTCTTACTCTACAATACAAGTACATATCGGAACTTACATTAGCAACTAGTTACTATACAGGCGTACAAGACGACAATGAACTATATGACTGTCGTATAACGTCATGTCATCCTTTACAATACAATCCAATGCATTATCATATCAACAACACCATAACATTACGCACATTGACCAAGAGATCATACATCGATAGCATTTCACACCATACTTACCCCTTACGCTTTTCTCTTTATCATTCCGTCATAATTTCTCCTTCATAACAACATATGAACAACCATCCATACTTAATATAATCCAACACACCTCCATACGACACTTTAAATTCATTAATATGATATCACAAGTTGATAATTACATCCAAAAAGGGTATAGGGGCCTTCGGGGATCGACTAGATGCGAAAACATACAAAATGAAAAACTGGGCTGACCTGCGCAGCCACCTGCACCCGTAGGTGGCTGACCTGCGCAGCCACCTGCACCTGTAGGTGGCTGACCTGTGCCCGCAGGTGACCTTTGGCAGATTCCAGAGGCACTTGCGTTGGCATCTGCGCCCGCAGGTGCCCTCGTCTGCGGGGGCGGATGCCCGTTCTGGTCCGAAATGGACTCTTTTGGATCTTTTAATGCCATGAATGGTCCATGATCATAACAAAACTTATTTTGACATATTTTTTATCATCTTGAACACCAACAACCATCCATGGTTTCACAACACACATAACAACACCCAAAACTACACTTCACGGTCAATACGTCACCAAAACCATAGCCAATTTCACAATAACAATCCCAAACATTATAAACAAGAATAAAACAATGTAAGACTATGATCAAATACCACAAGTCAATATTTACTCCATCAATTTCACTTCCTTCAAAACCACAAATACATATTCAAGTTTACAAGACAAAATCATCCTCCGATTTAGCAAACATGTAACATTTCACACCTTGTGAACTTCTCAATACTCCACCAACATAACCAACATAATATAAACCATCTCTCATGCATAAAATATATTAAACTATCATAATAAACACTTACCAAGTCTTACAAGTTGATGATCTTGGCCACAAAGAGATGAGAGCTTAGGGTTTGTGTGAGAAAAAGGCTTTGGATATTCTAAAAGAAATATGAAAGTCCAAATGGAATAAAAATCTGATTTTCTCTTATTTATATAGTCCCTTTATAATGAACCTCATCCACACACTTGGTGTGTTTACTTGGTCAATGGAAGACTAGGCAAGAATGGGTCAAATTCCGACTAAGGCCATGTCTTTCTATGGTTTTTGGGCTTCATTTTGGGCCCAATTGTACAAGACTTGTTAATGCCCACAATTTAATACATAATTCACCAAATTTCTCATGTTTCCATTTTTCCATAAATATTACGGTAGTCAGCTAGACTCAGAAACGCACGGGGTGTTACGGAATGTGTTGAATTATTTCATATTATAGTAGTGTTTGATTGGGATAAGGGACGGATAGGAATTATGGAGCAAATGTGCATAGTTTATTATTTTTTGAGGTTGAGTACAATGGAAAGTGGAATGAGATAGTGTGAAATGGTAAAAATGATAAATTTAAGAAGACACGACTAAAGTATAAATGATATAAATGTTTAAAATGTGTTAGCGGAAATGGTATAATCCTAATGTCTTAATAGCCATAATTGAGGCTTTCCAGAGTTTAGAAGACGAGATAGTGAGTAAAAAGGAATTGAGGTTAGCCAGTTTGTAGTGTTGGCATTGCTTGTCATAATGTTGTGATTAATGCTTCCTAGAATTTAGGAGGTAATATGAAAATCTAGAGGTTGGGAAACAGTTAGAGAGGAAGTGTAGAATAATGTGAACTTGGGTTAAGGCAGACCCATAGGGGTGTTGGGTAAGGTGTGATTATGATATATATATAAAGCATAAGATCACCGAATTAATGAATTAGACGGTTGATGTAAGTGTAGACTGAATTGACTCGAGTTGCGTTATGGACTGACATTGTGATTATCTTTTGTATGAATTATGATTTATTGATTTCATGCACACATTCATATGTATTGGGATGATATGTTGTGATATGGGTCGAGTACCACGCTGGTACAGATATGATATATTGTGATATGGGTCGGGTACCACGTCGGTACAAATATGATATGGGTTGAGTACCACGCTGGTACATTGTGATATTGTTGGTGATGAGATGGGGAAGGATAAGGAGAGATAATGCGCATATCTTACATACATGCATTATTTAATATGTTTGAATGTATTTCTATTTTACTATGCTTTCATACATGTTCTTGTTATGGTAAGTGGTGAAAGATGGTACGAAGGAATGTTAGGCCCCTAGGTGGGATGGGTTGGAGATTATATTATGTGGTCCCATTTAGAGGATCAGTTGTGGTAGAATATGATTGGTAGGGTC
Organism: Capsicum rhomboideum; assembly: GCA_031232105.1. NCBI lineage: Eukaryota > Viridiplantae > Streptophyta > Magnoliopsida > Solanales > Solanaceae > Capsicum > Capsicum rhomboideum. The sequence goes on along the minus strand of CP124719.1, from coordinate 105,596,303 downwards.
CGAATTTTCATGGGATGTGTTATTGTGATATTTGTGATAGTGAGTATCGAGCAACTCGAGTGAATGTAGACTAAGGAATTGTAGATATTATAAGAATGGATCAGTATTGGAGGGAGAGGTATAGGTTTGGAATAGGTGACCTAAGGACAAAGATATACGAAAATATTAAATGACCGGTAGGTCATAGAGATGCTAAGGGTTGGTCACAGAGATGCTAAGTGTAGGTCACAAAGATCCTTAAGTGGAGGTCACAGAGATGCTAAGTGGAGGTCACAGAGATTCTAAGGGTTGGTCACAGAGATGCTAAGTGGAGGTCACAGAGATGCTAAAGGTGGGGTAATAGGATGTGTTTAGTTTGGCGATTTAAAAACCAAAACTTTACTTGATGTTGTGATTTGTCCTTATTTATTATTGTTGTTATTTGTTTCTAACCATGGTCGGCCGATGATGCTTGCCAGTACGTGTGGTTGTACTGATGCTACACTTACTATATCTCCAATCGAGGATATAGCCATGGTGCAGGTTATTTGGAGTTTCTATAGCAGCAATGTCGATCACTCAGCAGCAGCTTATGTCCTCTCTATTCTGCATGGATGTTGTATCATGGATATCCTTACTCCTTGTTCAGTTCTCTTGTACAGGTTTAGGCTTAGTTTTAGGGAGTCACTCGTAGTATTCTCCGCATTTACTTTTCATATTTGATGTATTAAAACACATTTTGGAAAGAATTAAATGAGTAATAGTATTCCAACTTTGATTAGTTATTCATATGGTGAACATTATATTGACTAAGAGTATATCGTAGTAACTTCCGTATTGGTTGAATCATGGGATATTCAGGGTTCTCCTATCTGGGGTAGGTGTAGGTAGGTGCCCAGCATGATCCGATGGGTTGGGTTGTGATAATAATTCACTTTTAATACATAGAACAGTTGCTATAGATGGTAAATACTTTCTAAATATTATATATCTAGGTAATAAATTAAAAGTATATTTAAAAGCAGTAAATATTTTATAAAAAAATATTCAAATAGGTAATTTTTTTGAAAATTAAATCGACCGGGCTGGCACCCAGATTGGTTAGGATTATACGGTGGCTATTTTGTCGGATTAAATATAATGCTGTTTATTTTAATAAGTTTTTTCATGAATTCATGTCTTGCACGATAGAAAGTGAAATAATATATAGTTGAAATATTTAAACAAAAAAGAGATGCCTTTATAACAAGTAATTCCTACATGACAAGTCCTTAATTATTTATCACCTATAACAATATTTACTATTTTCATTTTCTCAATCTATAATCAGAATTGTTGGAAAAATAAAAAACACATAGCAAATATAGATGCACTTCATTTCTTAAAGATAGACAAAACTAACCAAAAAAAAAAACTAAGTATATCCAGCCATCCAAGCTACTTAAAACACAAAAGTAAAAAACAAAAACAAGGAACAGGCCTTCAAGCACAAAAATAAGAAACAAGAAAAAATTGAGATGCTCAAAATTAAGAAACGAAACAAGGAATAGGACTTCAAAAACAAAAATAAGAAACAAGAAAAAATAGAGCTACCGAGCAGGGACTCATGGTATTCCGATACTTTATCTTGGAGGCAAGCTCATTTTGGAAGGGCATTTATGCAAATGGTTTTATTTGTGACTAAGACTAAAACAAGAATGACTATACCAGCTCTAGATAGCATGGTGATAGCCCAGATGACCACCTTGTACCATTTTTTGGTCACATGAGATAACAAAGTCAGGCTTGCCGCTACACGGATGGCCTCCATCCGATTGGTAAAGTCTTGCAAAATTTCACCATTTAAAAATTGATTAGCCAAATGTATAAACTCCACAACATAGGCCATCAATTTCCTTTACCTAACAATTAGATCAGGCAAAGTGATTGCCAAGATCTTTAAGTTTGGACTTGGTCAACAAGAAAGCGATCAACAATGCTTTCCCTTGGACACCAATAGAAATATGATGTATGTATATTGTTTTCCATTTATAAAATTGTGCCCAAAAAAAGTACCATCCGCCCGTTCATACCAAAAATGAAACCATCCAATAACAAGATGAATTTAATCAGCTCGTCCATCTCACCGTGTAACTTTGTGTCATCGTACCTTAGTTTTGAGAGACGATTTTTGAGTCCCATCAGTATGTTTTCTGCTTGATTTTATGCTAGTAGATGTGGAACTCCTTTTATTTGTATTTCAGCCATTTTTTGTGATTGAGTTAGATTTATGTAATATGGAGGCAAAATGAAGAGTATTTATAGAACACCAAATTAGGGGGAAATTTTAGAATTTGACAAGAACAATCTAGAGAATTAATTGTCCTTTACTTAATTTCTTGCTAGTATAAAGATCTTTGGTGTTGTCGTTGTCTTTTGCTTGTTAGTACAAAATATTTGGTGTTGTTGATGTTCTAGTTAGAGAGAAGAAAAAAAGATAATTGAAGGGCGAGTTGTCATTGTTCTGGTAGTGAATAGAAGAAAAAAGAATTGAGGGGTTTTGTAATGACCCTTTTCGTCATTACGGGTAAGTCAATCGTGCAAAATTTTGGGTTAAGTTTTTCCCCGAAATGAAAGTTTAAAAGTTCAATCTAGGCTAGTTTCAAAATAAATCGAAGTGATATCTGGTCTAGGAAAATTGAGAATGGATTGGGTAAATACAATAAATTTAGCTTAGTTTTATGTTAGCTAACTCGTTAAGGAATCCGTAGGACATTTCGGAAGTGAATTTGGGTGAGTAGAATGAACTTGACGTAAAGAGGTAAGTCCAGGATGTCATGGTTTGAAGATGTGTTGTGAAAAAGGCAAAACGTAAAGAATTTTCAAGTTTCTGCCTCGCCACTCTCGCTATAGTGGGTGGTATATCGCTATAGCGGGGAAAAATTTCTGCTATAGGAGAAGTCAACTCCAGTCAATCTTGCTATAGCAGGCGACATTGCTATAGAGGGATCAGGTCGCTATAGCGGGGTAAATCGTTGTAGAGCGGTCACCTCCAAAGTGCCCAAAGGTAGCTAAAGCAACCAGGCCTTGGCTGGCCAGGTTCGCTAAAGCGTTCCAGGATCGTTTAAGCGGCAGTCACTAAAGTGACGTCTAGCCACTAAAGTGGTCCCTTGGCCACTAAAGAGGCTGCAACAGATAACTTGGTACCAACCAAGTTCAACAAGTCCCAACAGACTCCGATCGGGTGCTCGGGATTGGTTCGGAATCCCATTATCACAAACAAACTATGCTACCCTATCAAATTCAACATTTCGGACTCAACAGTGCCATCAAAATTTTCAACTAGGGTCATTTCGATAAAAAGTAGGTCCCATACCCTAAGGAGCCTTTTTAGCCAAATTTCTCCCAATAGCCCAGAACAAGTTCAAAAGCCTCAGGACCCGGACCAAGGGTCCTCCAACCTAAAATCGACATTCTAGAGCTGATGACACTTTTAGAAATGGCATCTTTTACCTGAGGTTTTGTCCCTAGACCCATTCTTTAACTTCAAAAGCTCCAAAATAGGGAAATAGCTTTAAGTACCAAACGAACTACCCGGTAACCAAACTGTCAATCCCAGCAAGTCAAAAATGACCTGGAGCAGCTGTAGGAAAACTCTAAATACAGTAAAAACACAAAAATATAGAAAATGACCTAGAGGGTCATTACAATATCCACTACTAAAAGGACTTTTGTCCACGAAAGTAAAGGATCAAGATGTACCTAAAGGCTTGAAGCAGGTAGGCATACTGGGTCCGTATATCATGCTCGATCTCCCAGGTAGCCTCCTTGACTGGATAGTGTCACCACTGATCCTTAACTACAGGAATGTCTCTAGAGTGCAATTGTCTGACATCTCTGGCCAAAATAGACACATCCTCCTCTGTAAAGGTCAATCTCTCATCCAATTGAACTAAGTTCTACCAAAGCAAGTGAGACTCATCTGGAATGTAGCGCCGCAACAAAGATACATGAAAAAGTGGATGGATAGCTAAAAAGGCTGGAGGTAAAGTTAACTCATAGGTTACCTCCCCAACTATCTGTAGGATCTCAAATGGTCTGATATACCTGGGATTGAGCTTGCCCCTCCTCCCGAACCTTATCACGCCCTCCATGAGAGATACTCGCAGAAAGACTCGGTCACCATCTCTAAACCTCAAGGCACAAAGTCTAAGGTCAGCATAACTCTTCTGTATGCTCTGAGTTGCTCGTAGTTTATCCCGAATCACCCAAACCTGGTCCAAAGACTCACAGAGCAAATATATACCACAAGGCCTAACCTCAGAAGTCTCAAGCCAACCAACTAGAGATCGACAATGCCTACCGTACAACGCCTCGAATGGAGCCATCTGAATACTCAAATGGTAGCTGTTATTATAAGCAAACTCTGCCAAAGCTAAAAACTAGTCCCACTGACCTCTAAAATCCAACACACAAGCACGGAGGATATCCTCTAAAACCTGAATAGTCTGCTCAGACTGCCCATCAGTCTAGGGTAAAAAGCGGTGCTAAGGTCAACCTGGGTACCCAACTCTTCCTAAAATGTCCTCTAGAAGCTAGAAGTGAACTGAAAGCCTCGATCTAAAATAATAGACACGGGTACCCCATGAAGTCAAACCACCTCTCGAATAAAGATACGAGCTAACCTCTCGGCATTATAGAAAGTCTGAACAGGGATGAAATAGGTAAACTTGGTCAATTGATCCACGATGACCTAAATTCTATCAAAACCATGAGAAGTACGAGGCAAACTACCTATGAAGTTCATAATAACCTGCTTACATTTCCACTCGGGAATGGGTAGCCTCTGAATCAATCCACTAGGTCTTTGATGCTCGGCCTTCACCTGCTGACAACATAGGCACTGAGCCATAAACTCTGCTATCTCTCCGCATACCACTCTACCAGTAATCCTACCTCAAATCCCTATACATTTTAGATGTCCCGGGGTGAATAGAATAACTGGAGCTATGAGCCTCTTGAAGTATCAACTAAATCAAATCTCCTACCCTCAAAACATAAATTCATCCTTCAAATCTCAAAACACCTTTAGAATCTAAGGTAGCCCTCCTAGACTCACCCCTAAACATGTGTCCTTGAATATTACAAAGCCTGCCATCCTTAAGCTGACAACCTCAAATATGCTCCAACAAGGTAGATCTGGCCTCAACACTAACAAAAATCCTCCTAGGGTCAGAATAGGAGATATCGTATTCCAGCTTAAGGCGACTACCACATTCACCTTGCACAGATGGTATAGAATAGAGATATCATAGTCCTTTAGCAACTCAATCTATCTATGTTGCCTCGAATTAAGCTCCCTTTGGGTCATAATGTACTAAAGACTACATTAGTCAGTGAAGATCTTACAACGAACACCATACAAGTAATGCCTTCAAATCTTAAGTGTGAAAACTACCGCAACCAACTCCAAATCATGAGTAGGGTAGTTGCGCTCGTGCACCTTTAGTTGCCTCAACGTATATGAAATATCACGACCCCACTGCATCAGAACACACCCCAAACCAACACCAGAAGCATCACAATAGATGATGAACCCCTAGTCCTTAACTAGAAGAGTCAAACTAGGAGCTGAAGTGAGCAAGTCCTTGAGCTTAAGAAAGTTTGCCTCGCAACTCATGGACCACTAGAATGAAACCTTCTTCCTAGTCAACCTGGTCATAGGGGCTACAATAGTAGCACATCTCTTGTCGAACCATCGGTAGTAGCCTGCTAACCTAATGAAACTTCAAACCTTAGTAGGAGACGTAGGCCTAGCCTAATCATGAATAGGCTCAATCTTCACCGGGTCCACCATAATACCATTCTTGGACACCCGTGCCCCAAGAAAGCTACAGACTCAAGCCAAAATTGGCACTTTTAGAATTTGGCATAAAGCCTATGATCTCTCAAAGTGTGGAGCACAGTCCTCAAATATTGTTCATGCTTCTCCCTACTCCTCAAATATACCAGAATGTTATCAATGAAAACAATCATAAAGGAGTCCAAATAAGGCCTGAAGACGCGGTTCATCAAATCCATAAATGTTGTTGGGGCATTAGTTAACCCAAAAGACATCACGAGGAACTCATAATGGCCGTAACAAATCCTGAAGGTTGTCTTAGGGATGTCCTCAACCCTAATCCTCAACTTATCAAATCAATATTAGAAAACACTATTGCACCCTAAAGCTGGTCGAATAAATCATTGATATGATCCATGGGATACTTATTCTTCACTGTCACCTTATTCAGTTGCCTGTAGTTGATGCACATACGCATAGAACCATCCTTCTTCTTCACAAACAGAACTAGAGCACCCCAAGGCGATATACTCAGTATGATGAAACCCTTACTTAGAAGATACTGAAGCTGAATATTTAGCTCTTTTATCTCGGTGGGAGCCAAATGGTAACGAGCCATAGAAATAGGTCGCGTGCTCAGCTCGAGGTTAACAGTAAACTCTATATCACATTCAGGAGGAAGGCCAGGTAGGTTGATAGGAAAAATATCAAGAAAATCATAAATAATAGAAACAGAGCCAAGTGAAGGACTCTCAACACTAACATCCTGAACATACGCAAGGAATGACTCACAACCCTTCAATACCAGTCTCCTAACCCAAATATAAGAAATAATCCATGTAGGCGCATGGCGAAAATAACCCTGCCACACAACTGGGGATATTCCAGACATGGCTTTGATAACGATCTTGGCAAAGCAATCCAAGACCGTATGATAGGGGATAACTAGTCCATGCCCAAAATCACGTTAAAATCCACCATATCTAACATAATGAGATCAACTTGAGTGTCAAACCCTCAAACAATCACCAAACATGATATATATACCTGACCCACTACTAAAGAATTCCCCTCGTGGGTAGCTATATGCAATGACACAAATAACAACTCTAAAGACAAACCCAACCGCGGTGCATAATAAGAAAAAATATACAAATATGTGGATCTAAGATTAAATAAAGCAGGAGCTGACTGCTGGCATACTAAAAGCAAACCTGTGATCACAGCATCCAAAGCCTCAGCCTCTGACCAATCAGGTATAGCATACAAATAGCCCTGCCCACTACCGAACTGGGTGCCTTCATAACCACCTATCCTACTTGCCTGAGGACAACCTCTAGAACACTGGGGACAACCCCTGTGACCCTGAGCACCACCCCTAATGGGTGGCGGCACTGATCTAATCGACTGAGAACTCTGAACTAAAGGATTAATTAATCGGCACCGGGGACACTCTCGAGAGAAATGACTGATGACCCCATACTCATAGCAAGACCTTAGCACTCTGCTCTGTCTAGAAGGTTCGACTGATCCAAAATGTCCACCTTGGCCTGAAGACCCTGACTGAACACCCCTCACTGGCTCACTACTACTCTGACTACCCAAACTACCATAATTGGGCTGACCCCTATTTGAGATCTGAAGTACTGCTTGAACGAGCCTATTAGGCTGACCCTAGTGCAGATAAGGCTGATGCTAGGGGTACCTACCCTGAAATTCTCATCCTCTGAACTGTGAGCCTTTGTGGCTCCCACTTTAACTACCCTGATGATGCGGTCTTTTACTGCTGCCCCCTTAGGCCTTGTGATCTATCTCTTCTATAGTATAGACATGGTCAACAATCTCGGTAAATGACTTCCCCAAAGTCACTAAACTCTGAGTAGCCCTACGAAGCGGTAAATTTAACTCTCTAACAAAACACTAGATCCTCTCATACTCTGTAGGTAAAATCATAGTGGCATGCTTGGCCAGCTCGTGAAACCTCGCCTCATACTCAGCCACCGTCTTAGTACACTACCTCAATCCAAAAAACTCATATCTCAGTTGCACATACTGTGAGGCATGTACTTCTCCAAGAAAGTCTCAAAGAACTGAGTCCAAGACACAGGAGGAAATCCAGCTGGCCTGGAGTCAAGATAACCTCTCCACCACTATCTTGCTGCCCTGTAAAGCTGATAAGTCATATAATCCACTTCACCCAACTCAACCAACTCCAAACTATGCAGCCTCTCCTCACAACTGGTAAGGAACTCAAAAGCATCCTCTCCTGGGGCCCAGGAAAACCTAGGTGGAGTCAATCTCAGATATCGGCCCAACATCTTCTACTCATCTGCGGTTATAACTGGATACTGGATGCGCTACTACTAGCTGTGAAACTACTGGTACTGGCAGAACCTCTGCTTTAGGGGCCACAGCTGTAGGCTGCACCCCTAAACCAATACCACCCTGGGCTGCTGTCTGAGCCCCATCTGTCGTTGGACCACCAACTAACCCTAATAACTAAACCAATACATCTCTAAGAACTGCGAAAGATATAAGCTTGGGTAGGGCATGGGCTACCCCTGGTCCACCTTCTGCTGTGTTGGCGGAAGCTTTGGCATTTTCTCTAGCTCACGAGAAATAAAAGGATTTGGTGATGGCTCTCTAGCCTAATCTCTAGCTGGGGATTCATCTCTAATCTGTCCTCGATCTCGAGGTCAACCTTTGCCTCTAATTGGAACTCTAGCAATAGGGTCGGGGTACTGATCCCCGATTATCGTACCTTGCATCCTAATCATTTGTGAAAGAGTGAAACAACAATAAGAATTTGGAAAGCAACACAGATATAACGTACAAAAGTGAACCAAAAAGATAAGATTTTCCTAAAAATATCCTATTGCCTCCCGAAGATAGGATACAAATATTTTTGTATCGATCTGTGGGACTCTACTAAACATCAACTCTCGTACCAACAATATCGGTGATCCTAGGCTCTGATACCAAGATGTAACGACCTAATTTCTCATGTCTTGATGGCACCTACTTCAACCCACCAGTAGAAAAGCCAAGCCATAGCCCGGAATGGTAACTAACGGGCTAACGGGCAGAAGTTAAATGAAAACAAGAATGAAACCAATAACAATGATAGCATAGGCAAAAGCAGAAGAGATATACATAAATATAACATGTTGTACAAGAGAGAGAGAGGACAAAATGAAAAAAATGATTCCCTCCTAAGACCTAGTAAGGTCGGTATTAGAGCCACTACGACCAAAACCAAGAGTACTAGACAGTATACAAAATATACATTTATATACAGTAGTCTCAGAAATATAAAAAATTGTAACTGAAATAGATGGAGGGGGATCATCCTCGGACACTAAAAAGCTCACCCCATCTCTGGATCAGTAGATGGGCCTGAGGATAACGTTAATGTTGGTGGCTCATACTCAAATCTGTATTAGGGAAAAAATAAAGAAGTACAGTATGATGACCAAAGCAACGGGTACTAAGTAGGCATCATCGGCTGACTGAGCTCAAAGGGAGTAAAAGCATAATAAGGTGCAAGAGTGTAAGCTAAGTCAACAGTAAAAAAGGTAGACATGTAAATATCGACTGTACTAAACAAGTGCAATAATGGAAATAAATACCTCAAAAATTAGATAAATGAACTAACTACAACCTAAGTGGGCCCTCATAAGCCCAGAAGGCACACACAAGAAGACAATTAACCCTATCGAGCCCCCATAAGCCGATGAGTATAGACAAGAAGAAGTTAAGGTAAGAAACATAAATAACCTACAACTGAACCGATCTCTAGTAACTTTATGAACCCAAATCCATGCTGAAAATCTAGGTATGTACCGGGCTTGAACCAAAACCAATGGCTAGTAACAAGAGGTTAGATACTAAGCTCGAATCAAAAATAGAGAATAATAACAAGAGGTCGAATGGTGCATACGCAATCAAACCAATACCACTGCCAAAACTCCCATTATCAACCATAATTAACAGCAAAACATACCAACTGTAATCATAGACAGATGCTGAACTCGAATCGAAACTCATAGTAACCAAATCGTAACTAGAAATTGGTGAACCTACAAGAAGCCAACCTCAATCGTAAACTAATGCCAACTCATACCGAAACTCATAAATAGTAACCATAACCATAACCAGTACCAGTATCATTCCAGAACTCATAATAATAGCAATAATGCATATACCGGACTAAAACTATAACTAAAATGCATTTATTTAAAAATATAAGCATAACTAGCCAGCGAGAAGAAATTCAAGGGTTTTAGGCCTATATCCAAACCATAAAGTCATAAATACCAATCTCATACAGATAAGTCCACCAAGGTAAGGTGGGTACCTATTTACTAGGTTAAGAGGTGTGATTCAGGGTCAGTTACTACTCTACTCGGGAAAAAAGAGCTAAAACAGGTCAGAAATCAAGTCTAAGTCAAACCCAACCCAAGGTAATAGCCCAACGTATTAGCCAGGAGTCTAACTAAGCCTAAAGGAACTCCATATCAAATAAACTATCTAGAAAGGGTGTTGGGGCCCACTACGGGATCTCGATAACCAATCCTAGGCGAGAACCTACTCGGGTCTAGCCTAAGGTTTCCCATTCCTATATCTAGGTACTAATAGCACTAATCCTAGCCCTAAAGGATGATACTACACTATATTAGGGGATAACGGGCCTGAAATCTACCAAAAGGGGCCCTAACCAACTAAGTAAGGCATAAAACTGCTAAAACAATAACCAGGCTAATACTACCTACCCAAAACTAGTACAATAGTACACTAATACCATAAATAAGCTCAATATAATAGGAGGGTAAGCCTAGCCTACCTGGACGGCATAGAACGCTCGTTGAATCCTCTACACCAGAGTTTTCCCCTTTTGAAAGGCCTTCGAGAGCTGCCACGCTATCAAAATAAAATTCTATGCGTCAAGACAAGAAAATTGATACCTATATTGCGTCTAAATGCTTTGGTTCAAAAATTGGACTAAAAATCCCACTGAGGCCCGCTTATGGAGTTCTAAAATTAAAATAGTCACAGCATCCCACGCAGCTCAAGAATCAAAAGCCACATAAATTTAGGTGAATTCAAGCTCTAACAGTCCCCAAATTAGTCCCAACAACATCAAGAAGTTTAAGAATAAAATCAGGGAATTAAGCTAGAAATTGAGCGAAACTTACAGATATTTTAACAATCACGTGCCTACCAACACGGCCCCACACTGATTCCCCGCACCAGAATATGATCTCCTCACAGTTTTCAAGCTTACAAGGGACTCAAATAAAGGCTTTTATAATTAAAAAAATGGCTGGAATATGAAGGATATGATGTTTATATAAACAATGATTGGCTGCTTAAGTGGCTAAATGACCGCTAAAGTAACCAGGCCTTAGCTGGCCAGGCTTGCTAAAGCGGTCTAGGGTCGCTTAAGCAGCTGCCACTAAAGTGATACCTAGATACTAAAGCGTCTATCGCTAAATTGGTCCCTTGGCTTCTAAAGCGGATGCACCAGATAACTTGGCACCAACCAAGTTCAACAAGTCTCAACGAACTCCGACCGGGTGCTCAGGATTTGTTCAAAATACTGTGCTCACAAACAAACTATGTTATCCTAACAAATTTGACATTTTAGACTCAACGACGCCATCAAAATTTCCAACTAGGGTCATTTTGATAAAAAGTGGCTCCCACACCCTAAGGAGCCATTTTAGCCAAATTTCTCCCAATAGCCAAAAATGAGTCTGGAAGCCTCGAGACCTAGATCAAGGGTCCCTTTAGCCTAAAATTGACATTTCAGAGCTGATGAGACTATCAAAAATAGAATCCAAGGTTATTTACCTGAGGTATTGGCTCGAGACTCATTCCCTAACTTCAAAAGATCTAAAACAGGGAAATAGCTCAAAAAACCAAATGAACTGCCCGATAATCAAACTGTCAGTACCATAAAGTCATAAATGACTAGGGTAGATGTAGTAAAGCTATAAATGCAGTAAAAGCATGAAAAGTAGAAAATGACTTGGAGGATCATTACAATTATGGGGCTACTATTATAGCAGAATAATTCCCGTTGTAGCAGGAGTCAAAGCCGATTAATTCCCCTATAGTGGGTTGCTTCTACTATAGCGATGACGCTATAGTGGAATTGGATTGCTATAGCGGGTTAAATCGTTGTTTAATGCAGAAATTCCCCAAAAATAGTTTATTGTTTCTAAACATATTTTGGGAAGGGCTCAGGCGATTTGGGGTGATTTTCACCTATTTTCCACTAGAATTCTTCGTAAAGGTAAGTTATTTATTCTCATTAACTAGTTTTTTGATTTCTAAACCTTAGAATTTCTAGTTTACGGGACTTGGGGAGGGTTTAACTTGACCTAGCTGAATGTTATGGTGCAATAGGGTAAATTAGGTGTAAAATCTTTGGGTTTTCATTAAAGGTTGATTGTTTACTCTTGTATGGCTATAATTCACTAATGTAACCATGAAATTGGTAGTTTAAGATGAATTTATGGTAGAAAAGCCCTAGAATAGTGGGAATAATCATGAAAGTAGACCTGGGGTTCGGGATTAGGTTGTAATCCTTGATATTATAGGTCATTTGATTGATTATGTGTTATATTCCTATTTTTAGACCACAATCAAGTCGAGATTGTAAGAAAAGGGAAAGCTCAAGTTTTCTAGAGTATTTCAGGGTTAGATTGAGGTAGGTGATAGTTTAATGTAGTTGAAACCCAACTTGTTTTATGTGTGCATGATAATTATTTCTTAGTATTACTTGTACAATGCATGTTCAAGGAAAGTGAATGATTGTTCGATATCCTAAGTGTTATCTACGTACAATGAACTATGAACTGATTTGAGTCCTCGAATAAAGAGAACTCATCACCTGCTAACTGAAAGTTGTGACCTACCTAGCCATGATCTTGTAAGCTATAACTGATACCTACATTATGAAACAATGTAGCACAAAAGAAATATGCGGTCAGTATTTTGAATGTACAGAGCATGGGGGAATGCACATGCGATGCATAAGTAAAACCGAAGTAATAAATCATGGATAGAGTTAAAAACATATTGACAAGTATAAATGGTTCACAATTTTATGTGAATGACTGAAACATAGTAAGAGCTGACATGATAAGGAGATATGAACACCTATGCGGTGAACCAATTATACTAGTTAAAAAATTATGCATAAGACTTGGAAATGCTAATAAGTATAAATAACCCATGTTGAACATGAAGTAAACTAAAAAGAATAATGTGAACTAGCATGATGCTGAAACATGAAAATCATAGTGTAGTGAGCCATTGTATACTTAGTTAAGATCATCTCTTTTTGTGGGAGGTTCTCTTAACCAATATAAACCATGTGAGCAACATGGAGTCCAACATATGCCTCGTAGGAAGGCCGCAATATACCTTGCCAGGGGTATAAATCCATGATTGATATGAACACTAAGTTGAGCCTATTCAAGTAAATATAATACCTACGGTGGCAGGTAGTTCTAGAACTTTGGTACGCTAAACTTGTGTCCGCTCAGTGATAAATACTACTCCCAAAACATGCATTGATTTCTCACTTGTCATGAAAGTGGTAATAAGACTAGTTCTTAAAAGTATAATTCTGTTTTGGATTATAGCCCTGAGTAAATTGAAAACCAGTCTTATTTATCTTGCTCTTATCTATTTTGTGACGAAAAGGTCTAATAATGCTAACTCATGAGGTTTCATGCTAAGTCTTGAAATTCATATCATCTTGTGTAATTCATGCTAATTTTTGTGATAAAATATCCAAGCCTCGTAACTTATGCAAAAATATGGAAATTTTATGTAAACTAGGGTTATATCATATACATGCTTGAAATTTATGCTTGTTCATGCTAAATCATTCTAAATAATGCTAAGTTATGCTAAATCATATTAAGTAAAAATCCTTGTAAATTCATATTCATGTGATGCGCTTGCCTGAAATTTGGGCTAAATCATATCAAAGGAAAAAACGTGTTTTCAATTTATGCTTGAAATCTTGAAACCATACTAAGGACATGCAATTCTTGCAAATTTCAAAGGTTCAATACCAATTTATAGGAATTTCATAAACATTCCATCAAATCTTAAACAAGGGTTTGAAAACATGTAAATAAGAATGCAATTAAACCATGGGAGTTCATGAATATTATCAAGTACGTAGAAAAACTCATAAATAGATCATGGGGATTTGAATTAAAAGTTTTGGGGTTAAACCATAACACAAGAGTACACATTTATGGAATTTAAAAACTTGATTTTGGGCACAAGGACGAAAGGATTATACTTATTGAAGCCCTACATACATAACTTGACAATTTTTGGGAGGAAAGTTTGAGTTTGGAGCCTTGGAGGTTGAATTTAAAAGTGAAACTCTTGCTTTTATTCTCTTGAGAGTTTAGAGGAGAAATAAGATGATTTTATTGTAAAGTGTTGAGGTATTAGGAATTTAAATCGATTATAGGGGTTATTTGGGGGCAAAAAATGAATTTAGCCTCACTAAAATGGGTTAAAAGGAAGCTTTTAACATCTAGAAACCACTCGGCGTAGCACGCTGTTTTAGATCCATGGCATGCTGCCAACACGCTAGGATGGCTCCGTGGCATGCTAAAAATGTGGAGGCCTACTGGTTTGGCAGTTGCTCGCGCGCACCGCATTGAAAAGCCCATAAATTTTGGCTCCTGAATTGGATTGACGAAAGGTCCGTGGCGTTGGAAAGAAGACTCGAAGACCTATAATTTGGTAGGAATTTGGCCATGAAATTCTTCATATTTTTAGAGTAGTGATCATTAGAAGTTGACCCAAGTAAGATCATACACTAAAACTCAATTGATAGAAATGTTGTCAACTCAAATTTGTGCTAAATGTTTCTTATGACCATGATTCACATTGAAAGCACTTACCACACTAGGGAAATGTTCATGAAACTTATCTATTGTTATAAGTCATTGATTTTGGGCTTATATACATATGATGAATAGTTCAAAACTTAGCTAAGAGTTTGTGGGGTGTTACAATATCTCCCCTTGGGATCATTCATCCTCGAATGAAGACTAAGATTGGGCTAAAATGAATGGAGTTACTAACATGAAACAAAATTCTAAAATTGATCATGTAGCATCACTAGAAATGCTATTTGGTAAGAGTACTGACTCCATTGAGACAAATGGAACATTAACACATTCATTGGAATTGTATGGAACAATGTAGACGTGAAACTAGAAGAGAGCAACGCTAGGAGGGAAATCTATACCTCCTATTGAATTGATGTTAGGAGTGAAAAATAAGGTACTCGGCTATGATGTCTGTGAATAAAAGATATAGCTGGGCTGAAAAGATAAAACCACTAACATGAAACTAATTTCTAAGCTGACTTGATGGACCATAAGGAGTTGATTCATACTGAGAGTTTAGAACTCAATTAAAGCATTCATGGCACGAACATACACATAGAACTATGAAATGATAGATAATAGATGAAATTTCTAAGAGTTACTAAGAAAAGAATATTTGTTTCCCTTAGACACTTTTTATCATAATTATTTTATAACATTCGGGGGAAAGAGTTTTGAGCATGATCTGAGTAAGGTATTCGAATAAAGAATCCAAACATGGTCTAATTATCCTAGTTTGTTGATATAGGTACATATAATAGAGAAGGTATAGACCCAAATATGAGACACCCTCTAGCTAAAACTATATAACAAGGAATATGGACATTTAGGACAGAAGCCAGAATAGGATTACTATGCCTTAATCAATGCGACTGTTAATTTTCAAGATTAATAACAATTCTTAATCATTCTCTTTCTTATGAAACACTACACTTTAATGGCTTCAACTTCGAATTATCTTAAGGGAATACTACTCCAGGTTGTTAAAGGCTAAGTCTAACTGGATGATCTTACTTTGTTCAAGCCTAACTCGGAGGTACAAAGTGCTATCCATAAAGTAAATACGCTAGTCTCGACTAGGGGGAATTGAATTCTATATCTACTAGGAGTTATCACTCTCAAAAATACATTTCTCCTTGTCGCCTACCATAATCAACTTTAAGTTCTAAACAAGGAGCCACTAATCCCTGCTAATCCTCATCCACAAGTCTTTTAAATGACACATTCACACCTATCATTTAGTTTCCATCAACACCACTACCATAACATAAGGAGGGTCACTAAAAGGGTAGAACATAAGGACCTAGAGAAAGAAAGAATACTATACATAACTTTGACACTTACTAGGCTTGAGGAATAGAGTATCATAGGTACAGATTTATTAGAGAGATCTTACCTAAGGACACACATGATATAAGGTGATGTCACTAGTCGCTAAGGGTGTATCATGAGTTCATGGAGCTGAACATACTGAGAAATCATGGGTGCATGAGTCATGAGTTGTATGACGTGGGACTGGAATTCATGGATTCATGGAGTATGGCTAGAATTGTTGAATGAGACTTTTACTTCTTATGCTAGGAACAATGGAATCTAAGAATATGCATAAATCTACATGAAGTGCATGAGTAAGAAGTATGATCATGGAGCTAACATATAAGACATGAGTAGAGTGTCGTAATGAAAGGAGCACGCTGAAGTTTTTAAGATGGGAATAGGTCTATGCATTCCCTTAACTCTGGTTTATAACTCATTAACCTTACTCCTTGAATATCAAAACATGACTGGTTAAACTCTCTATCATCTCCCCCTTAGATCAATCATCAATGTTCTAAGTCTATAGACCTATTCTTTAAATTGAGCTATATGCACATTATTCTTACTGGTTGGGGCATCACTATACACCTTAATGCTAAACTCCCCTGGATAGACTGTATCTATACATACAACACTCTTGCTAGGACCTTTTTTGGGGGACATTCTCTTAACTTTCTCTAGCTTCTATAGTCATCATTCTTTAACATAACTATTACTCTTACTGGTATACCTAACCTCTTGCTCTGACACTTAGAAACCAAACCTTCTCCTCTTAGTCAACTAAATTCACACCTCTAACTTTACCTCCACTTAAATAAATGAGATTCAAACTTATACCAGAGGAGCTCATCATCGTATATCTATAAAACCTCTCAATTCAACTGTCAAGAACACCATAGATTATATAATTAACCTTCTCTACACTTAGCAATACAAGGGTACTAACTAAGAACACTAATCCTCCAAAAGGTTTACCAAATCAATCAACCTTAACCACACTTTTTACTAAATTTCAGTCCACTAACACACCCTTCTCCACAACACTATTACACTTTGCTATCATCTCATTACCAGCTTAGGCAAATCACTATCCCTACTATTTAAGCTACTGCACTTCTAGATACACACTTCTCACTATGGGGCTATTCCACTACTTATGGCTCATAACACCATAGTCACAATATCCCTTGGGATAACACTGTTTAAGAATTTAATCTAGATACCTACTTCTTCCCTCTTAAGGATCACCTACAACAAGGTTCTAAAAAGGGATCCGAGAGCATATTTGACTTTGGATCCACGCATGATTCTCATGAACAAGAGTTCTTCTTTTGGATCACTAAACATAAAAGCACTAGTGGGCTCCTCTCAAGCCCTTGTATAGTCTAATAAATATCTGCATGCTCTATCTGAGAAAACTTTATCGGTAGAGATTTAGGCATGATTGTTTCTATTACCTCAAAAATGAGGCATAGTCAGTGGAAATAGAGCAATGCTTGGATATGAATATTTTTGGTAAAGAATAGCTCTACAGCGCAATCTGGAGTATGAAAGAAGGGAAATGTTTCCTAAAGGCCCTATCGCCGCTCAAAGAAAAGTACAGATGACTCTGTATTGTTCCACTAGACACGGCTTCATAGACACCCTAGGATACTTGAAACCTAGCTCTGATACAAATTTATCTTTTCTTGTTTGTTCTGTGACCAAAAGGTCAAATCATGCTAACTCATGAGGTTTCATGTTAAGCCTTGAAATTCATACCATCTTGTGTAATTCATTCTAAATTTTGTAATAGAACCCCCAAGCCTAGTAACTTATGCAAAAATATTAAAATTTTATGTAAACTACGCTTAAATCTTGTACATGCTTGAAATTCATGCTTGTTCATGCTAAATCATTATAAATCATGCTAAGTTATGCTAAATCATATTAACAACATAAAAATCCTTTTAAATTCATATTCATGTGATGCACTTGCTTGAAATTTAGGGTAAATCATATCAAAGGAAAGAACATGTTTCAAATTTATCCTTGAAATCTTGAAATCATACTAAGGACATGTAATTATTGCAAATTCCAAAGGTTAAATACTAATTTATAGGAATTTCAAGAACATTCCATCAAATCTTAAACAAGGTTTTGAAAACATGTAAATAAGAATGCAATTAAACCATGGGAGTTCATGAATATTATCAAGTACGTAGGAAAATTCATAAATGGATCATGGGAATTTGAATTCAAAGTTTTGGGGTTGAACCCTAACATAAGAGTACACATTTATGGAATTTAAAAACTTGAGTTTGGGCACAAGGATGAAAGGATTATCCTTGTTGAAGCCCCATATACCTAAAATTGACGATTTCTGGGAGGAAAGTTTGAGTTTGGAGCCTTAGAGGTTGAATTTCTAAGAGAAACCCTTGCTTTTGTTTTATTGAGAGTTGAGAGGAGAAATACAATGATTTTCTTGTAAAGTGTTGAGTTATTAGGAATAGAAATCGATTATAGGAGTTATTTGAGGTTAAAAGACAAATTTTCCCTCACTAAAATGGGTTAAAAGGGAGTTTTTAATGTCTAGAAACCACCCGGCATGGTACGCTGGCCAGTGCACTATTTTAGCTCCATGTTATGCTACCAACATGCCAGGATGGTTCCATGGAACACTACTAACGCAGAGACCTACTGGTTTAGCAACTGCTTGCGTGCACCTCCATTGAAAAGCCCTTAACTTTTAGCTCAGTAATTGGATTAACAAACGATCGGTGGCGTAGGTAAAAATACTCGAAGACCTATAATTTGGTAGGTATTTGCCAATTAAATTCTTCATATTTTTGGAATATTTATCATTAGAAGTTGACCCAAGTAAGATCCTATACTAAATATCAATCGATAGAAATATTGTCAACTCAACTTTGCGCTAATATTTCTTATAGACATGATTCACATTGAAAGCACTCACCACACTAGGGAAATGATAATAAAACTTATCTATGGTTATAAGTCATTGCTTTTATGCCTATACAAATATGACGAATGGTTCGAAACTTAGCTAAGAGTTTGTGGTGTGTTACAATGATAATTGTCATTATTGTTGTTCTTGTGGATCCTTGAGTGCTCCAAGATAATTTCAAGTTATGATATAACTCTGTGTTGTCTATTAATTGTGTATTTGGGACATGATTGATGTAATTTTTGCATCATAGTTGTTGACTTAGAGTCTTATTAGTGGTCATAGTTTGACTTGGCTTGTTATTCTTGTCGACTCATATTGACTAAACTTCCTGATGTACTCATTTACAAGGTTAAGTGTTATAAACTTGAAGTAGAGTGGCATGATAGGTGTTCATGGTTGTCCTGTTGTACTATGTTATGGTTATGTGTTCATATTTTTCATTTTGGGTTGGTCAATAACCCTACCTGTACATTGTTGTTTTCTTATGCACTGATACTACACATGCTCTTCTTTTTGTTAAGTGCACAGCATATTCCAGCAACTATTTGAGACCTCAGCTGTGATTTAGATCATAATCAAACTCAAGGGTGAGCTATATCTTTGAGGCTGCCATGAGTTCTTCTCCTAGTTTATGGTCCATTGTTTCGTACTTAGACATTTCATTAGTTTTGGTTGATCCCGTTATTGACTATGTAGTAGTTTTGGTACAATGACTTTTAGGTTCTAGGAGATTAATTAAGTTTCTCTATTTCTGCATTTAATTTTGCTATGGATAATTTAATGACTGCTCATTAATGAAAAATAGTTAGTTGCCTTATTTTTGGCTAAGTATTGGATTGATGTTTTGGGGGTTAGTTGGTTCTCCCAGAGAGAATTTAGTGTGAGTGCCACTCACGGCAGGTTTAGGTTGTGACAATTATCAAGTCAGGCCTTAACACCCCTTCAATTATGAACTCTACCGTGCCTAACTTTAATTGTTCCTAACCTTAACAACCCGCTTAGTTAGATATTCCAGCAAGGCAATGGGAAATTTAATAATAAGACAGCCACCATGAACACTTCCAACTAACTCATAGTTATTAAAAACACTTAGCCCTTTTTGACCACACTACTAAGTTTAATCAAGTACAAGTCAACATAGACAGCAGCTCAAGTCAAGACCACCACAACCAACATCAGTAATTCAATCAAGTGTAATCAATATAGGTATCAAACCAAGTCAACAACTATGACTCAAACACAATATACTACCTCTTGTCTAAAATACATAAGTACATAGACAATAAAAAAAATATGTCAATTATTCCCAATTAGCCCGGACCTTTCAAGGATACATTTCTACAACAATAATGGTAATAACTATAAGTCCCAGTTCATTTAAGAAACCAATTATGTCATGTCAACACATAACCCGGTTCACTCAAGAAACTAAATACATCAATTACAAATAAACCCAATTCACTCAAGGAACCAAATATATCAATTAACAAATAAACCTAGTTCACTCAAGGAACTCAATATATCAAATAATAATTAAACTCCGGTTCACTCAAGTAACCAAATATATCAATTAACAAATAAATTGGTTCACTCAAGGAACCCAATATATCAAATAATAATTAAACCCTGGTTCACTCAAGGAACCAAATATATCAATTAACAAATAAACCCGATTTACTCAAGGAACTGTCACACTCACTTGTACCTTGTACACACATGCTAAGGGTCTTATGATCGTTCACTAGCCATGACCTATAGCGGACTTGCTATTGTCCATGTACCAAATGTTTAAGGACCCTCTTGGTTATTATGTAAAAGTATTACATTCCAAATTTCATGTTTGAATTCTTTTCGATTTAGAAGTTACAAATTTCAAACTAGTCTAGTTTTGCTTTATTTCAGGCAAGGGGTAGTCTTGGAAAATCTAGAAATAATTTAGACCAACTTGGTAGGAAAAATGTTGATTCTTAGTTAGCTAGGGCGATAAGGAACCCAAAGGATTTTACAAAATTGAATTTGGGTTAGTAGAACTCTCAAAATTGACCTTAGTTTAAAGGGCATTATTCAGAATGTCCTAGGATCAAGGTGTGTTGTAAAAAGTGGGATTTTTGGATGAAGACGGAAATTCTGTCCTATAAACACCTCTATAGCGGGTGACACACATCTATAGCGGTGACCGCTATAGCAAAATAATTACCGCTATAGCAGTCAATGCTGCTATAGTGGTGGTCTACTGCTATAGAGGTGGTCTACCACTATAGTGGTAAGAACTGCAGATTAAAGGGTAAAAGCCCCAAAACAGTTTATTATTTCATAAACTTGTTTTGAGGCAAGAGGAAGGTGATTTAGGGAAAAAATCATTGGTTTACCTCCGTTTAACTTCGTTAAGGTAAGGAATTAACTCTCTTTAACTTGTAATTACTTCTTAATCCTTAGAAGGTGTAAGTTATGGAATTTAGGGAGGGTTTTAGGGTGGATTTTGGTACGTTTTTCTAGTGCAAGCGTGAAATTGAGCCTTAGGTTAATGGGTTTTATTTATTAACCATGAAATTAGCCTCGTATTTTATTAATTCCCTAATCATTCCATGAAATTGATAGTTTTAGGTGAATTACAGGGGAAATAGCCCTAGAACAGTTAAAGAATGATTATGAACTGACCTAAAGGGGTTGGGGGTGGCTTATAACTCCCACCATGTTAGGTCATGTCATTAATGCGGTGTTTGTATGCATGTTTTAGACCACGAGCAAGCGGAAAGGGCACGGAAGAGCAAAGCTCAGGCTTAGTGTTTTGGAAGCATGGTTTGAGGTAGGTGATGGGTTGTATTTAATCCATCTTGTGTTATGTGTGCATATTAACTACTCTGTTGTATGATTAGTTAATTTGTGTGGTGTACTTGGTCATTACAATGTTTGCTTATTTTATGGTAAAAGCCCCAAAACAGTTTATTATTTCATAAACTTGTTTTGAGGCAAGAGGAAGGTGATTTAGGGAAAAAATCACTGGTTTACCTCCGTTTAACTTCGTTAAGGTAAGGAATTAACTCTCTTTAACTTGTAATTACTTCTTAATCCTTAGAAGGTGTAAGTTATGGAATTTAGGGAGGGTTTTAGGGTGGATTTTGGTACGTTTCTCTAGTGCAAGCGTGAAATTGAGCCTTAGGTTAATAGGTTTTGTTTATTAACCATGAAATTAGCCTCGTATTTTATTAATTCCCTAATCATTTCATGAAATTGATAGTTTTAGGTAAATTACAAGGGAAATAGCCCTAGAACAGTTAAAGAATGATTATGAACTGACCTAAAGGGGTTGGGGGTGGCTTATAACTCACACCATGTTAGGTCATGTCATTAATGCGGTGTTTGTATGCATGTTTTAGACCACGAGCAAGCAGAAAGGGCACGAAAGGGCAAAGTTCAGGCTTAGAGTTTTGGAAGCATGGTTTGAGGTACGTGATGGGTTGTATTTAATCCATCTTGTGTTATGTGTGCATATTAACTACTCTGTTGTATGATTAGTTAATTTGTGTGGTGTGCTTGGTCATTACAATGTTTGCTTATTTTATGGTAAAAGCCCCAAAACAGTTTATTATTTCATAAACTTGTTTTGAGGCAAGAGGAAGGTGATTTAGGGAAAAAATCACTGGTTTACCTCCGTTTAACTTCGTTAAGGTAAGGAATTAATTCTCTTTAACTTGTAATTACTTCTTAATCCTTAGAAGGTGTAAGTTATGGAATTTAGGGAGGGTTTTAGGGTGGATTTTGGTATGTTTTTCTAGTGCAAGCGTGAAATTGAGCCTTAGGTTAATGGGTTTTGTTTATTAACCATGAAATTAGCCTCGTATTTTATTAATTCCCTAATCATTCCATGAAATTGATAGTTTTAGGTGAATTACAGGGGAAATAGCCCTAGAACAGTTAAAGAATGATTATGAACTGATCTAAAGGGGTTGGGGTGGCTTATAACTCCCACCATGTTAGGTCATGTCATTAATGCGGTGTTTGTATGCATGTTTTAGACCACGAGCAAGCGGAAAGGGCACGGAAGGGCAAAGTTCAGGCTTAGAGTTTTGGAAGCATGGTTTGAGGTAGGTGATGGGTTGTATTTAATCCATCTTGTGT
Source organism: Capsicum rhomboideum (assembly GCA_031232105.1). NCBI lineage: Eukaryota > Viridiplantae > Streptophyta > Magnoliopsida > Solanales > Solanaceae > Capsicum > Capsicum rhomboideum. The sequence goes on along the minus strand of CP124719.1, from coordinate 105,573,181 downwards.
TATGTGTGCATATTAACTACTCTGTTGTATGATTAGTTAATTTGTGTGGTGTGCTTGGTCATTACAATGTTTGCTTATTTTATGACTTGGCTTTCTATATTGTATATTATGGAATGTTTCAGCATATGAGATGTTCTCATACGATATTCGAATTAAGGGTTGCATAAATTCATGTCTGGGTTTAGTACATGGATGGTAGTTGTCCTCTGTAGGTCATAGCTAGAGGGTGGGTATATAACCCTTAGCATGTATGTACAGGTTTTCAAGGTATGTATTAGTATGACGGTTCCTTGAGTGAATCGAAAAATTTACATTATTGTGTTTGTCCTTATTTGGTAGTCTTGGAATGAGTTGCATATTATTGCCTAAATGATACTTTTTGCTTGTTTGCTCTTCTCTTGAGTGCTACTTGTACATATATGTTGTATGTTTGATGTGTAAGCATGCGTTAGCTAATGGTACTGCATTTTGGTTAAGTATCTATATTTCAATCTTCAGTACAATGTGGTTATTTGTGTATTGATACTACACCTGTATTTACTTCTGTAAGTGCAACACATATTCCAGCAGATTCATTGAGACCTTGCTTGTGATTTCAACAGTCGATCTCAGATTTCAGGGTGAGCAGCATTTTCGGCTACCATGAGATCTCTCCTAGTTAGACAGTAACCTTTGTTTGGACTTGCTACTTTCATTTTGTTTTTGGGGTTGCATCCCCTGTATTGATATTCTTAGATGTTTTGGTAAGATGACTTTTGGGTCCTAGGGTTGTTATGTTTAAGTATAATATTTTCGCTTGAGTTATACTTACGTTTTTATGTTAGTTGGATTATTATTTATGGGATAGCTTTCATAGTTTTACTTGAGTGTTGATCAATGCTTCTGGGGTTATTGGTTCTCCCACTGGGTGAGTGGTGTGGGTACCACTCACAATAGGTTTAGGTCATGACAAACTTGGTATCAGAGCCTAGGTTTTGTCGATCTCGTTTTACCAAAATGGGTTAGTAAAGTCTCGCAGAATGGTACAAAGATGTCTGTACTTTTATTGAGGAGGCTATAGGGCTTTAGGAAATCTGTCTTCTTGTTTTTTTTTTGTGGTATGACTTGATTCCAATTGGTAATCTGGTGATCCAAATTAGTATCTGATCTCTTCACTCTTTTATTTGCAGATGGTGAATACTAGGTCTAATGGAACCCAAGCAGTATCCCCAGAACTGGTTGCTCCAGTTGAGGAGCCAGCCATGAGGGAAAGAGGAAAAGTGAGAGGGATAGGAAGGAGAGGACGGGGATAAGCCATACCCGCAGAAGTGGAGCTCAAGCAGCTACGAGCCAGGCAAATGAGAGGGCAGTATCCCCTCCTCTACCCCAAGATCATTTCAAAGAGAGGGAAGTAGCAGAAGAGTAGGAGATGGAGCCCGATGTGGCGGCACCAGTTAGGGTTATAGCTCTACCTCTCAAGTATGTTGAGGTAATTCATCAAGTGTTGTCGTTTTTGAGCGGGTTAGTTGGGACTGGAGCCACCCCCACTATTCTGGCTTATCAGGCTCTAGTTTTGCACCCTACCATTGTTATAGATTCTAGGATGGATAAGACTTCAGGCACGGATGTTTTTTCTTATCCAATTTTAGGTTTTGTGATGACTGGTACTGAACATGACCTGCTGACTAAGTTTTTGAAGATGAAACCTCTTACATTTTAGGGTACAAAATTTGAGCATGCTTTTGAGTTTATTATTGATTACTACAAGAGGCTGCATAAGATTGGTATTGTGAAGCAGTATGGGGTTGAGTTTATGACCTTTCTGCTGGAGAAGGATGCTAAACAGTGGTGGAGAGAATATGTTGAGTGCTGGTCACCTGTTTTGCCTCTTTTGACTTGGGAGCAACTTCATGATTTATCTTTGGATAAGTATGTACCTCGTGCCCTCCGTGATCACAAGAAGGATGAGTTCTTGACTTTGGAGTAGGGTGATATGTCAGTTGCAGCATATGAGGCTAAGTTTCATACCTTGTCTCATTATACCAATTCGTTGTTAACTACGGAGGAAGAAAGGATTTGTCTCTTTGTTAAGGGGTTGAACTATGACCTTCAGGTGTTGATTGTACAAAGGACTTCTGTGGGAAAGCAGTTTAATGATGTGTCAATTATATGTAGAAGTTGGAAGGTGTGGCACAGGCAGGACAGGCTAAGGTGTTAGCCAAGAAGTCTAGAAATGTTGGGAATTTCTGTGGATTCTATTCTAAGGGCTAGCAGGCCTTTGTACCCTGCCCGATTTAGTCAGTTATGCCAGCTTCTACTGTGATATCGGTTAAAGGACTTTCTCAGACTCAGTTTGTTAGAGGCCAAGGGGCTTCTTATTCTTTTGCCAGTCATCCTTCTCTGGAGCGTGAGTGTTACTATTGTGGTATTGTTGGTCATTTTAAAAAGAAGTGTCTGGTGAGACAGGCGAATGGCTAGACACAACAGCAGGCTCGAGCAGTGGTTTCAGTAAGTAGAGGAGGGGAAAATGGCAGGGGTCATCCATAGAGTGGACGGGGAAATCATTGATAACCAGGCTCATTGTTATGCATTCTCGGGAAAAACTGATGTCGAGGCTTCTGATGCAGTGATCACAGGTACTATTTGTGACTGAATGGCTTCTATCTTATTTGATCCGGGGTCCACTTATTCTTATGTGTTTGTTCATTTTTCTATAGGTCTGAGTCTAAATGTGATATTCTTGACTATCTTGTGTATGTGTCTACTCCGATTGGGAAGTCTGTGGTAGTTACCCATGTTTATCGGTCTTGTCCTATTTTGTTTGTGTGTTCTTAGACTTAGGTAGACTTAATTATCTTAGATATATTGGACTTTGATATAATCTTGGGTATGACCTGGTTATCTCCGTATCATGTTGTTTTAAATTGTAATGCTAAAATAGTGACTCTAGCTATACCTAGGATGGAGGAACTAGAGTGGAAGGGAGTGTATAAGGCCAAACCATTAAGAATGATATCATATGTCAGGTCTAGGAGGCTAGTTGGGAAGGGGTGTTCAATATTTTAGCTCATTTTTGAGATGCAGGTGTGAGGTCCCCTTCTATTGAGTCAGTTTTGGTAGTTTTCGAGTTCTACGGTATGTTCCCTTCAGATTTACTGGGTATACCTTCAGATAGGGATATTGACTTCTATATTGACTCAGAGCCGGGTACTCACCCTATATCTATTCCACCATATTAAATGGCTCCTACAGAGTTGAGGAAACTCAAGGCTCAGTTGCAGGAACTATTTGATAAGGGTTTTATTCTTCCAAGTACTTCACCTTGGGGTGCTCCAATTCTTTTTGTTAAGAAGAAGGATGGTATTATGAGGATTGCATTAATTACAGACAGTTGAATAAGGTCACCATCCAAAATAATTATCATTTGCCTCATAAAGATGACTTATTTGATCAACTACAGGGTGTAATAATTTTCTCAAAGATTGATTTGTGGTCAGGTTATCAACAGTTAAAGATTAGACCGGAGGATATTCCAAAGGTGGCTTTTAGAACTCGGTATGGCCATTACGAGTTTCTAGTAATGTCTTTTGGATTGACTAATGCCCCTGCAACTTTCATGATTTTGATGAATGGCATCTTTAAATCCTTATTTGATTCTTTCGTTATTGTATTCATTGATGATATTCTTGTGTACTCCAAGACTAAGGAAGAGCATGCAGGCCATCTTCGTACAGTTTTGGGAATTCGGAGGGAAAACAATTGTTTCCTAAGTTCTCCAAATGCAAATTCTGGCTATCATTTGTTGTCTTCTTAAGGCACGTGGTTTCAGAGAAGGGAGTAATGGTGGACCCTCAGAAAATTGAAGCAGTTAAGGATTGGATTCGGCCTAGTTCAATGACCGAGGTAAGGAGTTTTATGGGTCTTGCCAGTTATTATCGCAGGTTCATCAAGAATTTTGCATCCATTGCAATTCATTTAACAAGGTTGACTCAAAAAGAGGTGCCATTTGTTTGGTCAGACTAGTGGGAAGAGAGCTTCCAAAAGCTCAGGACACTTTTGACTATGGCACCTATTCTTTCGCTGACGGTTGAAGGTAAAGATTTCATTATGTTTTGTGATGCTTCACTTTTGGGTTTGGGTGTTGTGTTGATACAGGATAAGAATGTAATTGCATATGCTTCGAGGCAGTTGAGGCCTCATGAGAGAAATTACCCAACCCATGATTTGGAGTTGGCAGCGGTAGTCTTTGCTTTGAAGATTTGGAGACACTATCTTTATAGAGTTTAGTGTGAGGTCTTTACTGACCATCATAGTCTGCAACATGTGTTTACTCAAAGTGATTTGAATCTAAGGCAGAGACTGTGGATGGAATTATTAAAGGACTATGATGTGACCATTCAGTATCATCCAGGTAAGGCTAATGTGGTGGTAGGTCATTGAGCCGAAAGTTCGTAAGTATGGGAAGCTTGTCATTCTTGAGAGTGCCCAGGAGACCATTAGCTAGAGAGTTTCAGACTCTAGCATCATTGAGCATGTAGTTTGGGGTCTCACACAGGGGTGGAACTCTGGCTAGTGTTGAGATAAAATCAGCCTTTGTGGAGCAGATTAAGGCCAAGAAGTTCAAATATAAGAAGTTAAAGGCACTCCAGAATAAGATAGTGAGCAGGGAGGTGGCGGATGCCATCCTCGATGCTGGAAGGGTGTTGTGGGTTAAAGAAAGGTTATGTGTTCCTTGAGTTGGTGACTTGATTGGTGATATACTTTCAGAGGCTTATGGTTCGCATTATTCTATTCATCCAGGCACGACCAAGATGTACCATGACTTAAGGCAGCTTTATTGGTGGCCGGGGATGAAAAGGGACATAGTGGATTATGTGTCCAAGTGTCATAACTGTCAACAGGTGAAGTATGAACACCAAAGGCCTGTGGGATTACTTTAGAGGATGCTTATACCTATGAGAAAGTGGGAGCATATTGCCATTGATTTTGTGGTGGGGCTCCCTAAGACATTGGGGAAGTATGACTCCATTTGGATGATAGTTGATCGGTTAACAAAAATCAGCTCATTTCTTGCCAGTTCGGATAGATTACAGCTCTCAGCAGTTTGGAAAAAATATATGTCAAGAAGATCATCAGACTTTATGGGGTGCCACTTTCTATCATTTCAGTTAGGGATGCGAAGCTTACTTCCAAATTTTGGGATAGGTTGCATGAAGAGTTGGGCACCAAGCTTACTTTTATCATGACTTTTCATCCTCAGACTGATGGTCAGTCAGAGAGGATAATTCAGGTGCTAGAGGATAAGTTGAGAGCTTGCGTGATTGATTTTTGTGGTCATTGGGACCAGTTCCTTCCATTGTGTGAGTTTTCATACAACAACAGTTATCACACCAGCATTGATATGGTTCCGTTGAGGCATTTTATGGGGAAAATATTAGGCCACCTATTGGATGGCTTGAGGTAGAAGATGTCAAACCTTTGGGCACCAACTTAGTGAAAGAGGCTCAGGAAAAGGTAAAATTCATTCAGACTAAGATGTTGGCTGCCCAAAGTAGACAGAAAGAGTATGCGGACTGAAAAGTGAGGTACATGTAGTTCAATATCAGGGAGAAAGTGTTGCTCAAGGTGTCTCCTATGAAGAGAGTCATGAGGTTTTGCAAGAGGGGCAAGCTTAACCCTCGATATATTGGTCCCTTCAAGGTTCTTGAGAAAGTGGGTCCAGTTGTGTACAGATTAGCTGTACCGCCGAGTTTGTCGGGGGTTCATCCAGTCTTTCATATTTCTATGTTGAAATAGAGCCATGGGGATGGAGACTACATTATTAAGTAGGATTCAGTGCTTTTGGACAAGGACTTGACTTACGAGGAGGAACTGATAGCGATACTTAATCATGATGTTCATAAGTTGAGGACAAAGGAAATTCGTTAGGTGAAGGTCTAGTAGAAGCATTTTCATAATGAGGAAGCCATTTGGGAAATCAAGAAGGACATGTGGGAAAGTACCCTCAGCTATTCGAGGATACAGGTACTCTTTTCTTTTCTCATACTGGGCTATTTTTCTAGTTTGATTGTTCGGGGATGAACGATGGGTAAATTGGTATCTATTGTAATGACCCTCTTGGTCATTATGTAAAAGTCTTACGTTCCAAATTTTGTGTCTAAATTCCTTCCGGTTTGGAAGTTAAAAATTTTTGACTAGGCTAGTTTTACTTTGTTTTGGGTGAGGGGTAGTTTTGAAAAATCTGGGAATAATTTAGATCGGCTTTGCAGAAACGGTGTTGATTATTAGTTATCTCTGGTGATAAGGAACTAGTTATCTAAGGCGATAAGGAACCCGTAGGATATTACAAAACTAAATTTCAGTTAGTAGAACTCCCGAAATTGTCCTTAGCGTAAAGGGCATTATTCAGAATGTCCCAGGATCAAGGTGTTCTACTAAAAGTGAGATTTTTGGGTGAAGACGGACATTCTATCCTATCGACACCGCAATAGCAGGTGAGACACCACTATAGCGGTGACCGCTATAGCGGAATAATTACCTCTATAGCGGTGGTCAAAAACGGTCAAGGCCGCTATAGCAGTGGTCTACTGCTATAGCAGTCAAGTACCACTATAGCTGTAAAAATCGTGGATTAAAGGGTAAAACCCCTAAAATGGTTTATTATTTCATAAACTCATTTTGGGGCAAGAGGAAGGCGATTTAGGGCAAAAATCATTGGTTTACCTCCGTTTAACTTTGTTAAGGTAAGGAATTCACTCCCTTTAACTTGTAATTACTTCTTGATCCTTAGAAAGCATAAGTTATGGAATTTGGAGAGGGTTTTAGGGTGGATTTTGGTATGTTTTGCTGGTACAAGTGTGAAATTAAGCCTTATGTTAATGGGTTTTGTTTATTAACCATGAAATTGGCCTCGCATTTCATTAATTCACCAATCATTCCATGAAATTGGTAGTTTTAGGTGAATTACGGGGAAATAGCCCTAGAAAAGTTGAGGAATGATTATGAACTAACCTTAAGGGGTTGGGGGTGTCTTATAACTCCTGCCATGTTAGGGCATTTCATTAATATGGTTTTTGTCTGCATGTTTTAGACCACGGGCGAGCAAAAAGGGCACAGAAGGGAAATTATTAGGCTTAAAGTTGTGCAAGCTTGGTTCGAGGCAGATGATGGGGTGTATTTAATCCATCTTGTGTTATGTGTACATATTAACTACTCTGTTGTATGATTAGTTAATTTGTGTGGTGTGCTTGGTCATTACAATGTTTGCTTATTTTATATTGTTGTGTTTGTCCTTATTTGGTATTCTTGGAATGAGTTGCATATTATTGCCTAAATGACTCTTTTTGACTTGTTGGCTTGTCTCTTGAGTGCTACTTGTACATATATGTTGTATGTTTGATGTGTAAGCATGTGTTAGCTAATGGAACTACATTTTGGTTAAATATCCATATTTCAATCTTGGGTTATTCAAATGATCATGCCAGTACAATGTGGTTATTTGTGTACTGATACCACACCTGCATTTACTTCTGTGAGTGTAGCACATATTCCAGCAGATTCATCGAGACCTTGCTTGTGATTTCAGCAGTTGATCCCGGATTTCAGGAGGAGCGGCATTTCCGGCTACCATGAGATCTCTCTTATTTAGACAGTGTCTTGTGTTTGGACTTGTTACTTTCATTTTGTTTTTGGGGTTGCATCCCCTCTCTTGATATTCTTAGATGTTTTGGTACTGATGACTTTTGGTTCCTAGGGTTGTTATGTTTAAGTACAATATTTTCGCTTCAATTGTACTTACGTTTTTATGCAAGTTGGATTATTATTTATGGGATAGTTTCGTACTTTTACTTGAGTGTTGATCAATGTTTTTGGGGTTATTGGTTCTCCCACCAGGTGAGTAGTATGGGTGACACTCAAGAATGGTTTGGGTCGTGACAAAAATCCCAGACATAAAGTGTCTGCCAACCTTATACCAACCAATCCTGTGGATATCCAAATACCGGTACATTCCACAATAAGCAATAGATATCACAACCACAATGATAACAATAATAACACTTGTAAAAAACCAGCAAGCATTTCATGTAAGTTTATTACATGTTATTAACACTTAGGATATCAATAGTCATTTATTCAACTTGGACATACATTGTAACAAGTAGTTAAGACTCCAAACACTTGGTCAATACTCAAGTTAATCATTTCATGTGAACAACAATTATTCTTTAACACACGAAACCACATGTATGCCCGAAGGCTAGCCCACAACTTATAATCCAGGCTTTATCAATTCATAATTAAGAAATCAGAATTCCTTTACATTTTTCTGGGCATAACGCAGATCTGAACGGTCTAAGAGTTCAACCACCAATCTTAGCAATGCTACCCAGTCTACAATTTCCATTTCTCTAGTTACCACCCTAGGTTTTTTAGAACACACCATCACTATCTACCTCTAACTAGGCATTTATTAGGCTCTAAACCTAATTCTGGGTGCAATACCAATTTTAAGCATACAAGGATGAACAACATCGAAAGTAAATACATTAACTATCGAATAACTACAATATCAAAAAATAACAACAAATTCCCACCCAAACAATTGGGTATTCATCCTTTTTGTCCACCAAAACACCGTACCCAAAGTCCTAAGCATGAAATCTCCCATCAATCTACGTAACACCCATGCTTTCTAACCCAGCTTTAAACCACTCAGTTAACCTAGCCTACCTGGACGCCAAGCAGCTGCTATGGAGGCATGAATTTGAGCTTTTGACTCCGTGCTAGTGATTTTTGATGTGAATTCCATGAGAAAATCATGGATTTCACCCCATTCGAATGCAATCCCTCCTCTCTATTGCTCCAAGTCCATAAGGCAAAAATCTTCTTCCATCCCTTTGCAACTGAAGAGGAGAAAGAAAGTAAATTAAAATGGGGTCTAGTTTTTGCCTTTGGCATCCTGCTATAACATCTGGTAGGCTGCTACTACGGTGCCGCTATAGCAGAAAAATTCCTTCTATAGCAGGATGACATCAGCCCGACCAAAAATTTCAAATTTCAAATTTTCTTGCTAAGTCTATTAATACAAGTTCGGGACCATATTTTCAAAATTCCCCGTACCCCGTGCCCATAAACGAGGTGCCTTTAATAATGACTGAATAGGTCGTTACACACATTCACTCATCAAGGTTTTAGAAGATTGTTCATTTTCTTTCAAAACTCAGTATTTCCATTAGTGCCATTTTAGTAATCTATGAGATGAGTGAATGTGCATGATCATGATAAATGTGAACCTAGATAAATATTAAAGTATATGGAAACAGTTCAATAATACAATACATGAATCACTTTCCTCAATTCACAAATGAATCATCAATACAAGTCCCCACATGGGCATCACAATAATAACCAACTCATCTATTTCCACAATCAACATAGGCCCTCACGTGGGCATCAAAATATCATGAATCAAATCAATAATCATAATAGTACGATGTTATCTATCTCATAACATGCTTTACACGATAAGTCCATGTCATAACCCAAGTCAACACCCTAAAAGTAACACGGTGCTTAGTTTCACAAGTGACTCCAAGCTAACCATGGCATGGCATAACACTAAAAAATCTGAATTAACTGGATAACTGATGTGGAATCTAAACTGTATTTAGAATAAATATTTGAAATAAGTCTAAGTCTAAAATCAAACACCAACACTAAGATAAATCTAGAAAGCTGAAAGTCTAACTCTATGTATGAAAGCATCTACTATCTGATAAGTTACTGGGACAAGTCCCAACTAACTTTAAATATATGAAACTAGAAATAATGTTGAAAAGAAATAAATCATGAACTTTGATCCTCTGATGATGAGGACTCACCATTGACAACTACTGAGGTGGAATTAGAGCGTACTGACTACAAGGCTGATGCTGAGCGTCTGAACCTATATCATAACACGATACATCACAAAGAGAAAGTATATGATCAGTACATTGAATGTACTGAGCATGTGATATATGCATTGTAAAATAAACTTAACATAATGGAAATACTGATATGAAATGATAATCTAAAAAGTCGTAGTTTAAAAGCAAGTAAAACTGAATTAAGGGTTATGTACATATACTGAGTCTGATTCTATAGGAGTGTCTGTTAATCAATATAAACCACATGAGCTAAATATGGAATCTGATATATACACCCCATCGAGAGGACCCAATATACCTTTTCAGGGAATAAAGGCATTATTACGTGATTACTAAACTGATGCCCAACTGGGAGGGCTAAATGAACGTACGATGGAATGTAGTTCTAGGAATTTGGCTAAAATTAAGGCCCTGGTCCAACTCGATGCTAAGTACTACTCCTATTACTGATTATATACTGATAACTCATTAAAACTGAGGCTCTGCATCCGAGTCAGGACCTATTTAAAATTGAAAATATTCTAAAGGTTTGTATACTGAAACTAATCATATTTATTCATGCTAAAATCAATAATATTAGGATCGTGTGTTCATAACATGCCAAACTTTTGAAAATAGTGCTAATTCATATGAAAGTACTGAAAAACCAAACTAGGTATCAATTCATTAAATGATAGGTCATGCAAGATATCAAAATCATGGAAGACATATAACTATAATATAGGAATCATGGGGAGACTTAACTAAAAAGGTAAATCATACACTAAATGAGAATCCTAAACTTTGATTCATGGAAAACTGAGAATTTCTGAATTATTTGGGAGAGAATGGGTGAAAGGATACCCAGTGTTTAAATCTCACATATTTGGAGTGAACAATTCTTACTAGGAAGCTTGAACCTTGACTTGAGGAGATGAACCATAGTTTCTTGCTTGAGAGAACCTTAATCGCCTTTATAATTTCTTTCTAATTGTTTAAAGAATGAATGGGGAGAAAGGGTTAACTTTTCCCCCTTTAATCCCACTAATTTAACCCCCAAACAATCTTGTTTAGGAGTAGGATCTAAGGAAAAGACAAAAATACCCTATTTGAAATGTAACTAATTTTCTAGATCCAGTCATCATGGATCAAGGCATGACTCATTCCCTGAACCAATGAGTCATTCCCTGACTCATGGTCCCTAGGTAGTAATCTGGTTTGGGGCATCATTTACTCCCCACGACTTGTGAGGACAAGTAACGAGTCATGACTGGGACTCGTTACCTCTGGGCCGAAAGTTAACTCTCTGGTACTTCATTCACAAGTGACCTAACGAATCATAGGGAGTCCCAACAACTTGTGGTCTATGAGTTGTGGTCACTATGTTAAAATGTCATCTTTTAGAACTTTTAGCTTTCCACTCAGAATGGGTTATACAACGAGTCATTAGTACAGAACACGACTCATGGTGTGAGACGTTCTATGAAGAAAACTAATTTTTTTCTGATTTCTACTCTAAGTCTGAGACATGATCTTAGGGACTTTTGGGGTGTTATAGTCTCCACCCAAGTAAAGTCTTAAAGAAGTTAAGTCATAACCTACCTCAAAGATGGAATGCAAGACCGAAACACTCAACATGAATCCTTCCCCTTCCAAGAAGCCTTAGAACACTCCCAATATATTAAAAATAGCTTTCACACGTAAATACGAGTCCAATAATACCTATATTGATATACCTTTGTTTTAGGTCCAAAAAGTCACCTCAAAAATCAACCTCAAGAACCCAAGAGTAAAACTAGAACTTTTAATAGAAAATTGATTTACCCATAATACAAGGAGTTCAAATCTAAAATTTTGCCAAATTTGAAGTTCAATTCGAGTTAGAAATTATCAAAATACCATTACTTGACTTTACCGAGAATACCCCAAAATTCTAAGTTGAAAACTATGATTTGAAGGAAATTTTACAAAATAATCATTGGAAAATATTAAATTTATGATATAGAAGTTTACCCCATGAAGAAATCTCAAAATCCCCAGTTGAATCTCCAAGAATCAAGTTTCAAAGCTCAAAAATTAAGTTATGGGCTTTAATGACCGAAAAAGAGATATTTAAATACTCTCAGGTGATTATCCTTTGCATTTGTGGAGCATTTATCTCATTCGTGAGGGGATCCTAACCTAGACCCATCATGTTTGCGACGACTCTGTCAAGATTGTGAAGAAAAATTAGTGACTCGATCCTCGACCTACAATTAACCTTTGCAAATATGGGTCTATCATTGCGATCACAAAGGTCTGATCTTCCAAATCCGTCTCTACAAATATGACTAGGGGATCCCAAATGTAAAAAATAGAGGGTAATTGCACCAGCTAAACTCTAACATCAAAAATGTCCCAAACTGATCCTCGAGATTTGTTCAGGACCCCACAAAAATAAACCAACTATGTTATTAGGCTAATTTTGATGTTATGGAGTCAATGGAACATCAAAATCTCCAACTGTAATGACTCAAATTGTCGTTATGCTGAATTTAGGAAGTGGAAACCCCGCCAAATTTTACTTAGGCGATTTTTAAGAAATTCAAGGTTGGGCTAGTGTTAGAAAAATTATGAGGTTGTACTATTATAAGAAAATTTGGTGTTAATGTAAACATTGGTGGGGATGTTTGGTTTGATTTCTTCATAGATAATGAATTTAGGAAGTCGTAGCAACTTCCGGCACACAAAATAGAGTTATAGAACTCCTATTATAGAGTTTATCGTTGAAGGGTTGGTTCGCGATTTAGTAATTTGAGGAATGTGTTGTTAAATAGACCCAATTGGGGGGAGATCCCGAGTTTTTGCTTGGGACCACTTTAATAGAAAATGGAACCGGTGCAATAGAAAGGGTACCGCTACAGCGGTAGCCTCTATTTTGTCACGAACGGCTGAACCAGTAATTTTACAGCTACAATGGTAAAACACAATTAAATATAGTTTTCAAACCCAAAAATATTTTCATTCCCCATATTTTTGAAAAATGAACCAAAGTTTTGGTGGAGGCAATTTTCTGCATATTTTTTGGAGGTTTTCATCTTTGGGGGTAAATTTTTTATATTCTAAACTTGAATTACTTCTTAGAATTACTGAAAATCATTAGAAACTAGTTCATTGTGTAAATTGGGGATTATCCCTAATTTAAGAACTTAATGAAAATTTATGAAAATGAGTATAAAATTTGTAGACAATGATTCTAGGGTGTTAGAAAACACTAATGAGGGTAGAATCATAGTTGTTCATGCTAGATAAGGTAGGGTTCATGAGGTTTAAAGGATAGAATACCCTAAGATGATGAATTAGGAAAATCTATGGTTGAAAATTGTTAGATATTAATCCCTAGTGGTTAAAAGGGACGAATTGGTTGAAATGGGTGTAGAATCTTATTGTTATAAACCAAGAACAAGGCGAAAGAGAAGGAAGGGTAAGTTTGTGGCCTAAAAGTGACTTTGAGTAAGGAATCAAGGTAGGTTATGGTTTATTGTAGTAATTAGACTTGCTTGACTCTGTTCTTATATGTGAATTAAGTATTTGTGATTGCTTTCGAGCATTACTTGTGGTTATTGATTGCATAGCATATTTATATCCATTGATGTGGTTGAGATAAATGATGATGATGATGATATATAACATATAATATTCATGATGTTGATGATGATGATGATGATATATAACTCATAATGTTCATGATGTTGATGATGATGATGATATTGATGAGATGATAATAATGATGATGATGATATTATTAAAATCATGATGTCCATGATGTTCATGATGATGTTAATGAGATTGAGAAGATAAAGAGATTATGTTCACATCTTGTATTTATACATTCATTCATGTGCATTGAATGTTTAGTTACAACCTTATGTTGTGCTACAACTTTTTGATGAATTTGACTAAGTGTAAACATACATGAGTATGAGTTTGTATTCCCTATAAAGTGAAGTGTCATAATTGTGTTATTGTATTTGATTATAAGCTATGTGATGATCACTTTGCATTTATTTGGTTTACCTATTTGTATGAAATTAGGTTGAGTCGACCTATGACGCCTACTAGTACTTGTTGATGTACTGATGCTACCTGTGCTCTTCTTTTTATTGAGTACAGAGCGTGTTCCAAGATTTGAGATGAGACCTTGGCTCTAGCCAGCAGCTCCATATTTTGATCTAAGGGTGAGCACTATGACCCGGCAGCCTTTGGATCTTTAGCTTTATGTTATTGTCCCTTGTTTTGGGACTAAGACACTCTTTTGTTATTTCTGCATTTTTGGATACTCTTTTGGTTTTAGACTTTAATACTCTTAGATGTTCTGGTACGATGAACTCGGTCCCGGGGAGGTAATAAATAGAAAATTTTCTCACCCTATTTTTAGTTTGATGTTTGTTTAGGATTGCAACTTTGTTCCTTAATGAATAATGGAGTTTAGTAACTTATTAATGATTAGGTTGATGATAAGTAAATTAACAACTATTGAACTTGGTTATTGAGGGTTGGGTTAAATTGTGTAGTTTAAGGTGGGTACCAATCATGATCATTTGGATTGTGACAAAAATGGTATTAGAACACTGGGTTCATGGATCTCATCATACAAGAATAGGTCTAGTAGAGTCTTATAGAATGGTACGGAGACATTTATACTTTTCTTCGAGAGGCAACAGGGCTTTAGGAAATGAATTCCTTTCTTTCTATCTTTCATGTTATTACTTGATTCCAATTGGTATCTAGTGATCCAAATTGGTATCTAACTCATTCACTCTTATTTATAGATGGTTAATACTCGTTCCACTAGAGCAGAAGCCAATGCAGCAGCAGCACCCACAGCAGAACCAGCAATAGCACCCGCACCGGCCGTTGGGGCAGCAGTTTAAGGCGGGCCTTGAGTTAGGAGCAGAGTTAGAAGGGGAGGATGGAGGGTAAAACCTATTAGGGTGGAGTCCATTCATTCGGAGGATTGACTAGACAGAGATCACCATCCTGGTGCCTTTGTCTGAGAAAATAAATCAGCAAGTGTTGGGATTCCTTAGTAGCTTGGCATGCACAGGTAATACTCTAGCTGTTTCGGCCTTCCCACCCCCAGCCTTATAGCATGTCGTTGCTGTAGCACCAAGTATTTATGAAGGCTATGAAATAGGGGTGTATCCCCGATAGGTACTTGGGCTAGTGATGACTGATGATAAGCATGTACTATTTTGCAAGTTCATGAAGATGAAACCCTAGTATTCCAGGGTGCAAAGTCTAAGGATGCATTTTAGTTTTTGATAGATTGTCATAAACGTCTACATAAGATGGGTATTGTTGAAAGGTATGGTATGGACTTTGTTTCTTTTTAGCTGCAGGCCGAAGCCAAGCAATGGTGGAGGTCATTCTTAGAATGTAGGGCTGCCTTATCTCCACTTACTTGGGTATAATTTTAGAATATATTCCTTGAGAAATATTTTCCTCACACTTTTTGTGATCAGAAGAAGGATGAGTTTTTGAGGTTGGAGTAAGGTAACATGTCTGTGGAGGCCTATGAGGCCAAATTTCATGTCTTGTTTTGCTATGCACTACAATTGATCAGCTCAGAGGAAGAGCAGATCAGGTACTTTGTGAAGGGTCTGAATTTTAGGATCCAAATGGTTACTTTATCTGTGGCTGCGTCTGGTAAGTCCTCTCAATAGATAGTTGAGTTTACCAAGAAGGCTGAGGCACTTGACAAATAGGGAGAAGTAAAAGTATAAGTGAAGAAGGTCTGGACCTCAGGCCAGTTCAGTGGTACTTTATAGAAGGGGTGTGGTTCATCTCGGCCTTATAATTAAGTCACGCCTATGTCTGCAGGTGGACCATCTTGGGTCAGTTATTAGCCTTCACAGATAGATAGCTATACACCTTCATCCTCTTTAGTTCAGAGGCCTACTTTGGGAATCAGGTGCCATGAGTGTGGGGGTTTGGGCCATAGAAGGTATTGTCCTCATTTATTTTCTATAGGTCAATTGACTTAGCAACTAACTTCTAGTGCTCTAGTTTCAATATGTTGTGGTGGTGGAGGAAATGGCAGGGGTCGTCTACAAGGTGGGTGTGGTGGCCAGGCTTCAGGGAGGGGTGGCAACAAAGCCTACCAAGGTGGAGGACAAGTTGGCAAAAATTGTGCTCAGGCGGGTAGAGGTGGTGGTTAGGGTGGTGATAGGGCCTAACTTTATGTTGTTTTAGCTCATCCTAAGCCGGAATCTTATGATACTATGATCATAGGTGTTATTCTTGTCTATGATTGTATGGCTTCCATATTATTTGATCCCGGTTCCACTTCTTTTATGTGTCTATAAAATTTGCCTTGGGCTAGGACTTAGATTGTGAATATCTTGATAATCCTATGTATGTGTCCACACCATTTGGGGTGTCTGTATATGTTGATCAGGTGTATCATGCATGCCCTGTGATTTTTATGGGGTTTAAGACTTTGGCAAACTTAATGATTTTAGACATGGACATATTTGATATTATCTTGGGGATGAGTTGGTTGTCTCCTTATCGTGACATTCTTGATTGTTATGCTAAACAGTCACTGTAGCGATGCCCAGGATGGAGAACTTAGAGCGGAACGGTACCTTTAAGCATACTCCTATGAGGATTGTGTCAGCTATTCATGCTCAGAAATTAGTAAAGAAAGAGTGTAAGGCATTTTTAGCCCATCTTCGAGAAGATAAATCTGTAGTTCCTCCTATAGCTTCAGTACTAGTTGTTTGTGAGTTCTTAGAAGTGTTTCCTTATGACCTTTCGGGTATGCCTCCATACCATTAGGTTGATTTTAGTATAAATTTAGAACCCAAAACTTGACCCATCACTATCCCTCCTTATCGTATGGCACTAGCAGAGTTGAGGGAGTTGTAATCGCAGTTACAGGAATTGCTATGTAACACCCGTACCTAATAAACCCTATTTGACGATGTTGAACAATGGTTACTCGAGTGTCGAGAGTCAAAAGTATGTACTTTGTAAGGTTATTGAGGAGATAATTGATATTGGGCCTAGTACATGGGAGTAGACCTTTGTAGGAGGTGAAATACCCGTATGTTGTCGAACCTATACGACTACGTGTACACTTAATGGAAATAATGAAACATGAGAGATTTGATGAATTATACATTAATTGGTGGGCATTAATAAGTCTTGCACCATTAGGCCCAAAATAAACAAGAAGACATGGCCCAATATGGAATTTGACCCATTCTTCCAATATTGGTCCATTTGACCAATCAACCCTTGCATTAAATGCTAATGAGAAGATAAGAGAGACATTAGGGACTATATAAAAATAAAATCAGATTTTTATACCATTGAACTCTCATGCCTTTTCTAGACTTTTCCAAAAATTATCTTCTTTGCTCTCAAGAACCCTAAGTCACTCCTTTGGCCAAGATCATCAATTGGTAAGACTTGGTAAGTGTTTATTATGATGGATTAATATATTTCATTCATAATATATGGTGTATATCATGTTGGTTATGTTGGTGAAGTGTGAGAAGTTCACTATGTGTAAAACAACTAGTGTTTGCTAAATCGGAGGATGATTTTGCCTTGTAAAATTGAACATGGACTTGTGATCTTAAAGGAAGTGAACATGATGGAGTTAATATTGACATGTGATATGTGATTATAGCATTTCCTTGTTTTGTCATGGTGTATAATGTTTGGAATTTCTATTGTGAAATTGGTTATGGTTTTGGTGACGTATTGACCGTAAAGTGTCATTTTGGTGTTGTTATGTGTGCTGTGAGACCATGGCTGAATTTTGGTGTTTAATATGATAAAAAATATGTCAAAATAAGTTTGGTTATGATCATGGACCATTCATTGCATGAAAAGACCCAAAAGAGACCCTTTTTGGCCAAAACGGGCACCCGCCCTCGCAGACGAAGCACCTGCGGGTGCAGGTGCCTCTGGCTACTACCAAAGGTCACCTGTGGATGCAGGTCATCCACCTGAGGGCGCAGGTGGCTTAGCGGATTGGCCTAGAACTCCGAATTGCTTGTTTTTGCATCCCTTTGGCCCCTCGAAACCCCTATACCCTTCATGGATGTAATTATCAACTTGTGATGTCGTTTTAATGACCTTAAAGTGTCGTATGAAGGCATGTTGGACTGTATTAAATGTGGATGGTTGTTCATATGTTGTTATGAGGCAAATTGATAAGCGTAAATGTGATGGTAATGAGAAGGTATAAAGGGTAAGTGTGATGCGAAATGCTATTGTTATACGAAATCTTGGTCGATGTGTGTAATGTTAAGGTGTTGTTGGTATGATAATGCAGTGAGTTGTATTGTAAGGAGTGAAATGAATTTATATGGCGGTCATATAGTTCATTGTCATTTTGTACGCCTGTACGGTAAATGATCGTTAATAAGAGTTTCATTGTGGACTTGTATTGTAGAGTGAAACATAAGGAAGAAGCTGGACTGTTGTGTTCATATATAGACTTGTGTACTCGTACTTGGAAGTAAAGGTATGTAAGGTTACTCTTTTCGTATCCTCCTACAACTTATTGTTCATGTTGTCATTGTCCTTGTTCCATTCCGAAAGGTTGAAAGGTATCTCATTTCGAGTTGTCCTATGTTTTTGCTCTCATGCTCCTTAACCATGGACCAATCATGACTCAAATGTCTCTTAATCATTGATCGAATTCCAAAGCTTCCATAATGTTATAATTACTACCAAGTACTAATCTCATGAACATAAAAGAATGAAGTAATGCATCTATGTGTTTCCAATAAAGTTATGATCCCCCAATGTACCAATTTCACAAAAGTAAAGGAGAGAAGTAATACAATGAAGTAATGGAAGAAGTAATTCCCTCATGGTTACTTTATATATATTCCCTCATGGTTACTTTATATATATTCCCTCATGGTTACTTTATATATACTCCCTCATGGTTACTTTATAATTTTCCTTATGGTTACTTTAACATTATTTTATAATTACTTTATCACTACTTTATGGTTCTTTGAGTGCGGGTGATAGCTTTGGGGGAAAAAGCCAAACTTGATGCCGAACTTGCTTCCTTGTTTTCCGAGTGGTAGCAGGGGGAAAGCTCAGTGGGGCAGAAGCCAAGCTTGACGCCGAACTTTATTATATTCATTGGATCAAGGGGGAAGCTCAGTGAGGTAAAAGCCAAACTTGATGCCAAACTTGCTTCCTTGTTTTCCGGGTGGTAGCAGGGGGGGAAGCTCAGTGGGGCAAAAGCCTAGCTTGATACCGAACTTGAGACGGTTGCATATTGACGGATGCATTGCATATTGACGGATGCATTGTATATTGACGGTTGCATATTAACGGTTGTGCATGATTAATGATTACCCATTGTTGGTTATGAATATTGATGGTAATGGACATAAAGAAAGAAGAAGGTAATGAACGTAAGGTACATAATCCCACACATACTAAAAGATGATTGATCCACATGGAATATTCTCCTGAAAACAAGTTCATTGAAGTGTTTAAGTTTCATGAAGTTTCTTATAGCCTTACATACTCAGTACATTCGTTGTACTGACCCCTTTGGGGAACTTACTTTATTTGCTGCAGGCACAGGTGTTAGTAAAACTCCACAATAGGCTACGAGTCATCCGTGGATCATTGGCGAGCTCCAGTTAGTTCGGGGCTTCTCCGAGTCACATGTGTATATTGTTTTGGTTTTGTAATCATTGTATAAAGCGGGGACTTGTCCCGACTATAGGTTGTTGTGTTCATGTATCGGTTAGAGGCTTTGTAGACAAATGTGGGTTATGGATGTGAGGGACAAATGTTCTGTTTGACTCGATGGCCCCAACGACCAAGTTTCCTAAATACATTATATAGCGTATGTTTCCATGTTCATGTTTTCCACATAGTTGCATAAGGTATCATAAGAATCATGCGAGGATATGCATATGAAGGTTCATAAGCAAAGATTGGTTCTCTCGGGCCATATCGGCTACGGGTGCCACTCACGCCTTAATGGGATTTGGGGCTTGACATGCTAGAAAAGGGTTTTATTAGCCCAAGTGTTTCTCCTTGGGGTGCTCCCATCTTGTTTGTGAACAAAGAAAGATGGTAGCATGCAGATGTACATAGAATACTGCCAGTTGAATAAGGTGGTAACCATTCGCAACAAGTATCCTCTATCTAGGATAGATGACCTGTTTGACTAGTTGCAAAAGAGATGTAGTATTCTCCAAAATAGATTTGAGATCGGGCTATCACCACCTCAAGATTAGGGAGGAGGCAATCCTAAAGACTGCTTTCCAAACTCATTATGGGCACTACGAGTTCTAGATATGTCTTTTAGATTGACCAATGCCCCAGCTTCTTTTATGAGCTTATGAATAGAGTCTTTAAGTCATTCTTGGATTCATTTGTTATCGTTTTTATTGATGACATATTAGTTTAGGCTTAAAGCGAAAAGGAGCATGATACTCATTTGCATACAGCGTTGGAGTTTCTTAAGGAGAAGCAACTATATGCTAAGTATTCCAAGTGTGAGTTCTAGCTATCTTCAGTATCCTTCTTGGTGAACATAGTTTCTAAAGAAGGGGTTATGGTAGACCCACAGAAGGTGGAAGTTGTTAAGAATATGGATAGGCCGATGAATATGAAAGAAATTCATAGTTTTATAGGGTTGGCTAGTTATTATCATCAATTCATTAAGGGGTTTCTTTCCATTGCTTCACACATGACCCACCTAAGTCAAAAGAAAGTTCCATTTGTGTAGGATGAAAAGTGTGAGGAGAGCTTCCAAAATCTTAAGACTTTGTTACCAATTCTTATTATATATTGTGATGCTTCACAGTTGGGTGTAGGTGTTGTTTTGATGCAGGACCAGAACGTAATTGTTTGAGCTTTGAGGCAACTAAAGCCTAATGAGAAAAACTATCACACACATGACGTAGAATTGGTAGTCATGGTGTTTGCTTTGAAGATATAAAGACACTCCCTCTATGGGGTGAAGTGTGAAGTGTTCACAGACCACTGTAGCTTGCAGCATGTGTTTACTCAGAGACCTGAATTTGAACAGAAAAAATTGGTTGAAATTGATCAAAGACAATGACATTTCAATTCTATATCACTCGGGTAAGGCCAATGTAGAGGTGTATGCTCTGAGTCAGAAACCAGTGAGTATGGGAAGCTTAGCATGTTGGAAGGTGTCAAGGCTCCTATTGGTAAAAGAGGTACACTCTTTGGCTAACAATTTTCTGATATTGCAGGAGACTGGTGAAGAAAGCTATTACCACGTGTGGAATTTAGGTTCATATTATTTGACAAAATCAAAAGTAAGAAATTCAAAGACAAGAAGCTGAACAACCTCAGAGAAAAAGTAGTGCAAGGTGAGGCTAGAGAGGTTGTCCTTGATGATGAGAGAGTGTTGAGGATTCAGGGACGCTTATGTATACCCAGAGTGGGCAGTCTAATTTTAAATATTCTTGCATAGGATCATAACTTTAAGTACTCTACACATCCCAGTGCCACCAAGATGTATAGGGACTTGAGGAAACATTATTGGTGGCGAAGAATGAAGCGTTATATTATTGATTTTATGACCAAGTGTCAAAATTGCCAGCAGGTCAAGTATTAATAGCAAAAACCTGGTGGTACCTTTCAAAGGATGCCCATTCTAGAATTGAAGTGGGAAAGGATTACCATGGACTTTGTGTTTGGTCTTCCTAAGACCTTGAGGAAGTGCGACTCTATATGGGTCATTATTGATCGGTTGACTAAGTCAGCTCACTTCATACCAGTAAGGGTGGATTATAATGCAGCTAAGTTAGCCAAAATTTATGTGAAGGAGATTGTAAGGCTGCATGGGGTACCAATTTTAATTATGTCAGACAGAGGTACCAAGTTCACCTCTAATTTTTGGGAGAAGATTCAGTCAGAGTTGGGGTCTAAATTGGATCTAAGTACAGCTTTCCACCTACAAATAGACGGACAGTTGGAGTAAACCATGCAGGTGTTTGAGGACATGCTCTGGGCTTATGTAATGGACTTCGAGGGCTAGTGGGACCAATATCTACCTTTGTGTGAATTTTCCTACTACAATAGCTACTAATTCAGTATTAACATGGCTCCTTTTAAAGCCCTATATGGTAGGAGATATAGGCTTTCAATTGGATGGTTCGATGCATTTGAAATAAGACCTTGGAGTACTGACATGCTCAAGGACTCAATGGAGAAAGTAAGGTTTATTCAAGGAAAGCTCATGGTAGCTCAGAGTCGGTAGAGGGAGTACGCAAATAATAAGGTGAGGGATGTAAAGTTTGAATAAGGAGAGAAAGTACTTTTAAAAGTGTCAACCATGAAGGTTGTAATGCATTTTGGTAAGAAAAGCAAATTGAATTTGAGGTACATCAGACCCTTTAAGGTTTTAAAGGGAATAGGGATAGTAGCTTATAAGCTGGCATTGCCTCCTAGTATGTCCGGCGTTCACCTAGTATTCCACGTGTCTATGTTAAAAAAAAATACCATGAAGATAGGGACTACATATTAGTTGGGATCCCGAGTTATTTGATAAGAAGTTATCATACGAAAAGGAACCAATTGCGATATTGAGTAGAGACGTGAGAAAGTTAGGAACTAGAGTCATTCCTTGTGTAAAGGTTTAGTGGAGGAATCATGTTATTAAAAAAACAACTTGGGAGACAGAGGTTGATATGCGTAAGCTATATCCGCACTTATTCATTGACTCAAATAATTCTTGTTTAGTTATGTCATTTCCATCTATTTGTCATTTAGGGATGAACGAGGGGTAAATTGGTATCTAATGTAATGACCCAAATCGACATTATACTAAATATAGGAAGTGGAAACACCACCAAATTTTACTTAGGTGATTTTTAAGAAATTCAAGGTTGTTCTAGTGTTAGATGAATTTTGAGAGTGTACTTTTCTAAGGAAATTTGGTGTTAATGTGAACATTGGTGGGGATGTTTGACTTGATTTCTAGATAGATAACTGATGTATCGTGGTTTCATGGTACTTTCGATGCTTAAAACAAGGAAAATATGCAATAACTTGGGTATGTCTGGTGGGTATGATATGTTTTCTGTCTCATTTTATAGAGAAATAGGTTATGGATGCAAGCTGGAGAAAAGGGGAAGAAGTATACACTAGAATAGAGCATTTGAAGAATAAAAGAGTCAAGTAAAAGCAGGGGAGTGACCCACGGCAGGGACTCACGTCAGGTGAGTAGACCCACACCACGTGGGTGGGTACCGCATGTCAACTCCTGCAGATTAATAAGGAAGCCTGCCTTCCACATCACGAACTCACGTGTCGTGACTCCACCCACGTAATGTGGGTGGGTGTCGTGAGTCAACTTCTGAGGATGTGCAATGTTACCTGATTTCCATAGAACTGACCTACGAGGCGTGACTTGGTTCCACGATAGCAAGTCACTGTACCGTGGAAAGTTGCCGACTTTTTTACTACTACTTTATTTAGGATAGGATTCACCTTGTATCTATAAATACCCCTTTATTGTCCTATGTTCAGGAATTGTTCTTTACATTATTTTGAGATATATTTTGAGTATTTTGAGGATTCATAAACACATTATTGGTTTTGTAATCGAAAACCCAAAATTTGAGGTTTTATTGATATTAAGATTTCAAAGTTTTCCTCTTTATTGTGAGTTACAATTATGTTTTCATCTTCAAATTCTTCTCGTGTTCTTGCAAACATGAGTAGCTAAACCTATCAACTAGGGTTGTGTGAACTATAAGGAATTAACAAAATGGGTAAAGTGCAAAGCAATTCTGAACCGGTGTGAATGCATGTATTGTTATTATCTTCATTATAATTGATCTTCTAACGGTTGCAAACGTTAGAACTCACCTGTATTCTAAACTTGCTCGAGAGAGAGGTACAGATTGGGAAAAGGAAATAACAATAGAGATTTGAAGCTATCAACCTTCATCTAATAACTTGAGTCGTAACAGGGATAGTTATCTGAGATCCAGGACAAGGGTTAGTAGTGCGACACTAGGAGACCGAGAGTAAAAGAGTGAAATTCATCTAACAATGGTCGAGAGACGTTTAGATGAACATATCTTGTTAGATTTTGCATGCAACGCAGCAGGACAGTTTTGCTAAGCACAAGTAACCGGTGGAGTTAAGGAATCATTAGGGATTATAGTCCTAGTGTATACCTCATGTTGATTACAAATCCGAAAATCAACAATTGTTACTATTACTATCTACTTACAAAAAAAACCCAATTTATTTATTTGCCAATTACTCAGCCTAACATTCAACAGACGTTCGTCCTGGTCCCTGTGGGATCGACCCCAACCTAGTTGGGCTCTATATTTGATACATCGACCGCGTTTTACTTTTCTGGAGGTATATTTTGGGTGATATCAATGACAAGTTTAGGAAGCCGAAGCAACTTTCAGCACATAAAATGGAGTTATAAAACTCCGATTATAGAGTTTATAATGGAAGGTTTGGTTTGCAATGTTGTAATTTAAGGAATGTATTGTGAAATGGACCCAAATGGGAGGAGGTCCCAAGTTTTTGCCTGAGACCACTACAGCGGAAAATGGTATCGCTGCAGCAGAAAGGGTACCACTATAGCGGTAGCCTCTATTTCATAATGAACCGCTGTAATGGTAATTTACCGTTGCAGCGGTAAAACACAGTAAAATGCAATTTTAAAGACCCAGAAACATTTTCATTCCCCACAATTTTTAATAACAAACTAAAGCTCTCGGGGAAGTGATTTTCTACATATTTTCAAAAGTTTTCATCTTTGGAGGTAAGTTTCTTACATTTTAAACTTTAAACATCTTAGAATTACTGAAAAGCATTAGAAACTAGTTCATGGTGGAAATTGGGGTTTAGCCCTTATTCAAGAACTTAATGCAAATTTGTGGGAATGAGTATAAAATTTGCAGACAGTCATTCTAAGGTGTTAGAAAACACTAATGAGGGTACAATCATAGTTGTTAATCCTAAATAAGGTAGGTTTCACGAGGTTTAAAGGATAGAAAACCCTAAGATGATGAATTAGAGAAATTTATGGTTGAAAATTGTTAGATATTTGTAACGCCCCAAAATGTCATTACGTGTGAAAACACACCAAAAATAATTTACGATAAATAATATACTCAAATTGGGCCCAGAAAAAATTGAATCGAGAAGGTAAAATGAGGTCATAAATGATTGGGCCTAATGGCCCAAAAGAAATTGGGCTGGTCAGCCTACTGCTGCAGCGGTAAAATAACCACGGCAGCGGTACTCGGCAGTATCTAACCCTAGGAATTTTAAAAACCCTTTCCTTTTTTGTTTCCCCAAGTCATCTCTTTCCCCCAAAAATTCTCTTAAAAAACCTCACTTTCCCAACCATGAGATTTCATAGACCAGGGTTCATGAGAGCGGTTTTAAGGCATGGTGGGAACGTGACATGGGTAGGCACTTACCACTAGCAGGACAACTCTCTCCTCTCAATAGCATTAAGATTCAACTACGAGGTAGGTTATGGTTTATTTATTGTAGAAATTAGACTCGGGCTAGATTCATTTAATATTGATAGTAATATCGGGTGTTAACATGCATTAGGCCTTCGGGCATGGTGTTTGGAAGGACAAAAATGATTAAAAGCTGATTTTGCTTTAATGTTGTGATTAGTCACTGTTGTACCCCATTTATGTAGTATTCGTGGTGTGAAATAGGTTGAATTTTGTGAGAATCGTGACTAGCTGAATGAATACTATGGCTCGTAAGTAGGGTGAAGTTAAGTACGGCAAAAAAAGGGGAGTAGTATTAGGTTCGGGTGTGATAGTTGTGCTCTTAGTGAAATTTATAGATATGTTTGTCATTAAAGAAGGTTAACAAAACGTAAATGGGGAATAGGGGTTGACAGTAATAGAAAAGATATTTAGCCAAACTAGTGGCAGGGTGTACGACAGAATAGGTAAGTGGATGAGAGCCATCGAATAATCGGGGCAGGGATGTAAGGTTAAGTGTGAGAGTTCCAAAGAAGTAATTAGGGAGGAGTTTGAGTATTAGGTCGAGGACATGAATGAGATTTGTAAATAAACTGAATGAGTAATTGAGTCTAAGTTGAACCTCTCAATGGGATAAGAGATATAGACTGAAAAATGTAATGCGAGATATACCTATTTATATGTATGGAACTAATATTGATATCATTATGAATACATGTAAAATAGTAACTGTTATTATTTTTAGCAAGGCTCGTGATTATGGGTTGCATTGCATATTCATACATTTGGTGTTATGGAGGTGAGACGATGGGGATGATGTTGATGTTATTATTTAAGTCTGATGGGGATGATGTAGATGTTATTATTTAAATCATGATGTTCATGATGTTGTTGATGTTGAATTGACTATAATGGTGATGATGTTGATATATAACCCATGATGTTCATGGGGTTGGTAATGATTTTGATGATGATGAGATTGAGAAGGGGGAGAGATGATGCGCACATTTTGCATACATGCATTCATTCATATGCCTTGACATTCTATTATATTCTTTGTATTGTTGTTGATTTCTTGAATGGATCGGTCTATTGGTAGAACTGGTGGAATGTAGTAGTATTCCGTGAATCCAAGGTATGTCCTAATTCAAGTATAATGTTAACTGTTTGAGTATATAATTATGGGAGTATATTGTATGGTATTTTCCCTCCTTGCAGGGGTTTTTAGGTCATAAGTTCTTTAGTGGTTGTAAATCATGTAGTGTGTTGCGTTAACACAGTTCAAGGTGGTTCAATCCAATCGTGGTTATCTTAAATCTTGTAATTTTTTGAGGTCTGTAGATCTGATTTAGGGGGAGTTAAGAGTAGTGGAAATCCGATCAGTAGATTAGATAAGTGCCAAAAAGGTGTGAATTAGAGTGAGTGTTGAAAGGACAAAGATATACGAAAATGCTAAATGGAAGGTAAGTAACAAAGATGTTGAAAGTTTTGTGTTAATGAATTTACAATCTGAGATTCAGAAACCAGAACCTTACTATTATTTTTTAGCTGAAAAGGGCCTACAGAGGCTTTTTATTGGAAAAGAAATATTTTCAAGACCAATACTCAGTCTGGAAAGGCCCAAACCAAGCTTCAGACAACAAACAAGAAACAAAAATTAAAGCTACCAAAAGAAAACAAAAAGGAAAGCTAAGGAACATTCTAGAAAATCGCCTTTGCATCTTCATCTTCACTACTATACTTTGCATCACTGAAACTGCACCGACGATGGAAATGGTGGAGAAAGCTCAAAAGTAAATCCAAGAAATCGATTTCAAAGTTGTATAGTAGAAGAGTTATGGATGATTTCATTTCAGAAATTTACAACTGTCTCACAAATTCCATGAAATCAAACCACAAAAAGAATTCTTCAACACCTCTTAGTACAAATCGAAACTCTTGATCCTCAGGTAAGTGTTAATCTTTCCCCAACCCCTTGATTACCTAATTTTTGTTGAACCCAAAGCATCTAAATCATACCCTTGATAGATTGAGCTCAACAAGGAGCTAATACCACTGGACCAGGATTGCCTTTAAAGTCACCATCAGTATTACACTTATAAAAACATTCAATAGGAGGATCCCACTTCACAACATTAGCCTGAATGTTAGGTTTGTAAGCTTCCAAGAACATGACCAGCATAGGCCAGTTATTAGGAATATTTCTAAGCCAAGGATATCTTATCTTAGCAAACAGATAAAGATTCCTATTCACTTCCAGTTTCATGCCATGATAGATATCCTACCTCCATGTTTTATGATGTTTCTTCTCTTCCAAACTTGCCACAAAAAGAAAGCAGAGATAGAAATAAATAGAGGTCTGAGCTTAGCATAACAACTAGCATTCCACCACTTGTAAATAGTATCGTTTAACTAAAGAAAGAGGCCCTGCACTTTAGTTGTTGCTACAAAATTGGTCCACAATGTATTAGCTATAGAACATTGAACAAAAATATGTTCACATGATTCATGAACTGGTAGCTCACAACATAAGCAATTAGTTGCTTCTTCCAATCCTGTACTAATAAGAAAGTTACCAATAGGTAATCATTTCTTTCACAACCTCCAAAAGAATAAAGATACTTTAAAAGGTATCTCTTTTTCCCATACAAATCTAAGGTCTTCATTAACAACACCAGGCTGCCTTATGATATCCCAAGCACTACTGACAGAAAACTTTCCTAAGCCTTGAAGCATCTACCATGGCTTATCCCAAGCATTAGATCTTCGTCATGTCCCAGTCTTATTACGAACATGATTGCATAAATTTTTAGGAATAATTTTATTAAGCAAATCCACATTCCACCTATCTTGATTCATTAGTTGATACACATCTTCCAAATCTCTATTATTGTTGTAATTTACAGGAAGATAATAGTGTAAACCCCCATGTTGAGTCCAGTTATTAAACCAGATACTAGCATGTCCACACTTAGGCTCCCACCATATCTCTTGGTCAAAATAGTCTTTACCATATAACATGAACTTTTATGTTTGAGAACCCCCTTTCCATTCAACCACTTATGGTTTATACCTTTTACAATGCTTGTTCCACATAAAATTAGCCCACATTGTTTTTTGTGTTCTAAAAATCCACCACAACTTTGCAAAAAAAGCTTTAGAAACATCAAACAGAGATCTAAATCCAAGACCACCTTCCCTTTTTGGCAAACAAACATCAGCACAGGAGACCCAATGTTTACTCATTCCTATTTCTTTAAAGTTCCATAGAAATTTAGCAAAGAGTCTATGTAGATCATGAACCATACATTTTGGAGGCATAAAAGTAGACAACTGATAGATAGAAATGCTTTACAACACATTATTAATCAACATAGCTTTACCTCCAAATGACAACACTTTGCCTTTCCATAGCTGAAGTTTGTTCTGTACCTTCTTCAATAATTCTGAGAAATGAGTCTTCTTTTTACTAGCATGTCCAATAGGACATCCCAGATATGTCAAAGGAAATTTGCCTTTGGGAAAATCAGTACAATCTTTCACCAACTGAGCATGAGTCTGAGCAACCTTATTATGCACAAAAAAAGCACTCTTCTCCCTGTTAATCTTCTGGACGGACTGTTTTTCATATTTCCCTAACATCTGCATAATTAACTACAAAGAAAAACTATCAGGTAAAGAAAAGATAATAGTATCATCTGCATAAGCAAGATGATTGAATACCAGTTGTTGTCCACTAGTCTCCAAATCATATCTGTAAATCAATTAGAGAAGCCCATTTTCTCAAACACTTTGATTAAAAAACTCCACTCCACTCTATTAAAAGCTTTGGCTATGTCAAGCTTAATTACCACATTTGCAGTCTTGCTCTTTTTTCTAATATCACATATAATCTCCTGAGCCAACAAGACATTCTCAGTGATGCTTCTGCCTTTAACAAAACTAGATTAGTATGAGTAATTGATTTTGGAAATGACTCCTTCAAGCTTGTCATGAATGATTCTGGAAATGACTTTATTTAAAAATTACTCAAACTAATAGGTCTTAAGTCAGACAAGGTCAAGACCTTTTTTTTTTTTTTTTTTACAATAAAACCAGATTAGTATGAGTAATTGATTTAGGCAGTTTCATTCCATCAAAGAAAGCATGAACCACCTTCACAATATCATCTCCCATAATATCCCAGCAAACTGGATAAAAATGTGCAGTGAAACCATCTTGACCACAAGCACTATCCCCATTCAACTCTAAAACCATCTTCTTAACTTCTTCAGTGTTAAAAACAACCTTTAGTAGTAGATTCTCCTCTTCTGTGATCAGATTAGGAACCAAATTAATCAAACAAAAATCACCAGAATCACTTACTCCTTTGAATTGTTCCTGATAAAATTCATATGCTGTTGTAGCCACCTGACTACTATCATCTGCCTAAGAACCATCAGATCTTTAAATTTTATTGATCTCTAATCTCTTCCTTCTACCATTTACCAAGCTATGAAAAAATTTGGTATTTCTGTCCCCTTCAGAGAACCATTGAATGCCAGTTTTTTATCTCCAGTACTTTTCCTCATAATGCAAATATTGCCTCAACTTAGCTTGCTCCCTCTGAAGAATCATTCTGTTAGAAGCAATTGGACTTTCTTTAAATAGATCCTCCTTGATTCTTACTATGTCTTCCTTGATGGCCAATTGTTTAAATATATCTCCAAACATAATTTTGTTCCATGCAGCCAGAGTCATTTTGGTTTTCTTCATCTTCTACTTCAAATTAATAAAGATATCCCCAAAGTCTGCTGATACCCAATTTTATCTTACCAGCTCTTTGAATTTCTCTTTCTCCGTCAAAATTTCAAAAACGTAAAAGGCTTGTGAAACTGTTGATTTTGATCACCACGTGATAATAATAAGGGAGCATGATCTGAGCCTTTCCTGGCTAAGTGTTCCATCTCAACACGTCCCATAATCCCCAGGAACTCTTGGTTGATAAAAATTTTGTTGAATCTTTTGAAAATACACTACTCATCAGCCCTACCATCCCACTAAGTGAAAGGACTCCCTTTAAAATTAATATAAAAGAAGTCATAGGAGTTGATACAAAATGCAAAATTTTCATATTCATTAGGGTACACTGGAAACCCCCCAATCTTCTCCTCATCATTCATGATAACATTAAAGTACCCTCCTACCATCCAAGGTACTCTAATATTATGACTCAGTGAAAAAATGTCATCCCATAAAGAAATTCTTTTACTTTCTTTATATTTAGCATAAACAGCTGTAGCAATCACCTGATAACCATTTTGAAATGTCAGTTGAGATGTGATTTACTGATCAGAATCTTCTAGTATCTCCACCTGGATGTGCTCTTGAACAAAAATCCATATCTTGCCATTGACATTATAGTTTGCATACTACATGCCTAACCTTCTTTTATATCTATGTATGTGTCTAATCTCTTGAAATGGCTCCATCAAAGCAATAAAAGCAAAATTATGATGCCTATGTAACATTTGAACTCTGTGGAAAGCATGTTGTGACTTGACTGATCTAATGTTCCAAAAAAGTGATTTTAACTTCATTGGATGTTGACTTTACCACCTCTCCTAGAGTTGGTCCTTGTAGGCTTGTCAGCCTTGACCCGTCCTTGTAGGCTTGTCAGCCTTGACCCTACACTTTTTACCTTTTGTATTTGTATGTGGTGATAATCATGCTTCCTTCATTACTTGATTCAATTTTTTTTGACTATCTCCTTCATCTTTATCTTCTATTTATGGTTCCTCTGAGTCTTCGCATGCTTGTCCTGTATCTTTAGTTATTTGATGGGAAACCAAATCATGTAATGTCTTAATAGTTGAATTCCTTTTTGTTGCCAATGACATATTACTTACATCTCCTGTAAACTGTTTTGAGTGTGATTTATCTGCAAGCAATAATTTTCCTTCTATTTTATGTGGTAGAAAACATGTTGTCTTGACTGGTGTAGCCCCATCATCTCCTCTAACACCTGATTTATCAAACTAGAGTGCCTTATGGAATGTACTTGTACAAGGGCTAACTAAACCCTATCCGACTGCATGTCAAAAGGTACTTTCTGATCCATAATATCACCTTCTCTTGCACTGTGATCTTCTTTTAGCACTACAATGTCACTATCTTGATTTTTTGATCTTGTTATGCTGCTACTGTTATTATCTATATGCTTGCCACTATCATATGATTTAGATTGTTGATTCAGGTATTCATTCATTTGTTCCAGCATTGCTGCCTCTGCCCTTTTTCCTTCGGCTATTTTGCTTGTAACAGTATGTTGTTGATTATCACTGTGATCCTCCTTATTTAATATCATAACATCACCATGGGTAGATCCTGCATTCTTTATTAAGCAATTGTTGGTGTTTTTATCACTACCAAATGAAAGACATCCATCCACTTACTTTACCATAGCTACATTTGGACCATCTCCATTTCCTATTTTATTTATATCAGCATGATGGTGATTATCTACATAGTGACGTGTATTTTATATGTTACTCATCACTTTCTCTGCACTGTTATCCTTCATATTATTGTTTACCACTCCCTCAACCATTGTATTCATTGCCCCTTGATCTTGAGTATCCATGTTGCCTTCACCTTTCTCTTGAAGGATGTCAAAAGAGTTATTAGTACTGACTCTTTTGTTAGCCTGTAACACCCCTTCCCTATTACCATCTTTGTACAATTCACATCATTTTCCGGAAACTTGTTGGTTCCTTTTTCAATTCTAAATATTCTACTTGTAGGATTCCATTTAGCAAAAATAACCTTCCCATTTACATATTTTCTTTGCACAGATGTGTCATCTTCTTTCATATTGGTGTTTTCTTCGAACTCTATTCTATCTTCTTGCACATGAGTCTTCAGTTCTAGATGTAAACTCCTGCACTCCACCTCCTCATGACCCTGAAGTTTGCAGGTGAAACAATATTTAGAGAGCATGTCATATTAAATTTTAACAGTTTGGATCGTTCCTTCCTTTGTCTTATTGTTAACCACCTCTATCTCTACATGATCATGTAACTTTGCCTCTAAATCAACTTGAACTTTCACCCTCGCATAG
Source organism: Capsicum rhomboideum (assembly GCA_031232105.1). Lineage (NCBI taxonomy): Eukaryota > Viridiplantae > Streptophyta > Magnoliopsida > Solanales > Solanaceae > Capsicum > Capsicum rhomboideum. The sequence goes on along the minus strand of CP124719.1, from coordinate 105,540,692 downwards.
CTAGGCTGATTCTTGTTGATAATGGTTATGTCTAGATGGATGGGTTTCCCCACTGTAGCTGCCAGTGAAAAAAAGGATTCCTTCACAAAGAAAGTAGGTAAGAGATCAGGGAATAAAATCCATGTCATCACTTGTGTTTTCTCCTCATCAAGTTTAAATTTGGCATCATAAATGAGAGGTCTCATTTGATACACCATACCGTCCTTTCCAGTGATATAATACACATTCTTTGACATCATGTTTATAAAATTTTCCTTAAGGTTGAAGCACATTAAAATGTGCCTGTTTCAAAGCAAACCAATCTTACAATCTCCTTTTACTTTGCATTGCTTAGGGATTTAATGTCTAAGGTCTTCAATCTCAGGCCAACCATAAAAGAATTTTCCAATTATGGAAAATTGAAGTTCCTTAATAATATTCATCTTGCTGAACTCTTCCACCATCCTTGTAAATCTTGGTACACCATTATTGTAATCAACAGGTTTAATATCAATGGAATCAAGCAGAGCCTTTCTACCTTTTTGCGCGTTCAGATTTGGCTTTATGATATCTGCATATTTAATTTGTTGAGTGATTCCCTCTTCATTATTATTACTACTTCCTTGCATTAAACACTTTTCATTATCTCTAGGCAAACCGTTAGGATTGTTAGACAAACTAGGGTTTTTGAGAGAGTGGGGCTGATATAGTTCAAGAAAATCTTTAGGCAATGTAAAGGATGTAAGAGACTTCGCCTGGCCAGCCTCAGATTGCTGACCAGTGGCTGGACCGGCCATACTGGCATTAATAATAAGGGTTTAGGGCTTGGTCAAACTAGAAAGAGAAGAGAGCATTTTTTTTATTTGTTCCGTTTAGAAGGGTTGTGACTGGAATCTTACTAAATGTTATGATTTCTCCCTATTTGCTATTAATATTGTTTTATTCTAAACTTGTTCGGCTAATGATGCCTATCAGTACGTGTGGTTGTACTGATGCTACACTTACTATATCTCCAATCGAAGATATAGCCATGGTGCAGGTTAGTTGGGGTTTCTATAGCAGTGATGGTGATCACTCAGCCGCAGCCCCTTCCCTCTTTATTCTACATGGATGTTGTGTCATGGACTCTCCTATCCCTTGTCTAGTGATCTTGTACTGGTTTAGATTAGTTTCAGGGGATTTATTGTTGATAGTTTTCCACCTCACTTTTGCTTATCAAATATATTGAACCAGAGTTGTTATTTATGAGTTATCTGAGTTATGTTACTGAAAATGAATTATTTTAACTTCCACATCAATTGAATGATTGGTAGTAAGGGTTCTCCTATCTAGGGTAGGTGTGGGTCGTGGCAAGATGGTATCAGAGCCCAGGTTACCGATCTTCCAGTACAAGAGCAAATATCTAGTAGAGTCCTGCAAATTGGTGTATTGACATCCACATCAAATTTGTGGGAGGCTACAAGGCATTTAGGAATTTGTTTCACTTTTTTCTCTCCTATTATACTATTCCAGTGTTGTCTCCCCGAGTTGAGTCCAATTGGTATCTAGCAGAATCTAATTGGTATCTCAACCATCAAAATTAAGTCTGGTTGGTCCCAATTGGTATCTCATTAGCGCTGAGAGGTTGTAATAAGGTATTCCAACCAGTAGAGGTTAATAAGAAGTGTAGGTGTTGTAGTGTTATGTTGCGAAGCTCGCTTGATATTATGTTAAAATTTTGGTTCCTTAATATGTGTAGTTGTGTTATGATATAATATGTCATGTATTACTTATATGGATGTTTATTGCTTAATCTTGTTGTTACTTGGTGGTTGGACTGTCAAATTTCTTAAATACGAAAAGTTTATTGTATATGTTGATTTATATGTTGTGTGGCCAAGGGATCCAGGGATTGTGAGGATCGGTGTAATCTCGAGGTGTATCTTCATTTCCACGACTTAAGGTACACCTCGTCTCTCGGGGATTTAGAGTATTCCTTAGTTCTATCTGAATTCTGACGAACTAACCAGAAGCCTTGCCATTTTATGGAGAATATCTTGTGAGCGTGGTGCTTAAGAGGAAAGGAAAGGAAAAAGTGTGTTAAAACCTATTTAAGTTGAGGAGTTAGGTGCGTTTACAATGGCTTGGGTCATGACATAATCACTTTAGACCTTAAAAACTCTGGTATGTAAGAGTTAGAAACTGTAATAGTGTTCAAGGGATGACGTAGTGTAGGAAAAGACCTGGGAACAGTTAGCAAAAAGAGAAAAACAGAACCACTGGAGGTTACCACTGCAGTGGAACTTGGACCATTGCAGCGGTAAATTAACCAGCGGCTCCAGGCAGTAAGCTGCCAGGGGTTCCCTTGTTTTGTAATCCTTACAAAGCAACCCTATTTTTGAAATAATAAAATGATAGAAATCAATCCGACATGCATTATAATCTAAAACATTTGTTATTAAAGGTGCGGGGAGGAAAAATGTCCTAAAAACAAGGAAAATAGAAAGAGTAATTGTTTGTTACAAGCCCCAAAAAGGGGTAACCCAAATCCAAAAACAATAAAATGTAAACAGGGGAGAGAGGATATCTAGCTAGTGGCACTATCTCCGAGGCTAGAGGCATCTGAACCCTTCTCCTCCATCCAACTGAGGAAGGAGAACTCCTTGACATCCTTCTTGGTCAGCTTTAAGATCTTCTTAGTATGGTAGGTACACGCGAACATAACCTGCATAGCCTTCCACATCCTCACGAGAATGTGATCTCGGGAGCAACATTTCTTTTTCTCCTTATCTATCTTCCTTTGAAGCTCAGTGTAAGCATGGGATGGGTCTACTGGGGCGGCTAAGCTCAAAGGATCCAACCCCAGTTGGGGTATCTGAGTCCTCTCCAAATAGCCTCGCACCGCAGCAAGGTCATCCTCCCAACCACTATAGGGACGGGTGCCGGAGGAAGAGTACCCCCGCTCCATCCAGCCCTGCTATTCTCACCTTTCTCACTCTTCTTCCTCTTTTTCTTGCCACCACCCTGGGTACTCCTACCTCTTAGAGGGTTATATGGAACATCGCACTCCTCCAAGGTATCAGGGTCCTCCTTGGGGACATCAACTTACTTGCACAGTTCCGTAATCAGGGAAGGGAAGAATAGATCCCTTGCTGACCTCTCCCGAGCATAAAAGTACTACCACTTGTCTATGATCTATGCCCCCACATTCACCTCGATCCCTGCAAAAATAGACGCCACCACCATATCACGATGAACACCATGTTCGTAATATTTCCCGAAGGACGAATCCTATGGGACATCAGCTGTAACCAAATCTTGGACTTGATCGAGAAGTATACACTCTTGGTCCCCCTCTAATTAGACCACTTCACTTTGTTAGCTTTACCCTTCGGAGCTAAGTATCATGCCATCTATTTGAAATTAGACTCTTGAATTTTCATCTCAAAGGCTGCGATGCAGGAGTTAAGGACACCCAAGACCTTGTTAATGGTGGTAGCATCAACAGGCACATTTTTCCACCAAATTCGAATAGTGGGGAAAGGCACTGACCACTCCACCGTGGGGAGTATAGCATAAAATTCTCGAACCAAGGCCAGGTTGTACTATGAAACCAGCTCAGTCAGCATCTCCCACCCGAATACTTTCAGTTGGTCGCTAAACTCAGGCAACTCATCTTTCACATCATCCATCACAAAACCCCTCTCTCAAAGGAAACCCCAACTGTATCGCCCCTCCTCATACCAGGTACCGCTAGAATTGTTAGGGAACCTTCGATAGAGTGGTTATTGCTGGGCTATGATAACATTAAAAACACCATAAAACCAGGCTAGAAACTAAGACAGGGTACTATAGGAGGGAAGGAATTTCAAAATTACAGAAAAGCAAAAATTGGAAAGCTACTGCCTAGTACCGCAGCAACAGTTAATTAACCACTGCTGTGGCAGAACTTACTGTCGCAGCAAAAAAGTTACCGCTATAGTGATTAGTCATCTTCAACCCATTTAACACCCCTCCCATGGTGGATTTTCGACCTTTCTCCATATTTTTGGGAATTAAGGGTAGATAGGGCTTAGTGAAGTTCCCATGAACCTTTTTACACTAAAATAGGAGTGTACAACACTTGATTTCACCTTTAAATCACTCAAAATCATTAGGGAAGATGACCCTTTTCCTTTCACCCCTTCCCATGGTTGAAAATCACCATGTCCTACGACAATCTTTAGCCCAGGACATTGTAGGAGCAATGTGGACGTAAGAGAACCTAACTTATTCATCACTTTATTCAAGAACACCACCAAATTCAAGTTCAAAAAGTTGCACCAAAAATCTCCCAAAATTTCTCAATTCTAACATAATCCTATGATTCTACAATGAGAAATACATAATGTAAGTAGTAGAGGTGAGGAAATCACCTTGAATTCATTATTGGAGGGGGATTCCACAGAGAGAGTTAAGAGAGTTTTTGAGAAATCAAAGTGAAGATGGGGGAAATGTTCATTTCTCCCTACTTGACACTGTCTCGAACAGATGCTGCAATTGGTTAGCGCTGCAATGGTAACTAACCGCTGTAGTGGTAAAATATTTTTGAGGTCTTTTTCGTGATTTAGGGTGTCGTACCATGTTTGGGTAATGGCAGTAGCTATTGATCACGAGGATTAATTATGTATACCTTATTTGGGAACATGAGAATAACCATCATGCCTAAACTAGACAATGTGTTAGCTATCGCTAATTATAGAGTAGAAACATACGTAAACAAGCTAGCAAATATTGAAATATTACTCTTAATGACCTATTTTAGTCGAAAATTCCTCGAGTGTCTAGACCTCACCCTTAGGACCATTTGAGAACATACGGTGGGTAAATTGGTATCTAATATAACAAGCCAAAATGTCGTTACGTATGAAAACACCCCAGAAATAATTTATGATAAATAATATGCTCAAATTGGGCTCGAGAAAAATTAAATCGGAAAGGTAAAACGAGGCCCAAAATGATTGGGCCAAAAGACCCAAAAGGAATCGGGCTGGTCGGTGGCCTACCGCTGCAGCGGTACCCAACAGAAGCCAGCCTGAGGAATTTTTAAAAACTCTCTCATTTATTATTTCCCCAAGTCGCCGGCTTCCCCAAAAAATGCTCTTAAAAACCCTACTTTTTCAACCATGAGATTTCAGAAACCAGGGTTCATAAGAGCGGTTTCGAGGCACACCCGGTGGGAACCTGACATGGGTAGGTACTTAGCACTAGCGGGACAACTCTCTCCTTTCAATAGCATTATGATTCAACTATAAGGTAGGTTATGGTATATTTATTGTAGCAATTAGACTCAGGATAGATTCATTTAATATTGATAGTAATGTCGAGTGTTATCATGCATTAGGCCATTTGGAAGGACGAAAATGATAAAAATCTGGTTAGGCTTTCATATTGTGATTAGTCATTATTGTACCCCATTTACGTAGTATTCGTGGTGAGACATAGGTTGAAATTTATGAGAATTGTGACTAGCTGAATGAATATTGTGGCTCGTAAGTAGGGTGAAGTTAAGTATGGTAAAAAAGGGGAGTATTATTAGGTTAGGATGTGATAGCAGTGCGCTTGGTGAACTTGATAGTTACGTATGGCATTAAAGAAGGTTAGCAAAACGTAAATAGGGAATAGGGGTTGACAATAACCTAAGGGAGTTTTAGCCAAACTAGTGGTAGAGTGGGCGACAGAATGGGTAAGTGGATAAGATTCATCAAATGATCGGGGCAGGGATGTAAAGTCAAGTGTGAGAGTTCCAAAGAAATAATTAGGAAGGAGTTTGAGTATTAGGCCAAGGACATGAATGAGAGTTGTGAATAAACAGGATGAGTAACCACGTCTAGGTGAAACCTCCTTTGTTTTTTAGCGAGGCTCGTGATTATGTGCTTCATTACATATTCATACATTTGGTATTGTAGAGGTGAGATGATGGGGATAATGTTGATGTTATTATTTAAATCATGATGTTCATGATGCTATTTATGTTGAATTGACGATGATGGTGATGATGGTGATATGTAACCCATGATGTTCATGGGGTTGGTAATGATTGTGATGCTGATAAGGTTGAGAAGGAGGAGAGATAATGCACATATCTTACATACATGTATTCATTCATATGCCTTGACATTCTATTATATTCTTTGTATTATTATTGATTTCTTGAGCAGATCAGTCCGTTGGTAGAACTAGTGGAAAGTAGTAGTATCCCATGAATCTAAGGTACGTCCTAATTCAAATCCAATGTTAAACTGTCTGAATATATAATTATTGGAGCATATTGTACGATATTGTTTCTCCTCACAGGGGTTGTCAGTTCATAAGTGCCTTAGTGGTTGTAAATCATGTAGTGTATTATGTTAACAAAGTAGCGAGGTGGTTCAGTACAATCATGGTTGTCTTAAGTTTTGTAATTTCGTGAGGTCTGTAGATCCGATTCGGGGGAGTTAAGAGTAGTGGAAATCCAGTTAGTAGATTAGCTAAGTGACAAAAGGGAGCGAGTTAGAGTGAGTGATGAAAGATCAAAGATTTACAAAAATGTAAAATGACAGGTAAGTCATAGAGATGTTGTAAGTTTGGTGTTAATGAATTTATAATCTGGGATCTAAAAACTGGAACCTTACTAAATGTTATGATTTCTCCCTATTTGTTATTAATATTAATTTTTTCTAACCCTGATCGATCGATGATGCCTACTAGTACATATAGTTGTACTGATGTTACACTCACTATATCTCTAATTGGGGATATAGACATGGTGCAGGTTAGTTGGATTTTTTATAGCAGCGATGGTGATCACTCAGCAGCTCCTTCTGCCCTCTCTATTCTTCGTGGATGCTCTTTCATGGACTCTCTTATCCTTTATCTAGTGCTCTTGTACCGGTTTAGGCTAGTTTTTGGGGATTTATTATTGATAGTTTTCCACATCACTTTTGCTTATCAAATGTATTGAACCAGAGTTATTATGTATGAGTTAACAGAGTTATGTTGTTGAAACTAAATTGTTTTAACTTCTGCATCAAACAAAAGGTTAGGTAGTAAGGGTTCTCCTATCTGGGGTAGGTATTAGGTAGGCGCCCGCATGATCTAGCTAGTTGGGTCGTGACAATATTAATCCCTAGTAGTTAAAAGGGACGAATTGATTGAAATGGGTGTATAATCTTGTTGTTATAGATCAAGAACAAGGGGAAAGAGAAATGAAGGACAAGTTTGTGGCCTAAAAGTGACTTTGAGCAAGGAATCGACGTAGGTTATGGTTTATTATAGCAATTTGACTTGGTTGACTTTGTGCTTATATGTGAATTTAGTATTTGTGATTGCTTTTGAGCATTACTTGTGGTTATTGACTGCATTGCATATTCATATCCATTGATTTGGTTAAGATGAATGATAATGTTGATGATATATAACTCATGATATTCATGAGGTTGTTAATGATGATGATATTGATGAGATGATAATGAGGATGATGATGTTATTGAAATCAAGATGTTCATAATGATATTGAGAATGTTGATGAGATTGTGAAGAGAAAGAGATGATGTGCATATCTTGCATTCATACATTCATTCATGCGCATTGAATGTTCAGTTATAACCTTATGTTGTGCTATAATTTGTTAATGAATTTGACTAACTGTAAACATAAATGAGTAAGAGTTTGTATTCCCTCTAAAGTGAAGTGTAATAATTATGTTATTGTCTTTGATTATAAGTTTTGTGATGATCGCTTTGTATTTATTTGGTTTACCTATTTGTATGGCGTCGGGTTGAGTCGACCTATGATTGCCTACCAGTACTTGTTGATGTACTGATGCTACCTATGCTTTTATTTTTTTTGAGTGCAGAGCGTGTTCCAGCATTTGAGATGAGACCTCGTCTCTAGCCAGCAGTTCTAGATTTCGATCTAAGGGTGAGCACCATGACTGGGTAGCCTTTAGATCTTCGGCTTTATATTCATGTCCCTTGTTTCGAGACTAAGACACTCTTTTGTTATTTCTGAATTTTTGGATACAATTTTGGTTATAGACTTGAATACTCTTAGATGTTCTTGTACAGTGACTTCACGTCCTGGGGATGTAATAAATAGAGAATTTATACACTCTATTTTTAGTTTGATGTTTGTTTAGGATTGCAACTTTGTTCCTTAATGAATAATGAAGTTTAGTAACTTATTAATGATAAGGTTGATAATATGTAAATTGATGACTATTGAACTTGGTTATTGAGGATTGGGCTAAATGGTTCTCCCTCCGTAGTTTAGGGTGGGTGTCAATCATGACCGTTTGGGTCGTGACACTAACAGAGGTCGTTTTCATTGAGTTTTCACCGAAGTCAACTCTAAGCAACTTTTAACCAACTTCTCGTCTAACCACTCAAAAACAAACCAAAAGCCTCGGGGCCTGAACCAGCCATGCTACTAACCCAAATTTTACTTCTCAAAGCTGATGGAACTTACGGAATCTTCATACGACACTCAAATCTCTTTATGCTGATCAAAGTCAACTCTACCAACTTAAAAGCTTTTGATAACCAAAAACTCACATAAAACTCAATAGAACACTTCAAGAACTACGCCACCCACTCCCACAACTCATATATACTATGAAGCAACTACGGGGAGGGGTAAAATAGTCAAAATATAGAAAAATCTAAAAATTACCACAAGGATTGTTACAATTGAAGATGAGAAAATGGGCGCTATCAGAATAGTCAAGGTTTATGGTTAAATTTAAATATGATTATTTTCCTAATTACCATAGAAAATGCAAATTACAAGGGCATAATGAGTATGAATGTAGAAATATGCATGCTAAACTTGCCATTAAGAAGATCGAGAATAAGAAGATGAGAAGGAACTAGAGAATAACCTGCTATTAGGAATGCTGAGGAGATGAAATGAGATCCAGGGGTAAAGAAGAAAACTAGCATACAACATGGGAATAATCAATCTACTGGATCTTTCCTAAGAAAATTAACTAGTGGCTAAATTATGGGTAATCTACAGAATTGGAATGTAGTAAAGGATAAAATAGTGTTTACAAAAGGATATCAATGACAATATAAAGGATAATAACATCAATCAAGATAGAAGATGGGAAAGTAGGTGCAAAAGTAGGACAAAAAGAAGTACAAAACAAATATAAGGCCTTAAAGTCTAATGAGAACGAGGAGAATATTGATGGGGCACAATTGGAGAAAAAGTTGACATGGTTATGCCATCTCATAAGAAGGTAAATATACGGGATTATATCAGTAAGGGAAGAAGGCAGATGACAAGGACCAAGCTACTATCGAAGACACCACCAACAAGGAGATAACAAATACTAGAATAGAACTAGGTAAAGACTAAGAAGATATATAAGAAAGTGACTGACAACACTAAATATTGGGTTGAGAAGTCTTTTCATAAGTCACCAAATTCATCTTGGGGGAAATGTTATGAAAAGGCTGAGAATGATGATGATGACTTTGAAGGGGAAAATTTTAATGAGGTTAATTCTTTTTTGTTGAAGATACTCCTCAACCTTTTAAGGATAAAGAGAAGAGCACAGAGCTCAACAAAGAAACAAAAATAGAAGTATAATAGGTAGAAACTCTTATCATTTTCATCAGTCATGCTACTACTGATATGGAGGTTAACAGACAAATAATATACGTAAGGGCACAAATTATACACAACTGGATGAAGGGGTATCAGAAGACATTTTAATGGATCAATATCTTAAACAATTTCATCCTAGGACTTGATGTTGAAGTCTCCAGATGGACTAAGTAAGTCTTTAAAACCACTATGGGCAATAGATACAAGGGAATTTGCATTGGTGGTTAGTCCAATTAGTCAGTAGGTTACTATTTACAAAAACCTTTTGGTTGAAATTATTACATGATATTGGTTCACATAATTGTGTAAAAAAGAGTATTAACCAGAAAATCATAAGTGAAAATAGTCTACAATAAAAGAACCAGATGGGGGAGATTTGAATATAGAAATTATTGCTAGAGAAGCTTGAAAACACAAGGAGTTAAAAAGAACAAAAAAAATAGGAAATTCAAAACAGGTTGTTAATGCCAGAATAAATCCAAAGATGGGTGCGAATAAACTAGATGTTAAACAATATTAAAAATTCTTTTTTGGAACATCAATCAGTTAATACCTATTAGGACTTTTAAGGTACAAATACTACATAAACATCATAAATTATTGATGTGTTTGCAAGCTTGGGTAAGTGTTTATTCTAATGATTTAATATATTATATTCATGAGAGTTTATGTATATCATGGTGGTTATGTTGGCAAGGTGTTGAATAGTGCACTTTTGCTTTTTGCTAAAAGATGTGCATCCTTGTGATTTAAACTTGAAAAAGGACTTGAGGTTTTGATGAAAATGCATGGTATGGATGAAATATCAACATGTATGATGTGTTTATGTCCCTTAACTTGTTATTTTTCTATAAGTATAAATTGTGGGATTATTGTGGATATATTGTTATGAAGTGTATTGGGGTGACTTGATGGAATAATTGTGACATCGTATTAAGGAGGAAGCGTAAAGGGTGAACTTGGTGTGAAATGCTATTGGTTTGTAATGCTTTGGTCAATGTATGACATGTTGTGGTATTGTTGGTATGGCAATGTCATGAATGGCATTGTAAAGGGGGAAACGACATTATAAGGCAAACATGTAACTCATTGTCGTCTTGTGCACTTGTAAGGTAGTTGGTTGTTAACGTGAGCTCCGTTATGTACTTGTGTTGTAGAGTATAACGTAAGGAAGGAGCTGGACTATTTTATTCATATATAGGACTGTGTATTCATATTGGGGAGATAAGGTATGTAAGGTTACTCTTTCCGTATCCTTCTGCAGCACATATTGTTCACATTGTCATTGTAATTGTTCCATTCCGAAATATTCTAAGGTATCTCATTTCAGGTTGTCATGTATTGTTATTTATATGTTCCTTTGTGATTCACATATCTCTTAATCATTGACTGAAAGTCAAAAGCTTCCAATAATGTTGTGATTATTAATACATCAATCTCTCAAAAGTAAAAGCATGAAGTAATACATTTATGGCTTGTTGTTTGAGAACCGGGACGGCTCAAAGGGGCACATAAGTCTAGCTAGACCGATCCCGAGATTATTGGATTAAGGGACAGCATCAAAGGGGCACATAAGCCTAGCTCGAGTTGATCCTAATATTATTTTACTACCCACTAATAAAGTGGATGACTAACCACTAATAAGGTGGATGATCGGTATTATATTTTGACCCACTAATAAGGTGGATGATCGATATTATATTATGACCCACTGATAAGGTGGATGATCGGTATTATATTATGTCCCACTAACTAGTTGGATGAATGGTAATGAAGATAATTGTAAAATCAATGAAAGTATATCCCTTGCACGAATATATATATAAATATACATATATATATATATATATATATATATATGTATGATGATAAGAGTGAATGACCAAATAATGAAAGTAATGAAGGTAAGGTACACGGTTCCACACATCCCGAACGGAGGTTTATCAATATGGATTATTCTCTTATGCTTGATCCCTTTGAAGTATTCATGTAGCATACAGTTCCATATAGCCTTACACACTCAGTACATTATTCGTACTGACCCCCCTTGGGGGACTTACCTTACTTGCTGTAGGCACAGGTGTTAGTAGACCTCCACGGTAGGCTGCGGATCATCTACGGATTATTGGTGAGCTCCAGTTCAGTTCAGGGCTTTCCGAGTCACATGCGTACATATGTTTTGGTATTGTGTACAGTATTGTATAAAGCGAGGACTTGTCCCGACTTTAGGTTTGGTTATGTATCTGTTAGAGGCTTTGTAGACATATTTCGGAAGAGGAAAGTAAAAGATGTATGACCATTTTGACTTGATGGACCTAACGGCCACGTTTCATATATTGTACATATTTTCCATGACTTTCGTTATTGGTAATTATTATTTACATGGGATAGAATGATATTCATACGTAAACATACATATGAGAATACATGAATGAAGATTGGTTCTCTCGGGCCTTAACAGCTTCGGGTGCCAGTCCGTCCCGAATGGGATTTGGGGCGTGACAAAAGTGGTATCAGAGCAGGTCGTCCTCAGGGTGTCTACAAAGTCGTGTCTGAGTAGAGGCTTGCTTATGGATGTGTTGCGCTCCATATTTATAAGTAGGAGCCTACGGGGTATTTAGGAGTTGTTTCTTTTCTTCATTTCTAGATCGTACAATAGAGCCAATGTCGTAGGTGGAATTATATCTGACCATTAAAGTTGGTTCTCTTTGCTATAGTAAAATGCCGATTACAAGACAAGATAGGGACAAAGGTAAGAAGGTAGATATGATTGCCGGAGGAGAAACTAGTCAATCATCATCAGACCAAGCTAGTCAAGGTAGGGCTGAAACTGAATTTGCATCGAGAGCTTCCCCTACTTTTCCAGCTCCAGAAGAGCTGAGAGGGAGAGAAAAACCTGCCGACACACCTGTTAATGATACTGAGCAGAATCTAAGAAATGTAGTGCAAATGTTAACTCATATAGTTACTGGTATATTTGTTGCACTGAGTCAAGGACAAGTTGGTCCAACAACAAGTAGTGATGGTGCGGATAGGGCAGATAGTCGGCGGATATAGGATTTTCTTAAATTAGACCCTCCCACGTTCACTGGATAAGATCTGAACGAAGATCCACAGGACTTCGTAGACCAAATCAAAAGGGCTCTAGATGTTATGCATGTGACTGGTATAAAATAGTGGAACTTGCAGCATATAGACTAAAAGGCAAGGCTATATTATGGTACGAAGATTGGAAACGATCTAGGGGAATAGGTACACTTCCAGCTAGTTGGGAGGAATTCCAAACGGCATTCCTTGATCATTATCTTCAATATGAGATTTGAGAGGCTCGTGCGGATCAGTTTTCAAATCTTCGTCAAGGGAATATGAGTGTTAGGGAGTACAGTCTCTAATTTAACTCGTTGGCTAGATATGCTCCAAATGTGGTATCCACTATGGCCGACAGAGTTCATCAGTACGTGGATAGATTAGATCCATACTTGGTTCGGGATTGTACCATTGCTACCTTGAATAGCGATATGGATATAGCCAGAATACAAGCCTTTGCACAGAAAATGAAGGATCAAAGGCAAAGGCAAAGGGCACACGAAGTTGAAAGAGGGCTAGACCTATGGGACAGTTTATGGTGTCCCAGGGAGAATTTAGGCCTCGGTTTTTTCCTAGACCGTCTAGACCATTATTTTCTTACCCGACAGCAGGTAATCCATCTCAATTTCGTGGGTTTAGAGGCGTTCAAGATGGGCAAAGTAGTGGTACTCGGGGTTCACAGACAGTGGGGTATCGAGAACAAAGAAGTATGGGCCAATCGAGATCTTCTCGTCAGCTTTGTCATTTCAGAGAATGTTGGTTTGAAACGAATGTTTGCTTCTGGTGTGGTAGGTCAGGGCATATGAAGAGAGAGTGCCCACAGAGGGGTACAGGTAGTATGACACAACCTACGGGGTCAGCCGTTGCGTTATCATTGTCAGGTGTACAGCCCGCTGGTCATGGTAGGGGTGCTAGAGGAGCAGTTAGTGCTAGAGAAGTTCAGAACCGTACCTATGCCTTAGTAGATCGACAGAATTCGGAGACTTCTCCTGATGTATATACAGGTACCCTACTCATGTTTTTTCATAAGGCATATGCATTGATTGATCTGGGTTCTACCCTATCATATGTTACTTCATTGATTGTTGTAAAACGAATGTGAAAGGACACCAAAATTATTAGTTAAGCCAAGTGAAGTATGTACACTAGTTAGTGAATCTAGTGAAGCTAAAAGAGTATATCGTAATTGTATAGTAACTATTTATGGTGGAATGGAGGGGTAATATTAGAGCAACGAGAGGTAAGTTTATTTCCTATCTTAAGGCAAGGAAAATGATATCCAAGAGGTACATATGTCACTTAGTAAGAGTGAAAGATATTAATGTGGAACCACCAATTGTCTGCTCGGTTTCGAGGGTAAATGAATTTCCTCGATGTACGAGTTGATATTGATGTGATGCTAGGCACTCCGCCTACTTCTAGTCAGTAACTGAGTAAGGTAAAAGTTAAGAACAAATATTCCCTCCTCGGAGTTTATGATTTACTTGACTGGTTATAGGGCGTCAATCATCAGGTAAGGATTAGAGAAAACAAATATATCCAAGATAGCCTTCCGAACATGGCGTGGTCATTATAAATTCTTAGTTATGTCATGCAGGCTAACGAATGCACCAGCTGTGTTTATGGTTCATGCCATTTCTAAACGAATTCATGACAGTGCTTTTAGATGTTATTTTGGTTTGCTCAAGATCACAAAGGGACCATGCTAATCACTTGCGACAGGTGTTACGAATTCTTTGTGACCGTAAGATATGCAGAGTTCGTTAAATACAAGTTTGGTTACAATTCGTATCATCCTTGGGTCACATTGGATAGAATGAAGGAATAAGGATTGATATACAAAAGATTTGGCAAGGCCTACAACGCCTACGGAAATTTGTACCTTTCTTGGGTTGGCCGGCTATTACAGAAGATTTGTTAAGAAGGCTTTAGTCCATTTCAGCACCCTTAACACAGCTAACACACTAAGTAACCAAGTTTCAGCGGAATGATGCATGTGAGAAAAGTTTTCAAAAGATGGAAGATAAATTGACTCCTACACCTGTATTAGTACTTCCAGAAGTCACATAAGAGCATGCGGTATATTGTGATGTTGTAGAAGATAGTTTAGGATGTGTATTAATGCAGCACGACAGTGTGATAGCGTATGCCTTAAGACAATTGTGATCACATGAGAAAAAAAATATTCCACATATGATTTTAGGTTAGCAGTTGTGATAATTGCTTGTCAAATCTGGCACCACTATTTGTATGGGGGTTCATTTTCTTAAAACTCATATAATGTGGAAGAGTCTCCACTTGTAGCTGAGGTGAAAGAAAAGCAATATGTAAATCCTATTTTTAGTTCAATTGAAAAAGAATGTGCAACAAAGTTCGACAAAGGTATTTGAGCATACACAAGGGGGAGTTACTTGCACACCAATGTAGATTGTGTGTACCGGATACAAATGAGCTAAGGAAATGCATTAGAATAGAAGCACATCATTCAAGATATTCTATTCATTCGGAAACAACCAAAATGTACCATGGTTTGGAAGAGTTGTATTGGTAAGGTTACTTGAAAAGAACATTGCAGAAATTGTACCTCATTATCAGACATCTGGAGGTTATATGCAATGTAGGAATCTTCTAGTCTGGAAGTGGGACATAATTAACATGGATTCCACTCTCTATTAGATCAGACAGGGGAGCTCAATCTACTACCCATTTTTAGAAATCTTTTCAGAAGAGCATGAGTAAGAGCATGAATACACAGGGGAAATTGAGTACGGCCTTTCATCCTCAGATAGATGAACAAGCAGAACATACTATCCAAACACTTGAAGATATGCTACGAGTTTGCACTTTATTGACTCACTTACACTAATGGTTATTATGCACGTATCAAAATGGCCCCTTACGAAGCTTTATATGGAAGAAACTATAGAGCACCAGTTGGATGGTTTAAAGCAGGTGAAACTGCATTACTTGAGCTAGATCTTTTTCATCAAGCTATAGAGAAAACAGCGGCTACAAAAGGCCCAAAGTCGACACAAGTCATATGCCGATATCAGAAGGGAATTAGAATTTACCATAGGTGATTAGGTATTTTTGACAATGTAACCAATGAAAAGGATAATGAGATTCGGAAAAAAAAGGAAGTTGGCCCTATATAACATGCCATATGAAATTGTTTGAAGATTTGGGCAAGTTGCATATAAATTATCACTATTCCAAGAATTCTCCATAGTTCATTCACTATTTCATATTCGAAGTGTATAAGAGATTATCTTGTATTGCTCCCAGTAGAGATATACAAGTTATGGAAGGTCTCACATGTGAAGAGGTACCTATTACTATTCTAGATCGATAAGTGAAAGAAATGAGAAATAAAGAAGTAGCTTCAGTAAAGGTACCTTGGAGAAATCAGCATGTAGAAGCAATCACGAGGGAAATCAAAGAAACAATGAAATATAAAGTACTTGTATTGGTTGTAAAAGGAAGAAAAAGGTTAAGGTACGGAATTGGAGTAATAACAAGTAAGCTTTTATACGTATTAAATGTGTGCATGATAACATGAAGAATTCACTTCGACTTAAAATTGTTCCAATGAAACGATGTTACTAACATTCGAGGACGAATATTTCTAAGGGGGGAAGGATGTAACACCCCTGTCATGCCCCGAATCCCATCGAGACATGATTGGCACCCGTAGCCGATAAGGCCCGAGAGAACCAACCTTTGCCTATGTTCAATCATATGCATATCATAATCATAACCACCATTGCGTAAGAACATGAAAGACGAATAAAGGAAAACATGGGACATGTTTATACATACATATGAAACTTGGCCGTTGAGGCCATCCAGTCAACACAACATATGTCTTTTACACTGATACACCCACATCCGTCTACAAAAGCCTCTAACAAGAGCATTGACCAAAATGAACCATAAGTCGGGACAAGACCCTGCTTTACACAATATGTACATAACCAAAACATATATACACTCTAACTCGGAGAAGCCCCGAATTAGCTGGAGCTTACCAAAGAACCGCTAACACTGGCAATCTACTGGGAAGGCCTACTGGTACCTGCGCCTGCAGCAAGTAAGGTAAATTTCCCCCAAAGGGGGTCAGTACGAAATAAGTACTGAGTATGCAAGGCTCAAATGAAACTGTACAAGACATGAATATTTTAATGAACTCACAACATATGAATAATCAATGTAGATAAGTCACCATTTTGCATTTTGGTAAGCCATGTGAATTGCTTTGATTACTTTCGTTACTTTCTTTACATTCAGTGCTCACTTGCCACAATATACCCGGGCCCCGACTGATCAGTGGGTCTTTTCATAACATATCATCATGTTGGTATCGGGTCGAGCTAGGCTTATGCCCCTAAGACCTTCCACCCATAAATCAATGCATCGGGATCGAGTCGAGCTAGGCTTGTGCCCCCCTAGACTTGCCACCCATAAATCAATGCATCGGGATAGAGTCGAGCTAGGATTACGCCCCTAGACTTTCCACCCATAAATCAATACATCGGGATCGAGTCGAGATAGGCTTACACCCCTAGACTTGCCACCCATACTTGATCATTGACCAGATTTGCATTACTTTGCTCTTTACTTTGAGATTGATATTTGATAGTCATAACATCACTTTGAACTTTGGAACATAACATTGTTGGAAACTTTGAACCATTAACCAATGAGTGAGAGACATGTGAATAACTTGGCAACATAACCTTATTAGAAACATAACACTATGGGAACTATTGGACAATAATCTATGAACAAAAGACATAAGCATAATCACTATTGGAACATTGGAACATAACTTTGTTTGAGCTTTTGGAACATTAACCATGATTATAAGACATGGGACTCACAAATGATCCATGTGTAGGAAATATATGACAATGACTATTGATAAACGGATATAGGATACCTTAGCACATTTCGGGATAAGACTAGTGAAATAGCAATGTGGATACTATTTGCCGCAGGAAGATACGGACAGAGTAACCTTACATACCTTGTACTCTCAATACGGATATACAATCCAAGTTGTGCATACAATAGTCCCGCTCCTTCTTTATGTGTCACTCTACAACACAAATACATAACGGAATTCACATTAACCACAACTACTTTACAAATGCATATAACATCAATGGGGTACATGTTTGCCTTGAAACATGTCATTTCCCCTTGACAAGACCATTGATAGAATCATGATTCTAAAAATCCTCCAATATTCCCAACATTGACCAATACATGATAATCAATACATTTCACCACAACATTACCCCTTTACACATTCTTATCCACACCACATCACAAATATTCCATCAATTCACCTTAATACACTTCATAGCACATATCGGCCAAAATTTCACAATTTACACTAATAGACAAGAACAAGTTTAACAACAAAAATAACACCATAGACGTTCATATTTTATCCACACCATGATCTTTCATCAAAGGCACAAGTCCTAATTTAAGCTTGAATCCCATGGATCACAAATCTATTATAAAAGCACAAAATACCATGCTCACCATTTCCAAGCACAACCAATATGATTTACATACTCTTTAATGCATATAATATATTAATCCATAACAATAATCACTTACCCAAGCTTGAAAAGTGATGATTTTGCTCCAAGAAGTTGGCTTAGGGGTTTTAGGGTTCTTGAGAGTTGAGAGCAATTTTTGGGAAATTTCTAGAAAAGTGTAGTGCACTCCTTTGATTAAAATCAGATTTTTCCACCTATTTATAGCCCCTCAAGTTTCCTTGGCATTAAATGCCATGTACAAATGGTCAAGGATGAAGAATGGGTCCTTTTTGGCTTAATTGGGCCATGTTTTCTTTTCATTTTTGGGTCCTTTTTGGGCCCAATTCACTTAACCCCATAATAATCAATAATGTCTCGTGTTTAAATCATATCATACGCATTACAACAATATTCCTACTCACGTGATTCATATCCGTAGCCTCAATCCCAAAAACAAGTGATTCTAGCCACGTTTGGCTTATTTTGACCTTAAGGGCAAAACTGTCATTTTGACCCCAAATTCGTTCTCGAATAATTTTATCATACCAATATAATATGTCATTCATTTCATGTATATACTCGTGGTTGTATAAGAATCGTGGTAAAAATCGGCTCGGTACGTCCCCGGTTACCCTTGGGGCTTAGAAATTTCCAACTTTCGAAAAAGTGGAAAACCCAAGGTGGCACGCCCCTGGGCGTGCCAACCTACTGCCTCTGGGCTAAAATTTTTAGCCCAGAGCGGCGTGGTACGGTCCCAAATGCACCCCATACTTAGTTTTTTCAAAAAGTCCATTTTTCGACTTCTCTTCGCGGGTTTGGTTAGATACTTCAAGTCCTATTCTTTAACTCACTTCTTAACCTTATTATACTTTGTTTAGAGGTCTTGTTAGCCTCATTTTTGAACCCCACAAAGGCTCCATGAAAATTTCAAAACACCTTCCATGCAAGTTTAACCACATAACAAGAGCCAAATTCAATTATCTCACCAATAGCCTTACCAAATGCATACTTATAGCTCTCGATACCTACGTACATATTATTTAATGTCGTCAAGTAGGGTTGGGAACGTACGGGGTGTTACATTCTTCCCCCCTTAGGAACATTCATCCTCGAATGTTAACAATATCGTTTCAATTACAATCAATGCATCTCTACATTAGTATACATATACATACACACTTAAGGCTCATGGAGACTTACTTGTTATTGCTCCACTTCCGCACTTTGAACTTCTTGGTCCATTTGAAATAGATGGGGATACTTGGATTTCATCATCTCTTCCGCTTCCCATGTGATTTCCTCTACTTGTTGGTTTCGCCAAAGGACTTTCACGGAAGCTATGTATTTATTCCTCAATCTTTTCACTTGTCAGTTTATGATAGCAATGGGTACCTCTTCATAAGTAAGATCCTCTGTGACTTGAACATCTTCAATGGGAACAATACGAGATGGATCTCCTATGCATTTTTGAAGCATCGAAACATGAAATATGGGGTGTACGGAAGAAAGTTCTTGAGGTAGGGCTAATTCATAAGCAACTTGCCCAAATTTTCTAATAACTTCATATGGGCCTATGTAACGTGGACTCAATTTCTCTTTCTTTCCGAACCGCATTACCCCTTTCATCGGTGACACCTTTAAAAACACCCAATCACCTATGAAGAATTCAAGACCTCTTCTTCTAACATCCGCATATGACTTGTGATGACTTTGAGCCGTTTGTAACCGCTGTTGGATTACCTTAACCTTTTCCATAGCCTGATGAACGATATCTGTCTCAAGTAAAGCAGTTTCACCTGCTTCAAACCACCCTATTGGTGATCTACATTTCCTTCCGTACAAAGTTTCATAAGGTGCCATTTTAATACTTGAATGATAGCTATTGTTATACACAAATTCAATAAAAGGCAAATGGTCATCCCAACTGCCTTGAAAATATAACGTACAAGCTCGTAGTATGTCTTCAAGTGTCTGAATAGTACGTTCTGCTTGTCCATCAGTCTGAGGATGGAAAGCTGTACTCAAATTCACCCGTGTACCCAAACTCTGCTGGAAAGACCTCCAAAAGTGCGCTGTGAATTGTGCTCCTCTGTCTGATATAATGGAAAGAGGAATACCATGCAACCGCACTATCTCTTTCACATACAACTTCGCATAATCCTCCGCTGTATAGGTCGTCTTGACCGGTAGAAAATGCGCTGACTTGGTAAGCCTGTCCACTATGACCCATATAGAATCAAACTTCCGCAATGTACGAGGCAAACTTGTGATGAAATCCATGTTAATCATATCCCATTTCCAGACTGGAAGATTGATACATTGCATGTAACCTCCCAGTTTCTGATGCTCTACTTTCACTTGTTGACAATTCGGGCATTGAGAAACAAACTCTGCAATGTTCTTCTTCATATTTCCCCACCAATACACTTCTTTCAATTCATGGTACATTTTAGTAGCACCCGGATGAATAGAATAGCGCGAATGATGTGCCTCTATCATAATTCGTGTCCTCAGCTCATCTCCATCCGGTATGCATAGTCTCCCTTGACATTGAAGCACCCCTTCCGGTGTAATATCAAATGCCTTGGTCAAATTCTGCTGCACATTTTCCTTTAGCTGCAATAAAATAAAATCCGCAAATTGCTTCTCTTTTACTTCAGCTATCAAGGAGGATTCTGCTGCATTCTGCACCATAACTCTATCATCTGAGGTTTCCATAAGGCGAACTCCCAAGATGGCTAATTGATTCAACTCTTTGATTATCTCATGTTTTTTATTCAACTGACCACTAGTGCTTTCTACTGCCTTATGGCTCAATGCATCAGCTACTACATTTGCTTTGCCTAGGTGATAAAGGATATCAATGTCATAATCTTTTAAAAGCTCCAACCTCCTTCGTTGCCTCAAATTGAGTTCCTTCTGCTTAAAAAGATATTGCAAGCTTTTGTGATCCGTATAGATGTCAACATGAACCCCATATAAATAATGACGCCATATCTTTAAAGCAAAAACTACCGCTGCCAATTCAAGATCATGTGTGGGATAGTTTTTCTCGTGTGGCCGCAACTGTCGTGAGGCATATGCTATGACATTACCATGTTGCATCAACACACATCCGAGGCCAACCCCAGAAGCATCACAATATACTACATAGCCTTCGGTACCTTCGGGAAGCACTAAAACTGGTGTGGAGGTTAATTTATCTTTCAACTTTTGGAAGCTTTTCTCACATGCGTCATTCCACTGAAATTTTACCGCCTTATGTGTAAGCTTTGTTAACGGGGCAGCAATAGAAGAAAAACCTTCCACAAACCTTCTGTAATACCCTGCCAGTCCAAGAAAACTACGAATTTCTGTGGGTGTCGTAGGTCTTGGCCAATTTTTCACTGCTTCAATCTTCTGTGTATCAACCTGTATGCCTTCATCTGATACAATGTGACCCAAGAACGCGACTGATTTCAACCAAAACTCACATTTGGAGAACTTTGCATACAACTTTCGTTCACGGAGAATCTGTAACACTTGTCGTAAGTGATTAGCATGGTCCTCCGGTGATCTTGAATAAACTAGGATGTCATCTATGAATACCGTGACGAACACGTCCAAAAATGGCTTAAACACCCCATTCATCAAATCCATGAACACAGCTGGAGCATTTGTTAGTCCAAATGACATAACTAAAAATTCATAATGACCATACCGTGTTCGGAAAGC
Source organism: Capsicum rhomboideum (assembly GCA_031232105.1). Taxonomy (NCBI): domain Eukaryota; kingdom Viridiplantae; phylum Streptophyta; class Magnoliopsida; order Solanales; family Solanaceae; genus Capsicum; species Capsicum rhomboideum. Next base: position 105,518,748 of record CP124719.1, on the reverse strand, counting down.
TTTCTTGGGTACATATTTTTCTCTAACTCTGACTTGATGGTAACCCGACCTCAAGTCGATCTTTGAAAAACACCTGGCATCCTGTAACTGGTCAAACAAATCATCAATGCGAGGAAGGGGATATTTGTTCTTGATCGTTACCTTATTCAATTGCCGATAGTCAATGCACATTCTTAAGGTGCCATCTTTCTTTCGCACAAATAATACCGGTGCGCCCCATGGGGACATACTAGGCCTAATGAAGCCTTTGTCCAGTAAATCTTTCAATTGCTCCTTCAATTCACGTAATTCTGCTGGAGCCATTCTATATGGAGGAATAGAAATAGGCTGAGTGCCTGTAATCACATCAATGCCAAATTCTACTTCCCGTACTGGGGGTAAGCCTGGAAGATCCTCTGGGAATACATCAAGAAATTCATTGACTACTGGAACCGACTGTGGAGTCAGTGGTTCCGCTTCGGTATCTTTCACCCATACTAGATGACATATATAACCTTTAGCAATCATTTTTCTGGCTTTCAAATAGGAAATAAATCTCCCTCATGGTGCCCCTGCATTACCCTGCCATTCAAGAACATTTTCTTGCGGTAAACAAAAGTGTACCTTCTTGGCCCGGCAATCTACCGTAGCATAACAAGAGGCCAACCAATCCATTCACATGATCACATCAAAATCCACCATGTCTAGTTTAATGAGATCGGCCAATGTATCATGACCACACACGGTTACCACACAGTGACGATATACCCTTTTTGCAACAATATATTCACCAACCGGCGTAGACACTTCAATTGATTTAATTAATAATTCTGGTGCCTTTGCAAATTTTGCAGCAATCAATGGGGTAACATAGGAAAATGTAGAACCTGGGTCAATCAATGCATATACATTATGTGAGAATATGGATAATGTACCTGTGACAACATCAGGGGAAGCCTCTGAATTCTGGCGGTCCACTAAAGCATAAGTACAATTCTGGACCCCGCTAGTACTGGCTGCTCCTCTGGCACCTCTACCACGGCCAATAGGCTGTACCCCTCGGCCCTGTGAAGGAACCGATGCTGATGACGCAACAGCCGACCCAGCTGGTCGTGCTATACCACCCGTGCTCCGCTGTGGACACTCTCTCGCTATATGCCCCGGCATACCACACCAAAAGCAGACATTCGTCCCTGACCGACATGTACCTGTATGCATACGCCCGCAGTGCTGACACTGCTAACGAGGAAAACCTGCTGCCTGTGACCCATGAATTCCGCTACTCTGCCCTAATGGACCACCCCTAGACCCTCGGAACTGAGAATAAGCTCCTACCATGGAATGAGAAAACGATGGTCTAGGTGGTCTAGGGAACATACGAGGCCTAGATCTTCTTTGGGACATCATAGGTGGTCCCATAGGTCTAGCCCTTTTAGACTGTCTCCTATCAAATTCATGCACTCTTCTTCTCTGTCATTGGTCTTCCATTTTTTAGCGAAGGCTTGTATTCGAGCAATGTCCATGTCCTTATTCAAGGCAGCAATAGTGCAATCCCGTACCAAATATGGCTCTAGTCTGTCCACATATCTATGGACCCTGTCTGTCATCGTAGCCACAACATTTGGCGCATATCGAGCCAAGGAATTAAATTGCAAGTTATATTCTCCCTCACGCTCAAATTTCCTTGACGGAGATTTAGGAATTGATCCGCACGTGCCTCACAGATCTCATAGGGCAAGTAATGATCAAGGAAAGCAATTTTAAACTCGTCCCACATAAGTGTATTTGCACCAATATCACGGGATTTCTTCCAATTCTCATACCATAATATCGCCTCTCCTTTCAGCCTATACGCAGCAAGTTCGACTGTTTCGACCCCTGTCACATGCATAACTTCCAAGGCCCTCTGAATTTGATCCACGAAGTCCTGTGGATCTGCTTTTGGATCTGACCCAGTAAATATATGAGGGTCAAGTTTTAGGAAATCCTGTGTTCTGCGACTCGCTATTCTAGCCGCATCATCATTATGTGTCACTACACCAGCTCATCCCTGGCTTTGTACTGCCACTAACTGTGTCAACATATGTATAACATTCCTAAGATCCTGATCCATGGCATTCATCGGTGGCTCTACAGGTACTTCTCTACCAATTGGTTCTTCCGGAACTGGGAAGGTAGATGAAGACTGCGATGATATTTTAGCATTCGCTCCACCTTGACTAGCTTGGTCAGGTGGTAATCTGCTCATTCCTTCTCTAGCCGGCACATCTACCTGCTTCCCTTTACCTCTACCTCTCGTGATTGGCATTTTGACTATACCAAAGAAAAACAAAATACCATGATCAGACACACTTCAACTGACAACACTGGCTCTATTGCACGATCAAGAAGTGAAGAACAGAAACAACATCCTAAATGTCCCGTAGCCTCCTACTTATAAATGTGGTGCACAACACATCGATAGGTAAGACTCTACTCAGACACGGCTTTGTAGACACCCTTAGAACGACCTGCTCTGATACCACTTTTGTCACGCCCCGAATCCCATCGAGACATGATTGGCACCCGTAGACGATAAGGCCCGAGAGAACCAACCTTTGCCTATGTTCAATCGTATGCATATCATAATCATAACCACCATTGCGTAAGAACATGAAAGACGAATAAAGGAAAACATGGGACATGTTTATACATACATATGAAACTTGGCCGTTGAGGCCATCCAGTCAACACAACATATGTCTTTTACACTGATACACCCACATCCGTCTACAAAAGCCTCTAACAAGAGCATTGACCAAAATGAACCATAAGTCGGGACAAGACCCCACTTTACACAATATGTACATAACCAAAACATATATACACTCTGACTCGGAGAAGCCCCGAATTAGCTGGAGCTCACCAAAGAACCGCTAACACTGGCAATCTACTGGGAAGGCCTACTGGTACCTGCGCCTGCAACAAGTAAGGTAAATTTCCCCCAAAGGGGGTAAGTACGAAATAAGTACTGAGTATGCAAGGCTCAGATGAAACTGTACAAGACATGAATATTTTAATGAACTCACAACATATGAATAATCAATGTAGATAAGTCACCATTTTGCATTTTGGGAAGCCATTGAATTGCTTTGATTACTTTCGTTACTTTCTTTACATTCAGTGCTCACTTGCCACAATGTACCCGGGCCCCGACTGATCAGTGGGTCTTTTCATAACATATCATCATGTAGGGATCGGGTCAAGCTAGGCTTATGCCCCTAAGACCTGCCACCCATAAATCAATGCATCGGGATCGAGTCGAGCTAGGCTTGTGCCCCTAGACTTGCCACGCATAAATCAATGCATCGGGATCGAGTCGAGCTAGGATTACGCCCCTAGACTTTCCACCCATAAATCAATACATCGGGATCGAGTCGAGATAGGCTTACGCCCCTAGACTTTCCACCCATACTTGATCATTGACCACATTTGCATTACTTTGCTCTTTACTTTGAGATTGATATTTGATAGTCATAACATCACTTTGAACTTTGGAACATAACATTGTTGGAAACTTTGAACCATTAACCAATGAGTGAGAGACATGTGAATAACTTGGCAACATAACCTTATTAGAAACATAACACTATGGGAACTATTGGACAATAATCTATGAACAAAAGACATAAGCATAATCACTATTGGAACATTGGAACATAACTTTGTTTGAGCTTTTGGAACATTAACCATGATTATAAGACATGGGACTCACAAATGATCCATGTGTAGGAAATATATGACAATGACTATTGATAAACGGATATAGGATACCTTAGCACATTTCGGGATAAGACTAGTGAAATAGCAATGTGGATACTATTTGCCGCAGGAAGATACGGATAGAGTAACCTTACATACCTTGTACTCTCAATACGGATATACAATCCTAGTTGTGCATACAATAGTCCCGCTCCTTCTTTATGTGTCACTCTACAACACAAATACATAACGGAATTCACATTAACCACAACTACTTTACAAATACATATAACATCAATGGGGTACATGTTTGCCTTGAAACATGTCATTTCCCCTTGACAAGACCATTGATAGAATCATGATTCTAAAAATCCTCCAATATTCCCAACATTGACCAATACATGATAATCAATACATTTAACCACAACACTTCCCTTTTACACATTCTTATCCACACCACATCACAAATATTCCATCAATTCACCTTAATACACTTCATAGCACATATCGGCCAAAATTCCACAATTTACACTTATAGACAAGAACAAGTTTAACAACAAAAATAACACCATAGACGTTCATATTTTATCCACACCATGATCTTTCATCAAAGGCACAAGTCCTAATTCAAGCTTGAATCCCATGGATCACAAATCTATTATAAAAGCACAAAGTACCATGCTCAACATTTCCAAGCACAACCAATATGATTTACATACTTTTTCATGCATATAATATATTAATCCATAACAATAATCACTTACCCAAGCTTGAAAAGTGATGATTTTGCTCCAAGAAGTTGGCTTAGGGGTTTTAGGGTTCTTGAGAGTTGAGAGCAATTTTTGGGAAATTTCTAGAAAAGTGTAGTGCACTCCTTTGATTAAAATCAGATTTTTCCACCTATTTATAGTCCCTCAAGTTTCCTTGGCATTAAATGCCATGTACAAATGGTCAAGGATGAAGAATGGGTCCTTTTTGGCTTAATTGGGCCATGTTTTCTTTTCATTTTTGGGTCCTTTTGGGGCCCAATTCACTTAACCCCATAATAATCAATAATGTCTCGTGTTTAAATCATATCATACGCGTTACAACAATATTCCTACTCACGTGATTCATATCCGTAGCCTCAATCCCAAAAACAAGTGATTCTAGCCACGTTTGGCTTATTTTGACCTTAAGGGCAAAACTGTCATTTTGACCCCAAATTCGTTCTCGAGTAATTTTATCATACCAATATAATATGTCATTCATTTCATGTATATAATCATGGTTATAGAAGAAACGTGGTAAAAATCGGCTCGGTACGTCCCCGGATACCCTTGGGGCTTAGAAATTTCCAACTTTCGAAAAAGTGGAAAACCCAAGGTGGCACGCCCCTGGGCGCGCCAACCTACTGCCTCTGGGCTAAAATTTTTAGCCCAGAGAGGCGTGGCACGGTCCCAATTTCGCCCCATACTTAGTTTTTTCAAAAAGTCCATTTTTCGACTTCTCTTCGCGGGTTTGGTTAGATACTTCAAGTCCTATTCTTTAACTCACTTCTTAACCTTATTATACTTTGTTTAGAGGTCTTCTTAGCCTCATTTTTTAACCCCACAAAGGCGCCATGAAAATTTCAAAACACCTTCCATGCAAGTTTAACCACATAACAAGAGCCAAATTCAATTATCTCACCAATAGCCTTACCAAATGCATACTTATAGCGCTCGATACCTACGTACATATTATTTAATGTCGTCAAGTAGGGTTGGAAACGTACGGGGTGTACATCCCCGACCCTAATTTTATGGATTGGTGACCTAGGGTGTAGTTATACACCTTAGCTTCGAGAGCACTAAGTACGTATGTTGCATTGGTTTTGGATGGAACAATTGATATTGTGCTAGTAAATGTGATTAGACCTTTGTAGGAGGTGTTTGTGACTTTGTGTAGAATTTTTGAGATCCAAAGGTTTAAATTACATCCAAGCAAAGGATTTTAAATATAAGGGGAAAGCAAAAGGTTGGAACTTGAAAGATCCAACTAAATCCACAAAGAAAAGTCGAAATCAAAAATTAAGTGTGGGGCGCTGCAGCTGGCGTGCCAGGCCGCTTTGGCCTGAAATTTTTTTGGCACAGGCAGAAAGTAGGTGCGCCTAGGGGCGTGCCAGGACGCCCCTACACACCTTTCAAATGCTGAAATTTTCTCTAAGTCCCTAGGGAGCCCGGGAGCGTGCCGGAGTGCTTTTTGCCCAATTTCTTCTACGATTATAAGTCTATAAAGATGACTCTTGGGTTATGGTATCATTATTCCATCGTAGTAGGACTACTCTTGAGCGATTTTGGCATACGAGTTGGGGTTAATTCTTATTCACAAGTATTTTATCAAATTATGTTCAATTAAGCCATGGGTGGCTAGAATTTCTTATTTTTGAGATTGAGGCTATGAACATGAATCTCGTGAGTTGAATATTGTCGTAATATTTATGGAATTATTTAAACATGAGATAATTGGAGTATAACACATTTAATTTGGTGGTCTAAGTTGATATGTGTTATTGGGCTCAATTTAAAGCCCAAATTGGAACAAAAGACATGGCCCAAAAGGGCAAAATGACCCATTCTTCCTTTGACTAATCAATGATTGATCAAAGTGGCTAAGGATGAATTTAAGGGCCTATATAAATGGAACTAAATTCAGATTTTATTCACACAAACACACATGCCAATCTAGAAATTTCTACAACATTTCTCTCCACTCAAACCCTAAACCCTAAGGCAACTACACTTGTTTGGGGCAAGATCATCGCTTTGCAAGCTTGGGTAAATGTTTATTCTTATGATTTAATATATTATATTCATGAGAGATTATGTATATCATGATGGTTATGTTGGCAAGGTGTTGAATAGTGCACTTTTGCTTTTTGCTAAAAGATGTGCATCCTTGTGATTTAAATTTGAAAAAGGACTTGAGGTTTTGATGAAAATGCATGGTATGGATGAAATATCAACATGTATGATGTGTTTATGTCCCTTAACTTGTTATTTTTCTATAAGTATAAATTGTGGGATTATTGTGGATATATTGTTATGAAGTGTATTGGGGTGACTTGATGGAATAATTGTGACGTCGTATTAAGGAGGAAGTGTAAAGGGTGAACTTGGTGTGAAATGCTATTGGTTTGTAATGCTTTGGTCAATGTATGGCATCTTGTGGTATTGTTGGTATGGCAATGCAGTGAATGGCATTGTAAAGGGGGAAACGACATTATAAGGCAAACATGTAACTCATTGTCGTCTTGTGCACTTGTAAGGTAGTTGGTTGTTAACATGAGATCCGTTATGTACTTGTGTTGTAGAGTATAACATAAGGAAGGAGCTGGACTATTTTATTCACATATAGGACTGTGTATTCATATTGGGGAGATAAGTTATGTAAGGTTACTCTTTTCGTATCCTTCTACAGCACATATTGTTCACATTGTCATTGTACTTGTTCCATTCCGAAATATTCTAAGGTATCTCATTTCAGGTTGTCATGTATTGTTATTTATATGTTCCTTTGTGATTCACATATCTCTTAATCATTGACTGAAAGTCAAAAGCTTCCAATAATGTTGTGATTATTAATATATCAATATCTCAAAAGTAAAAGCATGAAGTAATACATTTATGGCTTGTTGTTTGAGAACTGGGATGGCTCAAAGAGGCACATAAGTCTAGCTAGACCGATCCCGAGATTATTGGATTAAGGGACAGCATCAAAGGGGCACATAAGCCTAGCTCGAGTTGATCCTAATATTATTTTACTACCCACTAATAAAGTGGATGACTAACCACCAATAAGGTGGATGATCGGTATTATATTTTGACCCACTGATAAGGTGGATGATCGGTATTATATTATGACCCACTGATAAGGTGGATGATCGGTATTATATTATGTCTCACTAACCAGTTGGATGAACGGTAATGAAGATAATTGTAAAAGCAATGAAAGTATATCCATTGCACGAATATATATATATATGTATGATGATAAGAATGAATGACCAAATAACGAAAATAATGAAGGTAAGGTACATAGTTCCACACATCCCGAACGGAGGTTTATCAATATGGATTATTCTCTTATGCTTGATCCCTTTGAAGTATTCATGTAGCATACCGTTCCGTATAGCCTTACATACTCAGTACATTATTCGTACTGACCCCCCTTGGGGGACTTACCTTACTTGCTGCAGGCACAGGTGTTAGTAGACCTCCACGATAGGCTGCGGATCATCTACGAATTATTGGTGAGCTTCAGTTCAGTTCGGGGCTTTTCGAGTCACATGCGTACATATGTTTTGGTATTGCGTACAGTATTGTATAAAGCGGTGACTTGTCCCGACTTTAGGTTTGGTTATGTATCTGTTAGAGGCTTTGTAGACATATTTGGGAAGAGGAAAGTAAAAGATGTATGACCATTTTAACTTGATGCCCTAACGGCCACGTTTCATATATTGTACATATTTTCCATGGCTTCCGTCATTGGTAATTATTAGTTACATGGGATAGAATGATATTCATACATAAACATGCATATGAGAGTACATGAATGAAGATTGGTTCTCTCGGGCCTTAACGGCTTCGGGTACCAGTCCGTCCCGAATGGGATTCGGGGCGTGAGAGAATCTATTAAGGTGGAGACAACATTGGATACCAAACCACAATTCACTCTTAGACTTAACTTTCAAGAACTTGGGAGATTTGTGATAACTACCTTTATTTATGCTAAGTCTGATGTTATAGAAGGACTAGAGTTATGAAACAACCTATATATTCTGGCGAACAACATGATGATCCATGGTTAATAGGATGATATTTCAATATGGTGTTCAATGAAGAGGAGAAAATTGGAGGACTTCCAGTATATCCTCTAGAATATAAAGACTTTGCCTTTTGTATTAATTTATGTGAATTCTTTGGAATTGTCTTTAAAGGCAGCCCTTTACATGGTGGAATAGGAGAGCAGATGAAGAATGTATATTCAAGAGATTAGATATAATGGTGATGAATCAAAAGTTTCATGATTGGTATGGTCCATTAAAGGTGGATATCAAAAGCGGGGTCAGATCATCCCTATTTTTTTATATTTTATGCGAATCAAATTCAGCAATTTAGTAAACAATTTAGATTTCTAAATTTTGGGTAGAGAATGATTCATTTCTTGACGTAGTAAAGGAGAACTGAAAGGCAGAAGATGACCATGATGTTTTCATTGGCTTGATGCAGAAAATGAAAAGAGTGAAAATTGCTTTATCCAAATAGAGCAAATATAAATGTGATGCAATTGGAGAGATTACCACTATGGGACAACTTGTATAAGTTGGACAGTGTAATAAGGTAACCTTGGTTAGTAGGAGAAAACTTCAATGTGGTTTCGAATGAAGAAAAAAATTAGGGGATTGCCAGTATATCCATCAGAATATGATGATTTTACCTTCTGTATCAACTCTTGTGAACTGGCCAGAATTAACTACAAAGGGAGTCCATTTACATGGTGGAATGGTAGAGCTAATGATGAGTGTATTTTTAAGAGAGTTGATAAAATAGTTCTTAATTAGAATTTTCAAAATTGATTCAATCAGCTGGAAGTAGAACACATGTTCAGGACAGGATCAAATATGCTCCTTTGCTCCTTACTATTGGCAATCAAAATCAGCAGTTTTCCAAACCTTTCAAATTTATGAAATTCTAGACATAGCATGATACTTTTAAATAGGTAGTAGAGGAAAGTAGTAGAGGAAAATTGGAATATTGATTTTTACCCTAATGTGTTCATTAATTTTGAATTGGAAATGAAGAAAGTCAAGTATGTACTATCTAAATGGAGCAGAAAAGCTTTTGGAGACATCTTCAGACAACTAATCATCAGGGAAGACATTGTTAAAATTAAAGAAGCATTATTTAAGGAAATACCCAGAGTAGAGAATAGAATATTTCTCTAATAGGCCCAAGCTGAAGTGAAGCGATATCTACATTATGAAGAAGAATTTTGGAGACAAAAGGCTTACATCACCTGTATTTGAGGGTTACAGCAATATGAAATTCTTCTACAATCTAGTAAATGGCAGGATAAAAAGACTACAGATCTAGAGGATAAAAAATACAGAATGAGAATGTCTAGAAGGAGTTGATCATGTGGCAAATGCGGTTATTCCAATATATGGTTTGACAACTGGACAAAGATGGGGGGGGGGGGGGTTTGTTCTACTCTATTATACCTCCTACAATGGGTATAAATAGAGCAATTGAATATGTAAGTGAGGTCATGGATCTAGAAGGGTGGAATGAGCATAAACTAACATGAGTTACTGCAAACAGACATTATAGATCACATAAAAGAGGAAGTTCCTTTATCAGAAGTATCAAAAGAATGGGACAAGCCCTGGTGGATGTTAACTAGCTCTGGTCAATTCACTGTTACAAGTGCTTGGGATATACTTAGATCCAGAAAAACACCACGAGAGTACTATCTGAATATTTGGGTCAAGGGAGTTCCATTTAAGGTGTATTTTCTTTATGTGGAGATTGTTGAAGTAGACGTTACCTATTAATGAGCTACTAGATAGAATGGGAGTAGTTATAGTATCAATATGTAATTGTTGTGCATGACAGGTTCAAGAAATTGTTAATCACCTCTTTGTTAACTGTACCTTTACAATTTGAGTTTGGAAAGAATTTGTAGTTAAAGCATGTTTACATGGTCCTTCTTGTGTTCAGCTGAATGTTCTAACAAATTAAAGATTATATTCAAGGTTGTCCCAATATTAATTTTATGATAGATCAGGAAAAAGAGAAACAATATCTTGCATAAGGGCCTGATGTCCTATTCAACAGTGATCTATGAAGTTGGAAAGAATATATATATATATATATATATATACTTGCTAAAACCATTTATCTATGATTGAACATTGTCCCTAGATAGTGGACTCTACTAGTTAAGTTTTAGAAGATTATTTATCTATGATTGAACATTGTCCCTAAATAGTGAACTCTACTAGTTAAGATTTAGAAGATTACACTCATTTATGCTTAGATTTCATCCGAGATTAGCCTAGCCTAAAAATTATAACTTCAAATCTGAGAAAATCTTAACTTGAATGTTCCTTAATAAGAGACTTATCTGCAATAATGAAAAGGGTAATTACAGCAACCATCCATTTGGATGAACCTAACTTATCGATCTTGTATGCTAAGCACGAGGATTGAACACTAGTATGACACATCTACTAAGTTATAAAATTATAGGGAACACAATCCTAGTTCACCATTCTCATTGATAACAACCCAACTAAAATGATACTTTGTGACTTATCACACAATTTATAAACTATTACTTGTCCTTTCAAAATCCCTCTTTTCCAGAAATAACTGACTGATGGCTTCAATAACTGCACTGACCTAGCTTCTATCCATATTCCCTGTGGGATTGACCCCAACCTTAGTTGGGTTCTATATTTGATCAATGACTGCTTTATACTTCATTGCGAGGTGTAATTTGGGCGACATCACACGAATGTGTTGAAGGAGTCAATGGAGAAAGTTAGATTCATCCAAGAGAAGTTGATAGCAGATCAAAATAGACAAAAGAAGTATATAGATAGTAAAATAAGAGATGTGCATTTCAAGAAGAGTGAGAAGGTTTTTCTTAAAATATCACCCATGAAGGGTGTAATGTAGTTTGGGAAAAAGGGTAAGTTAAGTCTGAGGTACATCGAACCTTTTGAAATCTTGAAGAAAGTAGGGTCTGTGGCTTATAGGTTGTCTATAACTCCTAGTTTGTCGAGATTTCACCTGATATTCCATGTCTCAATGCTCAAGTAGTATCATGAAGATGGAGATTACATCATCCATTGGGATTCAAAGCTGTTTGACAAGGAACTCTCTAATGAATAGGAACCTATTGCTATACTAGATAGAGATGTGAGAAAGTTGAGAATCAAGGTGATTCCTTCTGTGAAGGTTCAATGGAGAAACCGTACTGTTGAGGAAGCCACTTAGGAGACTAAGGCGGACATGCACAAGCACTATCCTCATTTGTTCGTTGAGTTAGGTAATCATTGCCTATTCTTTCATCTTTTATTACTAGATGTCATTCAAGGATGAATGAGTGTTTAATTGGTATCTAATGTAACGATCCAAAATGTCCTTACGGTGAGTTGGTGGGTAAATTTGCAACATAGACTTCCCCTAGACAAAAATTGGTAAAATTCTGACTAGCCTAGATTTGGAAGGATTTTGAATTTGGTGTGGTCTAAGAAAATTTGATAGTTATTGGTGATTTAGTGGTGAGTTTTGATTCAATTTTACGTTAGACAATGAGTTTAGGATGTCATAGAAACTTTAAGTGTGTAAAACAAGTTAGTAGAACTCCAGTTATAGCGATTTATATGAAAGGAGTACTCCATGATGTCAAAAATTGGAAACTGTGTTGTGAAATGGACAAGGCTGGAAACAATTCCTGAGTTACTATTTTAGCACTGCTATAGTGACAAATTTGTCGTTGAAGCAACGTAGTCACAACAACAGAAGGGTCACCACGGTGATGGTCCTTTTGGCCTGAGTGTCGCTGCAGCAACAGGTGTGTCTCTACAGCGGAGTCGCAACAACGATAAAACTTTTACAACAATGATAAACACATAATATATGCCATTTAAAATTAAAAATAGCATTTTCATTCCCTATTATTTCAATTTTCATCTAAGGGGTTGAGAGAAGGCAATTTTCACCATTTTGGAGTGTTTTTCATCTTTGAAGTAAGGTTTCTTTATCATTCAAACTTGTGATTACTCCCATAGATTCTTAGAATTTAAAGGATCATGTTCATGGTTGGAAATTGGGGTTCATCCCTAGGTTCATGAATAGTGGGACTTGGTTGGGAATAACTTAAATTTCATTATTTTTGACTCTAGGTTGTTAGAATTCATTTCTAGCATATAATTCTTATTTTTAATCATGAAATATGGAGAATTCAAAGAGATTAAAGGGTTGAAAACCGTATAATGATGAACTAGGTTAAGTTCATGTGTTCAAATTAATGAGTTTAGGTTTATAATGCCTAGAAATTGGGAATGTTGTATTGAATCATCCTCATTGTTGTTTATACACCAAGAATGAGCGAAATTTGCAAGAAAAGGTAAAGCTTTGGCAAATTAGTGCTTTTGGACGAGGATACAAAGTAGGTTATGGTTTACATGTAGTTGTAGACTTGATTTTACTCTATGCTTATATTTGAGTTAATTAATTGTGATTAGCCTTCGAACATGCTTGTGATTGATGGCTGAGATGATGTTAAGGCTTAAGCTAAAATGACTAACTTGAAGGTTAAGTATTAATGAATGAAATACGAATTTGCATATTGATATTATTGTGCTTTGATGCATTATTGTTGAGTTTTACTTATTGATGATAGTGGGATCGGGTGTCACACTAACACAAATTGATATTGGGATTGGGTACCAGGTCGATACGGTACATGGACTGAGTTCATACCCTGCAGGTCATAAATAAGGGTCCCTGCCGACCCTAGTGTGTATGTAATTATTTTATGCATGCATTCATTAGTTGCATTGCACATGTGGTTGTTCCTTGATTATTGTTGACTGAATTGCCTAAGCGTAAGTGGTTGATTTGAATAACATGAAAAGGCTTGATATGAAGAGGATATTCGTTGGTTTTGTAGGTTGAGATGTTTATGAAACATGAATTTAAATGTTAGTTGATTATGAGTTGTGTCTTGATCACTTCTTGTTTTCGTTTAACTTATCTATTTGTATGATGTTGAGTTAAGTCGGCCGATGATGCCTATCAGTACATAATTTTTATACTGATACTACCTGTGCTCTTCTTTTTATTGAGTGCAGAGCGTGTTTCAGCGTTTGAAATGAGACCTCAGCTCTAGTTTGAGATTTGCAGCTTCAATTCAAAGGTGAACACCATGTGCGGACAACCTTTGAATCTTCTTCTAGTTCATGTCCTTTGTTCTGGACAATGACTTTCCTATTGATTTTAGTATTTATAGATTATGTTTCAGACTTGGTTTTGGATTATTAGTTCTTGTACAGTGACTTTTGAGTCTCGGGGAATGTAATAGTTAGAGATACTTTCGTATTTTCTTATTATTTCTGGATTAATGGAGATACTAGATTGAATATTATGCTTGACAGGTCTAGGTTAATAATCGGTGTTTTTGGTTAGTAAATATTTAAGTGTAAGGATAATTGTTTAAGGATATAGTTAGGGTGGGTGCCACTCACAATCGTTTGGATCGTGACACTTGGTGATATGAGTCTAGAGTACCTAAAATCAAAAGTAAATACAAGATCTTGACACCATACTGTCTGTGAATAAAAAAAGATAAAACAAAAGAAATAGAGTCAGAATCCAATGTTGCGAATAAACCAACAATTCACCTTAAAACTCCAAGTAGCAGGACTCTAACCATCATCACGTGTTCCACTAGTACTCACATCCAAACTTGCACATAAGGGTGAAGCAAGTATAGCATAAGTACAAAAATAATGTATATATATAATCAATATCACATACTGACTCTAACAAAATAGTGGTGAGCCTTTAGAAAACTTACATACAACCTACCTTACCTGTAATTATCAATCACAATCAAGATAGAATATAGAATAATGTTATCTAATCATTATATAAGCATGAAATTAGCATACAAGGATATTATGCATAGAGCCAAACGAACACTTACAATTAAGTCTTATAAAGTTCACAAAATCAATATATATAGATGATATGCAAAACTTCCATCAAAACAACACAATAAATACACCAAGTCAGCATATATGGATGATATGCTTGAGCTAGAGTCATATCCAATGAATGTGATGCAGACTCTTACCAAAATGATATCTTAACCTGGTGCCTCTAGCACCCAACATACATATTAAATCTAACAGAGGTGTCCGTGACCTTGATCCATAACAACATTAGCTATATGCCCAGTATGAAATCATTTCTCATCGTGCCATCAATTGTATCAATCGATCCACCAAGTTATAATATCATCACTCTTGTTCAAAATAACTTTTCATCAAGCATAACATCGTCGCTCTATCCAAAATTATTTACCATCGCGTCATAATACTATCACTCAATTCGAAATCATTTGCATCGGGACATAATCTTATGAACCGTTACATAATACAAGCATGAATATTCATATAAAAATATGTATTTCAATTGCGCATATAAGTCATATGCACAATAAAATAAATCAATCTAGATAATTCAATTATCACAACGTAAAAAAGATATTCAGAGTGAAGTTAATCATGTGAGTCAACTAATATAATAATAACCTTAACTCAATCAAAAAAATACTTCAGAATTCACGGATAATGTCAGATAATCAAATAAGTTGAGACATAATCAACTAAGTACCCCAACATGGCAGCTGACTCCAGCGTAGGTACACATCACCTCACATATATGGTACTCTTTACCGTTAGTCCATATTAATTTACTTAATTATAAAAATATTTTTCATTAGAAGTCAAGGTCTTAATTTAACTTGATTTAAGCGAAACTTTAAGTTTTCTAAAAGTTTTATTGTAACCAAAATCATCAAATAAGTCCCAGTATATTCAATAGTACTCTATGAAGTTAAACAAGTCCAATAATATTCATATTGGCAAGATAATAAGAATTGAACTAAAAATCAATCCAAAGAGTCAAATCCGACCCCAAAAATTAAAATAAAAAAATTATTTTAAAATCGGGTTACACAATTTTTAGAGAATCCATATCTACAATTTCAATTAAAAATTTTTTTGAATCAACCTCAAAGTTCATAAATTTTATTCTCTTAAGTCAACTAGAATCAAAGTCTACTCTTGGTTGATCAAAAAGTCAATCCTCGTGTTAATGGGTCTAAAATTAAAATAAATTACATGAGTGCATTACCCAATAGCTACAGAGTTTATCTATAATCAAAATTCATTTTTGATGTAAATCACATACTCTACTCTATAATTAAAGTATTAAGTTTTGGCTAAAAAATCAATCAAATATTATAATTAAATGGTACAAAATGCAAGTAAATCATGTATAATCATTACAAGAGTATTTAGATACGATTACCTTAAAAAGCCCCTTGAAATATCATTGTTTTGTGGCAAAATTTACCCCAAAAATTGCTCAAAATCTGTGAAAATACACTAGTGAGACAAAAATATCACTTTTGCCGTGTTTCAGGTTGCTTTTGCAACCAGACATTTTGCTTGGCAACCACAGCCACATGCCTACACCAAAACCAGATACTTGCATAATGACCATAATTCTCTCATACGATCTCAAAATTTGATATTTCTTGTTGCTATAGTTCTGAAATTATGATTTTTTTGTGTGTGTATGATACTACTTATTCTCAAAAGACCATCCAAACATCAAGTACGAACACAACAAGATCAAAACTCATCTAAAACGCATCAAAATCTATTCAAAACTTACGAAAAGTCTAAAATCATCATACAAACTTCTTAGAAATTTCAAATAATAAATACAGACTCATTTACTCAACTATTTAATTATAGTCAACGTTTCTTTTTATTTTTTTGAAATCACCAATTTTTCACTTAAGTGTTTGAGTCATTCTCGAGCCCCTTAGAACCCTTCCAAACCATCAAACTAAGTTTTAAAAAACCATACATAATTATATGTACTTTTAAATCTTGATCCGAAGTTCGTGTACTCCAAATATTGACTTTGCTCAATTCTTTTTCTCTAAGAACATCTAATTTTGATTTTCTTCTCTAGTGCATATCTGGGTGCCTCGGGACCCATGCCATATGTCCATGACAGTCATAATCCACATTTTAAATTTATGAAAAGTGTCATAGAAAAAGAATTCTAGCACTTAAAGCATCTTGATGGATCATTACACTATAAAATAATAAAAGAAAAGGATGTAACATGAGAAGTACTCGTTTCTAAAGTGTGGAATTTTTCTATTTTTTATTATTTTTAGAATTGAGTGATTTATACTTCTTTAATATTTTCATATTGTTACAACACTTCTAAATATAATTATGAATATTACTGAGTCTGATTAAAATTTATGGTTGATTATATAGTGAGGATACTTTTAAGAATACACACAATTTTGCATATATAATAATATATATAATCTAGTTATACTCTAACATACACATCCTTATTATTCATATTTGTGTCGATAATTGCTCAACTGTCTACTCTAACATGTAACAAAATGTTACTTTCTTTTTCCTAATTTATGTGGCACCCTATTTCTTTTAGTATCTCCCAAAAATGATGTTATCTTTCTAAAAATAGAAATAATTTAATTTTAAAATTTATTTTTTACCCTTTAGAAAGAATGTTAACATCTTAATTGTTCCACACAAGCTTTTTGTTTGTAGAAGATTTCTCATGAAGATTGTCACACTCCCAAATTGGTGTGGGACGTGATTGACAACCAACCTGAATAACTGTTGAGTGAACTGGTAACTTACGATTCTATAGTAATAGAAGTAATTTGCTTAAAACAATAATACCGATCATATTTATAATTCTCAAATTATTTGATAAAGTGATAAATATAGGATCGAGCCTAAATATTAAGAACACTTACCCATACTAACAAGTCATTAGCCTATAGAGTCCAATAAAATTGTAATACATATACTACACGACATTCTCCTTGAATAGTATAAATGTTTAAAAATAAATGCAAAAGTTGGAATGAGTTCACTACTGCTAGAAGGAATCAACAGTGTCAACCAATTAAATAGACAAAGTCAACAACTAATCACTAACCTCACCACCTACATTCTCGTTGTAACACCCCGTACCTTCCCGGCCCTACTTGAAGACTTTGCACAATGTGTACTTAGGTGTCGAGATGCCATGAGTATGTGTTTTATAGTGTCATTGATGAAACATTTGATATTGGGCTTAATATGTGTGATTAGACCTTAGTCGGAGGTGTTTGGGACTTCGTGGAGCAATTGAGGGGTGAAAAATGAGGCTTGGAGGACTTCCAAGCAATGGTTATTAAGGTTAGGAGGTAAGCAAAAGACTTGAACTTGAAGGATTTAACCAAATCCGCAAAGAAAAGTCGAAGAACGGAAAAAAATCACATTTTGGGTGTGGGGCGCTCCCAGGGGCGTGCCGGGCCGCTTCTGGCCAAAAATTTTTTGGCACAGGCAGCCCTGGGGTGCACCAGGCAGCGTACCAGGCCGCTCTGGGCTGAAATTTTCAGCCCACAGGCAGCAAAGGGTCGCGCCAAGTGGCGTGCCGGGGTGGTTTTCGCCAAAATTTTTCTTCGACTATTATGATGTGTATAAGACCTTTAAGTCATGGTGTCATTACTTCATCATAGTAGGACTATTATTAAGTCCGTTTAGCATCCTAGTTGGGGTTATCTCTTCGTCACAAGTGTTTTAACAAATTATGTTCAAGTGAGCCATGAGCGACTAGAATTTCTAGTTTTGCGATTGAGACTACGAATGGGAATCTCGTAAATGAATGTTATCGAGACATTTATAGAATTATGTGAACATGAGATATATGGTGGATTATACATTACATTTGGTGGGTTAAGATGACATGGGTTATTGGGCCCAATTTGAGGCCCAAAATAAAGTCAAAATGCATAGGCCCATGGGGAAAAATGACCCATTCGTCCATTTGACCAAGCCAATATTGCATTTAATGCAAGGAAATGGCTAAGGATGACTTGAGCACTATATAAAGGCCCCAGAATCAGATTTTTATTCCAAGAGACACACATCACATTTCTAGAACTATCAAGACAATTCTCTTTTGGCTCTTCAAATCCTAAGTCATCTTTTGGGCAAGATCATCATTTCTCAAACTTTGGTAAGTGTTTATTCTTGTGATTTAATATATTATATACATGAGATATGGTGTAGATCATGTTGGTTATGTTGGCAAGGTTGAATAGGGCACTTTAGCTTTTTGCTAAAGATGTGCCATTCTTATTATTTAAACTTGAAAAAGGACTTGAGGTTTGAATAAAAATGAATGGTATGGATGAGATATCAACATATATGGTGTGATTATGATCCTAAACTTGTTATTTTTCTATAAGTGTAAATGATGGGATTTTGGCCGATATGTTGTTATGAGGAGTATTGAGGTGACTTGGTGGAATCATTGTGATGTCGTGCTGATGGAGAAGTGTAAAATATGAACTTGGTGTGACATGCTAGTGGTGTATGATATTTTGGTCAATGTTGGGCATGTTATGGTATTGTTGATATGACAATGCCATAAATGGTATTGTAAAGGGTGAAATGACGTTATACGACAATCATATAGCTCATTGTCGTCTTGTACACTTGTATGGTAACTAGTTGTTAATGTAAGCTCCGGTATGTATTTGTATTGTAGAGTAAGACGTAAGGAAGGAGCTGGACTATTATATTCGTATCTAGGCTTGTATATTCATACTCGGAAGTGAAGGTATGTAAGGTTACTCTTTCCGTATTTTTCTGCAGCTCCTAGTAGTTACATTGATGTTGTACTAGTTCATTCTGAAATGTCCAAAGGTATCTCATTTCAGGTTGTTATCTATTGTTAAGTCACATATTCCTCAGTCATTAGTCGTTGTTGCTGTTGTGTTACATAGTCATGGACATGGTTCCAAAGTCCCAATAATGTTATGTTCCAAAGCTTCCAATAAAGTTATATCTACAAAATATTAATCTCTCACAAGTAAAGGTACCTATCTTGCAAAGGTTAACGAATGAAGTAATGCATAATCAGTCGTATCCATGGGGTGACATAAACACCTGCATGATGATATCCATGGGGTGAAAGAAACACCTGCATGATGACTATCCCAACATTACGGGTGTATCCATGGGGTGAAATGAACACCTGCATGACGATATTATTAATTTCCCACTGATCAGTTGGGCCCGAGTAGTATATGATCAATGATCGATAAAGTAAGTAAAGTAATGTAGAGAAGCGGGTAAAGTAATGAAAGTAATGCGCGTAGTTCCAACTATGCAGATTGTTGGCTTATCCATACGGGGCATTCCCTTGTAATTATTTTCCATTGGAATTCTTATGTACTTATACAGTTTCATACAGCCTTACATACTCGGTACATTCTTCGTACTGACCCCTCTTGGGGGATTTACCTTACTTGCTGCAGGCACAGGTACTAGTAGACCTCCACAGTAAGTTGCGGGTCATCTACTGATCTTTGGTGAGCTCCAGTTGGTTCGGGGCTTTTCGAGTCACAGTTGTATATCGGTTTTGGTATTGTAAATGTTGTGTAAAGTGGGGAATGGTCCCGAATTTAAGATGGTTATGTATGTACTTTTGTTAGAGGCTTTTGTAGACATATGTAGGTATGTGACGTAAGAGATGTATGTCCACCTTGACTTGATGGCCCTAACGGCCAAGTTTCGTATATGTATATATATAATGCTCCATGATTTCCGCTACTAGCAATTTATGTCTTTACGTGGTGGTGATGTTTCTGACGGCATGCATATAATTGGGCATGAGTAAAGATTGGTTCTCTCGGGCCTTATCGGCTTCGGGTGTCAGTCCACCCCGTTGGGATACGGGGCGTGACACTCGATATCTGTCACGCGACATAGCTGACACAAATAAGCTGGGTACCATCAGTAAGGTACCCAACAAGTCTCGTCGACAACCCCCTTAGTGGAGGAACAAGACTGTCCTGGTTAAATAGCTATAACAAAATATAGTGGAGTAAATTAAATAATTCATCTAATTAACACTACAATCTATAAGTTGAATACGAATCATGAAATATGAGATGCCCCAAAGTTGAATTACTGAAAATAGTTAATTTAAATTGAGTTAATAAACACTGATACTTGCAAATGTGGAGATAGTTGGCCTACATCTAGCACTGGCAGTATACACCCCTAGAGAGGTTAATTAGCCATTCTTTCAAGTTGGAATATAAACGCGTTAATTGTAAGTGTGGAGTATATAGCTAACTCTAACCTTCATGACACTCATACTTAGGAGGTCGACTACTACTCCCATATTGTATATGATCACTTTATCTAAATACGAGCTAAGATTGACCAACACTAACAAATAAATACACCACAAGTAATTAAATTAAATTACACAATATAATCACTTTCTGACATTCTGAAATAAAAAGTTAGCCGATTAAGCACTGGATTTTTAATGTTTACTAGAATGTAAAAACATATAAGAGTGACCGAATTTTTATACTTGGGTAATTTATCAAACATGTAGCATGCATCTTTTCTTCAAGTACTTAATTTGGGGAAGTTGGCCGCCTCAATTTACCTCAAGCAATTTTTTCACTTCACCTTCTTCAACTAATTTTGAATACTCCATCCCTCGCAATCTACAATCGAGCAATTCAAATAGTCAATTCAAACTATCTCATTCAACCAACTTTCTCCATAGAGTTCAGTCATAATAACTTCACCAATCTTGCATTCTATAATCGTAATGCAATCAGAAGATTCTAACTCTTATGATATGGAGTAATGAAAATTAACTTAAACAATACTCCCATAAATCATAGATTTGAATCTTGAAGAACTCTTTAGTTCTTCGATAGAAGCCTAAGATTTTGAAATTAATAAAATATTGTTAAAAAATACGTCATTAAATATTGAAATTGAAATTAAAAAAAAAAAAACTTACGTAATTCTTACTTTTATCATAAGAAAAATTTCATGCTACTTCTCACCATCATGGAAAAGAGCCATTTGACTGTATCTACTTTTGAAGTATATGATTTTTTGTTTGAAATTATACAACTGCTCTAAAATTTTGTATCATAGTTCCACCTCAGATCCCCCTTTCTCTACTTTTGGCAACTCTTCAAAGTCCAATTTAACCAAAGAAACGCAAGACAACACTAGTAGTAGTAACCTATCCTATTACAAGTGGAGTATTTCCCTGTCCGAATTGTCACCTTCGGGTCTATGTACTTGCCCCATTTCCGCTCCGTTTTGCTGCATCTCACAGTATAACTATTTCGTACGTGCCCATTTTCATTTTCTTTTCTCTTTCAAGAAAGAACACCTTTTTCAATTCAACAAAAAAAGGAATTGGGAAAAATCATAATTTTATAGGATTAGGGTTTTCTCCTCTCTCTACAATTCTTCATTTCTCCGCCTTGCCCTTTTTTTTTTTTAATTCTAAATATTTTTTTCTACTCAATTCTCCATATTCTAGGGTTTTCAATTCAAGATCGAAGCTTTTTTCAAAATTCTATCGTTCAATTATTTTGGGAATTTCAAATTTTTATTTGTCATTTCATCTATTAATTTGGGTATTTGGTTAAAATTTCGTTTGGTGGGTAAAGGTGTTTTTTAATTTATTTTCATTGAATTTGGGTTTTGCTGGTTAGTATTAATTAAAGTTTTGAGGCTTTTTTCGAATTTGGGTTTTGCTGGTTAGTATTAATCGTGTCGTGGGTCAACCATGATTATTGGGTTTCTTTATTATTAATTATTAATTTGTTTGGACTGCATTTTATCAGATTATACATAAATTTCAGCATTTAAGAGTGGTACACTATTTGGGGTTGTGTTTAATTTAATTGGAGAGTGAATGTATCCTTCTGCTATGGATGGTGGCACGGCTTTGATTCCGACACGCTTTGTTTGGCCTTATGGGGGAAGAAGTGTATACTTGAGTGGCACATTTACTGGGTAACTATAAGCTGGCAAATTTATTTGTATGACGGCTCTTTTCACGTTTAGTATCTTGTGTTTCTTATGGGAAATGTTACTTTTTTGAAGGTGGTCTCAATGGCCGATGGCTCCTGTCGAAGGATGTCCAACTGTATTTCAGACTGTTTGCAGCGTACCACCTGGTTATCACCAGGTTTGTTTTGAATTTGGATTGGTTTTGTAAAGTTTTTGATTTTTTGTTCAAGTGACTTAAAGAAAGGTTGTACTATTGGTTTCAGCTGTTATAGAGACTTTGCTGGTGTATTATCAATCAATTATGAGTTTTATTCTTAATTTTCAGTATGATAGTATCTTTTAATTAGTAATTAGTTGGTTATATTCTTGAATCTACTGGCTTTCACATGTTCGATTATCATCTAAGGCTGTCATGCTATCTATTGTGAGTGATCATTTAGTTCTTGTAGATATAATAGTCGGGTGACCTAACTTCAATCTAGAGCCAAGTTTCAACATACTTCTCCCAATTTTGGAGTCTCTGACTTCGTAAGCTTTCCTGCTACTTGCCGAGACCATTAATCGCCTTGTCCAGTGTGTAAACTTGGTGATGGCTTACTTAAATAGTCATGAAATGTTTATTTAACTGATTAAAGCAAGCTCGTGGTCCTGTAGTAAGATACTGGTATTCGATGCTTGCTTGATTTAAGGGTTGAATTTACTCTCTGTGTGGACACTCCTGCCATCAAGTGAGAATAGAGATGTACCAGAATGAGTCATCTGGGTGGATTCTGGACGGGTTGGTAGTAGGCCATTTTTTGGGGGTAAGCC
Organism: Capsicum rhomboideum; assembly: GCA_031232105.1. Lineage (NCBI taxonomy): Eukaryota > Viridiplantae > Streptophyta > Magnoliopsida > Solanales > Solanaceae > Capsicum > Capsicum rhomboideum. The sequence continues at coordinate 105,495,491 of CP124719.1, read as the reverse complement.
AGCCACTTTATTCACTTAAACCAGCAGTCAAGGAGCTGCTGAAGTACTACATTTATGGAAACTTACCCTCCCACTATGGCACTAAGCGTGAAGGGAGCTGAGGAAATCTTGCAGGGGTATGTAGATCATACATATTCGTTAGTGATAGGAATCAGGTTACTTGAATAAACTAGAAAATAATGCGCACGCGAAAATATGAAGATTAAACACAGGAATTGAAACATACGTGAAATTCGAAAATAAAATCCCCAAATTTCAAAATAAATGCTAAGAACCCTAATTGATCTTAGTATTCAAAATTAGCATATTAAAACTAATTATGATAGTACTAACTACTAATAGAGTCAATTCAAAAACTTACATCAAAAAGTAATCATGACCCCTATTTCGAAGAAATTAGAGACAATTATTAGTATAAGACTAGTTACCTTCTTTAATTTACGAATAAGATCCAAAGCTATCAAATGAAAGAATTACTCTTACCTCTTAAAGATCATTCTTATAAGGTTGTAAGTTAAATCTCAAGTAGCCACACACAGGTGTAAAGAAGAGAAACTCTCAATTAATAATAATGTCGTCTAATAAAAATAATAAAATCCACCCTATATATAGAGGAAACCTATCCCAAATAGCATGGGATTCGAATCCTATTTTTATGGAAATAATAAATACTAAAATCGAACTAGGAAACTTTTAAACTAGGAAAACATCTAAAAGTAATACCAAAATTCTTTCTAAAACTACCTAATGGAAATAAGGGGAAAACACGTGACAAATAAGCACCAAAATACACGTTCCATCGCAGCCACTTTGGGGTCAAAAATCATGTCCATTTGCAGCCACTTTTGGGCATGAAATGCAGCTCTTTTGGGCTTGGCTCCCAGCCCATTTTGGGCTGAAAGTTCAGCTCTTTCTTGGGCCTCTTCAGCTCCCTTATCTTGGGCTCCATGTCCCAATCTTTCTTCTTTTAGACTTGGATTTAGACCATGAAATAAGTGTACCACTTAGCCCACTCTTCTCCATAACTCTTGAGCTCATTCTTGGCCTCTTCTTCCTCGCTAAGCATCTTCTTGGGCTCATCCTTGGACGCTGCTTCCCCGATACGTATCTTCTTGATTTCCCATTCAAGCTCGATAATCTTAATGGAAGTATGCCATCGTGAATGCTATCTGTTAGGTTGCACCAAATTGCTAAAAGGCTAAGCTGCTCAGACTCTCCAAAAATGTTGCCGCACCCGTGTCGGATCCTCCAAACATGCTTTACTTTTGAAGGATCTGACACGCACCTGATGACATTTTTGAAGAGTCCGAGCAACATAGCTAAAAGGTACAAACTTTTTGTCTGTAAGTCCATTTACTCCTACTTCCTTGCCTTAAACATATTTCCTTTCCTTCCTCATTGCCCAAAAAGGCAAGCTGGTAAGTTGACCTGGCACTTCTACATTCTTTGCTGATTGCAATATAAATTTTTTTTAAAAAAAACAGATATCTGAACTGCCTGGCAGATGGTTAATTAGCTTTCTAGATAACTGCAGCAGACAGATAGTTGATGCTTTGACTGTTCAATTTAAGGCATGCCAAAACTGTTTCAGAATTAAGGAAAAATAACAAAGAGCCTGTTATATGTGAGAGATCTTTCCAGACTGATAAAAAAAGTGTGAGATCTTTCCAGCATTTCCCACTGCCCTTTCTCTTTCTTGAAGAAAGAAACTTTCGATGTCCGCCTGGAACTCTTGCATCTTACCTGTGTCTCGGAGGTGGTAATCACTTTTGTGTGTCATGATTTTGAGTTCTAATATCATTTGCCTTTTCTTGATGTAGCACTGACAGTTTTTTTTTAATCTTTTGCTTCTTTCCTCATTATATTTGGCATTCAACTTTTTTTTTTTGATGAAGTTAGATTTGGCATTCAACTTCCTTGCATGTGATGAATGATTTATGGTTACATACTTTACTTGCAGTACAAATTCATTGTTGATGGTGAATGGCGACATGATGAGAACCAGCCTTTTGTGAGTGGAAGCTATGGAACAGTTAATACTGTCCTCTTGGCCAGAGAATCTGAGTACCTTCCAGCAGTACTAACTGCACGAATACCTCCTACTTCTAACATGGATGTGGATAATCAGGCCTTTCAGCGTTTGGTAAGTGAATGTTCTACTCGTGCAAATTGCTGAATTGCAAATCGGTCATGAATGCTTAGGATATCTGAGACTTCCTAGGTGTATCAAATATTATTTTGATGTATTTCTCTATCACATTGTATGGACTAATCTGTTCGTGGAGCGGAGGATTTATGCATCTGTATGTAATATATGGTCTTCTTGCATCAGTGTTCTTTCTTTATCAAGAGTCACCTTATTATGCTTTTCTATTCTAGTTTATGACATGTCGTCAGTCTTTCTGAAAAGGTCAGACATTAAGCCTCCATATCAACTGTCTAGTTTATGTTTCTTCTTGGTCGAATCAGCTAATTTGTGGTATGTGGGTGTCAATAAGATGGTCATCAGAATCTCTTTTTCAAGCACCCCATGTTCTGAAGTGGATGACCTGACGAACTTTTGTAAGAACCTAGGAGTTTATTTTTCAGATACCAGGTACTTTGTCCACTAATTATGTTTCTTCTTTGTTGAATCAGCTCATTTGTGGTATGAGGGTGTCTATAAGATGGTTATCAGAATCTCCTTTTCAAGCATCCCATGTTCTAAAGTGGATGACTTGACGGACATTTATACAACCCTATGAGTTTATTTTTCAGATACCAGTTACTTAGTCCACTAATTAAATGATAAAACAAGTGATTTGAAGCACCTGGTGTTCAACTGTTATTGCCTATCCTCCTTACTCACTTCCTAACAGATTATCTTATATCCTCCAGAGGGAGATATAGTGACATTTGCCTTTTGACCTGTCTAAAAGCTTTGCTTTATATCTGTCGTAGGTAAGAGTGTCGGATGTTGCCTTGCCAGATGATGCTTCCAGGGTATCACAGACAGATTTAGATATTTCTCGTCACCGTATATCTGCAGTCTTATCAACGCATTCAGCTTATGAGTTGCTTCCTGGGTCAAGCAAGGTTTGATCTATTTATCCTATATTTTGTCTAGGTGATGTGATGGGTTATGAGCATGAGTTTTTTGTTGCCTTTTCTGATTAAGCCTATTTTTCAGGTCATTGCTTTGGATGTTGACTTACCCGTAAAGCAAGCATTTCATATTCTTCATGAGCAGGTATACTTCTATTGTGCTAGATAGCCTGTTTGTATCATGATATATATGGTATCTTCAGATTTTGTCACACTTGAGAACTGTTCTTCTGTTGGGGCCACGCTAGAAGCCTCATTTCCATTAAAAAGGAAAATAAAATCAGGGATGGTCAGTAAACAGAAGTGTTTGGTTATCAATAATCCATATGTGTAATTTAGTGCTAATCAATCACCTCTCTCTCCTATAGGATCGTATTTTGTCTTTTGTGATTTCTCATGCATTATTGTAGAGTTTTTGACCAAAATCATCCCTGTTATATCAATTAAAATTTCATTTTATCCTTTTAGTGTTTCACTTAACCTGAAACATCCCTTAAGTTTTAAAACCTTACGAAAAACATGCCTCTGTTGACTTATCCATCCATTTCTAATGGTGCCTTCTTCTCTCATTTACACTTTATTTATTTGTTTATTTTTTGATATATTCCCCACAACCTCATTAAGGTGTTAAAGCAGACTAACAGACTCTGAGAACGATATTAAACCAGTAAATAACAACACCTTCTGCTCCGGCTTTTCTAATATGGGATTCAAACTGTATGAAGTCAATCTCCTTTCTCCTGCCCCGGTTTTGGTCGAGTCCAGTGATTTTTCTAGGATATACTCCTCATCAGGATTCAGGAACGAATGATTCTGGGATCTCCTTTCTCCTGCCCCGGTTTTGGTCGAGTCCAGTGATTTTTCTTGGTTATACTCCTCATCAGGATTCAGGAATGAATGATTCTGGGAACTCATTAGGAATAAGTTTTGTGGAAATATCAACTCTAATGTTGTCATCTACTTATTAATAGGACTCATTAGAAAGTCCATCATTGTATGAGCCTTGCTCATTTTCTAGAGTTAGGAATGGAGTGATTTGCTAGCTATACTACTTACTACTGCTTTTTTCTGCAGCCACCCTCAGTTTTTTAGCATAATTGAAATAAGATTAGGCACTTCCCTCTTCATTATGCTGTTTATACTTCTGCCTATTCTTTTCCTGAAAATATCTTAAAAATCTGTTTCTGAGCCATGTTATTTTCAGGGTATTCCTATGGCTCCGTTATGGGATTTCAGCAGGGCACAATTTGTTGGAGTCCTTAGTGCTTTGGATTTTATTTTAATCATGAGAGAGGTAAACAAAGCTCTTTGCAAGTGTTGGTTATGTTTTTTAACTGACATATCCTTTAGCAGTAATATGCTGTTATCATCATTTGTGTTTCCGCCAACATCTTGTACGGTTTCTATTTTGTTATGAATGAAGTGATGCCGGCCCTTTTTTTTGGCTTACAATGTGATCTGGCTGGTCCCATTAGTGGTTTTATACTTCTATTTCTGTTTTGGAGGTGCCTTTGGATGAGTCTTTATCTATAGACAGTCATTGGCTGAAGGTGAAATATGCGTAGAGTGACATTTTTAGGTAGCCCTTTGGTTTGATTTTATGCTTGCTTCCTATCGTAATATGATCCACTGTGCATATTGTATTTACCAATGCTTTTATTTGATATTAAGATGTTTGAGTGGGCTTGGCTTTGTCTCCCATCTATTGTCTCAAGACTACAAATTTTTCCTCTCTTTAAGCTGAAAAATCTGAGCCATGTTGGAACTTGACCACCTCCAAACTAAGAAAAGAGAATTTTCAAAAAAAGAAATAGATGGTACCTGGAAGTTTTACATGATGACTAAGCAAGTGTCTGGCCAAATTACTTAAAACTAGACTTAATGTCTTTGTACCTATGTTGTTATTTGTTGTGTGATTTCTATGTTGAAAGTTTCTCCCGTTGGCATAATGTTCACTCGCTGATACTGTGCTCTTGTATTCCATCAAAATGTGGGTATATGGGGTGGGATATAGGCATATAGCTAAGTTTATGTATTTTGATTTTCCCTAACTTCTGTGGTCTTACAGCCATGCTTCCTTTCAATATCAATGATCAATTGGTTGAATACACCTAATAGGCTTATGAGGCCATTCAGTTTATCTTCTGACTGATTGCCATTTCTTCTTGGTTAATCCTTTAGGTCACTGTGTGCCATGATACATTTACTGCTAACTTGATATTGGAAGTAGTAGAATTTCTTGCAACTTTTCCATTGTAGTTATAGTTTCATTGTGTTGTTAATGAATCCTTCATGCAACACATATCGTGAGAATCTCTGGGGTATTTTCCCTTTATAATATGTTTTGAGAAAGACATTATGTATCTTTAACTCTTTTCTCCCATAACTGAATGTAAAAAATCCCGTGACCTGTCGCAGCTTGGGAATAATGGTTCCAATCTGACTGAGGAAGAGCTTGACACACATACTATTTCTGCGTGGAAAGAGGCAAAATCTTACTTAAGCAGACAAGCCAATGAGCATGGTAAATCAGTTCCACGGCGACTTGTTTGGGTGAGTTGGTTTGGCCTGCTTGAAAATATCAGTGTGCGAAGTGCAGATTTAACTTTATCCTTTCGACTTTCAGTTCTGGTGGATTTTTTCGCTTTTTATTAACACTTAAAATCCCTATTGATGTTCTTTGTACTTGCTGTGATGTTGCCATCCATATCTGGAATTGCAACTTACAGATTTTGGTTGAACGAAATCTTCAAGCGTTTGAATCACGCTTTGTTGTAATTGATGGGATACAATTAAGGGAGGATAGCCTGGGGAATAAGAACGTGCACTTTCATGGTTCTTTGAGAGTAGATAATAAGACTAATATAGTTTATATCGTCATGTTATCGTATCCTTCATCTTGGAATCAATCATGAGTTTGATGATTAAAAATGAAAGTGATGAAATCCTACTAAGATCATCGCAATGTTGCTGCTATGGATTGCATACGGTTTTTATTTTGTATGACGGAATAGCATCGCCTGTGCCTATTTAATCACTACATACGTGCTGTATCAATGTGAGATGGTTGATTAAATTTGTTTTGTTGCATCTTACACTTTTCCTGCTAAAAATGCCCCTTGCTTTTTTCTTTTACTTCTATTGGTGACCTGTCCTGATTTATGAATCAGAGACTTCTATTGTGTATTTAGAACCTATTGCTAGTCAATTACTTCTTTTACATGCCTTGATTTTCACTATTCAATTGCAGTCAGGGCCAGATGACAACTTGAAGGATGTGGCATTGGAAATTTTGCAAAATGGGGTGGCTACCATACCTATAATTCATTCGCCAGCTCAGGATGGATCATATCCTCAGCTATTATATCTTGCTTCTCTTTCTGAAATACTAAAACGTGAGTTTTAAATTTTTCTAGTTTTTTCACTGAATCTTGCTATTGTTTCTCACAGCTTTGTTAATTTTCAGATATTTGCAGGTATTTCAAGCATTCTCGAGAGTCTTTACCAATACTTCAGTTGCCAATTGGTGCAATTCCTTTGGGCACATGGGTTCCGAAAATTGGAGAGCCGAATCGACAACCCCTGGCAATGCTGAGGCCTACTGCTTCTCTAAATGCCGCATTGAATTTGTTAGTGCAAGGTTATACCTTTCTCAGTCTTTTGTCTAAGATCAAGTATGGTTGCTAGTAATATACTTCCTCACTAAAGAATATACCAGCCCATTATTATTGCTGACAAATGTGAATTCTCAATATTTAGAATCTTAATGATATCTGCTCACGTGGTGATAAGTTTCGGCTAGTGAGTTAATAAACTGGCTGTATCTCTTATGCATGTTTTTGTTCCCTTTGCAGCTCAAGTTAGTGCAATTCCCATTGTTGATGATAATGACTCCCTGTTGGATATATACTCCCGAAGGTTTATAAATGATTAGTTTTTTCTCGATATTTCAAACTTTGAGATTGTGTAGTGTATGTAGACTTCCATTGAGTTAGTTTGCTGAATGCCTGAATCTATGTCTGGCAGTGATATTACAGCTTTGGCCAAGGACAAGATCTATACGCACATTAATCTTGAGGAAATGAGTATTCATCAGGTAGTGTGCCTTGAATTCATATGGTATCAAAGTGTGTCTACATGTAAGTATATTTCTAGCTTCAATAGGTGTAGTTCAGGGTATGACTGGTTGGCCTGGGCTTTATACCCTTCCTCTCACCGGCATGTTGAGGGTTCCCTTTCCAGAAAGGTGGAATCTTAGTAGGTGTTTGGCCATGAAAACCAAAAATTTGGAGTTGGAGTTGGAGTTGTGTTTGGCCATGAATATAAATTGGAGTTGTTTTTGACTTTTTATGAGAGAAGTGAAAGTGAAAAATGAAAAGTAGTTTCACTTGTTTGCAGTTTTCCAAATACAATTCCAAAACTACTTTTCCAAGTATGAATTGTATTTGGAATTCTTATGGCCAAACACTACAATTTTCACTAAAGTGAAATAATTTTCTGGAAAAAAGTGAAAAATTCTAATGGCCAAACACCCCCTCAGTTTCCTCCTAACAATTCTCACTCAATGCAACTACGCTTCAGTCCCATCTAGTGGATGAGCTGATTGGGTTGGCTGTAAGATCTCTCTGTACGCTCAGAGGATTCACCATGATTTGACTACTTATGCTGGCTGTTAACCTTCCTTGTCCCTCCTTTTGAGACCGGCTTTGCTATTACATAGGCAGAGTTAGTATTCTCTCAATAAAATTAGAAAACCACAACATGTATCTTTGCATATTTGCTTGGATAGGTATGCGAACTATATTTTGTGGAGAGTATTCTGAAACTCTATCTGAACTGGTTGCCAGCAGTAATGAAGTTTCTTGCAAGAATATACGTTCTGCATTTGGATAAGAAAACTGTTGCTCGAGAGTCTTTGAACTTGTGGATACCAGAACCCGTCATAAGGATTCTAAGTTCAAGTGGTAAATTATAGCATGGCCGCTGTTGATCTTTTCAGTGCATTACATAATGTGTATTGGGTGTAACTTCTCCCAGCAATTTTGCTGGTAGTTCAATAAAGTTACTTTTGACCTAACCAAAACAGAGAAAAAGATTCTTAGTTTTGGCGGTCGGTGTTGCTATAATCAACAACGCCTAACAACTGGAATACTTCTCTGGTGAAAATTCCATATCTTTCCATTTTAAATCCATGGTTAAATTTGTTCTTTTTTAATTCATTCAAAAATATATGTATAATCCCCTCCTCCTTGCTAGGATTAAAAATACTGTATTTTTTGGTTAATTTCCATTCATTTGTATGTGTTTGCAGGCATTGCAACTTGCAGAAGAGCCATATGCACCTTATGGGTTGAGCAGTCAAAAATGTCAAATGTGTTTACGGTCTGATCCATTGCATGAAGTGATGGAAAGATTGTCCAGACCTGGTTAAGCCTTTGTCTTCTTACTATAATATTACTTACTACAACACTTGTTAATTTTCTTATCTGTTTAGTCATAGTACTAGATCTTCATGTGCTGCAGTAGTAACTTCTTGATATCGTTTGCAGGGGTCAGGCGGCTTGTTGTTGTGGAAGCGGGAAGCAAACGTGTAGAAGGTATCATATCAGTCAGTGACATTTTCAAGTTCTTGCTTGGGTAGAAGAATCAAACAATTGACAACAGACGTGATTTTGATGCTGGTTGCCTAATCTGTGTTGCTCATAGCTCATGGTGCACCCCATTATTCATGGGGATTTGAACCCGATTCTTTCGTGTATACAATTGATTGGCCTCAAGTATAATGGCCTGGTCTTTTAGGATGTTAGGTTGAAGAATTGAGGCATGTAAATTTTCACAATTGTTTCTCTCCTTTGACAGTTACTAAAGGATCAAGATCAGTTGTCCATCTTTTCCTTAATAAGTATGATTAGTCAGGTTATGCAGTCAATATAGTTATTGCAAATTGATAAGTACAGTAAAAATCAAAGTACTTGTTAATAGTTTATCATGCAGTTGTTATGAAAAAGTGAAGTGAGTGAGAAAGAAAGAGTTGTTTCCAATAATGATCTCTCTCTTATTTTAGCTGCGCGCTAGAGGCTACTATGATTTGAATTCTCCCAAAATGAATTCATAACATATTATTGGTAAATGACATTAGCTTTGGATTGTGCATTCAATTAGATTAGCAAATGACATATTCGCCACCTTCTCCTTCGGCATCACTACCACCTCCTCCTTTACCGTAAATATCATCTTCTTCGTAGGCTCCTCTTCCACCATATCTTTTTTCAGAAATTAAGTGACTATCGATGTTGCTGCAGTAACAATCGTAGTTGCTACAGCAACTTGGATAGTTGCTACAACAACTTCGATAATTGCTACAACAATTTTGATAGTTGCTACAATAACTACAATAATTGTTGTAACATAGCAACTAATAGTAATTGTTGCAGCAATTAACGTAGTTGTCGCAGAAACTAATAGTAGTTGCTGCATCAATTATCATAATTGTTGTAGCAACTATGGTAGTTGCTGAAGCGACTATCATAGTTACTTAATTTTTTGCATTATTTCTTCAATCATTTAAAAAAAAATCAAAAATTTTCTTTTAAATTTCTCAAAATAATAATAAAAAATAGTTCATAAAAAATTCAAAAAGAAGAAGAACGATGATAAAAAGGGAAAGAAAAGAGAATATGGAGGAAGAGGAAAATCTGGAGAGAGAAAGAAAAAATAAAAAGAAGAATAAGATGAGGGAGAAAGAAATTTGGAGAGAGAAAGAAAAAGAAGAAAGCTTGAAAAGACAAGGAAGGGGGAAATTTCAAAAGTTGAAATTTGAAATGAGATGAAATACTTTTTAAAAAATTATAAGTTTTAAAAAACTATACTTTACACCCCAATTAACTTAATCAGAATTTAAGTGACATTTTGACCTTAGCTGGTCAAAGTTGTCACCATTTTTAATTTAAAGACTTTTTTATCACCCTCCGCTCAATTTTCTCTAGTTTGTTGGTGTAATTCGTTATAGTGTAGGTAGGCGATCATTTGGGCTCAAACAATTTGTAACTCGAAAAAATACATAATGAGAAGGGAAACTTACCTAAATATACCATATTTAGAAAATTCTATTTTTTAAATATCTAAATATACCTAAATACATAATGACATTGTCTGATGTTAATACTTCCTCCGTGCCATATTTGTTGGTCATCTTATTAAAAAGGAAAAAGGACATAAATGTCACTTCGCTCAAAACTATTTTCACGAAATAGCCATTGATTTTGCAATTCTAAAAGGTATCCATTTTAGGCCTTTTTGTCGCTGCTAGTGTCTTTTTTTTTTTTTTTTTTTCAGTTCATATACCATAATGATACAATCCTCATGCCACATTCATATAGTTTATACAGAAAAACATATGCATATATAGTTCATATACCATATTGATATAATTTTTATACCATTTTGATACAGTCCATGTACCATATTAATACACTCATTATACCATATTAATACAACCCATAAACCATATTGATACAGTTTCGACTGACCATTTTTGGAAGGGAAAATTTCAATTATATATAGAAAAATAAAATATTTACAAAAAAAGTAACCCACTTTTCATTTACAGAAAAAATAACCAAAAAGGGTCATGGGTTCAACAGAGCTCAATTCGGCCCAAGGCCATTAGACCATTTTTGCTTCCTTTTTCCTTTTTCCAGAGTTAATTTTTTTAAAAAAAAAACTTTTTTTTGCTGCGTTTTTTTTGTAAAAAAAAAAAAAAAACTTTTCCCCTTTTTTTCAAAACTTTCTCCATGCAATTTTTTCATGTATCAATATTGTATAAATGGTGTATAAACATGTATATATGATATACAAATAGTTATGTAGTGTATGTATAATGTATCAATATTGTATAAATAGTTATGTAGTGTATATTCAATGTATCAATACTGTATGAATAATGTATAAACGTGTATCGATATTGTATAAATGATGTATAAATATGTATATATGATGTACAAATAGTTATGTAGTGTATATGTAATATATCAATATTGTATAAATGTGCATAAATGTGTATCGATATTGTATAAATAGTTATGTAATGTATCGACATTATATAAATGATGTATAACCATGTATCAATATTATATAAATAGTATATAATGTGTATATGTAAACGTGTATTGATATTGTATAAATAGGTATGTAATGTATTGACATTGTATAAATGGTGTATAATCGTGTATTAATATTATATAAACAATTATGTAATATTATGTATCGATGTCGATATTTATTTGACTATCATGTGTTCCCACCTTAACAAAATAAAAGTATAAATAAAAAATAATAAAACAACATAAATATTTATTTTTTCCACAAAAGAAGTGAAAAAATGTAAAAAAAAGTTTTAAAAAAAGAGAAACAAAAATAATAATTAAACAACGAATATTTTTCTTTTAAATAGCATTGCAAAAAAAACAATTAATTTTTTTTAAAAAAAATAGAGCAGAAAAGAAAAAGATTAAAAAAATAGGTTATCATTTATATTCAACGTTCAAATGCAATATTGAAAGATATAATTTAGCAAATAATGGTGCAGTGAAATATTGGGGAAAGAAAAAGAAAGCTTAGAGAGAGATGAAGTAGTGTATAAGAGAGAATTGATAATAAATGTGTTTTATTACAGAAAATATACAACATGGGCCATTTTGGGTAATTTTTGCAAAGTTGGGTCATTTTACTTGTAATAATTGTAGTGAGATGACATTCAGCATAATTTTTTCTTTTTGGAATTAGTTTGGGCTGACTGACCATATTTTGGAATTAGTTTGGGCCGATTGGCCACTCCATGTCCAATAGCCCAAACATGGGTCTTTTGTTTTTTGATGGGTCATGTGGTGTCCTTTCCCCTATTAAAAATAGTTGCCCCATATTAGTTGGTTACCTTACTAAATCAAGAAAACATTAATCAAATTTTTTACATGTTACCTGTAACACCCCGTACATTCCCGACCCTAATTTGATTGATTGGTGACCTAGGATATAATTATAAACCTTAGCTACGCTTACACTAAGTACGTGTGTTGCATTGGTTTTGGACAGCACATTTGATATCGTACTAGTCAATGTGACTAGACTTTTGTATGAGGAGTTGAAAACTTTTTGGAACATTTTAGGAGTGATAAATGACGCTTGAATGACTCCTAAATAAAGGTTCTTAAAGACAAGAGGCAAGCTAAAGATTAGAACTTGAAGTATTTAACCGAATCCGCAAAGAAAAGTCGAAGAAACGAAAAAAAATAAAATGGCAGTGGGGCGCACCCAGGGGAGTGGCAGGCCGCTCTGGGCTGAAATTTTCAGCCCAGAGGCAGCACTGGGGCGAGCCAAGCGGCGTGTCGGGGTGGTTTTCGCCAAATTTTTTCTTCGACTGTTATGATGCGTATAAGACCTATAAGTTATGGTATCATTACCCCATCATAGTAGGACTATTCTTAAGCGCGTTTAGCATCCGAATTGTGGTTAATGCTTCATCACAAGTATTTTAACAAATTATGTTCAAAGGAGCCATAAGCGACTAGAAGTTCTATTTTTGCGATTGAGGCTACGAGCGGAAATCTCGTAAGTGAATATTGTCGTGACGATTATGAAAATAATTAAACATGAGATATATGATGGATTACACATTGATTTTAGTGGGCCAAGATAATATATGTGTTAATGGGCCAATTTGAGGCCCAAAATGGAGCCAAAATACATGGCCCAATGGGTCAAAAGACCCATTCTTCCATTGACTAGTAAACACACATGTAAGATTAGATAAGCATGGATACAAGGCCTATATAAAGGGGGGGAAATCAGATTTTATTTCATTAGACACACATCACATTCTCTCATTTTCTAGAATTTTCAAGATAACTCTTTTTGGCCCTTCAAACCCTAAGGCACTCTTTGGACAAGATCATCATCTTCCAAGCTTGGGTAAGTGATTATTATTTTACTTTAACATATTATAAGCATGAGAAATTATGTAGATCATGTTGGTTATGCTTGGAAGTGTTGGACATGGCACTTTTGGTTTTTGTTAAAAAGATGTGTTATCCATGGGATTGTAACTTGAAATATGACTTGTGGTTTTGATGAAAGAGCATGGTATGGATGAAATATCAACATGTATAGTGTGATTATGTTATTAAACTTGTTATTTTTCTATAAGTGTAAATTATGGGATTTTGGCCGATATGTGATATGAGGTGTATTAAGGTGACTTGATGGATTAATTGTGAGATGGTGTTCGTGAGAAAGTGTAAAGGAGAAACTTTGTGGTGAAATGCTATTGGTATGTGATGTTGTGGTCAATGCATAGAATGTTATGGTATTGTTGGCATGAAAAGGCCATGAATGGTATTGTAAAGGGTGAAATAATATTATAGGGGACTCATGTAACTCATGGTCGTCTTATACACTTGGAATGTAGCTTGTGGTCAATGTAGGGAATGAATGGGGTATTGTTGGTATGACAATGCCGTAAATGGTATGGTAGAGAAGGAAATGACATTTTAAAGATAAACATGTAACTCATTGTTGTCATATGCATTTGTAAGGTAGTTGATGGTTAATGTGGTTCCGTTATGTACTTGTGATGTAGAGTGAAACGTAAGGAAGGAGCGGAATTATTGTGCTCACATATTGGATTGTGTGTTTACATTGAGAAGCTAAGGTATGTAAGGTTACTCTGTCCGTATCCTTCTGCAGCACATAATGTTCATATTGACATTACACTTGTCCTATCCCGAAATATGTTAAGGTATCGCATTCAGGTTTGGTATATATTGTTATCCACACGTTTCTTATTCATTGACCGATTGGCAGTCATATGTCTCTTATCCATGGACTGAAATTCCTAAGCTCTCATAATGTTGTAACTACTAAGAGACACTGTTTCAAGGAAAGTGACGACGTAAGGAAAATCTATTCATTCCTAAGTCACATATCCCTTATTCATTAGTCGTTGTTGTTCATGAGTTACCTAATTATGGACATGGTTCCAACGTCCTAATAATAGTATGTTCCAAAGCTTCCAATAAGGTGATGATTACGAATGTATCAATGTATTAATCTCTCATAAGTGAGCGTATCACTCTCTTGAAAGTAAGGAAGTGAAGTAAGGCATAGATGTGTGTTTCTAATATTATCATGAACCTCAATGTATCAATCTCACACAAGTAAAAATATCAATCTCTCATAAGTGAATGTATTAATCTCTCACAAATAAGGGTATCAATCTCATAAAGTAGAAGAGTGAAGTATTATATATATAAGTGTGTGCCTCAATTATTGTCATGATCACTAATGTATCACTCTCATAACTATGTAAAGGAAATAAGATTGTAAAGAAGTAGTGCACATATGGTTACTTTATGTTTCATTGAGTATGGATCACAATCTAATGGGTATAAGTTCAAGATGGTATAATCCCAATATTATGCTATGGTATTATTATGGTACTATATTATTATCCACCTATATGGTGATGAGCGGTATTATATTATTATCCACCTATAAGGTGATGATCGGTACTATATTATTATCCATCTCTATGGTGATGAGCGGTATTATATTATTATCCACCTATAAGGTGATGAACGGTACTATATTATTATCCACCTATAAGGTGATGAGCGGTATTATATTACTATCCACCTAGAAGGTGATGATCGGTATTATATTAAGACCCACATAAAGAAGATAGTTGTAAAAGAAATTAGAGTATATCCCTTGTATGAATTTAAAACTGAAGGTTAGTATAAGACTGATGATGATAAGAATGAATGATCAAGTAATGAAAATAATAGAAGTAATGAACATGGTTCCACATATTCTGAGCGGAGGTCTATACATATTGATTATTCTCTTACGCTTAATTTCTTGGAAGTACTTATGCATTATACAATTTCATATGGCCTTACATACTCAGCACATTATTCGTACTGACCCCTCTTGGGGGATTTACTTTAAATGTTGCAGGTGTAGGTGCTAGTAGATCTCCCCAGTAGGCTTCGAGATATCCGCATTTTGTTGGTGAGATCCAGTTGGTTCGGGGCTTTTCTGAGTCATTATGCATATTGGTTTGATATTGTATATGAGTATAGAGCGGGGTGTTGTCCCGACTCTAGGTTGTCATAGTTACGTATCTGTAGAGGCTTTGTAGACTTATGTGGGAAGCTAAATGTAAGATATATACATACGTTCATTTTGATGCAATGGCCCTAACGGCCAAGTTTCATATATTGCACATGTTGCTATGACTTCCGTCATTGATATTTAATTACAAGGGATAAAATGATATTCATACGCGAACATGCATATAAGAGTACATGAGCGAAGATTGGTTCTCTCGGGCCTCATCGGCTTCGGGTGCCAGTCCGTCCCGTTGGAATTCGGAGCGTGACATTGCCCTTGCAATTAATTCTTTTTTAAAGTGTTCACACTTGTTTGTAAAGTTCCCAAGAAGTCTTTTAAGGGGTGAATGAATAAAATTACTTTTTTATTTATGATTTCTTAACATGCGTGTAAAAAAGAAAATGACCAACTAAAATGGAATGGGGGGAGTATCTAATTCTATTTTTAGATTGAACAATGAATTGATGCGTTCTTACATATATTATTTTAGTTTCTTTTCTTTTTTGGTGAATCATGTGAGTTAATAGTGTCATAAATTCAAGGATTTGAGTTAAATTACAATGTAAGGTTCTTCCGACATAAGGAAAAAGGTTATTTTTTCATGGGTAAATTACATAATTCCCCAAACATAAGAAATATTAATACATAAAATCCCACATGTTTTAAACAATTACATAAAATCTCATATTTCAGCACTTTACCTTTCTCAGTACTTGATACATATCGAGCTCCCTCTTTGCCGCACAGTACTCCTCCATAGTCGCCCAAAATCACGCGACTCAAATCTTTCAAAATTTCCCCCCAACAAGTCCGGTAACCTCTCTCCCATAACCGTGTTTTCATTATTATCTCATCAACGTCAAACAACTGCCCAAATTGTTGAAGTTGAGATCTATCCGATTTCAATTTTTCTTTTTCTTTTTTTTGATTTTTTCTAAGATTAGTCGATTGTTCAAGTTAACTTTAGTATCATTTGTTCAAGTTAACTTTAGTATGATTAAAATTTCTAAATTATATTGATTCTTGGTTATATAAACACAATTGTTGTCGTTTTTACTCCTTCAATGGCTTCACCATCTTCATTCAAATTGACATTACCTAATTAGAAACCAACATTGGTTCTTCTATGAATGAAGTTGTTGGGTTTGTTCCAAGTATTTTTGATCACACCTCTGATGATTTTCACAAAATTAGATCCAAACACCGAAACGATCCTGCTAAGATGGAGAAAATTAGAGAAAATTATGCTTCAAGAGTTGTAGATCCAGGCATGCAAAGCATGGGTAAGGACGAAGCAGAAGAGATAAACGAGGACGTTACTAATCAAGTAACAAAATCATGTTTGTTACCTTTTGATACATAAAATCAGATTTTAATTCTATTGATACATATGTGTTTTATATTTGATACATATTGTGTGTATTTTAAAGATTCATTTGTTTGATTCATGTTGTGTTATCGTGCTAAAATTATTCTGATACATTTTGTTAATATAGCAAGGACCCATTTTTTGATACATTACATTGATACATTTGTTCATACTTTTTTTGATACATTGCATTGATATATTTGATCATACAGTATTTTCATACATTTTGGATGTAATAAGGTTATTGGCTTTTGATACATTTTAATTGTGCACCCATGATACATTTAGTTCGTTGCTTGTGAACTAAAAAATTTCAGTAATTGATATGTATCAAATTATTTTTCTAATATTTTTTATCTTAAAACTGGATATTAAATTGGTGGTCAGCAAATATCTTCACATCATTTAAGGTACTGCAACTCTCACAGTTGCAAAATTATTTCAAAACTCACATAATTTAAGGTACTGCAACAAATGTCCTTCACATAATTTAAGCATCCTCAATTCAGTGTATTTGCTATTTAACAGATTCAATAGTATTTAACAGATTCAGTTACATTTGATACAAATGTAACTGATTTATGTATCAACTACAAATTTTTTTGATAGATTTCAACATATTCTATAGTGTTATATTAACATTTATTAACTTTTCTATATCAGGGACTGTAGATTGTCCGTGGAGGGGTATGCTGAGTTTTTAAGTGATGGAGTTCAAATATCTTCGTCGAATTTTCAATCTAAATTTCACCAAACCAGATATGCTTCACTCTTATGAATTCAACAAAGCGACTGATGGATACGCTAGTGATAATCAAGACCCACCTAAGCGCAAACGTACATATATCCAATCTGTTGATCAAGAAATGATAAACATAAAGTAGTTGCTTTGGATACTTATTGTCGTTTAGATGTTTTTATTTTTGGGACGCTTTGTCGTTTAGATGTTTTTCTTCTTTTTGTTGGATAAAATTTGGTAGTTTTTGTGCTGACGGTTTCATGCCAAGATAGAAATATATGTTTTCAATGAATGACATGTGGTAGACCATTTTATTTTTATTTCATCTGTTAAACATTATGTATGAATACCTGTGGTATATATATTAGTGGTATCAGACTTCACATCAGAATAATATTTTCAACACCCTTCTGGTAGATTTTCAAATGTATCAAAAAATGTATCACAATAATATGAAATATAATAATTAATCAACAACACAATAGTTTCAACTAGATATATGTATCAGTAATATATATATTAAAAAAATAGATAGAAATATATAAAGGAAAAATAATCTATTGAACCCTTGTGTTTGTTCGAGTTTGTAATGTGGACACCTCTACTTAGGTCTTTGTCATCTGAACCCTTAAACTCAATGAATCATAATATTAAACCCCTCTAACCGTTGACTAAGCATAGGTGGCAACTTAACAGATGAGTTGAAAAAAATGCGTAATTTCACGCACGTAGGACGCGTATACATAAAATTTTTAATTAATTAAATAAATAAATTTCTTTCTTCTTTGCACCCCCACCCACCTATCTCCACCCCTCCATTTTCCCCCATTTTCATATCCTCCACCGTATCCATACCCCTCCATTTTCACCACCATATCCTACCCCTCCATTATCCCCCATTTTCACCACCACCGTACCCCTACCCCTCCATTTTTCCACCACTACCGTACCCTCACCCCTCCATTTTTCACCACCTTTAGAACTACAATTAATGTTTGAGAAGAAACTACAAAAACTATAATTTTCTTAAGTAATAACCCTAGTTAAAAATTTTCTCCAACCAAAGAAGAATTTACAAAAACTATTTTTGTCAAGTAAATTTCTTAATTTTCCCAGTTTATTTGTGATGAGAAATGGAGGGTGGAGGGTCATTTAGTTGTGTTTACCGGATGTTGAGTTTGATTGAGCAGTGGTTGAGTTGTTGGAGCTGTTCGTTGCTTCACTAAAAATAGTGTTTCTTCGATTTTTGGTCTCCTTCTCCGTTAATAGATGATGTATTATTGACAGTTTTTGGTGTTGAAATCAAATTATTAACATAATGGAGTACTGTTGGAACAAGAAAGTTGGATGAAGATTTGGAGTCTTGTAAGTGGGTGAATGATTTCTTTGAAAATTATTGTTGATGCTATGGAGAAACAATGAAAGTGGAAGTATAAAGTACATATATTAGTATTTTTTTGTCTAATTTTTTAAGCTTTCGTTAGATTTCTTTCCAAGAACATGTAAAGAAAGTTTCTAGTGAAAATTTTTGGTGCATAACTATGATTTATTCAAGTTATCTATGGTTTTTCTTTTGGTTTTCGTCAATTGTGTAGAGTAATTTAATGTTTAGTTTTGGGCTTAGGAATTCGAAGAACCAAGCCGGTTTAATTTTGGGTGTTAGGTGGATTTTGGTGGTGTTCTGGCAGTATGGTGGTGTTCCGGCGATGGTGAGATAAAGAAGATAAAATGGAGATGAAGAGAGAAGGTGAGAGGGTATCAGGAGAAGAAAGAGGGGGTGGGGTGGAGGAGCTTATTTGATTTATTTTTTTTAAAAAAAGTTAATTTCTTATCTGGCATTGAAAAATGACGTGAAATTCCATGTGTACTCATTTGTATTACACACATTAATCAGATGAGAAAAGGATTAACAATCTTGTGTTTTGATAGGTTGAGGGGTTCAAATGACAAATGGCTAAGTAGAAGGGTCCATAATACAAACTCAGATAAGTACAAGGGTCCAAAAGACCATTTTGCCATATATAAAATTTAAACATATTTCCTATCCCTTTTCAAATTATCATGCTTATAAAAATACAAAATTTCTTCAGTTCATTTATATTTTTGAAACATATTCAACGTATACGTTCATGACAGATCATGTATATGTCGATGACATATGTTGAACTTCTCTGTAAATATAAAGTTCTATAATGAAGACAAATTATTACTTGATACATATCTCATATACATATTAATGATTCATATGACTTATTCATATACTGTCAAAATTAATACTTGATACATATTACAGATACATATAACTAATAAAAAATTATTAACATCAAATTAATTTATGAAACTCAGACAAATTGACATTATATTACAAACATGTTTAATACATCAGTGGCAAAATATTATTGAGAAATGATGTGAAATCAAAGTATTCATGACATGGAAATTCTTAAACTTTCAACATACAATTCAAAATTAAACATCACATCTCCTTTGGGAAGTAGTTGCAGGTGCGTCTATTATGACCTTCACGCCTACACTTTCCGCAACAATTTGAGGTTGACAAAAGTATTTCGCTAATTTGATATCATCAATAATGTCACCTGGTGTGATTATTCTTTTATTGTTCACCCACTTTGGAGCAATTATTCCACCTACAAAAGTAATTGTTGCCTGACATTGATCAAACACTTATCCTTCATTGGGCATGTATGTTCATAATGAAAATCCCTTACTTTGAAAGTATCAGAATCATGCATACATGATAACCTGAATATCCAACCATAATCTGGAGATTTACACTTCAAAAAAATAATTGCACGAAAAAAATAATATAAACATGTTAGTTGGTTATAGACAAGGCTGCTATATGTATCACAAATATGTATCTTTATATTCATGAAAATAACAGCATTGAAACAAATGTATCACAAACATGTATTTTCTGATTCATTCAACACAAACAATGTATCAAACACACTATGTAGCTTGCATTTTTTTCTCTGAATTTCTGGTACAATTTTTCAAATATATCAAACAAATGTCTCAAAAAGATATACATTCGAAGAATACATCATAATCACAAATATTTCAATTATTCATACATACGTATCAGCTACATCTTACAATTCCATAGCGAATTACTAGTATAGAAACATAAAATTTCACCATATGTTAAATTTCATTCATTCATATGTATCAATCCACAAAAAAAATTGATTTATTCATATGTATCAATCCAAAAGCATACCTCGGTTTGTTAGATCTCTCAACTCTGAAATTAAATCTATGTTTGATAAACCTCCATTGTTGTTAAATTTTCATGAACAACACGGTATTTCGCATGAATCTTTTTCACGAATTCAACGATTTTCAGTTGAATTGATATAGCATATATTAAATCTCAATGCCTGATCTCCGAAACCTAATTACACCGAGGTCCATTATTCCGTCAATTTTATACGCGTCGTACCTGATCTCGAAAATCCAAACTTTTGAATGCTGTAACAATACTGAGATAGTTGACATTGACGATTTTAGTTTCAAACTTTCCGACGATTGAAAATTTGAGAAAGAAAAAAAAAAGACGAAGAAATTTAGTCAAATTAAAATTTGAAATTGATATGACTCTGATGGATGATTTTTGATTTTTCTGTTATGGTTTAGTTATTTTAGTGATTCTTTTCAAAGCAGCTGAAACGTGATTCACTCTCCCAAATTAATGTTATTTCGTTACTTCCTTATTTAACTAACTGATTAGTTGAAAATTTATCAAATCAAATATGTATCACGGCTAAAAATATGTATCCAAAAATACCTATTATGGGATATTATATAATTAGGCAAAGATGTGGTAAAAAATGTAATTGGCTCCTTAACTTATGGGATTTCTGTAAGTTACCCTTTTTTCATAGGGGTGTGCAAAAATCGGTTTAACTGATAAATCGAACCGACAAAAATGTTATTGGTTTTTTGGTATCGGGTTATTGGGTTAACGATTTTAAATGATTTTGTAAATTTTTTTATTGAGCTATCAGCGGTTTTAAGGTTTTAGTTAATGGTTAAACCGATAACCCAATAAGATTATATTAAAATTATATTTTTATCCTTAATTATATGATAATGGCTTTAGATTTTAAATATATACCCTATTATTTTTTGCATTTTATAGTTGTTGTCTTAGTGTTGTTGTTTTCTTCCTAAATTCATTGGCTTGGTCGGGTTCTACCCATCAATATAATCTATAAACCAATATTGCTTTTTTTTTTTGAGAGAGAGATCACTATCGTTGCTACTGCATTCAAGTTTGCTACTTAACGAAAAAGAAAACAAGTTTGTTTTAGTAATAATGTATTAGAATTTCCTTCTACTTGTAATTTGTGTAGGCTTTTATGCATAAAAGTAGTGTATATATGAACATATGAAAATAAGAAAAGAAAGCAAAAAAATTAGAGGAGCATTTTCTTATCGGTTAAACCGAAAACCGAACCGTTAAGGACCTAAAATCGATAAACTGAAAATGGATAACAAATACCTAATTGGTTTGGTTAATGGTTTAGCATGTTTACAAATCGAAAACCAATAAATCAAACTGATAACGCACAAAACCGAATCGAACCAACCGATGCAAACCCCTACTTTTTCATTCTTCATCTATCATAATGTACTAATCTTCCTCGTCTACTAAAATTCACTCTCAGACCAAATTAAAAATAAAAATCAATGTCTATATATAGAGAGTTTTGTTGTTTTTCGGGTACACAATCTGTATTTACAACAGAAATTTCAACAAGAAGTTCAAGAACAACTTCAAGAACAACAAAGAAGTTCAAACTATTTTTCTGGAAAAACAAAAAATACCATAAGAAAGAAATGAAGAAAGAAAGAATCAAGTCCATCGAATTCACGGTGTGTCTTTAAGGAATTTATTCCCCTCAAGTACCCGAGGTTAATGGAATGTATCCTCCCAGGATAAAATGATTCACTTTAGCAAATGGTGGTACCTCAAATTTGTTGAACTATAAACTCACTCAACGATTTATAGATCACACTTGACTTTTTCAAGAAGAAGAGAGTGTTTTTCACTTCAAAATTTTGTGTCTTTACTTGAGGAAAAATCAGGTATTTATAGCCAAAAGGTGGTGCTTCAGAAAAGAAGCAATGGTTCTTGAGAAGACACACTGTCCAGGTGCGTCCGTAGATGGGCACCTTCGCGTGCATGTTGTCATTTTGTCTTCAAACAGTGCCTCGAAGGGTCGCGTCCTTTCGAGGTGCGATGTGACATGCGCCCGCACATGCTCGGGTGCGTCCACAAATGGAGAATTAAAAAATCATTAACTCTCAAGTTTCAAATAAATTTTGTTAAAAAGATAATCTCTCGATCGATCATTTGACAAATCCAAATCTGAATCCTAAAATTTCGTACCTTTACTTGAGGAAAAAATTAGGGATTTATAGCCAAAAGGTGGTGCTTCAAAAAAGAAGCAATGGTTCTTAAGAAGACGCACTGTCCAGGTGCATCCGCAGATGGGGACCTGCTCGCGCATGTCGTCATTTGTCTTCAAACATTGCCTCTAAGGGTTGCGTCCCTTCGAGGTGCCAAAGCCGAGCTGGCCAGCGACGACGGCGCGAGGCTTGACTTCTTCTTGCCTCACTATCCACATGAAGACATGCTTCTATATTTAAGCATTGATACACCCCGAATTGGCCAAAGGATCTCCAATCAAGGCAATTGGCGCCCCTTTAGAGACGAGGAAGAGTATTGTGACCCACCATGATGATGTTGGGTGTTGAAAGATAATTATTGATGATGAATGTTACACTTGATAGTGTTTATGCTAGCTTGTTGGGAGTTTTCTAGATTGTGAGAAACGTCGATTGTTAGAAGTCCATTTTCTCTTTCGGTCTTCGTAAGAGATTGGTGCTTGTGGTAATTTAAAGGAAGGTCTTTGTTTTGAAATACCTGTGGTTGTCCTTTTCTTATCATATTGTGTCTATCTATCTATCTTTTTCCTTTATTGTCTTTATTTTTCTTTTGTTCTTCGTCTCGTATTTTTGTATTTTCCATTTTACCCTTGTCTCTGTTGTTTTCGTAGTTTCTTCATTTTCTTTATATTTTGATTCATATCATTTGGTATCAGTGTAACACCCCATACCTTCCCAACCCTACTTGACGACGTTGAACAATGTATACTTAGGTGTCGAGAGCTATAAGTATGCATTTGGTAATGTTAATGTTGAGGAAATTGAAATTTGGCCTCGTACATGTGATTAACCTTGCGTATGAGGTGTTTTGCGATTTTCATGGAGCATTTGTGGGGTTCAAAATGAGGCTAAGAGGACCCCTAAACAAAGTATGTTAAGGGTAAGAAGTAAGTTAAAGAATAGGATTTGAAGTATCTAACCAAACCCGCGAAGAAAAGTCGAAAAACGAAATTTTCAAAAAAATTAAGTCTGGGGCGCGCTAGGGAGAGTGCCACGTTGGTCTGGGCTGAAATTTTCAGTCCATAGGCAGTAAAGGGGCGCGCTAGGCAGCGTGCCACGCCGCCCCTGCGCACCTTTCAAAAGTTGGAAATTTTGTTTAAGTCCCAAAGGTTCCCGGGGACGTATCGAGCTGATTTTTGCCACGATTCTTATACAACCAGGAGAATATACATGAAATTAGTGAAATATTATATTGGCATGATAAAATTACTCGAGAACGAATTTGGGGTCAAAATGACGATTTTACCCTTTTGGGCAAAATAGGTCATACGTGGCTAGAATCGCTTGTTCTTGGGATCGAGGATACGGATATGAATAACATGAGTGGGAATATTGTTGTAACACGTATGAAATGGATGAAACATGAGCAATTATTGATTTTATGGGGTTAAGAGATTTGGGCTCAATAAAGCCCAAAAAGGAAGAAAAAAAGTCATGGGCCAAACATGGGTCAAATGACCCATTCTTCCATAGACCAAGTGTATATATTATTATTGGACCAAGTGGCTAAATATAACCATGGAATGGAGCCTATATAAGGCCAAAAATCTGATTTTTATTCATAAAAGTCTCTCATAACATTTCTAGAATTATCTCAAGTTTTCTCTCAAGTTCTTCAAACCCTAAGTCATCTATGGAGCAAGACCATCATCTTCTAAGCTTAGGTAAATGATTATTCTTATGGATTAATATATTATATGCATGGGAGATTATGTAGATCATGTTGGTTATGCTTGAAAGTGTTGAATATGACACTTTGTGTTTTTGTGAAAGATGTGCCATCTATGGAATTTAAACTTGGAATATGCTTTGTGGTTTTGATAAAAGAGCATGATATGGGTAAAATACCAACATGTATGGTGTGATTATGGTCCTAAACTTGTTATTTTTCCATAAGTGTAAATTATGGAATTTTGGCCGATTTGTTGTTGTGAGGTGTATTGAAGTGAATTGATGGAACCATTATGATGTTGTGGTGATGTGGAAGTGTAAAGTATGAATTTGGGGTGACATGCTAGTAGTGTATGATATTGGTCAATGTTGAGAATATTGTGGGATTCTTGGTATGATAGCTTTGTAAATGGTTTGTTGGTGGTTAATGTAAACTCCCTTGTATATTTATGTGTTGTAGAGTGAAACATAAGGAAGGAGCGGGACGATTGTATTCACGTATAGAATTGAGTGTTCATATTGAGACGATAAGGTATGTAAGGTTACTCTGTCCGTATTTTTCTGCAGCACATATTGTTCATGTTGTCATTGTCCTTGTTCCATTCCGAAATGTTAAAAGGTATCTCATTTCAAGTTGTCATATGTTATTATTATCATGTATCACATAATTATGGACATGATCCCAAGTTCCAATAATATTATGTTCCAAGGCTTCCAACAATGTTACAACTTCATAAGTATCAATCTCATGAACATAAAAGATTGAAGTAATGCACTTATGTGTTTCCAAAATGGTTATGATCCCCCAATGTATCAATCTCAGAAAAGTAAAAGGGAGAAGTAATGCAATGAAGTAATGGAAGAAGGAATCCCCTCATGGTTACTACATATATATTCCCTCATGGTTACTTTATAATTTTCCTTATGGTTCCTTTAACATTATTTTTTATAAGTACTTTATAATTACTTTATCACTACTTTATGGTTCTTTGAGTGCGGGTGATAGCTTTGGGGGAAAAAGCCAAACTTGATGCCGAACCTGCTTCCTTGTTTTCCGGGTGGTAGCAGGGGGAAAGCTCAGTGGGGCAAAAGCCAAGCTTGACGCCGAACTTTATTATATTCACTGGATCAAGGGGGAAGCTCAGTGAGGTAAAAGCCAAACTTGATGCCGAACCTGCTTCCTTGCTTTCCGGGTGGTAGCAGGGGGGAAGCTCAGTGGGGCAAAAGCCTAGCTTGATGCCGAACTTGAGACGGTTGCATATTGACGGATGCATTGCATATTGACGGTTGCATATTGACGGATGTATTGCATATTGACGGATACATTGCATATTGACGGTTGCATATTAACGGATGCATTGCATATTGACGGTTATACATTATTGACGGTTCTAACTGTTAACGGTAATGGGCATAAAGGCAAATGAAGTAATGAACATAAAGTACCTATTTTCACACATACTAAAATATGATTGATCCACATTGACTATTCTCTTGAAATCAAGTTCATTGAGGTGTTTAAGTTTCATGAAGTTTCTTATAGCCTTGCATACTCAGTACATTCTTCGTACTGACCCCTTTGGGGGACTTACTTTATCTGCTGCAGGCACAGGTGTTAGTAGACCTCCACAATAGGCTATGGGTTATCCGCGGATCATTGGTGAGCTCCCAGTTGGTTCGGGGCTTTCCGAGTCACATGTGTATATTGTTTTGGTTTTGTAATTATTGTATAAAGCAGGGACTTGTCCCGACTATAGGTTGTTGTATTTATGGATCGGTTAGAGGCTTTGTAGACATATTATGTGGGTTATGGATGTAAGAGACAAATGTCCGTTTTGACTTGATGGCTCCAACGGCCAAGTTTCCTAAGTATATTTATATAGCGTATGTTTCCATGTTCATGTTTTCTGCATAGTTGCATAAGGTATCCTAAGATTCATACGAGGATATGCATACGAAGGTTCATAAGCAAAGATTGGTTCTCTCGGGCCATATCGGCTTCGGGTGCCAGTCCGACCCGGATGGGATTTTGGGTCGTGACAATCAGAGCCGAGCTTGGATTCGTTCTTATGAATTCAATTTGGGTGTGTTATCGAAAGAAAATAAAAAATCCCCAAAAAAAATTTGTTTTCACATTTTTATCCATTTTTCAAATTTTGAGTTTGGTGTTTTCTTGTGTTTTTGGTGTTAGATTCTTTTTCCCTAACACTATTAGAGTCCAAATATCAAATTTGAGCTGAATAGAAGGTGTTTTGAAGTCCCTACCATTGTTGAGTTGAAGCTTGAAGATTTTTCGAAATGGGTCTTCAAATTTGAAATTATTGGAGTGGAATTAAAGGTTGAGAGGTATTGGGATTTATTTCTCATACCAAAAGGAGCTTGGATCTCAAATTTGGTGCGAATCTGAGCTAAATTGAGAGAGATATGAATTTTTGAATATTCAAGTTGTTCTTGGTGTTCATCCCAAAATTCATATCTTCAAGAGGAAGATTTGTCAAAAGTTGTTGTTAGATCCAAAAAATAATAAAGAGAAAGATGTTTGGGTGTTGGTACAAAATAATATCCAACAGAAAAAGGAATATTCTAAGAGAGAGAGTGTAAAAAGGGCCCACAAGAGCTGAAAACGCGGAGCTTCAACTGTGCTGTCCAGGGGCACCTGCGCCCTCACCTGCTCACGTAGGTCACCAACGCAGGTGAAGGCAGACTCCCTGGAAGGGACCTGCGAAGTCCCACCTGCGAGGGCAGGTCCCCAGGTGCGTCCGCATCTCACCAAACGCAGGTGGACAACTCCAAATAACACCCTTCTCTAGTTCTAACCTTCTAGTTTCATTTTCTTGATTCCTAATCACTTCCTTTGATTCTTAACAACTAAATTTCAGCTAGCAATCACTCTACTTAGTTGTGATTAGTTCTTGAGTCCATTTTCTTTCTTGTTCTTTCTCTTTGTGTGCTTCACCGTTTCTTTCTTATTTAACTTCTTAAGTCAAGTTCTTTTGTGTTGAAAATCGAGTCGTCCTTTCTTCTCTCAACAAGAATACTTCTTATCCAAGGACAACCAATTGACACTTCCTATACCAACGTAAACAAGCAAGACCAACAAGTTGAGATAATTGTGATGCAATCCAAGTGTGAAAACACTAGTGATTGTGAGTTTGCTAACGTTAACCTTGTTTGTTAGTTGTGTTGAGTGTCTTGTTAATAGGTACCATGGCAACGGGAGACGATATCCAACCTACCACCGGTGGGGCAAGTCTAGACACCTTGGTTGAGGCAATCATGGGAATACGTCAAGATATAAATGTGATGAGGGCCGAGATGTCTAATATAAATGAGAAGATGTCGAATATGGAAGGGAGAGTATCAAAAATGGAAGGAAGGATGGTGAATGTGGAAGGGAACCTCAACTCTTCAAATTCAACCCCTCAAAACAATCTCCAAGCTTCCTCAAGTGGACAAGTCCAAGAAACTTCGGCTATCGTCTCTCATAGGACTCTCCACAATATGTTTTACCCTGCCCAACAAGGTAATGTTCACTTACCTACTACTACGGTTGATCAAACTCCATGACATATAGCCCGACCCCTACAATTTAACCCACCTTAACAAATGCCCCAACCTCAAGCTCCACAATGCCCGCTCCACCCTACCAAGCACCACAAAACCAAGTCCCAAACTACCAAATGCCACAAGATTTGAACCCACAAGGTCTCAATCCACCCTACTACCTACCCTATCAAGTACCCTAAGCCCAAGTACCACACTATCAAAGACCCTAAAACCCAAACCCACCTTACCAAGCTCCACTTAACCAAATGCCATCCAACCAAGCCCTAGGAGTCCAAGGAGAGTTTGAGGAACAAGTAGAAGGAGGATATGGGTATGGTGCCCAAGGACATGGACCAAGAGACCAAGACGGTCTCAACTCTATCAAGGTCACTCTTCCTAGTTTTCAAGGAGGTAGTGGTCCCGAAGGATACCTCAAGTGGGAGTCGCAATGTGATAGGAACTTCCAAGATAATGACTTGCCCGATATTAATAAAACTACCTATGTCGTTGCCCAATTTGAAGGTTATGCATTGACTTGGTGGGAGTCGGCTAAAAGAATGCAAAGTGTTCTTCATGGAGGTAATTATCCACCATGGGAAGTGATGAAGGCCCTTATGAGAGCCAAGTATGTGCCGGAAAGGTATAGACAAGGGTTGCTTGCCAAGTTGTACAATTTGAGACAAGACACACGAGTGTTGAAGCATAATATGATGAATTCCAAAATCTACTCTTGAAGTTTGATTACAACGAGGATGAAGAGCACACGAAGATCCTATTCAAAGTGGGATTGAATCAAAAGATTGCCTCTAGATTTTCAATACACAAGTTTACCCGGATAGATGATCTCTTAGAAACGACTATTGATGTTGAACAAGCTATTAAGTTGGATAAAGCCATCCACCCCAAGGCGGGAAATCAAGTGTCATCAACATGGACTCAAGGTTCCGAGTTCAAGAGATCTTTTGACAAGAAATCCTTTGAGAAGAATACTCCAAGATATCCCCCTAGAGAAGGAGGTAATCCTAATCTTAAGCTTACTCAATGCTTTAAGTGTCAAGGATGGGGTCACCGAATGAGTGAGTGTCCTACCCGGAGAGTCATCATACTTCGGGAAGGTAATCCTTACTACAAAGATGAAGTGGATCAAGAAGAGAAACTCATAGAAGGGGTTAATAATGTTGATGAAAATGTGGAGGGTGAAGGAGATCCATGTGATGGGAATATCACCGTCCCAAATATGCTTTCCAACAAAGTGCCCATTGGAGAGGTTTGGCCTCAAGAAGGAGAGATGAGCATTCCACTTTTATTGGCTAAGCGAGTTAAGAACTCTCCCAATTTCAAAGACTTTCTTGGGGATCTTGAGCTTGAAAATAATGTTTTCTCGGATTTTAGGACAAATCATCTTCAAGAAGGAGAGGATGATACACCCTGAATTGGCCAAAGGATCTTCAATCAAGGCAATTGGCGCCCCTTTAGAGACGAGAAAGAGTATTGTGACCCACCATGATGATGTTGGGTGCTGAAAGATGATTATTGATGATGAATGTTACTGTTACACTTGAGAGTGTTTATGTTAGCTTGTTGGGATCTTCTAGATTGTGAGAAAAGTCGATTGTTAGAGGTCCATTTCCTCTTTCGATTTTCGTAAGAGATTAGTGCTTGTGGTAATTTAAAGGAAGGTCTTTGGTTTGAAATACCTTTGGTTGTCCTTTTCTTATCATATTGTGTCTATCTATATATTTTTTCCCTTTATTGTATTTGTTTTCCTTTTGTTCTTCGTCTCGTATTTTCGTATTTCTCATTTTACCCTTGTCTCCGTTGTTTTCATAGTTTCTTTGTTTTCTTTATATTTTGATTCGTATCAAGCATGAAGAAGTTCCTTTCTCCCACCAATGTGGGAGAACACTTCTTTTCTTAAAGTGAAAAATTCAATTCACTTTTCCTCCATTTTCCATTCACCTTTCATCACTTACAACCCAACAAGTTTTAGATTTGACTTACGGGCGATAGATTTTTTTCTATTGTTTGCATAAATAAGATTTTTGATAGATGAATGAATAATACAGTGACACGTGACAAAGATAATTGGTCAAAGCGTCCCAACAAAGATACGTTGAAATACATCTTCGAGATAAGATTGATAAGAGCAACCCAGTTCGGGAAGAATTCGGAGTTGATATCATCGTGATTGGTATTATGCAGGTCTAGCCTATCCGAGGACACGAGATCGGACGCCGAATTATATCAGAATAAGATAATGATAAGATAAGCTTGCAGGTCCACCTATCATGGAAGATGTTGAGTTTCTAGCCGACCATTACATAACTAAAGATATTTTAATTGAGTAGAGATCTTATTGGGGTGAGATTGACGGAGGATGCTGCCTAAGGTTTCACTATAAAAAGACATATAGTCATTTGTAATAGGGGTTCTTCAATTTCGCAGAAAAGATCTAATATTTACTTCTACTTCCTACGTTCTTAAATAATTGTCATTTTAGAAAACCAAAATATAATTGATTGGAGTACTATTCTTCCCATTTTACCCTTAGAAGGTAATTATTTTTGGAAGTAAACATTGACTAATTTAGCATAGGAAATGTTGATTTAGTCTTCCAGTCTCTTTATTTGTGTTTATTTAGATACTTTCATCAGTGCACTTTTCATTTATTGAAGAAAGAAAATATTTTTCATTAATTAAAGAGAGACGATTAAAGAAATTAAATTAAGATATGATGGAAAAAATGCATAGTTTCTTTAAGGATGTGTAAATAAAAAATGTGATAAATATTTAGGAGCGAAGGGAGTATTACTTAATCTTAGCTACAAAACTGCTCTTTATCTAACATTGTTTCAAGATTACGACACGAGCTTACTGTCCAATCTAATATATTATTATATTTGTCATTATTCTTTAATTTATTTGTCATTCAATTATTACTAATTACTTTTTTTTATATATTTTATTATAAAGTTAATTTAATTTGCGTATCCTTAAATCTCAATTAGAAATTCAACTATACCGTTTTAGGGGTAAACTAAAATGAGAGTAATGAGTGGTGTTTTAGAGGAGTTTTTTTTTTTTTTTTTTTTTTTTGGAAAAAATAGCAACAATTTGGAAGTGGCTATTGGATAAGCATCGTAGAACGACGTCGTGTTAAGCTGGTTTTTTCCTGGGTAAGAAAGAGGAATGATTTGGCGGGCGTAGTGCCCTAATTGCCTGCAAGAAATTTTGCTCCGGCGATGGACCAACTGAGTGAAGATGAGAAAAAGGCACTTCGTGGTAGCAAATTCGCACCCCTTCCTTCTGCACCCTCTTCTTGTCGTTCTCAGCCCAGGTATTAAAAAACAAAACTGTCTGTATTGTATACTTTTATAGAGAGGAAGGGTTCATATAGTAATTGGTTTGTGTTTGCAGGCTAGCTCATCCAGGAGGACCCATGAAGACTAACAAAGCAGCAGCTTTAGCTAAATTCCTCGACAGGAAATTGCAGGATCCTAATGGCTTGTCCTCTCTTGATCCTCGTCTTATTGAACTCGCTGTCAATAATGCTAAACACACTCTTCAATCAAGTACTTTTCTTTTAAATTTATTCACCACTTCTTCCATCCTTTTTGATCATTCCATTTATTCTACTGCTTTCTTGTATTTCTTTAGTTGTGCTACTCATCTTGAATGGCCTTTGAGCTTGCATAATTTTTATCTTTTTGATGACCATGGTGTCCGGGTCAATTTGCATGCACCTCGATTAATTCCACGGGATTTCTCCAGCACCACCACCAACAACAACATGCCCAATGTATTCCCACCATGTGGGGTCTGAGGAGGGTAAAGTGTACGCAGTCCATACCACTACCTCAGATGAAGTAGAGAGGCTGTTTCCGATAGACCCCCGGCTTAGAACAGATAACAATAGCAAACAAAAGTCATAAAAAACGAACAACAGGAAGAGATAACACATCGCTATATACTAAAAGAGGCAAGACACCGACAAAGTATCACTATAGACTATTTATTCGAAGTTACAAACATCTCCAAAACAACACGAACAAGAATATGCCCAAGAAACAACAGGCACAGAAACAAACAAACACTCCTTCCTACAAATACAGACTCCTTCCTACCCACTAACCCTCTACCCTAATACGCGTCCTCCACATCTTCCTATCAAGGGTCATGTCCTCTGTAAGTTGTAACTGCGCCATGTCATGCCTAATTACCTCCATCCAATATTTCTTCGGCCTACCTCTACCCCGTCTAAAATCATCCACCGCCAACCTTTCACACCTCCGTACTGGAGTATCCGTGCACCTCCTCGTCACATGTCCGAACCAACGCAACCTCACTTCCCACATCTTATCCTCCACCGAAGCCACTCCCAACTTTTCTTGAATAATCTCGTTTCTAACCCTATCCTTCCTGGTAAGTCCACACATCCATCGCAACATCCTTATCTCCGCTACCTTTAACTTTTGGATGTGGGAGTTTTGGATGTGGCAGAATCACCTAGTATTTTGTCTTTGTTGAGATTTGAACCTAAGACCTCATGGTGCTCAACCCACTTCATTGACCATTAGGCGACACACCCTTGGGTGCTGAGCTTGCATAATTTCTTATGATTAACTTGTGAACTAAGAAATCCGACAGTGCTATTTAGTTGCTCTTTATTTTTTGTTCTATCATCACAGTGTTCAAATGATTGATCACTTGAAATTTCCTTCTAGATTCTTTACCCACTTCAATTGTGCCATAATCTTGAATATCCTTGGAGTTTTATATGATTTCTTAATATTAATTTATGCACTATGACAGTCCACTACTGATATTAACTTCATCTCTTTTTAGTTCAATTATCACTTCATGTGGTTTGGCCCTTCCCCAGAATCTTCAATTTCTACTTGGTGACAAAGTTTTACATTATTTATTAAGAGAAGGGGAGTTGTGCAATGATAAAAGTTGATGCAGTGTGATCAAGAGGTCACGGCTTTAAGTTGTGAAACCACCCTCTTGCAGAAACGCAAAGGCTGTGTTATAACTTATAAGACCCAATGTGGTCTGGCCCTTTTCCAGACCTCCCTCATAACGGGAGCTTAGTGCACCGGGCTGCCCTCTATAAGATGCACTACGACTATCAGTAGTGCTCTTTCTTATTCAATCATCACTGCTGCTCCCTTTTGCTCTTTAACTTCATATTTTCTGCTGGTTTCTTAATCACATATATTGTGCTACAGAATCTTGAACTTGAATAGCCTTTTGTGTATCACATGATATGCACAATGGCATGTGGATCCAAGTATGGGTTAATGATTTAATCCATTACTACTATTTTTTGTTGCATCATTACTTCTTACTCCCATTTGAACACTTGAAATTTCTGTCGGTTTTTTGGTTAGTTCAAGTGGGCTACAGAATCTTGAATACCCTTTTGGGTTTTACATGATTCTTTTAAAATTTAAATATGCAATACTGGGAATTGCGGACTGCATCACATAGCTCCTTCTGCAAGGTAACTAATTTAGTTTTAGTAGATGTGCAATACAGTGGTTCAACTTGGAGAAAGTAAATTTGTATATGTATCTAGATCATAGTCTAGCTAAGTTTTTCGTGTCAGTGCATGGAGTATTTCGGGAGACTAAGTTCCCAAGGTGTCTTGTAAATGATGCCATGAACTCTTCTGGTTTTACATGATATAAACACATCTTTGGTGGTTTTTTTTTTTAACCAGGGTACCTAAGTTGATGCTGATAAATTAGCATTTGATTTGGGTTGTGTCCCCTTGTTTTTCGGGATTCATTTGGAAGCTGTGTACAGTATATACTTTATTTATTCTGCTAGTCACTGATTGCCATTTATTTTCCAAAAGCTGCATAAACTTCCTACTTAGTACTCTTCCAAGATAATAATCATTGACATGTTTATGGAAAACCTTGTGATTGTAACAGGTGCTTTTTATAAAAGGGATTAATTGATCTAATTGTAGAAACATTAGAATTCGAACTTCCTTATTAAAAAATGCATTTGAATTCAATTTTTTTCCCAGATAACAGTTTTTTGTGCACATGTACCTTTTTAAGCTCTTTTCAGGTTGAGTAGAACCTGAACATCCTTTAGAGGGAGTTCAAAAGATATACAGTTCTAAGGATTTTCATCTTACAGAAGTGGCATTTGAATCCGTGTAAAAGTGTAACTTAGATTTGATATTCATCTCAACTCCAAGCTTAACAAAATAATAATTGGATGCTGAAAACCAACATTAAAGCCTTTTGTCCCCCCAAAAAAACCAACATTAAAGCCCACATGGCCAGACGAGTTAGATTATATACGTGTTACATGTTGCTCTGTATTTCAATAGAATTTTCAGGTCAAAAGTTTTGTTACTTGATTAGGCATTTCAAATTTAATATCAATTTGAGGTTTAGTGCTGGAACCAAACCAATAAATAATATGAACATGATTTTAGTTTGTAATGCTATATGAAGTTGGTCATTAGTTGTCAATGAGTGATAGTATTCATCTTACAGAAGTGCCATTCATTTGCATGCTTTTTAATTGGTGTAAAATTTTGAATATTGTGATAGAGCATAATTATTCTCTTACAATTTGGAAATGGAACAGGCGGGACATCAAGTAGAGGAAGAACTGTTCATCATGTGGATTCTTTTGGTGATTCTGAGGTTCTTGATTTGTGATTTCTGTGAAGATGTCAAAGGTCTATCAAATATTCAAGCCTGACTAAATTTGGCACAATCTTTCCAGGAATCTGCTGAAGATGAAGAGATAAAAATATCCGTCCCAAAGAAAAGTAAGAAAAACAAAAAGAGGAGGAAGTTAAAGAAGGAGAAACAGCGCAAGGTATTCTATCAATTTACACATCTTCTATCATTCATCATTTGCCTTCCAAGTTAGTCCTGAATGTGGTTTTTGCCAGAAATTGGAGGAGTCTTCAAGTGGAATGGCCAAAAAATCTAAAAAGAAGCTGAAACGATGATCTAAGTGTGCTTTCAAGTTTTGATGTTGTTAGATTCTTGGAGCTTTATATGGACAGATGGCATGATAAGAGTCACTAACATCTTCGAGATATTACAGTTGCAAAGGCTAACCGCCACCTTCCATCTTCAATCTTTGTCTTCTCAAATTGAACTAATACTTCTTGCTTGGCGAGTTGTGCAATTATTTCATTCTTGAACTAGCATTTTACTTTGTGCTATGACTTCTTCGTCAAAGTTATAAACTGTAATTACATTCATAGTTGAAGGAAATATCTCTAGATGAGATTGCTCAAGGCTGTCACTTGGTGCTTTAAGTCGAAGAGATTAAGTTTTGTCAAGAAAGATGTCTTGCCAACAACACTTGGGAAAAGAGACGTAAGTCTTTTTTGTTTTAAGAAAAGGAAGGGACCTCGGCTGTCTTGGGGTGATTATCAAGCGATGTGGCAGCTGGATTATCACTAGAGAATTGAGGGTAAATATTAGCACTCTCCAAAAATACTATCCCACCTCCACCCCCAAAATTTGAAATTCCTGTGTCCTCTCTGTCTTCTTCTTCCGCGGATGACGATGGGGCAGGGCCGGGAACACTAACACTTAAACGGGGCAGGTCAGGGCAAATGCCATCCGGCACATGAAAAATTACTTCGTTTTCAAATTGAAATTGATATCTGATGATACCAAAAGAAAAGAGAATCGGCAATGAGTTTACAAGAAAAAATGGAAAAGATGCCATTTTTAAAGGTTTGCCAACACAATCTGCAATAGTTACACAAGAAAACTTGAAAAAGACAGCAAATTTTAAACACATTATCCGAGATGTTATCCAGCACATGAAAGTTCCTTCTTTGGAATATGATAAAAAAAAATTCTAAGAACATACAAAAGTCTTTTTTTCTTTGTTACACTTCGTTGCCGCATCAAAAGTTCACACAACATGAAATGACGAGTACATATTTTTTTATACGCTAGGCTCCAATATGTTGTGCATATGACGTTTACTGTTAGGCTCCTCCAATACGTTGTGCTGAGGACGTTCACCGTTAGGCTCCTCCAATATGGCGTGCTTATGACGTTTACTGTTAGGCTCCTCCAATATGTTGTGGTGAGGATGACATTTACGGCCGTTGGAAAGGGGCGAGTAATGCAAAGGATAGACAGCTCTACAAGTTGGGCATGTGTT
This sequence comes from Capsicum rhomboideum, assembly GCA_031232105.1. Taxonomy (NCBI): domain Eukaryota; kingdom Viridiplantae; phylum Streptophyta; class Magnoliopsida; order Solanales; family Solanaceae; genus Capsicum; species Capsicum rhomboideum. The sequence continues at coordinate 105,459,267 of CP124719.1, read as the reverse complement.
TTTCTTTGATATCCATGTTAGGAGACACTGAATATGAAATTCGTGCAAACAATAGTAGTTGTTATCACCTCATTCTTGTCTTCAAAAGCTGCATAGCAAACAGGGCATGTTGTAATTTGATTTCTAAGTCAAATATAGTACTTTGTTGGGCTAATATGGATTTGTAATTAACTCCTGCGAATATATTAGTTTGTAATCTTTCTTTTTTATGTTTTAACTCTTGTTTTAGATCTATAATTTGTTTAAGTAATTCTATTTGATTTTTAGTTAGTGGTTGATAGTTAGTTTTACTAGTGCTTGTTTCTGTATCATAATTACTCGTAGTTAACTTCATTAACCTTTAGCTTTTGTACTTCTAGGTCAATACTGTCCACTTTGTGGCAAAGTGTAGTAAGGGCCTTCAAAATATCTTCCATAGTGTTATCTGGCTCTGTTTATGTAGCTTTGTCTTGATAAGTAATCTGCAACAGTATTTTTGTTAGTTCTAATCACTTCAATAGTAAATGTAAAATTCTGTAAGTTTAATACGAGTCTTCGTATTTCCTTTGTTGTTACAGAGTCTTGTATTTTCCTTGTTAGCCACCATTTTACCTGTGTATTATCTGTTCTTACAATAAATTTGTTATACACAATATATGGTTCAAAAGATAATAAACATTTATATAAAGCATATAATTCTTTGCGGTTTATCTCCCATTTTATTTGAGGTTCTGTATAAGATCCTGAATAATATCTACAATGATGTTCTAATGTTTCGGTATTGTATTTGTATTTTAATACTCCTCCGTAGCTATGTTCACTTGAGTCTGTTTCTACTATGTATGTGAATTCTTTCTTTTCATCTGAGAAGTATAGTTTTGGTAATTTTTTACATATTGTTTTGATATGTTGAATATGTGTTTTATCTTGTTCATCAAAATGATATTCAATATCCTTTTTTAATTTTTTCTGTAATGGTTTTAAATGTTCTGCTAACTTAGGTATATATTCTCGTACTTGGTTAACAAGTCCTAAAAAGGATTGTAACTTCTTTTTTGCGTCTAATAGTTCTTCTGAAGTGAGGATTTTATGTACTATATGTGTCTGCATTTTTATTCCATCTTTATCTATTTGTATTCCTAGAAATTTGATTTGGTGTTTCATTAATTCTGCTTTCTTTTTGCTTAGACTTATTCCTGCAGTTTCTACAATATTTGCAAATTTTTCTAATAACTGGATATGATCTTCTTTTGTTCTTGAGTATAATAATATATCATCTATATATACGATACAATTTTCTAATTGTGTAAAGTATGTATCCATAAAATGTTGGTATCTTCCTGGGACATTTTTATATCCAAATGGTAAAACATTCCATTCATAAAAGCCTTGGGGTACTGTGAATGCTGTTAGTTTTTTTAGTTTCATTGTTAAGGTGGTAAAATCCTGATTTACAATCAAATTTACTAAAGTAATTGAAGCCTTGTATCTGTCGTATTTTCAATATTTTGTTAGGTATTGGATAATTGTACGTTTTTGTTTTTGCGTTTAGATTTCGGTAGTCAATAACCATCCTACTTTTCCCTCTTTTTTGTTCACTATATTTATTCACAATAAATGCGGGACTAGTGTGTTTGCTGTTGCTTTCTTGTATATAATTATTTTGAAGTAATTCTGCTATGTGGAGTTTAAACTCGTTTAAATCATTGAAATTATATTTTAATGGTTTTTGTGTTATAATACTATTTTCATCCATTAACTCAATTTTTGTTGTTGTTTTATGTTTTTCCCATCCTTGTAAAGGGTTTTCATTATATAATAATTCTAATTTATCTTGTACTGGTTTTAAGGTATTAGTGGAGAATTTTATTATTTTGACCGAGGTATCTTGAACATGACTATTTTCTAGTTTTTGTGTTATTTTTTCACTTCCTTTTATTCATGGTGTTATTTTTCTGGTTTTACTTGGTACTCGTTTAGCTCCTACTTTTTGTTTGCATGGTGTGGTAAACCACCAATGTGTTTTGGTTAGTATATGTGGGTACAAGTTGTCTAAGAATGGCATTCCTAGTAATATATCTTTGGTTGTAAATTCATAATTATACATTAGTTTTACAGTTAATATCTTATCCCATATTTGTAGTTTTATATTTTTGGCTGAGTATGTAATCATGCTTCCTTCATTGTTAAATCCTGTTATTATTATGGGATTTTTTAGTTTTTCCCATTTATTTTCTGGTAAACAATTATATTTACATAGGTTAGCTTCGGCTCCTGTATCAATCATCGGTGTATAATATCTGTTGTTGTATCCTTCTACAATTATCTTGACGAGTATATATACTTTTGTCATTTCATCATACTTTGGTTCTATTGATGGTAACTTTCTTACTGTTATAGTGGATAACTAGTTGTTTGTCTTCTATATTATAAGGTTTAACTTGTTCTAACCATGTTAATCCTAGAATTATGTTTATGTTGATTTGTGATATTGTAAATTGTATTTTGATTGGTATTCCTCCAATTATTAACTCTTGAATTGTTATTTCTTTTGTCTGTCTTAGTTTTTTGGGTAAGTCAGAACATATTTGTTCTTGCGTCATTATTTCATTTTCTGGTATTAATTCTTTTGTAATATAATTTTCTTGTTCTCCTGTATCTATTAGGATTAAATATTTTCGTTGGTCTAACATTCCTGTTATATAATATTGGTATGGTTGTATTTCCATTGGTTCTTTATGTTCTATTCGTCTAGATGTGCTCATTCTTTATGATGTTGTTGGAGTATCCATAATTCTTTTTGATGTTCCTATTCTTTCTTTTACTATTTCTAAGTCCGTTTCCATATCTAATTCTTTGTAGCTATAATCATTATTATCAATGGCTGTAACTATAGTATCAAATGGGTTTTCTATTTTTATTTTGTCTATTTTATTGATTGCTTTTACTGTGTGTTTTGCAGTTAAGATGTATAAATTTTTGCATCTTGCCGTAAATATTTTACTTCCTGGTGTTAGTTCTATGCCTGACATTTTCCAATATAATACTAATGATTTATCTATGTTCCTTTCTTTTATTGCTACTGAGTAGTTGACACTTACAATAAATTTAAATTTTTGGTATATTAAATTTCCTTTTACTGCACTAATTACGCTTTTTTCTATAGGTTGGACTATTCTATCATCTGCTAAATAGATTTCTATTGGTGTATCTATTCCTTCTCTAAAACATGCTTTTATAAGTATTTCTGTCCCTCCTAGGTGTACATATTTTATAGGGGTTTTTGGTTTTAAACTTTGTATTTCTTTATTTAGTTCTTTTTTATTTAGTATAGGTATAATTGTTTTTCCTTTAGCATACTTACAATCTATTGTATGTTCGCGTTGACTTATTATATAATATTCTTCCTTTTGTTTTTTAAACCAATTTTTTATTACTGGTACTTCTAAGATTTTATCTATTCGCAAAGGTGATTCTTGTTTTTTAATTTGTTCAAATATATTTGTGTCAAATATTATTTTTTGGCTTGAAGATTCTTCATCTTGGTAGTCTTCTTGTCTAATTATTCTTATATCGTTTTCAGTCATAAAATTGTTCTATATCATAATCTTCTTCTGAACTGGTATATTCTTCTAAATGATAAATACTATCTTCACTTTCTATGTCATAATCAATATATGGTAGTTCCGTATATATGTCATCTTGTATTTGTATTTCAGTTATTTGTTTTTTCTTTGGATCTTTAGGTATTTTGCAATATTTAGCTAAATGTCCTAATTTTTCACAATTGTAACATGTACATTCGGATAATTTCTTCTTAGGTTTATATGGTTTTTTACTTTTGTAATTTTTTACATAATATCGTTTTCTTGGTTGTTTATATTTATATTTGGATTTATTTGTTTTATATACTTTTGGTCGTTTTTTATATCTGTATTTATTTGGTGTTTTACAACCAAATTGTGGTGCTGTTTTGTTTGTACAACAGGCCATATTCTTATTTAATATTTTATCTAATTTTTGTGTTTCTTTATATTTATCACACAAATCTATAAACCAATTTTGTAAAAATTTTATTCTAGATCCTAATGTATCTGTTAAACTTGCCGCATTCCAGTTCTCAGTTATTCTTGTGCTAAATGGTTCTGGTAATTTTGTAAAGTATAATTTTCTAATTTCTATTCCTTCTTCATTGTTATAAATGCCTTTGTAATAGTATTTTTTAAATGCACAGGTGTATTGTTCTATATAACACATATTACATATTGATAATTTAGTCATTAATTGTCTATTTAGATTTTTATCTTTATTTTGTTCTTCTATTTCCGTTGTCATACTTCCAAATTCATTTCTTATTCCTAATTCGTATTTATATAGGATATCTATATTTGATGTGGTAATTGTACCATCTGCATTTTTATTATTTCTTAATGTAGCTAAACTTTCTGCTGATAAATTATGTAACCATAATTTAATTGTTCCTATTAGAGTTCTTTCTATGTAACCTGGGTTTCTGTTATTGATATGTTATTATCTACTAATTTTTTTGCAATATGTCCTAACCATAATTGGATTATTTTATTTACATCAGTGACACAGTCTAAATCTAAGAAATTAGATTGTTCTGGTACTCTATTAGGTATCCATCTTGTATTTAATCTTTTATTCCATAATGTTTCACTTTGGTCATAAGATTCATAGGTAGCTGTAAAATAATTGGGACTTGAGGTTCTTGGATGTGGTCTTTCTCGTGATGAGGAAGTACTTGGTTCATGTTTTGTAGTTGTATTTATTTCTGGATTTATTTGGTCTAATAATTCTGTGTATATTTCACTAGGCTCTTGATCATTTATTGTTTCTTCTTCAGTGTCTTCGTTTATATCATCTATACTGATATTTGTGAATTCTTCATTTAAGAAAGTATTAGTTTCTTTATTTTCTTCAATTTGTATTTTTTTCTTAAATTGGTCTATCTCTGTTGCTAATTGTTTTTCTAACTGTTTTTCTTTATCGATTTGTTTACGTTCTTCTTTTTCTTTTAATTTATTTGCGTATATTTATTTTAGTAGTGCTAATTCTTTTTCTAGTTCTTTGATTCGCGAAGTGGTAGGTGATTCTACTGTTGGGTTTTCTTCATGTACTAAGTTGGATTTTTGTGGTTCTTCTTTTATAGAGTGCATTTTTATTTGTTCGATTTCTTTCTTTGCTTGTTCACGAATTTTTTCAATTTCTAATTTTTGGTCTATTTCAGTATTTTCTCTTGTTATTCTTACCATAGCAGTTAGACTATCTTCTAATTTTGCTGAATTTTGATCTGGCATTAAATGTAAGTTAGTTCCTAATTTTTTATATCTTCGTCCTAAATTCGAATGTACAATTGTTATTAGTATTCCTTCTGATCCTATAAACGTTTTTTCTTCTACAGGGTATTCTTCTTTATTCATTTTAAGTCGTATTGGTACTTATGGTCTAAATGTTGTAATTTGATTTCTAAGTCAAATATAGTACTTTGTTGGGATAATATGGCTTTGTAATTAACTCCTGCGAATATATTAGTTTGTAATCTTTCTTTTCTATGGTTTAACTCTTGTTTTAGATCTATAATTTGTTTAAGTAATTCTATTTGATTTTTAGTTAGTGGTTGATAGTTTGTTTTACTAGTGCTTGTTTCTGTATCATAATTACTCGTAGTTTTACTCATAGCTTTGATACCAATTTTGGGGGTGTGTGGGTCTTGGCTATCTTTGTTCGTGTTTGTATTATTCAGGTCCATTCTTATCTAAATGTTGCTTCATAGTATCTATTGCGTAGCGGAATTAGTAGCAACATATGTGTTACATTTTCTAATATTTTTTCTAAGTATGTTAGTTCTTGGGTTCTTGTATACATATCTAAATTAAATTGTAATAGACTTTCTGTTTCTCTTAGTTCGTCTATTGTTTGTCTCCAATTTTCAAATTGTTCCTGGTTCATTTTATCTTTCTAAATGACATGCCATAAATGCTGATATAAAGTATAGCTGCCTTAAAGGGTATAGTCGTTTTAATTCTTTAATGTTATGTTCGATATAGTCTAAATATTTGAGTTCATAGTTCATAAAATATGTTTCTATGTTTATCTCAAATACTTGCTCTTCTAATTTTATTTCTTCTACTATTTCTATCCAATAATGGAAGCTGTCGTAATTTATCATTTTAGTCAAAATCTAGATAATTATCTTCTAAATAAGCATCATCTGATATAATAAATTCTATCCAATTAACTTGCATTATCGCTATAGTTTCATAGGTCATTAATAAATCATAAATTTTTTTAGTAGTATCTGTATCTAGTTTTCGGAGAGTATATAAAAGTAATACTTTATATTCTTCATTATCATCTAGTAAATAAGTGTTCGTGCTTAGTTGGTGATTTTCCATATTGTCAAAATCATGTAGTTACTGAAGCATATTCCCTTTAACCTCTACTTGTATTATTATATTTATCATCTAATAGTGTAGTATTTTAAACAACTTTTTGTGTCACTACTATGAGTTCCAGCCTTAATCAGTTACCCTAACAATGCCTCAACTTGTGTCTACTACCCTCACACGGCTTCCTCGCCTTTTTGGTTTCGACTATTAGGACGGCTTAGTCTGGGCTTACTTACTCTCGGCTTACTAATCATAGCAAACTTACTCAAGCAGTTCAATATAATTACACTACTACATGATAAACAGTAATAATATTATAGAGATTATCAGGAATATAAAATTTAGTTATACATATGTAGACATGGGTATACCTTAGTTGTTATGTTTTCGGTATGTGATACTTCTGTGTGTGTATCTGAATTGTCCATAGCTTTTAGATAGCTGTAGCTATACCTGCTTCAAAAGAGTTTATTTATTTATATGGAGTTCTCAACACATGAGAGGGGGAAGGGATTTTCAGCTGTTGTGAGCTTACTCTGCCCTTCCTCTATCTTTCGTTACATATATATATACATAAGAGTTGGCTTTCAAACAATCCTAAGGGCCAACTTACTATTCTAAAATTTGACTGGTGACCTTTCAGAATTCTAAAAGGGCGACCATTCAAAAAAGGTAGGGGTACATACTATTTACACAGTAAAGGGCAATACTATGCTCTTTACGACTTTTCTAATAAAACAAAACTAAAAAGAAAAAAGAAAGGAATCTAACTATTCACATGTCTTTTCTTCTTTATCTTTGTCAGTTGACTAGCTGTTGTTGTCCATTGTCTTGTTTTTATTCTAGCTGGACTTCTGGAATATGAATAGTATCTCCTCCATTGCACTTTGAACATCTATGATCTGTATATTTGTGTCCAATTAATTGATAGTATCTTGTTAATAACTCTGGTGAAATAAATGCTTTCTTCAAAGCTCTTGTCGTGGGTATCTCTTCTGGTCGTAATAGGGAAAGAATCCATTGACGGACTTCTTCCATATCTGCTGGTCTTAATTATCTGGAATTTGAATATATCATAACTTGGTCTCTTGTAGAATAGCTCCATATAGTGTTTCCGTTTGAATAATTATTAACTAACTCTTGGATAATAGTTGTTAATCCAATAAGTCATTTATTTGCATAAAAATTTGGTATATCTGCTTCTGGTATTTCTGGTTGTTGACTAATATCTTCGGGTATGAGCATTTCTCGTGTTAGTCCACTCTTAATAACTTGGATATTAGGTTTTATCTCTGTATAGAGTATCTCTGCTGGGGCAGTGTAGAATCTTACATAAAATAAAGTTCTTTTTGTAATTCGTTTATATGTAGAGAATGTGTTGTATACTGCGGGTATTTTTTGTAATTCTTCTCCGATAGCTGTATATACTGTGCTAAGTAGTCCATAATCGTAACATGTTCGTACTAGATTTGCATTGGTTTTAGGTTGTGCAATAAGTCGATTGTATCCTTGCAATTTCTGGGTTATACAGTCTGTATATGGTTCTGTGGCGACAGTAGATTTGGGTTTGAGATTTAGAAATGTTTGGATTTGGTGTATATTGCGGATATATGTACTGGAAATGTGGTTATATGTCTTCTTTTCTTGGTTTAAACTGGATGCATATGTCGAGGTTTGTGGTGTTGGTATATTTATTGTAGGTATTTTTTGGACAATGGGTTTGTCAAATAGGCTATTTAAATTGCTATTGATTTGTTTTTTATTAGCTGTCCTGCTTGTACCTGCAACTGCAATAACTGGATTGTTATGGTTTTTTAGGAGTTTCCCATCGTCTCCTTCTAGTTCTGGAATTTTAGCGTCTTCCGAGACAATTCAGATACACACACAGAAGTATCACATACCGAAAACATAACAACTAAGGTATACCCATGTCTACATATGTATAACTAAATTTTATATTCCTGATAATCTCTATAATATTATTATTGTTTATCATGTAGTAGTGTAATTATATTGAACTGCTTGAGTAAGTTTGCTATGATTAGTAAGCCGAGAGTAAGTAAGCCCAGACTAAGCCGTCCTAATAGTCGAAACCAAAAAGGCGAGGAAGCCGTGTGAGGGTAGTAGACACAAGTTGAGGCATTGTTAGGGTAACTGATTAAGGCTGGAACTCATAGTAGTGACACAAAAAGTTGTTTAAAACACTACACTATTAGATGATAAATATAATAATACAAGTAGAGGTTAAAGGGAATATGCTTTAGTAACTACATGATTTTGACAATATGGAAAATCACCAACTAAGCACGAACACTTATTTACTAGATGATAATGAAGAATATAAAGTATTACTTTTATATACTCTCCGAAAACTAGATACAGATACTACTAAAAAAATTTATGATTTATTAATGACCTATGAAACTATAGCGATAATGCAAGTTAATTGGATAGAATTTATTATATCAGATGATGCTTATTTAGAAGATAATTATCTAGATTTTGACTAAAATGATAAATTACGACAACTTCCATTATTGGATAGAAATAGTAGAAGAAATAAAATTAGAAGAGCAAGTACTTAAGATAAACATAGAAACATATTTTATGAACTATGAACTCAAATATTTAGACTATATCGAACATAACATTAAAGAATTAAAATGACTATACCCTTTAAGGCAGCTATACTTTATATCAGCATTTATGGCATGTCATTTAGAAAGATAAAATGAACCAGGAACAATTTAAAATTTGGAGACAAACAGTAGACGACCTAAGAGAAACAGAAAGTCTATTACAATTTAATTTAGATATGTATACAAGACAGGAGACTGGCACAAATCCTTTTGGTAAACGTGCGACAATGGGTGGTTTGGTTGGGCAAATTCCACCTTCACCAGTATATTCCCTTAACGCGTAGATATACTCGAGGACTTCACCAGAGTAGTTATGATATGGATCACTCAGGTAATCAGTGCGAGAGACACTGCGGGCGCTAGTGCGAAGCTCCTCTTCGTCGTCCCAGTCCTTTTCAAATCTACAAAACGATGGGATAGAGGGAGGAGGAGGAGGAGGAGGAGGAGGCACCCGTGATAGTATAAAAGAAGAGTGTGATCTATAATTGATGAGAGTTTAGGTGATTTCAAGGGCAATGACGTATGGAGGTCGTGGTTGTGGTGGTTGAGAAGACCGAAATTCGGTGAAAAGTTCAGAATTGATGTCATTAGCCATTCGTATGATACCTTTGGGGGTAAATTGAAGAGTAGCACATAGAAGCATGGGAATCAAGGATGGATCCTTGTTGTGTAGCCTTGACAGATCAAAGGGGATGACGGTAGAGCAACAACTATCATCGTAGGAAGAAATATAGCAAACTAAGCATGGACACGGATCTTGCCTCTTGTATTTCCTTTGAATTACAATAACACAAAGCCCTTGCGATTTTGATATCTGATTCCTCGTAAGTTTCTCATTCCAAAAGAAAAGCCCCTTCGAAGTGCAACTAGTTGCGTGTTCTTCTTCTTTCACCATCTTAAACAAAAGCAAACATAATACTAGCAGTGGAAACCATGTAGTATCTTTTATATATAAGTACTAATTTAATCCCAATCCTATTCATATTCTGAACGCGTTTCACCTATTTCTGAACGAAATTCCCCTTTTAGGAAAATACTTTTCTATGGACTGATCTTTGTTGAGTAGCCTCAATTTGAAAAACTTCTCAATTTGCACAAATGATCTTTTTAAGGTTATTATTTAACTTTTGGCCTAAACTTCATAAGAAATTATCATCTACCCACTTCTAAAAACGAAATTGGTCGGAATTTAAAGAGTTGCTTCCAAAAAAAACTACACTATGCAAATAATCCTCTAATTTACTCTAGTTTAATTTCTTTCTAGTGTTTGTTTAAAGGATACGTGGATTGAATTGTAGTTGTATTTTAATACTTATTATGTTAAATTGTATCAACAATAGTCAACACATGCAGCATTTGTCAAATTTGGTCATTAGGCTTAATTGCCCTTTATCCCTGCACTTCTAATTTACATTGGTGAGCATTATGCGTAGTTATTCACATGAGTTAATGGTAGAATGTGACTATAATAATCGCTAACTCTTTATTCACTCATTATGCTTGTAACTTGTGTAACCTCTAGACTATTTATCTACGCAAATTACTATCCACCTTCTTCCTATTCAATACAAGGAAGAATTCATCACCTATAAATAATGGTGGTCTTGTATGTTGTGGATATTAGAGAGAAATACCTAGAGTTTATATTATTGAGGTTAAATAGTGAAAAAGAGAGTTGAGACTAAGAAAATATTCTAAGTCTTTAACTATATTTACTGTACAAAAGAGAGTAATTATATTAGTGAAAGAGAGAGTTGAGACAAAGAAAATATTCTAAGTCTTTAACTATATTCACTATACAAAGAGAGTAATTATATGTTGAAAGAAGGTGTTTTTGTGGTGGAGCTTTGGACTCTTCAACCAATCCGGAGTTGCTTGAGTTGTACATCTTGATGGGCTGTTGTATCCTGGAGGGGACAAGTCAAGAGTTTATACTGCTGGATCGGTGTATATTATGCTGCAGCGGGCTTGAATCTCCTTAAAGAGAGCGAGATATCCATGCCTCAGCCATGAAGAAATTCATATTCATTTTTATTATTTTATATTTTCATCTGTAATTTAATTATTGTGGTATATTATACCAACATAAATCGATAGAGTTAACGAAATACACAAATAAGTAAAGCTATAAATAAGAAAGAAACTAAGACAAATTGGCTGAATTTAATAATATTAAGTAAATATAATCTGTGTTGGCCTGATTCCGGTGATATTCTTGATAGACTATATCCGATTGAATTCGGCGAGTGTCGGGAGCTGATACACAAATAACAATATTGCTAGATAGTAATTTAAGTATCTTATATTAGAATTCGAGTGTGTACAATGTGGTGGCGTAGCTGACCTCTTAAGAACCTGGAAGCTAAAAATTATATTTTTTTGACTCTCATTAAATGATTAATTAAATGACATTTAAGAGTAAAAAGAGTAACGACGTCCGGGGCTGTCTCCGAGACGATTCCATAACGACTAGTGTCTCTTGACGATTATGTCTTCATGCGCACAAGCTCCGATTATATTATATTCCTGCGAAGTGAAATGTACAGTTTATTTTCGATGTAATACTGTTGCCCTTATTTTCCTTCCACATGTCATTATCCAATACGACCACATGTCTAATCCATTTTAATCGTATACAGTGTGGTTCAACTTTACTTCTTTCTCTATTTTTGAGTTTGAAGAAGTAATTGTTAAAGCATTAGGGTCTTAAATCGTCTTTGGGAGTTACAAAGATCTCAAAAGGCATAATTCCTTTTTCTATGTATCTTTATTGACCAATTGGTTATGATAGCTTATGCCAAAATTACACAACCATAAGAGAAAAGGATAGCTTAATTATACTTTGTATTGTGTGCATACTATTAAATTTTATTTTAGACTTTTATCTTAAGATAATTTTTATCTTATATTTTATTTGAATACAGATGTCAGTGTCCTACTTCCCTATAATTACATTTTTGTTAATCTATGACCAAATTATCATCTATATTTTTTATTATTTATTTTAAGGATTAATTAGGGTATAAATAAAATTAATAATTTATCAATATAGTTGCATACGTTACAAACATAGATTATTTTAATTAAGATAATAATTTTCAAAATTATGTTGGTTAAAGTTATTTGTTTTTCTGATGTTTTAACGATTATTTTCAAGTGAAAAATCATTTACTCACGAAAATTATTATAATTTAATTATAGTTTTGCATAGATTTATCCTTATTATTTGTTTTAAAACTATATTTCTACATGAATTCCTTGTCCATCTCCAACTATTTTTTTTTTCTTTTTAGATAAATCTCTCGTCAACCATCATCCTAACTATGAAATAAATTTATAACATTTAGATATTATAATATATATTTATTGCAGTTATAAAATAGAAAATTGAAAGGGTGCAAGCTCCTATTGAGTTAGTGAACCAGCCTTAGTCAGTCAATTTCTATTAGTTGGCTAAGTTGTTGTGTTAGTTGGTTAAAGATGGTTAAAATGAGGAGGTTAGTTGGTAGGTGTGGAAGGCACGTGGTTTAGCTGCACTACTGATGTATTGATGTAAGTCGCACAAATAAAATGTGTGCGATCTAACACTTTTTATTCTCTTTCAATCAAAGCATGTAGAAGTTTCCTTTCTCTCTTTTTTGCTTGCATGTCTAGATTCATGGCTAAAATCACGGAAAAATTATCATAACATCAGAGCTTCTCGTTACGATCGGAAGCAAGTAGAATCAATTTCACCCGATAGCACCATTAAAGATAGCTCGAGCTGTGATAATGGTGGAAGCATATAATTTGGAGATCCACAGATAGATCACAATTATTCGTTACATTTACAGGCATCGAATGTTCTAGCAGTAGCTTTAATTCCTATAAAATTCACTGGACCAGAAAATTATGGAATCTGAAGTAGATCGATGAAACTCGTGCTACTAGTCAAAACCAAATTAGATTTTGTAAATGGCACCTGTGTAAATAGTTCAACCAAAGAAACTTGGTTACAAATTGACAGAGATATGATGTGGTCATGCTATCTTGGATTAGTGCAGCTGGTCCACCAGAACTGATGACTAGTATTGTCTATTCATTTAGTTCGAAGAAGATCTGGGAAGACTTCAAGGATAGGTTCGATAAGTCAATTCTGACTAGTATTTTTCATTTGTGAAAGGAGATCATCATGTTAACATAAGGAACAAATATTATTACCACTTACAACTCACATTACTAAAAATAGGTCAAAATGAGAGGGACAAAAGTTACTGCGTCGCTTTTTTTGTCAAAAGCGACGAAGTCACTTTCGTAGTAAAGTACCTCGATGCTTTTCACATTGCAATGGACATTGTCGTTTTTGATACAAGGGACAAGGACGAAAATATCAAAAAATTATTTTTTAAAAATTTCCTAAGTAGCAACCTTGTTCTTCACTTTATTCTTCATATTGAAGAATAATGCGACAGGCACGGTAGTTTTTGTCCATTGCTTTTCTGGAAAAAATTAAATTGAAATTTTCAGAAAAGCGACGGACAATGTTGTTTTTTTGAAATATTCAATTTGATTTTTTCAGGAAAAGCGACGGACAAAAGCGACCTGTCGGTCGTTTTTCTGGAAAAAAACAGATGCAAACTTGCAGTTTCTGTATCCCACATGTCAAAACTAAATCCAATTCAATATGCAGCTCCCAAACAGCAATAATTGCTATCAAAACAATCCTAAAGCAAATAATGTTGGGTTTTGATAATGAAAGTGAATGGAAAATAGAGAAAAGAAATATGGAGGGAAAAGATAAAGGGTGTTCACTTTGTAAAAGGAGTGTTTCTCACATATTGGAGGGAGAAAAGAACATCCTTGTGCTTATATATAGAATCACATGTTCATGTGGATAGTGAAGCAAGAAGAAGAAGAGCCTCATGTTGTCATCATCGTTGCTCGGATTTGAATTTGGATTTGGCAAATGATCGATCGAGAGATTCTCTTTTTAGATAAAATTCATTTGAAACTTGAAAATTAATGAGGTTTTAATCCAAAAATCTGAAAAGGAAAATTTCTCCAGTTGCGAACGCACTCGAGCGTGAGCGGATGCATGTCACAACGCACCTCGAAAGGACGCGACCCTTCGAGGCACTGTTTGGAAATGAAATGGGGACCTGCGCGCGCACTTGGCCATCTGCGGATGCAGATGCCAGTGCAAGTCATGATGAAAGTTTCTGCTTTGGACAAAACGCGACATGCGTCCGCATGTGGGCCATCTACAGGTGCAGATGGGGTCCGTAGGTCAGGTGACGTTTAAAAAAGTTGTGACTTTTCGCAAACGATCACTTTCTTTCTGAAGCATTACCTTTTGGGCTATAAATATTTATTTTTTTCTCAGATGAAGGAGACAAAATATATTATCTTACTAACTTAAAAACTCTTCTTTTTTTTTAAAGAAATCAAAGTAAGTATGATTTACTCCGTATGTTGAGTTCGCTGAAATTCTGCAATTTCTATTGTCGGTATTGTAGAATAGTGTTATATTCTATCCTGGGAGGAATTAATCCAAACCTTAGGCAATTATGAGGGGGTTAAATTCTTTAAAGAAACACAGTTTATTGTGGGCTTAGAACTTTTATTTTATATCAATTTTCTGATTTTCGATTGCAGGAATAACAAGCTTAAAGAATTTAATGTTTTTTTTTTTTACATTTCTACTTCATCTATATTTTTGGTTTGGTTGGAGATTAAAGTCTGACGACTTTCTACTCTACTTTTTAACTCGGTTCGAAGAACATAAAACTTCATTGAGTTAATAAAGTTTATTTTTATCGATTCAAAGAACATAAAAACTTCATCGACCGAATGAACCATTTTGTTTGTTAACCAATTATTGAATTCTGTTTGTGTGTGTTCAAACAGAAATGGGAGAACCAACTGATAACGTGATGGCTTCTGCATCTGCGGCAACGAATGTTGTTTCGTCAAGCCGTGTTACTACTACTATGAGTTCGACAGAAAATCCCAAAAAGTTTTTCGGTAGTGACTTCTAAAGGTGGTAACAGAAGATGTTGTTCTATCTGATCATTCTTAGCTTGCAGAAGTTTATTGCTGAGAACATTCCAACATTGCCGAATGACACTCCGAAGAAAGGTCAGTTCATGGTAACCAAGGTATGGAATCATTCAGATTTTCCATGCAAGAATTATATTCTAAATGGATTGGAAGATGGTCTGTACACCATTTATAGTGTCTGCAAAACTTCAAAAGAACTTTGGGACGCTTTAGACAAGAAATACAAAACCGAAGATGCTGGACTTAAGAAGTTTGTGGTTGCTAAGTTTCTAGAGTTTAAGATGGTTGACATCAAATCTATCATGTCTCAAGTCCAGGAGTTATAAGTTATCATCCATGATTTACTTGCTGAAGGAATGATCATTAATGAAGCTTTTAAAATGGTAACCTTTATCAAAAAGATGCCTCCTCTGTGGAGGGACTTTAAGAACTACTTGAAATATAAGCGAAAAGAAATAACGTTGAAGGATTTGATTGTTTATCTGTGGATTGAAGAAGACAACAAAACTGCAGGAAAGAAAGCTAATGCAAAGTCATCAATTGCAGGAGCAAACACTGTTGAAACTCCTCCAAAGAAGAAGAAAAGAAAGAAGTCTGATGAACAAAAGGATGCACCAAAGAAGAAAAAGTTCAAAGGAAATTGCTACAGTTGTGGCAAGTTTGGCCACATGTCTTCAGTTTGTCGTGCTCTTAAGAAAGATAAGAAGAAAGATCAAAAAAACATGAATGAAGAAGTAGACAACTTGTGTGCAATGCTCTCAGAATGTAACTTGGTGAGAAATCTCAAAGAATGGTGGATTGATTCGGATGCTACCCACCATGTTTGTTCCAACAAGGAATTGCTTACTTCTTATACTTCTTCAGGACAAGGAGAGACCATTTGTATGGCGAATTCTGCAACAACAAAGATAGAAGGAACTAACAAGACTGGCTTGAAGATGACTTCGGGAAAGATGGTGACCCTCAACAATGTCCTTCACGTTCCTGAAATACGGAAGAATTTGGTCTCGATATCACTTTTAGTC
This sequence comes from Capsicum rhomboideum, assembly GCA_031232105.1. Classification (NCBI taxonomy): domain Eukaryota; kingdom Viridiplantae; phylum Streptophyta; class Magnoliopsida; order Solanales; family Solanaceae; genus Capsicum; species Capsicum rhomboideum. Next base: position 105,443,172 of record CP124719.1, on the reverse strand, counting down.
AAGAATGATTTTAAGTGTGTGTTTGTATCTGATAAGTTATAATCAGCATAAATGACATATATGTAGGAAAAGGTTACCTCACTGAGGGCCTCTTCAAACTAAATGTAATTTCAGTTGATATGAATAAGATTTTTGTTTCTTCTTACTTACTTGAGTCAAATCATTTATGGCATGCACGTTTAGGATATGTAAATTTTAAATCCATGCGGAAAATGATTAACTTAGAAATATTACCTAAGTTTGAAAGTAATAATTTGAAATGTCAAGTATGAGTGGAATCTAAGTATGTGAAGCATCCTTATAAGTCGATTGAAAGGAATTCAAATCCCTTAGACTTAATCCATACAGATATTTTTGATAAAGTCAATACCATCTTGTGGTGGAAAAAGATACTTCATAACTTTCATTGATGATAGCACTCGATATTGCTAAATTTATCTGCTTAATAGCAAAGATGAAGCAATTGACGCATTGATGTGCCATGATTTCATGGCACTTTCAATGCTTAAAACAAGGAAAATATGAAATAACTTAGGTATGTTTTGTAGGTATGATGTGTTTTCTGTTCTATCTTACAGGAAAATAGGTTTTGGAGGCAAAATGGAGAAGACGAGAAGTAGCATGCACTGGAATGAAGTTTTTGAAGACAAAAGAGCGGAGTTGAATTTCACCAAGTGACCCACAGTCATGAATCACGTACCATAGGTGGACTACGGACCATAGGTCAAGTCCATGAGTCAACTTCTACAGTTGTGCATGGACACCTTATTCCTACGACATGGACCCACGATCCGTGGGTTAAGTCCACGGCCTCAAGTCACGGTCCGTGGAAAGTTGCCGACTTTTTTCTCCTACAAGTTTTAGGATAGGATTTATTTTGTATCTATAAATACTCCTATGTTGTCCAATGTTAGAGAGGCTATTATTACATTATTTGAGTTGTCTATTACGTTGTTTTGAGGTTCATAAACACATTGATCTTGTAATCTCAAACATCGATTCTAGGGTTTTGATTTATAGTGAGATTTCAGAGTTTTATTCTTCTTGTGAGTTCATAATTATGTTTTCATCATTGAATTCTTCTTGTGTTCTTGCAATCATGAGTAGCTAAATCTCTCAACTAGGTTTGTGTGAACCGCAAGGAATTAACGAAATGAGTTAAGTGCAAAGCAATTCTGAACCGATGTGACTGCATGTATTGGTATTTCCTTCATTATAATTGATCTTCTAACGGTTGCAAATGTTGGAAACTCGCCTATATTCTAAACTTGCTCGTGAGAGAAGTAGAGGTTGGGAAAAGGGAATAACAACATAGATTTGAAGCTATCAACCTTCATCTAATAATTTGAGCCATAACAGGGATAGTTATCTGAGATAAAGAACAAGGGTTAGTAGTGCGACACTCAGAAACCGAGAGGAGAAAATTAAAATTTATCTAACCAAGGTCGAGAAACGTTTATATGAATCTATCTTGTTATAATTTGCATGCAACGCAGCGGGACAGTTTTCCAGCACAAGTACCCGGTGGAGTTAAGGAATCTTGGGGATCACAGTCCTAGTGCCTTTCTCGTATTGATCACAAAATCGACAATCAACAATTGTTACTGTTACTATTTGTTTACAACACCCCCACCCCCCTTTTACTTACTTTCCAATCACTCGAACAAGCGTTCGATAGAAGTCTGTCCTATTTCCTGTGGGATCGACCCCAACATAGTTGGGTTCTATATTTGATACACCGACCGCGTTATACTTTCCTGGAGGTATGGTTTGGGAGACATCACACATTCAAACAATGCAAGAATGAAGTTGAAACACAACTTAATAAGAAAATCGAAATGATTAGGAGTGATAGGGGTGGCGAATATGAATCTCCTTTTGAAGAAATATGTTTGGAATATGGCATTATTCATCAAACAACTTCCCCATACACTCCACAATCCAATGGAGTTGCCGAAAGAAAGAATACAACATTAAAGGAGATGATGAATGCCTTGTTGATAAATTCTGGTTTACCACAGAACTTGTGGGGGAAGCTCTTCTAACAGCTAGTTGGATACTCAATCAAATACCCCACAACAAAATAAAGTCCATTCCATATGAACAATGGAAATGAAGGAAACCCAGCTTGAAATATTTCAAAGTATGGAGGTATTTGGCAAATGTACAAGTTTCTAAATCCAAAAAGGTTAAAATAGGACCAAAAACAATTGTGTTTTCATTGGATATGCAACCACCAACAAAGCATATCATTTTCTGGTTCATAAATCAAATTTTTTTGACATTCATGTGAATATACATCCAACTCACTGAATGGCAATGAAACGAGTTTTGGGATATTTAAAATACACTCAAGATTATGTATTGCACTACAATTTATATCCTGCAGTAGTTGAAGGATATAGTGATGTAAATTGGATCACCAGATCAAATGACGTAAAATCCACAACTGAATATGTATTTACTCTTGGTGGATGAGCAGTCTCTTGGAAATCATCCAAATAGACATGAATTGCTCGCTCTATAATGGAATTTGAGTTTATTGCTTTAGATAAGGCCGGTTAAGACGTAGAATGGTTACAGAACTTTTTAAAAGATATTCCTCTTTGGACAAAACCAGTAGCTCCTATATACATACATTGTGATAGTCAAGTAGAAATAAGAAAAGCTGGAAATGTAATGTATAATGGAAAGTCACGTCACATACAACAAAGACATAATACCATTAAACAATTACTCTCTAGTAAAATTATCACAATTGACTATGTAAAGTCAAAAGAGAATATGTTGAATTTGATTACAAAAGGCTTAACTAGAGAGGTGGTTGGTAAATCATCAAAGGCAATGGGATTATGGCCTAGAACAAGTCATTGTAATAGTAACTCTACCTAGTTAACTGAAGATCCCAAGATCTAGGTTCAAGAATATCAAACAAAGTTATAAATGATGGTTCAACATTGTCACTAAAAGTATATCCATTTTCATGATAAGACAATGTTCAAGGAACAAGGATAAGGCTTAAGGTTTGAAGCTTTTAATGGTTTCTAAGTTTGGCAGGAATGACCAAATAGTTTATCTATAGGATTAAATGTTTAGGAATCACCTATGTGAGTGTAAAGTGTAAGTCGCTTCAAGGAGAATTAGAGTAAGGCCAATTCTCTACGCACTTATGAAACCAAGCGGTGTTCATGGATGAATCGTACAAAACAATAAGAACCAAGAATGGTTAAGGGTTAATTATGTGACATATATTGCCTAGGTATACATGAAAGCTCGACGGTTCAAGGATATCAAATCTATCGATTGACCAAGGATACCCAATGTATGTTCACTATAGAAAGTTCAAGGGGAAACCTACTTACCCAGATGCGATTGATCCTTATTTGTAGATCATACAGTTTTTCATATAAAATAGTCATTCCCCATTCATGTGGGGGATTGTTGGGTTTTGATAATGAAAGTGAATGGAAAATAGAGAAAATAAAGATGGAGGGAAAAGTAAAAGGGTGTTCACTTTGTAAAAGGAGTGTTTCTCACACATTGGTGGGAGAAAAGAACATCCTTATGCTTAAATATAGAAGCACTCATTCATGTGGACAGTAAGGCAAGAAGAACCAAGCCTCACGCCGTCATCGTCGCTCGCTCGCTCGACTTCGACTTTGAATTTGGATTTGGAAAATGATCAAGAGATTATCTTTGTAGACAAAATTCATTTGAAACTTGAAAATTAATGAGGTTTTAATCCAAAAATCCGATAAGGAAAATTTTCTCTACTTGCGGACGCACCGGAGCATGTGTAGACATATGTCATAATACACCTCGAAGGGACGCAACCCTTTGAGGCACTGGTTGGAAATGAAACGGGGACCTGTGTGCCCACTTGGCCATCTGTGGATGTAGATGCCAGCGCAGGTCATGACGAAAGTTTTTGGTTTGGACAAAACGCGACCTGCGGCAGTATATGGGTCATCTGCAGGTGCATATGGGGTCCGTAGGTTAGGTGACATTTCAAAAAATTATGACTTTTTGCGAACCATTGCTTTCTTTCTGAAGCATTACCTTTTGGGCTATAAATATTTGTTTTTTCCTCAGACAAAGGTGACAAAATATATTATCTTACAAGTTAAAAACTCTCTTCTTTTTAAAAGAAATCAAAGTAAGTGTGATTTACTCTATTTGTTGAGTTAACTGAAGTTCTGCAATTTCTATTGTCGGTATTGCAGAATAGTGTTCTATTCTATCCTGGGAGGGATTAATCTAAATCTTGGGCAATTGTAAGGAGATTAAATTCTTTAAGGAAACACAGTTTACTTTGGGCTCAGAATTTTCGTTTTATATCAGTTTTTTGATTTTCGGTTGCAGGAATAACAACTACAACATCAACAACACACTAAATATCATTAAAAAATCACTAAACACATAAAAGATCCACCAAAAGGATCTACAAAGTGTTTTAAAACTTTAAAAAGTTTAAAATTATCAAAAAAGTTTCAATATGTGAAGGCAAGCTAGAATAAAGTCAATTCTAAGGGGTACTCACCACATACCCCCATCAGTATTCTCAGTCTCTTCGTCACTTGAGAAGGAAGGGGAATGGGATACGCTGGCGACCAACCAGGCTATTCACATATTCCTTGAGTCCCTCGAAGGTGTTGAACATGATATGATTTTGAGCAATCCATTGTGAATCGGAATTTGCCAAGGCATGCGAAAGCTCTGCCAGAGGTGGATCCAAGATTTAAAGGTTGCGGGTTCCGCTGTCTTTAGTACAAACTTACTGATGGACATAGAAATATGGCGTACGTTCAACCAATTCAATCCAGTTTGGGATAATTCAAGTCGTACAAATTTTTTTATATATGAATACATATGTTATCGAACCAAAATGAGTTTTATATGATTCAATATAATTCTTGATCAAATTCTATTGAAAACATAAATAAGAAAATTAAAATTCTAACTATACAATTATACCCTTTTAATTCAAATATAATGTACTAAAATTATGTTAACTGCAAGCTGTAACTTATAACGACTTCTATAAAAAATCAAGAATCAAAGCAATTCCTATAAAGGATCTCATCAGCTTATAAGTAAAGACAAATATTTTCATTACAAAATTCATAAATTATCTTTTCAAATATTAATAAAAAAAATTAATCTGCAAACAAAAATAAAAACTCTTAATGAAGTGTAAAAGTAATTAGTAAACTAGCACAAAAAAACCCTTGAACTAGTTGCTTTTGTTTAAAAGATTAAGAAACGAAATAAAATTCAATAGATAAAATGTACCTTGAGGGGATAAAAGGGCAAAAATATCAAAATCACATTCAATTAAATAGTTGGAGATTTTGAAAAAGAAAAACACTAAGAAATAATTTAGATAAACTAACTAATAGATGGGTTGCATTGAAGAAGAGAGAAAATATAAAGATTTTTTCTTTTTTTAAAAAGTAAAGAATGTAAGGAAAAGGCAAAAGGGGAAACAAGAAAAGAAAACTAACAGTGACGCTTTGAATCTAAAAAAAAATGAATAGACTTCCTTTCAGGGGATTCAAACCGTGGCATTAGTTGTGGCACCCTTACTGCTGACCAACCGATTAACAATGACTTTTCCATTGTGGGTCCCAACCTTTGATTATCTATCATATATGCATCAAAATTTCTCTCTCTCTCTCTCTCTCTCTCTCTCTCTCTCTCTCTCTATCTATCTATCTATCTATCTATCTATCTATCTATCTATCTATCTATATATATATATATATATATATAACCGTAACACATAGATCCGCCCTTGATCTCTATGATCTGCTGCGACAAACTAGTACTCTGAACACCGTCAATAGACTCGGTCTAGTGTAAACTGTCAATACCTTCCAGTCCTGACTAGATTGCATCTCAAATTTTTTCTAAATCCTAGACCATAATTTTTTTTCCTTTTGTCCTCCCTCCGCCACATGCTCGATCTAAATTTGAGTAGCTTCTTCCAGTGTAGACTAGATTGGTGGGACCAAGGCTTCCTGGATGTACTAAAAAAAGTATCGTTCATAATCATCCTACATATAAAAAACAAAAATTAGCATATATATATATAGAGAGAGAGAGACACACACACACACACTCATACACACATAATAGAGATATGTTAGTACTTTGTAGCTAAATTTTTTAAAACATACATAGGCTGGTTGAGTCCTTGGCTCAAACCATATATCCGGATTCGATTCATTCTTCTTCTTTATATGTGTTGCTCGAAAGAGCTCAGGCATCGTCGGGGGAGGTGGGGGCAATGTTTTCCCCTGCAAACCAAATGAAATTAAACGTAATCAAGTAATATTTAATCAAATTTATATAAATATATAAATTAGAAAGTTAATATTATTTCTTACCATTTCCTTAGCTATCATCCCTAGGATTTTTGCACCCCCGGTGTGTAACAAGCCACCTTTTACATTGTTTCTAGCATTCTTTCATTGTTTAAACTTAGCCTTGAATTCATCTGAATTCCAATATTTTCAAAGTTGCTCATAAAGATGAGGTAGAAGTCAATGCCCATACTTTATATCACCTCGAGTATGTTCAAGCCAACTGGAAAGCCTCACACTAGCCTTTCTCTTAAAAGTGGTGGAATGATTTGGTTATACTTACTCATGCAAGTAAACAATGTCTAAAAATCAAGTGACTAGCATTAGATGACATATGTATCATGAAAAGTTAATATTAAACTTTACTAAAATAATAATTAAATTGTATATACCTTAAAATTATCAAACATGGATCGTCGTATTCTATTTGGAATCTCATCCTAGGAGTGACAAGCTTGCTGATAAATCCTCCTAATGCTCTTCTGTAGGTCACATACGACATCTCTTGAGGGATTCCACCTCTAAAAAATATAATAAGCAAGTCAAGTCATAAATAATTAAGTAAGATTAAAAAACAAATTAAACTAATAAATTTAGAAAATAAATTTATGATGATACATCAGGCTCAATCATCACTCTACCTATGTTGTCTTTATCTCCAGGTGCTAGACCAATCGGATTATCATCTTCTGGTGAAGGAACTCATGCAATTACAAGTGCAGGTGCTAGTGGTGAAAGTGCATAACGTTGAGTCAATGGGGGAGTAGATGTCTATGCGTCAGACTCAGAGTCAGTATCTCTATGTCACTATCTTGATAGGTGGGGGATAAATCATGTTGGGATGAAGTACTGGATGATATGAAAGTCGGGTTGCACTGTGGCAGAAGCATAGTGGATTTAGGAATGAAAATGTGAGAAGTAGTAGTGTGTGGAGGCAGTGAATGTGAAGTAGAATGTACCATGAAAATTTATGGGATGGCCAGTGCTGTAGGGGACATAAGACGACACCGGTGGAGAAAAGCAAATCTGTGGGGCAGATGAAAGATTACCTATAACATTGTCAGGATCTATATGCCTCATAGTTGCCTTCTTGTTACTCTTAGTAGAGTTTCTACTCTTACTAATATGACCTCGATCAACATCACCCGATGACATCACAAATTTACATTAAAACATGTAAATAAATTCATAAGTATTAAATAAAATTAGTGGCAAGAAAATAAACTGACATGCTATTCTATATTTTCTATTCTTCCTCCTCACTTGTTTCATTTCATCATTCTCTCATTTTTTTTCTTTTCAGTTGTTTCATTTTCATAGTCCCATTCATCCTTCTCGATTGATTCATTTCTCTCATCTATTTTTTTCTCAATATTTGCGATGGCAATTATTTCATCATCAAAAATTTCTTTGAATATGTGTTGAGGATGTTCTAGACTTTTTTCCAGTTCAATATCCACTATTTGATGAACAATTGTGATTTCGTTCGGGTACATCACATCTAACACATTGTAAATCTCAATCCTACTCACATGCTTAGTCTTTATGACCATCCACCAATCAGCCTTATCTCTATGCAATAAAGATGGAGTGTAATACGCATGCTTAGTATTTTGTGCAATAATAAAATGATTATAGAGATCATATTGTTTCGTGTGCTTAACTTCAATTATATTATGTTGTTGATTCACTTTGGTACCTCTATGTGATAGATTATCATGACCCAAATTTCAATAGTTGTGATGGCACCTACCCCGACCCAGCCACAATAGATAAGCCTGACCCACTAATTCAGAATAACTCAATTTGAGAAATAAATTAACGAAAACAGGACATATTACTTAAAGTAAAGCATTCCCAATAACATCCTAGAAGTCAAGAGGTACAACTCAAATCCCAAGACATAGTGTCATGAGTACAGATCAACTCTACTACCAAAAGTAATAAACTATATAAATAGAACTTAGTCTTTGATAAAAACAAAGACATAAAGTAAGGATAGATAAAGCCTGGAGACCGCCTCGAACAAGAAGCTCACCAAAACTTCTAAGTACTCTGAAAATGTATGAGCAGGGTCTGCGGGGAGCACTCATACTAGGAACTGCACCGAGAGGGTACAGAAAATAAGAGTGAGTACATCCACTTGTACTCAGTAGGCGTCATCAACTGGCCGAGCTTAAGTAGAAACCTATATTAAGTAAAAAATACTATAAAGTAACTACACCTGCACGCATAAAAGTCCCAACAGTTCAATATCATAAAGTAGTACCCAATATAACTCAATCAGACAACCAACCAAAAATATAATGCAATGCAATGCAATATAGTGATACCGGATAAAATGCAATGGTCATAGTACATCGTATACACCTTCTGAGTGTAAGCTTTCATGAGAGGACCCATGGGAGATTCACAATTCATATACCACCACAATCACAACCAATCGAACTTGACGGTACATCCTTTGATTAAGTCGTGTCACAATCTCATATCTCTTACTAGCATAATCTTTAGTCAAGATTTTAGAAGGTGGTTCATTTTCTTTCAAAAATCAGTGGTTCCAGTTCCATGAATCATGGAATAAATGTGTATGCATATCCATGATATAATCAATGACACATAAAATTAGTCCAATAATGTCATATATGAGTCAATCTCCCTAAATCTTACTGAATTACAATACAAGCCCCTACACGGGCATCACAATGATGAAAACCAGCTCAAATCACTACCAAAGTTGACACAGGCCCCCACACGAGCATCACAATAATAAAAACCATCTCAAAACACTACTAAAGTCAGTACAGGCCCCTACACGGGTATCACAATAATATGAATCATCCCCAAATAATGTGAAAATCGATAAATCACCTATCCTACATTATGCTTTAGATGATAAGTCCCCACCCAAGCTAAGTTCAAACAAAGTTAAGCTATAACCTATCCTGAAATAGAATCGCAAGCCCGACAAACTCAATAAGTAGCCTTTCCCTTTTGAGTAGCCTCAGAACGCTCTCAATCTATCAAAAATAGCTTCTACAGATAAAGATGAGTCCAACGATACTCATATTGGTATACTTTTATTTCGGGTCCAAAAAAGTCACCCAGAAATCAACCCCAAGACTAAAAGGAAAAAATTAGAATTTTTATAGAAAATCAATTTACCCATAACTTAAGGAGTTCAAATCTAAAATTTCATCGAAAACAAAGTTGAAATCGAGCTAGAAATCATCAAAATATCATTATTTGTCTTTACCAGAATAACCCCACAACTTCAAGTTCAAAAACCATGATTTGAAGGTTATTTTACAAAATTATCACTAGGGAATGTTAAATTTATGATATAGAAGCTTACCCTACGAAGAAATCTCAAAATTCCCTTCTTGAATCTCCCAAAATCAAGTTTCAAGGCTAAAAAATTGAGTTATGGGCTTTAATGGCTGAAAAAGGGATATTTAAATGCTACCAACAATACTCTTCTCATTTGGGGGCGTCTGTAACATTCGCGAGGGCCCCCAACATGGACCCATCGCTTTTGTAAAGATAAAATTCCATCCCGAATCTCGACCCAACAATTACTCTTTGCAAATATGGACCCTCCATCACATTCACGGAGGTCAGAGAAATTCCTTCATCACTAACGTGACGAGAGGGTCGCGAATTCAAAGAGGACTGGTCAGCTGCACCAACACAAGTCCAACATAAAAAAATATTCTAAATGGACCCTCAAGATTTAATTGGGACCCCGTAAAAATAAATTAACTATGTTACTAGGCTAATTTCAACATTTCAAACTCAACAAAACCATCAGATTCACCAATAGAGGTTGTAATCATCGAGTTTTGTCCAAAACCAACTTTAGGCAACTTAAAACTCACTTCTCGTCTAAATGATCCATATCACATTAAAACGAGACCTAAACCAACCATGCTACTAGCTCAAAATTGACATTTCAGAGATAATAAAACTGATAGAATTTTCATATGATGCTCGAATCACCAAATGATAACCAAAGTCATCTGTCATGACCTGAGTCTACACCCTGGATGTAACACGACACTCAGAGCCACAAGTGACCCCAAGCTAACCCATGGCATGGCATAAAACTAAACATTTTGTATAATTAATACTGAGCGGAAAGCTAAACTAAATTAATATGAACAATGTCTGGATAAAAAAGTAAGTCTGAATAGTAGTACCAAACTAACATAGGCTAAAGTATCTGAATCTGTATCTAAAGGACCCTACTACTGACAAGCTATTGGGATAAGTCCCCAGCTAACTCTAAATACTGAAACTGAAATATGTAAGTAAATATAATGGACACTTGTCCTCGATGATGAGGACTCACCCCTAGTAGTTGTTGATATGGCACTGGAATGTACTTACTACGATGTTGAGCTGAGTACCTGAACCTGTATAATAATATGATACAATGCAAAAGAATGTATGCGATTAGTACTTTAAATGTACTAAGCATGTGAGACATGCACTATAAATACTGAACATGCTAGGAATATTGTATGTTGTAAAACTGTACTAAATGTAAGCGGAGTGTAAAAATGAATAACATATTGAACTACAGTGTAATAACTCAAAACATTTTTAATGGAATACTAAGGTAAAACTTGATATCAATAGCAATGCTTACAAATATCTTAAAGTATGGGTCATGCACACGTACTAAACTGAGTCTGTGGGAGAGTCTATCAACCAACATAAACCACGAGAGCTAATGTGGAGTCAAATGTATACGTCCTATCAGGAGGACCCAATATACCTTGCTAGGGTATAAAGGCATGAATGACATGGATCTACTATACTGATGCCTAACTGGGGGACTAAATGAACTTATAGTGGCACGTAGTTTTGAGACTTTGGGTGAACTAGGACACTAGTCCAACTTGGTGCTAAGTACTACTCCCAATCTTATTTTACTGATAGCTCATATAAAACTGGTGTTCTAAAATGGGGTAAGAACCTAATTTATCTGAAGGTATTCTGGAAGACTGTATAACTAAAAAATTGATTATGCTTGTTTATGCTAAATTCTAGTATTCTAAAAACATAACTAAAACATGTGGAATTTACTTTAGAATTAGGCTAGTATCAAATCATGGGAACAATATAATATAATGGATGTAAAATCATGGGAAAACATGTCATCATAATGTAAATATCATGGGAAGACTGAAATTGCAGGAAATTCATAAACTAGGAATGAACTCTAAAACATGAATCATGAAATACTTAGTTTTTTTGAGTTATTTGGGACACAATGGGTGAAAGGATATCCATTGTTGAAATACCACATACCTGGGTGAATAAATCGTGCTAGTACTTGAAAATTTCTGAAACTTTTTAAGAAGAACCCTAACTTGCCTTGAGAGAACTTTTTTCTCTTAAATTCTTGTTTCTGAGTGTTTAGAAATAATGATAACAAAGGATCGACTAAAATCACCTAAATCCCTTTCTAATTAACCCCAAAATGACTTAGTTTAGGAATTAAAAGGGTTAATTATGAATTTACCCTTAAGAAAATCATCTAAATTCTGGATAATCAGTTCCTACGGGTCTCACCATGACTCGTGGTATCTAACTACGACTTGTAGGATAAGTTGGGGTTTCTTGAAAGGTTTCTGAGTGACTGGCCAAGAATACCACCCACGACTCGTGGTCCCAGCTTACAAGTCGTGAAGAGGATTCATAGCCCCTGGGGGAAAATGCATCTTTTTTGGACTTTGGTTTTACTACTTAGAACGAGTCCAACCATGAGTAGTACTAATCAAACCACAACTCATAATATGAGTCGTGGTAACCTGGGACTTGAGTTGGTTGCTGGACTACTTACCACAAGTCATTCCACGACTCGTGGAGTGGGTCGTTCTGAGGGAAATTTGCTGGTTTTCAACTGGTTTTCTTTGCTAAGTCTAGGATAAAATCCTAGGGACTTTTGGGGCTTTATATCAACTATATCAACCAAAAAGCCTTTCAAAACCAAAAACACGCATAAGACTTAACCGAACACCTCGAGAGTCGCACCACCCACTCTCGTAACTCACAAATACCAAAAAGTAACTAGGGGGAGGGTTAATGGTCAATACATAAAAAATCTAAAAATCACCACGAGGGTTATTATATCATCCACCACTAAACCAAAAGTTCGTCCTTGAACGTAAAGGAAAGAAAAGTACCTGAACTGGTGATAAATTGGGGATATCTACTCCGTGTGTTTGACTCAATCTCCCACATAGACTCTTCAATTGAACAGTGCTTCCACTAAAACTTCTCTGAATCAATATTCTTGAACCTCAACTACCTAGTCTGCCTATCCAAAATCATAATAGGTTCCTCTTCAAAGGTCAAATCCCGATTTAAAACAATCGAATCCCACTGGAACATATGAGAATCATCAAGATGGTACCGCTTTAACATTGAGACATGAAACACTAGATGTACAATTAACAGGCTCAGAGGTAAGAACAACTTATAGGCCACCTCTCCAAATCTATCAAGAACCTCAAAAGGACCAATAAACCTCATAATAAACATTATTTTCTTCCCAAATCTCATTACATCCTTCATGGGTGCACCTTAAACAAAACCCACTCACCTTGGATGAACTCTACATCACGTACCTAATGGTCGGCATAGCTCTTTTGTTTACTCTAGGCTACCACAAATCTATCCCAAATCAGTCTCACTTCATCTTTTGAGCCTCTCAACAAATTAGTACCCCAAGGACTAACCTCAAAAGAATCAAACCATCCCATAGGATATCTATACCTCCTCCCACACAAAGACTCATATGGGCATCTGAATACTAGAACGATAGTTGTTATTGTAGACAAACTCTGCTAAGGGATAGAATTGGTCCCAATGACCACCAAAACCCAAAACACAAGCATGAAATATATCCTTTAACACCTGAATAGTCCACTCCAACTAGTCACCAATATGTGGGTGAAATATTGTGCTCATCTCTAACTGAGCGCCCAACTCTCAGTGCGTAAAACTCTAATGATTCAAAGTAAACTGAGTACCTCTATCTGAAATGATGGAAATAGGCATGCCATTTAATAGGAATCTCTCTCAAAGGTAGATCTTAGCTAGCTTTTATGCATTATTATTCATCTTCACAGATACAATGTGCGCTGATTTTTTCAATCTATCCACAATCACCCAAATGGAATCAAATTTCCCCAAAGTATAAGACAAACCAGCCACAAAATCCATAGTAATTCGCTTCCATTTCCACTCTGGTATAGGCATCTATTGCATCACACCACTCGGTCTCTAGTGCTCATACTTTACCTACTGATAATTAAGACACTTAGCTACTAAATCTTTAATATCCTTTTTCATCACACCACCAATAGTATTGCTTCAGGTCATAGTACATTTTACCTGCTCCTTGATGGATAGAATACCTCAAACTATGTGCCTCTCCAATATCAGTCTGATTAAATCACTTAATCTTAGCACACAAACCTAACCCTGAGTCCTCAAAACACCATCCAAATCAAGAAATGCCTCATTCACCTCACCACTTAACACCTTATCTCGAATCGTCATCAACTTTTCATCATCAAACTGTCGAGACCAAATCTTCTCTAACAATATGGATCTAGCCTCAACACAAGCCAAAACCCACCCAACTACTAAAATATGAAGTCGAACAAGCTGGTTGGCCAAAGACTGGATGTCTAAGGAAAAAGGTCACTCCTCAACCACAAGAAAAGACAAACTCCCTATGTTTGATGCCTTCCGGCTTAAGGCATTTGCTATCATATTTGCCTTGCCCAGATGATAAAAAATCATCAGATCTTAATCCTTCAGCAACTCCAACCATCCACGATCCCTCATATTAAGGTCCCACTAACTAAGGAAATATTAAAGGCTACAATGACGGTAAAGATCTCATAATACAAATAATGTTGCCATAACTTCAACACAAACACTATCGTCCCTAACTCCAAATTATGAGTGGTATAGTTCTTCTCTTAGGTCTTCTACTATCTAGAGGCATGAGCCACTTTATCCCTTTACATCAACACATCACCCAAACCAACTATGGAAGCATGACAATACACTGTAAAACCCATGCCCTATACATGTAAAGTCAAGATAGGAGCCAAAGAGCTCTTAAAAGCTCTTCTCACACTCTTCCAACCACTGAGAAACAATATTCTTCTAAGTCAATCTGGTCAAACTTCAGTAGTAGAGAAACCCTACACAAATTATCGATAGTAGCTCACTAACCTAACAAAACTCTGGATCTCGATAAGAGAAGTAGGCCTAACCCAATCACGAACCACCTCAATCTTGGTCGGAACGATCATAATACCATCCTTGGTCATCATATGCCCTAAGAATGACACTAAATCCAGCCAAAACTCATATTTTGAAAACTACACATACAACTTTTCATCTCTCAACCTTTTGATCAAGGTCCTCAAATATCTCACATTATCCGTCTCTCTTAAAATACACCAAGATGTCATTAATAAACACAATCACAAAAAATACTTTGTTCATCAACTCCATAAATGTCGCCAGAAAGTTCGTCAACCCAAAGGACATACCAAGAACTCATAATGGTCATAACGCATCCTAAAAGTTGTCTTTGGGATATTTAAAGCCCTTATCTTCAGCTAATGATACCCTGACCTCAAATCAATCTTAGAAAACATTGTCGGTACCCTAAAGCTGATTAAATAAGTCATCGATGCATGGAAGAGGATACTTATTCTTAATAGTCACCTGATTCAATTATTGATAATCGATACATATATGCATAGATCCATCTTTTTTCTTAACAAACAGAACAGGAACATCCCAAGGAGAAACACTCAATCAAATAAACCCTTTACTCAGTAATCCTACAACTTCTCTTTCAAGTTCTTCAACTCCATCGAGGCCATCCTATAAGGAGTAATAGAGATGGTATTGGTATCCATCCTCAATAGCAAAATTAATATCTCTATCTGGATGAACACCAGGCAAATCTATAGGAAATATATCCATGAACTCTCTGACTACTTTCATAGACTCCAAAAAAGGTAAGTCAATACTGGCATCACGCACATACACCATATAAGATAGATGCCCCTTCCTCACCATCTATCGAGCCTAAAAAAGATATAACCCTTTTAGGATACAAACTAGGAGTGCCTTTCTACTCTAATATCAGCACATCAGGCATAACTAGGGTAACGATCTTAGCATGGCATTCCAAGACTATATGATAAAGAGATAGCTAGTCCATACCCAAAATAACATCAAAATCTACTATGCTAAAGATAATCAAATCTACCCAAGTGTCACGCCCCAAAAGAGTCACCACACAGGATCAGTACACCTAATTCATTGCTAAGAAATCACCTATTGGGGTAGAAACATGAATGGGTATAGCAAGGGGCTCACAAATTGAGTCAATATCCAAAGCAAAATAAGAAGATACATAGGAAAAGGTAGATCCAGGATCAAATAACACTGAAGCAGGATGATGTCAAATCGGGATGATACCTATGATAATAGTATCAGAGGCCTCTGCCTCAAGTCTACCTAGAAAATCATACCACTAACCATGTCTGCCTCAGAATTGAGAAACTCTACGTCCACTACCACAAACCACCTAGGTTCCATCCCTTGTACCTCATCAACCACCCCTACCACTATGCACACCTTCTCTAGGCAGTTGTGTTGGTGCTCGATAAGTCTGAAGCTGAGGATCCTGCTATAGAGAACCAACCACATACCTGGGGAAATCCCTTGTAAAATAAACCAATTCATCATAAATATAATATCTCCTACTATAACAATCACATTGTGGGGGCTTATAAGAACAAGAATACCCACTATGACTAGAAGAATTAGAACTAGACCCTCTAACTATCTGACTCAATCTCTGACCACGTAAAGTACCAAAATCTTAAAAACCACTATTTGAGCTCTGCAAGGCTACCTGAACAAGCTTGCTGTGATGAAAATGGGAACCTCTACCTGAGAAACCCCTACCTCAAGATGATTATCTGCTAAAACCACCCAAACTATGAAGTTGTTTGCCGCTACCCCCTAGGCATCATAACAAATACCCTCAATCCTCTTGGTATGGTTAATAATCTACTGAAAAGTACCATCTATAGTCACCAACTACACTTTAGCCAACTAAAGAGAAGTGGACCCCTTCATATGACCCACTTTCCATTTGTCAAAGTACTCATCAAAGCATGCCTAGATAGGGCATAGAAACAAACCTCATACTCAATAATAGTCATAGAACCCTGCTCCAAAGCATCAAACTCATCTCTTAATCTCTCTCTTAAGTTTTAAGGTACATACTTCTCAAGAAATATCTCAGAAAATATAGTCAAAGTCATGGAAGGGGAATCTGCTAGCCTACAACTCAAATAAGACCTCCACCATTATTTTGCTGCCCCAGCCAACTGAAAGGTAGTATAATCCACATCGTACACCTTAATAAGACTAAGGTTATGCAACCTTTCTTGATAACTAACCAAGAACTCATAAACATACTACTTAAGAGCACCACTAAACTTGGGAGGACTCAATCTTATGAACCTATCAAACATCTTATGCTCATTAATTTGCCAACATTTGATAGCATATTTTATGTATTTAACCATGAATTATTGCTTGTTTTTAAGTAACTTTTGTAGGATTTGATTGTATGTTTGCTTGATGTGTAATAAAATATGCCAAGGAAAGAAACAATATTGAATGAACTGAAAAAAGGGACATGAAGACCCACTTGATGAACCTTCAACCCTAACATGGGTCATCATCCTAATCATTTTGACAAACCAATGTCAAAACCAAAATTATAAAGGTTGACGGATAAGGTGATGGGCCTTCACTAGCTTAATAGACCGTCATGGTAGCCGTGGTTTATAGTCAGTTAAGGATATTCACCAGATTCAAGTGGTGGTTCACTTGACAAATAGTCACCTTGATAACAAGCCGTCAACCTAACCATGAAATGCAACGTGGTCATTTTCTGAGTTTTATTAATATTTTAAATTTTCCCAGACTATACTGTTAGGATTTATTTTATTATCTCTCATTTTTGTGTAGAAGAAACAAGTGTTACATTATGTTCGTGTCGTTTTTGGATACAAACAAGTTTTACAATAAGAATTCAGTTCTTATGATTTCATTCTTGTAAGTCTCCACTTTTATTATGATTTCTATAGTTGTGTTGGTTCATAAAGCTATTAGTGGATAAATCCCATAAGTAGGGTTGTGGGATCCATGGTGAATTAACACTTTTAGGGTCAAAGATAGTGTAGACTCGTGTATTGCTATTGCTAGTGTTAGTAATTCCAATGTCTTGTTTGATTCCTAATGGTTGCAAACATTAAAACTTGCCTTAGTCTAAAATTTCTTGAGAAAAGAGTTTAAGGCTAGAAAAAAGAATTAATAACAAGAATTCAAGGTTTCTAACCCTCATCTAATGGTTGATGTTGTAATTAGGCTTGCCAACTTGGGGTAATTATCTTGTTTTACAGTATAATTGCTATTTATCTAAAAGGATTTGAGTGATAATTGTCTAAGTAGGTTGATAAACACTTAGATATAGTAATGTGAGCGATAGATCTGCAAGCATAGCACTAAAAGAGTCTATCCTCGTTAATGTAACACCCCGTACATTTCTGAGTCTAGCTGACTACCATAACATTGATGGAAATAATGAAACATGAGAGATTAGAGGAATTATGCATTACAATTTGTGGGCTAAGTTAATTTTGTGATTTGGGCCCCAAATGGAACAAAAAGATATGGCCCAAAAGGTGTAATTAACCCATTCTTGCATGACTAAGTCCACAAAGCAATTATTGACCAAAGGTATTGGATAAAGATGACTTTAAAGGGGCTTTATAAGGTTAAAAATCAGATTTATTCACCATATTACACATGCCATTTTCTAGACATTTCCATAACATTCTCTCAACACTCAAACCCTAAGCTATCTTCTATTTAAGACAAGATCACTCCTTGGAAAGTTTGGGTAAGTGTATATTATTATGGTGAAATATATTTTATGCATGTGAGATGGTGAATATTATGTTGGTTGTGTTGGTGGAGTATTGAGAAGCTCACTATGTGTGAAGTGTACATGTTGTTAAATCGGAGGATGGTTTAGCCTTGTAATCTTGAACATATACTTGTGATCTTGAAGGAGATAAAATTGATGGATTAAATATTTACATGTGAAGATGTGATTATAGCCTTACCTTGTTTTATCATGATGTATAATGTTTGGAATTTCTATTGTGAAATTGGTTATGGTTTTGGTGACGTATTGACCGTAAAGTGTGGTTTTGGGTGTTGTTATGTGTGTTGTGAGACCATGGCTGATTTTTGGCATATAATATGATCAAAAAAAAATGTTAAAATAAGTTTGGTTATGATCATGGACCATTCATTGCATGAAAAGACCCAAAATAGGCCATTTCGAACCAAAACGGGCATCCTCCCCCACAGACGGAGGCACCTGCGGGCGCAGATGCCAACACAGATGCCTCTGGCTGCTGCCAAAGTGCATCTGCGCGCGCACCTCAACCACCTGAAAGCGCAGGTGGCAGCGCAGGTGGCAGCGCAGGTCACCCCCAGATCCGGTTTGGTATGTTTTCGTACCTACTCGACCCCCGAAGGCCCCTATACCCTTTTTAGATGTAATTATCAACTTGTGATGTCATTTTAATGAATTTAAAGTGTCGTACGGAGGTGTGTTGAACTATATTAAGTATGTATGGTTGTCCATATGTTGTTATAAAGGAGTAATTGCGCCGGAATGATAAAGAGAAAAGCGTAAAGGGTAAGTGTGGTGTGAAACGCTATCGATGTATGATCTTTTGTTCAATGTGTGTAATGTTATATTGTTGTTATGGAAATGCAGTGGATTTTATTGTAAGGGATGACATGACGTTATATGGTAATCACATAGTTCATTGTCGTCTTGTACGCCTGTATAGTGACTAGTTTCTAATGTAAGTTCCGGTATGAACTTGTATTGTAGAGTAAGACGTAAGGAAGAAGCTGGACTGTTATGTTCATATATAGACTCGTGTACTCATACTTGGAAGTGAAGGTATGTAAGGTTACCCTTTTTTTATCCTTCTACAGCATGTATGTTCACATTGTCATGGTACTTATTCGATTTTGAAATGCTCTAAGGTATTCCGTATTCGGTAGTTGATTAGTGTTCCTCATGTGTTCCTTACTCATTGGTCAATGGTGAACCATATAACTCATGTCCTTTAGTTGACTCATGTTCATTAGCTAATATGTCAAAGGTTTCAAAGTGTTATATTCCAAAGGGGTCCTATAGTATTCCAACTAGTTGACATATATTGTTATTCATTTGTGTCCTACTCCTAGATGAATTATGACCCACTTATCTCTTAGTTATTGATGGAAGTTCCTAAGTTTTCATGATGTTGTAGATTCCAAGAGAACTATCTCAAAGAGGGGAAGATGTAAATAGAATCTAGTTATTCTTGAAAAGCATTCTCCAATCATGTCATGTTCCAAAGTCCCATAGTATTATGAATATCTTTGTACCAATCTCATAAGATTAGTGAATGAGGTAAAGTGCGAACTAATATATCTATTCCTCACAAGTGAGCGTATCACTCTCTTGAAAGTAAGGAAGTGAAGCAAGATATAGAGGTGTGTTTTCAATATTATCATGATCCTCAATGTGTTAATCTCTCACAAGTTAAGGTATCAATATCATAAGAGTAATAAGAGAGGTGATGTGCAAGTTAATATAATTATTCCTCATAAGTGAAGACGTCAATCTCATGAAGTAAAGGAGTGAAGTAATATATAAATAAGAGTGTGCTTCAATTAATGTCATGATCTTTAATGTGTTACTCTCATAACTATGTAAAGGGTATAAGATTTGTAGAGAAGTAATGTACGTATGGTTACTATATGTTACATTGAGTATGGATCACAATCTAAAGGGTGTAAGTTCAAGATGGAACAATCTCAATACTATGCTATGTTATATATATTATAGCCCACCAAAGGTGGAGGCCCGGTATTATATATTTATCTATTATAGCCCACCAAAGGTGGAGGCCCGATATTATATATTTATCTATTATAGCCCACCAAAGGTGGAGGCCCGGTAGTATATACTTATAAGGTGATGATCCATAAGGTATTATGAACCACTAACTAGTTGAGTGAACGGTAATGAAGATAGTTGTAAAGAGATGAGAATATATCCCTTGCGTGAATGCATATATATAAATATGAAGATTGTTATTAAAAGGAGGATGGCAAGACTAATTTCCCAAGTAATGAAATAATAGAAGTAATGAACATGGTTCCACACATCCAGGTTGGAGGTCTATTCACATTGATTGTTCTCTTACGCTTAATTTCTTGGAAGTACTTATGTGTTATTATAGTCTCATATGGCCTTACATACTCAGTAATTTCTTCGTACTGACCCCTCTTGGGGGACTTACCTTACATGCTGCAGGCTCAGGTGTTAGTAGATCTCCGCAGTAGCTCCAGTTGATCCGGGGCTTTTCTGAGTCATTATGCATATTGTTTTGATATTGTATATGAGTATGGAGCGGTATGTTGTCCCAACTCTAGGTTTGTCATAGTTATGTATCTGTAGAGGCTTTGTAGACTTATGTGGGAAGTTGAATGTAAGATATGTACGTTCATTTTGACATGATGGCCCCAACGACCAAGTTTCCTAATATATATAGCATATGTTTCCATGTTCATGTTTTTCGCATTGTTGCATGAGGAATAATACGATTCACACGAGAATATGCATACGAAGGTTCATGAGCAAAGATTGGTTCTCTCGGGCCATATCGGCTTCGGGTGCCAGTCCGGTCCGAATGGGATTTTAGGTCGTGACAAAAGTGGTATCAGAGCAGGTCGTTCTAAGGGTGTCTACAAAGCTGTGTCTGAGTAGAGTCTTACTTATGGATGTGTTGGACGCCACATTTATAAGTAGGAGGCTATGGTACATTTAGGAGTTGTTTCATTTCTTCATTCTAGATCATGCAATAGAGCCATTGTCATAGGTGGGATTACATCTGACCATTGTAATTGGTTTTCTTTGATATAGTAAAATGCAAATTACAAGACAAGGTATGGGCAAAGATAAGCAGGTAGATATGCATGCGGGAGAAGGAATTAGTAAATCACCACCTAACCCAGCTAGTCAATATGGGGTTGAAACTGAGTTTACATCACGGGCACCTTCTCCTCCCCCTTCTCCAGGGAGGCCTCAAAGGAGGGAAGTATCCCCAGAATTGCCTGTTAATGTTACTAGGCAGGAGTTACAGGACTTGAAAAATGCGGTGCAAATGTTAACTCAGATAGTTGTTGCCCAGAGTCAAGGACGAGTTGGTCTAGTGACAAGTGATGATGGTGCGGCTAGGCTAGCTAGTCGGCGAACACAGGATTTCCTGAAATTGGATCCTCCCACATTTACCGGGTCCGATCTTAATGAAGATCCGCAAGACTTTATAGATCAAATTCAAAGGGATCTAGATGTTATGCATGTGACTGGTGTAGAAACAGTGGAGCTTGCAGCATATAGACTGAAAGGAGAGGCTATATTATGGTACGAAGATTGGAAACGATCCAGAGGTATCGGTGCAAATCCAGCTAGTTGGGAGGAATTAAAGGTGGCATTCCTTGATCATTATCTTCCATATGAGGTCCGCGAGGCTCGTGCAGATCAGTTTTTAAATCTTCGTCAAGGAAATATGAGATTCAGGGAGTATAGTCTTTGGTTTAATTCGTTGGCTAGATACACTCCTCATATGGTAGCAACTATGGCCGATAGAGTTCATCGGTACGTAGATAGATTGGAGCCCTACTTGGTAAGAGACTGTACTATTGCTGCATTAAATAAAGACATGGATATAGACAGAATACAAGCCTTCGCGCAAAAGATGGAGGATCAAAGACAAAGGGGAAGGATACAAGAATCTGAGGCAGGGCCGTCAAAGCGGGCTAGACCCATGGGACAGTTCATGGCATCCCAAGGAGGATTTAGGCCTTGAGTTTTCCCAAGACCACCTAGACCATTATTTTCTTACCCTACAGCGGGTACTCCACCTTCATTTCGAGGGTCTAGAGGCACTCCGATTGGGCAGAGTAGTGGAATACGGGTTTTGCAGACAGCGGGATCATCAACTGTGCCAGCACTGTGGGAAGTTTCATTCACGTGAAGAGAGAATTCCCACAGAGGGCCACGGGTAGTATGACACGACCTACGGGATCAGTAGAATTTGGAGGCCCTCTTTGACATAGTGACAGGTACGTTATCTATATTTTTACCTAA
Source organism: Capsicum rhomboideum (assembly GCA_031232105.1). Taxonomy (NCBI): domain Eukaryota; kingdom Viridiplantae; phylum Streptophyta; class Magnoliopsida; order Solanales; family Solanaceae; genus Capsicum; species Capsicum rhomboideum. Next base: position 105,420,450 of record CP124719.1, on the reverse strand, counting down.
TGAATATGCATCAATTGATCCGGGTGCTACCCTATCATATGTTACTCCATTGACTGCGGGAAAAATTTGAAGGAACACTAGGATTAATAGTCATGACATTTGAGGTGTCCACACCAGTTGGTGAATTTATTATAGCTAAAAGAGTATGTCGCAATTGTATCATAAATATTGTGATCACGTTACATTGACTAATCTCATTAAGATGGACATGATAGATTTTAATGTTACAATAGGTATGACTTGGTTGGGCTTTTGTTAGGCCACAATAGATTACCGAGATTTTCTTGAATGGAAGGGTACATATGTCGCTTAGTCAGAGTGAAGGATACCAAAGGTAAAGCTACTAATGTGAAAGATACTAGTCTACCCACGTAGGGTGTACCGGTGTAAATTGTATCGACGAGGGATGACACGTCGAGAATGTGCAGTAATTATAGGAAACAGATTGAAGTGCCAGGAAAATTTTATGTATCAGATATATATATGAGATAAAGAAATTCATTATGGTAAAGCACATCATTCACGATATGCTATTTAGTAGGGAGTAATCAATATGTACCATGAATTGGAAGCAACTTATTAACAAGATTATATGAAAAGAATGTTGCGAAATTTATACTTCAGTAATCGAAGTGATAACGAGTAAAGGTAAAGTGTTTGGAATCTAAAGGTTATAGGCTATGTAGAGATTCTTTTTAGTTAGAAACAGATGTGATGCCATATGGGTAATAGTTGATAGGCTTACCAAGTTAACACATTTGTGGAAATCTTTTCAGAAGAAGTTGGGGACTCAAGTGAATGTAAGCATGACTTGTCGTCTTCATACAGAGGAACAAGCAAACGGAAGTGGAGAAAGACTAAGTAAGTATTTATATGAGTATATGTATAGAGATGCATTTGTTGCACACGAGACGACGTTGCTAACATTCCAGGACGAATATTTCTAAGGGGGGGAGAATGTAACACCCCGTACGTTTCTGAGTATAGCTGACTACCGTAACATTGATGGAAATAATGAAATATGAGATATTAGAGGAATTATGCATTACAATTTGTGGGCCAAGTTAATTTTGTGATTTGGGCCCCAAATGAGGCCCAAAATGGAACAAAAAGATATGGCCAAAAAGGGGTAATTGACCCATTCTTGCATGACTAAGTCCACAAAGAAATTATTGACCAAAGGTATTGGATAAAGATGACTTTAAAGGGGCTTTATAAGGTTAAAAATCAGATTTATTCACCATATTACACATGCCATTTTCTAGACATTTCCATAACATTCTCTCAACACTCAAACCCTAAGCTATCTTTTATTTGAGACAAGATCACTCCTTGAAAAGTTTGGGTAAGTGTATATTATTATGGTTAAATATATTTTATGCATGTGAGATGGTGAATATTATGTTGGTTGTGTTGGTGGAGTATTGAGAAGCTCACTATGTGTGAAGTGTACATGTTGTTAAATCGGAGGATGGTTTTGCCTTGTAACCTTGAACATATACTTGTGATCTTGAAGGAGATAAACTTGATGGATTAAATATTGACATGTGAATATGTGATTATAGTCTTACCTTGTTTTATCATGATGTATAATGTTTGGAATTTCTATTGTGAAATTGGTTATGGTTTTGGTGATGTATTGACCATAAAGTGTGGTTTTGGGTGTTGTTATGTGTGTTGTGAGACCATGGCTGATTTTTGGCATATAATATGATCAAAAAAAATGTTAAAATAAGTTTGGTTATGATCATGGACCATTCATTGCATGAAAAGACCTAAAATAGGCCATTTTGGACCAAAACGGGCATCCTCCCCCACAGACGGAGGCACCTGCGAGCGCAGATGCCAACGTAGATGCCTATGGCTGCTGACAAAGTGCATCTACGTGCGCACCTCAGCCACCTGCGGGCGCAGGTGGCAGCGCAGGTCACCCCCAGATCCGGTTTTGTATGTTTTCGTACCTAGTCGACCCCCGAAGGCCCCTATACCCTTTTTGGATGTAATTATCAACTTGTGATGTCATTTTAATGACTTTAAAGTGTCATATGGAGGGTTTTTTTTAACTATATTAAGTATGGATGGTTTTTCATATGTTGTTATAAAGGAGTAATTGCGCCGGAATGATAAAGAGAAAAGCGTAAAGGGTAAGTGTGGTGTGAAACGCTATCGATGTATGATCTTTTGGTCAATGTGTGTAATGTTATGGTGTTGTTGATATGGAAATTCAGTGGATTGTATTGTAAGGGATGACATGACGTTATATGGTAATCACATAGTTCATTGTCATCTTGTACGCCTGTATAGTGACTAGTTGCTAATGTAAGTTCCGGTATGAACTTGTATTATAGAGTAAGACGTAAGGAAGAAGCTGGACTGTTATGTTCATATATAGATTCGTGTACTCATACTTGGAAGTGAAGGTATTTAAGGTTACCCTTTCTGTATCCTTCTACAGCATGTATATTCACATTGTCATGGTACTTATTCGATTCCGAAATGCTCTAAGGTATTCCGTATCCGGTAGTTGATTAGTATTGTCATGTGTTCCTTACTCATTGGTCAATGGTGAACCATATAACTCATGTCCTTTAGTTGAATCATGTTCATTAGCTAATATGTCAAAGGTTTCAAAGTGTTATATTCCAAAGGGGTCCTATAGTATTCCAACTAGTTGACATATATTGTTATTCATTTGTGTCCTACTCCTAGATGAACTATGACCCACTGATCTCTTAGTTATTGACGGAAGTTCCTAAGTTGTCATGATGTTGTAGATTCCAAGAGAACTATCTCAAAGAGGGTAAGATGTAAAGAGAATCTAGTTATTCTTGAAAAGCATTCTCCAATCATGTCATGTTCCAAAGTCCCATAGTATTATGAATATCTTTGTACCAATCTCATAAGAGTAGTGAAGGAGGTAAAGTGCGAACTAATATATCTATTCCTCACAAGTGAGTGTATCACTCTCTTGAAAGTAAGGAAGTGAAGCAAGATATAGAGGTGTGTTTTCAATATTATCATGATCCTCAATATGTTAATCTCTCACAAGTTAAGGTATCAATATCATAAGAGTAATAAGAGAGGTGATGTGCAAGTTAATATAATTATTCCTCATAAGTGAAGACGTCAATCACATAAAGTAAAGGAATGAAGTAATATATAAATAAGAGTTTGCTTCAATTAATGTGATGATCTTTAATGTGTTACTCTCATAACTATATAAAGGGTATAAGATTTGTAAAGAAGTAATGTACGTATGGTTACTATATGTTACATTGAGTATGGATCACAATCTAAAGGGTGTAAGTTCAAGATGGAACAATCTCAATACTATGCTATGTTATATATATTATAGCCCACCAAAGGTGGAGGCCCGGTATTATATATTTATCTATTATAGCCCACCAAAGGTGGAGGCCCGGTATTATATATTTATCTATTATAGCCCACCAAAGGTGGAGGCTCGGTAGTATATACTTATAAGGTGATGATCCATAAGGTATTATGAACCACTAACTAGTTGAGTGAACGGTAATGAAGATAGTTGTAAAGAGATGAGAATATATCCCTTGCGTGAATGCATATATATATAAATATGAAGATTGTTATAAAAAGGAGGATGGCAAGACTGATTTCCCAAGTAATGAAATAATAGAAGTAATGAACATGGTTCCACACATCCAGGTTGGAGGTCTATTCACATTGATTATTCTCTTACGATTAATTTCTTGGAAGTACTTATGTGTTATTATAGTCTCATATGGCCTTACATACTCAGTACTTTCTTCGTACTGACCCCTCTTGGGGGACTTACCTTACATGCTGCAGGCTCAGGTGTTAGTAGATCTCCGCAGTAGCTCCAGTTGATCCGGGGCTTTTTCGAGTCATTATGCATGTTGGTTTGATATTTGTATATGAGTATGGAGCGGGATGTTGTCCCGACTCTAGGTTTGTCATAGTTATGTATCTGTAGAGGTTTTGTAGACTTATGTGGGAAGTTGAATGTAAGATATGTACGTTCATTTTGACATGATGGCCCCAACGGCCAAGTTTCCTAATATATATAACATATGTTTCCATGTTCATGTTTTCCGCATAGTTGCCTGAGGAATAATACGATTCACACGAGAATATGCATACGAAGGTTCATGAGCAAAGATTGGTTCTCTCGGGCCATATCGGCTTTGGGTGCCAGTCCGGCCCTAATGGGATTTCGGGTCGTGACAGTTAATTACCCGTTCGTGTATGAAAACATGGTGAAAACAAACCTAGTTCTTTCTCATTATTGTATCCATTTTTTGAATATTGTAATTTTCACTTATTCACATTTGACGTTAAATTAATATCACACCTTTAAAAAAAACCTCTTTATGGAAATAACCGCCATTAGTGAAATAACCACATTGAACTTAGTTTCACTTTTTCCTCTGTGGGATTCAACCTAACCTCATTGGGTTCTGTATTTGAACAATGACTGCTTTATACTTTGCTTAGAGGTGTAATTTGGGTGTATCAAATTTTGGTGTCATTGCTGAGGAATACGGTTTTGGATTAAGTCAAGTGTGTTTTTTGGCTCATAGTCCTTATTTCCTAATTTTACTTTTATTTATTGTTTCTTTTTTCTAAAGGGTATAAGGATAGTGCATGCCCAATACCTGAAGACAGGGCGAACCTTTGATTCCCTATGACCTCAAGATTGAAACTACTCTTAGTAGGATAAATGCATAAGAGGTTGAGGCAGAACGCCTATGACTAATTGTTGAGGCTGAAGCTAGGGCCAACAATTTAAATGCAGGAAATATGGCCAAAAATGATAATTTAGTAAATGTTGTGGATGTGTCCAATAATGAGAATATTATCAATGATGAAGCTGCAAACCCTCCATCAGCCCCAAAGGCATAGAGATCAACAGCAGAGGCCAGTCCATCCATATGATTTTGATGAGGAGGATGTGACTGACTTAGATAAATTTGGGGCCACAGTTGCTATAGTTCCTCCGGCACTAGGTCCTGGATCCAAGTTCAATATTACAAGCCCCATGGTCTAGTTGTTGAATCTCAAAAGGTTTATTCAGAGGTGCGGCTGGAGATGATCCAGACCTCCATCTAATTAACTTTGTTGGAATCTGTAAGTCATATAATCTACCTGAAGTAAGCCAAAATGCTATCCATTTATGATTGTTTTCTCTTTCATTACCTGGGGAAGCAACCATATTGTTAACTGAGCTTCCAGACGACTCCATCACTAATTGGAGGGAGTTGAAAACTACTTTTCTAGAAAGTTTCTTTTCATCATCCAAAATGTTAAAGCTGAGGGAAGAGAATAATAACTTCAGGTAGTTGCCTGGAGAAGCTTTGCACGAAGCATGGTTGCAGTTCAACACAAAACTAAAATAGTACCCCCAACTATAAATTGGAAAATAAACACTTGATGGAGATATTTTATAGGTCATTGAACTCTACGACCAAGCCAATAGCTGATACCATCACTAAAGGATCTTTAATGTCTTAAACATGTCCTAATACAGTTACAATTCTGGATAGAGCTACTAAAACTAGTAGGGATTGGCATACTAGAGACTCTGAGGGCTCAGGTAGTACTCATTTTATAGGCATGTAAGCTGAGCAGCACCACAAGAAGGAAGAGAAAATCAAGACAAGGCACACATGAAAATAACAAATGGACTTACTCAAAACATTTACTTGCAGGCGGTTCTGAAAAGGTAAATGTTGTGGGTTTATAAAGTAAAGCAATGAGACATGAGGAGCTTGATTCTGAATCTAAAGAGGAGGCCAATTATTTGATCAATCGGGGGGGAGGGGGGGAGGGGTTCTCGGGCCAATGCCCAAGGGTCCAATAAAGACTCTTGGTACTACGGTCAAGGTTTCCAAGGTCGAAACTATAATAACTATGATCGATCTGGATACAAAGATAGAGATCAATGTGACTAGAGAAACAAAAATGACAAGAGTGGTTTGTTTGTGCCTCCTAAATCACGTGATAATATTGGTAATAATTCAGGAACACTCATCAACCCTGAATTAGCAAAAGAATGGTTCTTTACCTAGTGACACTATTTAAAATTCAAAAAATGATGGTTAATGCATGGCTATCACAACTAGAAAAGAGAAAGTGTTGCTAGAACCTATACCTCTTTTTGATGAACAGGTTGAGGATATAGCCTCAAATTCAGGAGTTATAGTTAATGACGATGATGAGAAGCGAGTGTCATCTAATTCTAAAAAGTTGGTTACTGTTGATAATGTTCATATAAATGCAGCGAAATCTCTAGTTGTTACAATGGAGGTTTCTGGTGATAAAAGGAAGAAAAGGGAGGATGAAAATCCTTTGACTATGATTCCTAGACTCCCACCTCCATTTCTTCAGCGACTGAAGAAGAAGATAGAAAATGACAAGTTTCATAAGTTCATTTATATTCTAAAGCAAATTGCTATGAATATTCCATTGGTAGAGGCACTCGAGCAAATGCTTGGGTAAGCCAAGTTTATGAAAGATTTCATTACCAAGAAGAGGACAGTCATCTTTGAGCTGGGTAATAACTTACATCATTATAGTACGATGGCTTCATGTTCGTTAGTTCAAAAGAAGGAATATCCCGGTGCTTTCACCATTCCATGCACCATTGCAGCATTTAATTTGGCCAATGCATTATGTGATCTTGGTTCGAGCATCAACTTGCAATATATAGGCAGTTAGGCTTAGGAGCCCCTAAACCGACCATAATGTAGCTATTGATGGATGAACATTTGGTCAAGAGGCATGTAGGGATTTTATGTGATGTGTTGGTGAAGGTGGAGAATTTTATTTTTCCTGCCAACTTCGTGATCTTAAATTGCGAATCAGATTTTGAAGTTTACGTAATCTTGAGATGACTTTCCTTAGCATCAGGAAGAGCTTTGGGTGATTTGGAGAGTGGAAAGATGAAGTTCAAGTTGAATAATGAGGAGGTTGTATTAAATGTATGTAAGTTTATGAAGCAACCAAGAGACATGAGTGTGGCCTCGGTGATTGATGTAGTTAATGATGAGATATTAGAAGTGCCTATTGAAAAAGATTTGTTGTTGAGACTCTAGCTGCAGTTATGATGAACTTCAATGGTGATGATATTGAAGATTATAATAAAATAGTGAAGGCCTTAATAGGGATGGGGTCTTATTCTTATGCCTCAAAGAAGTTGGATTTGAACTTGAAGAATAGACCAACTCCTCCGGCTAAGTATCTAATTGAAGAACCATTGATGTTGGAGCTGAAGTTCTACCTATCATCCTTGATATGCATTCTTGGGAGTGAATAGTATATTGCCATTCATTGTGGAGGAAGACTTTGTCTAATGGTAGGTTGAGGCCCTTGTGTCAGTTTTAAAATACTTTCTAAAAGAAATCAGGTGGACCATTGCTGACATAATTAGGATCCCGCCAGGCATTTGTACACATAAGATTTAGTTTAAAGAAGACTATATCCCAAGCATCGAACACCAACACAGACTCAACCCACTAATTCAAGAGGTGGTAAAAAAGGATATTATCAAATAGTTAGATACAGATGTTGTGTATACTATTCTGGATAGCAGGTGGATGAGTTCGACGCAGTGTGTTCCCAAAAAAGAAGGTATAACCATTGTTCTAAATGAGCAAAATGAGTTGATGCTACTTCATTCAGTCACAAGCTGGAACGTATGCATGGATTATAAGAAATTGAATTCTTTGACACTTAGATATCATTTTCCAATGCCATTCATGGACCAGATATTGGAAAGGTTAGCAGGCAGAGGTTGGTACTATTTCCTTGATGGGTATTTTGGGTACACCTAGATTTATATTTCCCCCTAAGATCAAGAAAAGACTACTTTTACTTGTTCTTATGGGACATTTGCCTTTAAGCACATGCCATTTGGGTTATGCAATGCACTTACCACTTTTTAGAGGTGTATGATGTCCATCTTTTCTGATATAGTGGAGGACACCATGGAAGTATTCATGGATGATTTTTCTGTGGTAGGCGACCTTTTTGATGATTGTCTGGACAATCTTGAAAAAGTACTACAGTGGTGTGAGCAAACTAATCTAGTGCTGAACTGGGAGAAGTGCTACTTCATGGTGAAGGAAGGCATTATTTTAGGATATAAGATATTCAATAAAGTTATTGAGTTTGATCGAGCAAAAATTAAAGTCATTTCTAAGTTACCTCTACCAATCTCTATAAAGGGAATTCACAGTTTTTTGGGCTATGCAGAGTTTTATAGGAGATTCATCAAAGATTTCTCTAAGATTGCAAATCCTCTGTGTAAGCTGTTGGAGAAGGAAGTGAGGTTCTTGTTTGATGAGGCTTGTTTGAAGGCATTTGAATTCCTTAAAGAAAGGTTAACTTTTGCTCCCATTATAGTTGCTCCAAATTATTCCAAACCATTTGAGGTGATATACACTACAAATGAGGTTTCACTTGGGGGTGTCTTAGGCAAAAAAACATGACCAAAAATTTCACCCAATTTACTACGCAACTAAGGCATTGAATGGAGCTCAAAATAATTATGTTGTGACTGAGTAGGAGTTGCTTATAGTTATTAATGCCTTTGAGAAATTCAGGACGTACTTGTTTGGCATGAAAGTTGTTGGGCATACTGATCATGCAGCATTGAGATACCTCATGGCCAAGAAGGATGCTAAGCCTAAACTAATCATATGGGTGCTTTTGATACAGGAATTTAACTTCGAAGTCAAGGATCAAAAAGGGTATGAAAATTAAGTGGTTGAATACTTATCTAGGCTTAATGAAGAGTGAAGATCAGAGGATGAGATAGAGATAAATGACTCCTTTCCAGATGAACAATTATTAGCCACCTCTCATGATTTAATCCCATGGTTTGATGATTTATCTAGCTACCTGGGCAGTGATATGATGCTGGAAGATTTAAAATTTCACAAAAGGAAGAAATTTCAACATGATATGAGTAATTACTTTTGGGATGAGCCATACTAATTCAGGCTCTGCACTGACAATTTGATTAGAAGTTTTGTACCGGAAGTAGAGGTGTTAAACATACCTGAGGCATACCATTTATCCCCTATTGGAGGTCATCATGGTGGTGCTTGTATAAAGCAAAAAGTCCTACAATATGGGTTCTATTGGCCCATAATCATCCAAGGCGCTCACGATTTGATGAGGGCATGTGACTAATGTCAAAAACAAAGAGCTATATCCCAAAGGAATGAGTTTCCTATGACTCCAGTACTTGAAATTGAGTTGTTTGATGTGTGGGGAATAGACTTCATGGGCCTTTTTGTGAGTTCCTATAGATAGAAATACATATTGGTTGCAGTTGATTATGTATTGGCTCCAGAAAACGAAGGTAAGAGTGTGACTACGTTCCTGAAAAAGAATATCTTTTCAAAGTTTGGTACTCCTCAGGCGATAATCAGTGATGAGGGTTTACACTACTGCAATAAAGTATCCAATGCATTGCTAGTGAAGTATGGATGGAAGTAGCACAAAGTGGATATCCCCTATCATACTCAAACTAGTGGTCAAGTTCATGTATCAAATCATGAGATAATTACTATTCTTGCAAATACGATGAATGCTAATAAGACAGAATGGTCTAGGAAGCTTGATAATGCCCTATGGGTATATCGAACAACGTTCAAAATGCCTATTGGCATGTCTTCTTACCAACTGGTTTTTGGCAAGATATATCACTTGCCAGTCGAGCTTGAACATAAGGCCTTATGGGCTCTCAAGAAGCAGAACCTAAGCTGGAGTGATGCCTCAAATTTGATTCTTGAGCAGATTAATGAGATGGATAAGTTTTGGCTAAGGACTTATAAGAGAGCAGCTCCCTACAAAGAGAGAATAAAAACATACCACGACCGAAGGATCGAGAAGAGAAATTAAATGCAGGTGATTTGGTGTTGTTGTTTAATTCTATAATATGCTTATTTCCAGGAAAGCTTAGGTCTAAATGGTCAGGACATTTTAAAGTGACACAAATATTCCCTTCTGGAGCTATTGAGCTTGAAAATTAGAAAGGGGAATGTTTTAAAGTAAATGGGCAGCATGTTAAGCAGTACTTTAGAGTGTTAGATGAGGTAAAGCTAATGGAAATGGTGTACTTTGATGAAATTTGAGTAATCAGGGTACCCGAGCCGTGCCGCGATGTTAAATCAAGTACTACTGGGAGGCAACCCAAGATTGTTGTATGTCAAATTTAGATGTGTTTGATGTGTGTTGAAGTGTGCAGGTGTAGGTCTAAAGGAGAAAGTAAACACCATATATAAGAAAGGAATGAAGGCTCATGTGACAAATCGTCGAATACCTAACTGACCATCATGCTAACCATCACTTGAGACCATAAAAAATTTAACATTCTAGAAAGCTACGATGGTCGAGTTGATGAACTATAGATCTGGTAACAGACTGTCACACTAACCATCATTTTATGCAATAAAAGCAAACATTCTCACAAGATATAATGGTTTAGTTGACTTACCGTGACTCTTATGATGGATTGTCCCATTAACCATTGAAAATCACATAGACCCAACGGATTGAATGATGGACCATCGAGTAAGTGAAAATCTGTGTGATTTAAATATCAGGGTCCCTAGGTAAGTTTTCTAATTCAGTTAGGCAACCCGACCGGTCCATACCCAATCACCTCTTAGCCCATTTTCGACCCTAACCTATCGACCCTAAAAACCAATCCAACCATAAGAGAATTTATTTGAAACTATTTCAAACTTTTTAAAACCTTTCCCACATCCATTATTCGCATTCATAAACTCCTATTCTTTCATAACTCCTATTCTTTCCACTATATAACTCCCTTTTTCTTCTCCATTAGCATATTTACCATCATATTCTACTTAAAATATTAGTGCAAAATCAAGTGTTCATTCGGCTAGCACATCTCTCTTCTTCATAGTTCTCTAAAAGGTAAGCATATTCTTTTTTCTTTTTGGTAAACTAACACATGAGAGTAAGAGTTTTGGGTTTCCATGTTTCAATTTGATTTTTGGTGGGAACAATTAGATGGATTTATATAGATTATGCATATGGTTTGGTTTGAAATTGAGCAAAACATTATTTGTTTTATTAAATCATGTATTTTCTATATGGTTTAGGTGTTAATTGTGAGTAAGTTTACTCAATGAGTCGGAGGGCATCACGATTTTTGAATTTCAGAAATTCATTTCTAATGAGAATTATGTTGCCCAACAATTCTAATTGATGTTATGGATGAATAACAAAAGAGTGAAGTTTGAGTAACCCTGCCTTGTACTGGATAATTATGAATGTTTCATACACGATGAGATTTATGCCTCATGTGAGTTTGTAACCTTAATGGTGTGGTGAAAAGTAAAATAATTTAATGATATTGGCATCCATGAACTTGGTTTAAAGCAATTTGTCACTGGATAGGGGCGACCACTTGGATGATGGACTATCGAATCCATACGTAAACTAGCAATTACACATTGAATAAGAAGGATGGTTTGGATGACAAATCATCACATCTATCCATCACAAGTCAATTACATTCTACTTATGAATGACGGTTCAGTTAATGAATCGTCGTCTACTTGACAACCAAGCCTACGGTCCGTCGTGTATATAAATTTATTTTTAATTTTTTTGTATTTTGTTTCATGCTTCTGTATATTAATTTTTGTACTGACAGTATGCCTCAACATGTATTTATGGATTTGCAAACAACTTAAGGCGGGGCTCGAAAGAGATACAAAAGAGCCACATCAATCTGTCAATTCATGGATCAGCCTTTGGAATCTGAGAATGAGGTTGATGAGGTTGAAGAAGCCCCAGCCTACCATACTAGACGAAGTGTGAGACAGTAAGCTACTACTCCCCAGTCTGATAAGGGAGAAAAGTCTTTGGAGAATGAGTCTAGTAAGGAAGGCTCAAGCACAAAGTTGGACGATGAGAGTGGCACTGATGCCACAAAGAGCCCAGATGAGGATTTCGAGCCCATGAGGGGTGATGTGATCAAAAACAAAAATTTGAGATTCAGAGATAACATGTAATGGCAAGTAAAGGTGTCAGACAAGTACTTTCGGTATGGCCTTTATACTCGGGACAAAGGCAATATAAAGAGAAGCATTGGTAAGGAAGTTAGGATGATCTCTTCAGAATTACCAATTAGAGTGGATGAGTTAGGCACTAGGGTACTATTACCCTAACATGTTTCGTGAATTCTATGCTAACTATGCAGCCAGAAATGATAACAGCTACAAAAAGGGGCAGACGCAATCCGACATACCAACTCTCAATAGTATGCAAGTCTGAGGGGTCACAGTTAATACTTTGGATCAGACAATAAACAAGTTCCTATTTGGGAACACTTATTTGCCACCGGATAGGACTTCAGATTATAATCACAGAATGAGAGACAGGTTCAATCAGCATGGGTAGCTAGCACAGGTCCTAATTAACGATGAGTTATTGTGGCTAAAGAATGCAAAAGAAAAAAGGAAGAAATCTTTGTTGAGTTTCATAGCAAATTTTGGGTGGTTAGTGTGGTTCCATTTAGTACCTACAGGAGGAGACAACGTGTTCAATAAAAGAGAGCAATTCTGGTGGCCAACCTCATTTCTGGATTCAAAGTGAATGTTGGCATAATTATAGTAGATGAGATGTAAGTTCGAGCACAGAAGACAACCACTTCATTGCCATTTCCATGTCTTGTGACTCGATTGTGCAAAGATGCCAAAGTCCCTATACAGGTAAGGATAAATGAGTAGGTGATAGTTCTAGAAAGCATGATATTGAAAAATCAAGAGACGAGATAAAGAATGAGCTTTGGGTGCACAAGACTATGCCTCCAGTGTTCAGGTTTAGTAGTCAGACAGAGAGGGAGCCTTATATTCCTACGGAGGCATTAGAAGGAACTACATGTATCGAGTTTTCCCTCACATCAATTTTGGCTACCACTTCTAAACCTTCTACATCGAGTGATGCAGGCACCACCCCAACCACTAATTCTGTTAACATTATATCTACTGTGGGTCGGACCTCAACCTATGAATTTACACCTCATCCACTCCCAAAGGTTTTTGCTTAATTCCATTATGCTTCAAAAATTATGTATGATATATATTCAGTTATTTACACTGGAAAGTCAAGGATGGGAAGACAGAATTAGATTGGTACCAGAGGTATAAAATTGCAATACTAACTGCAAAGGGAACTGCTTATATGCACCATGATTGTTTTCCTCGTATTATTCATAGAGATATCAAGTCAACAAACATTATACTTCATGAGGAATATGATGCGAGAGTTCTGATTTTGGGGTGGCAAAAGTTTAAGAAATTTCCTCTGGAGGCTCCTAGTTCAGCTGCTTTGTAGGCACTCACGACTATGAAAAATTAGGGGTGGCAATGGAGCGGTGCGGTGCGGGCTTTTTGTTAACCCACAAATTTAATAACTGCCCCGCACCGCATTGCATAATATTTTAACCCGTATAAACCTGCCCACACTCATACCTGCTCAAATCTGTCCCGCGTTTTGTTGAAAAATTTGTGAAACGCTGCTAGCAGGAAAATATTATTTTTTTTTTCAAAAGAAAGAAGATGAACCATTTGGATATAAGAAACCAATTGAGCTTAAAAGTTGTGGGCAGAAAGATCCAATTTTGACAAGTTAAATCAAGAAAGTGAAACAGATCCTTCAGATTCACACACCCCCCAAAATAATCAATAAAAATTCTTCAACTCCTAAGATTTTTCCCCAAAACCCAATTTTTCCCTTGATTCTCAAACCCTAATTCAAATAATTTCTCCATAGAAATGGGATTTTTACAACCATAAAATTAAAGATTTGAAGGACCATGACGAAAAATCATGAATTCTTAAAACTCCTTTTGAATAATTCAAAGATTAAAGCAAAATCAAGTGGTGTTTTAGTTGTGAATGAAATCAAAAAAGTTGCTTTATGTGATTAGTTGTGAATGAAATCAAAAAAGTTGCTTTATGTGAGAAAATTCAGAACATCAAAAGGACAAATAGCAGAGAGAGAGGAAGATAATCTTAGCAGAGACTTCAAAGTCGATGTTTCTTCTCAGAATCTCAGTCTATCAAAGAGGAAGAAAGAAGTGCTACTTTGATTTCTGTTTTTAAGGGTAATTTCATCCCGAACCCGCCCCACACATGCTTAAACCCACCCCGCACCCGCCCCGCCCCATTGCCACCCCTAGGGAAAATTAATCACTATGTTCTTATTTATTTTTATTTTCACTCTTGCTAGTTTTCTAACATCGCGTCTGAATTTATTTTATTGATAGAGCTAGCATATACTTTAAGAGTGATAGAAAAGAGTGATGCATACAACTTTGGAGTTGTGTTATTAGAATTAGTAACCGAAATAAAACCAATAAAGGAAGCCGATAGAGAAGGTAAAGACTTGGTTTATTGGGCATCAACTCATCTTAATGACAAATGAAGTGTTCTAAAATTCTTGATGAAAAGGTTGTCTCCGAGTTTGTCCAAGATGACATGATCAAAGTGTTGAGTATATCTGCACTATGTATGACTAAGCTCCCTAATTTACACCCCAGCATGAAAGAAGTAGTAAAGATGTTTGTTGATGCTGAACCTTGAACATTTAGGTCTTCAACCAAATATGAGGAAAATGAGAAAGATCTCTATCGTTTTCTCCTTTTCCTTTTTACTACATAGTTTAAATTTCAAACTTCAGTCTCAGTTTAGGTTTCTCATTATGCATATACCATGTAACGGTTTGATAAATAAACCTTCTTATTTTAAATGAATGACATCATTCGAATTTGGTAATTCTTCTAGTACTCTCTTTGAATTGATTTTTCAGATTAAATATATGAATTAAGGTGAATTCATGGTCAACTTTAATCACCATAATAATTGCCGCTAAAATAGGTATCATTTACTGCAATTATTGCATTTTATTGGTAATAACAAAAGCCGGAAAATATGATAGCTTTACTGGTAATAATAACTACCACAAAATAAATGCCTCTGAAAGTAATTACTTTTAGCGGCAATAATATGGGTATTTATCCGCACTCTGTATAAATGACACTAAAGCCTTTAACTACATTGGATGTAATGACATTAACTCAAATGCCGTTAAATATTTTTGCGATAATATTTATTGCCACCAAAAAGAAAATTTATTTCCGCTAAATGTCTCTTTTATTGTAGTGCAAAGGTCAGGTTTGCTTTTCTAGAGTTGGTCACTTTACTAGGTTGATTATTAAAGAGGCTCATAGTTTGAGATATTATATTTATCTGAATACAACAAAGATGTATCAAGACCTGAAATAGCATTATTAGTGGTGCAGGATGAAGAGGGACATCGTGTAGTTCGTGGATAAGTATCTGAATTAATAGTACGTGAAGTATGAGCATTGGAGACCGGGTGGTGTAACTCAAAGGATGCCTATACTTGAATGGAATGGGAGTGTATCACTATAGACTTCATAGTTGAGTTGCCTCAGACTTTGAGAAAGTTTGACTCCATTTAGGTGATTGTGGATAGATTGACCAAATCAGCTCATTTTGTTCTACTAAAGGTAACTACAATGCATAGAAGCTGGCAAAGATATACATTAAATAAAAACTTTGGTTACATGGTGTGCTCATTTCCATCATTTTAGATAGAGGTACGCAGTTCACTTCACACTTTTGGAGTTCTATTCAGCAAGAATTGTGTACTAAATTGGAGATGAGTATAGCTTTTTACTTGCAGATAGACAGTCAGTCGGAGTGCACTACAGGTTTTGGAGGATATGCTTTAAGCTTGTGTGATTGACTTTGTGGTCATTGGGACCAGTTCTTGCCCTTGCAGGAGTTTGCCTACAACAACAGTTACCATTCCAACATTCAAATAGCACCGTTTGAAGCTCTGAATGAGAGAAAGTGTAGATCTCTGAATGGGTAGTTTGATTATTTTGAGGTTAGATGGTGGGGAACATATTTGTTAGAGGATTCAATGGATAGAGTGAAGTTGATACATGACCGACTCTTGATAGCCCAGAGTATACTGAAGAGTTAAGATCTAAGAGTTTGTGGTTTGGTGTTTGCACTTGGTGAACAGGTTTTGTTGAAGGTATCACCCATGAAGGGTGTGATGAGGTTTGGGAAGATTAGCAAGCTTAGTCATAGTTTTATTGGTCCTTTTAAGATTCTTCAATGCATTTGAGAGGTGGCCTATGAGTTGGCTTTACCCCCGAGTCTTTTTGTTGTGCATCCGATTTTCCATATCTTAATGTTGAGGAAGTATCATTCTGATGGTTCTTATGTGATTTGGTGGATTTAAATCAGAATCTGACATTTGAGTAGGAGCCTATAAACATTTTTGATAGACAGACTAGGAAGCTGAGGTCCAAGCTGAGAGCAATGAATTAGTGAAGGTTCAGTGGAAGCATCATTCGGTTGGGGAATCTATGCAAGAGACAGGGTTAGATATGCAGAGTAGATATCCCCAACTTTCTGACAGTTCAGGTACCTTTCTTACTCTTGTATTCATAGATGAACGTGTATCTTAGTGGTTAATAATATAACATTCCTCATATTAATAATATAAAAATTTGATGTCGCCCAAAATATACCTCCAGAAAAGTATAACGCGGTCGATGTATCAAATATAGAACCTAGCTAGGTTGGGGTCGATCCCACAGGGAATAGGACAAAAGTCTGTCGAATGCTAGTCAGAGTAGTTAGCAAGTAAGTAAAACTAGGGGTTTTTACTAGGGTTTTTTTTTATAAGTAAGTAGTAATAGTAACGATTGTTGATTTTCGGATTTATAGTCAATATGAGAAATACACTAGGATTTGTGATCCCCAATGATTTCTTAACTCCACCGATTAGTTTTGCTGGAAAAACTGTCCCGCTACATTGCATGTAAAATCTAACAAGATATGTTCATCTAAACATTTCTTGACATTGATTAGATGAATTTCACTCTTCTCCTCTCGGTCTCCAAGTATCGCACTACTAACCCTTGTCCTGGATCTCAGATAACTATCCCTGTTATGGCTCAAGTTATTAGATGAAGGTTGATAGCTTCAAATCTCTGTTGTTATTTCCTTTTTCTAATCTCTACCTCTCTCTCGAGCAAGTCTAGAACACAGGCGAGTTTCTAACGTTTGCAATCGTTAGAAGATCAATTATAATAAAGGTAATAACAACACATACATTCTTAACGGTTCAGAATTGCTTTGCACTTAACCCGTTTCATTAATTCCTTATGGTTCACACAACCCTAGTTGATGGGATTAGTTACTCATGATTGCAAGAACACAAGAAGAATTCAATGATGAAAACATAATTGTAAACTCACAATAAGAAGAAAACTCTGAAATCCTAATATGAATGAAAACCGTAGAATAGAAGTTCCAAGATTACAAAATCAATAATGTATTTGAGAACTCAAAATAATGAAAATATATCTCAAAACAATGTAATGACCAACCCCTAAACATAGGACAATATAGGGGTATTTATAGATACAAGATGAATCTTATCCTAAACAAAATAGGAAAACAGAGTCCGCACTTTTCCACGGTACCGTGACTTGGTGTCGTGTAACCAAGTCACGCCATGTGGGTCCTTCCATGGAAATCAGGCCACTTCACAAACTTTCAGGAGTCGACTCACGACACCGACCTATGTCACGTAGGTCAAATCACGTGACGTGGGTCCTGCCGTGAGTCACTCTTCTGGTATGGACTTGGCTCTTTCATCTTCAAATACTTCGTTCTCGTGCATGATTCTTCCTTTTTTGTCCGTTTTGACTACAAAAACCTATTCTCCTGTAATATGGATCAAAAAACACATCATACCAACCAAACATACCCAAGTTATTGCATATTTTCTTTGTTTTAAGCATCGAAAGTGCCATGAAACCATGACACCTCAACACCCTCAACTTAGAACGTTTGCATGTCCTCAAGCAGACAAAATAAAATAAACACAATCGATGCTTTACTATGAGAAACCTAAGAGACCTACGGCAGTCGACTCAATGCTTTTGGCACTAAAACTTTTCCTACCCCTCCTATTTTCAAATCAAAATGATGGTGTTTATACATGCAGCATATTATCATGACACAGAAGGGATCAAGTGATGGCATCAGATTATGAACAAACAACTAAGCATATATGCAAATGACATTATCCGAACAAATAGCAGCTAACAATGCAACCTATGTACTCTCATAACAACAGTACGGTTTACCGAACAAATATGCAAACTAACTTCTCATGCTTAAACAGTACGGTTTGCTTGTTCCTCTGTCTGAAGACGAAAACCATGCTTACATTCACTTGGGTTCCCAAAAACATTTCTACAACTGTGTTAATTTGGTAAGCCCATCAATTATTACCCATATGGCATCACATCTATTTCTAACTAAACAAAAATCTCTACATAGTCTATAACCTTCAGATTCCAACCACTTTACCTGTACTTGGTATCACTTCGATTACTGAAGTATAAATTTTGTAATATTCTTTTCATGTAATCTCATCAATAAGTCGCTTCCAAATCATGGTACATATTGATTACTCCCTACTAAATAGCATATCGTAAATGATGTGCTTTACCATAATGCATTTCTTTAGATCATATATACATCCGATACGTAAAATCTTCTTGACACTTTAATCCGTTGCCTATAATTAATGCACACTCTCGACGTGTCATCCCTCGTCGATACAATTTACACTAGGACACCCTACGGGTGTAGACTAGTATCTTTCACATTAGTAGCTTTAACTTTGGTATCCTTCACTCTCGCTTCCAAGAAAATTCTTTGTGGAAAGTGAAAATGTAATTTCTTTACTTGGCACTCTATTGTGGCCTAACAAAAAGCCACCCAAATCATACCCATGGTAACATTACAATCTATCATGTCCATCTCAGTAAAATCAGTCACTGTAACGTGATCACAACATTTACTATACGATTGCGACATACTCTTTTAGCTATAATAAATTCACCAACTGGTGTGGACACCCCAACTAACTCGACTATTAACTCTAGGGTTCCTTCAACTTTTCCCGCAGCCAATAGAGTAACATATGATAGGGTGGAACCCGAATCGATTGGTGCATATTCATTAGGTTAACATATAGATAACGTACCTGTCACTCTATCAAGGAGAGCCTCCAAAATCTGTTGATCCCGTAGGTCGTGTTATACTACCCATGGCCCTCAGTGGACACTCTCGCTCCACGTATCCTAGATTTTTACACCAAAAGCAAACATCCATCTCAAACCAGCATTCACCTGAACGAAACCTTCCGCAGCGCTGGCACATTTGACGAGAGGAGGGTATTCCACTACTCTGCCCAATTGGAGTGCCTCTAGACCCTCGAAATGGAGGTGGAGTACCCACTGTAGGGTGAGAAAATGATGGTCTAGGTGGTCTTGGGAAAACCCGAGGCCTAAATCCTCCTTGGGATGCCATGAACTGTCCCATGGGTCTAGCCCGCTTTGACCGCCCTGCCTCAGATTCTTGTATCCTTCCCCTTTGCCTTTGATCCTCCATCTTTTGCACGAAGGCTTGTATTCTGGCTATATCCATGTCTTTATTTAATGCAGAAATAGTACAGTCTCTTACCAAGTAGGGCTCCAATCTGTCTATGTACCGATGAACTCTATCGGCCATAGTTGCTACCATGTGAGGAGCGTATCTAGCCAATGAATTAAATCGAAGACTGTACTCCCTGACACTCATATTTCCTTGACGAAGATTTAAAAACTGATCCGCACGAGCCTCGCGGACCTCATATGGGAGGTAATGATCAAGGAATGCCACCTTGAATTCCTCCCAACTAGATGGATTTGCACCGATACCTCTGGATCGTTTCCAATCTTCGTACCATAATATAGCCTCTCCTTTCAGTCTATATGCTGCAAACTCTACTGTTTCTACACCAGTCACATGCAGAACATCTAGAGCCCTTTGGATTTGATCTATAAAGTCTTGCGGATCTTCATTAAGATCGGACCCGGTAAATGTGGGAGGATCCAATTTCAGGAAATCCTGTGTCCGCCGACTAGCTATCCTAGCCGCACCATCATCACTTGTCACTGGACCAACTCGTCCTTGACTCTGGGCAACAACTATCTGAGTCAATATTTGTACTGCATTTTTCAAATCCTGTAACTCCTGCCTAGTAACATTAGCAGGCGACTCTGGGGATACTTCTCTCCTTTGTGGCCTCCCTGGAGAAGGGGGAGGAGAAGGTGCCCGTGATGTAAACTCAGTTTCAAACCCATATTGACTAGCTGGGTTAGGTGGGGATTTACTAATTCCTTCTCCCGCTTGCATATCTACCTGCTTATCTTTGCCCATACCTTGTCTTGTAATCGGCATTTTACTATATCAAAGAAAACCAATTACAATGGTCAGATGTAATCCCACCTATGACAATGGCTCTATTGCATGATCTAGAATGAAGAAATAAAACAACTCCTAAATGTCCCGTAGCCTCCTACTTATAAATGTGGCGCCCAACACATCCATAAGCAAGACTCTACTCAGACACGGCTTTGTAGACACCCTTAGACCGACCTGCTCTGATACCACTTTTGTCACGACCCAAATCCCATTCGGGCCGGACTGGCACCCGGAGCCGATAAGGCCTGAGAGAACCAATCTTTGCTCATGTACTCTCATATGTATGTTCGCTTATGAATATCATCTTATCTCATGTAATTATACGGAAGACATGAATATGGGAACATATGCCATAAATATATACCAAACTTGGCCGTTGGAGCCATTACGTCAAAATGAACGTACATTTTTTACTTTCATGATACCCCACATATGTCTACAAAGCCTCTAATAGATACATGATCATGTCTATGCAATATTTACAAAATGCCAAAACCTAATGAACACATGTGACTTGGGAAGCCCCGAAGCAACTGGAGCTCACCAACAATCTACCGATATCTCGTCGCCTACTGCAGAGATCTACTAACACCTGGGCCTGCAGCATGTAAGGTAAGTCCCCCGAGAGGGTTCAGTACAAAGAAAGTACTGAGTATGTAAGGCCATATGAAACTATAGTAAGACATAAGTACTTCCAAGAAATTAAGCATAAGAGAATAATCAATGTGAATAGACCTCCAACCTGGATGTGTGGAACCATGTTCATTACCTCTATATTGATATACTCATGCAAGGGATATAGTCTCATCTCTTTTACAACTATCTTTATTATTTTTCACTCAACTAGTTAGTGATTCATAATACATAATACCTTATGGATCATCTCCTTATAAGTAAGTATATAATACCGGGCCTCCACCTTTAGTGGGATATAATGTATATGTATATAGTACCGGGCCTCCATCTTGGTGGGATATATAGTACCGGGCCTCCACCTTTGATGGGATATAATAAATGAATATATAGTACCGGGCCTCCATCTTGGTGGGATATATAGTACCGGGCCTCCACCTTTGATGGGATATAATAAATATATATATGTATAATACCGGACCTCCACCTTTGGTGGGCTATAATAAATAACATAGCATAATATTGAGATTGTTCTATCTTTAACTACACCCTTTAGATTGTGATCCATACTCAATGTAACAACCATACTTACATTACTTCTCTACAAATCTTATACCCTCTACATAGCTATGAGAGTAACACATTAAAAATCATGACATTAATTGAAGCACACTCTTATATACATATATTAAGCACCCTCTTATATATATATTACTTCACTCCTTTACTTCGTGAGATTGACCTCTTCACTTATGAGAAGTAATTATATTAATTTGCACATCACCTCTCTTAATACTCTTATGAGATTAATACTTCAACTTGTGAGAGATTAACACATCTACTTATGATAGATTGATACCGTAGGGATCATGATGATCATGATAATATTGGAACACACCTCTATACCTTACTTCACTTCCTTACTCTCAAGAGAGTGATACGCTCACTTGTGAGGAATAGATATATTAGTTCGCACTTTATATCCTTCACTACTCTTATGAGATTGGTACAAAGATATTCATAATAATATTGGACTTTGGAACATGACATGATTGGAGAATGCTTTTAAAGAATAACTAGCTTTTCTTTACATCTTACCCTCCTTGAGATAATTATTCTAGAATCACAACGTTATGACTCCATCGAAACATACTATTATGAGGACTTTGGACCCATGTCCATAGTTAGGTAACTCATGAACAACAACGACTAACGAATGAGGGATACGTGACTTAGGAATGAATAGGTTCTCCTTACACCGTCACTTTCCTAGTAACAGTTTCTTTTAGTAGTTACAACAACATTACGAGAGCTTAGGCATTTCAGTCCATGGATAGGAGACGTATGAATACCAATCGGTCAATGAATAAGAAACGTGTGAATAGAAATATACATCAAACCTGAATGAGATACCTTAGTATATTTTGGAATAGGACAAGTGAAATGTCAATATGAACATTATGAGCTGCAGAAGGATACGGATAGAGTAACCTTACATACCTTATCTTCCCAATGTAAGTACACAATCCAATATGTGAGCACAATAATTCAGCTCCTTCTTTACGTTTCACTCTACATCACAAGTACATAATGGAACCAACATTAACCGCCAACTACCTTACAAAGGCATATGACAACAATGAGTTACATGTTTATCTTTAAAATTGCATTTCCTTCTCTACAATACCATTTACGGAATTAACATACCAACAATGTCCCATTCATGCCATACATTGACCACAAGCTACATTTCAAGTGTATAAGACAACCATAAGTTACATGAGTTCCCTATTCACCCTTTACAATACCATTCATGGCCCTTTTCATGCAAACAATACCATAACATTTTATACATTGACCACAACATCACATACCAATAGCATTTCACCACAAGGTTTCTCCTCTACACTTTCTCATAAGCACCATATCACAATTATTCCATTAAATTGCTTCAATACACCTCACAACAACAAATCGGCCAAAATCCCCTAATTTACACTTACAGAAAAATAACAAGTTTAGGACCATAATAACACCATACATGTTGATATTTTATCCATACCATGCTTTTTTATCAAAACTACAAGTCATAATTCAAGTCACAATCCCATGGATAACACATCTTTTTCACCAAAAAACAAAAGTGTCATGTCCAACACTTCCAACCATAACCAACATGATATACATAATCTCTCATTATTATAATATATTAAAGTACAAGAATAATCACTTACCCAAGCTTGAAAGATGATGATCTTGTCCAAAAATGCCTTAGGGTTTGAAGAGCCACAAAGAGCAATCTTGAAAACTTCTAGAAAATGAGAGAAATGTGATGTGTGTCTAATGAGATAAAAATCTGATTTTTGGCCACCTTTTATAACATCATAATGTCATCCTTAGACATTTAATCCACCCTTTGACAAGTCAAGGCAAGAATGGGTCATTTTGACCCATTGGGCCTTTCATGTTTTGTTTATTTTGGTCTCAAATTAGGACCAAAAGCCCATATCATCTTAACCCACTAACATCAATGTTTAGTCCATAATATATGTGTTACAACGATATTCCCACTCACGAAATTCATACTCGTAGCCCCAATTCCAAAAACAAGCAATTCTAGCCACGTATGGCTTATTTTGACTACAAGGGTAAAATCGTCATTTTGATGCCAAATTTGTCCTCGAGTAATTTTATCATACCAATATAATATTTCACTCATTTCATGTATATTCTCATGGTTTTAGAAGAATCGTGGAAAAAATCGGCTCAATACATCCCCGGGAACCCTTGGAACTTAGAAAATTTCCAACTTTCGAAAATCTAAAAATTCCATCTTGGCACTCCCTGGGGCGCGCCATATTGCTTCCTATGGGCACAAAATTTTGGCCCAGAGTGGCCTGGCACGGTCCCTAACGCGTCCCCCCTTAATTTTTTCAAAAATTTTATTTTTCGACTTTTCTTCGCGGGTTTGGTTAGATACTTCAAGTCCTATTCTTTAACTTACTTCTTGGCCTCAATATACTTTGTTTAGAGGTACTATTAGGCTCATTTTGAACCCCACAAATGCTCCATGAAAATTTCAAAACACCTTATATGCAAGTTTAATCATATATACAAGGGTCAAATTCAATTATCTCCTCAATAGCATTACCAAATACATACTTATAGCTCCCGATACCTAAGTAAAAATTATTTAACGTCATCACATAGGGTTAGGAAGGTATGGGGTGTTACATATACCCCACCCCCAACTAAATAATGGTGCACTGCCCTCAGTGCACAACTATCAATATAATAAGTGCAAGGGAGTGAAGACATACCTACAGCGCGCTAGGCATCGGATGTGGGCCCGTCCACAACAGGATCATCTATATGCTCTCTGGGATACACACTAGGTGCATCCAGTAGAGGGGGTTGCTGACTAAAGGATGCACCCCGTGCTCTCTGCTTATGGGCAATCTGACTAACATGGTACTCTGTCCGGGAGGCCTTAGTCACCCTCCATAGATCACTCTCAAACTCGTCTCCACTGTCAGTCTGACCCTCAAGACTCCGTGGTCGTTTGCCTCTAGCAATAGGAGGTTTCTCATTAGCAAACAAATCTACCTCAAAAATTGGTGTTGAAGGTACCGGTGTAGGTATGGGTGGAATGATACGAGTATGGCTAACTGCTAATCTCAAACCTCTGCCCTCAATGCAACCACCTCCTTGGTCAACCCCATCAAATCTGGGATATAGGCCTCTCTCAATTGGCTACCCATCCGATGCTCAAAACTGTCAATCCGCCCATGCAGCTCACGCATAAACTTCTCCATAGCAGAAGCCATGTGAGTCTCAACTCTCACCTCAGAAGCCTCTATCGAAGTCCTAACCCATGTCTTAAGTTGAGATACCAACTTAGCCATCTGGTCCTCTGTGTGAGCCTATCGCTCAATAACCTGCATCTATCTATCCACTTACTACTGGAAAAACTCTCATGAAACTACAACCATTCCAAACGTGGGTGGTGGTGTGGTAGTGCCTGCTGCCTCCTCATCAGTCATGGAGCCTATGCCCTCGGTAGACAACCTCTCAGCCTCGGGGTTACTAACTGGTGCTGAAGTGCTAACCGATTCCTCACGATCCACTTGTCCTTCAAAAAGGGTGGCGCTTAACGAAGTAGAGGACTGAGACCCTCTCTGGGAAATTAGAATAGTACCTCGCTGCTGCATCAATCCTACATCATCTATGTGGGTCACCTCAATGACGTGATCTACTATAGGCATCATAACCACACCAGCAATATTACATAGGCCCTGAATCAGACAGGGGAAAGGGATGCTGGTAAAGTCTCTAAAGGAACACTCATGAATCTCTCTAATAATGTAGCGTACAATGTTGATGTCATATCCGGCGATGATGCTCGCTACCAGAACATCTCGTTCAAGAGTAAGAGAATTATCTACACCTGTGGGACCGAGACGGTGCCGTATAACTGACCACCAAAACCTGCCCGTAAAGTGAAGCAAGGACTTCTTAATATCTAACTTCTCAGCTACCCATTTCATATCTATGCTATCCTCAGTGATATTCTATGCAACCCACCATAGTAGCTATAAAAGTTGATCAACATCCTTCATTTTATTTCTATTTTTCACCCGTCTCCATGCGATGGTCAAACTCAGTAGTACTAGATGGAAGTGGTTGTTTGGAACCAAACAAGAACATGTGGATAGTCTGCTCAGAGATGTATACTCTGGTATCACGAACCAAAGTGTGAGTCAATGGTAGTTAGTCCCGATATCGCTGCTCATTTGGTGTGATTAATTCAATAGAAGCAGCATATGAAGCATTAAACTCATGGACCAACTCTAGGCTACGCCTACCAGAAGGCTCCGTCATCCACCTGAATCCATAGTGATCAAACACTGCCCTAATCTTGGGTAGTGCCTTTAACTCATCTAACCGATACCGGGGCTCCTCAGTGATGCTTCTTCTACACACACCCCACTCAATCTGCTTTGCATCCCTATCATAAATGGCCTTCATACCATAAACACACCACCTCTTATTTTCCCTTCGTACTTCAGCTGTGGCCCGCTATGCAGCCACCTATCTCTGTGAGAAAGTCGTGGAATCCTGAACACCAGTGCCCAAAATAGATATTGTCTCATCAGTCTCACCACTACCAGCGGACTCAGAATCATCTGCACCCTCAGTAATCTCATCGGTCCCAGGTGCATCAGCCTCATCTTCAGTATCATTGGTTGCAGAAGCATCCACCCTCTCTTCAGACTAGGGGGAGGAATCAGATGATTGAATAGGAGCCACCAATAAAGGCTGAGTCATGTCCCGGGTTGCAGCCTATGCCCTAGTTCATTGTCTTGTGGCGCGAGGTACAAGAGTAGAATCATCCCTAGCAATCTCATAAACCTCTTCAGATCCACTTTTCTCCTGCTCCGAAGGCTCATCTCACAGCCTTATTGTGACTTTTGGGTTCTTGGTGTGGATTCGCGAAGAGGTACCCATATCTCCGCATTTGGGGTTTCCTTTAGGTGGCATTGTTCAAAGTGATCGAATCCTTGGTGGTGTTTGGTCGGGTATGGGTTATCAGGTCGGGTTTGGTCGGGTCGGGTATGGAGTTTGGTCGGGTTAGGGTGATGAGAATTTGAAATTTGTTGCAATTGGGAAATGAGAATTTATGAACTGGAGTGTTTGGTACTTGGTAAATTGAGTGAGTATAGGATTGATAGTGTTAATTTTGATGAATTGTGGGAAAGAAATTAGGTATTTGGAAGCTTTGACGATCCGATTTAGGGTTTTCTAATGGGTAGTGTCGGATTTTATTGAAAATAGGTTGAAATTCAGGTTGGGTTGGGTCGGATTTTCATACTAATGGTGGGTCTGATTTTCACGGTACTGACCCACGTCACGTAGGTTAACCCATGTCACATGGGTCCCTGTCGTGGGTCGAATTCCGCAACAAAAAAATACCCACTGATTCTCACAATACCAACCCATGTACTTATTTCTTCCGTGGTTCCCACATAGTGCTTTACACGCTGCCCATTGACCTTGAATAAAACATTGTTATCACCTTTCAGCTTAATTGCTCCATGCGAGAATAACCTAACCACCGTGAATGGTCCGAACTATTTGGACCTTAATTTTCCAGGAAACAAGTGAAGCCTGGAGTTATAAAGCAGTACCAAATCTCCTGGGTGAAACTCTCATCCTTCAATCTTTCAATCATGATACAATTTCATCTTCTCTTTATACAGTGCTGAACTTTCATTAGCCCAGAGATGAAATTCATCCATATCATTCGTCTGCTCTATTCTCAATTTAGTCGCATCACTCCATTCCAGATTCAACCTCTTCAATGCCCATAATGCCTTATGTTCAAGTTCGACAGGCAAATGGCATGATTTACCAAACACCAGCTGATATGGAGATGCATCAATCGGTGTCTTGAATACAATTCGACATGCTAATAATGCATTATCCAATCTTCTTGCCCAATCAGTCCTATTGGCATTCACCGTCTTCGCCAAAATAGACTTAATCTCATGATTTGACACCTCAACTTGAACGCTCGTCTGAGGATAGTAAGGTGCTGCCACCTTATGTTTGACACCATATTTTTCAAGTAGGGCTTTGAACAGCCGATTATAGAAATGGGATCCTCCATCACTAATTGATAACTCGGGGTGTACCGAATTGTGAAAAGATGTTCTTTCTCAAGAATGTCGTGACACTTCTCCCCTCATTATCGGGGAGCGATATTGCCTCCACCCACTTAGAAACATAGTCAACAGCTACCAAAATGTATTTCATCCCATGTGAGCTCACAAATGGGCCCATAAAATCTATTCCCCATACGTCAAACAATTTGAGTTCAAGAATAGTTGTCATAGGAAGTTCGTTTTTGCGCGAGATATTCCCTTGTCTTTGTAACGAACCGAACCGAGGCCCTAGCCGTGACGGGCTTCCCAAACCAATGATGGCCCAAGAAGACCCCTTAGCATAGTCATAATAAAAATTTGCAGAAAATAGATCCATAAAATAAGAGATTCAACTAAAAGATAACAAAAGTCCAAAATCTTGGAATGTAACCTCAAAACAATAACCAACTTGAGTCTACGAAGCCTCTAACATTATGAATAGAAATTCTAGTCGGGACATGGCCCCGAAAATACTAGAAAACCCAAATAGTGTGATTTCAACTGAAAATAAATCTAAGACATATGCCTTCCGAAAGATGGATTGTAACACCCCGTACCTACCAAACCCTACTTGAAAATGTTGCACAATGTTTACTTAAGTTATTACGTAATGTTATTGATGAGGTAATTAATATTGGGCCAGTACAAGGGATTAGACCGTCGTGGGAGGTGTAACACCCCGTATGTTGTTGAACCTATACGACTACATGTACATTTATGGAATTGATTAAACATGAGAGATTTGAAGAATTATGCAATTATTTATTGGGGCTTATATGAGTCTTGAGCCATTGGGCCAAATGAGGTCCAAAGATCATAAGAAAGACTTGGCCCAATGGGGCAAAACATGATCCAATCTTCCATTTGACTAATCAACCATGCATTTAATGCCAAGAGATGGGTAAGAGTGACTTGAGGGATATATATGTATATATATGAGGAATTAGTCATTCAATTGGTGGGCTCAATTAATAATTTGTAATGAGCTAAATGAGGCCCAAAAAGTAGCATGAAGGCATGGCCCAAAAAAGGGCATAATGACCCATTCTTGCAAGACCAAGTCAATATAAGAGGATTGTACCAAGTGTGTGGTTAATAGGAACCATGAGGAGACTATATAATGAGGGAAAAATCATATTTTAATTCATTTTGGATACCCATGCCTTTAGATAGAATTTTCTCAACATTGCCTTATCTCATACAAACCCTAGGCCTTCATCCTTTTGGCCAAAGATCATCACTTGCTGAGTATTGATAAGTGTATCTTATTATGGTTTTATATATTTTATGCATTGAAGATGGTTTATATCATGTTGGTTGTGTTGGTGAAGTGTGAGAAGTTCACTATGTGTGTATGTGACGGTTTTGCCTTGTAAACTTGAAAATGGGCTTGTGATCTTGAAGGAAATGAACTTGATGGAGTTAGCATTGACATGTGAGATGTTATTATAGTCTTACCTTGTTTTATTCTTGTGAAAAATGTTTGGAATTTTTATTGTGAAATTGGTTATGGTTTTGGTGATGTATTGGCAGTAAAGTGCAGTTTTGGGTGTTGTTATGTGTGTTGTGAGACCATGGATGATTGATGGTGTCCAAGATGATCAAAAATATGTCAAAATAAGTTTTTTTATGATCATTTACCATTCATTGCATGAAAAGACCCAAAAGAGACCATTTCGGACCAAAATGGGCATCCGCCCCCGCAGACGAGGGCACCTGCGGGCGCAGATGCCAATGCAGGTGCCTCTGTCTTTTGACAAAGGTCACCTGCGCATGCACCTCATCCACCTACGGGCACAGGTGGCAGCGCAGGTCATCCCCAGAATTAGTTTTGTGTGTTTTCGTCTCTAGTTGATCCCCGAAGGCCCCTATACCCTTTTTGGATTGAATTAACAACTTGTGATGTCGTTTTAATGACTTTAAAGGGGTGTATGGAGGAATGTTGGACTATGTTAAGTATGTATTGTTGTTTATAAGTTGTTATGGGGCAAGTTGATAGGAGAAATTATGACAGAATGATAATAAGAAAGCATAAAGGGTAAGTGTAGTATGAAATGCTATTGATGTATGACAACTTGGTCAATGTGTGGAATGTTATGGTGTTGTTGGTATGAGAATGCAGTGGATTGTATTATAAGGGGTTATATGACCTTATACGGCATTCATATAGCTCATTGTCATTTTATACACTTGTACGGTAAATTGTTGTCAACGAGAGTTCCATTATGAACTTGTGTTGTAGAGTGAAATATAAGGAAGGAGTTGGACTGTTGTGTTTATATATAGACTCGTATACTCATACTTGGAAGTTAAGGCATGTAAGGTTACTCTTTCTATATCCTTCTGCAGCATGTTGATCATCTTGACATTGTACCTATTCCATTCCGAAATATCCAAAGGTATATCAGTTCAGGTTGAGATATTTTGTCATCCACATGTGTCCGACTCTTAGACGAATTGTGATTCACGTATCTCCTATTCATTGACTGAAGTTCCAAAGTTGTCATAATATGGTAAGTTCTAAGGAAGCTATATCAAAGAAAGTAACGATGTAAGGAGAGTCTATTTAGTCTTGAATAGCTTTTCCAATCATGTCATGTCCCAATAGTATTCGCATTGACATTATGCTTGTTCCATCCCGAAATGTGCTAAGGTATCCTATACTCGGTTATCAATGGTCATTATCATATGTTTCCTACTCATTGATCAATTGTGAACTTCATGTCTCATATTCATGAGTATTGTTCCAAAAGCCCAATAAGGTTACATTCCAAAGTTCCAATAGTGGTTATATCAAGGTATCTTGTTTATTGATTATTGTCCAATGGTTCCAATGGTGTTATGTTTTCAATAAGGCTATGTTTCCACTAATGTTTATTTACATGTCTTCTATTATTGGTTATGGTTCCAAAGCTTCCAAAAATGTTATGCCAAAGGAATGTATCAACCTCTCACAAGTGAATGTACCAATCTCTCACAAGTAAAGATATCAATCTCTCTAAAGTAAAGAAGTGAAGTAATGCATATGTGGTTAATGATCAAGTATGGGTGGCAGCTTTGGGGGCATAAGCCTAGATCAAGCCGATCCCAGGATCAGGGGGCAGTCCTAGAGGCATAAGCCTAGGTCGGACCGAACCTGACAGGGGGCAGCTCTAGAGGTATAAACCTAGCTCGAGTCGAACCTGATATGTTGATTTATGGGTGGCAGCTCTAGAGGTAAAAAAAAACCTAGCTCGAGCCAATCCCAATATTTTGATTCATAGGGTGGCAGCTCTAGAGGCATAAGCCTAACTTGAGCCGATCCCAACATAATGTTATGTTATGTAAACCCACTGATCAGTTGGGGCCCGGGTATCACAGTTCACAGACAAAGATGAATAATCATAGAAGCAAAGAAGCAAAGAAAGTAATGAAGGCAATAGACATGATTCCAAAAGCATAGATTGATGGTTTATCCATATTTACTATTTTATTACAGTTGTTTTTCATTGATGTTCATATGTATATTAACCTACCAATAGAGTGGAGGCATATTATATTATTAACCCAAATCTCTAGAATTTCTTGAATAGAAGAATCTCTGAGAAGTAAGTCTTTTGAGTGGAGGTAATTTTCTGGAATAAAGGGGTATGTAAGGGGTAGTATATGAATAATTAGGACATGAGAGAATACTCATAAGTGGCAATGACAGAAGAAAAATAATTACATGGTTCATTACATACAGAAAGAGAGTTTATTCACATTGTCTATTTTCTCTTATATTAATTCCATTGTTATTATGATGTTTAATGCAGTTCTTATGAGCCTTACATACTCAGTACATTCTTCGTACTGACCCACTTGGGGGACTTACTTTAAATGCTACAGGTGCAGGCACTAGTAGACCTCCGCTGTAGATTGACAGTATTTGCAGATTTTTGGGTGAGCCCCAGTTGGTTCAGGACTTTCCAAGTCAGAGTTGTACATTTGTTTGATGTTGTAAATGTTGTATAAAGCGGGGACTTGTCCCGAATTTAAGTTGGTCCTATAAATGCATCTGTTAGAGGCTTTTGTAGACGTATGTAGGTATATGGATGACAAAGATGTACATTCACTCAACTTGATGGCCCTAACGGCCAAGTTTCACATATTGTACATGTTTTTCCATGACTTCCGCCAATGGCATTTTATATGTTACCGGTTACATGAGATAGTACGATGTTCATACGAGGATATGCATATGTACATGAGCAAAGATTGGTTCTCTCGGGCCATATCGACTTTGGGTGCCAATCACACCCCAAACGGGATTTGGGGCGTGACATGGATGGCTCACCATAGGCTAGCTGCAACTCTGAATGTATCCTAATGCGGGGTAGAATCTCGGGAAAGTGCTTCGAAACCTACATCATGAAAAGATGTAGCATCCGTGGATGGTCAGTACGATGAGTACTGGCATGCAACACGAGGAAAGGGAATCCAAACAGTTTATGTAATATAATAATAATAATTAAAATTTAAAAAACTTCACAATATAAGTCTGTCATAAATGAGGTACGGAGTAAAGAACATTTAAAATATAAAATAAAGCAATCACTTGAAATTCTTTAGTTCTGAACTATGTAGTTACACCGACATTAAGTAACCCACGGGTAATATGGGTCCAGTACTCCCCAAACGGCGGGGCCTCAATCCAGGTTAGTCACATGGACTGAGATAACATAGTTGGCCAAATCATAGCATAATCATAGCTGCATATAATTGCTCAAGGCAAGTACACAGTGGTCATCCATATTTCAGGACAAGACCTCCCAACGTCGGCAAATGCGGTTTTCAGTGTTGGTCACAGGGACTACACCTTCTCGGTGAACTACACACTTCTCTTTAAGCCCAATTAAAATATTTTTATTACATTCAATTATGGAGTCTTTCATTAAGGCATTAACATGTTGGTATCGTCATACCAAGAACTTGCAAGTCACCAATATGCCAAATAATTTTCATTAAACATCTTTTGACTCCAATAACCCCGCCTTTAAAATCGTAAACATAATCATAATTGAAATTCCCATAAAAATTTCAAACCATTTGAATAACACAACACCTTCAATGATATAAAGGACTGGGAAAACATTTATATTCCTTAAGAAATTTCAAAGATTTCAAGAGACTAGAAATCATGGCTAAAACATATATCAATTTAACATTCAACCTTCGAGGCATAATAGTTCACTGTTTTCAAATAGCCAATTTAGTATCAAAACCCCAATTAAAGATTAAACCATTATTCATAAAGAAAAGTGGAAAATTCATATCAACCTTTAATAACAAAATCCCTAACCCTAATTTCAAAATCACCATCATAATATAAATAATAAATAATAATCACAATTTAGAATAGTATTTGAAATAGGGAGTGTTCAAACATGCCTTTTGATGGAAAGAATTTGAAGAAAGCTTGACTCTTTGGACCTTGAAGCTTGAACCCTAGTTGATTTTTTCTTTTGTGTTTAGATTGGATATGGAGTATGTTTTTAGGAAATAAATACGTTTCTAGGGTTTGTGAGATGTTTTAAGTGTGCAAGATCGGATCTCATAATGGAAAGATGACCAAAATACCCTTAGGATGACCCTAAAAAAATTTCTCGAAATTAGTCCACGACTTGACCTACGTGCCGTGAAACAGTCCACGTGTTGTGGGTACATGTCGTGGAAATCAAAAAAAAAATTAATTTGTAGAATCTGATCCACGATTTGAACCTACGATTCCATGGAAACCCACCCACGTCCCGTAGGTCAACCTACGTCACGTGGGTCCTTTCGTGGAAACTCTTTTTTTTTTTTAAACGTAAATTCATATAAATATATAGGTTCTTGAAGGTTCTAAAATTTTGGGGTGTTACAGTCTTTGACATTGGTCACAAGCCCAAGCATAGTCATGAGCACCTTTATAAATGGTGGGCCTGTAATACCTGCATTGTAAGATCTTATGAGCAGTCCGCGCACCTCCATGATGACCCCTAACTGGAGATGAATGGCATGTTTCTAAAATACTCATCATCTCGACTTTCGGAATACACCTTTAAATTATGCCATCCACACACACCCTAAATAAATAAGGCTCATCCCAGAAGAACATTCTCACCCCATGCATGAATCTCTTCCTCTGCTGATATGACATATCTTCTGGGACTAGATCACTTACCAAAAAGTTGGCAAAATCTGCAAACCAAAGGATTAATTCTTGTGATGCTTCCAACATTTGTTCGTTAGGAAAAGTATCATCAATATTAAGATCATCCCTTAATCTAAGCATGACCTCCTCCTCAAGGCATGATAGATGGTCTGCAACTTGATTCTCATTCCCCTTTCGATCCTTGACCTCAAAATCAAATTCTTGTAATAGAAGTACCCACCGAATCAGTCTTGGTTTGGTGTCCTTCTTTGACATAAGATATCTAAGTGCTACGTGGTCTGTATGCACAATAACTTTTGTACCAATCAAGTCAGTCAAAATTTCTCGAAAGCAAAGACCACTGCCAACAATTCTTGCTCGATTACAATATAATTTTTCTGAGCTGGATTAAGTGCTTTGCTAGCGTAATAAATCGGATGTAGAATTTTCTCACGTCTTTGGCCAAGGAATGCACCCAAGGCCACACCACTAGCGTCACACATAACCTCAAATGGCATAGTCCAATCTGGTGAAATAATGATATGAGTTGAAATCAACTTCTTCTTCAGACACTCGAACGTTTTTAGACACGCCTCATTAAACATAAACTTCACCTCCTTCTCTAAAAGCTTGCATAATGGATGTGCAATCTTAGAGAAATCCTTGATGAATCTTCTATAGAAACCTGCATGTCCCAAGAAACTTCGAATTTCTTTAACCGAAACAGGTGGAGGTAACTTTTCAATCACTTCTATCTTGGCTTTGTCAACTTCAATATCTTTCATGGAGATTTGATGCCCTAATACGATACCCCCATTAACCATAAAGTGATATTTTTCCCAATTTAGCACTAAGTTGCACTCCCCGCATCTTTGCTACACATTAGCAAGGTGGGCCAAGCAGTCATCAAATGAGTCTCCCACAACAGAGAAACCATCCATAAAAACCTCAATAGTGTCTTCCACCATGTCGGAGAAAATGGACATCATACAATACTGAAAAGTAGTCGGTGCATTACATAAATTGAAGGGCATCCTTTTGAACACGAACGTCCCATATGGACAAGTGAAAGTGGTCTTCTCTTGATCCTCGGGAGTAATGAAAATCTGATTATACCCCGAATAACCATCAAGAAAACAATACCATCCTCTACCAGCAAGATGGCCTAACATCTGATCCATGAAGGGCATAGGAAAGTGATCTTTTTTGGTCCAAGAATTCAGCTTTCGATAATCCATGCAAACTCTCCATCCAGTAACCGAACTCATTGGGATTAACTCATTCTTGTTGTTAGGAACCACAGTGATCCCTCACTCTTTGGCACACACTGAACTGGGCTCACCCACTTGCTATCAGCGATGGGGTAAACCACACCCGCATCTAACCACTTGATGATTTCTTTCTTCACAACCTCTTGCATAGGTGGGTTCAAAAGACATTGGTGCTCGATGTTTAGTATGCATTAGGGATCAAGCTAAATTTTATGAGTGCAAATACCGGGTGAAATCTTGATAATGTCAGCGATGGACTAACCAATAGCCCTCTTAAACCTTTTCAACACTGAAATAAAAGCCTCTACTTGCCACTCTACCAACTTAGAAGATATAATCACGGGTAAGGTGTTGTTAGCTCCCAAGAATGCATAGCTAAGGTGAGACGGGAGAACCTTCAGCTCCGAAACTGGAGGCTCCTTAATAGAAGATCGAGCCAGTGGGGTCACCCTATTCTTTAAATCAAGATCAAGTTTCTTAGGAGCATAAGTGTATGATCTCCTACCAATGAGTGCACCAACCATCTCATCGTATTCCTCAATACCATCGTTATCAAAATTCAAAATCACGGCTGCAAGAGCTTCTACCCCAACATTTCTTCAATAGGCACGAAAATATCACTCTCATTAACTGTATCTATTACAGAAATCACCCATATATCTTTTGGTTGCTTCATGGAATGACAAACATTGAAAGTGACATGTTTATCATTCAACCTGAATTTCATCTGCCTAGTTTTCATGTTAACCAATGCACGACCAGTGGCAAGGAATGGTCTTCCCAAGATGATGAGAACCTCGAAATCAACTTCACAATCTAGAATCACAAAGTCATATGGGAAGATGAAAGATGCAACCTTCACCAAAACAATATACAAAATGCCCATCGGCTTTTTCACAATTCTATCCGCCATAAGGAGTCTCATAGAAGTCGATTTTGGTGCTCCCAATCCTAACTGCTTGAAAACAGCTAGCGGCATCAAGTTAATTCTAGCACCTAGGTCACACAGATCTTTTATAAAATTATAGGACCCAGCAGTACAAGGAATTGTGAAGGCTCCCGAATCTTCTTTTTTCTCGACAAGTGAGCGAGAAGCAATTGCAATACAATGGTGTAAATTATCTGTTGGCTCAAAACTGACAGTTCTGTTCTTCGTCACCAAATCTTTCATTAATTTTGTGTAACCTGGCATCTGTTCTAAAGCATCTACAAGAGAAATATTAACTGATAAGTCTTTTAATATTGAGATAAATTTCTGATATTTATGCTCTTCAGCTTTCTTTTTCAACCTTTGAGAAAAAGGAGGGGGAGGTCGAGGAATTTATTTGTACACTTGAGGGACCTCCTTTTCCTTCTTGTTATCAAATTTTGCCTTTTTGTCAGCATCCTGAGGCTTTTGAACTACATCACCCTTTGAATTCTCGGGCGCTATCTCAGTTTCTACATCAATTATCACCAGCTTATCTTTCTTACCACTATCCACAAGTATGGATGGGTCAGTCGTGCACTTTCCGCTTCTAGTAGTAATGGACAAACAATGACTATCATTCTTCTGATTCTTGACAGTATTGCTTGGAAGGGTACCTGATTGACGCTGGTTCAATGCCACCGATATCTGCCCAAACTACTGCTCCAACTGTTTAATGGCAGTCAAATGAGGTTCTACTTTTTGACTTATTCCTGAAATGTTTGACCTAATCTCTTTCAAGTAACTCTCCTGACTCTCTGATCCTTTAACCAGTTTATTGAGAAGGGCTTCCATTCTTGAATTTCCATAGTTAGCATCGCGGTTCCCTGGTGGAACATATGCGCCACTCTTCTATTTATAATGATCTTTTTGCCTCCAATCACTGCCATGATCTAGTTCTCTGTCTCTATATCCTGGCTTGTTATGATTGTCTCTATAGTAGTTTCGACCTTGATTCCCTTGCCTTGAGTTCCAAGAGTCTTGATTAGACCTTGACCCTTAGCTCGAAAAACCGTCACCTCTCGATCCAAGTACTTATCCTCATCATTAGATTAATAATCATCATGCCTAGGTGTTTTGCCTTGTGCACCTACGGCATGTACCTTTACAGCACCTCCAGCCACAATTTGTTTGGCTAGCAAGCCAATTTCTGTCCTCAACTATACGACCTCTTGAGTTATAGATTCATCCAAAGCCCATTATGATGTCGAGGCTCCAATAGCATACATACCCGCAGGTATATCTGCCTCCCGAGTAGACCATCCTTGGTTGGTCTTAGTAATATAATCTAAAATCTCTGAAGCTTGTTCCCACCTCAGACTCATAAATGCTCCTCCAGTGATAGTATTTACAATAGCCTTTGTACTGGCTTTCAAAGCCCTGTAGAAGATTTCAGGTAAACTTTTACCACTCATCCTATGATTTGGAACATTCTGCAGCTTCTTCTTAAACCTTAGCCTTGTCTCATAAAGTGCTTCAGAATGTAGTTGCCTGAAGTTGTAAATCTCATCCTTCAACTGTAGCATCTTGGAGGGTGGGAAAAATCTCTCCAAAAATTGATTTCTCAACTCTTGCCAAGTAGTGATTGAACCTCGTGGTAACTCGGCCAACCACAAAGTTGCTTCTCCTGTTAGAGAGAATGGAAACAATCTCAAACGAATAGCCTCTTGGTCAACTCCAGGCAAATTATATGAAGTGAAGACCCCACAAAGTTCATCACATACATGTTCGGATCATCTGTAGGAAGACCGGCGAACACATCTTTCAAGTTTAGCAGGTGGATCATGTCACTTGTAATGTCAAACTTAGTGCCCTGAGGTAACTCAGGTGGAATAATAGCACCAGTCTCAATCAGCTCAAAATAAGCCACATCCTCTTCTTTGAGATCATCATAAACCGGCACATATGGTCTTTGAAGAGGTTGATGTACCCTCACTCTTCTTTATCTCTCTTTAAGTGCAACGATACATTGTGCTGCTTTTTGCATTCCTTGATGATCTCTATCCACTTGTCTAAGAGCTGCTTGCCTTATATTTTCCTCAGTCGTCAATCGAGCAGTGATTTGTTCCGCAGTTTCATGACCAACTGACTGAATTGGCTGGTTATGAATACCTCCCGCGACTGCGGGATTCTGAACTTCGTAGGTATTCACCATTCTTCGATTTGCTCTAAGTGTTCATTCTATCTCAGTATCAAGTGGAATCAAGGGATTGCCTCCAGAAAAGTACAGAAAAATAAAACCAATCAACTCCAACAAGCAAACTAATCAACTCAGTAACCGTATTCCCCGGCAACGGCTCCAAAATTTGATGTCGCCCAAAATATACCTCTAGAAAATTATAACACAATAGATGTATCAAATATAGAATCCAATTGGGTTGGGTTCGATCCCACAAGGAATAAGACGAAAGTCTGTCGAATGCTAGTCTGAGTAATTAGCAAGTAAGTAAAACTGGGGGGTTTTACAAGCAAGTATTAACAATAATGATTGTTGATTTTTGGATTTGTAATCATTATGAGAAATACACTAGGACTGTGATCCCCAATGATTCCTTAACTCCACCGATTAATTATACTGGCAAAATTATCCCGCTACATTGCATGAAAAATCTAACAAGATATGTTCATCTAAATGTATCTTGACCTTGATTAGATGAATTTCACTCTTCTCCTCTCGGTCTCCGAGTGTCGCACTTCAAACCCTTATCCTGGATCTCAGATAACTATCCTTGTTATGGCTCAAGTTATTAGATGAAGATTGATAGCTTTAAATCTCTGTTGTTATTTCCTTTTCCCAATCTCTACCTCTCTCTCGAGCAAGTCTAGAATACAGGCGAGTTTTTAACGTTTTCAACCATTAGAAGATCAATTATAATGAAGGTAATAACAATACATGCATTCACAACGGTTCAAAATTGCTTTGCACTTAATTCATTTCGTTAATTCCTCATGGTTCACACAACCCTGGTTGATGGGTTTAGCTACTCATGATTGCAAGAACACAAGAAGAATTCAATGATGAAAACATAATTGTTAACTCAAAATAAGAAGAAAACTTTGAAATCTTACTATGAATAAAAACCCTAGAATCGAAGTTCCAAGATTACAAAATCAATAATGTATTTATAAACTCAAAATAATAAAAATATATCTCAAAACAATGTAATGACCAACCCCTAAACATAGGACAATATAGGGGTATTTATAGATATAAGATGAATCCTATCCTAAACAAAACAGAAAAATAGAGTCGGTACTTTTCCATGGTACCGTGACTTGGTTTCGTGAAACAAAGTCACGCCAAGTAGGTCCGGCCATGGTAATCAGGCCACTTCATAAACTTTAAAGAGTTGACTCACGACATCGACCTACGTCACGTAGGTCGACTCACGTGACGTGGGTCCTGTCGTGAGTCACTCTTCTAGTATAGACTTGGCTCTTTCGTATTCAAATACTTCATTCTAGTGCATGATTCTTCCTTTTTGTCCATTTTGCATCTAAAAACCTATTCTCCTGCAATATAAAATAGAAAACACATCATACCAACCAAACATACCCAAGTTATTGCATATTTTCTTTGTTTTAAACATCAAAAGAGCCATGAAAACATGGCACTTCAATAGACTTGGAAGTTGAGGTCCAAGCTAAGAGCAATGAATTAGTGAAGGTTTAATGGAAGCATCGTTCGATTGAGGAAGCTATACAAGAGACAGAGTAAGATATGCGGAGTAGATATCCCCAACTTTCTGACAGTTCAGGTACCTTTCTTACTCTTGTATTCATAGATGAACTTGTATCTTAGTGGTTAATAATATAACAATCCTCATATTGATATTTGGATTTTTATGCATTTAGATCGTTTTAGCCCTCTCTATAGTTGTATTTTGGTATTTTCCATCTGTGAAAGTGGGTGATACGGTTCCCGAGGTGGTTGGTTTGATTTATATAAGTTTTTTCATTTTAGAAGGTCTTGAAGTTGATAGAGTTGACTTTGGTCAACATTTGGTAACTTTGACATCGCATGACTATTTTGTCGATTCTTGTTAGCTTTTAAATGCCATTTTTGGGTTAGTTGAGTTGTTGGTTTGGGTCCCGATGTGTTCGGTTGTATTTTGAGTCATTGGTAGGAAATTAGGAAAGTTAAGGCTTAGAGTTGACTTCAGCCAACATCTATTAATGACGACCTTCATTGGTAATCCGATTATTCTATTGAGTCCGAAATATCGATTTTAGTCTAGTAGCATGATTGATTTGTGTTCACGGGGTTTCGAACGCATTTTGAGGGTCCATTTGGAGAATTTAGGTTCAGTTTGATTTGTTGTCAGATGGTGCAAGCTGATCTTTATGTGCGTTCGCAATCTCCCTATCGTGATCGTAGAGAGCAATCTGTTTGCTACATTGCGATTGCATAGGGTTGCTTATGTTCGCGAAGCTTAAAGGGTTGCGGGTCAGAGTCTGGAGCATTGCTTCATTGCATTCGTAATATGGGTTTCGTGATTATGATGGGTCAGGCTGGGTTAGTCTTACAATCGCGATGGACCCACCGCGTTCATGATGAAGGATCACCTGGACAGATTTAAATCATTTATTTTCGATCCAAAAACTTATAATTTGATTTTTGATGTTTTGAAACTCATTTTGGGGAGAATCAAAAGGAGATTTTTGAGATTTCTTCAATGAGTAAGTTTCCTATACTATTTTTATACATTCCCCAATGATTATTTCATGCTTTCATTTTAAATCTTAGTTTTTCAACTTGAAATTTTAAGGTTTTTCAGGTAAAGTTAAGAAATGCTATGGGCCTTTTGCCAAATTATGATATACGAGCTTAAAGCTATTTCATGATATTTTTAGTGTAATGGTTAGCATAGAGAAGGCATAAATTTTCATAAGGAACGCTTGAAACTATCTTTGCCGACGTAGGTTAAGGATCATACCATTGGTTCGGGCAAATCCTCGATGTACCTCTAGCAATGGCTTATTATAGATCCATAAAACATGTATGTATACCCCATATCTGACAAGGTATGAGGTGGCTTAGCTGAACGGGCTGAGATCCGACTCCATGAGCTCCAATGGTGGTTATATTCAGATAACCACCATTCTTATGAATAATCTAGGGATGGTGGAAGTTGCTCATATACTAAGAGAGGAGAACAAGATGGCAATTTTTTTTCTTTTCAGGTACAAGTTATATTATTTATCCTAATTTTCAGGTGGTGTCAACAGTAGGAAAATTAATAATTAACATGGACAAGAGACAAATACCAAACTTGCGCGTTATGAAATGTCCAAACAAAGATTTTACACTCAGGACAACAATAAGCTGATGACAACAATCAACAACGGATGGAACCAAACACAAGCAGTTAAAGGTAAACAAGTGAAAAAGTAGCATACCAACAGATTTTGCAACTTAAAGTCATCTGATGAATCTTGTCCCTAAATAGTAGTATTAGCTTCCATAGGAGCTCAACCTATTAAACGATGAGATCTATTAGATTATGTGACTTTACAAGAGGAGCTTTAAGGATCTGGAAAAGTTGAGTTTACCAACGACTGTGAACTATATGGTTGATAGAAACATAGCTGAAAGAGTCTTCGATGAGCTAGATTCATGTCGCTTGTGAGAATTTTGAGTGCCTCGTATGACATCTACAGGAGCTTGCTATATTTTCAACCATGGACTAACAGTCAGAGGTGGATTTGCCAACCTGTCCTTTCTATGTCATGACTTCACCTGATTTTTGTTGGATTTTCACTGGCAAGGCCAGATTGAAGATGTTGATTAGTGTGGATAGGCGACTTTCCCTTTACCTTTACTTTCCTTTTTCCTCTTCTAGATTTTCTCTTTCTTTTTTAGATTAGTTAGTCGATTTTTTTGCTTTTGCTTTGGATTTTTTGGGTTTGGGCCTAAACCCATTGTTGTATAGTTTTTGATTTAATAAATGGCAATTTCAGGCCCCTTTGAATTAGAAAAAAATTATGAAAGATGATTTTTGGCTAAGGACAACTTCATGATTTTAAAGCTTTTGACTTTACTTTATGTTTTACTTATAGTCATCAGTTATACAGTCT
Organism: Capsicum rhomboideum; assembly: GCA_031232105.1. NCBI lineage: Eukaryota > Viridiplantae > Streptophyta > Magnoliopsida > Solanales > Solanaceae > Capsicum > Capsicum rhomboideum. The sequence goes on along the minus strand of CP124719.1, from coordinate 105,378,226 downwards.
ATCTTATGATTCAGATATTCAAACTATCTTATGATTCAGTTATACATTTTATCTTATGATTAAGATATTCAGTCTATCTCATGATGCAGTTATATCATGATCTTATTATACATTTTGCTTCATGTCTCAGCTATACAACTATATCAAAAAGTAGTCATTCCTTTATGTCATGTTTCATTCAGCTATATTACATATAGTACATTTCATGCACTTATGCTCTTTTAGCACTGCATTTTTTAATGATGTAGACTCAGGTATCCAGGCACATGATTAGACGCTATGCTAGACTCCTCACCCATAGTTAATCGTGAGCCCCTCCTTACTTCCAGGAGGCTTAATCTGCAGTTTAGTAGCTTTACTTTTAGTTTGTTAAAAGTATACCCGAGGCTTTATCTCAGTAATTAGCATTCAAACATGATTAGAGGCTTTATAGATAGACAACCAGCCAATCAGTTATGACATGTTTTAAGATTCATTTTTGACTCTTAAGTCATATTTTAACATGTTTCCCTTTTCGTTAAAAGATTTATTTGATGATTTGTAAGCTTTTGGAACTCAAAATGATATTTTGAAAAGTAGACCGAGGTTGATTTCGGTCTGTTATTAATCCACTCATACTACTATTTACTTTGGTTAATGTAGATTCCGATCTTTTCTAAATTATTATGATGATTTAGTCCCGAACTTGATCTCGGGCAATGGATTTATAGAGTTACACTATTTTAATCACAATTCGAGTCCGCAAACTTATTATATTTATATCTCTTTTCGGTACTTGACGAAGTAGATAGATTATGATAATTATTGGAAATCCTGGTTAGGTACCAGGCAGTGTATATGGATATCCCAAAACCCCTAGGGGCTCCTTCATCCGAGAGCCATCGTACCAGAGAAGAATGGTCGCTGTAGGTCCTGCCTTTGCTAGCTCCGGAGCTGGAGGAGGTGTATACACTTAGTACTTTATGGTACTTAGATCAGATATGGTAATTATGGATATATTGCATTCATTCATTTACATGCATCGCCTATCACCAGTATGATTGTTTGGTGTCTGTATCTATCAGTCTTATGGGGGCTGTATAGATACAGGTTATGGTTGTTGTTTGATGAGTGCTTCCATGAACCTTTCGGTCTTATGGGGGTTCGGTTAGGTATTTGTATGTCCGGACTAGCCGGTTACTTTATTATTGGTTATTATGATTAGTTCGTGGCAGGATGAGTATGGGTTAGTACTCGAGATTGACGGTACGTTTCTAATTCCCTTTTTTATTATGGTAAATTATATTGTTGATAAATCACCTCATGATCAGTCACCCTTTAGTTAGAGGTTTGAGTACGCTAGCATTAGCTCCCTTACTTGGCCATGATCCTCAAGATGTTAGGTAGGCTTCCTCAGGCTATTGCCTTGAGTTTAGTCCTACACGTATATATATATATATATATATATATATATATATATATATATATATATATATATATATAGAGAGAGAGAGAGAGAGAGAGAGAGAGAGAGAGAGAGAGATGGCATTACCATATATCCCTTTCTTTTCTTATCTATTCATATTGTATATGTATCCTTTGGCCTTTTATACTACTATATATCCTTCTTCCACCCTTTATTTTTTATACGGTATTGAGCCTTAGATCCTGGTTACTGTTAGAAAAGGATAGTTTATCATTATGGCTCTGTTAACATTAATATGCCTAGTTCCTTGTATAGTTGCATGTAGTTACATTCACGCCTTACATGTCATTTTATGCTTACATTATTTCTAGAGATCAGTTGGTTGATGCCTACTGAGTACCACGTGTTTGATACTCATATTACACTTCTGCAGCCTGCAGATCATAGTACAAGTTATCGCCGTTGATGTGTGTACCGTACGGAGCAACTATGGATCAGAGATTTGGGGTGACCTCCTGGCGTTTTGGAGTATCCCTACTCTCCCTCTTATTGTTAGACTATTCTCTATGTTGTATCAGAGACGACTTGTATATATACTTTTCCTGTATTTCACTTGTACTCCTGTTGTATTAGAAGCTCTTGTACTGGCTCCACCAGGTTTTGGGACTATATTGGTCTTTTTATTATATTTATTCTGTGGTTTTTCTTTATATCTCTTGGTAGTTCGTTACTAGTCGTTCGGGACTACGGGTTGGCTTACCTACTAGTGAATTATAGTAGGTATCATCATGATCTAAGAAATTGGGTTGTAACAATTAGAGACATAACTCTTTCATGAATGAACCTTTGTACCAAAAGTTTTTAAAGAAAGGAGAAGTAATCCAAGCTAATCCAGAGGGTATGTCAGACTGCCAACCCTAAGGGAGGGCAGATCAGGTAAAAATAAATCAAAATAATACCATAATACTCCTATTACTAGAAATAAATAAAAATCTAGAAAGACTTTTTAAAGAAAAGGTACATCCACCCCAACTTAGAAAATTTTAATAAAAAGGAAAGTGACCACTTAATGTATACAAATAGCTAGGGACAAACATCCATTAGATTTACTGACTATAATTGTACAAACCAAAAAGAGTTAGATGAAAAATTAGAAGAAACAACAGAGTTCATGAACATAGAACTCATACCAGAAGAAGAATTCGGGGTAGATATAGCTATAATAAAAGCAAAAACCATGTACGAGAAAAATAACAGGAAAATATTTAGAAGTAAAGAATGTAAGAAAGGAAGTTTAGAAATAACCCAAGTAAAAGAACATTTAAAAAAATGTGAGTTAAGAGCAGATAATTACAGATACAGAAGAATTTGGTCTTTAAAATATAGTGATAAGGAAACAACAATAAGTACTGAAGAAGAAGATACAGCTCAGAGCATTCAAGAATTTATGGAATCTACATCAACTAGTTCAAGCCCCTTCTAAAAACCGACACCAATGCACACAGTAGATACGAATACAGGAAATGTACCAAGACACAGAGTGTTTAGAATAAATCAAGAAATACAAATAGAAAATGTAAAATCAATAGAAAAAAGAATGCCCATAGAAGAACCCATTAGACTCCAAGAAGGAGGAAGTAAGGGTAATGCAGTACATAATCAGCACATGATCCATAATCATGGAATGCAGTAATCGATGTGGAAAGATATATGTTGCTCTCTTTTTCGCTCTCTTTTTTCTCGCTCTATCTTCAATCGTTCTAAATGGTAGTATTTATAGCCTTCTGCGGACTTCAAAGATGTACCAAAAATGGATAAGAAGGGTGTGCATTCCCCAATGAATGCAAATAAATTCACTACATCAAATGTAGATGTAGCTAGTCCAACTCAAACGGTAGCTGGTAAAGACATATCAAATCCGTTTATGGATGGCACTTTGCCCAAAAGTATTAGACAACTCTCAGCAAGTTTCGATAACGAAGGTCCTTCCCGATAGAGGAGACCCATACAAAAGCGGATAATAATAAAAGAATTTTATTCAAAGAAAAAGAAAGAAGACAAGAAAATAATAGAAAAAATGATAAGAAATACACTCAGAAAATTACTTAAAATGGTTTAAATAAATATAAAGATTTAAATATAAAAAAGGATTTATGGTTTAATATAAAATGGTTTAAATATAAACATAAAGATCTAAATATAAAAAAAGATTTATGGTTTCGATATAATCAAAGGTTGTGTCTATTAATGTTATAAAATCCTACTCGGTACTCCCTCTCTTGAAACCAACCATTTTGTTGAGTAAAATATTTTAACCAGATCATTATATATCTCTCCAATAATTATTTTTTTTATAGGATTTATAGGACCCAATCTATGAGACAACATAGAATATCTAGATATATTCAACATTTCTATAACATAATTATATTTAGACAAAAAGCTATAAAAGAGTTAATATTATTCAAAAAAGTATTAGAAGAACGATTAAAAAGGATAGACACGAAATACAAAGTAGAATTAAAATTACAAATACCTAAAGTAATTCAAATAAAGAATTTTATACTTTGGGAAATACACAACTGCGCATACGAAATCAATATACAAAATAATCATCTTAGTAGCCTATTTAAAAAATTAAAAATATACCTTTAGGATGACATGAAAAACCACCCTTTCACTAGACAAATTATTATTAGATACTGGTATATAAAAAGGAATAAAAGGCATTTAAAAGAGCTAAGAGAAGACAAACAAAAATTACTAAGATTAAAAATAGCAACAGAAGAGTTATTGCAAAATCAAAGAATTCTGACAGGACTAAGAGATTTACTTACTAACAGAGTGCTGCTAGCCATTAGTTGGGAGTTACAAGGATTAGACAACCAAATATTTATAGTTGAACAAATAATAGAAAAAGACAAAGTGTGGATATCATTCTAAAATAATACAAAATAGCTTGTTTAAAGGACCTCAAAGTATTTAGACCTAAAAATACAATTGAAGAAAAAGTATAGAACTCTAAAAGATAATTCACTGATTAGGTGTAATTTCACAAAAGGAGGACACATTTTACATACCGAAGACCAACAGCTAAATACTATAACAGATTTAATAATAAATCTAGGAGAAAGAATCCAAAAGAATAATAATAGAGTAATAGAAATTTTAGAAAGTCATGAAGACCTGCAAAATAAACAAACAAAAATCGTAGAAAAAATAGAACAAAATTTTGATTTCTTAAAAACACAACAATTAGAAATAGAAAAGAAAATACTCTTATTAATCAACAAAATTGACCAAAACAAAATTGTTTTGACTGAAGAATTAACAGAAACTAAAGAAATTTCAAAAGGAAATAAGAGACTAAAAACAAACAATAGAACAGATTAGAGACATAACCCTTTTATGAATGAACCTTTGTACCAAAAAATTTTAAAGAAAGGAGAAGTAATCCAAGCTAATCCAGAAGGTTTGTCCGACTACCAACCCCAAGGGAGGGCAGATCAGGTAATAATAAAGCAAAATAATACCATAATACTCTTATTACTAGAAATAAACAAAAATCTAGAAAGACTTTTTAAAGAAAAGGTACATCTACACCAAGATAACAGTATAGATGAATTAATAGAACAATTAAAAAAAGGTAGAAATCACCCCTCAGAAAGAAAATATAAAAATTATCAAAAAACAAAAACCATGGACCTTCTTCCAAGTAGGAGAAGAGAAAAAGTAGACAGACCAAGAACAAGTTTCTAGCAAAACAGACTAGGAAATAATATAATAACCAGAAAAATGAATACATCTAGATAAAACTCTAACCAACAGTTAGATGAGGTAATAAACGTAGATAAAGATATGCAAATATTCCAATAAAATAAATTAAAATTATTAAATCCTAAGATACTATATAACGCAGGAACCTTCTCGAGTAAAGCTCAGTTATATAAATATTATAGAGAAGAACAAATGTGTGTTACAGGTAAGGGTGGCAACGAAATCGGGCAAGCCCATTCCGGTTCGGTTCCGGTAGGCCCGGTTGGTGACCGGTACCGGTACCTACCGGTACACGGACCGGTGCGGAAGGGGGATTTTTGACCGGTTGACCGGTCCGGTTCCGGTCCGATTAACGGCACAATTAAAAAAAAAAAATTAATATTACCGTTTTTTAGCCGTTGGGAGCCGTTAGTGGGGGCCCCAACGGCTAGTTCCAGCCCCCCACCTCATATTTTCCTATAAATACCCACTCTTCCCCCTAATTTTCCCACAAATTCTCAAAAACTCTCTATTACTAATCACTCTCTAATACTCTCTATAATATTGTGTATTTTGTTAATTGAAGGGATTTTTTTTGAAGCAAGCTTCAATTGTCATCTTTCAATTTTGGCTTTTTGGTTATATAAGTCTGCTTTTACGCAGACGTTCGGTACATTCGTTCCAACTTTCATCTGTTTATTTGTTTAATTACTATTAATTTTTCATTATATTTACATTGTTTGTTTTTATATTTTTATATTTCTTTTTTTAATATTAAAATATGGATGTAGGTAAAAAAGGTAGTGGTAAGAAAACATTTATTAGTCAGGTTAAAAAAATATGGGGTAAAAAAGATAAGGGTGCTAGTTGTAGTAGAGGCGGTGGTGGAGGTAGTTCTAAATCGTTGCCACCTATATTTAGAATTAATAACGATGATTTTAATCAGTTTGATGATACTTCTTTTGAACGTCCTTGTGCTATTGATGTTGCTTTCGGTAATGTAGTAGACTATGAGGCCTTAGATAGATGTTTTGATACTTATTTTGAAGACGTAGAGGAAGAGGAAGATGTAGAAGAACAAGAGTTAGAAGATACCCCTACCCCTACTAGTACGGCTACAAAATTACCGGAACAAGATGAAGTAGGAAATTTACCTACGTTTACTAGAGTAGGAAAGAGCGAACGTCCTAAGAGATCATTAGTTTGGAAATTTATGATCCAAAATAAGGAGAAAACTACTACAACTTGCAATAAATGTAAGAGAGTGATCAAACATTTGACTGGGGGATCACATGGTGGGACAGGAATGCTAACTAGACATTTGAGAGCTTGTGTTCCTGAATATGTCCGTCTAGAAGCTATCGCTAGGGCTAAAAAAAAATGGTACACCCTTGCCGATACTAACCAATCTGTCGGAGGTTCTAACATGGTCTAGAATATTTTAGATTATAGTAACCCCGCTGGCCCAAGCACATCACTCACATATAGTCAGGATAGGGATCGTGAAGAATTATCTAAAATGAGTGCGGTTTGTGGTTTGCCTTTTAATTTTGGTGAACATCCCGGTTTTATTCATTATATTCGAATGGTGTATAATCCTGATTTTCGTGGTTTTTCAAGAAATACAATTAAAGCTGATATTTTTAAATATCAACGTGAACATTGTCATTTTCTTCGTTGCTACTTTAATTATTTTGATGGTAAATTATCTATCACTTCTGATATGGGTGTAAGTCCTAATGGTAATGATTATTTTACTGTTACTACTCATTGGATTGATCATGATTGGAACATGCAAAAAAGAATTATAGGTTATAAATATGTTGAAGAGAGGAAAACTGGTAGTTATATTGCTTCTTTGACAGGAGAGATTTTATGTTATTTTGGTCTTTGTGATATGATAATGGGTGTCACATTAGATAATGCTTCTGCTAATTTAAAAGCTATTGAATTTTTAAAATCCAGGCTTTGTCCAATTGATGATGATGCTTTTCATGTTAAGTGTAATGCACATATTTATAATTTAATAGTGATGGATGGTATTAATGTATTTAGTGATTCTTGTGTTAGAATTCGAGGTGCTTGTGCATGGGTTTTTAAAGCTAAAATAAGGTCTAGAATTTGAAAAAACTTGTGCTTTATTTGAAATGCCGTTTAGAAAAATTCCAAAAGAAGTGACTACTAGATGGAATTCTTTATTTGAAATGCTTATTGTTGCTATTGATTATCGTGCGCGTTTACAAATGCTTTATAATAAACATCAATCGCATCGGAGCTTTAAAATCACCGACGAGGATTGGAAAGAATGCGAAGAACTTATTAACTTTCTGAGAACTTTTTATAGTGCTACAACTATTATATCTGGTCAATATTATCCTACTATTTCTTCAGCTTTAGTAAATGTTGGTGTTATTTCATCTGAATTTGTTAAATATAAAGATTGTGAACATTTTAAAGTTGCGGTTTCATATATGATTGAAAAATTTTAAAAATATTTTTTTCCTATTCCTCAAATATTTTTGACTTCTACTTTGTTCACCCCAACGTACAAAGAACATGGTGTTAAAAAAATGATTGAAAAGATTTATAAAAATTTAGAAATTACAAGTGATGAAGTTCCATCTGTTGAATCGTGTAAATATAGTATATTAACTAAAGCTAGACATTTGTATGACATTTATAGAGAGAAGCTACTAAATGATGAACCGTCTGAACCTCCATGTCGTAGGGCTAAATTTAATGATTTTGATGAAATTATGGATGAAGAACTTGGTCTTGATTCTTCTAACAATAATGATTTTGATCAATATATTAATCAGGCACGGGAAAATATTAGGGATGAAAATGGAGATCCTCAACTTTTCACTTGGTGGAAGAACCGGACAGAACAATTTCCATATCTTTCAAGGGTGGTTCGGGATGTGCTAGCTATGCAAGCATCTTCAGTAGCTTCGGAGCAAGCTTTCAGTTCAGGGAGATTTTTCATTGGAGACCATAGATATTCGTTAGCAAAAGATAGTTTGGAAATATCAGTGTTGTTCAGAGATTGGATCAACGCCGAAAGAAGGAATGCTGGACTACCAAATTTATCGCATCAAGCCGAAGTAGAAATAGATGAAGCACTTGGAGATAATAGTGATGATGGCATGGAAGCAATGGATGAAGAAAACCAAATACAAATTCCGGGTCATGTTTCCAAGGAATTGATAGATAAATTACGAAAAGCATACTTTCGAAATTATAGATATTAGTATAATAATCGAGACTTAGTTGAAACAGAACCCTTCCTAGAAGGAGGCTGTGTAGATTAGGTGCTCTTCTAATATTTGTAATACATGTACTTCTTTATTGATTTGAATTAAAATTATAGGCTATTCGCCTTCATTTTCTTTTTAAAGTTATCTTTTATTTAAACTTTAAGAATTAAAAAAAAAAAAAATTAAACTTTAAATTATAAATTTAAATTTAAACTTGAAAATTTAAATTTAAACTTGAAAGTTGAAAATTTACATTTTAACTTTAAAAAAATCAAAGTTTTCAAAGTTGAAAATTTAAACGTAAACTTTAAATTTGAAAATTAAAGTTTTCAAAAAAATATTTTAAAACTTAATAAAATTTGAAAACTAATTTAAATTCAAACAAAAAAACAATTATTAAATTTTTATTTTTATTTTTTTTATTTTGAATTTAAATTAAAAGTTAAAAAAAAAAGAAAAAAAAAATTGGGCGGAACCGGAATCCGGTCCGAAAACCGGACCGGTTCGGACAAAGGGGATTTAACCGGGCTGCCCGATCCAGTAGGCCCGGTTCCGGACCATATCCGGTCACCGTCCACCGGTGACGGTCCGAAAAACACAGACCGACCGGTCCGACAGGCCCGGTCCAGTCCGTTGCCACTCTTAGTTACAGGTAATAATAGTGATAATATAAATTTAATAAGTCAAAGCTCTATAAAAGAGATAAGACGAACAAATATGAATCTAATGCACATGGAATTAATAGTCATAGGTTTAAAAGGACTAACTAGAAAAAAATTTAGGAACCAAAGTTTTAATTACTATCTATGATGATAGATGGCAGATCCAAAGAGATCCATCATAGGACTAACAGAAATAGATATGTCCAATAATGAAGGTATTTTTAATTGTAGCCCAGATTTTATGATAAATTCCTTAGAATTTTGAAAATACATAAAAATAGGAATTCAGACTAAAGGATATGAAGAAATGAATAATGGAAATAATTTGCTAATATGTGTAGGTTTTATAGGAAAAATCGCAAATAATAGTAGTTCAAAGTTCAAACTTAAGGTTGAAGATGTAGAATAATTAATGGGAAATAAAAGCATAAAACTAATGAAACCTTTAAAAATAGACCCAGAAGTATATGCAGGATTAGAATGGAACTTAGAAAATTTTAATAAAAAGGATACACTTAGACCAAGTAACCACTTAATATATAAAAAAAAAAAAAAGCAAAGGACAAACCTCCATTAGATTTATTAACTATAATTGTACAAACCAAAAAGAGTTAGATGAAGAATTAGAAGAAAAAACAGAGTTCATGAACATAGAACTCATACTAGAAGAAGAATTCGGGATAGATATAGCTATAATAAAAGCATAAACCATGTATGAGAAAAACAACAAGAAAATATTTAGATGTAAAGGAGGTAAGAAAGGAAGTTTAGAAATAACCCAAGTAAAAGAACATTTTAAAAAATGTGAGTTAAGAGCAGAATATTACGGATATAGAAGAATTTGGTCTTTAGAAGATAGTGATACGAAAATAACAATAAACACTGAAGAAGAAGAAGAAGAAGAAGAAGAAGAAGAAGAAGATACAAGTCAGAGTATTAAAGAATTTATGGAATCTACATCAACTAGTTCAAACCCCTACCAAAAAATGACACCAATGCACACGGTAGATATGAATACAGGAAATGTACCAAGACACAAAGTGTTTAGAATAAATTCAGAAATACAAATAGAAAATGTAAAACCAATAGGAAAAAGAATGCCCATAGAAGAACCCATTAAACTCCAAAAAGGAGGAAGTAAGGGTAAAATATTAAATATAGCAACACATGATCCACAATCATAGAATGTAGTAATCGATTTATGGAAAGGTATAGTAGCAGACTATATTAAAATATATCAAGAAAAAGATGGGGAGATTATGTATAGGTACATGGATACCTTTTTAGGAGAATAGGCTAAAGGATTATGAGAAGCTTATAAGTCAGAATTTCCACAAGAATTTTAGATGCTAATAGCTATGGGACCTAACTCATATAATTTCACTAATAAAACACACAGCCTAATAACTGGAGAATATTCAAATAGTGGATTATTAGTTGACATTTAGAGCTATTTTGACATTTAGATATTCGCACTATTACGAAAATGAAAATAATGGTCAAAATCGGATTCAATTGTCAACTACCCGAAGGTTCCGGTTGCAGTAAATGTCTCAAAGCTAGACTTGAAGCATGCTTCAAGTGGGAACTGTCTCATCCTTTCTTATAGGTGCCCCAAGTCATTTATGACTTACTAGAACCGACAGTTTGATTACCGGGCAGTTCCTTTGGTTTTTAGAGCTAATTCCCATTTTTGAAATCTTCGCTGTGTAAATTTGGCTACCAGGCCTAAAATTAAGTAAACAACCTCATATACCAATTCTGACAGTTCCATCAGTTTGAAATATCAAATTTAGGCTGGGGGACCCTTGGTCGGAGTTTCGAGACTTTCGAACTCATTTTAGGCTAATGGGTTAAAGTGATGAAATTTTGATTACACCGTTGAGTCCGAAATATTGAATTTGATAGGGTAGCATAGTCGTTTGCGCTCATGAGATTCCGAACGAATCTCGAGGGTGCATCGGAGACTTAGCAAAAACCAAGTAATAGTTGGTGCATGCCTTCAGCTAGTGCAACCGCTTAAGCGGAGGTTGTTTTAGAGACCTGGGCACCACTTTAGTGGCTAGCATTGGTCCCTGATGGTCTACTTAAGCGGAGACCTTACCACTTTAGCGGACATCGCTTAAGAGACTTTTGGTCCGCTTTAGTGGAGGTTCGCCTAATGCCGGGGACCGCTTTAGCGATGGTGGATCCACTTAAGCGAGGACCGCTTTAGCGGTCAAGTAGCCGCTTAAGTGGCACCTGCAATGCATTTAATTCCCTTTTCACCCATTTTTCTCTTATTTTCTCTAAGTGTTGGAGCATTAAAAACCCTAGAAAGAGAGAGAGAGAGAGAGAGAGTGGGGCGATTCTTGGGAGATCAAGGGAGGTAGGAGAGTTCGTCAAAGCCATTTTCCTCGTCTTTATCCTTGTAAGTATTATCTAATTTCTCGATAAATTCTCCATTTTAGGTTTAAATCCCCAATATATTTATGGGTTAATTTTAGATGTTATGGAGCTTGGAATTTACCCCTTTCTTGAGGGTAATTAATCCTTGAGCCTTGAGGGACGTTTTGACGATTTCAAACTTATAATTTCGTAAGCAGGCCCCACGTGGGATTTTCAGCTCAATTTTTTACTCAGAGCATTTATATGCAATATAGGTATCGTTATTCTCATATTAATGCATAGATCATTATTTTGATAGCGTGGCATCATTCGGAGACTTTTCGAAAGGGAAAAGCTCCAATCTAGTGGACTTTCTCGGGCATTCTTCGGCATCCAGGTAGGCTAGGCTTACTTTACTCTTAGATTGAGCTCTATTGTGCTATTAGTATGCTATTATGCTAGATTTGGGTTGGAATTTATGTCTTGGTTGCATATTTAGTGGAGTTTGGAATGTTTAGCCAATTAGAAAGTCGTTTTGGTCGAAAATTGACTTATTCACCGTTCCCTTGAATCTAGTTGTTGACTTAGGGTCTATATAGACATAATAAACACCTCATAAGAGAACTTTGAAGCCCTAGTCTAGTTTTGGGTAGAAATGACCTTGGTATGGACTATTGAGGTTAGTAGCGGGTCCCGTCGGCCCTATATTAGGTCAAGATATCCTAATTATCCTTGTGTAGACCTAATAGGCCTTATTTCATAAGTCTACTCACATTCATAACCCTTAGGTAGATTTGGGCATTATTCTAGTTCGTGGCTAGACTTGGTATTGTACTATTACGTTATAGACCGATTTGAATTCAATATTTACTATTAATTATGATACTGTCTTACCGGTTTGATTTCGGCGTATATGATATGGTTATGAGGTTATGAACCTGGTTCGATTCCAGCACTTTATGGTTCACTTATGCTATTAAGGATCTAGTTCGAGTCCGGTGTTTTATGGTTTAAAGGGACTCACTGTTATGGTATCGATTTTCAGTTACTTTATATTTGTCATGGTCGATAGTTCTCCTCTTGATTGTACCCATTTGTGATTATAGGGGTTCGTTTGGGTTTATCTTCTCTTGTTTTGCTCCTTCTAGGCTTATGGGGCCTAGTTAGGCTATAGATAGCTTGTTTTACATTTCGTTATTGCTTAATCTATATTTATTTCTTATCGATCAGAGCATGTTTTCAGGTATGTCCCTTTTCTTCCTTGACTTAGTTACATTCTCACATTCTATTATGCTTTTGTTATGATTTAGCTCAGTCGGCCGATGATGTCTACTAAGTACCCATTGTTTTGGTACTCATACTGCACTTCTGCATCTTTTTCTGATGCAGATCCGAGTACAAGCTATCATCTTTTATATTCTATCCAGCTTGCTTATAGGATCCGGAGATAGGGTGAGCTTTCATAGCCGAAGGTGATCACCTCTCCTTCCTTTATTTTGGATAGTCTTTATATTCGAGACCATCTATATATTGATACTACTAGTACTTTTATTCTTTTGGTAAGTGGCTCTTGCACCGACCTTACTAGGTCGTGGGATATTTTTTTGCTCTTTCCCTCTTCTATCTATGTGTATGCTTATTTTCTCGGTATTTGCCTTACCTTTCGCCACTTAGCCCATTACTTGTCGTTCTGGGGTATGGTTTGGCTTACCTACTGGCGGGTTATAGTAGGTGCCATCATGACTCTGAAATTGGGTCGTGAAAAATTGGAAGCAGAGTGCCTAGGTTCACAGGTATTGTTGGTACAATAGCAAGTGTCTAGTAGAATCTCGCGGATCAAAACTATGACGTTTGTGTCTTATCTTAGGGAGGCTATAGGACATTCTTAGAATGACTTCCCTTTCTTGATTCATTTTGTGCGTTGAGTCTGTTTTGGTTTCTAAGGTTCTCATTATTTCACTCTTTCACAGATGGCTAGGACGCTAGCTACGACGACCAGTGTAGAAGACCTCAAACCTGCAGCTAAGGCACCCATTCGGGGCCATGGTCGACCCAGAGGTCGCGGCCAGGCTAGGTCTGCAGCCCCATATAGGTTTCAGGATAGGGAGCCTTCACCAGATCCAGTTATTGCTCTCGAGGCAGAGGTTGCTCCACAGGTTCCGCCACCCCAGCCATTGGTAGGCCAGGGGGTAGCCCAGGCTCCATCGGAGTTTATTTCCTTGTCATTGCTCAGAGATGCCTTGGTCCAGTTATTGGGATTAGTCGATAGTGTACCAACTGATGGAGCACAGTCTGTGAATTAGAGTGGTACAGATATAGGGGTGCAGCATGTAGCTGCGGCTACCAGAGTTGAGATTCCTCTAGCACCAGTATCTACTCAGTCGGTAGCCACCCAGCCTGCTATGTCTATTAAGGAGAAGAAGATGTAGGGCAGGTTTTATAGATTGGCTCCACCGAGGTTAACAGGGGCTCCAGGCGAGTATGCATTTGAGATCTTTACTGCATGTGAGGATAGGCTCTGTAATTTGGGCCTAGTTGAGGCTCGAGGGGTTGACTATACCACTTTTCAGTTGCACTTGGCAGTTAGATATTGTTGGAGAGAGGTTATCTTGATTCCATGCTACTGGATCTTCCCCTATGACATGGACTCAGTTCTTCGATGCCTTATTGGGAAAGTATATGCCTCGCAGTCTTTGAGAGCCTGAGAGATCAGCTCACCAGTTTGCAGTAGGGTTCTATGTTGGTGATTGAGTATGAGGCACGATTCCATGAGTTATCCAGACATGCTACAACGATCTTCCCTAGCGAGTATGAGCATATTCGGTGCTTTGTTAGAGGGTTGAGACTTTCTCTTTGCATGGCTACTCAGAGTTTGGTTGCTGCTGGCAGGTCTTTTATTAAGGTTTCTAATCATACCTAGACTATGGAAGAGATACATCACGACGCCCAAGGGGTCAGCAATAACAGACCACGCCATCAGTGCAATTTCAGTGGGAACCATAGAGGCTTACAGTTCAGAGGCAGAGGTTCTCAGGGTAGGTACCCTCCATGTCAATATTATCAGCACCAGGGTCAGTCTAGTAGGCTCGCTCAGGCAGCACTCTAGATTACTGACGGAGATTAGTCTAGCCACAGTGATTATCCTGGCCCGAGCAGTGACCAGTCTTTATAAGGTGCATATTCTTGGTGTTCTATCCGAGGTGGCTATTCTGGGTTAGCCGGATCTACTATTCTGAGTGGAGTGTTCGGGCCTTGTTATAGTTGTGGAGTTGTTGGACATTTCTCCAGAGAGTGTCCCCAGTGTGGGATGATTCAGCCTGCAGTGGAGAGTGTTCAGCTGATCAGATCTGTGTTGCCTCCAGCTAGAGGTGGTGTTCAGGGTCGCAGGGGTGGTCCCCAGGGTTCTCGAAGAGGTTCTCAATTAGGTAGGATAGGTGGTAGGTCAGACACCCAGCCAGGTGGCGGGCGAGGTCATTTATATGTTGTACCTGGTAGGCCAAAGGTAGAGTCTTTAGATGTTGTTATTATCAGTACGATCTCAGTATGTTATCAGCTAGCTACAGATTTTGTTTGATCCGGGATCCACTTATTCATATGTTTCTACTTATTATGCACCATGGTTAGAGTTGTCTTGGGAGCTTTTATCTGGTCCCTCGCTTGATTCTGTTCCTATTGTCCATGAGTTTTTTGATGTTTTCCCTATCAACCTGTCTGGCCTTCCCATTGAACGTGATACTGAGTTTGCTATTAATCTTGAGCTGGGAACCCGACCTATTTCTATGGCTCCTGCTGAGCTTAAGGAGCTGAATTCTCAGCTTCAGGATTTTCTGGGTAAGGGTTTTATTAGGCCGAGTGTATCACCTTGGGTTGTTTCTGTCTTGTTCGTAAAGAAAAATGATGGCTCTATGTATATGTGTATTGACTACAAGCAGCTGAATAAGGTGACCATGAAGAATAAGTATCCTATGCCTCGTATTGATGATTTATTTGGCCAGCTTCAGGGTGCAGCAGTGTTCTCTAAGATTGAATTGAGATTCGGTTACCATCAGCTGAGGATTCAGGCTGCGGACATCTCTAAGACATCCTTAAGGACTCGATATGGCCATTATGAGTTCTTGGTGATGTCTTTTGGGTTGACCAATAAATACCCCAACTCTTTTGCGGAAAAAATGACTAAGACTTATTTTGAATTCAAAAACTTAAAGAAATTTCCAAATTCAATATAAAAATAAGAGTCGACACTTAATTTTTTTAGGAAAAACTAAGAAAACCTTTTAAAATTTTTCTAAAGAGTTAAAACAGAAAAATCTTTAAAAAAATAGAAATCCAGATAAGGGTTCAAATTAATACTCTTGGAAGGGTTTAAGGCACCAAGAGTATCCGCTAACTTGCGGTTATCCGGACTATTTGAAAACGACTTTATTTGACTAACTTAGGAAAATCATTGATTCATGTAAGAGAATTAACAAATTAAAAGAGAATAATTTGATGAATGAATTAATCGAGAGACAACTAGTTTGAGAAAATAGGTTTTGGTACTAGCCAAGGAGTTTAACTAAGTCAGAAGAAATTCTAAGTTAGTAACACATAAATACAATATCAAACAAAAAAAGAAAATAGAGAGATCTCGGGCTTTGGCCAAAATCAAGAGAATTGAAATCATAGGCCCCTTTCCAGTTTCTGTTCGCCTGGACTGGATTTGGGCCCATTTTCTTCTTTCCTTCCACCTGTCCTAAACTATTGATTGGGCTTTTGTGGCCCATTATACCTGTATTAATACATATAGGGCTTTTGGCCCATGAAATATAAATTTTCAAGACTTTAGCAAGTCTAAACACTGGGAAGCATCCTATCAGTGGGCTTTGGCCCACTTTCTTTTCTTCTTCCACTCGTACGTAGCTTCAAGTCCCCTTCATTTTTTGCATTTGTATATCGCGTATACATCTTGTATACCACTATGTGTTCCTTTTGAAAATCAGTCCACTTTGGGACTTTAGCATGAGATCTTGACTCGAGGAGATGGGCCTCATTGACCCATTAGGAAATGTGAAAGGTAAAGAGTCCATTTGGACTCCAAAACAGATCACATGCAAAGGAAAAAAACAATGGAAATTAGTGCATGCTCTAAATTGGTAACCGATGATTTAATAAGCCATAGTAACATGAAGGCATGTCCAAACACAAAGGGAGGAAGAATTAGTAGGTTCATAGTATTTGAAATTACATGCAGTGATTTGGAAACTTACACTATTAAAAGTGCAAAGCAATACTAGAGATTTCAACAAACGACAATGAATCTCAAGAAGGAAAAAGAATAATCATAAGAAAAGAAAGCAAACATAGGCATGTTAACACTTCTTGTAAGCTAAAAGGAAATATTCGGGTCATGTTTTTTAACTAAGACAAGCAAGATTGTACAACGTGGGTGTTAACAGTGTGTGAAAGAATAAAACAGAAGAAAACTGATTTTACGAGGATCAAGGAATTGGAAACAATTTTTTACACTTTCAACCAAAACAGAACCAAGAATAGCTTGAGAAAATTAGCGTCAACGCCGAAGAAACGACACGTAAGAAAACGAGAAACAATTTCAAACACCACTCAAAAAAGGGATACAGTCAACGAATTCTAAACTTTTACACAAAAAGAGCATGATTGATAGACTCCAACAGAGACACTATAATGACATACCATTCTCATCCTCATCCCCTCCTTGACAATTTCAAAATAAATTTCTGAAAGATCAAGAGGATCCTTGAGGATTCATAGGAATAGTGACTTTCTATGGACACATACCTACCATTTCCATTGATGTTGAGGGTCAAGGAAAATCTAAGTGTCATCCTTATTAGACAAAAACGGTGAACACGGAGGAAAACCATAAAAGAGAAAGGCACAATATCATACTATAACAGTACACTAAGAACAAAGGAGAGAAAGATTTACCTAAACATTCAAATGACCCACAACAAGTAAAATTTAGGCCTATACAGTAGGTTAACAACTGCGGTAGAGAACTAAGACGACAATTAGAACTACGACAAGCAAAGTACTATACTAAAGTTGTGGCAAAAGAGACCCTTTCTCAAAACAGTGAATTGGAAGAAAAAAACTAAGACAATAAATACTTGATTAAAAAGAAAAAGAAACAACTGATCGGACTATAACCAAAAATGAAAACTAAGAAAAAGAACAGTAGATTGGAAGCTGAAAATTTTGGAACAGTGAACTTAAAAATTTTTGAACAGGAATCATGAAGCCAAACTGTACACCAAATAGAGAGGCTAGAGTAAAAAGCATTAATGGGAAACTATGGGTTAGACTATTGCAAACATCCTTTAAGTGAGAAAAAAAAGAAGCGGTGATTTGAAGTTAACAAACAATGTAAAAAATGAACCAGTAGATTTAAGGAAAGAAGAACTAAAGTGAGGCGTACGCGGTAAAAGATATTTGGCTATAAAATAACGACGACTCAAAAACCACTTAGAAACAGAAGCTGAAAACTGATCCAGCCAAGCTATAAACCTTTCTTTTTAAGAATTAAAGTAGCAAAGACGAAGTCAAAATAGTGAACCAAGAAGCAAATCACCAAATAGTAAGCTTAAGACCAAGGTGAGAATATTAACTTAAAACCATAGTCAAATCGCAACAGACAAACAGATTCGAAACAAGGCAGTAGAAATCAATAAAACCAAAGACATGAGATAGAAAATAAAAATAAAAATCCAAACTTTACAATAATCAGATTTAATAAAGGTCCAAAATTTAAAATAGGAGCAACACTAGGCTAAAACAATATGCGAAAGACAACTAAACAAGAAAACATTTGACTAGCCAAAGAATATCGGCAATCGAACTACGAAAGTAAAGATTTGGTAGCTATCCCACGACCTTAAAACATCAAGAATTGGACTGCAAAATTGAGAGATGACAACACGCTTATCGCAAAACCTATGGCTTTCAAAGCCTCTACAGCCCAGCTAAAGAAAACTAAATTACTACTACGAACACTGTATCGAAGAGGAAAGGAAAAAGCCGAAGGTTTACCTTTTTCGGAGCAGCAAAATGGAACTCGAGATATCACCGGAATCTTCTTATCACCACCGGAAAAACACCACTAGAAATTTTAAACTTAGGGAAAATTCTTTCAAAATTTCCCTTTTGCTCGAAAACTCCTTAAAAGATTTTCAAGACTTTTGCTTAGGAGTTTTTCACTCTCCAAGGCTTGGGTTTTCATCTCTCAACAGTGAGAGTATATATAGAAAGAGGTGAGGGTAGATTTCTTAACCTCAACCGATGTGGGATAAGGATTTTGAGGGTGTTTTCGGTATATTTGCTAAGAGAATTCAAATTTCAGATAAGGATAAAATCACAATGAGCTGGAATAGTATGAATTTTGCCACCTAGGGCAAAATTCTAGAAGCTTCGAGGTTGATTTCGTACCAAAACGCATTGGTCATGTGATAGCGTACGAATTCGATGAGAGGGGAGAGAGGATTTGAGCGGAAAGAGGGGTTTGGCTAAGGCTTCACCGATTTTGGGTTGGATTTGGGCAGATTTTGGGTTGCCGGTGTTGCCGTCGGGTTGGGGCGGTGTTTGATGGTTGTTGTCGTTGATATTGTGTTGTTGCTGCTACTGTTTGGTTGAAGAAGAGGAGTTATAAGGTGTGAGATATTGGGTCTGGTCGGTGACTGGTATGGGCCTGGGTAGCTGAAATGGTTGGGCTGGGGTAGTTCTCTAGTGTTGTGAGTTGAGTTTTAAAATATGGGAAGGGTAGAAATTAATTAGGGTAGGGTAGGAATTAATTAGGTTTAGGCTATTTAGAAAATGGCCAATTGATTAACACTTAGTCAATTTCATTAAATTTAGGCCAAGTTAAAAGTCAATTGGCCAATTGCATCGCAATTATGGCCAATTTAATTTCAATTATGACCAAATTTAATAAACCTGGCTAAATTAAATCAAAATCCGATACGAATTGCCAAATGATTTAATCCTGAGCTTCTTGGTTTAACAAAATCAAATAAATATTTCCCCAAATAAATTATTTTAAGAACAAATTTTATCTAAATCAAGACTTTTGAATTAATTCCCACTAGTTCTTGATAAAAATCAATCTTTGATAAAATAATTATTTAAGTGACAAAATTATACGATCTCGTATCCATGAATACCAAAATATATAATTCGTCACTTAAATGACAAAAACTAACCCAAATAAATATTTTAGAGAGTATTTATCCGAATAAAACAAATATTTTGATTTTATTTAAAATCGAAGAAACCCAGGATTAAATTTAGTCGGGGAGGGAAAAAATTAGGTGTCAACAACTGCCCCCTCCCTTTGGGTAGGGTGGATGCATGTAACCCTGGGCAAAGGGAGTTTGACGTTCCTAATTCTGACCGACCCCAAATTTATTTCTTGAAAAGGGTTGGTTTTCGCCTGAATTTTAAGGAGTTATGGCCGGACCCCGATATCGGGTTTCCTACATATCTCAGGTTATATGAGAATTCAGGCAACTTGTAGTTCATGACGCTTGATTTTTAAGCACGATTTTGAAAGAATTCACAAGCTATTCCGATTTTGGATTTTTGGTAAAACCAGAACGCTGGGGAATAAGAGGATATTGGGGGGAGTTGGAATGCAGTCGAGTTTTCAACAAGGGCACAGCCTACATATCCCCGAGGTTCAGGAAATCAGACTGCTTGTAGTTCGACTCAATCAATAGAAAAGATAGTCTTTTATTTTAGACAATCTTTGGCTCGGGTTGAGTGACAAGTGATTTGAGCTATGGAAAATAGGCTTGTAACCTCGTAACCACGAATGTGGTATCCTTCACATCCATAGGCAAGACTTTACCAGGATATAGCTTCCAAAATTCTGAGTGTGATGTCACTCGAATTTGAAGGAAGAAAAAGGTTACCTCCGATATGAATTTAAAAATATCCCAGAAGTGAATACTGAAACTAAATATCCCAAAATACCCACATGCCTTCTGATAGGGGTGTGGTTTGATGGTGGTGGAAATCATCCTTTAGCTCGCGTCCAAAGAGTTTGACGTCCCTCTCTGGACTACGTCCCGGTTTGCTGCTAAGAAAAAGTTTTACGTTGTGCTGCGTCCTTTTTGTAGTTGTCAGCACCTGTGGTTTTGGTTTGAGGTTTTCATCCTTTCGGATGCTCTAGACAATATCTCAAACAAAATTGTTAGTGATAAACATAATTCACGAAGGGGTATATAGCCTCTTACCATATCTCCACGTGAGTTGTTATCTGAAAAGTGATGCCGTCCTCTCATATACCTACTTTGGAGAACAACAATTCTTTGCGATAATAGATACAACAACCCTCTTGGTTGTTGAATAAACGACTTTTTGGCAATTTAAATATCTTCTGGACACCAACGAAACTTTGTGTAGAACGGTCCCTGCAACCGCGTAATTTTATGTTGATGCGGCAACCCTTTTGGTCACCTATGATGCCTCTTACATTTGAGACGATAACCTTTTCAGCTATCAGTGATGATCTTGTGCATACAATCTCGGGTAAGCCCTGTACATCTTCCGTACCGATACGACTTATAGATATCCCTTGAATTTTCAATCATTAGGTCATCACGCATATTATCCGATGATGGATACAAGATGACTTACAGATGTCTCTTGAGTTGACGGTTTTCTAGGTGATCCTGCACATTATCCGACCTTGGATAAGAGATGGCTTATAGATATCCCTCAAATTGTCAGCCTTTCGTTAATCCAACATATTATCCGACCTTGGATACGATGTGGCTTATAGATATTTCTTAAATTATTGGTCTTCGGGTAATCCTGCACATAATCAATCTTGGATATGGCGCGACTTATAGAGAACCCTCGGATTGTCAATTTTGGTAATCTTGCACATCAACCGATAAGGATTTAGTTGTGGCTTACAGATAACCTTCAAGCTGTCAATTTTTGGAGTAATCTCGCATACTATCCGATTAGGATGTTGTTGCGACTTATGGATGACCCATTGACTATCCACTCTCAGATAATATTGTACACTATCTTGTCTCGAATATTGTGACTTACAGATGACTTTCAGATTGTCAATTTTTAGGAAGTCCAGTTTGTCGTCCGTCTTTGGATAACGACTTAAGGACGTCCCTTTGGATCGTGTACTTCTTCAACTTCGATATGTTGATACAAATATGCTGAGATATCCTCGACGTTGGGTTACATCCCCTCTTGCGTGTCAACAGATATATAAAATAATGAGATATCCTCAACGCCAGATTATGTTATCTTCGCGTGGTCAACGAATATAGGTGCTCCAAAGCATCTTCCAAAACTAGACTCTATTGTCTTGCATGGTGAGCGCTTATGGAGACTTGTTTGAATGAGATGATGGCCCTCTCGGCATGTCCCTCTCAGCAATGGAATGGAATGGCCCTCTCGGCATGGCCCTCTCGGTAATGGAATGAAATAAAATGGCCCTCTCAGCATGGCTCTCTCGATAATGGAATGAAATAAAATGGCCCTCTCGGCAATGGAATGAAATGAAATGGCCCTCTCGGCATGGCCCTCTAGGAATAGAATGGAATGTCCTGCAATGAGCTAAGATGACATATAATGAAACACAATTAAATGTTATGTGACACAATATGATGGGATGCAACATGATACAATGGAATGCAATGCCATATGGTGCGATGGAATACAATGCGATATGATATGATGTAATATGATGCAATGGAATGTGATGGGATGTAATATGATGCAATATGGTGCAATGGAATGCATTGGGATGTGATATGATGCAGTATGGTGCAATGGAATGCATTGGGATGCAATAGAATGTATTGGATATAACGGGATGCACTGGGATGCCATGGGGTGCATCGGGATACAATGAGATGCGTTGGGATGCATTGGGACACATCGGGATGCCATGGGGTGCATCGGGATGCAATGAGATGCATTGGGATACATCGGGATGCCATGGGGCGCATTAGGATGCATCAAAATGCCATGGGACGCATCGGGGCACATCGGGATACATCAGGATGCCATGGGATGCATCGGGATGCAATGAGATGCTTTGGGATGCATCGTAATGCTATGGAACGCATTAGGATGTAATGGGATACAATAAAATATCCTTTTTTGACGATCCCCATCATCCTCCTTCGGCATTGACAAGCGTCAGACTTTTTTCAGCTCTCACATAATGAGATGGCCTCTAGGCTATTCTGTTGATGTGCTGACTCTTTTGAATGTACCTGCGCTTAAGGTAAGCAATTAGTAGACACAATGTCGCTTTTACTAGCGACTATAGTCAAATTCTGGGAAAGCTTTAAAAAGAGCATTTACAATATAAACGATTTTGTTTGCTTAAACAAAGATCATTTGGAGAAAAGTAAATGGTTAAACCCATTTTTGGGGACAACTATAAATACCACTTTCGAACGTTATAAGTTCGTTTTGACCCATGACGGATTGGAGGAGGATGTCCCTATTCTTCCTTGTCAGGTGATCTCTTTGATCGTTCCGTTATGCCGACTCTTTCAAGTATACCTGCGCTCAAGGAAACCATTTAGTAGACACAAAGTCGCTTTTACTAGCGACTATTATTAGGAAAATTCTTGAATAAAATCTTCATAACAAGTATAATACGCTTTTGTTTGACATCCACATCTTTTGAAGTCGGATAGACAAATCAAGAGGCCCTTGATCCTGAATGAGTTATTCAACCCATCCTTGGAGCTGTTCAAGAATACCGTTCTTGAGCATTAGGCACTTTTGGTGCGGTTCTTGATTTTCTCAGGGGATTTGAAAGAGACCCTATTTATGTACGGTGATCCCTGCATCCACAGAAAAATTGTTAGTTTTGGGTAAAACTACTCCGCGTTGACCTCCTTAGATCTCTGGTTTGCTCCTCGCTATCTTTTGGGTGCTCCGTCATGTTTGGACTTCCGCCCTGACTCCCGGCTTAAATAGATGTAAGGCAAAACTAGTCAAGAAAATATGTATAGATTTTAAAATAATTAGGGTTTTGAAATCATAGATTTGAAAACTTGTGTGAAAGTTTTTTAGAAAAACTCTGCCAGTCATATCATGTGTTAGCTCAATGAACGTCTTCCACTTGAGGCCTGTCTACATCTGACATCCGATGAAGGATCCCTGGAAACTCATTGTTGTTGCTGGGGAAGTTTAATAGAGTATTGCAAAGGCTTGTCATAGCTGGGGATTTAGACTATTTGCACTGTATCACAGCTGGTGATTTCTGAGGTTGGCTTTGAACTCTCGGTGCTGGGGAATTTGGAATTCATTCTAAAGTATTAGTGGAAATTTTGAGGATTTCCTCAAAATTTCTGCCCCAGTTAGATGCTATTTGAGATGATCTCGACCTTTGGGGAATTCGAGACTTTCTCCCAAAATCTTTGTTGGTCTTTATTTTCTTTGCCAAAAGATGATCTTCTTTTCAGAATTTTCGAGATTCCTTCTCAAAAATTCTGCCCCAGTTTCCATTTCCTGGGGTGATATGATCGAGCCGTTGAGGCGCCTACATATCCCGTTGAAGCAGAATTCAGGTCAAACGTAGTTCAGGACTACGCTAGGGGGATATAGAAAAATTTAAGGGGTTGACCGAAGCAGACATAGGCCGCCTACGTATCTCATTTTTGAGAATTCAGGTCAAACGTAGTTTGTACATAAAGGGAAAGGATAAATTTTCCTAAAGGGTTGACCGAAGCCGACATAGGCCACCTACGTATCTCATTCTTGAGAATTCAGGTCAAACGTAGTTCATACATAAAGGGAAAGGATAAATTTTCCTAAAGGGTTGATCGAAGCCGACATAGGCCGCCTACGTATCTCATTCTTGAGAATTCAGGTCAAACGTAGTTCATACATAAAAGGGAAATATAGGCTCTAAGTGATTAAAGATCATCAACGATTACATTCATAAAAGTGCGATTACAAATAAAGGAAACATAGAGAAAATACTATCTTCAGACGTAGTATCTTTTCACCACATCGGAGTTGATTGGCTTGGTCCACTCTTGACCATCCATCTCGGACAGGATTAGGGCTCCACCCGACAGCACTTTACGTACCACATATGGCCCTTGCCAGTTTGGAACAAACTTGCCTTTGTATTCTTCTTGATAGGGCAATATGCGTTTGAGAACCAGTTGTCCTACTTCAAATGTGCAAGTTCTCACTTTCTTGTTGAAGGAACGCATCATCCGTTGTTGGTATAGCTGACCATGGCATACCGCCTCCATTCGCTTTTCATCAATTAGCATGAGTTGTTCACATCTAGCGCGGACCCATTCTTCGTTACTCAGTTTGGCCTCTTGAATAATCTTCAAGTAAGGTATCTCTACCTCGGCAGGTATCACGACTTCAGTTCCATAAACCAATAGATATGGAGTTTCCCCAGTCGAAGTTTTGACCGTCGTACGATATCCTAACAAAGCATAAGGCAACAGCTCATGCCAAGATCTGTTGTTCTCAATCATTTTTCTCAATATCCTCTTGATATTTTTGTTGGTGGCTTCTACAGCTCCATTCATTTGCGGACGATACGCAGTCGAATTTCGATGAGTGATTTTGAACTTTTCACAAATTTCTTTCATCAAGTGACTATTCAGGTTAGCTCCATTATCTGTAATGATTGATTCTGGTATTCCAAATCAGCAAATCAAGTTGTTCCTGACAAAATCTGTAACGACTTTCTTAGTCACAGCTTTGTATGAGATAGCTTCTACCCATTTTGTGAAATAATCAATAGCAACTAAGATGAATCTATGTCCATTCGATGTTGTCGGTTCTATCGGACCAATGACGTCCATACCCCATGCTATGAACAGCCATGGGGAACTCATTGTGTAAAGCTCATGTGGAGGCATCTGAATCAAGTGTCCGTGTATCTGGCACTTTGGGCATTTCTGTACGTACTTGTTACAGTCACTCTCCATAGTCATCCAAAAATAACCCGTCCTCAAGATTTTTCTAGAGAGAGCGAATCCATTCATATGAGGTCCGCAAACTCCAGCATGTATTTCTTCCAATAACTTCGTGGCCTCTGCGGCATCAACACATCTTAGAAATCCTAGATTTGGGGTCCTCCTAAAAAGGATTTCTCCACTTGGGAAGTAACTCTTTGCCAAACGTCGGACTGTCTTTTTCTGAATGTTACTGACATCTTCGGGGTATGCTCCAGACTCTAAATACCTCTTGATATCGAAGTACCATGGCTTTCCATTGGCCTTTGCTTCAACATGTGTACAGTGTACTGGTTGCTCCCTCAAACTTATTTCCAACGGATCAATGTAACTTCTAGATGGGTGTTGAATCATGGAGGATATAGTGGCTAAAGCATCAACAAACTCGTTTTGTATTCTCGGGATATGTTTGAAGTCAATCTCCTTGAATCTTTTGCATAAATCGTGTACTAGCTCTACGTAAGGAGTGATTTTGGGATTCTTCACTGCCCAATCTCCTCGCACTTGGTGAATCAATAGATCTGAATCTCCAATGACTAATAATTCTTGAACACCCATATCAAGTGCTAAATCAAGGCCTAGGATGCAAGCTTCGTACTCGGCCATGTTGTTGGTGCAAGGGAAACATAGTTTGGCGGTTACCGGGTAATGCTGACCTGTTTCTGACACTAGAACTGCTCCAATTCCTGAACCTTTGAAGTTGACCACTCCATCAAAGAACATCCTCCATCTGGGGGATGCTTCAACTATGTCTTCCCCCACGAACAAAACTTCTTCATCCGGGAAGTAAGTACGGAGTGGCTCATATTCATTGTCAACCGGATTTTCAGCTAGATGCTCTATTAGGGCTTGCCCTTTGATTGCCTTTTGGGTCACATATACAATGTCAAACTCGCTCAATAACATCTGCCATTTGGCCAACTTCCCTATAGGCATGGCTTTCTGAAATATATATTTCAAAGAATCCATCCTGGAGATGAGATATGTTGTCTATGAAGATAAATAATGTCTTAGCTTCTGGGCAACCCAAGTTAAAGCGCAATATGTCCTCTCAACCAAGGTGTATCGAGCCTCATATGGCGTGAACTTCTTGGTCAAATAATATATTGCCTTCTCTTTCTTGCCGGTTTCATAGTGTTTCCCGAGGATGCATCCAAAAGCATTTTCTGAGACTGACAAATATAACAATAATGGACTTTCTTCTCTTGGTGGAACCAAAATGGGCGGAGCGGATAAATAATCTTTGATCCTATCAAAAGCCTTTTGGCACTCTTATGTCCACTCGTTCAATGCATCCTTCTTCAATATCTTAAGGATTGGCTCGCATATGATAGTCGACTGGGCAATGAACCTACTAATGTAATACAACCGTCCCAAGAAACTCATGACATCTTTCTTGGTCCTCGGTGGGGGCAACTCCTGAATTGTCTTGATCTTGGAAGGGTCGAGTTCGATGCCCCTCCTACTAACTATAAACCCCAATAATTTTTTGGCTGGCACACCGAAGGAATATTTAGCGTGATTCAGCTTCAAGTTATTTGATGATACCCGGTGAAACAATCCACAAAAGACTGCATTTCATGCTTCGCGCAGTTGTCGATGAGAATGTGGATGTTGGGTAGAGGGAAATTATCTTTAGGGCTGGCCCTATTCAAGTCTCTATAATCAACACAAATTCTGATTTTCCCATCCTTCTTTGGTACCGGAACAATATTGGCTAGCCACGTTGGATATTTTGTGACCTCGACAACTTTAGACTGAATTTGCTTTGTCACTTCTTCTTTAATCCTTAAGCTTAAATCTGGCTTGAATTTTCGCATTTTTTACTTTACTGGATCAAACTCTGGATTGATTAATTTATTATTACTGAAAAAAACAAACAAACCAAGTCAGATAACAGCAAGGTAACACAAAAATAGAGAAATAGGAATACAATAACTCAAAAATAGTTTTCTAGATAAAGGGAGGCCTTTTCATTGAAACTTGGGAAATATTTACAAACTATGGCTCATGACCTGCACGAGAACAGGCCCATGCCTTTTTGAAAGCAGTAAATATGCAAAAGAAGATTTGAAAGATAAAAGCGTGGATCGCGGGGCCTCCTCCGGATCATCACTAATTTTTAAAAACTAGAAATCTGCCCTTTCATCTACCACAGAGGGCGAGGAGTCAGGAGCGAAGTGGATGTCTAAAGTTTCTTCAGGTGCAGCTTTCCTCACTCCACTAGTCTTTGGGAAATCTTCTATTATAGCATTGCAACCTTCGAACAGAACTCCTATCCCATCCCCCAGACCATCATCTATCGACATCTCGCGTATAGGAAACGACTGGTATAGCAGTGGCAATGGCTTGGGCAGACCCATCGCTGTCCTTTTCTCATTCTCGTCTTCATTTGTCGGCTTGTATCCTAGTCCATATTTGAAAGCTATTTCTGGAATCACGATCGGCTCAATGATACCCTCCAAGTTCTTTCCTAGGCCTCGACTAGGCTCGAATCCATTTCTTAGCATCACAGTTGCCATCATCTTATAGATAGAAGGCATGGGAGTCTGGAATGTTGGGTCTTCTTCAGCAGCGTTCACGATTTCCACCGTATAAAAATTACTTCCCTTTGAAATATCTTCAATCACGGGTACATAACCATTAGGGTGGCTCAAGTGACTCCCTTCGCCTTGAATGACCACCTCGTGGCCATCCCAGATGAATTTCAATAATTGATAAAGAGGTGATGAAACCGCTTTTGCACTATGGAGCCACGGCCTCCCGAGGAGCAGATTATAACTAGGATTAATATCCATAACATGAAATTTAGTCTTGAACTCGGCGGGTCCCATTTGGATGTACAAATCAACTTCGCCTATAATGTCCCTCTGTTATCCATCGAAAGCTCGCACATTAACATGGCTTTGACGGACCTTTCCCAAATCGTAACCCATTTGATTCAATGTGGAAAGGGGGAAAATATTCAGACCAGATCTGTCATTAATCAGAACCCGATTAATCACATGGTCACGACAAATAACAGAGATGTGCAATGCTTTGTAATGCATTAAGCCTTCAAAAGGCAATTCTTCTTCACTGAATGATATGTGATGACTTCCCACAACGTTACCTATCATTGCGGCTAGATTTTCAACACTCGTACCAATGAGCACATATGCTTCATCTAAGACCTTCAACAATGCTTGTCGGTGGTATTGGGAACTCATTAGTAATGCCCACACGGAGATCTGTGATGGAGTCTTTTCTAAATGCTTAACAATTGAATATTCTTTTGGTTGCATTCGCCTCCAAAACTCTTCAACTTCTCCTTCAGTAATCGACCTCTTCTGTGAGTCCTTCTTGTAAGAGTCGTTGGCTAAATTCTCGAGAATATAGCACCGTCCGGACCGAGTCATCCCATGGGCGGCAGCAGTCTCTACAATAAACTCTTTTTAAGGTAGTGTTGGAACATATGCCTGAGTTGGGGCGGTCATTACCATAAATGGGGGCCTTTCATTGACACTTAAGGCAGGCACGACCTTCTCTATCTTCTCTACCCCTTCCGTCCTCTTAGGCTTTTCTGAATTAACCTGAGCGATAGTCTTACCAACTGCCCATTCATCTTCTATTTCGATCATGTTAACCGTAGCCCCTCCGTGGTTAGGCAATGGATTACTGTTGACATTTGGAGCTGGTGTTTGAAGAGTAATGACTTTATGATCAATCAGGTCTTGGATCTTATGTTTTAAATTAATAAAATCTTCGGTACTATGGCCGACTCCTCCAGAATGATAGGCACAGTTTTGATCAGCATGATAAAATCAGGAATTTGTATTAGTGGGTTTTGGTTGAACAGGCTGGAGATAGCCGGTTGCTCTTAATCTTTCAAAAAGTTGAGTGCGACTTTTAGCCAGCGGTGTGAAGTTTAGAGGAGGTTTCTTTTCAAGGTTTGGACGAGGAAGGTTATTTTGAGTAGCGGGAGGTGGTACTTGATGATAATTTGGAGCTACGTGGATGTTAGCTTGGTGATTTGGGGGGGTGGTTTGGGCATTAGGCTGATAATTTGGCAATGGAGCTTGATACTGTGGTAGGACATTTGGTTGTGGAGCTTGGTATTGAGGTAGGACATTTGACTGTGGATCTTGGTATTGAGGTAAGATATTTGGTTGTGGAGCTTGGTATTAGGGTTAAGCATAGAATACGGATTGAGGACTCGGGGGTGGCGGAGAAGAAAGAGTACTCCTGGGTCTGAATCTCCTTTTCAAATTAGCAATAGAATCAATGGATACCGCAGTCATGTCTTCTTTTTTCTTCCTAAGAAACCCAGAGGACCCAGCTGATGTTGGAGTCTGGATAATTTTCCCAATTTGAATCCCTTCTTCGAGTGATTCACCAATCTTTACCAAATGTGCAAAGGTTGCACGAACCGCATACACCATTCTAGTATAGAACTCTCCTTCCTGAGCACGAGAAAATACTGCTACCATTTCTTCCTCAGTCATAGGAGGTTGCACCTTAGCGGCTTCTTTTCTCTAGCGATAGGCATAGTCTCGAAAGTATTCGCCGCTCTTTTGCTTGATCCTATTCAGTGAATGTCGGTCCAGAACTATCTCTACATTGTATGCAAACCTGTCAATAAAGTGTTTGGCCAGGGCCTTCCAGCCGGACCATTTTCTCAGTTCTTGGGATGTAAACCAATCCAGAGCCTCGCCGCTTAAACTTCGGCTAAATAGACACATTAGCAATGCCTCGTTCCTTCCAATTCCAACCATTTGATCACAGTATCTCCTTAAGTGAGCCATGGGATTTCCAATACCACCGAATGTTTCAAATTTGGGGACCTTGTATCCTTTTGGTAGGTCTACACTGGGGTGGACACACAAATCATCATAACCAAGGCCATCAATATCCCCTGCTCCATGAGACTCTTTGATCCTCATAATCTCTTCATTCATTGCAAGCATTTCCTTTTTATGCTCGATCC
The DNA here is from genome assembly GCA_031232105.1 of Capsicum rhomboideum. Classification (NCBI taxonomy): domain Eukaryota; kingdom Viridiplantae; phylum Streptophyta; class Magnoliopsida; order Solanales; family Solanaceae; genus Capsicum; species Capsicum rhomboideum. The sequence goes on along the minus strand of CP124719.1, from coordinate 105,347,819 downwards.
TCCATTCTTTCTCTTTCTCCTCATAATGGTCTACCTCACGATTAGGAAAAGGGTTATAGAGATCAGGATATGTGACGACATGAAAAGCAGTTGGGGGTATAGGTCGAATGTGAGATGGATTTGGGATAGTGGCGGAAGGGTTTTGGTATGCTGAAGCGTGATTTTGAGGATGAACGAAAGTTGGGTTGTAGGCAGGGAGTACATTTTGGGGGTTAAAGGTGTTTTGTGGAGTTTGAGAGTGGTTCTGTGGGATTTGAGGATGGATTTCGGGAGTTAGGGAAGGATTTTGTGGATGGTAAGCATCTGGGTTATTATCTCGGTTGGTGTTTTGAATGGGTGGAGTGTGAGTTTGATGAACCGGTGGATTATTGATGATTAGGTCTGTGGGAAGTTGAGAGGCGAAAGCGGATGAAATATTATTTGGATGATTTCAGAGGTCAGGTGTGTTGAGAGGAGGGATTTGGAGTGGAGTCCCGTGCCCTCCTGGGACAGGAGCATTAGTAGGGATGGCTAAATTAGTCAGGTCCCTAGTACGATTCACCTCTTCTTGAAGTATTTCTAGTTTCCTCGCGAGTTCAGCAATCATCTCACTTTGTTCTGCTATGACATTGTCCCTGATGGCCAATGCGTTATCCTCATCGCTTCTAATCATATTTGAATGATGGCTAGGGGATGGGACTTTGCGAGCTTTTGATCGGGTGAAGTAAGGGTGTTCAGCCAACTTATGACAACACGAAGTAGTTTCTATTATCTGCAAAGTAAAAACAACTCAAAGGGAGATGTGTTAGATCCCTTTAATAATAAGCAATGCAAGATAATCACATAGGCAAGGAACACATAGAGTTGTTTCTCATCGCAGGTGAATTGATTCATAATGACTCGAAAGTTCCAATGAACAGGATTTTGTTCATTGTTTTGGATGAGTAGAATTTATCAGGAAGGTTCGACTCTTCATCTTTCCATTCTTATGCCTTCTTTCGCCGTAGTAGGGGATAATAGAGGTCTTTAAAGATAGGGGCCAGGCCGAAAGGCTGCCTGCGTATCTCACGAAGGAGAAATCAGGCCCTACGTAGTTCGAATGGTTGTAACAAGAATTGTTTCATTTCATTCACTAAACTTCATTTAGGGAAAAGTAAATACAAGGAAACTGAAAACTTGCTACGTCTAAAGCTTGATTCTAGATAAAAAGTGCTTCTGTTCTTTTTGACCTCTTTCGTTTCTATGGACGATCGGGCTCAAACTCCAAACGTATCATCCCAATCTTGATGAGGTGCTCCAGCTCGAAGCGGAAAGCTCGACATTTTTTAATGTTGTGCCCTTTTGTTCCATTGTGATAGATGCAGGAGTCATCATTCTTCTTCTATTTTGCCAAATTCTTCCTCTCATTTTCCTTCTTTGGATGTAAGATTTGTGCCTGAACCAACTTGACATAGATGTCTTCATAGTTGTCCTTGAAAGTCGTGAAGTCCACACGATGAATTAAAACACCGCTAGTAATGGGAGTCCTTGGCCTGATCATATCACATACCAGCATAGCATGTGGTCCATACAAATGAGCAATCTTCCCACTATTGATCATATCACATATCTCAGCTTTCAACACACGACATTCATCTGTGGTATGACCTTTTTGGAGAAGGTGATAAGTGCACTTCTTATGCTCATCCAGGGGATCACACTTGGGTCCTTGGATCTTGATCGGGGATAAAGTTCCCATGGATAGCAATAACTGATAAATTTCTGAGACTTGCACAACTTCTGACTCCCTCAGGTAGTTTCTAGCACCTACCTTGAGTGTGACTTGCTTCTTTTCTTCTGTAGGCAAGGTTATTTCCTCTATATTTTCTGACTACTTTTCCATCTCTTGTACAAGCTTTTTGGGATTTCCAAAAGCCTCACTTTGGTACGCCTAGAATTCCGACACCATCCGCTTGACTTCATTCAACGCTTGGTTTATTTCCGCAATCCTTGCCTTGACCTCAGCAGTCTGTCTATTCAACTCCTTGTTTTTTGCGAAAGCTACTTCTGTCTGACAGCGGATTTCCTCACTCTTCCTATGGAGCTCATCGATCTCTTGTTGAATTGACGCAATTCTTCTCCTTGTCAAGTCCATTTCCATATCCATCTCTTCAGTCAAACATTCCTGAAAGTATGAGAGATGATTCTTTAGGATTTTCTGGGAAACTTTGGAAGACTCAGAGCATTTCTGTCGGACTTTCATGTAGTGGACGTATATTTCTGCCTAAATGGTGTCTATAATCATAGAATTGGATCAATTCACCTTTGATTTGAATCAACATAACACATATGAGCACATAAGATAGTTATATCACACAAGCAATTAATAAAGAGCGCGTCCTACTTGAAGGGACCTTTTGAGCCAAAGGTGGGCCTAACGTTCATTCGAAAAGACGTATGCGTTGTTTTAGAATCGTTCTATTGCCCCCAATATATATATATATATATATATATATATATATAGATAGATAGATAGATAGATAGATAGATAGATAGATAGATAGATAGATAGATAGATAGATAAAACCAAAATTTTCCCAAAAGGGGATACAAAGCCAGCCGACAAAGGGGTTCACATTTAAAGACAATAGGAAATAAAAGGGGCCCACGCAGGGGCAAAATAAGACAAACCCACGCAGGGGTATTTTAGGAAAAATAATAAATACATAGAAATAAACCCACGCAGGGGTATTTTAGGAAAAACAGTAAATACATAGAAATAAACCCACGTAGGGGCGACTGCTAGTGCGGTCCTGAAGATGATCCCTCTCCATTTTCCCTTTTCTTGTATTTCTTCGCGATCTCTCTGAATGTATACTGAGCGAACCAATACTCTGTTTCTGCTTTGAGCATTCTGTGTTCTATTGGCACCTGAGGAAAGCCATGGTATTTTTGCAACATATTAGCGGCTTCATTTTCCACCTGTGTTCTCATACCCTCGAATTTCAGACTCAAGATGTCTATTGTGCGGCGATACTCTTCAATGGTATGACTATCTTCTTCTTACTTTTTCAGAAGTTCCTGTTCACGCCTAACCATTTCTTCCTGTATATTCTGAAATTGTTCGTGGACTTTGGATTTGGAGTTAGTTCTTGGCCAAGAAATATCCATGCCTTGGATGTCCCTTTTTAACCACTCCGTGTAGTCATCTACGTACCCTGCATTAAACCGGTCTTCAGCTACCGTTTCTGGCCCCATTCTTACACATGTTTTCCAAATTTTGACAATGGCATCAGCTTTTGGAACTTTATTCTCTTCATCGTAATCGAAGACGAAACCCTCCATGTAAGCACACTTAGGAATAGTCTGAGTCCTCCAAAACTGTCTAAGGACCCGTTAGGGGGCATATGGACGGACTCCCCTGATTCCTGGTAGAGGAAGAAAAGGTAGGCCTTGACTTTCGGTAATCACGAATTTTGAGAAAAACCTGTCCAGCATCCACTGAATGTTATCTTCTCCTAATTCACAAAACACTTGGGACCACCCAATCGTGGTTCTGTTTCCCATGTCACCCCAACGAAGCATTTCTAGTAGGTTATCAAACTCATTCTTCTCATCTAGTTCGGGTAGTTTTCGAGTTCCCTTAAATTTCATCAAGTGACTAAGGATCCACCATTGAAGAACCAAGTTGCAATCTTGAAAGAAGCAATATTTGTTTTTGCATCTTCCGAGGGCTCTATAAATATCGGACAAGATGATCGGGGCTAGAGAGAAATACTTGATTGATCCTCTTGCGTTCAAGCCCTCGAACAGAGTTTGGACCACCATAATGATCCGAGTGCTGATGGTGCGATTTTGGTTCAAGGGAAACACCATAAGTCCCAAAAATACTATAGCGAAAGCTATGGGTCGAGTTTCATCCAATTCACGATAAGTGTAGAACTCATTCTGGAATCGTATGAACCCCCTGCTGCCTTCTCCCCAGCGAGTGTAAAATTCTCGAAAAGGAATGCTTGGAGCATCTATCTAATTGCATTGGTCTTGACGTAGCTTAAGGGTCTGAGAAATATCTGATGTAGATGGTCTATTTGGAATCAAAATGCCCTTTTGAGGCCTTTTCAAATCTGCCCAAGAAGATATGCTATCCCTAATTTCCTCAATGGTTGGTGTGATTTCCATATTTCCAAAACGAAACACCATGTTGTTGCTATCCCAATACCCTGTCAATATTTGGATCAGCTCCGGCCATGCCTTCATGTCTTTTATGCTTACAAAATGACCCAGATACTTTTTCACTTCACATTTTTGCTCCGCGCTTAATGACCTATGCCATAAGTGAATTTTGATCGGAGCTTCTAACACCATACTGAAGTTCAAGAACCGCGGCATCCTACAAAAGGAGCAAGTCGTTAGACCTCGCCCCCGGGACAATAGTCCGGTTACAACACATACGTCTTTTCGAATAGCACATAGTTGAATGCAGTGTTGATGGGTCGTAGACCCTTTTGACACATTTGGCGTCTGTCTAATGGACTTAATATCCCCGGGATATTAAGACATCCTAGGCTAATGTCTAAACCTTTGGAATTTGGTTTCGCTCTATCCTAATTAACTAGAATGGTTTGTTTGAATTGACCGGGAACCCGAAGTGGACTTTTCGGGGTAACACACCAAATGACTGTTGACTGACTCGAGTCAACTACTTCACTTGGCGGTTCAAAGAAGTTGAGGTGTTATACTGAAGGGCGGGTGCAGAAACCCACATAACCGCCCTTTTTTCCTAATGCCTAATGATTTGCCAGGAATGGCAGAATATGCCATGCTATGACAGTTTATAACAAGAATTAAACATATAAGTAAGCAAAGCAATTTAAAATACTAATTATTACAGTTCTGAATAGTTAGTCAAATAGAGTTAGAATCAAATATGCCCCTTTCCAGTTTCTGTTTGCCTGGACTGGATTTGGGCCCATTTTCTTCTTTCCTTCCACCTGTCCTAAACTATTTATTGGGCTTTTGCGGCCCATTATACCTGTATTAATACAAATAGGGCTTTTGGCCCATGAAATATAAATTTTCAAGACTTTAGCAAGTCTTAAACACTGGGAAGCATCCTATCAGTGGGCTTTGGCCCACTTTCTTTTCTTCTTCCACTCGTGCGTAGCTTCAACTCTCCTTCATTTTTTGCATCTGTATATCGCGTATACATCTTGTATACCACTATGTGTTCCTTTTGAAAATCAGTCCACTTTGGGACTTTAGCATGAGATCTTGACTCGAGGAGATGGGCCTCCTCATTGGCCCATTAGGAAATGCGAAGGGTAAAGAGTCCATTTGGACTCCAAAACAGATCACATGCAAAGGAAAAAAACAAAGGAAATTAGTGCATGCTCTAAATTGGTAACCGATGATTTAATAGTAACATGAAGGCATGTCCAAACACAAAGGGAGGAAGAATTAGTAGGTTCATAGTATTTGAAATTACATGCAGTGATTTGGAAACTTACACTATTAAAAGTGCAAAGCAATACTAGAGATTTCAACAAACGACAATGAATCTCAAGAAGGAAAAAGAATAATCATAAGAAAAGAAAGCAAACAAAAGCATGTTAACACTTCTTGTAAGCTAAAAGGAAATATTCGGGTCATGCTTTTTAACTAAGACAATTAACCAAGTAATATATAAAGGAAATATTAGAATGGAACTTAGAAAATTTTAATAAAAAGGATACACTTAGACCAAGTAACCACTTAATATATAAAAAAAAGCAAAGGACAAACCTCCATTAGATTTATTAACTATAATTGTACAAACCAAAAAGAGTTAGATGAAGAATTAGAAGAAAAAACAGAGTTCATGAACATAGAACTCATACCAGAAGAAGAATTCGGGATAGATATAGCTATAATAAAAGCATAAACCATGTATGAGAAAAACAACAAGAAAATATTTAGATGTAAAGGAGGTAAGAAAGGAAGTTTAGAAATAACCCAAGTAAAAGAACATTTTAAAAAATGTGAGTTAAGAGCAGAATATTACGGATATAGAAGAATTTGGTCTTTAGAAGATAGTGATACGAAAATAACAATAAGCACTGAAGAAGAAGAAGAAGAAGAAGATACAGCTCAGAGTATCAAAGAATTTATGAAATCTACATCAACTAGTTCAAGCCCCTACTAAAAAATGACACCAATGCACACAGTAGATATGAATACAGGAAATGTACCTAGACACAAAGTGTTTAGAATAAATTCAGAAATACAAATAGAAAATGTAAAACCAATAGGAAAAAGAATGCCCATAGAAGAACCCATTAAACTCCAAAAAGGAGGAAGTAAGGGTAAAATATTAAATATAGCAACACATGATCCACAATCATAGAATGCAGTAATCGATTTACGAAAAGGTATAGTAGTAGCAGACTATTTTAAAATATATCAAGAAACAGATGGGGAGATTATGTATAGGTACATGGATACCTTTTTAGGAGAATAGGCTAAAGGATTATGAGAAGCTTATAAGTCAGAATTTCCACAAGAATTTTAGATGCTAATAGCTATGGGACCTAACTCATATAATTTCAATAATAAAATACACAGCCTAATAACTGGAGAATATTCAAATAGTGGATTATTAGTTGACATTTAGAGCTATTTTGACATTTAGATATTCGCACTGTTACGGATATGAAAATAATGGTCAAAATCGGATTCAATTGTCAACTGCCCGAAGGTTCCGGTTGCAGTAAATGTATCAAAGCTAGACTTGAAGCATGCTTCAAGTGGGAACTGTCTCATCCTTTCTTATAAGTGCCCCAAGTCATTTATGACTTGCTAGAACCGACAGTTTGATTACCGGGCAGTTCCTTTGGTTTTTAGAGCTAATTCCCATTTTTGAAATCTTCGTTGTGTAAATTTGGCTACCAGGCCTAAAATTCAGGTAAACAACCTCATATACCAATTCTGACAGTTCCATCAGTTTGAAATATCAAACTTAGGCTAGGAGGACCCTTGGTCCGAGTTTTGAGACTTTCGAACTCATTTTGGGCTAATGGGTGAAAGTGATAAAATTTTGATTACACCGTTGAGTCCGAAATATTGAATTTGATAGGGTAGCATAGTCATTTGCGCTCATGAGATTCCGAACGAATCTCGAGGGTGCATCGGAGACTTAGCAAAAACCAAGTAATAGTTGGTGCATGCCTTCAGCTGGTGCAACCGCTTAAGCGGAGGTTGTTTTAGAGACCTGGGCACCACTTTAGTGGCTAGCATTGGTCCCTGATGGTCTACTTAAGCGGAGACCTTACCACTTTAGCGGACATCGCTTAAGAGACTTTTGGTCCGCTTTAGTGGAGGTTCGCCTAATGCCGGGGACCGCTTTAGGGATGGTGGAGCCACTTAAGCGAGGACCGCTTTAGCGGTCAAGTAGCCGCTTAAGTGGCACCTGCAGTGCATTTAATTCCCTTTTCACCCATTTTTCTCTTATTTTCTCTAAGTGTTGGAGCATTAAAAACCCTAGAAAAATAGAGAGAGAGAGAGTGGGGCGATTCTTGGGAGATCAAGGGAGGTAGGAGAGTTCTTCAAAGCCATTTTCCTCGTCTTAATCCTTGTAAGTATTATCTAACTTCTCCATAAATTCTCCATTTTAGGTTTAAATACCCAATATATTTATGGGTTAATTTTAGATGTTATGGAACTTGGAATTTACCCCTTTCTTGAGGGTAATTAATCCTTGAGCCTTGAGGGACGTTTTGATGATTTCAAACTTATGATTTCGTAAGCAGGCCCCACGTGGGATTTTCAGCTCAATTTTTTACTCGGAGCATTTATATGCAATATAGGTATCGTTATTCTCATATTAATGTATAGATCATTATTTTGATAGCGTGGCATCATTCGGAGACTTTTAGAAAGGGAAAAGCTCCAATCTAGTGGACTTTCTCGGGCATTCTTCGGCATCCAGGTAGGCTAGGCTTACTTTACTCTTAGATTGAGATCTATTATGCTATTAGTATACTATTATGCTAGAATTGGGTTGGAATTTATGGCTTGGTTGCATATTTAGTGGAGTTTGGAATGTCTAGCCGATTAGAAAGTCGTTTTGGTCGAAAATTGACTTATTCACCGTTCCCTTGAATCTAGTTGTTGACTTAGGGTCTATATAGACATAATAAACACCTCATAAGAGAACTTTGAAGCCCTAGTCTAGTTTTGGGTAGAAATGACCTTGGTATGGACTATTGAAGTTAGTAGCGGGTCCCGTCGGCCCTCTATTAGGTCAAGATATCCTAATTATCCTTGTGTAGACCTAATAGGCCTTATTTCATAAGTCTACTCACATTCATAACCCTTAGGTAGATTTGGGCATCATTCTAGTTCGTGGCTAGACTTGGTATTGTACTATTACGTTATAGACCGATTTGAATTCAATATTTACTATTAATTATGATACTATCTTACCGGTTTGATTCCGACGTCTATGATATGGTTATGAGGTTATGAACCTGGTTCGAGTCCAGCACTTTATGGTTCACTTATACTATTGAGGATCTAGTTCGAGTCCGGTGTTTTATGGTTTGAAGGGACTCACTGTTATGGTATCGATTTTCAGTTACTTTATATTTGTCATGGTCGATAGTTCTCCTCTTGATTGTACCCATTTGTGATTATAGGGGTTCGTTTGGGTTTATCTTCTCTTGTTTTACTCCTTCTAGGCTTATGGGGGCCTAGTTAGGCTATAGATAGCTTGTTTTACATTTCGTTATTGCTTAATCTATATTTATTTCTTATCGATCGGAGCATGTTTTCAGGTATGTCCCTTTTCTTCCTTGACTTAGTTACATTCTCACATTCTATTATGCTTTTGTTATGATTTAGCTCAGTCGGCCGATGATGTCTACTAAGTACCCATTATTTTGGTACTCATACTGCACTTCTGCATCTTTTTCTGATGCAGATCCGAGTACAAGCTGTCATCTTTGATATTCTAGCCAGCTTGCTTATAGGATCCGGAGATAGGGTGAGCTTTCATAGCCGAAGGTGATCCCCTCTCCTTCCTTTATTTTGGATAGTCTTTATATTCGAGACCATCTATATATTGATACTACTAGTACTTTTATTCTTTTGGTAAGTGGCTCTTGTACCGACCTTACTAGGTCGTGGGATATTCTTTCGCTCTTTCCCTCTTCTATCTATGTGTATGCTTATTTTCTCGGTATTTGCCTTACCTTTCGCCACTTAGCCCATTACTTGTCGTTCTGGGGTATGGTTTGGCTTACCTACTGGCGGGTTATAGTAGGTGCCATCATGACTCTGAAATTGGGTCGTGAAAAATTGGAAGCAGAGTGCCTAGGTTCACAGGTATTGTTGGTACAATAGCAAGTGTCTAGTAGAGTCTCGCGGATCAAAACTATGACGTTTGTGTCTTATCTTAGGGAGGCAATAGGACATTCTTAGAATGACTTCCCTTTCTTCATTCATTCTGTTTTGTGCGTTGGGTCATCGTCTTGCACTGAATAATAACCCTCAGCACCAGCAGTGTAAAAAGAAGGGTGAAAAGCCTAAAACGATGCAAAGAAAAAATACAGAAACTAGATGCTATCGGTGTGGAGGAAAAGGGCACTGGTCACGTATCTGTCGTACGCCAAAGCACCTGGTTAATCTTTATTAGGAATCTCTCAAGAAGGTGGATAATACTGCAGAAGCAAATTTTATCTCTGAAGATAATGTTGAGCCTATGCAGTTAGACGTTGCAGATTTCTTTGAATTCTCTGAAGGAAATATAGATCACCTTGTCGTTGATGGATCTGTAATAGTCTAAGTATTTTACTTTTCTGTTGGTTGTATTAGTTTATGTTTCAGTTAGTTGTGTTTCTCTAGGCTTGTAAATAAATAAAGTTGTGTAATATGTTGTTTGCTAGTAATACTATAATGTTTGCTTTGTTTATATTTTCATCTTGAAGAATATATGGATACTCCTCAAATTTTATTTGGATCAATGATCGATCGTGAGGATATTTGTGTAATTGATAGTGGAACAACGCACTCCATATTTAAAGATGAGAAATACTTTTCTCAGTTGCTTAGAAGAAAAGCAAATGTTACAACAATTTCTGGTAATTCAAAATTGATTGAAGGCTTCAGAAGAGCTACTATATTTCTGCCTAAGGGGACGAAACTTGTTATAGGAGATGTACTATTCTATTCTAAATCCCCGAGAAACTTATTAAGTTTTAAAGATATCCGCCGAAATGGATATCATGTTGAGACAATGAATGAAATGAATGTTGAATATCTTGGCATTATTAAGAATGTCTCAGGCCAGAAATATGTGTTGGAGAAATTGCCAACTTTGTCTTCTGGCCAGTATTATGTAGAAATTAGTACAGTTGAAACACACTCTATCATAAATCAGAAGTTTACTGATTTGAATACTTTTGTGCTTTGGCATGACCGAATGGGTCACCCTAGATCAATAATGATGAGACGAATCATTGAAAATTCAACTGGTCATCCGCTAAAGAACCTGAAGATTCTTGCAAGTGATGAATTTTCATGTGCTACTTGTTATCAAGGCAAATTGATAACTAAGCCATCCCCACTGAAGATTGGCTTCGAATCTCCTTTTTTTCTAGAACGTATACATGGGGATATATGTGGACCTATTCACCCATCCAATGGGTCATTTAGATACTTTATGGTCCTAATAGACGCATCTTCAAGATGGTCTCATGTGTGCCTCTTATCGTCTCACAACCTGGCATTTGTGAAATTATTGGCACAAATAATACGATTAAGGGCGCAATTCCCAGATTATCCTATTAAGGCGATTCGCCTCGATAATGCTGGAGAATTTACATCCCAAGCTTTTGATAATTATTGTGTATCAGTTGGGATAAGAGTTGAACATCCTGTCGCTCATGTTCATACTCAAAATGGCTTTGCTGAGTCATTTATTAAGCGCCTACAATTGATAGCAAGACCACCACTTATGAAAACGAAATTACCCACTACTGTTTGGGGTCATGCTATCTTACATGCAGCATCACTTGTTTGTCTCAGACCAACTCATTATAATAAATACTCTCCGTCACAATTAGTCTTTGGTCATGAACCAAATATTGCTCATCTACGAATTTTTGGTTGTGCTGCATACGTGCCAGTAGCACCACCATAGCGTACTAAGATGGCCCCCCAGAGAAGGTTAGAAATATATGTTGGGTTTGAGTCACCCTCCATAATTTGCTATCTTGAGCCATTGATGGGAGATTTATTTACTGCTCGATTTGCAGATTGTCAATTTGATGAAACAAATTTTCCGCAATTAGGGGGAGAGAAACAGGAACTCAAAAGAGAAATTGCGTGAAAAGTTTCGTCATTATCTCATTTTGATCCACGTACCCCCATATGTGAACATGAGGTCCAGAAGATCATTCACTTACAAAAAATAGAAAATCAAATGCCAAATGCATTTAATGATTTGAAAAGGATAACTAAGTCACATATCCTTGCAGTGAATGTACCTGTCCGAATTGATGTCCCAAAAGGACCATCCATTAGTGTCATAGCTTCTGGATCCCAAGCACGCCTGAAGCGTGGTAGATCATTGGGTTCGAATGATAAAAATCCTAGAAAAAGAAGCATAAAAATGATAAAAGTGACACTATAGAAGAGTCTCATGAAGAGACCCGAGATCTGATTAATACTGATATTCCTGAAGAAATCAGTGAACCTGAGATTCAAGTGAATGAAGAACTTCTACCGGCGATGAAATAAATTTAGATCGATCGAAAATTATGGTGGATAATATTTTTGCATATAATGTCGCACTTAACATTATGCAAGACAGTAAGGATCTTAAACCTCTATCTATCGAAGAATGTCGACGAAGAAATGATTGGCCAAAATGGCAAGAGGCAATTCAATCAGAATTGAATTCACTTGCTAAACGTGAGGTTTTTGGACCTGTAGTCCAAACCCCTGATGGTGTAAAACCAGTTGGCCATAAATGGGTCTTCGTGCGTAAAAGAAATGAGAAAAATGAAATTATAAGATACAAGGTACGCCTTGTTGCACGAGGATTCTCTCAAAGACCCGGAGTTGACTATGAAGAAACATAGTCACCCGTTATGGATGCAATAACATTTCGATATCTCATCGGTTTAGTTGTACATAAAAACCTTGAAATACATCTAATGGATGTGGTTACAGCTTATCTTTATGGTTCACTTGATAATGAAATTTACATGAGGATCCCAGAAGGATTAAAAATGCCTGAAGCATATAGTTCAAAGTCTTGGGACATGTGTTCAATCAGATTACAAAGATCGTTATACGGTCTAAAACAATCAGGGCGTATGTGGTATAATCTCCTTAGTGAGTACTTGACAAATGAAGGATATATAAATGATGTCATATGCCCTTGTATTTTTATTAAGAAAACAACATCAGAGTTTGTTATACTCGCTGTTTATGTTGATGACATAAATCTCATTGGAACTCCAGAAGAGGTCCAAAAGGCAATTGAATATCTAAAGAAAGAATTTGAGATGAAAGATCTTAGAAAGACAAAACTTTGTCTTGGTCTACAAATTGAGCATTTAGCAGACGGGGTCTTCATCCATCAACCTGCCTATACTGAAAAGGTTTTGAAATGATTTTACATAGGCAAAGCACATCCATTAAGTACTCCAATAGTTGTTCGATCACTTGAAGTGGGTAAAGACCCGTTCCGACCTCCAGAAGAGAATGAAGAGATTCTTGGTCCTGAAGTACCATATCTCAGTACTATTGGTGCACTTATGTATCTTGCTAACGCTACAAGGCCTGATATAGCATTTTCTGTTAATTTACTAGTAAGGTATAGTTCTTCCGCTACACGTAGATATTGGAAAGGAATCAAGCATATATTGGGTGATATCTAAATGAGACTATTGATATGGGTTTGTTTTATACTAACAAAGATAGTGCAGATCTTGTTGGTCATGCAGATGCAGGTTATTTATCTGACCCACATAAAGCTCAATCGCCAATAGGCTATGTGTTTACATATGGAGATACTGCTGTATCATGGCGATCTACAAAGCAGTCTATTATTGCTACTTCTTCAAATCATACTGAGATAATAGCTATTCATGAAGCAAGTAGAGAATGTGTATGGTTGAGATCGGTGATACATTTTTTCAAAGAGAGATGTGAACTGAAGTGTGATATCAAGGTACCCACAATTCTATTTGAAGACAATGCTGCATGCATATCTCAATTAAAAGGAGGCTTCATAAAAGGAGACAGAACGAAACACATCTCGCCAAAGTTATTCTTCACACATGATCTCCAGATGAATAGTGACATTGATATACAACAAATCTGTTCAAGTGACAATCCAACAAATTTGTTCACTAAATCTTTACCAACTTCAACTCTTGAGAAGATGGTACACAAGATCGGAATGCGAAGATTGAACCATCTGGATCGTGGTCTTCATCAGGGGGAGTAAGAATACGCGTTGTACTCTTTTTTTTCTTAACCAAGGTTTTATTCCACTGGATTTTTCTGGTAAGGTTTTTAATGAGGCAACAAGCAAGTCGTATTATATAGACATCCAAGGGGGAGTGTTATATAATATTGGTTGTCCATATCCATTTGTGCCCAAGTAAATTAGATCAACTTCATGCCCAAGTAACTCAACTTTCCGCTCAAGATTGTTGACTAAGTTTGATGCCCAAAGCGGGTACTTTATTGTCAAGAAAGACAAACTAAATTATCAATATTCTTAGCCTATATATACAACCCCTCCCTTTGTAATTGTAAGCATAGACACACAAACAGTAATGAGAAGAAATATTACCACTATCCTAGCGTATTGTCTTTAGTTTGCTTTCAATAGCTTAGTGCTTAGTCTTAAACTTTCATTATTTAACAGCGTCTGAATTAAATTTGTTCAAAATTTCTCGAGAAACAAATTTTTAAAAGAAAATATCATCCTATCGACCCACCACATTACTGTAAATTGCACTATACCTAATAATTTGTTCTAAAATTCTAAAATTTGTTCCCGTAATTGTTATTTCAAAGTTTCAGTATCCCATTTAAACATTTTCAAAACTTAAATCTGAAAAAGACAAAAGGTTATTTTAAATTCAATTAAAAAAGGAAAAGTATTAAATTAAATAATAAAACAATTTTGCTGGCATAAAATACAAATACAGAGTTTCGCGGCTATTACCCCTAAAATATTTTCATCTTCTTCTTCCCCCTTTTCTTCCGTTCCCTCTTCCGCAAAATTCTTCCAATTTCTCACCGCGGCTTCAAAATTCACCTATCCAATTCTCTCATTTTTATGGCAGCTCATGGTTCTGAAATTTGATTGAGAAGCTGTAACTGTTTTCATAGGTAAACAAACTTTATCTCATTTTTTTTTTGCTGTACGGTGCCCAACAAATTGGGGCATAAAAGAGGTTTTTTTACTGTGATTTTGAAAGTTTCAATCTTTTATTTCTGGGTCTTTCGAGAAGTTCATCAGATCGCATTTTTTTTTATATGTGTGTTAGTGTTTGTTGTAATTTGTGTTGAGTGCTGAGAGTTAGTAATGGTTATCTATCGGTTGCCCCTTTTTGAGCACATTGACATAGAATTAATAAACCTTGTTCATCATGCAAGAAAAATTGTCGATCTTATCAATAGGAATTATTGGTAGGCATAATTCCTAGTGGTCAATGAAGTGAGATGAGAATTGAGAACCATGAGGTCTCGGGTTCGAATTCCGCTGAGACAAAAACACTAAGTGATTTCTTCCTATCCCATCCGTCTTAGCCTTGGTGTACAGATGGGAGGTGGTAGGTATCCTAAGGAATTAATGGAGCTGTGCGAAAGCTAGTCCGGAGATCATGCCAAAAAATAATTTATTGGTAGGCATAATTTATATTGTTGGCCAGTGGTCAAATGAAGTGGGATGAGAATTATGAGGTCTCAGGTTCAAATCCTAGCATAGACACTAGCTGATTTCTTCCCATTTGTCCTAGCCATAGTGGACAAATGGGAGGTGGTAGGTATCCTGTGGAATTAAGAGGTCTGTAGAAGCTGGTCCGGACACCACGGTTATAAAACAAAATAATTTATTGGTAGGCATAATTCCATATATTTGCTGGATTTACTGGGTAAACGCAAGTAAGGAATTTTCATTTTGTGCAGAAGAAATTTATATGGAAGTGCGGTAAAAGTACCACGTGCAGCTTCAATTTAAATTTTGTTAATACAAATTATGCATGCATATCTTTGATAACCATTTGAAATGACCATGTGAGTTTTGAAGGTTTAAAAAAGTTACTAATTGCTCATAAGCCACTTGTTTGCTTATATAATATTTACAATTTACTTATATATTGATCAACAAACTACGCGTGAGCATCTATTTTGCTGAAACTATAATTTGGTGTGTACATATTAAAATCATGTTTATTAATGATTCAATTTATCACTTCCCAAACATATTGTGATAAACAGAATCTTATATTGTGGTTGGCTGATTTTGCTTTTTTGGTATAGGTTTTCCAAGATTGTAGGTATGGCTCCAGCAAAAAAATCTAGAAGCGTAAACAAGCGATTATCTCCTACAACTGAAATCTCTCCCAGTAAAGATGGCAATGGGGACAGTGGAAAGAAAAGCTTGCAACGGGTGAGTTTTACTATACTTTTGTTTGCTCTTATAATATTCCATGATGAGGCATGCAAGTGAATTCTTTTATGGTTTTGTTTTCTTTTGGAATCTAGGATAAATTAGTGTCTTCTTGGAAATGATAACATGTGTTTTTTTTTGGTTTGAGAATTGGGGTCTCGTGACAGCATAGGATGGTGCATAATACCTTTTCCATAGTAGAAACTTGAAAAGAGACAGATAGTGCAAGGAGAGAGATGAATGATTTCGTCAAGGATGTTATGAAGTTGCTAGAATAGTGTCAGTGAAATGAAGACATTTTTCTGCATGTTTTTCTTTGAATGGACGAGGAAAATTTGGAATGAAAAGACAATATCTGGTTTAACTTTCAGCTTTCCTTAAAAACATATTGTAATTCTTTGATCACACTATTTTTATGGAAGTTATTTTTGTGGGGAAGTTTTCAAATTGTTTCCCCACAACTTTCCTATTACTAAAGATGTACGGAAATTTAAATTTCCACCACTTCCCATTTTTATTCTTGTCAACTATCAAGTCCCACACTAGTTGAGGGAAAGAGTTGTTGTTTCCTCATATATACTTCGGAAATCCTACTCTCATGAGCTAGCTTTTAGTGTTGAGGTAGGCCTGAAGTTCATTTCTCCATATGGTATCAGAGCTAGATCCATTGGTTGTTGTTGTGTTTCAAAATGTTGACCCCCCACGTTATGTTTATCCTGCTCCAATTGTCCAGTCTTGAGTGTGGGGAAGTGCAAGTCCGACACTGGTTGAGGAAATGGATTGTGGCTTCCTTTTATGGGTCCTGGGAAGTCCTCTCCTCTCATCATGAGCTAGGTTTGGAGTTGAGTTAGGCCAAGGTTCATTTCTTCGCACCAAATGGTTTCTTAAAGGAAGTGTTAATTTGTTGAGTTGCATAGGAGAAATATTTCATCTAGTTTCTTAGGTTCAATGTAACGTATTCTATGAAGATTGGGGGAGGTCAAGGCATTATGTTTGCATTTTGACACGGTTATTTGTTCAAAATTGCAGAAGAGGAAGTTGTCTGACATGCTTGGTCCCCAGTGGAGTGAGGAAGACCTGACACGCTTCTATCAAGCATATCGCAAGTATGGTAAAGATTGGAAAAAGGTCGGTTCAAATTCCAAGTATATCCATCAATTGAAGTTTCTTGAATATACCCTGTAACTTGCATATGTTTGCTGTTGATGATCTCTGATTCCTTGCCTCTGAGAGCTGCTTTGTACTTATTGCAGGTTGCATCTACAGTGAAATCCCGAACTGCAGAAATGGTGGAAGCTCTTTACACGATGAATAGGGTATGCTCTGAATGCTGACAACAAAGCTCTTTATAATTGAATTCTCTTAGCTTATGATATCATCTAACGATGTATCTTGATTGGCAATGCCTCTCTTCCTATTCTTATTCATAGTCCTGCTGATGTATACCTGGTCTTAAATGTCATCTATACTGATAGCATGGTGAGAGAGTCCATTTTGTTGGAATCTTGTTCTAATGCTTCATATTGTTGGCTTGTGAATTTTTTATTTATTAGAAGTTCTTTGAGGAGCAAAATTCTCTAATAAGTCAGATCTTTTTCACAAAGAAATCTGGTTAGGGTTGACAATTTTTGAGGGGCTGTTTTCATATGTTGTTCAGTTTCTCTAGTACTAGTAGGCAATCAATTAACATTGCTTGCCCTCTGCCACAGCTCTTGGAAATAATTTAACCTTTTCTTTTACATGGTATTGGTGGTATGGTGATATGTGCTTCACTACTTGTATCATAGACACCTCTGGATGTTATTAACATGAGCTGCAATATCCTATCTCCATGAGTACTCTGTACACACTCAGATGGTCTATTGTGTACATGTGATTATTGTTCTGTACTCACCAGCTGCGTAGATTTCACTTTTCAGGCTTCCAAAGTAGCGTTCCATGAGTACTTTGAGGTTGTCATGTACCAAACACTTCATACACATAAGTTTCAATTTTGTACCTTGTAAAAATTACATCTCCACTAAAGAACAGTAGGAAATGAGGAGGACTGTGTTAAAAGGAAAGAACATAGTTCCCAGTAATTGCAGTAGGATAGATGCCGTATATCCATTAGCTATAATATGACACTTATAGTTTTTCCTTGTTTCTTTTAATAAATTTGACATTTCTATTATGTTGTAACTAGCATTTAACATATATAATCGATTGAGTTTCCTTACAGTGTCTTATTATATATCATCCTCTTCCTTTCTTTTTCTGTCTGTTTTGAGCAGTTTCCAGATTCCATTGGTCTGCTTTTTTGTGTCTGTGTCATCTTAACCAGCTTAGTTTGAATTTTGGTGCTACTTTATTTTCCTTTTCTGGATCCTGATATGGAACAATGCAATATTCTGGGTAATTGATATTAGTTGAAAGATTTGCATCAAAACTGATCCTCACATTCATAAATTTACATTACCAGTTGGTGATATGATTTGTTCATTTTCCTTTTGATGCTATTATGTTGCATTAATGCCGTGAAACAGCCCCCCAATATCCATTGCACTTGTAAAACAAAACTGTCATTTCCTGGTGGAGCGCATTCACTTAGAAAGAGCAATCTCTTTTTGGAGAGCATACCAATCATCTTCTGGGCCAACATTTCGCTAAAAAAGAGTAATCACTTCACTTATGATCATTCTTGCCATTACGATGGCTATATACATAGAAAACATGGAATGCCATGTTAATCATCATAAACCATTATGTTTATCAAAAAATCATCATAAATCACGGTCTTGTGATTTTAGCCAATAACTGGTCAACTACACTTTGAAGATTGTTTCTATGGTGGTATTATTATAAGATTTTAAATTTAGAAGAAATGACACTGAGTAAATAATCAGCATTGAATATATTGTTAAGTCGTATAAAATGATGATACAATTCATTATCTATTTCATTGTACTGTATTTTCAGGCTTATTTATCTCTTCCAGAGGGGACTGCTTCTGTGGCTGGGCTGATTGCCATGATGACTGATCACTACTGCAACTTGGTAAGACTTAAGATATATTGAGTTTCCCCATCCACCAGACTTATATATTTCTTTCATATTTGTTTCAAGCTTAAGGAGTAGTATTAGAATATGAGCTTTGTCAAATGGATGGAATTCCTAAATACTTCATTTGAAAAATGCAGCTCTTCTTGAATAGAAAGGTCGTTGCAAGCTGTTCTTATTAAATAAACAGCAGGAACGATGATTCTAGGCATTAGGTCGTTGCAAAAACATTTTTTTCTACTGTCGACAAGGAACCTTTTCTAAAAGAGAAATGTATATATGTTCAGTGTTATGATGTTATCACTTATATTTGTTTATGGTTTCTGAGTTCTAGTGTTTAAATGTTGTAGCTGAGTCTTAGTTTTGGGTGTTTGCTGATGAAATAACTCGACTATGGGATGTCAGGCAGCAAGCGACAGTGAGCAAGAAAGTAATGAGGATGCTGGAACGTCTCGGAAACCTCAGAAACGTGCACGGGGTAAAGTTCACCCTAATATATCTAAAACATCTGAGATGACATCCTCAGCATTAGCAGCTAGCCATGGTTGTTTAACTTTGTTGAAGAAGAAGCGTTCAGGAGGTGCGTTGTCCCTTCTATTCCTCCCATAACAAAAAGGGATAAATTAAAATTTAGTATTTAGTTTTATTCCGACAAAAAATAATATAATAACTGTAAAAAGTCATCCAGCTGGACCTATATTAGAATCTTTCTTGCTTGTTATTCTTGCATAGAGGTTATTGTCAGCAGTGCATTGTACTTTCATGCATCAGTAGCTTTTTCCAGGGATGTCATTTTGTTTAGCTGTGTTCCACATCGCGGCCTATTTACAGATTGAACTGAGGCTTGACCTCTTTGCATGTTGACAAACTAAATCTTTCTTTTTATTTATTATCTGTAATTCACGATAGAAGTCTACTCCCTTTTTCTTTATCCAAGGATTGAGCACTTGTCATGTGATATTATTAATGAATTTTCTATGGAGTTGCCTTTCAGGAAGCCGTCCTCGAGCTGTTGGAAAACGAACCCCACGGTTTCCTGTTTCTTTTTCTTATGAAAATCCAAAGGGTGAGAAGTATTTTTCTCCAAGTAGGCAGAGTTTGAAACTGCAGCCAGATGACACTGATGATGATGTGAAGATAGCATTAGTTTTAACAGAAGCTTCACAAAGAGGTGGTTCTCCTCAGGTCTCTAAGACACTAAACCGTAGGACGGATGATGCTATGTTCTCACCTGTTGGGACTGCTGAAAGAAAGGTATTACTTAACTTCCATTTCACATTGTGACTTATCTGCATATACATGTCCTCAGCAGATCAACTATTTGATTTTTTTTCCAACTAGCGTGTTAAAGTGGATATGGGCAATGCCAAGCTTCTTAGTAATGAAGTGGATGAAGAGGAGGGAAGCATGGAAGCAGACACTGGTGAGCTGATGCGGTATAAGAATGATTTGGAGGAAGCTGGAACCGCTGGTCGAACAACACAGAAGCGAAAAAGACCGTATGGTAAAAAGTTGGAAGTTGATGATAGTGGTGACAATCATTTTGATGATATCAAAGAGGCATGTAGTGGTACAGAAGAAGGTCAAAGATTGGGTGCGGCGAGGGGTAAACTTGAAATGGAGGCCACAAATGAAAAGAATTCAAGGGCCTTGTTACAAGGCTCTAGAAAGAGGAGCAAAAAGGTTCTTTTCAGGCAAGGTATTGCAAAGTTTTGTAGAATACTGTTCTTTAGAACTTTCCATTTAATAATTTAACAGCATTTTAAATGTTCTTTTGGTCCTCTTTGATTTTTATATTTTATCTTTTCGCCACTAGTTAAGAGGGGGAAGGGGGATGCATTTTTGGAAACATAAGTGAAGTTGAGTCCGTAATAAGATCTGAACATGCATCCAAGTTTGACAAGAGTGCTGAGCAATAAGTATGAGGTGTTACTATTGCACTAACCTAAACTAGGGCTAATTCTCTTCGAAGGATAAATTAGAAAATGACAGTTTTTGTTTCATCACAGTGACCATTAATTTTTACAATCTCGAAATACATGAGTGTATATTAGACCTTATCTGCTTTGTTTTAGTTGAAGGCTACATAAACCTCAAATATCATCTCCTCTCTTCCCCTTATCTTTTCCTATCTGGTATAAATCCCCCCTCCCCTCCCCCTCCTTCCTGGTATTTTTGATGTTAAGAGCCTGTTTGGGATTGCTGTTGGGAAGCCAAAACTGCATTTTTTTTTTGTTTGAGAAAAACACTTTTTTTGATAAAGTAGGGTGTTTGGCTATCTTGTAAAACTGCTTTTAAATAGAAGAAGAAGCAGTTTTCTGCTGTTGGGAAGAAGCAGAAACAGAAGCAGAAAATTATTTTTTTCATGACAAAAATATTCCTATCACTTATACATATATACCAATATATCCTTTATTAATTAATTAACATATCTCATAAGTTTGATTAAAGTTTTATTTTAAAATTTTGTTCTTCATTTTTACACTATAAATTCTTTATTTTATTTTACGATTTATATGTTATTATTTTATTCCCCATTCCTTTTCATTAAAACAATCGGAAGCATCATTGATGATGATGGAAGAACATATAACTCTTTATTTTTTTATTATTAAAATAATTTCTCTCTATAGAATAATCTTAGTAGTAAAAGTCCATTGATACATGTCCTTTTTCGTAATTTATCTCTCAAAAGCACTTTTTAAAAAAGATTAGCCAAACACAATCTGTTTATCAAAAGCACTTTTCAAATGAATTAGCCAAACACCAATTTTTTTTATTTTTTATTTTTTCAAAAACCCTTTTCTGAAAAGCTATTTTATAAAAGTGCTTCTCAAATAAGCAATTTTCTAACAGCAACGCCAAACAGGCTCTAAGTGTCTCACATTGGTAGGCGTTGGGCAAACCTCACTTCATAAACTAGCTTTGGGCTTGAGTTAGGCCCAAAATCCATTTTCTTATCATGGTATCAGAGCCAGAACTGTCCTCATGGCTCATTCTTGCTTACCCACTATTGGGCCCCTGTTATATTGTCCAAGCTCTAGGTGTCACCCGGAGCATTTGGTTGTTTTTTTTTGGGGGTGGGTGGGTGGGTTATTTTGTTGTTAAATGTCCCCCTTGTATGATATTGGGCAATCCTCACATTATGAGCTAGCTTTTGAGGTTGATTTTGGCAGATGTCCATTTCTTATCACTGACATGCCATAAAATTGAAGGGAAGAAGTTATTTACAGAAGCAGCGCAACTCAAGGATTGCTCCAGAATTGACATACTAAACATCTCTCCGGCAATACTTAACAAGTTCAAAGTGACCGGGAACCTCAGATTGCAAACAGCATCAGAATAAGAGTCGTAGCACAGAGCAGATTTTCTCGAATAACCCAAACAAAATAAGAAACAAAAGAAAACATAAATAGGTTTACCAAGTGCTTAATCATCAAATAAAGTTTCCCAAGAGCTTAATCATCAAGCAAAGTTTCCCAAGTCTACCTTCAGGACTCGAAGAATCTGTTACTTCTGTGCCACCATAATTATAGTAAGCTAAGCTTTATAATTGCCATTCTTGGGGATTTTTTTCCTTTTGTCCTGTTTTTCGCCTTACAAGGCTTTACTATGGCAGGCAATAGACGAGAACATTACCTTCATAATATTAATCTTTAGGAATGTACTTTATCTGTAAAAGTTTTAGACAGATAGGAAAAGGTAGAGAAAGGAAGGACTCAAAATGACACGTTTTCACCAACTTAGGGCTTAGGACATCATGGAAGTTCTGTAATATTTTGAGATACTGTTCCTTTTCTCATTAGCTTGATTTTGTTATTCAAGTTGTAGAGCAAGAGTTATTTCTGAGTTCTGTTATTTTAATGCAAAGTAGCTTGCTACTTTTAGTAAAGTAATTCGACTTCAAACCTGTTATTATATGATAGAAACTGTTATATCTTGGTGGAATGAGCGGAAGTAGAGGATATATATGCTGATTTGATTTTTCCTTCATGTAGATGAAAGCTCCACTTTTGATGCCCTACAAACTTTGGCTGATTTGTCTCTAATGATGCCAACAGCTGAAAATGAAGATGGTAAGTGTACAAAATTCTGTTTCTATAGATCTTTGCATGAACGCTTGCTTATGGCTATTTGAGATATGCTGGGTGTTGATAGTATCTCTCTATCCCCCTTTCACATTCTCTGTCTTACCCTAATATTCTAGCCACTTTGACCTCTATGCATTTCAGGTATTCTCTCTTGTTATTTGAAACTTTAGATCTTTGAATTTACTCTGTACTTAGATGTCAGATTTCTTTTTTTTTTTTGGGGTGGGTGGGTGGGTGGGTGTAAATAAACAAATTTTATTTCACCAAAGTAAAAAGGATACAAAACCAGACAGAGCTGACCAACTGTCTCTCAACAGAACCAAACTAACTGGAGAGAGACTCACACTAACATGCCTAGGGAATCTCTTCTCAGAACTAAGCACCTAACAGTAAGAACAACTAAATTAACAGTAAGAGAACATCTTCATGGCATAGTATCAAGCTGTTGCGGATGTGCAGTCCACCTCTTCTGATGTCTGACTCGGATGTGGATATGAAGAGCTATGTCTTTACAAATTCTATCAACTTGGTAGCTTCCCTTCTGGAATCTGAGCAAGTTTCTTTCTCTCCAAATGGTAGTGATCACCATGGCAAAGACACTGCATATGATAGCACCTTTCCCAGTTCTTCCCTTTGCCCAGCTTATGACCCACTCCAGCTCTTGTTGCCAGGCTCCTATAGACCTGTGAAACCCCAGCCACATCAACATTCTGTACCACAGGTCCTTGGTAACAGGACAATCAAAGAACAAGTGGTCTTGTGTTTCTACAGCATTTTTGCAGAATACACAAGATGAATCAATAAGAACTCCAAACTTAGCTAGTCTATCAACAGTTGCTAGCCTCTTCAACAAAGCTAGCCACAAATGAAATTATGGCTAGGATGAATGCTAGCTTGAAGAGTGATGCTTTTCCATGGTACTTTTGGGAGTTGCAGTAACATGGTTGTATAGAGTTTTTTGATGGAAAACTTAGATCCCACTGTCAACATAGCCAATCTTGCTTGTAGCTCACCCTGCAGTTCAGGTGCCTGCATAACAACCCTTCTAGACTCCATTATCTTCCTAATCACCCAAGTAGCATTTTTTGGAATGCTGCATACTTCCACAATATCATCTTTCATATAGTATATATGTACCCATTTAATCCACATACTATCTTCTTTTGTAGCTAAGGCCCACAGTTGTGTAGCCACAACAGCCCTATTCCAATTACAGAGATTCAACACATTTTGAACCCCCCACTACCTTGGGCATACAGACTTTTTCCCAAGAAACTAAAGCTCTCTTTGAGGGACATGTAGTACCTGTCCATAAAAAAATCCTGCAATGATTGTTGATGAGCTTCATAACTCTCTTGGGTAGGATAAAGATCTGGGCCCAATATGTCCGAATACCAAAAACAATAGACTTTATCAGCTGGAGCCTGCCAACTATTTTGAGGAAAGAGGAACTCCAATGTACTTGAAGGGAAGGGTCCCTTCACAATAGCCAAGATTCTGCAGCAGCTGTTGTTTGACTGAATCTTTGACACCAGACATGAAGATGGAGCTCTTGTCAATATTAGCCTGTAAACCTGAAGCTGCGGAGAACTTATGAAAAGCCTGTTGTAACAGTTCAATAGAGGTACTATCAGCTTTGCAGAACATCAAAACAAGCCATCTGCAAAGCATATGTGCAGCAAACCAAGCTTCTTACATCTGGGATGAAAGTGGAAGTTGGGATTCAAGGTAAGCATACTGAGTTCCCTGTGTAGGTATTCCATAGCAATTACAAAAAGATAAGGTGACATAGGGTCACCTTGTCTAATCCCTCTCCTACCCTGCAAAGGTTTAGTTAACCCAGTATTGAGCACAGGGGAATAAGAGACTGAAGTGACACACTCCATGACCCAAGCAGTAAACTTCTGAGGAAACCCCAATTCTGCAAGCATACTCTTGAGAAAACACCACTCAACAGAATCATAAGCTTTACTGAGGTCAACTTTCCAGACACATCTAGGGAAAAGTCCCTTCCTAGTGTACCAATTCATCAACTCATGACTAAACAAGATATTATCAATAATAGACCTTCCTTCAATGAAAGCAAGCTGATTGGGATGGGCTAATAATAGTATTCATCACAACTTTCATCCTATTAGTCAACACCTTAGTGATTATCTTATAGACAGTGTTGCAGCAGGCAATAGTTCTATAATCTTTAACTACAGTAGGGGTAGGTACCTTAGGGACAAGTGTGACTGCAGTACTGCTGAAGGATTTGAGTAACTTACCTGAGTGAAAGAATTCTTTCACAACCAAGAACACTTAACAGTGTCTCAGTGACTAGTGTAGAATCCTATAGGGAAACCATCCCCTCCTGGTGCTTTGTCAATAGGCATGTCCTTAACTGCAGCCTGAATTTCCCCCTCTGTGACCTCCTGTATAAGTGCTAATTTCTGCTGAGAAAACAGACATGAGTCTCTCTTAATCACCACTGAATTTGAGCATGGAACTTCTTCAGCTGAGAGCCTAACAAGGTGGTAAAGAAAGAGATAAATTCTTGTTCAACAAGCATAGGGTCTGTTATCTTCACTCCCTGACATCATAGATAGATGTGATGGCATTCCTATTTGCTCTAATCCTGCGTTGAGCATGAAAATATTTAGAATTAGAATCACCACAGGTAATCCACGTAGCTCTGGACTTTTGTCTTAGTGCTTGCTCCTCTACTAAGCTCCATTTATGCATATCATGGATGAGAGCCTGTTCTTCCTCTATCAGCTGCTGGTTCATTGGGTTTGTAGCTAGCATGTCCTGAGTAACTTCAAGCTTCTGTCTGGTAAGCTGTAGGTGTCTTGCATAGGAAGCTAGATGAGAGTTAAGTGCTTTAAGGTTGCCCTTAAGTGCTTTGAGCTTTTGGCTCAACTGGTACATCCTAGTCCCTGCATAGCTTTGAGACCAGGTGCTAGCAACAATTTCAGGGAATTGCTGATGGTGCAAGACAGTCTTAAACAATTTAAAAGGCTTGGGCCTATCATTCACTGTTGGGGTGCAGTGTAGTAGTACTGGGGAGTGATCAGAGATACCTGGTGCCAAATAGTCAGCCTCCACATTCCCATAATCATGCAACCAGTGATAATTCCCCACAGCTAAATCAATCCTGGAATAGACCCTGTGAGTCAGCTCCTGTTTGTTGCAAAAGGAAAAGAAACAACCCTTTGATCTCAAAGGAGTAAGCTGTAAGGTATCCAGGCAGTCTCTAAAGTCTTGAGTTTCAGTCAGTGGCACAGGGGAGCCCAGCCTATCAGCTACACTCAACACAGAGTTGAAATCTCCGCTTAAAATCCAAGGCTCTTGGATAGCATTTCCCGAACTCAACAATGCAGACCATAGAGTTGTTCTCTCAGCTATTGTATTCTTAGCATAGATTATAGTAACATAGTCCTTGAAAGAGCCTGATGGATGCTCAACATGACAATGCATAAACTGCTCATGTGCTACTAGAACCTGCACCTGTATAGTGGACCTCCAAAGTAACCAAATTCGACCATTAGAAGCCACAGAGTAGTTACAGCATGACTGCCAACCTTGTGTTACCTTATTCAATTTGTTTTGGGATTTATGTTGCTTTACTCTAGTTTCTAGACATCCAAGAAAATCTATCTGGTACTTATGAAGAAACAGCTTAAGCTTTTTCTGCTTGAGGGGTTGGTTTAGCCTCCTCACATTCCATGTAGTAATAATCATGAGATATTTGGAGCTTCACCAGAATCACCTGGCATTCCCTCCTTGTTTATCATGCTCAGCAGTGGTGCGAATTGGCTTGCACCACCAGATGTGCTAGCCTGCCCTTGCATAGTTTGCCGTACCTCATCATGTAAATTGTCCTGATCCACACCATGCACTGGGGCAACTAGGCTGACATCTCTCTTGCCATGATCTGGTATGACCTCTTTAGCTTGCCAGTCCTGCCGCAAAGGCCTTCTCCTCCTTCTATTTCTCCTCTTTCTTTTTGGTGCTTCTTGAAATTCCCCCTCTTGTGCCTTGTCCTGCATTTGTTCCTTTTAAGCTTCAGTTTGGTGCCCAAATCTGAGACTGCCCACAGAATTTTGGCTTCCAATCATAATCAACAGGTTGGTGGAATGTACCAGTTGGTGTCACCATCTCAATAGAGTTAATTAAGGGCTGAGAGACATCTACTTCAACACATACACGGGCATAAGAAATCCGTTCCATACTAGCAGTGAATTGATCCGTGTGCAATGGACGACCAATGCCACTCGCAATCTTACTTAGTGCCGCACATGACCAGTAGCCAACCTTCCACAGAGGGATGGTGGTGATACGGTCTGGGTCGAATTCAAATTCAATCTCCCAAGGTTGAACAACAAAGGGGTTGTTATGGAAAGTGTAAGGCCAAATGAGCAGTACCTTATCCCGATCTCCAGCTGAATCGAAGCGAAAAAATATAGTACCCAGCATCATGGCCTAGAATTTGCGGCTTAATCTCGCATTTCCACACATTTGATACATAGTTTTCCATGGACTTTAGGTAAAGCGTATCCCCAACAACATACCCAATCAGCGTATTTTGCCAATAATTTGTTTGCTCCTTGAGATCTTCCTCAACAATCCTCACATAGACCTTGCCGTCTTTTGCAGTCGGAGGAATATAGGAGAGGGGTTTACCCGTTTCCGCCGTTATATTATCAACAAAATCCTTCTTCATCGGGGGATGAACAGCTGTTGCAACCTCTGAAAATTGTAACCTCCTGTTAGGGCAAGAGGATCCATATTTCCGGAGATGCACTGAAGTAGGAGAATCGGATTCCAAGCTTGGGTCCTCAACCTCCTCCGGAATGGAGCGAAATCTGGGAGGGAGGAAACTACCAAAGGTGAGAGAAGGGAGCGAACAGCTAATACCATCATGTGGAGTGACCATCTTCACCGGCGAGCCGGTGGCTTTGCCTTTGGAAGCCATGCAAATTTACAAAGGGAGCACGTTAGCAACCTTGCTAAAATGCGCCGAGAGCATTTTCACACCAAACTTAGACATTGACCATCTTCTGTGAATTATTTACTGAAAGTTAACTTCAGTTAAATTTTTAGAAGAACAGTGATTTCTATTTAGCTTATCTTTGCGCATTTTCTTTCGGACTATGCTATGCTTCTATCTCTCTTTTTCTTTTGTATCTTCACAGCTGCTTGCCTGTCCCTGTATGAGTTCACTCGCTGAATTTATGACCTGTGTGTTGCTTTTCAAATGACTAAATTACTCCTATAGGTTGGAAATCAAAACAATGCCATTACATTTGATGGAAATTCTAATTCTTTGAGCCAAACATACACAGACCATGGGTAATTTTTCTTTTTTTGATAATTTAAGTAATTTTATGAATATACCAGCACCAAGGAAGTGCTTTGGAAAGACACAAAAGATACGGAGCATATTCGCAGTGTAGCTGTAAGGGATCTAGTAACACAGTATCCTCTATGCTATTTCCTATGTTCAACTTACACCGCTACACCAAAATTCAAATTCTTTAGACCTTTGAACTTCAAGATAGCGATGTTATATTTTTCTTAAATGATTCTATCTGGTCAGCGTTGTTAAAATGTTTCTTAAAGCGATGCGAGGGAAGGCAAGGGTCGTCTCTCCAGGGGCCAAAGCCATGCACTTTAGTGAATTGTGCGCTTCAAATAATGAAGCACAAAGTGACCCCTACGAGAAGCAGTCAGTTCTTTGAAACTCAACTTTGAGGAGTTGGACTAATATTAATGTTATCGTCTATTTGATGTTGAATCAGTTATTTTAATTGAAAGTCAATTATTATAGTACTAAATTCATGCATGTTTGGTATTTCCTTATCTTCTGTAAATCGTTCACTTCTCTTCAAAGAAGTGAAGCACTTCTCCCTTTTTTTTTTTTTTTTTTTTGAGAAGGTAACATTATTCACTTCTCGCTTTTCACTTCAAGCCAGGTGGACCTTGTCTCTTTTTTGCTCTTATCACTTTTAAAACATTCTATCCATTTGGTCCATAATATGCTCATAGGAATAGTTCTCTGGACATCTCAGCATTTTCCCACCTTCTGATTCTTCCAACTAATGATAACTTTGTTCAACCCTCTTGGCATGACCGACCGATTACCATATATATTTATATATATTTAAGAACTTACATCAAATATCTCAAAATCTGTCTGCAGTTTATGACATATAAGTAGGTAATTAATTTATTCCAGAAACATCCATTTTTCCTTATTAGAATGAACCAAAAGGAAGAATTATTTAGATTCTGATATTCTACCTAATGTGCTCACCTTCATTTGGCTGGGAAAAAATGTTGCACAGTTTAGGTACTTCTTATATGTTCTGAAATTTTTATCTTTTCAATATTTCTGTATAAGTTACTAAATAACAGTGTGCAAGAATGTGCTTAACAATGTCCTGACGTCAATTTCCGTTCAGACAGTATATTATTGTATAAGCTTACCTTTTAACATTTATTCACGGGTTACCATGTGATATATCCCTTAGGAAGGACAGAAAAATAAATCCAAGGCACGCTTGCACTAATTCCTAAATAGCTGGCAATATTGGGTGCATGTAATAGCAATCTATTGCTTTTCCTTAACTCTGTTTTTTATAAGTTAGTGGAAGGGGAAGAATCTTTAAAACATGGAGATGCAATGACTACTCTACTAGCATTTTCTTGTCTTTAAAGTTCAATCAATATGGGAGATTCGTATCTTTAATCTGAATTAAAGGCAAAGAAAGGGCTGTTATTATAGTACCAGAAAATACATTTAATGAAGGATGGGAAAGGCTGGCAGAGAAAATAAATGTCTTCATTAATAGAGTTACACCATACTCAGGAGTTGAGAAATACAAAGGGGAGGCAGATTTATCTGCAGACAAGGGGAAGGGAAGTTACTTAGAAATGTTCCATAAAAGCAAATGGACACAGACAGAAACAGAGGTGGCAGAAGGAGCTGAAGATTCGGATTGTGCTGAGATATTAATGACCAAAGCTCATTTTGCTGATAAAGATTTGTTGAGCAGATGTCTGGTGGGAAAATTTGATGGGGGTGAAGAGATTCCCACAAGAAACGACTTGAGAAGATGGCCGCAATAGACTTGGAAGGGTGCTCAGGGCATTCAAATCTATGACATGAACGTAGCAATGTTTTTGTTCGAATTTCAGTCGTCAAGAGTGGCGGAACATGTTCTGATGGGGGGCCTGGAGAAGACAAGGAAGCAGATTACGTCTCCAGTGGTGGTCGCCAACAACAAGTACACTTCCAAAAGAACAGGACTTTGACTGTTTTTGGGTGTGAGTATTAGGACTTCCCCTTCATCTGTGGTCTAGCTCGGTGATGAAGAAGATTGGTGAAAGATGTGGGGGATGGTTAGAGACGGAAGAGGAGACCGATCTGAAGAATCATCTTCGATGGGCAAGAATTCGAGTCAGAGATTCGACAAGCAAGATTCCGACCTCCATTGATATCGCTGACGACGAATTTGTCTTCACTCTTCCCATCTGGGTGGAAGCTCCGGTGACTTACCGAAAAAAGAATGAAAGAGAGATGATATTTGGCTGGAGAGAGAAAATGGGCTGATTTTCGAGAAACTGGCCCGTCAGAAGTCTCGAGGTATAGAGATGTTAGACAAGTTGAGGGTTTGGTAGCTTATAAAGGGAAGTCTAAAGCTGGAGAACACAGAGGCTATTTTGATGTTAGCAACCACGTGAGGGGCAACATGTCAAGAGGCCCCACTCCATCTAGACACGTGAAGGACCAACAAAACCCTTTTGGGCCAGAAGTCGACCTAATCCCGTCAAAAGTTAAAGCAAAGCCCTGAGCCCTTTATTAACAAAATAAATGACTGGGCAAACAAATCAGAAGCCCAGAACGCTTTCTTTACATGCAGAGAACAGAGTGTGATGGTAGAGAGTGAAGCAAGAGGATTTTCGGGAAAAAAATTTCAAGTAAGAGAAGAAGAACAAAAGCATGCAGAACTGTTCGTTAACAATAATGGGGGAAGAGATGATAAAGTTGGTGATAGTGAAGAACAGGGGAATATGCAGCAAATTGTTCATCTGGGGGAGCCAACTCCTATTAATTACGATGCTTCTGGGTGTAGTAAAGAAGCAGAAGAGAGGGAAAATCACTGGGTACAGAGCAATATTCTCAGGCTCAGTCAAGAATTTTGAGCTGCTTTTGAAGGCTGCACAGAGGAAGCCAATGTGTTACTCCTAAAAATTGACCAGAAGAGCAACAAAGAGGAGGATTCTGTTTCGATTTTGATAGAAAATGGGAAACAGACAGTTCCTAAGGAACTGAGGAACTTGTTTTTCGATGTAAAATTCAAAAAAGGGGAGCCAAGGAGTGAATCAAAAAGCAGGGGGAGGAAACTAATCACCCAGTTATAATGAAGCTCAATATCCTATCATGGAATGTGAGGGGGCTTAACAGGGAGGACAAGAGAAATTTGGTGAGGAGCAGATTACAACAAGGGGGAGCAGATATTATTGTTTTTGTGGAGACAAAATTAAAGGGGGTAGTAGAAGATTATATTCAACAGTTAGGGGGTAATAGATGGATGGGGGGAATTTGGATGGAGGCATTAGGTAGTAAAAGGGGTATCATTATTATGTGGGATAAAAGATCTTGGAAGGGGGAGATGGTGGAGAGTGGCAAGCAAATGATCACTTGCAAGTTGAGTGGCATTAATGTAAATTTCACTTGGTTTCTTACCACAGTATATGCTTCCTGTGATAGAAATGAAAGGAAGGAGTTATGGGAAGAATTAGGTGCAATGAAGAGCTTTTGTGAAGGACCCTGAGTGGTTTGTGGCGATTTCAACACTACCAGATTCCTTTCAGAAAAGACAAACTGTACCAGACTTTCAGGAGCAATGACAGACTTCTCTAGCTGTATCAATGAACTGGAGCTAGTAGACCCCCCTTTATTTGGGGATCTTACAGTTGGAGAGGAGGGTCAGATCATAGAAATGCATCAAGGATTGACAGATTCCTGTATTCATTTCCTTGGGACGAATTGTTTAATCAAATCAGACAGAGTTCCTTACCTAGTTTGGGTTCTGACCACAACCCAATTTTGTTGTCATGTGGGGATGAGATTTTCAAGAGATCATATTTCAAGTTTGAAAAATGGTGGTTGAATGTGGAGGGGTTTAAGTCCAAAGAACAAGACTGGTGGAATTCTTTTAAATGTGACAGGAAGGGCAGAATTTAAGTTAGCAACAAAATTGAGTCTTTTGAAAGTAAACTCAAAGAATGGAGCAAGGAGAATGAAGATAATTGGAGGGCCAGAAAGGATCAACTTCTGGAGCAAATTGGAGGTCTGGAAGTCATACAAGAGGCCAGACCTCTTACTGATGATGAGTTACTGATGAAAGCACAATGGGCCAGGGAGTATGAGGAAATAACTAGAAATGAAGAAATCCATTGGAGACACAGATCCAGAGTTCAGTGGATCAAAGGGGGTGACAAGAACACAACGTATTTCCACAGAATGGCCACTGCGCATAAGAGAATCAACACTATAGATTCTTTGATGATCGATGGGGTTCTGTCCTCGGATTCTATGGAAATTAAGAGGCCCATTGTGGATTTCTATTAAAATCTTTACAAAGAATCTGAAAGTTGGCGACCAGATTTGAATATTGTTGATGTTCAAACTATTACTATGGAGGAGCAACAATGGCTTACAAGAAGGTTTGAAGAGGAAGAGGTGTTAGAAGGGATCAAAATGTGTGCAGTAGACAAGGCACCTGGCTCGGATGGTTACAAAATGTTTTTTTTTCCCAACTTTCTGGGAAACTGTAAAGGAGGACTTAAGGTTGACCTTCCACAACTTCCACACTCACCAGAAATATGAAAAAAGTTTTAATGCTACCTTTGTAGCTTTGATTCCAAAGAAGGTGGGGGCAAATGATCTGAGAGACTTTAGACCAATTAGTTTGATCACAAGGGTGTACAAAATCATAGCCAAGGTTCTAGCAGAGAGATTGAAGAAGGTGATAGGCAAACTTGTGAACAAACATCAGATGGCCTTCATTAAAGGTAGACAGATAATGGATGCTGCTTTAATTGCTAGTGAGTGTATTGACACTAGAATTAGAGGAGATGCACCGGGGGTTATGTGCAAGTTGGATATTGAGAAAGCGTATGACCATTTAAATTGGAAGTTCCTGATCAACACTCTTAGACAAATGGGGTTTGGAAATAGATGGCTCAGTTGGATAGGCTTTTGAATTAAAACCACTAGTTTCTCCGTCCTTGTTAATGGAGAACCTGCTGGTTTTTTCCCAGCAGAAAGAGGACTTAGACAGGGGGATCCTCTATCTCCATTCTTTTTTATTCTAGCTATGGAGGGATTGGACAGTCTAATGAGGAAAGCTTCGCAAAATAATTGGGTTAGAGGCTTCAATATAAGAAACAGGGCAAATGAGAATATGGAGTTGACACATTTATTGTATGTTGATGATACAATAGTGTTCTGTGAAGCAAACCAGGAACAATTGTGTTATTTAAGGGTGATTCTGGTAGTTTTTTGAGGCTTGTTCTGGATTCAAGGTTAACTTGAGAAAAAGCAATATCTTTCCCGTAAAGAGTTCATCAGATACAAACACTAGCAAACATCTTGAGGTGCAAGGTAGAGAAGCTACCAACAGTCTATATAGGCATGCCATTGGGGGCAAAACATAAAGCAATTACTAACTGGGATGGAATTATTGAGAAAATTGAGAGGACGTTGGCACTTTGGAAGTCTCAATACCTTTCATTGGGAGGTAGAGTCACTTTGATAAACTCTGTGCTAGATTCTCTACCAACATATTTGATGTCCCTTTCCCCTATACCTAGTGAGGTGATCAAAACTCAGGATGCTTTGAGGAGGAATTTTCTCTGGCAAGGAAATAAAATTGAGAGTAGTTTCAATTTAGTAAAATGGGCAGCAGTTCAACAAGGCAGGACTTATGGGGGTTTGGGAGTAAGGAATCTCAAGTTACAGAACAAAAGTCTGCTAAGCAAGTGGCTATGGAGGTACAACCAAGAGGAGCATGCACTATGGAAAGAGGTGATACAACACAAATTCGGCCAAGAAGGGCAATGGTGTTCAGGTGAAGTAACAAACACTTATGGAGTTGGAGTTTGGAGGACTATCAGAAGCTTTTGGCCGGCTCTAAAAGTTAACACAAACGTTAAAGTTGGGAGGGGGGATAAGGTTTTATTCTGGAAAGAAGACTGGACTGGTCAAGGATCTCTTCAAAGTTTGTTTGCTAGACTTTATTCTATCAATGTGTATCCTGATAGCAAAATCAGTGAGTTGTGGTCTCAACAAGGGTGGAATTTGGTATTTAGAAGGTTTTCAAAAGACTGGGAGATAGAAGGGGTAATTGAACTACCGAATATGATAGAAGGCTTCCCAGGCACTAATTTGGAAACAGACAAACTATTATGGGGACAACACCCTGATGGAAGATTCTCTGTCAACAGATTGTATAAGTGGGGTCTATCTGTAACTGGAGGAAGGAAAACAGGGCCATGGAGTGCTGTTTGGAAGAGTGTGGCTCCTACTAAAGTGAAGTGTTTTGTCTGGTTGGTAGCTAGGAGAGCCTGTTTGACTCATGAAGCATTACAGAAAAGGGGCATCAATATAGCCTCTAGATGCTTACTATGCAAAGAGGCACTGGAAACCAATAAGCACTTATTTTTGCATTGCAAAGTAACAACACAAGTATGGGCTTTATTCTTCAATTTAGCTAGCCTAAATTGGTGTATGCCAGAACACACAACAGACTTATTGAGTTGTTGGATCAGAAGGGGAGGCAACAAGTGTCAAAAGAAGTGGTGGAGGACGGTACCTGCTTGTATTTGGTGGAATATCTGGAAGGAAAGGAATCAAAGGATTTTTGAAGGAAAAGAATGCTCAATACAGAAGATTAAGTGGAAAGTAATTACTTCCGTAGGTTTTTGGTGTAAAAAACAACACATAGAAGAGGAGGAAATCCATTAATGGATTTTATAGGATCTTTGTAATTATTTCTGTTTTTTTCCTTCGCTGCAACTACTTTTGGAGGTGGCCAGCATAGCCCTTAATGCTGAGGAATACAAGTTACCAGTTTCAAAAAAAAGTTTGTGTAAGGAGGTTACTGATTTAGGATTTTGATGGTAAGTTTATCACTTAAGTATATGGATTCAGGATCTATTAGCAAGTATAGAAGAACCTGGAACTTGTAACTTAACCGTGGATCAAGGACAATGAAACAAGATTTTTGTTTACTATTCTTTGTCATGATAATCTGCTGGCCTGCTCCTTCGTGTATCTCTTCTGTGTCGTAGAAGATGAGTACTTTCCATTTTTCTTTGTTGGTGCTCTCTGTATTGTCCAAATAGCTTGCGGAGAGCTCACGATCTTGTAGTTTTTCTTACCTTTTTAGTATATGCCTAGCGTTTAATTCTTCCATTTTGTCAAAGTTGGTACATTGCTATTTCTTCCTGCTTGTGCTTTCAACTTCCTTTTCACTTCCGGTGTTTAAGTTTTTTTTCCCCCTTAACTATTTCCTTTTGTTTCCAATTGAAGTGTTGGATATGCTAACAATCCTATATCTTGATCACACTTCATGTGTTTCCATTTGATTTTTCAGTTGTTATTCTGTCTTAACTGTGAGTATATTAGATTCTCTCTTTTTCTTTTTCAGAGTCAATGATGCAGGTAAAGGATGAAATTGCTGATCATGTCGATGAATCTGGCTCCTTGGAAGCCGTTCCAGCACACAGACAAAGAGACAATCGTGGATCGGCGGGGGTTAAATCGAGATGGAGTCTATCTTTATCAAAGTTTGAAGTTGATTTCAGTACGACATCAAAACATGGTAAAGTTGCATCTACTGATGTTAATGCTGTTCCTGAAACAAAGCAGGCGAGGAGGGCACAGAAAGCAATGTCATCTAAGGTATTAGGTGACAGCATTGCATCCCTGTTCAATATTCTGATGTGCAAATGATATGTAACACTTCTGAGGATAATCATGCAGGCTCGAAAAGCTGAAGGTCATGTTAAATATGATGTTACTGAATTTCAGGAAGCTGCGGTGATTTTCTTATTTTGTTCATTTTAAGCGATTGTTTTGAGATTTAGACATGTTTGAGCCACAGTGTTAAGCATTTTGCCAGATTGGACACCTTAATGAGCTGCACTGTTTCTAATTTGACATGATATTTTCTCCTATAGGCAAAAGAAGCATCAAAGAAGTCAACCAATAAGGTTAAAAGATCCCATCAGTGTGTGTCGCCGAAATTAATCAAAGATCAGGAGCATTCATCATGTGCAGATCCAAGAACAGAACGAAGTGATTCAGCTCAATCAACAGCACAGATCCCTGTGGAAAACCAGGTGAACTTGCCTACTAAAGTTAGAAGCAGGCGTAAGATGGACCTGAAAAAACCTCAAAGACAAAAAGATTTGAAGATTCCTGATAAAAGTTTGGATGATACTAGTGCATCCTTCACTGCACTTCGTGACAAAGCATTCAGTCTTAAGGTTTTAGTTATGCACCTTTGTCCATCTTGTAGTTCATTATTGTGATATGAACACTAGTTAACTTGCATACATTGCATGCAGAAAAAGATTTCCAGTTGCCTTTCCAACCATCAGGTACGAAGATGGTGTACATATGAGTGGTTCTACAGCGCAATTGACTACCCTTGGTTTGCCAAAAGGGAATTTGTGGAGTACCTGTATCATGTTGGATTAGGGCATGTTCCAAGGTTAACTCGAGTTGAATGGGGCGTCATAAGAAGGTATAGCTCTCAACTTTCCTTCAATTTGGAAGTCACTCTATTCCCTGGGGCAAGTCCTAAACATTAGGAATTTGTTATTTTTATGTTAATGATGGTCCATTCAGTCCTCGTCTTGATGTAGTTCTCTTGGCAAACCACGACGATTCTCTGAGCAATTCTTGAATGAAGAAAAGGAGAAGCTTAATCAATACCGGGAATCTGTCAGATCACATTATACTGCACTTCGTGAAGGTACCAGGGAAGGGTTACCCACAGATCTTGCAAGGCCTTTGTCGGTTGGGCAACGTGTGATTGCGATCCATCCAAAAACAAGAGAGATACATGATGGAAATGTGCTAACAGTTGATCACTCTAGATGCCGTGTTCAGTTTGACCGACCAGAGCTTGGGGTTGAGTTTGTCATGGTAATTCATTATTGCTTAGTATGTGCTCATATGGTATTCTGCTATGTTATAGTCTATAGTTTCTCTTAGGTTCACAAAAATTGGACAAGATTAGAGATGATAATGAAGGTGCAAGTTGCACATATATGAATATAGTGAGAGAAGGTTGGTTTAAATGGTTTGACCATGCCCTACATAGACCTCCATATGCACCTATCCTTTGGTGCAGCACTATGATGATTGAAGATAATAGAAAAGGACGTGGTAAATCTAAAATCACATTGGGGAAATTGTATCTAAGGACCTATAATCTCTCGAAATCAATGTCGATTTAGCTAAAGAATAGAACAAATGGAATCAACGGATCCATATAGGCGATGCCGACTAGTTGGGATTAAGGTTTAGTTATTGCTACACTTGTGTTAGGTCCAGTGTTTGACAAGAGTTTTACTTTGGTTAGATATGTATATGTCAATATAAGGATATGTGTGAGACTTAAAGAATCGTTAGTTTTAGAAAACCCCTTATCTGCCTTTTCTAAGACATCATTTAGTATTTGATTGAAGTGAGCTTGGATACATAGGATAAATATAGCCAACTACAACTAGTTTGGGATTTAGGAGTAGTTTATTACTTGTTTATGTCCCTTTCGAAGCTATACCATAATGTAAGAGAAATATAATTAAGAATCAGGTTATGTTATAGTGAGTCCACATGTCTGTACTAACACTGTGGTGCCATCCTCCAGATATGGTAAGCCTAATCTTTCTTCTGAGGATGCTTCTGACGGAAAGTAAGAGAAAAAGAAAGGCATAACTAAAGTAAATTGATTACTCAAGTCCAACCAAACTGAATTATTTAACTCCTGCGTGTAATCTCTTTCATCTGTTGGAGAACATCTTATCTTCCTGGTAACTAGCTTTCTACTTGTTCATAATAGGTTCTTTGTGTATGAATCAGTATTTCAGTACTGTACTTATAAAAAGATGCGGTATTTCAGTACGATATTTCAGTACTTTGTAATTTTGGTTCTCCAGTGGTTGCTTTCTAGACCTGATGGCTAATTAGAACATTTAATGTCCTGGCAGGACATTGATTGCATGCCTCTAAATCCATTTGAGAACATGCCCACACTACTTACAAGGCATGCAGATGCTGTTGATAAGTTTTTCGAGAGCTTCAATGAGCTCAAGATGAATGCACGAGCAAATGAGTTTATGAAATTTCCGGCTGGGGACAGCATGGAGAATGGAGATGTTTCCTCTCATTTCTCCCCGCCAAGTCATCCCGTCAGTAATCTCCTAAAGCAGACAAATGTCAGTGGTTCTCCTCTACTCTTCCTTAAATACCTTTTATACTTCATATATTTCGGATTCAGTGATTCTCAAAAACCCAGGTTTAGTAACTTAAATTGCAATTTGTCCCATCCAGTTCCAAATCAAAACAATTATGACCCCCTAGGAAATCTTCGCCTTTTGTTGTAACATGGGAAAACATAAGTGAAGAATTTACTTTGAAAAAAGCATAAGTATGAAGGATTAACTCTTTCCCTACAAGGTCTAGCGAAATCGCTATAAAAACTATGATCATAGATTCGTAGGTGCAATGGAGCAGGGAGTGGCTGCAACTTGTATCTGTGCTTATCTCAGGAATATTGGCCTTTTGGTTCTTCTAGCTTTTGGAGTGTTGTAATCTATGTTTTAGTATTTTGTGTTTTGGTTTGTCCATTAAGCGGGGGGTGGAGGTCTAGTAGAGCTTCCACCTACCAAACTTGAAATATTAGAATGGGCTGAAGTGACCTTGGGTCAAACAAATTAATGTTAGGACTTAAGAGAAAACTTTCTTTATTCCTAATCTAAATTATGTGATGCTTGATGTTTCCTTTCTGAATTTATGCCTTTTCTGACGCTTCTTTTTCTCATGCAGTTATTCCTTTTGTTCAATTTCCCCTTGATTATACTTTTCATGACCTAGAAATCTGTCTGGGGGCCGACCCTTAGGTCCAACACAGCTTTCGAAACTCGGGAATAATGGATCCACCCCTCTACTCTTCTCCGTTTAAATACCAACCTTAGTTCGCATAGGACTCGAATCCCTGACTTAAGTCCGAAGTCCCTCGTCCTTTGTCACTTGAAGTAAGCCCTGGCCCCCACTTCATGATTTCTTATAATACATATTCTCCTAAACAAGAATCTATATATACCCATCTGAAATAGATTTTTGTAGTGCTTTTTTGGTGAATGAAAACTCCGCGGGATCAACTGTAACATTATAGTTTGTAAGAAATAAAGTGTAAATTGTAGCAAGAATACAGGTGTGTGTCGTATAACTTTTTATACCACATGAATATAATACTTCTGTCCCAAGTTAATTGTTCTAAGTTGACTTTGGGTGTTTAAAATTATGAGATTTAGCCATCAAATTATTTTTAATATACTTGGCTTTTGAAACAAAGATATAAATATTTGATAATATTTCTATCTTAATTTAACGTATCTGCCCTTGTTTTTCTAAATTATGGTAATTGAGGTGAAATACCACACCAAAGTAGGCCACATTGTTAAAGTGTTTTACCATCTCATCCGAAAGCTTAAACTGTTAGAGAAAGCATACTTTTAGTTAGTTAATTATATCTTCAAGACTTCAACACGCAATGTCCCCTCACATGCGGGTCTGGTTCTTTTTTATGGACCAAACACATGGAAATTCTTTTTGATAATGGGCGCAGTGAGACTCGAACTTGGACATCTACCTGCTCTGATGGAGAGAATGCTACACTCAATTATATCTTCAGTACACGTAACAGAAAGGGTACATTTATAGATTTTCTATTTAGAAGGCTGAACTCAAGTTGATGTACCTCAGAACCAGAAAAACTGAAATTCAACTTGGGGGTTAGTAGATTTCATGATTGCCAATTTTACTCTTGATCTCAAAATCTCTGATATACTATATAGTCTATATTGCTATATACCTTAAGAAGTCCGTTTAGAGTTTTGATCGTAACTCCCCTAAGTTGCGGGACTCTTCACTTTCGATGCCGCACCCGATTCTCCAAAAGTACACTACTTTTGGCGAAACCGACGCGCACTCGTTGACGTTTTTGAAGAGTCCGAGCAACATAGTAACTCCCTTCTCATTTTGTTCGTGACTTTTTCTTTTTCACATAATTTCGGAAACTGGTAATTTGTATTCCTCAGCATTAAGAGTATGCTGGATACCTCAAAAAGTTATCAACAGTAACTGTGGACCCAAAAACTAATCACAGAGATCCTAAAAAGTCTACCAACTGATCTGTATCCTCTACATTTGCCTCTTTACATCAACAACAACAATAACAACAACATACCCAGTGTATTCTCACAGAGTGAGGTCTGGGGAGGGTAAAGTGTACGCAATCCATACCACTACCTCCAAAGAAGTAGAGAGGTTGTTTCTGATAGACCCCGGCTCAGGACAGAAAAACAGTACATAAAGACGTAATAAAACATAAAACAAGATAGAAATAACACACATAAAGAAAAACAGAAACAAGACACCCACAGAGTAGTCCCACGAACAAAGAACTTCAAGATACGTGCCAAGCACTGCGACTACTAGCCTGGCTACAACCAAGCAACCCTATCTACTAGCTAGGCCTCACTCCAATGAACTAGCCCTCTACCCTAATCCGCGTCCTCCACACCTTCCTATCTAGGGTCATGTCCTCTTTAAGCTGTAACTGCTCCATGTCATGTCTAATCATCTCCCTCCAATACTTCTTCGGCCTACCTCTACCCCGCTTGAAACCATCTATAGCCAACCTCTCACACCTCCGAATTGGGGCATCCGTGCCCCTCCTCATCACATGCCCAAACCATCTCAACCTCCCTTCCCGCATCAGAAATGAAAATTTACAATATATTTCCACTTAAATTTCTGCATATTGAATCTGTCCTCAAAACACTTTCCATTCCTTTCCTTCCACACTGTCCACCAAATACATGAAGGAATTGCTCTCCACCATCTCTTTTGAGACTTGCTGCCCCCTCTCCTCTAAGAACAACACAGAGTTTTGTAGGCTTATCTATGTTTATCCTTCCACATAATTTATGAGTTACTTGTTGGCCAGGTGGCTTCAGCAGAAGTTGATATGCAATCTAAATCTGGAGTCATTGAAACCGCTGCATATCAACAGATAGCATATTCAAAGCCTTCTACTGTCGCTCAGATTCAAGCAAAGGAAGCTGATGTTCAAGCTCTTGCAGAGTTGACCCGTGCACTAGACAAAAAGGTTACAAAACTAATCTTAGTTTTTACTTCATTTGATCCATGAATGAAGATTATACAAATGAAAGCTAACTCTCTCTCTCTCTCTCTACATGTGTGTGTATCTTGTCTGCTTATGCAAGTATTGTAGACAATAACATGTTCGCTCTCCAACTTAAACTTATAAATGAGGTGGTCACACAATTCAACCAGGTGTCATGGTGATACAAATCCTAATTTCTAGTCTGTTTTCAGGTGCTTGAATCAAGTACACGAATTAGGCCTGCATGTGAGGGATCATATTGCAAACCTATACTAAACAAATACGTTCCCTTTCTAACAATTTAAAGTTAAACCTAGTTAGATGAGGTAGTCACATAATTCAGCGGTATCTTTTTTTTTTTTCAACCAAATTAAAAAACCTTTATGAATAAAATTAGCAGGCATTTATGTCCAAATTACTGATAGGGAGGAACATCTTCTTTACTTTTTTCCCCTGTAAGTTGAAGAGTTTATTTGCGTAAAAAAAAGAAATTGTT
The DNA here is from genome assembly GCA_031232105.1 of Capsicum rhomboideum. NCBI lineage: Eukaryota > Viridiplantae > Streptophyta > Magnoliopsida > Solanales > Solanaceae > Capsicum > Capsicum rhomboideum. The sequence goes on along the minus strand of CP124719.1, from coordinate 105,306,080 downwards.
GAAGGGATAAGCTTTCATGAACTAGCAGGTTAAAGCTCTATTTACTTTTTGAAGACGAAGCCTGAAGAAGCTTTGTAGAACTTAGTCTAAGTATAGTTATATGCACATCTATATATTGTTTCTATGAACTGTGTTTACTGTTCTGTTTGGAGTGGAGAATATTTAAGGTAGATGGAGCTAGTCTGAGCAGATGCTGCTACCAAATTGATGAATAGTTTCTTCTATTTTGGAGTTGTACTGCTTCTTGTCTTTCATTTTTAGTTTTGGCTGTTCTTGTATTTCAATGTATGTGTTTCGGGATTTGTGTCAATAGATGCATTTCTCTAGTTGATGTTAGATATACAGAAGGCATGAATATATTGCGCCAGATGTGCAGTGAACTCATGTCATTAGGTTGAACGTGTAGGATGCAGTGGTTTCGGAGTTAAGGCGCATGAATGATGATGTTTTGGAAAACCAAAAGAGTGACGACTGTTCTCTCAAGGACTCGGAGCCTTTCAAGAAGCAATATGCTGCCGTACTAATACAGTTAAATGAAGTCAATGAGCAGGTATGTTTATCCTCAATATTAGAATTCAAATTTTTAACGTGCAAAAAGTTTGCTATAACATTCATATGCTTTGGCAGGTTTCTTCTGCTCTTTATCGCTTGAGACAGAGGAATACCTATCGTGGAAGCATTCCACTTGCATGGCCAAGGCCAGTTCCAAATTTTGCTGATCCCAGTATTTTGAGCACTTTTGATCATTGTACGAGTCAACCGCAGGAATCAGGATTCCTTGTCAATGAGATAATAGAAAGCTCAAAAATCAAATCTCGGACTATGGTTGATGCAGCTTTGCAGGTAGACATTCAACTGTTATTTCTCTTGGGAATCTTATTAAAAGCATTGGTGGTGTGACCCAAATCAGTTTTAAGATCACATGTTTGAAATTTTTCTTAAAGCGGGTTGTGATTAAGCATAGCATGTTAGTATTTATTAGCTTCTTCAGAAACCTCATTTGCATGGTTGCCAGGTTGATTCATTCCTTAATTACCTCAGCAGACTGGGAAATTTTAAATGCATTTCTTGAAAAGATGCAGTAATAGTATGCAATTTTGCATAAAGGTGGTTACTATTTCATTTTGGTATATAACTGGATCCAAATATTTTGAGAAAATACGTCCGGATCAAAGTTCATAGGAGAAAAATTGGACTTTCAGTGACTTTTTTTAAAAAAAATTGAAATTTAGTTCATCTAGACCTTTTACTATTTTTTAACCAGGTTTAATATTATCAGACATCATGTGATCTGCTTGGACTTGATTTTATAATTTAATGCCTCCAGGGTTTCCATCACTAAAAAGCTTATGTTTATGCATTGTGTCCTAATTTTTTTTGATGTTATCATGTTTGTGATCTCATCATTATCGTCTGCATGTTGCTGTAGATTCTTTTAGGACTGATTAACTTCCCTGTGTAGGCGATGCTTTCATTTACTGGTAGAGACAACACCACCGAGAAGATTGAGGAGGCTATTGATTATGTGAATGATCGGATTCCAATAGATGATTCTTGCATGCCAATTGTGAGAGTTTTTACCACCTCATGTTTGCTTAATGGTTATTTTGCTTCTCTATATCAATTAATTTTTAGTGCATTGATCTGTTGCAGCCACCTGATCTTAAGTCAAAGAATATGTCAGATAGAAATGAAGCAGAAATTCCTTCGGAACTTATCACTAAATGCGTTGCTACTTTGCTTATGATTCAGGTAAATATGATTGGTTACCTTGGTTCTTTTCCTGTATTCTGTTCGCAAGTTCTTTTGTTCCTTAATTCCAGCAGATTTTCCAAGTTATTTCTGTTTCTTTGGACTAGCTTTTGTGATAAGATTATTGTTTTAGAACGTTTGGCATGGAAATTACCTTTGCTTAGGTACTGTACTCCTTCGCGACCTTGGATTCCGTATTGGGTTGCCTCTTTTTTGCATGACGCAAAATGTTCCATAACCTCCAGAAGATGCTTCTTGTCTTAATATCTGTATTACAGAATTATCTCTATCAAGCTAAGACAGCAGCATATGGTGATTCTGGATAACCGATAAATAATGGGAGAAGGAGAGGACTCAAACAGATTGACTGAAGGAGCAATTCCTCTTCCCTCACCAAGTTTTATCCCATCAAAGATTGCTAGATAGCCTTGGAGGAGGAGGATATGCTCTTATTTTATTTTAATGTAAAAGAGAAAAAAGATGATCTATAGTCTGCGTCTGTGTGTTACATTATCATGATCTCTAGAAAACATTGTTGTGAACTCCATCTTCATAAGTCTGCACACGGATTCCTTAGAGATGAGTTTAAACTATATGTTTCATTGTTTCTTGCTACTCAAATCCAAAAGGAAAAACTGACCAAGTTACTTTTGCTTACTCAGTTCACGTCTCTGGTCACCCATACAATTGTCATTATTTTCCATCTTTTATGCTTGACAACTTGATTATCTACTCTACATGATTGCAGAAGTGTACAGAACGACAGTTTCCTCCAGCTGATGTGGCAAAAGTACTGGATTCTGCTGTAGCAAGCTTACAACCCTGTTGCTCACAGAACTTTCCAGTCTATGCTGAAATACAGAAGTGCATGGGAATCATCAGAAACCAAATTATGGCATTAATACCAACATAGACCATGTATTATCGACACTTAAATTGCTCTTGTAAATTCACTATGTAGATAACTAACCTTATTCATGGTGAGGCTCTCAGATCAATGCAAACTCAATTTACTGCCTCTCTTCTTCTCATTGTTCGTGAGTTCTGCATACCCCTCCCCCTCGCGCCGCTCACTTATAATGGAGGGGTTACTCTTCACATGATCTGTTTCCTCTATAATAACTAGTCCCATAGTGGTGTGGCTGGACCAGTAGCTACAACTACTAATTGGATTGGAAGTTCAAAGAGCCATGGAAATGATGAAATTTTAAATTATTCTTAAATTTAAGCTTATTTTCTGTATCAAAAATCTGTTTTACATCCTTCATTTCCATGATAGTTTGTCCAATCCTCTTAAGTGAAAACTGATTTAATTTTATATGGGTTTCCATATATAATTTGCACTCGTGACATGAAACTGAGTAATCTCCTCAGTAGAATTCGAAGAGGTTTCTGCAATTTGATTTGAAGTTTCTTGCAAGAGGAAACAGTCTTCCGTTTATTTTAATGAGCGAAGTGCCTTATTGCAATCCTGAGGTTGTGAGTTCGAGTCACCAAGAGAGCAAAAAAGGGTGGGAGATCCTAGGAAGGGATTAAAAATAGAAAACTTGAAACACGTTTGCCAAAGAAAATCCCAACCACATTCTCTCGCAGTCAATGAAAAAGCAAGAAATTTGTCAACCCAATACAGAATTTCCATCAAACACACCATTGTTCTTGGATTCTTCTCCTAAAGATATAAAAATCTCAACCCAGCTCTCCAAAGTCTTTAAACTTGTTTGGTCGTTTTGTTTCAAGGCACTTCACTCAGTGCGGACTGTGGAAAATCAACCCTATAAGCACACGTGGAAATGTGTCTTTACGTGAAGTGTCATATCATTTAACTGTAGATAATTATCACTACATGTTGAATAAATTCTTCTGATAAAGATTTATAGAGGTCTTTTCATGGCTTACACAAATATACGACAGGAGGACTCCCTAGTCCCTAATGAAATTTGACTCATTCATTTAAAAAAATACGAAAAATTGATAAAAATAGCAGCCTACGAAAATAATAGCCAACATAAATATATTTTTATGTATTTAACTATCAATGTAATTATTTTTGGCTGAACCGTCGAATGTGTGACTTGCCTTTTCAGAAATAGGGACACGACCAAATCGCCTAAACCGTCAGCTGGTATTTAATCTAATACTTATAAGTACAGAATAAAGGTTTAATAGGTTAGAAGAAGATTATTGGGGCTGGACCCTGGAGGTAGCTGTCTGTTGAATGGGAGCATTTATGAATGTATAAATGTGGGTCTTTTCTGAAATTACCAACAACGCCGACAACATAGGGGCTAAAATGTGGCCTTAAAGTCACATGAAAACGGCAAATATAACTTATACACCTTCCATTTCAATTTATTTACGCTATTTTAACTTGACACGAGATTTAAAAAAAAACTATTTTTTTTAAATCTCGTAATCTTAAATTAAAGCTATGTCAATATAATAAAATGTCCTTACCTTTCATCTGTCTCACGCATGTCATATGAAAAATTAATCAAAATTTACATTGTTTAACTCTCAAAAAGAAAAAATTAGGACAAGCAAAAAGGAAGAAGGGAGTATTTAATTAACAAATCTAGTTATTTTTATCTGCCCAACCAAATGTGTAACTATCCCAACAAAATACAAGCGGCTCAAATGCCCAATCAATGAATGCAAAAAATCTTAAAAAGTCACCCATCTTAATTGCATGATCTATAATTTTTAATTTTTATCCTTAAGTCAAATTTATATCTAGCGATACATAAGTTCTTTAAGAGTGTAAGATATTTTGAGATATTATGTTGTAAAATATAATTTATTGTCTTACAAGAAAGTTATTGTTCGTAAGAACAAAGATCTCTCAACCAAGATAATTTTTTCTGTCTTTATTGTTATTACATCCATAATGTTACTGATATATATATTATTATATTTATAATATTATTGGTATAATCAGTAATATAAATTAGATGGGTACATGAATCCTTCAAAATGAAAAAAAAAACAAGTACCTAGGTTCTGTTTAAATATGATTTGAAATTAAATTAATTTGAAGGTGAAGTTATGTTTGAACATGTAATTTAAATTTTTTTAATTTTTTTTTTTTTCATAAACATGAAAATTCCATAAGTTGTACGAATTAGCAAAATTTACTCAATTCTTATACTATCTTACCACATGAGTAAACCACAGTTCATAAACAAGATATTGAAATATCTAAGACATTACATGATAAATCACAAATCTCCATATTCTTTTTATAAATAAATGTTTGTTATTATAAACTTTCAAGTACACACAATTTTAACTAAATATTTTTTAATATAATCCTCTCAAATGGTACGGTCAATCTCTTCATGCCGAACGTGAATTTTTTTTTTTGCAAAATTTAAAATAATAACTTTTCTTTTATAAAATAGTATAAATTTATGTATTAAATTTTTCTTTTTAAAAATAATTAAAATCAAATAAAACAAATCGAGACTCAAAGATGCATACTTTAAAACTCCCATATTTTCTTCCCCTTTCCACAAACATTCCGTTTTCTCCATAGCAGCAGTAAAAGTATGGAAGAACTAATGTTTTTTGGGAAAAATTAATTTGTAAAAGTAATTTTAGCTTATTTTTGTTATTTGACTTGAAAATAAATGCTCAAATATTTTTTTTTTTTTCGAAAACATATTTAAACACAACAAAAGTATTTCTAAATTATTTTAACTTAAAAACACCTAGAATAAACATCTAAACATACTCCAACGCATGCTTTGAACCACTGGTACAACAACCTTTTTGTAGCTTTGAAGATAGAGGCAGTAGATTTGAAAGGAAGAGAGAGAAAGTGAATTTAAGGATGGTAGAAAAAGACACGGTTGAATTTTGGAGATACAAATTACAATGATGAGAGAGAAAGTGTAATATAGATTTTTTTTAAAAAAAGATTCCTTAATTTGTGGTAGTGTTTATTTTTCAAACACTGCTATAACCGTAAACAAATTTGTTTAAACTGATACAAAGCAGATAGATTGTTTACCTTCAAAATGGGTACAGTTTGAGATTTAGAGCATGCGTCCTAATTTAATTTTTATTTAAATTCATTTACCAACGATTTAGTAATGAGATAAATAAGTAACCTGATTTAAAGAAAAGCAAGTATAGATATGATAATTGTAAGATGCTAAGACGAGCACATAAGCTAAATAAAGAGTAAGGCCGTGAATCCGAATGATTCTGAGCGTGTATGTATGTCTCCAAATGATAGGCCGCGGCTACGAAGGATGCTTTTGTAGACATCAAAAAATTGCAGGACTTTACAAAATGAGCTTAATCCTATTAGGATTCTTGGAGGTTAATCTATCCTAAACCCTAATTTAGAAGCTACTCTATCTAAACCCTAAGTTGCACCTATTCAAAAAGGTAACAAGTTCCTTTGAAAAGGCATCTCAAAATCCCACATATCTATGAGATATTCATATAGAAATCAAGATGTGAGCGAATTCTTCTTGAAAATCAAATACTTCAAGGAGATCCTCAAGCCCTTCTTCCATGTAGATCAAATCCAAATCGTCCTAAGTTTGAAAAATACGCGACTAATGGCCCTCGAATGACGGAGAAAATCAAGAGAGAAGAATCAAAGGAGGAATAAAATTGTACCCATATTGTTTATCAATAAAATTATGTTTCTCCATATTTTATTGTGTTGCAATTTATTTTCTATCACGTAAAATTTATTGTAAACAACTTTCCCACAAATCTGTTAGAACAAGTAAGTAAAGGAAAAACAAAGACAAAATTGATGCTCAAGAAAATAAAATGTTGCTATTGTATTGCTATAAATCAGAATGGGGTTACAATCACTACGACAGACTATTTGTAGGTTACAATAGTGAGACATTAGTCAATAAAAATGCTCCAATTGATCCCCTAAAATACTAAAACCAATGAATGGAGGTCGCGTGGAGATACCCTTGTCGATGCCAGTTATATTCTGCACCTTCCAGGTCCGTACGAGTTTGTCCGCACACTTGATCCTTCTGACACCTTGTTTCCTTTTGTCTCTTTGTTCATGACACTAATGTTTGAACCTTCCTTAGCTTCTTGTATATTTTCTCTTTCTGTTTTTCGAGAGTGCCCTCTTGGGGAATCGACTTTCCTGGACCCTTTTCTACTAGTTACACTAAGTCTTGGATACATATCATATTTTTCGTATTTATGAAAGCTTGAATTTAAGACTTGTTTTCTGTTGTTTTATCACTTTTGTGTATTTTCTTGATAATTTACTTGTGTTTGAGGGATTGACTTACCTACCGATGAGTTAGTGTAGGTGTGTCATGACCCTGTATTTGGATCGTGGTAGGTTGGGTCGGCCCATGGGCAAAAAGAATATAAGGATCAAAAGAAAGCAAAATACTAAAAATAACAAGATTATTTTTATACGATTGTATCCAAGATATTTGCATGAAATGGTAGACACTTCAGATTGTGGTCATTGATGTGGGGTGCATTTACACTCTTTTTAGCCATGATTTATCCATGTTTATGTTTTGTTTTGAGGATGATCTATCTTAATACTATTGTTTTACACCTCTTTTCATCATTTAAATCTTATATCGTGTGTTTTATGCAATGTAGGTGAAATACTCAAGAATTTGACTGAGTATGGACAAAAAGGAGCAAAATTCACCAAGAAAAGCTCAAAGCAAGTCTAAAAGCTTGTCGGGAAAAATCCAACGTGAAAGGGGGGGGGGGGTGTTTCTAATTTTCACCTTCTCTTGAAGATTTATACCCTACACAAAGAAGGCAAGGCGAGAGGAAGAGGCTAGTGCAGTGAAGCCCACTACCTTGCACTGCGAGGTACCAGAGACGAGGGCAAAAATTTACCCTTTTCTAGTTTACTTGGTGAACCTTTTTAGGTGTTATTAAAACCTAAAAGTACCCAATCTTAGTCATTTTTAGAGTATGAACGTGAGGAGGAACATTGGAAGAGTATAGAGGAAGACAACAAGTCTCAACTATTCTAGGTTATTTCTTTACTTCTTACTTAGCATATTTCTTGTTCTTTATTTGAATTGTTGCTTTATAATTAGATTATGAGTAGCTAAAAGCCCCCTTACTAAAATTGTGGCCATAGTATGAACATCATATTCTTTACATAGATGGTAATTTGTGGATTTCTACCATCCAAGTTGAAATGAAAAAGAAGTATAGCAATATGGGTATGGATGGACTTGTATTTATGCATATAACTTGTTCTTGACAGATTGGGACCGTTCTGAAGCCATTCAGAAGGAAAAGTCTAGTTGGTGACCGTTGGTCCCTTGCAGTTCGACTTCAAGGTAGGTTATGACTTAATATTCTTCAGACTTTGCCTGAGTGAGGACTTATCATGTAAAGCATGCTACGGGTTGGAGGAATTCATGATTTCTAGTAGTGAATAAGGCAAATTGTTGTTGTGATGCCCGGATTGGGGCTTATATCATTTTAGTGATATGAAATTTAGATTTCTAACTTGATATTAAGGCTTGTACCCTGTGTTCATGAGTTGATTGATATCTTGAGATTTTGTACATCTCTGTTTTATTTGTATTCATCTTATTATTTGATCATGCATATTCATCCATCTCATGTATCACTAGATTGTACTATGAAAGTTACTGATTTTTCAAAGAAAAGGAACCACCTTCTATTGATTTGGTGCAATGTAAGATTCTAGACGGATGTATGATACTCCCTCCGTTTAAAAAAGAATGTACTTTCATTTTCAGTCTGTTTAAAAAAGAATGACTCCTTTTCTTTTTTGACAATACTTTAATTCTAACTTTCAACGTGACATGTTTAAGACCACAAGATTAAAGGGTATTTTGGTACATTTGACAAAACTTTAATTTAAGACCACAAGATTCAAAAGTTTTTTTTATTTTCTTAAACTCCGTGTCAAGTCAAAATAGATCATTCTTTTTGAAACGGAGGGAGTACTTCTATTGATTTAGTCCGAGTTAAGATTCTGGACAGGGTATATAGACTTCGTGAGTCCCCCATGGATCCCACCTCCCAGCAAACGACTGTGGAGGGGGTGTATACCGGTAAACATTGGCCATTGCATATCATCACATAGCATTGCATTTGCTTCATTCTTAGACTATTGTTGTATTTTGAGATGATCTGTTGTGTTTATTGATATTGAACTATTAAGACTTTTTTGCGTGCAAGGTTATTTTAATATTTTTTATTTGATATAGTATTTGCTCGAGCTCAGTCGGACTATAATATCTACTGAGTACTAGTAATTATACTCACCCCTGCATTTCTGCATCCTGGTGCAGATCCTCATACGAGTGGACAACGCGACTCTTGATTGTGCGTATTGGTGGTATTTAAAGCTGTGGTGAGCTCTCCTGATCAAAGATTATCTCAGTTTCATCTATCTTTACTTCTGTCTTACTTAGTTTCTTGGACATCTTTGTATTTTTGGTTTGATATTTTGTATTAGAGTTGCTCTTATGCTTATGACAACTGAGTCTTGAGATTTTGGATTATGTTGTCCTATTTATCATGTGAGGATGATTTTGAGTTATTATTATTAACTGTTAGAGATAATTGCCTATTGCTTGCATGTACTTTAAATTATCTGTGCTGTTAAGTTGGATTTACCTACCATAGTTGGATTGGGGTAGGTGTTATCACTGTTGGGTTCTAGTGATGAAATGTGAATGGAAAATGGAGCGAACAAATGGAGGAAAAAAGTGAATTGTGTTTTCACTTTAAGGAAGGAATGTTCTCCCACATTGGTGGGAGAAAGAAACTCTTTCATGCTTAAATATAAAAACAATACTCCATGTGGATAGTGAGACAAGAAGAAAGCAAGCTTCGCACCGTCGTCTTTGTCGCTCACTCATCTCGGATTTGGATTTTGAAAAATAATCGATCGAGAGATTATCTTTTTAGACAAAATTCATTTGAAACTTGAGAGTTAGTGATTTTTTAATCCAAAAATCCGATAGAAAAATATTCTCCATTTGCGGATGCACACGAGCATGTGCGGATGCATGTCACAATGCACCTCGAAGGGACGTGACCCTTTGAGGCACTGTTTGAAGACGAAATGACGACCTGCGTACGCAGGTGTCCATCTGCGGACGCATATGGCAATGCAGGTCATTCAAAACTTTCTGATTTTTGACAATAGTGACCTGGCCGCAGGTTACCCATCTGCGCGTGCAGGTGGGTACGCAGGTGGCTCGACGGTTTAAAATAGTGCGATTTTTCATAACCATTGCTTCCTTTTTGAAGCACCACCATTTGCCTATAAATACCTGATTTTTTCCTCAGGTATAGACATGAAATTTTGAAGTGAAAAACATCTTCTTTTTCTTGAAAAAATCAAGTGTGATTTACGAATTGTTGAGTGCGTTCGTTGTTCGACAGAGTTTGAGGTACCACCATTCTGTCGATGTGATTCATTTTATACTGGGAGGATATATTCCATAACCTTGGGTACTTGAGGGGAATAATTTCTTTAAGGACACACTGTGAATTTGGTGGACTTGAATTTCTATAAGTTTAGTTTTGCTATTTTTCAGAAAATAGTTTGAACTTCATTTTGTTGATATTCATAAGTTTGGTTGAACTTATTGTTGAAGTTCAAAGTTGTCAATACAGAGTTCTAACTTCATTTGATTGTTCATGCTTTAGTTTGAACACGTGTTTGAAGTTCTTGTTGAAAAATACAGATTTTACTAAACCCAAAAAACAACAATCACAACCCTCAAAATTTTGAGTCGTGACATGATTGTAGAAGATTTTTGTAGCTAGATACTAATCTAACTGGTGGCGTTGAATTCAGTATTACATGTGTTTGAATCTAAAACAGAAAGAGAGCTTCCCCGCGCGGCTTAAGTGGCAACATAAGGTGCTCAATAAGTCACATAATAGGCTGAAAGCAAATATTAAATGAATAAAAAATCAAACATTCCACGCTTAGATATTTTTTCTTGTAATAAGATACTTAAAATGTAAAGCGTAAATCCACTAAAAGTATATCTAAACAATAAATATAAAGTCTTATTGTTACAAAGATCAATAGAATTAGGGGTAAGAGTCAAGATAAATAATTAAGATTCGTTCTGTGACCTCTCCAAGTGCATAATTGGAACCTTGAACATAACAATTGTATTCGTAGGAAAAAAAAATTCTAAGTCAAAGTTAATGCAATAATTTTCACACTTGAAACATGGGATTTATGCCTAATTAATTACTATAGTTGCCAGGAAATTCAATAAGCTATGTTAAATTGTGGTGTACACGTGGAAATTTTGTGATGTACATATTCTTTGAACACCTTATAAATGCTTCATAAAAGTTTTGACTTTTCAAATCCATTCCAAACTAGTACTACTAATTTGAAGACAAAAAAATTATTTTAAAATTGTTAGAGTTGGATACACTATAGAGTATGCATATACGCATAATTATTGTTTTAATTTCGTTATATAAGTATTGGGAGTGTGAGATAGACAAATGAAGAATACGTAGTCCAACCGATAGGATTTCCAACAGTTTTTAAAATTAATCATATGAGGCGTGTCAAACCTGAAGCCGACATTTAAATCTCAAATCAACATTGAGTTCTAGCTATTCAAAAAACAAAAAGAAAGAAAAAAAACTGAGACAAAAACAAAAGATCACAAAATGTTGTTTATATATTGGAGACATATGTATAAATCATATTATGTATTCATTTTTTGTAAAGAGTGTTGCATAGTTAAAAATGTTTAACCGAAAGATTAAGAAAAATGACTTAGGAAAATAAGTTATTTTAGACGTGTTAACTTTGCCCAAGGAACCCAAGAAATTAAGGTTTTCAAATTATAGTCTCTCATCTAAATGGGAGGTAGCATGGACAAAAAGGTTTTTTTTTTTTTGGTTTAACATGGACAAAATATTATGTATCTGAATTGATAAAATACTAAATTAGTTTCATTTTATTTTATGTTATTTTTACAACATTTTTTGGTAAATGTTTTACAACATTAAATTGTCCTATTGAGGACATTTGATAAATCGAAAAGCTACATTCAAAATAATAATATTAATAATAATTATTATTAAAAAAAAAAAAGACACACTTGATAACCAAAAGATTGGAATAGAATTTGTCCCTTGCGGCAAGAAATGACACGCATGAACAAAAGCAACAATAGTTTATGAATTTGAGAAAAAAACAATATGATATATTGAATTTTTCTACGCGTATTCTTTTCCATATTAAGCAAAGATAACTAGTTAAAGAAAAAGCATATTTCCTTACAAATATTATAATATTTTAATAACACTTATTAATTAATTTTATGTGTCAAAGGAGGAAAATAACAAATTTTATCATGCAAGAGGACATTAAAGCACATGCATTAAAACACATGGTACAACCCCCGAATGAATACGTAATGTCTAGTATTTTTAGAATTGCTATGCTAGATAATAACAACAATAACATACCCAGCGTAATCCTATAATGCGGTCTAGAAAGCGTAGTGTATACGCAGACCTTACTCCTGCCGTAAAAGATAGCGATCTTGTTTTCAATAGACCTTCAACTCAAGAAAAAACTTAACAAAGCAATTCGAAAAGGGAAATTACAAAAGTGAAGAAGCCACTATAAAATACTAAAGATAACATAACAAAACATTCTGAAAAAAAAGTAGTATCTACAATAAAACAATACTATCATCAAAGTACAAGAAATAACAGTTAGTAATAGAAATAGAAGAAAATCGAAGAACAAACAACTACAAGAGTAGTGCTATGGTGTTAGACCCTTAGCTTGATGGTTCAGGCGGCTCGGGCTTGACTAGGTATTTACATGATCAACCTAGCCAAGACCCAATGACTTCAGTCAAGGTTAGATTCGCTTGAGTCCAGTTTGCCGACATAGGCATGTCAGCAGGGCATGGCATGGCAAAACCTTGGCAGTGGCGTAACTAAGGCATACAAGACATGGCTAAGGCATGTCAAAGCCTGACAAGCTAAGGCAGATCAAGACTAATGCTGATTTAAGCTAAGACAAGTCTTGGTGCGATGACGTGACTAAGGCAAAACAAGCAGAGTTGACATGGCTAGGACAAGGCGACTTGGGTGCTGACAAAGTAGTGGCATGGGCGCGTGCACGGACGCCTAGGGCCCTGGTGTGAAATTGGCACAAGTTCTGCCAAGGATGTGTTGGCACTGGGCGTGTGCCTTGCACATGACAACAATTGGGTAGCTACAACCACCTTGAACATGTGGCAGACTTTGTTTGCTGTTGTAATTTGAATGTTGTATTTGAATTTTGAATTATCCTAGCAGTTGGGGATGTCAACTGAAATAGGATAGAATCATGTGCTAAACATGTGGTGGGCATATGACTGACATGTGACAGAAGTTGTGGCCTTTAAATAGGCACAGACAGGCTGTCTCAGGCCATATTTGGCTGTGTTGGTCAAATTTTTGTAAGGCCTTTTTGCGTGCTTCTTTGTGGCATGAGTTAAATACAAAGTTGGGAAGAGATTCATGTATGTGTTTGTGTTTATTTCATTTTAGGAATAATGCAGTGTTATGATGGCGTACAAAGCACACTGATGACAAAAGTGTTGGTAGACCCAAGTGTGATACGTGGAAAAAACTGAGGGATGTACTTCATGAGAAATTTCTGCCTAGTAACTCGTCTTGGGTTGCTAGGGACAGACTGAAGCGATTGAAACAAATTGGTTTCATTTGGGACTATGTGAAGGAATTTTTGTCTTTGATGCTTGATATTCAGAACATGTCTAATGAAGATTAGTTGCACAACTTCATTTCTGGAATGCAAGGCTGGGCACAAAATGAACTGCGTAGGCAGAAAGTTCAAGATCTGCCTAGTGCCATTGCAGCAACAGACACATTGATTGATTTTTGTTCTAACATTACTGCCCCTGATCCTACTCCTTCTAAGACAAAGAAGAAGAAAAAGGGCAAAGACTGGAAGAAGGATAATCGCAGGCAAGAAGGAAATAACAAAGGCAAGGGAAAGATGGATGTTGCTCCATCTAACCAAAGCAAGCAGGATGGTAAAAAGTTCTGTTGGACTTGTCAAAAACCTAGGCATAAGGTCAGTAACTGTCCAATACAAGGGAATATCAATGCTGTCCTTGCTAAAGAGGAGAAACAAAGCAAAAGATAAGAAATTTCTGCCTATGTTAACCCACTACATTTGCTGAATACGCTGTCTAGCGTGAATGTGGTGGAAATGGAGGCAAATGATCCTGCTGATGCCTTGATCAATACTGCTGAAGGTGTTGATAATTTTTCGCATGCGCCTATGGTTCTTTGATGTTTGTTGATGTGAAAATTAGGGACAAAAGTGTAGCAACAATGGTTGATACCGGCGCTACTCATACTTTTGTGGCTTCAAAAATTGTACAGGCATATGGACTAAAGATGACTACTTGTGCAACGAGGATGGAGGTTGTAAATTCTGCAGTGCAGCCAGGCTATGGCATGACGCTGGATGTCCCACTGACTATAGGTCATTAAACTGGAACTCATAACTTGACTGTGGTGCCGCTTGATGACTTTAATCTTCTTCTTGGGATTGACTTTATCAAGAAATTCAAGGTCGCTCCATTTCTTCACTTGGATGGTTTGATGTTTATGGGGGAACATGAACTTGGATTTATGAAAGGTATTCGACCCTTCAACGAGGAAAAGAAGAGGAAACACTCCGAAAGTATTGCTATCTTGTCTGCTATGGCTTTTGAAAAAAGATTGAAGAAGGGAGAGACTGCTTATCTTGTTGCCTTGGTTAAAGTAAATCCTGATGTGCAGATTGAAGTCCCAGACAATGGTGCTTAGATGTTGGCAGAATTCAAGGATGTCATGCCACCAGAACTACCTAAAGAGTTGACTCCAAGGAGGGAAATTGATCACATGATTGATCTGATTCCTGATCAATGCCACCAGTAAGCCCTCCTTATAGCATGTCTCCATTGGAGTTGGCAGAATTGAGGAAGAAGTTATTGCTTGAGACCAGACTAATCCAACCTTTGAAAACTCCCTACGGTGCCCCAATTTGGTTCCAAAAGAAGCAGGATAGAAGTCTGCATATGTGTGTTGACTATCGTACACTAAAGTAACTGTGAAGAACATGTATCTGGTTCCATTTGTCCAAGACTTGATGGACAGATTGTCTAAGGCTATTTTCTTTTCTAAGTTAGACTTAAGGTCTGACTATTGGCAAGTGCGCATAGCTGAGGGGTATGCCCCAAAGATCACTTGTGACTAGATATGGTAGCTATGAATTCTTTATAATGCCGTTTGGACAAACTAATATCGCGGATACTTTCTGTAACTTAATTTATAATGTTCTTTATGAGTACCTTGATGACTTTGTAGTTGTTTACTTAGATGATATACTCATTTACAATAGAACACTAGAAGATCATTTGCTGCATTTGAGAGTGGTGCTTCAATGACTTAGAGAGTATTAACTCTATGTCAAGATGGAAAAATATGAGTTTTCTTATCGCGAGATCAAATTTCTGGGCCATTTGGTTAGTGAAAACCAGGTGCGAATGGACCCTAAGAAAGTGAAGGTTATTGTGGATTGGTAGGCACCAAGCAGGGTCAATGAATTGAGATCATTTTTGGGCTTAGAAAACTATCATCGAAAGTTCGTTGCTGGCTATTCAAAGAAGGTTGCCCCATTGACGGACCTGTTGAAGAAGAATGTTAAGTGGGTTTGGTCTGAAGCAAGAGAGAAGGCTTTCAAGCCCTTAAAGAAGGCCATTACTTCTGAACCAATATTATGGTTGCCTGATTTTGAATTGCCATTTGAAGTTCACACCGATGCTTCTGATCATGTAGTCGGTGGTGTGCTGATGCAAGAGGATTATTCGATAGCATTTGAGAGCAGAAAATTGATCCTACAAAGAAAATGTATTCTGGTCATGAAAAAGAGATGGTGGCATTCCTCTATTGTGTTCAAATTTGGTGGGTGTATTTGCTGGGAATGAAGTTTGTTGTCAAAATGAATAATATGGCTAATACATACTTCAAAACTCAACAGAAATTGAGTCTGAAGTAGGCCCGATGGCAGGAGATTCTTGCTGAATATGACTTTTTTTGGATACATAAACCAGGCAAGAAAAATTAAGTTACGGATACATTAAGTCGCAAAGAGGTATTTGCTGCAGGTTTTGCAATCACTAGACTTGAATCTGATTTCTTAGATAAGATAAAGTTTAGTGCTGCATATGATTCATTATATGTGAAATTGATGTATCAAGTGAAAGAAGGGACTTTTAGACGGTATTGGATCGAGGACGATCTGCCGTATTTTAAGGGGGGAGAATCATTGTGCGTCAAGGTGATGGGTTGCATTAAAACTCCTCAAAGAAACATATGATAATGTCTATGCTGGTCATCCGGGTGTTGAAAGAACGATGTCAATGCTGTCCCAAAATTATTTCTGACCGAAAATAAAAGATGACATTGAAGCTTATATGAAGTCTTGTCTTGTTTGTCAACTTGACAAGACTAAAAGAAGAAGGAAAGCTAGTTTGATGCAACCTTTGCCTATTGTAGAGTGTCCATGGGCTTCCATTTTTATGGATTTCATTAGCGGGTTTCCAAAGGTTGATGGCAAAGCATCAGTCATGGTGGTGATTGATAGGTTTTCAAAGTCTATTATTTTCATTGCTGCTCCTACTCTTTGTTATTCAGAGATAGCTGCTGAAATATTCTATAAGTTTGTGGTGAAGAATTTTGGTGTTCCCTTTGATATTGTGAGTGATAGAGACACATGGTTCACAGGCCGATTTTGGAATGCATTGTTCAACATGATGGGTACTGAACTAAAGTTTTCAATTACGAATCATCAACAAATTGATGGATAGACAGAAAGAATCAATCATCTGCTTGAAGAATATTTGAGGCACTTTATGGCTGCAAGTCAGAGGAACTGGGCAGATTTGTTAGACAGTGCGCAGTTTTGTTATAATCTGCACAGGTCATCGACAACTGAGAAGAGCCCCTTTGAACTAGTATTGCACATGCAGCCTAACACGCTGCTGGAAGTCGCTAAGTCCAAATAGAGGGCAGTGCCCTGCTGTCTATAGTATGTACGAGACAAGCAAGAGTTGCTAGATGAAGCACAAAATAGCTTGAGAAAGACAGTAAAACGAATGAAAAAGTATGATGATAGGCATTAGCATGCTTTAGAGTTCCAGGTTGGTGACATGGTGTTGATAAAGCTTACTCCCCAAATCTGGATGAAAATCAGTACCAAGATGATTCATTGTGGGCTGATTTCGAAGTATGATGGACCTTTTGAAGTATTAGAATGGGTAAGTGAAGTAGCTTACCGGTTGATCTACCATAAAGGCTAAGAATCCACCCTAATTTCCATGTGAGTTTTCTAAAGCCTTTTCATGAAGATGCTAAAGATCCAGCAAGGTCGGCTATAAGACATGCTCCTCCCTTTGTTCTGCAGCAGTATGAAGAGGAGATTGAAAAAATCTTGGATTGTCGAACTTTGGGACAAGGCAAGAAGAATAGGTGAAAAACATTTCTGTTTCGATGGAAGGGCAAGCAAGTGTGTGATGCTACTTGGGAGAAAAGACCATCATTGTGGCAGTTTGAAGATGAAGTCAATGCCTACTTAGATTCTACCTCATCGAGGATGATGAGCTCATCTGGTGGGGGAAGTTTGTTAGACCCTTAGCTTGATGGTTCGGGCGGCTCGGTCTTGACTAGGGATTTACATGATCAACTTAGCCAAGACCCAATGACTTCGGTCAAGGTTATATTTGCTTGAGGCTAGTCTGCCGACATGGGAATGTCATTAGGACATGACATGTGTCGGATGGCATGGAAAGACCTTGGTGGTGGCATATCTATGTCATACAATGCGTGGCTTGGCAAGCTAAGACAGATCAAGGCTAAGGCTGATTTAAGCTAAGGCAAGCCATGGTGCGATTTTGTGACTAAGGCAAGGCAAGCAAAGTTGACATGGCTGGGGCAAGGCGACTTAGGTGCTGAAAAGGTAGTGGCATAGGCACGTGCACAGACGCCCAGGGCTTTGGTGCAAAATTGTCACAAGTGCTTCCAAGGATATGCTAGCACTGGGCATGTGCCTTGCACATGATAGTAGTTGGGCAGTTACAACTAACTTGTACATGTGGCAGGATTTGTTTGCTGTTGTATTTGAATTTTAAATTATCCTATCAGTTGGGGATGTCAACTGAAATAGGATAAAATCATGTGCTAAACATGTTGTTGGCATGTGATAGAAGATATGGCCTATAAATAGGCACAGACAGGCTTTCTCAAGCCAGATTAGCTGTGTTGGTCAGATTTTTGTAAGGCCTTTTTGTGTGCTTCTTTATGGCATGAGTTAAATACAAAGTTGGGAAGAGATTCCTGTATGTGTTTGTGTTTGTTTCATTTCTTAAGCCTAGGCAAACTAACTGTTGAGTTGAAAAAGTAAGGGTTGGAGCCATAGTACGTGTGGCTTCTGAAGTGGGTTCGATCTAAAAAGTTGACCCTCTGTCCTATGGCTACTAGTATTGAAGATAAGTAAGATAACGCTCAACTATCTACTACTTCCTCCATTTAAAAAAAGAATGACCTATTTTTACTTGATACGGAGTTTAAGAAAAATAAAGAAGACTTTTGAATGTTGTGGCCTTAGTTATGTCAAATGTACCAAAATTCCCTTTTATGTTATGGTCTTAAACATGTCATGTGGTGTAATTAAAATGATGCCAAAAAAGGAAAGGGTCATTCCTTTTGAAATGGGTTAAAAAGAAAAGTAGGTCATTCTTTTTGAAATGGAGGGAGTAGCATTTTACCCTAATTCATGTCCTCCATAGTTTCCTATATAAGATCATGTCTTCGGTATGCTAAAGTTGCATCATTTCCTATCTAATCACCTCTCCTCAATACGTCTACCTCTTTTGATACCATCCATAGACAAAACATTTTTGAACTAGGGATCCATGCATTTCCTCTTCATATGCCTGAACCATCTCAGTCTCGATTTTAGCATCTTGTCTTCCACTGATCCACTCTCATCTTGATCCGGTTACCTTTATTTTTAATTTTATCTCTTCTAATAAACTCATACATCTATCTCTACATCCTCATTTTCGCAACTTTCATCTTCTGAACGTGAGACTTCTTGACTGACCAACACTCTGTATCATATAATATAATTGGTATAATCACCACTTTGTAGAACTTGCTTTAGGTTTTTATGGCACCTTCTTATCACACAAGACTCTGGGTGTGAGCCTCCGTTTCATCCATCCTGCACCAAAAAAATATGTGACATCATCGTCAATCTCCCAACTATACCTTGGATAATATACCCAAGATACTTAAAAATTTTACTCTTTTGGATGATCTGGGTATCAAGTCTAACTTTCATGTCAGGTTCATGCATTTATCATTGAACTTGCACTCCAAGTATTTTGTCTTGATCCTTCTCAACCTGAACCACTTAAACTTCAGAGTTTGTCTTCAAACTTCCAGTTTAGTTTTAAATTCTCTGTAAGTCTCATCTATCAGAACTATAGAGTATGCAAATAAGATATACCATGGCACCTCACCTTTAATGTTCCACATCAATTCATCCATTACCAAGGCAAAAAAAGGCCTATGAGATGATCCTAGTGCAACTCCATCATAATTGGGAAGTGCTCTGAGTCTCCCCCCATTGTCCTTACCTAGGTTTTGATTCCATCATACATGTCCTTAGTCGCCTTAGCACAAGTACGCCTTTAGCTTCCAGACATCTCTATAAAATCTCCCACGAAACTTTGGCATATGCCTTTTCTAGGTCGACGAACACCACGTGTAAGTCCCTCTTCTTCTCTCTCTATATATTACTCCACTAGTCTTCTTACAAAATGAATAAATTCTATAGTCGAATGCCTCAACATGAATTCAAACTTATTCCCAAAAATATACATGATCCTCCTCACCCTCATCTCAACCACCCTCTCTCAAACTTTCATAATTAGCAATTGGATTTGATACCCCTATATTGTTTCAATTCTGAATGTCACCCTTGTTTTTGTACAATTGAATCATTGTACTCCATCGCCATTCTTTGAACATTTTGTACATCTTAAAACGGACATTAAATAATTCACAGTCACTCAATAAATTTCTCGATGCTTTAATACAATTCTTCACTACACACTATTATATGAAAATAGGTAGATTAGCTTTATTTATATTATTTTCGATTAGATAAAATCTATATTCAAAGTTTTGAACTTCAACAATACGTTCAAACTAAATTATGAACAACCAAATGATGTTTTAACTATATATTTACAAATATGAACTTCAACAATAAGTTCAACACCACTTATGAACAACAAAAATGAAATTCAAACTATTTCTGAAAATAGTAAATAAATTTACAAAGAGATGAAGATAGATGAATCAGGTACACTGAATTCACAGTGTGTCCTTAAGGATATTATTCCCCTCAAGTACCCGAGGTTATAGAATATATTCTCCTAGGATAAGATGATTCACTTCAGTAGAATAGCGGTACCTCAAATTCTACCGAATAACGAACTCACTCAACAATTGCAAATCACACTTGAGTTTTTATAAGAAAGAGGAGTTTTTAAATTCAAAATTTCGTTACAATAGCTGAGGAAAACTCAGATATTTATAGCCAAAAGGTGTTGTTTTAGAAAAGATGCAATGATTCATGAAGAGTTGCACTTTTCAGATCGACGACCCATATGCGGACCCATGTGCGGGAGCATATGCTCATATGCTCCAGCACATCAGTTCACAAACCAAAACAAAAAGTTTTCACTTGATTTGCGATGGCATATAAGGACCCATATGGGGGAGAAGATGCCCATGTACAACATCATATCATTCAGCAAATTTCAAATAGTGAACTGAAGGATCGCTTCCCTTCAATATGTGTTGAAATGCATCTGCAAATGCCAATTTATGTCCGTAAATGGAGAAAAAACTTCAGACAAGATTTTTGGATTAAATAATCATTAAAAATTAAGTTTCAAATAAATTTTGTCCAAAAAAGATATACTCTCGATCAATCATTTGACAAATCCAAATTCAAATCTGAATCCAAAGCCAAAATCAAAGTCAAAGCCGAGCAAGCAACGACGACGACAGTGCAAGGCTTGCCTTCTTTTTACCTCACTAACAATATGGAGTAATGCTTCTATATTTCATCATGAAAAAGTTTCTTTCTCCCACCACTATGGGAGAAAACTTCTTCCATAAAGTGAAGACATATTTCACTTTTCCTCCATTTTCTTTTCCTTCATTTTTCATTCACATTTAAACTAGAACCCAACAATCCCCCA
The DNA here is from genome assembly GCA_031232105.1 of Capsicum rhomboideum. Classification (NCBI taxonomy): domain Eukaryota; kingdom Viridiplantae; phylum Streptophyta; class Magnoliopsida; order Solanales; family Solanaceae; genus Capsicum; species Capsicum rhomboideum. The sequence goes on along the minus strand of CP124719.1, from coordinate 105,284,976 downwards.
CATGAATGGGGAATGGCTATAATATCAAACAATATATGGACAAGTGTGTGATTTACAATCAAAGACTAATTGAATCTGAATAAGTAAGTTTCTCTTTGAACTTTTCGTAGTGAACTTATATCGGATGCACTCGATCAATCGATAGATGTGACATCTTTGAATAGTCAATCTTTTTTGTACACCTAGACAATAAAAGTCACACAAATAGTCTTTTACCATTTATGGTTCTCACAATTTTATTCGCTTCAACCATGAACATTACCTGATTTCATGAGAGCTTAGAGAATAGACCTTTACTATCATTCTCCTTGAAGTGGCTTCCACTTCACACTCACATAGGTGATTAATAAACATTTAATCCTATAGATAAGCTATTTGGTCATACCTGCCAAATTTAGAAACCATTAAAAGGTTTCAAACCTTAAGCTTTATCCTTGTTTTCTGAACATTGTCTTCATCATGAGAATGAGTTGAGTTATTTGACACTGTTGAACCATCACTCACAACTTTGTTTGATCTATTTGAACCTTGCTCTTGGGATCTCCAGTCAGTTAGGTAGAGTTACCACTATGATGACTTGTCCTAGGCCTTATACCCATTCCATTTGATGGTATTTTAACTCCCTCTCTAGTTAGACCTTTTATAAGTGGATTCGACATAGTATCTTTTGACTTCGCATAGTCAATCGTGATAATCCCACTAGAGAGTAGTTCTCTAACGGTAATATGTCTCCATCGTATGTGATGAGATTTTTAATTATACATCATGCTTCCTGCCTACCTATTACAACTTGACTATCACAGTGTGTGCATACTGGTGCCAAAGGTTTAGACCAAAAAGGAATATTTTTTATGAAATTCAGGAGCTATTCAGCTTCTTCACCAGCCTTATCTAAAGCGATAAATTTATATTCCATTGTAGAGCGAGCAATACATGTCTGTTTGGATGCTTTCTACGAGACTGCTCCTCCACCAAGAGTAAATATATATCCACTTATGGATATTACTTCATTTGACCCGGTGATCCAATTTGCATCATTATATCCTTTAATTATTGTTAGATAGTTATTATAATGCAAAGCATATTTTTGAGTATATTTTAGATACCCCAAAACTCTTTTCATTGCCATCTAATGAGTTTGATTGGGATTACTTGCGAATTGAATCAATTTACTAATAGCACATTTTATATCTGGTTGAGTACAATTCATGATATACATTAAACTTCCCAAAACTCTTGCATAGTCCAATTGTAATTCACGTTTACCTTTATTCTTTTGAAGTGTAAATCTCACATCTATTGGTGTCTTGGCAGTATTAAAATTCAAATACTTGAACTTGTCAAGTACCTTTTCAATGTAATGAGACTATGACAAAGCTAAGCCTTGTGGAGTTTTATGAATTCTTATTCCTAAGATTACATTAGCAACTCCAGGGTCTTTCATGTCAAATTTGCTAGCCAGTATTCGCTTAGTAACATTTATGTCAGAAATGTCTCTACTAATGATCAACATATCATCGACATACAAACAAATAATGACTTTGTGATTTGGAGTGTTTTTAATGTAAATACATTTGTCACACTCGTTAATCTTAAATCCATTTGCCAACTTGGTTTGGTCAAATTTTACATGCCACTGTTTGGATGCTTGTTTTAGTCCATAAAGTGACTTAATAAGTTTGCACACTTTTCTTTCTTTACTAGGAACCACAAAACCCTCAGGTTGTTCCATGTAAATCTTTTCCTCCAGTTCTCAATTTAAGAAAGTTGTTTTGACATCCATTTGATAGATTTCAAGATATATACCGCAGCTAATGCAATCAATATCTCAGTGGATGTTATCCTTGTTACTGGCGAGTATGTGTTGAAATAATCAAGACCTTCTTTTTGTCTAAAGCCTTTAACAATAAGTCTTGCCTGGTAATTGTCAATAGTTTCATCAACTTTTATTTTTCGTTTGAATGTCCATTTTGAACTTAAAGGTTTATTTCCTAGAGGAAGATGAACCAATTCCCAAGTATGGTTGTTCAAGATTGAATCAATCTCACTATTGATAACCTCTTTCCAAAAGAATGAGTCCGCAGAAGACATGACTTTTTTGAATGTTTGAGGCTTATTTTCAAGAAGAAATGTTACAAAATCAGATCCGAAGGAAGTAGATGTCCTTTGATGTTTACTACACCTTGGATTCTTATCATTATGTACATTCTCCTTTAGTTCTTCCCAAGGTCGTTTATACCCTTCACTAGACGACTCTATTTATTTTTATACGGATAAATGTGTTCAAAGAACTCTGTTGTCATGACCCAACCCACGGGATCATGCCGAGCACCTACCTACACCTACCCCAGATAGGAGAACCCTAAATATCCCATGATTCAACTAATACAGAAGTTACTACGATATACTCTTAGTCAATTTAATGTCCACCACATGAATAACTAATCAAGGTTGAAATACGATTACTCATTTAATTCTTTCTAAAAATTGTTTTAATACATCAAACATGAAAAGTCAATACAAAAAATAACTACAAGTGACTCCCCAGAACCTAGCCTAAACCGATACAAGAGAACTAGACAAGAAGTAAGGACATCCATGACACAACACCCATACAGAATAGAGAGGACATGAGCTGCTGCTGAGTGATCGGCATCGCAACTATAGAAACTCCAACTAACTTGCACCATGGATATACCCCTGATTGAAGATATAGCAAGTATAGCATCAGCACAACCACATGTACTAGTAAGCATCATCGGCTGACCAGGGTGAGAAATAAATAACATCAATAATAAATAGGGAGAAATCACAACATCAAGTAAAGTTCTGGTTTTGAATTCCCAATTAAACAACTCCTATCACCCCATATTTAACATCTCTGTGACCTACACTTAGCATCTCTGTGATCTGCACTTAGCATCACTGTGACCTACACTTAGCATATCTGTGACTTACCTGTCATTTAATATTTTCCTATATCTTTATCCTTTGATCACCTATTCTAACCTCTACCTCTCTCTCGAATACCGATTCATTCTTATAATACATATAATTCCTTACTTCACATCTACTCGAGTCCGCGGTACTCACTATCACAGACATCACAACACCACATCCTATGAAATTTTGAATCCTACCAATCATATTCTACCGTAATCGATCCTCTCAGGGGGGACTCTAGAATCTCATCTCCAATCCGTCCCATCTAGGGACCTAATGTACCTTCGCACCATATTTCACCACTCACCACAACAAGAACATGTATGAAAGCATAATAAAATTATAATTTATTCAAAACATAGGTAAAAATGCATGCATGCAAGATGTGCATATCATCTCTCCTTATCCCTTCTCACCTCATCACTAATAACATTATAACCTACCGGCGTGGTACCCGACCTATATCACAACTTATCATATCTGTACCAATGTGGTACCTGATCCATATTACAATATATCATATCTATACCGGCGTGGTACCCAACCCATAACACAACATATCATCCCAATGCATATAAATGTGTGCATGAAATCAATAAATCATAATTCATGCAAAAGATAATCACAAATGTCCGTCCACAACCCAACACAGGTCAATCCAGTCTACAGTTACATCTACGTCTAATTCACTAATTTAGTGACCTTGGTTTTCACATATATATCACAATCATAATTTACCAAACACCCCTATGGGGTTGTCATCACCCAAGTTCACATTATTGCATGCTTTCCCTCTAACCGTGTCCCGATCTCGAGTTTTTCATGTTACCTTCTCAACTCTGAAAAGCATTGATCACTACAGTATGACAAGCAATGCCAACACTGCAACCCGGCTAACCTCAATACCTTTTTACTCACTATCTCATCTTCTAAGCTCTGAAAAGCATCAATCATGACCATTAAGACACTAGAATTATACAAATTCCCCTAACAAAATTCGGACATTTATAGAATTTATGTTTTAGTCGAGTCACCTTAATTCCCCTTTTTACCATTTCACACAATCTCATTCAACCTTCCACTATACTCGAACTTGGAAAATAATAAACTATGCACCTTTTCCCCATATTCCTATCTATCATCTATCCCAATCAAACATTAATATAATATGCAATAATTCAACACATTTAAGCCTATCCGAATTTTTAAACATGTCCATCCATCCAACTCCATGCCTGAAGGCCTAATGCATGATACTCCCGACATCACTATCAACGTTAAATGCATCTAGTCCAAGTCTAGTTGCTATAAAATAACCTTAGCTTACCTCTTAGGCGAAACATACTACTACAGAGAGTAGTAAGTTATCCTGTGCATGCTATACGTATTCCCATTCAGGTTCCCTTCGGATGTACCTCAAAATCGCTCTTATGAACCTTGGCCTTTGGAATTACTGCCTATTACCGCTGTAGTAGAACTTTTACTGCTGTAACAGTTATCCGACCGCTGCAGCAGTTACCGACAGTCTAGCCCAATCCATAATTGGGCCTCTTGGCCCAATTCCCTTAGGTCCCAATTTTCCTCCCCAATTTAATTTTTCCAGGGTGAACTTTGAGTCCATTATTTGTCATAAATTATTCTCAGGGTGTTTTTACATGTAATGATGGCTTGGGTCATTACATTAGATTCTAATTTACCTATCGTTCGTTCCTGAGTGGCCCTAAAGGTGAGGACGGAACATTTGTACGAGCGCTCGATGGACTTTTAACTATAATAAGTCACTAGGAGAATTACTTTACGTATGCTAGCTCATTATACATCATGCTCCTTTACTTACTTTACGTATTTCTCGTTATAGATTCATAGAATTACATTAGAATAGAGACAATTTGGATAGTTTTGGGTGAATATTTTGAATTAGAATTTAGTGGTGTTCTTGAGTATATTGGTTGGTATGCTAAGTTTTCTTATGTTTTCAATGCTCTTTTAGCGTTCGAGACGTAAGATTAACGTAGTTCATGATGGATTTTGGCTATGGAAAGGGTGAAAGATGAAAAGTGATCTTCTCCAGCAATTTCCTTTGATTTGGGGTGTTTCACAGCTCCATTTTTAGTGTAAAAAGGTTCACACACACTTCCCCAAGCCCGATCTATGCTTAATTTTCAAAATTATGGAGAAAAATAAAAAAATCCACCATGGGAGGAGAGGTTGGCGGGTTGAAGATGATGAACCAATGCAGAGGTAACTTTTCTGCTGCATTAGTATCGTTGCATCGGTAAGTACCGCCACTACAGTATCGTCAGCGGTAAATTAACCGCTGCAGAGGTACTGGACAGTAAGTCCCCAGTTCTTGCATTTTCTGAAAATTTTGAATTCTCCTTCCCTCCCTTGGTGTTTTGATATGGTTCTAACTATTTTCATGGTATTTACAGAATTATAATTGCCCTAACAACCCACCTACCACTAATTTCCCAACGAAGAATGTTGTGACCGCTACGAGGAAAGATTGCATAATAGGGGTTTCCTCTTCGAGCAAGGCATGGTAGTGACCCACATGGAAGAAGAGCTACCGATCTTCTACATCCAACTAAATGCATTTGGGTGGGAGATATTGACAGAGCCCATCCCTCAACACAATATGGAGGTTGTTCGGGAGTTGTATACCAATCTTTTGATCGTAGACTAGTCAGTGCCTCTCCTTTCTATCTTTGTTAGAGGCAAGAGGATCCTGGTGGATGCGTCCACCATCAATGATACTTTGTGTGTCCTAAACCCTTCCAATTCTGCCTATGAAGTGAAAATTTGGGAATCAGACTTAGAGTTGGTGGCCGAGGTCTTGACCCCGAGAGAATAAACTGTCGAGCTGAGATGGTACAGTTCCAAAGGGATGAAGAGCACCTATTTCTTGACCGAGGCTAGGGTGTGGTTACAGTTGGTGTCCCAGAGGATGCGACCCTCAAGTAACATCACAGATATGACCTTCCACTGGGCCATGGTGGTGGCTTCTGCTCTTGCAGGGATCTGGGTGAATGTGGGGGACTTAGATTATGGATAAGTACCGGTACTTTTATGATCGAGAGAGGTCAACATGAGATATTTTCCTGCCATCCTTAGTTACCGCACTCTTTGATAGGGTGGACGTGCCTTGGGAGATCCAAGACACTATGAATGACTGCGAGGTGATGTATAACCCCTTGTGGGGTGGGGACATACCGAGAGAAAGTAAGAAAAAGAGGATGGTGGGGGAGGAGGGTGATAGAAGTTGGGCTGGTGTGGTTGGAAGGTCGAGTAACCCTTCTACTCATGCTCCCGCGTCTCTTAGTGGTTGGGAGGATGATCTTTCTGTAGTCCGAAACTACATAAGGAGGTCTCTTCCACCCCCTTCTGGAGTGGCTCCTTCAAGTTTTACTACCCCACTGGACCCGTCCTGAGCTTATGCGGAGCTTTGAAAAGAGATGAATGAAGAAAAAAAAGGGTCGCTCCCATGACCGCATGCTTGTGAGAATGTGGAAGGCGGTCCAAGTGATGTTTTGGTGCACTTTCCCCCCAAAGAAGTTGCCGAAGTTGACCAGGAAGGATACTGAGGAATTCTCCATCCTCAGTGGCATGGAGAAGGAGGGCTTGGATGCCTCGATTCTTGGAGATAGTACCGACAACTAGTTGTTCCCCTTTCTTCCCCCTTGGTTATAATTTATTTATTTTTTGGATTTGGGTTTCCCCCGTTTGGAGCATGTAACAAATAATTACTTTTCTTTATTTTCGTACTTTTAAGACTATTTTCCTTCTCGCCCCCCTTAATAATAATCACCTTATCTTAGAATACGTGTTGAATGGATTTTATCACATTATTGCTTTGAAAATAGGGTTGCCTTGCATAATTTCTAAATCACAAAAACAGGGAAATTACTTAGCAGAACACTGCCTGGAGCTGTTGTAACGGTTAATACTACCGCTGCAGCGGTAGCCTCCAGTAGCTCCACTTTTATTTTCTTTACCTTGTTCCAGACCTCTTTTTCTAGACAACACTCTTTTAAACATGCACCCGTAATGTAATAACCTCTTATTTATGCGTACAATAATTCGAATCCATTTTTTTCTTATTTTTCGACTGCTACCAATACAGTTCCCGTCGGTCAAACTAATAGTGCTACAGTCTCATCAGCCTTTTTACTTACTCAATTCATTATCCTCAATAGTGTTCCACTATAGTCAGGAATCTGGGTGGTTCATACAGGATCGGATAGAAGACAAGTAGTACTCCAAATCACAGAGAGATGAGTTGTAGCTCAAGTCGCGGAAATGAAGACACTCTCGAGATCACACCTGGCCCTTACATCTAGCAGTCTATTTGGTTACACACCATCTATCTACACATACTCAATAATCATATTCGAGTGTTACACATCCCAAGAAAGTTACCATATACTACCATCAAGAACAATACACATAGTACATTTTAACACATCATTGCCTCATCACAGATACTTAACACCATATTGAATAATACATAACAATCCACTTTCTATGTTTCTTATTTACCACTATCGGTTGAGCGTCTTATCCCAACCTTTCCACGTTAAGAGCTACCAATTGGGACCAACTAGTCCCAATTATGACGATTGAGATACCAATTAGAATTGACTAGATACCAATTGAACTCAACCTGAGGATATGACATTGAAAGGGAACGATAGAAAAGAAGAAAGTGAGATAGATTCCAGATGCCTTGTAGCTTCCTACTGATTTGATATGGACTTCAACATACCAATCCGTAGGAATCTACTCAATATTTGGTCTTGTACTGGGAGATCGGTAACCTATCTGATAACATTCTTGTCATGACCCAACCCACCAAATCATGCCAGGCGCCTACCTACACCTACCCCAGCTAGGAATCTACTCAATATTTGCTCTTGAAATATGATTACTCATTTAATTTTTCAAAACTTATTTTAATACATCAAACATGAAAAATAAATGCAAAAAATAACTACAAGTGACTCCCAGAACCTAGCCTAAATGTCACGCCTCGAGTTCCAATGAGGCGGACTGGCACCCGAAGCCGATAAGGCCCGAGAGAACCAATCTTTGCTCACATCTATTCATATACATACCATAAGAAACATGACCAACACGTAAGGACATAAAATGCTAATAGCGGAAAATCATGGAGCATACAATGTGTACATTAAAGAAACTTGGCCGTTAGGGCCATCAAGTCAAGGTGGACATATGTCTCTTACATTTACATACCCACATATGTCTACAAAAGCCTCTAACAGAAGTACATACATAACCATCCTAAATTCGGGACAAGTCCCTGTTGTACACAACATTTACAACACCAAAACCAATATACAACTGTGACTCGAAAAGCCCCGAACCAACTGGAGCTCACCAAAGATCAGTAAATGTCCAGCAGATTACTGTGGAGGTCTACTAGTACTTGTGCCTGCAGCAAGTAAGGTAAGTCCCCCAAGAGGGGTCAGTACGAAGAATGTACTGAGTATGTAAGGCTGTATGAAACTGTATAAGTGCATAAGAATTTCAATGGAAAGTAACTACAAGGGAATGCCCAATATGGATAATCCATTAATCTATATATATTTGGAACTACGCACATTACTTTCGTTACTTTCCTAGATCATTTATCATATACTGCCCGGGCCCAACTGATCAGTGGGAAAATTAATAATATTGTCATGCAGGTGTTCATTTTACCCCATGGATACACCCATAATGTTGGGATAGTCATCATGCAGGTGTTTCTTTCACCCCATGGATATCATCATGCACGTGTTTATGTCACCCCATGGATACAACTAATTATACATTACTTCATTCTTTAACCTTTGCAAGATAGGTACTTTTACTTGTGAGAGAGATTGATATTTTGTAGTCATAACTTTATTGGAAGCTTTGGAACATAACATTATTGGGACTTTGGAACCATGTCCATGATTATGTAAGACATGAGAAACAACGACTAATGAATGAGGAATATGTGACTTAACAATAGATAACAACTTGAAATGAGATACCTTTGGACATTTCGGAATGAACTAGTACAACATCAATGTAACTACTAGGAGCTGCAGAAGGATACGGAAAGAGTAACCTTACATACCTTCACTTCCAAGTATGAATATACAAGCCAAGATACGAATACAATAGTCCAGCTCCTTCCTTACGTCTTACTCTACAATACAAATACATACCGGAGCTCACGTTAACAACTAGTTACCATACAAGTGTACAAGACGACAATAAGCTATATGATTGCCGTATAATGTCATTTCACCCTTTCTAATACCATTTACGGCATTGTCATATCATCAATATCACAACATGTCCAACATTGACCAAAATATCATAAACCACTAGCATGTCACACAAGGTTCATACTTTACACTTCTCCATCACCACGACATCACAATGATTCCACTAAGTCACCTCAATACACCTCACAACAACATATCGGCCAAAATCCCATAATTTACACTTATAGAAAAATTAACAAGTTTAGGATCATAATCACACCATACATGTTGATATCTCATCCATACTATACATTTTTATTCAAACCTCAAGTCCTTTTTCTAGTTTAAATAACAAGAATGACACATCCTTAGCAAAAAGCAAAAGTGCCCTATTCAACCTTGCCAACATAACCAACATGATCTACACCATCTATAATGTATATAAGATATTAAATCAAAAAAATAAACACTTACCAAGGCTTAAGAAATGATGATCTTGCCCAAAAGATGACTTAGGGTTCTTAGGGTTTGAGAGAAATGTTTGAGAAAATATCTAAAGAGGCATGAGAGTTCCAATGAATTAAAAATCTGTTTTTGGGGCCTTTATATAGTGCTCAAGTCATCCTTAGCCATTTCCTTGCATTAAATGCAATATTGGCTTGGTCAAAGTGGAAGAATGGGTCATTTGCCCCATTGGGCCTTGCATTTTGGTCTCTCTTTGGGCTTTAAATTGAGCCCAATAACCCATGTCATCTTAACCCACCAAATGTAATGTATAATCCACCATATATCTCATGTTCAAATAATTCTATAAATTTCTCGATAATATTCACTTACGAGATTTCCGTTCGTAGCCTCAATCGCAAAACTAGAAATTCTAGACTCTCATGGCTTACTTGAACATAATTTGTTAAAACACTTGTGACGAAGAATTAAAATAGTCCTACTATGATGGAGTAATGATACCATGACTTAAAAATCTTATATACATCATAATAGTCGAAGAAAAATTTTGGCGAAAACTACCCCGGTACATCGCTTGGCGCGCCCCTTTGCTACCTATGCCAGAAAAATTTCTGGCATAGGCGGCCTGGTACACTGCCTGGCGCGCCCCAGGGCTGCCTGTGCCAAAAATTTTTTGGCCATAAGCGGCCCGGCACGCCCCTGGGCGCGTCCCACACCCAAAATGTGATTTTTTTTCGTTCTTCGACTTTTCTTTGCGGATTTGGTTAGATCCTTCACGTTCAAGTCTTTTGCTTACCTCCTAACCTTAATATACATTGCTTGGAAGTCCTCCAAGCCTCATTTTTCACCCCACAAATGCTCTACGAAGTCATAAACACCTCTGTCAAAGGGCTAATCACATGTACTAGACCCAATATCAAATGTTTCATCAATGACACTACAAAATTCATACTTATGGCTCTCGACACCTAAGTAAACATTGTTCAAAGGCATCAAGTAGGGTCGAAAATGTACGGGGTGTTACACTAAATCGGTACAAGAGCACTAGACAAAAAGTAGGGACATCCATGACATAACATCCATGCTGAATAGAGAGGACATGAGCTGCTGCTGAGTGATCGGCATCGCTGCTATAAAAACTCCAACTGACCTACACTATGGATATACCCCCGATTGGAGATGTAGTAAGTATAGCATCAGTACAACCACATGTACTGGTAAGCATCATCGGCCGACCAGGGTTAGAAACAAATAACATCAATAATAAATAGGGAGAAATCACAACATCAAGTAAAGTTCTGGTTTTGAATTCCCAATTAAACAACTTCTATCACCCCATATTTAGCATCTATGTGACTTACACTTAGCATCTCTATGACCTGCACTTATCATCTCTGTGAGCTACATTTAGCATATCTGTGACTTACCTGCCATTCAATATTTTCATATATCTTTGTCCTTAGACCACCTATTCTAACCTATACCTCTCCCTCTAATACCGACTCATTCTTATAATACCTACAATTCCTTAGTTCACATCCACCCGAGTCCCCCGGTACTCACTATCACAGACATCACAACACCACATCCCATGAAATTCTGGATCCTACCAATCATATTCTACTTAACCGATCCTCTCAGGGGGACCGCAGAATCTCATCTCCAATTCATCCCTCCTAGGGACCTAATGTACCTTCGTACCATCTTTCATCACTCACCACAACAAGAACATGTATGAAACTATAATAAAATAGGAATATATTCAAAACATATACAAGAATGCATGTATGTAAAATGTGTGCATCATCTCTCCTTATCCCTTCTCACTTCATCACCAACAACATCATAACGTACCGGCGTGGTATCCGACTCATATCACAACGCATCATATTTGTATTGGCATAGTATCTGACCCATATCACAACATATCATATCTGTACTGATGTGGTACCAGACCCTATCATAACATATCATCCCAATGCATATGAATGTGTGCATGAAATCAATAAATCATAATTTATGCAAAAGATAATCACAAATGTCAGTCCGCAACCCAACATGGATCAATCCATTCTACAGTTACATCAACCTTCTAATTCATTAATTTGGTGACCTTAGTCTTTACATATATATAACAATCATAATTTACCAAACACCCTTATGGGACTGCCGTCACCCAAGTTCATATTATTGTGTGCTTTCCCTCTAACCGTGTCCCAACCTCAAGTTTTTACTGTTATCTTCTAAACTCTAGAAAGCATTGATCACGACAGTATGACAAGCAATGCCAACACTGCAACTCGGCTAACCTCAATACCTTTTTACTCACTATCTTGTCTTCTAAGCTTTGAAAAGTATCAATCATGACCATTAAGACATTAGAATTATACAAGTTCCCTTAACTCAATTCGGACATTTATAGCATTTATGTTTTAGTCGAGTCACATTAATTCCCCTTTTTACCATTTCACACTATCTCATTCAACCTTCCATTATGCTCAAACCCTAGAAAATAATAAACTACGCACCTTCGCCCCATATTCCTATCCATCATCTATACCAAACAAACATTAATATAATATGCAATAATTCAACATATTCAAGCCTATCTAAATTTTGAAATATGTCCATCCATTCAACTCCATGCTTGAAGGCCTAATACATGATACTCCCGGCATTACTATTAATGTTAAAGCCATCTAGCTCAAGTCTAGTTGCTACAAAATAAACCTTAGCTTACCTCTTAGGCGAAACATACTACTACGGAGAAGAGTGAGCTGTCCCAGGCGTGCTAGACGTATTCCCATATTGAGTTCCCTCCGGGTGTGTCCAAAACCGCTCTCATGAACTTTAGCCTTTGAAATCTCATGGTTGGAGGAGTAGGATTTTTCAGGGTGTTTTTAGAGGAAAGGGGTGACCTAGGAAAATAATAAAAGAGAAGATTTTTAAAAATCTCTTGGCTAGGCTACTGCCTATTACCGCTGCAGCGATTACCAGTAGTTAGGCCCAGTCCGTAATTGGGCCTCTTGTCTAATTCCCTTAGGCCCTAATTTTTCTCGGGTCTACTTTGAGTCTATTATTTGTCATGAATTATTCTCGGGGTGTTTTTACATGTAACGACGGTTTGGGTCGTTACATCAGCATTATCTAATTCCATTATAGTAATGTCATGAATATCCGAATGTTTGGATTTGTGAATCAAAAATAAACATGCTTTACTATCTGTAGCATATCCAATAAAAATATAGTCCACAGTCTTTGATCCTATTTTGATCCTTTTGGGTATAGAAACTTGGAATTTGACTAGAGACTCCTACACTTTGAAATATTTCAATTTGAATTTCCTTCATTTTTATTTCTTATATGGAATGGATTGTGTCTTTCTATGGGGCACTCTATTGAGTATTTAGTTTGCTGTAAGGATAGCTATCCCCATAAGTTTTGCGGTAAATCTGATGTTATAAGTAAGACATTCATCATTTCCTTCAATGTTTAGTTTTTCTTTTCGTAATTCTATTTGATTGAGGTGAGTAAGGGACAATAGTTTGATGGAAAATTTCATTTTTCAAACATATATCTGCAAAAGCAGATTCATATTCTCCTCCCCTATCACTAACTATCATTTTTATATTTTTATCCAACTGATTTTCAATTTTAATTTTGTATTGCCTAAATGTTTCTATTGCTTCATCCTTATGATTCAACAAAAAAACATAACAATATCTAGTGCAATCATCAATAAAAATTATGAAATACTTTTTCCCACCACGAGATAGTATTGACTTCATATCACAACTATCTGTATGAATCAATTCTAATGGATTGGAATTCCTTTTAATAGATTTGTAAGAATGCTTAGCATATTTAGATTCAACACATGTTTGACATTGTGATTTATTGCACTCAAAGTTAGGCAAAACTTTTAAAATAATCAGTTTTCGTAAGGTTTTGTAATTGACATGTCCTAAACGATCATGCCACAAATCTTTAGACTCAAGTAAGTAAGAAGAAGCCTCAGCTTTATTCATTTCAACAACCATTATATCAAGTTTGAAAAGACTCTCATTGAGGTAACCCTTTCCTATGTACATATCATTCTTACTTATTACAACTTTCTCCGATATAAATACACACTTAAACCCATTTTTAACGAGAAGTGTTGCAGACACTAAGTTCTTCCTAATAGTAGAAACATGGAGAACGTTGTTGAGAGTCAACATCTTACTGAAAGTCATCTTTAGGAATATATTCCCACTTCTTTCAACCTTGGCTGTTGCAATATTTCTCATGAAGATCACTTCTTCGGGATGATCGGTATCATAAGTAGTAAAAGCTTCTTTGAATGTACAAACATATCGAGTGGCTCCTGAATCAAACCACCACTCATTTGGATTTCCAACTAGATTGTATTCAGAGAGCACAACACACAGATTTTTAATCTCTTTAGTTGCTTCCACCATGTTTATCTGATTCTTTTTCTTGTTCCTCTTCAGAACTTGATAATTCGAAGCTTTGTGGCCAACTTTACTACAATTGTAGCACTTGCCTTCAGACCTTTTTTTTGTTCTACTCTTTCTCTTATCCAGAAGACTTCTTTCTCTTTTTATTATTTGGATCATCTTGAATAAGATTTGCTCCCATCATCGCTGATTTCTCAGACCACTTGTTGTCCTCTTCTATCTTGAGATGAATCACAAGATCTTTCAAACCAAAAAATTGATTTTCAAGCATTCCTTCTTCAGGAACATAAGGATCTTCACTTGTGAACCTTTGCATTTCAAGTATGCTCAGCCAAAAGAACATCATCTGCTGCCAATTTTTGAAGTTCACATCAGAAAATTTCTCTGATTTTTCTGTCAATTCTATTGCTGGAGCAACATCTGAACAACTTGATGACACAATATTGGTTGTCGTTGGGACAACACCATTCAAAATCGAACCAATTTGTTTTTCAGTTTCATTCATTATTTTTCTGTCAATCTTTGACAAAAAATTTAGTAACTTATAATACTAACAATAAAGACTTAACCTTTATACAACTTGTTTCTAGTTGACGATGAAGTTTTTATGTTCTTCAAATCGCCAACCGAATGAACTTTTAATTCTGACAAATTTTTTATGTTCTTCAAATCAGAATAAAATTCAAATGAAGTAGAAAAGCATAGGTTTTAATCTCCAGAAACCAATACAGAGAGTTCAATGAATCAATGAAGTTTTTATATTCTTTGAACCGAATACACATACTGATTTCTCGGTAAAGTTTTTATATTCTTCCAACCGAGGGAGTAGAAAATCAAAAAATTTTAGTCTCCAAACAATCAGACTCAATACAGATCAACAAGTACTTATAATTTCCTTAAGATTGTTATTTTTGGTTACATAAAATCTGTTTTCAGAGTTGTGAACTTCAATAATAAGTTCAAACTGAATTATGAACAGTCAAATGATGTTTTAACTCTATTTTCACAAATATGAACTTCAAAAATAAGTTCAACCCAACTTAAGAATAACAAAAATGAAGTTCAAACTATTTCTGAAAATAGTAAACAAATTTAGAAAGAGATGAAGATAGAAGAATCAAGTCTACTGAATTCACAGTATGTCCTTAAGGAAATTATTCTCCTCAAGTACCCGAGGTTATGGAATATATCATCCCAGGATAAAATGATTCACGTCAGTAGAATAGCGATACCTCAAATTCTACCGAACAACAAACTCACTCAACGGCTGTAAATCATACTTGAGTTTTTGTAAGAAGATGAGTTTTTAACTTCAAAATTTCGTGCCAATATCTTAGGAAAAATTCGATATTTAGAGCCAAAAGGTGTCACTTCAGAAAAGAAGCAATGGTTCGTGAAGAGTTGCGTTGTTTTAGACCGACGGCTCATATGTGGTAGCAGATGCCTATGTGCGACACCATATAATTCAACAAATTTCAAACAGTGAACTGAAGGATCGCATCCCTTCACTGTGCATTGGAAATGCGTCCGCAAATGTCAATTTGCGTCCACAAATAAATAATCATTAAACATTAAGTTTCAAATGAATTTTGTCCAAGAAAGATAGACTCTCGATCGATCATTTGCCAAATCCGAATTCGAATCCGAGTGAGCGACGACGATGACGGTGTGAGGCTTGCCTTCTTCTTACCTCTCTAACAATATGGAGTAATGTTTCTGTATTTAAGTATAAAAAAGTTTCTTTCTCCCTCCAATGTGGGAGAATACTTCTTCCATAAATTGAAGGCACATTTTGCTTTCCCTCAGTGAACTAAAGGATCACGTCCCTTCATGTGAGTTGGAAATGCGTCCGCAAATGCCAATTTACATCCGCAAACGGAGAAAAAACTTCAAATCAGATTTTTGGATTAAATAATCATTAAACATTAAGTTTCAAATAAATTTTATCCAAAAAAGATAGACTCTCGATCGATCATTTTGCCAAACCTAAATCCAAATCGGAAGCCGAGCGAGCCACGATGACGACAGCGCGAGGCTTGCCTTCTTCTTACCTCACTAACAATATAGAGTAATGCTTCTATATTTAAGCATGAAAAAGTTTCTTTTGGACACATTTCATCCTCAATGGACACATTGATGGGAGAATACTTCTTCCATAAAGTGAAGACACATTTCACTTTCCCTCCATTTTTCTTTCCTCCATTTTTAATTCACATTTAAACTAGAACGCAACAATTTACAATAGTGCAAACCTATACCTATTTAACGAGAAATTGTTAAATCTATTCCTAGTTAATTATTAATTGGCTACAATCCCTATTTGGACTTAAATTAAATAATTAATAAATATCAAATTCTAAATAAATTTAATTTCCAATAACTTTGAATTATTCTTCAATAGAATTTAAAGTGCTTTTACATTGACTTTTTGCTTTTACATAATTAAAACGGAAATAAATCATAATAATCTATTGAATTCAAGCTTAAAAACAATCTGGTTTGAGTTGTGATTTTTTAACAATCAAGTCACTCTACTATGAGGTTTTACTTTTTGATTTAGAATTTTTAAATTTTATCAATGAAAACTAGCTGGAAACAACATTGAGAGATGACATCAACAAAAAGTTACAATGGGAAAGAAATTTAGCTAAAAAACAAAAGGAGGAATGGCATCATCTTCCTCAAGTCCAGAATCTCTTTTGTATATATATGAAGTATAAAAGTGACAAAGTACAAAATTGTAGTTTGGTATAATGACAAACTTTTGAAGAGGGAAAGTTTATTCTTTCTAAAGTATCAATTAATTTCACGTTTTGATTAAAGTTCATTCAACTCAGACCAAAAAATAAGTTCACTCAACTGTATTTGAAGGCTAATTTACAACTACTAAAATAGTAAAATAAAAAATAAAAAAACTAAACAAATCGACTTGATTTTGTTTAAGACTTTTAGATCACATTTTTTTTTTTTATCATATACATGTTTTGAAATGCAAATTAAAATAATTTATCTATTTATATTATATTAAAAATGAAAAGACCTTAGGCTAAAAGCTAAATTACTAAAATACTCCTTTTATTTAGCTAAATATTCTACATTAATAAAATATTATTAGTGAAAAGAAAAAAGTACAATCGCAACCATTGTATAACACTTCAATTTAAATATTTTAAAAGAGACAGATTGAAGTGTGCTAAAATATGGTTCAATTCAAATATTTTAAAAGAGATAGATTGAAGTGTGCTGAAATATACAATTAAGGACCGTTTCACCATGAGAATTATTTTCTTTTTATTTATTTTTTTCACTTTATTTAAAAATTAGCATTTGTTCAAAAAAAAAAAATTATATAAGTTGTTCAAATACAACTTGAAGTGCAATTGAAATTTGCAAAACACTCATAACCTTGTTTTTACTTTCAATATATTATTTTTAAAAAAAAAATACTTTTACCCTAAATTTTTATTTTTATAAAATTGACCAATTTAAATCATATTTTATGTTTTTTAGGAAAAATATATCAAACAATTAATGTTATTTGCAAAAACTATAACCATCTTCAATTCCCACTTTAAATTTTTTAAATAAAGTGAAAAAATAAGCTGCTACATTAGTCTTTGCTCAAGTAATTATCAATACATCCTCAGATGATTGACATGTGGGCTGATAAACATAAAAGGTTGGAATTACTTTTTAACTTATATTTTATTTTTGATGTATTTTTTATTTATGATAATGTTAAAAGACATGAGTCCAACTCTTTAGCTTTTTTTTTTCTGCAGTTTTTTACATAATTAATAACTTTTAAGGCTTTATATTACCATTAATAGTAAAACCTTTACTTAATTATGACTCTTAGCTTAACTTTGCCTTTAATTACGACTTTTAGCTTAACTTTAACTTTAATAACGACTTTCTCTTTAATATCACGTTTTCTTTGTTTATTCATTTCTTCTTCACTTCTTTTTCACTTCACTTTCCTCTTTTGCTTCTCAACCTCAGGTACATTCTCTATTCTCTTCTCTATCTGCATGTAACGTTTTTTAATTTATTTTATTATTGATGTTTTTCGACAAATCTTGAATTTTTAAAAATCACAGAGATATTATTTTTCCCCTTTCTACTTTTTTCGTGTATTTTTATGCGATTTTTTTTGGATATATTTGATTTTCTGTTCTAATGTCAGCATTATTTTTTTTTTTTTTTTTATAGAATTTACGGATTAAAATTGTACGATTTTTGATGTTATTATTTTTGAAATTTTGGAGAAATTTTGCACTTTTTTGATGTGCAATACAATTCAAATTCAATATTATACATTTTTATGATTTCGATAGTTGTTATTTCACAATAAAGATAATACATTTCTAACAACGTAAATTAATTTAAATTGCAGCGGGATGTTTGAAATTCACATATAATACTTGTAATACATTTGTATTAAAAATGTTTTAGTTATATATATTCACCACGTATATTATAATACGTCTTTAATACGTATAATATATTGAATCCAAAATGTATTAAACATGTGTTAAACGTATAGGATAGTTGTAATACAATTCGAATTCAATATTATACATTTTTATGATTTCGATAGTTGTTATTTCATAACAAATATAATACATTTCTAACAACGTAAACTAATTTAAATTGTAACGGGATGTTTGAAATTCACGTATAATACTTATAATACATTTGTATTAAAATATTTTAGTTATATATATTCACCATGCATATTGAAATACTCCTTTAATACGTATAATATATTGAATTCAAAATGTATTAAACGTAAAGGATCGTTGTAATATAATTCGAATTCAATATTATACATTTTAATGAATTCAAAATGTTTGAAATTCACGTATAATACTTATAATACATTTGTATTAAAAATGTTGTAGTTATATATATTCAACAAGCATATTGAAATACGTCTTTAATATGTATAATATATTGAATTCAAAATGTATTAAATTTGTTGTTTATTTTTTTCTCTTATTAATGATGTTAAAGACATATTATAATTAAATTTGAAACATTTAAATGCTATTCAATTTAGTTTATGTGTTACTATATTAAAATTGTGTTTAAAAATGTATTATCTATGTATTTTGTTATTTTTGATAAAAAAAATTATGCTTTCAACTCATGTACTATAATTGATAAATAAGACTACATATTTATACTAGTCATGTAAATACCCTTTTTTTTTTGTTAGCATTACAGTAATCGTAATATTAAAAAATATTGGGCCAATTCATTAAAGGTAAAGGAAGATCAATTCTTTAACATTTTTTTCTGGTCGCATTACTGTTACTTCATAATTGTATTAACCTGAAAAGAACCCCAAAGCGCTTTGTTAGTTAATAATGCCAAAAGTTTCACCAACATGGGGTTGTGATGTAGTGGTGGGACTCCTCCATCCTCAATCAGAGGTCTCGGGTTCGAGTCCTATGGAGAAAACTCTGTTAGGAGCGCCACGCCCAGAATGGGTCTTGCAGTGCGCGATCTGAATTAATCGGGGTTCCAATGTGGTACCAAACACCGGATGAAAATAAAAAAAAAGCCAAAAGTTTCATTCTCTTTCTAGTTTCAAAAATGCAAACATAGCAAGTTGTGCCCCAATGTCATACTTATTTTTTAATTTTATATTTTAATATATATTTATTAATTAAGATGCGATTAACGAATTGACTCCCTATTGTTTAATATTATCATTACTAATATCGTATTGCTACGGAAAAAAACAAGAAGTTAAAGAACCAGTCTCATGTCTTTTAACATTACCATTAATAAAGAAAACACCAAAAATAGAAAATAAGCTAGAAAACAATCTCAATTTTTCATGTTTATCAGTTCACATGACAGTCATCCAAAGATGCATTGATAATTATTTGAGCAAAAACTAATGGAGAGGAGCCGGAATTAATTTATTGTAAAAGAAGGAAAAATGGCTCAAAACACACCTAAACTATGGTCGAAGTTGCTATAACATATTTAACTTTGAGAGAGGGGGGGGGGGGGGGCGCTATCAAAAAGAAAGGTCGGTTCTCATTAGTTTTACTTTATCTTCCTTTAATCCTAGATTTCACTAAAAACTCTCTAAACTTATCTTCATGATTATTGACCAAATCACACAAAGGACTGGAGTAAGGTGATTTCTAACTTATCTTTATGATTGTGTGTTAACTTGTTGGTCCATCAAAACTAATAATACCCTCAATATTACACTATAAAATAATTCAAGGGGGTCATAAGATCCTCACAAAGTTAGAGTGTGTTACAATAATTTGGGCCATAGTCTAGGTGTGTTTTGAGCCATTTTTTCGAAAAAGAAAGACCAAAATTAACCTCCTACTCCTTATTTCAATTTGTTTATTTTACTTTTCTTTTTAGTCTGTTTAAAAATAATGTCACTTTTTTGAGTTTGTATTATATGTAAAAAAATTACAAAAATTTCATGGAATACATTTAATTAGTACATGCCTTGCGTTTTATTTTGGGAATACCAGTATTACATACGCTTCAGACAAAAGTATATGTTTCTTTTTTTATTTCTTGATGATAAGAGTTTATTCTTTATTTTTATTTTTCATTCTTTTTTCAATAGAATTTATTCTTTATGATATATGAAACTTATGTTACAAATTTGAGCTTATTTGGAGTAGATTTAAGTGTTGAATTGTTGAAATTTGAAAAAAAAAAAAATTTTGGTAAAACAAATTCAGACACATATGATTGAGTTTTAAGATAATTTTTACATGTACAGTCAGACCACCTTATAACAACATTTCACTATAGCAGCCTGATTTTCTTCGGAACCAATTTTTCATGTTATATTTTACTTCTTCATAACGACATTCTACCTATAACAACAATAGTGTTTATTATAGTGGTACACTCTTTGTAAAATTACCTCACTATTACAACATACTCAAATATTATGTAATAATATTTTGTAAGGAATATATTATATACAAAATAAAATACCAAAATATTTATGATAATCTCTAATCTCTAATCTCTACTCTCTATCTCTAATATATTAAAAGTGTGAAGGTCCTTATAAATGTTGTTTGAACTTTTGCCCTTTATTAAAAGTCTCCTTTAGACAAAATCGTCTTTTCACTATTTTCCTTCAATTATTATTTTATTAAATTAAGGAAGCCTAAAATATATAGAATGAACCTTAATAAAACAAATATATGGAAAGAAATCAATATATGAGTCCTAAAATATATGAAAAAAAAATTTAGAAAAAGAACTCCTAAAATATACCGTATGAAAAATAAATTTAGCGTTATTATGACGTGAATATGTAGGTAGGCAAATTAATTTTCTTAGAATTTCAAAACGTTAATGTATTAATGTTACATGGATATGCACCACTTTGTCCGTGAATATATATTAATTACATTAATTATAATTAAGTGGTATACATAGATTCAAAGGTACTTTTATTTTAGAAATAATTATAATTGTTATTACTAATCAATTACTTACATATGTATACCCCTTAAAATTTATTATTTACAAAATTAATTAAGCATCAAGTATTTAGGATAAACGTGCAACGCACGTTCACATAGACTAGTAATCATTAATGTCATGCACATAGTAAATTTCAAGTACGAATGTCTAATTTAAAGGAAAAAAGTGTATTTAAATAGTGCACATCAGTTATTTCATAACTTTACGAGGAAAAGATTACTAATGTTTACCTTTTTATATTCACGCTCTTTTTAGTTTTGCATACTTTGGTTTATAACAATTAAATGAGATTTGAATGTCAAATGCTAGTATACATATATAAAAGCACCTCTCTATAACAGCGATGAAATTTTCGGACAAAACACTGCTACTATAGAGAGGTTTGACTGTACTTCAGTTATGTCTGATTGAAATCAAACACAAATTTTCAACCTCAATCATGTACGTTTGAATTGTTCCCAAAATAGGTAAACTTGTAAAAAGAATTACAAAATGGGTATAAGTTAAAATGGTGATCCCAAAAGCGGTTATTTGTACACTTTGCCATAAAAAAAATTTACTGTTAAAAATGATTTCAATTAATTCAATTAAAGGTTTAAGATTTTTTGACTTTAAAACATTTAAGTGGATTAGGATCGTTTTGCCCAATTTATTTTTTTACCCATATTAATATGAGTGAATTACAATACAATTCAATTTCAATTCGCTTAAGTTCGATCAAATCGGCCCATTTGTCACCACTAGTCAAGTCACTGTATGAATAAAAGAAGTTCCAAAAGAGTAGCATGAAATTTTGATAAAACAATATATACAATATTTTTAAATATTAGTCCACTACTTAAAATAGAAATCAACATACATTATGAAGCTAAACAACAAAATGCATTGCTAATTCTATTTAGACTTGATGAATTAGCAATGGATTATCAAAAATTACGATTAGGTACAAGCTATTTAGTAACAAATTCTCGATTCGCAGATAAATTTATTTTTTAATGTATTGATTATTGATTGGCTTATACAATGGTATAAGAATAATCTATCTGACTACAATGTCATATAAGCAAAAAATACAATCGGTAAATTTACTACTAATATGTATTTATATACAATATTCGATTTTTCTTCCTAAAAGTGAAGAATATAATTTGCTGGAAAATAATTCCAATATGTTTTATATTTTCTAATGGCGATAAAAAAGCATTGGGTCAAGCAATTTCCAATATTGGTTTGTATTTATCCAACACATATTTTTACATGATTAATATTTCATTTCATTTCTAAGAAGCATATCTATGTTGAAACAAGAGTACAATGATAGTGTGACGATCTAAAATCGAAGTCGTGATGACACCCATTTCACCCCTAGATAGGTAAGCCAACTCAATAATACACAATAAATAATATATAAGTAAATACATTGTAATGAACTTTCCGGTTATTTCCCTCGTTTTCGTGTATTCTCAGCGTTTAGAGCTTTTCTATAACTGCCCCAAGTTATTTATGACTTGCTGGGACTGACAGTTCGGTTCTCGGGCTGTTCGTTTGAGAATATTATTTAGACCGAGCACGTTGCAAAATATTAAATTAAATTTGAATTTGGTAAAATGACATAGGTAATTACCTTTCGAAAATATTTTTGGAATTTTATAAAATTCTTTAGTTATGATATATCTATGCTATTTTATAATAGTTTTATAATTTATTAATAATTTAAGCGGAGATAGTGAATTTAAATATGTTAAAATAATAATTTTATTTTATAGAGGTTTTGTTAGAAATAATTTTCTATTAATTATGGTATATTTAAAATATGATATTTATTTTATCACGAACTTATACAATACCCGAATATATACATATCGAGACAAATAAAAGTCAGTGTTGCCACCTCTACTCCACGTGGAAGTGGAGCAAAGGGACAACAAGGTCTCTTTAGCATTCATTAGACGCTGCCACATCAGAGTAGTAGCATGATAATATGTACAAGGTTACCTGTATGAAAGTTAGGCGAATATTCTTACATTTTGGATTAAACACATATAACATGACGTTCTGTCACTGTTTCGTCTAATCCCTCACCATTTCTCATCATATAAGCTTAATATTGATTTAATCCATTGAGGTTTGAGTATAGGGGATTATATATTTGAGTCCGTGAACTCACTCTCGTCATTTCTACGGTACGATTTCTTATTTTTATGATAATTTTTATTTACACGGTGATACTGCTGGGATTAGTATTGATGTTCGAGCTATATTTTGAGCTCAAATTGAGGAGTGTTAGTTGTGACAATTGGTCACGGAGTGATTTGGGACGCTGTGAAGGTTTCGGTTTTGCGATTTCGCAAGCGGGCCCCACGTGGGATTTTCGAACATATTCCGAACTAATGCAATATGGGTATCAATAGTCATGTTTTGACATGTAGTTTATTATTTTGGTAGCTTGGCAGCAGTCAGAGGCCTCTCGAAAGGGAAGGCTCCTATTTAGCTGGTTTTCTTGGCAGGTTTGTGGCAGGCGTCCAGGTATGCTAGGTTTACCTTCCTTTGCACTTAGATTGAGCTTATGTGTGATATATGTATGCTGTTGTACTGGTGTTTTGGGCTGGTATTATAGACTTGGTGGTGGTGGTTTGCTGTGATTTAGGCCTTCTAGGTCGGATAGGGCTATTCGGATATATTCCAGGCCCATTATCCTCGTGGTACACCACAGATGACCTATTTGGGGTCGGATAGTATTGTTGTTGTTGTTTCTAGTCTGGGAATGTTATTGTTGGACCTTAGTCCAGGCTTAGACAGAGTTAGCCCAGACTTAGACAAGTATAACCAGACCTGGTTTTCGGGCCCCGGTAGCGGGCCCCGTTACCCTTCTTGTCAACCTGTCAGAACTTTGACATCTTTGGGCTTATTAAGCCCTATATGACCTGTTAGGGTTGTGACGGGATTGAGTTACCCTAATTATACCCGGTTGGCCTGTTTAGCCTTGTTAGTCCCTGATGGCATCGTATTTGACCGGGATTGGCTAGTTTGACTTAGAATGCGGACCATCCTTTCCATAACTTATAATATATACCCAGACTTGTATATACATATTGTTGAGGTAGGTAGTGGACCTAGAAGGACGCCGAGATTGACTTGTAGCATGTTGTGGAATTAGCTTCTGTACTTATATACTAGTGTTGACTTTGGACTAGGGCATTTCCCCGTTTATATGATATGAAATGGCATTTGATTCTTTTCTGGTTACTGACTATGATGAATCCGGTTCGAGTTCGGCTACTGATTCAGGTATGATGATTCTGGTTATTGACTATTGGGTGTTCCGGTTCGAGTCCGGCCCCGGATTGTGGTACACTATGAGTTCTGGTACTGGGTATCGAGATTATGATACTATTGCTCTCTGAGTTTCGGTTCGAGTTCAGCCACTAATTATTATGAGTTCCGGTTCGAGTTCGACCACTGATTATTATGAGTTCCGATTCGAGTCCGGCCACTGATTATTATGAGTTTTGGTTCGAGTCCGGCATCTGGTTATGATATGATTGGAAAGTTTTGGTACTGGGTATCGTGGTTACGGGATACTGATACAGCTTCGAGACACTGGTGACTATGCATTTACTTTTTTTGTGTGTCCCGCTGGTTTATGGGGGCCAGACTGGGTTATTGTTTTCTTTCGTGTGCCTATCGGGCTTATGGGGGCTCAGATAGGTTATGTTTGACTTGTGTGTTTACTTACGCATTTATTTACTCGTTATTCTGTATCGCACTTATATTCTCCCGAGCACATCTATACGCCCCGGTCGTTACTTATGTACTTATTATTTATACCCCGGACCTAGCATATACCCTTTTACTTACTTATTATTCAGTATCGCATTTTCTTATCAGTTATACCCGGACCTAGCATGCACCCCCGTACTTTAGCCTGTTTATATTACATTAAGCTCAGTCGGCCGATGATGCCTACTGAGTACCCGTTGCCCCGGTACTCATACTGCACTTCTGCATCTTTTTCCTCGATGCAGATCCAGGCACCAGTCAACGCTTATGACGTGACTCTTTTCTCAGCACCGACTCCGGAGCAGGGTAAGCTTACTGACGTCCGAGGTAGATCCTACTCCATCTCTACTGTATAGTCTTTCGCTCTCGAGACTGTATTACTTGTTGTATATATTTGGTTTCTTTCTTATATTTTGGACATGTCTAGTAGTGGCTCTTGTACCGACCTCACCAGGTCTTGGAAAGGGTTCTTGACTTTATATACTGTCCTCTTCCTTCTCAGTCTTGGCATATATACATATTTTGATTCTGTCTTTAGCGTTATAGCATGTTTATAAATATGGTTACTTCCACTTCTTCTCTGTTTTATGAGATTCCGCCCGTTAGCCCGTCGCTTGTCGCTCCGGGCTAGGGTTTGGCTTGCCTATTGGTGGGTTACGATTGGCGCCATCATGACTCAAATATTGGGTCATGACAGCTTGGTATCAGAGCCTAGGTTGTATAGGTAGTGTCGGTACATGGGCCAATATTTAGTAGAGTCCTGTGGATCGGTGCGGGGACGCCTGTATCCTATCCTCGGGAGGCTACGGAGCATTCTTAGGGGAGTCTCTTATTTTCTTGACTCATGTCCGTACATTAAGTCTATGTTGGTTTCTCATCTTCATTTTGTTCACTCTTTACGCAGATGGCAAGGACGCATGGTACGAGAGCCGAGGGTCAGGACCCCGAGCCTACAGCGAGGGCTCCTGTTAGGGGCCGAGGTCATGCTAGGGATCTGTTACCCGATCCCGTTATAGCTCCAGATGTTCCGCCGCTACATCAGCCGTGGGCCAGAGAGCAGTCCAGGCTCCACCCGATTTTATTGATGCTTCTTTGCTCCGAGGTACATTACTTCAGTTGTTGGGGATAGTTGGAGGTCCGTCAGCCGAGGGAGCCCAACCAGCAGTACAGGGAGTTGGTGTTGGGGCGTAGCCTGCAGCTACAACACCCAGAGTTGAGATTTCGCCAGCGCCGGTAGCTCCACAGCCGGTTACAGATCAGCCGGCTATGTCTGTCGATGAGCAGAAGATGTTGGGGCGTTTCTTGAGGTTGAATCCACCGAGATTTGCTGGTACACCGGGTGAGGATGCATATGAGTTCTTGTACAGCTGCGAGGATAGATTAAGGAATTTGGGATTGGTACAGTCTCATGGTGTTGATTTCGTGGCATATCAGTTTGATACTGCAGCGAGGAGATGGTGGAGGGGATATCTTGATTCCAGGCCAGCAGGATCTCCGTCGGTTACCTGGACCCAGTTCTCTGAGATTTTCTTGGGAAAGTATATGCCCCGTACTATGCGGGAGCGACTCAGGGATGAGTTCTCCAGATTGACTCAGGGTTCATTATCTGTCGCCGAGTATGAGGCGAGGTTTCATGATCTTGCTAGGCATGCTACTTCTATTTTGCCTGATGAGTATGAGAGAGTTAGATGTTTTGTCAGGGGACTGAGATTGCCACTCCGCAGGGCTACCCAGAGTTTAGTGACTTCAGGGAAGTCATTCGCAGAGATTATTGAGCATGTATACTCTATTGAGGAGATGGATCACGAGGCCCAAGGGGGAAGCGATAAGAGACTTCGTGTTCAGGGTAGTTTCAGTGGGAGCCATAGTGGTTCGCAGTTCAGAGGTCGTGGTTTCCAGTTTCAGAGTAGGTACCCTCAGTAACAGCAACAGTCTTTTCATCGACAGGGTCAGCCCAGTAGGCCCGTACAGTCAGCTTTGCAAATATCTGATAGAGGTTAGCCCACCTATAGTGGTTCTGTTAGACAGCCTCAGGGACGTGGTCAGTCTAGTTCATCTACTAGAGAGGGTCATACCGGATCAGCCGAACCTTCTAGGCCGAGCAAGAAGCCAGGAGCATGCTATACTTGTGGGGTTGTCGGTCATTTTGCGCGTGAGTTTCCTCAGCGCATGGTCATTGAGCCTTCGGTTCAGACAGCACAGCCCCTAAGATTTATACCGTCAGCAGGTAGAGGTGGTGCACAGGGTCTTTGGGGTGGTCCCCATGGTTCTCGAGGTGGAGCGCGGGGAGGTCGGACTGGTAGTCAGGTCGGTGCTCAGACTAGTGGTAGCCAGCTTCAGTTGTATGCCGTACCGGCTAGGCGAGAGGCTGAGGCTTCGGATGCGGTGATTACAGGTACGATTTCCATATGCCAATCGGCCAGCTTCTGCATTATTTGATCCCGAATCCACGTTTTCTTATGTATCTACTTATTATGCACCACGGTTGGGTTTATGTTCTGAGTTATTATCTGTACCCTTACGTATATCTACCCCCGTTGGTGATTCCTTAGTAATTGATCGAGTATATAGATCTTGTTTGGTGACTGGTCGGGAGTTTGAGACTCGGGTTTATTTTATTGTATTGGCCATGGTAGACTTTGATGTGATTCTGGGCATGGACTGGTTGTCTTTCCATCATGCAGTCTTGGATTGCTTTGCGAAGATCGTGACCTTAGCCATGCCTGGCGTACCCCCGGTGGTGTGGCAGGGTTCTGTTAGTCGCACACTGACAGGGATTATTTCATATGTTCGTGCTCGTAGATTGATGTCGAGGGGATGTGATTCATTCCTTGCTTATGTTTGGGATGCTAGCATTGAGAGTCCGTCACTTGACTCCGTCCCAGTTGTTCGTGAGTTTCCTGATGTATTCCCGACTGACCTACCCGGCCTTCCTCCCGAGCGTGATATAGAGTTCATTGTTGACCTCGAGCCAAGCACCCGACCTATTTCTATGGCTCCTTATCGTATGGCTCCTGCTGAGTTGAGTAGCCAGCTTAAAGATCTTTTGGGGAAAGGTTTTATCAGGCCCAGTGTGTCGCCATGGGGTGCTCCAGTTCTGTTTGTAAAGAAGAAGGATGGGTCTTTGCGAATGTGTATTGACTATAGACAGTTGAATAAGGTAACTGTGAAGAATAAGTATCCTATGCCTCGTATCGATGATTTATTTGATCAACTTCAGGGTGCAGCGGTGTTCTCAAAAATAGATTTGAGATCTGGATACCATCAGTTGAGAGTTAGGGCTGAGGACATCCCAAAGACAGCCTTCAGGACTCGGTACGACCATTATGAGTTCCTGGTGATGTCTTTTGGGTTGACTAATGCCCCAGCAGCTTTCATGGATTTGATGAATAATGTATTCAGGCCATACTTGGACTCCTTTGTTATTGTGTTTATTGATGACATCTTGGTTTATTCGAGGAGTAACGAGGAGCACGAGCAACATTTGAGGATTGTGCTCCACACTTTAAGAGATCATCGGCTTTATGCCAAGTTCTCAAAGTGTGAGTTCTGGCTTGAGTCTGTAGCTTTCTTAGGGCATGTTGTATCCAGACACGGTATCATGGTAGACCCAGCGAAGATTGAGGCTATTCGAGTTTGGGCTAGGCCCACGTCACCTACTGAAGTTCGCAATTTTGTTGGGTTGGCAGGGTACTACAGGCGATTTGTTGAGGGCTTCTCGTCTATTGCATCTCCTATGACCAGACTAACCAGGAAGGATGTTCCGTTGCAATGGTCTGAGGATTGCGAGGTGAGCTTTCTGAAACTCAAGGATCGACTCACTTCTGCCCTTGTGTTGACTCTTCCAGTTGAGGGCAAGGGTTTTACCGTGTATTGTGATGCGTCTGGTATTGGTTTGGGATGTGTTCTGATGCAACAGGGTCGTGTTATTGCTTATGCATTGAGGCAGCTAAAGGTGCACGAGCGTAACTATCCCACTCATGATTTGGAGTTAGCAGCCGTTATGTTTTCATTACGAATTTGGAGACATTATCTCTACGGTGTTCATTGTGAGATCTTTACAGATCACCGCAGTCTTCAGCATATTATGACTCAGAGGGATCTTAATTCGAGGAAGTGCAGGTGGATTGAGTTGCTGAAAAACTATGATATCTCTATTCTCTATCATCCGGGCAAGGCGAATGTGGTAGCGGACGCCTTGAGTCGGAAGGCAGTGAGTATGGGCAGCTTAGCCTTCATTCCAGTCTCTCAGCGGCCGTTGGCTTTGGACATTCAGTCCTTAGCTAACGTGATGGTGCGTTTGGATATTTCTGACCCCGGAAGGGTTATCGCTTGTGTTGGTGCGAGATCTACTTTGCTGGAGCAGATTCAGAGTCGTCAGTTTGAGAATAGCGGTCTCCGTAGCATTCGAGATCAGATATTGAAGGGTAAGTCTGAGAGAGCTACCTTAGGTTCTGATAGTGTTTTGAGGTTTGACGACTGTATTTGTGTTCCGAGGGTTGGAGATTTGATTCAGTTGATTTTACACGAGGCGCACAGTTCCAGCTATTCTATTCACCCTGGGACAACTAAGATGTATCGGGATCTGAGGCAGTACTATTGGTGGAGTGGTATGCGGAGAGATATAGCAGGGTTTGTAGCTCGATGCCTTTGTTGTCAGCAGGTAAAGGCCGAACATCAGAGACCTGGTGGTTTACTTCAGCAATTACCCATCCCCGAGTGGAAATGGGAGCGGGTCACTATGGATTTCATTGTTGGATTGCCTCACACCTCCCGTGGTTTTGATAGTATTTGGGTTATTATAGATCGGTTGACTAAGTCTGCATACTTTATCCTTGTTCGAGTTTCCTACAGTGCTGAGAGATTAGCTCGTGTATATATTCAGGAGGTGGTTCGCCTACATGGAGTGCCAATATCTATTATCTCAGACCGAGGGTCTCAGTTTACCTCCAGTTTCTGGCAGACTTTCTAGGAAGAGTTAGGTACCCAGGTGGACCTCAGCACTGCATTTCACCCTCAAACAGACGGACAGTCATAACGGACTATTCAGGTATTGGAAGATATGCTCCGCTCTTGTGTGTTAGACTTTGGGGGTCAATGGGATCAGTTCTTGCCTTTAATCGAGTTCGCTTATTATAATAACTTCCACTCCAGCATTCAAATGGCTCCGTTTGAGGCTTTATATGGCAGACGGTGTCGATCTCCAGTTGGTTGGTTCGAAACTTCAGAAGTCAGTCTTCGTGGCACAGATTTTCTCCAAGAATCTTTGGATCGAGTTCGAGTGATTCAAGATAGGTTGTGGATAGCCCAGAGTAGACAGAAGAGTTATGCTGACCGTAGACGTCGTTCGTTGAAATTCAGGGTGGGTAATAGGGTCTTCTTACGAGTATCGCCCATGAAGGGCGTGATGCGGTTTGGTAGGAAAGGTAAGCTTAGCCCCAGATATATTGGACCCTTTGAGATTTTGCGTACAATTGGAGAGGTGGCTTATGTGTTAGCTTTACCTCCGGCATTTTTAGCTATCCACCCAGTGTTTCATGTTTCTATGCCGCGACAATACATTTTAGATGAGTCGCATGTACTTCGGTGGGACTTAGTTCAATTAGACGATAAGTTAACTTTTGTGGAGGAGCCTGTGCCCATTTTAGCTAGAGATGTCAGACGGTTACGCTCTCGGGAAATTCCAGTGGTTAAGGTACAGTGGTGTCACCGTTCAGTTGAGGAAGCTACTTGGGAGCTTGAACGTGATATGCGAGCCCAGTATCCCTACTTGTTCACGTCTTCAGGTATGTGCTTATTCTTGACTTTCGCGGACGAAAGTCCTTTTAGTAGTGGATATTGTAATGAACTTCCCAGTTATTTCCCTCGTTTTCGTGTGTTCTCAGCGTTTAGAGCTTTTCTATAACTGCCCTAAGTTATTTATGACTTGCTGGGACTGACAGTTCGGTTCTCGGGCAGTTCGTTTGAGAATATTATTTAGATCGAGCACATTGCAAAATATTAAATTAAATTTGAATTTGGTAAAATGACATAGGTAATTACCTTTCGAAAATATTTTTGAAATTTTATAAAATTCTTTAGTTATGATATATCTATACTATTTTATAATAGTTTTATAATTTATTAATAATTTAAGCGGAGATAGTGAATTTAAATATGTTAAAATAATAATTTTATTTTATACAGGTTTTGTTAGAAATAATTTTCTATTAATTATGGTATATTTAAAATATGATATTTATTTTACCACGAACTTATACAATACCCGAATATATACGTATTGAGACAAGTAAAAGTCAGTGTTGCCACCTCTACTCCACGTGGAAGTGGAGCAAAGGGACAACAAGGTCTCTTTAGCATTCATTAGACGCTGCCACATCAGAGTAGTAGCATGATAATATGTACAAGGTTACATGTATGAAAGTTAGGCGAATATTCTTACATTTTGGATTAAACACATATAAAGTGACGTTCTGTGACTGTTTCGTCTAATCCCTCACCATTTCTCATCATATAAGCTTAATATTGATATAATCCATTGAGGTTTGAGCATAGGGGATTATATATTTGAGTTCGTGAACTCACTCTCGTCATTTCTACGGTACGATTTCTTATTTTTATTGTAATTTTTATTTACACGGTGATACTGCTGGGATTAGTATTGATGTTCGAGCTATATTTTGAGCTCAAATTGAGGAGTGTTGGTTGTGACAATTGGTCACGGAGTGATTTGGAATGCTGTGACGGTTTCAATTTTGCAATTTCGCAAGCGGGCCCCACATGGGATTTTCGAACATATTCCGAACTAATGCAATATGGGTATCAATAGTCATGTTTTGACATGTAGTTTATTATTTTGGTAGCTTGGCAGCAGTCAGAGGCCTCTCTAAAGGGAAAGGCTCCTATTTAGCTGGTTTTCTTGGCAGGTTTGCGGCAGGCGTCCAGGTATGCTAGGTTTACCTTCCTTTGCACTTAGATTGAGCT
Organism: Capsicum rhomboideum; assembly: GCA_031232105.1. Classification (NCBI taxonomy): domain Eukaryota; kingdom Viridiplantae; phylum Streptophyta; class Magnoliopsida; order Solanales; family Solanaceae; genus Capsicum; species Capsicum rhomboideum. The sequence continues at coordinate 105,252,590 of CP124719.1, read as the reverse complement.
TATGTGTGATATATGTATGCTGTTGTACTGGTGTTTTGGGTTGGTATTATAGACTTGGTGGTGGTGGTTTGCTGTGATTTAGGCCTTCTAGGCCGGATAGGGCTATTCGGATATATTCCAGGCCCATTATCCTCGTGGTACACCACAGATGACCTATTTGGGGTCGGATAGTATTGTTGTTGTTGTTTCTAGTCTGGGAATGTTATTGTTGGACCTTAGTCCAGGCTTAGACAGAGTTAGCCCAGACTTAGACAAGTATAACCAGACCTGGTTTTCAGGACCCGATAGCGGGCCCCGTTACCCTTCTTGTCAACCTGTCAGAATTTTGACATCTTTGGGCTTATTAAGCCCTATGTGAACTGTTAGGGTTGTGACGGGATTGAGTCACCCCAATTATACCCGGTTGGCCTGTTTAGCCTTGTTAGTCCCTGATGACATCGTATTTGACTGGGGTTGGCTAGTTTGACTTAAAATGTGGACCATCCTTTCCATAACTTATAATATATACCTAGACTTGTATATACATATTGTTATAGTTGGTAGTGGACCTAGAAGGACGCCGAGATTGACTTGTAGCATGTTCTGGAATTAGCTTTTGTACTTATATACTAGTGTTTACTTGGGACTAGGGCGTTTCCCCGTTTATATGATATGATATGACATTTGATTCTTTTCTGGTTACTGACTATGATGAATCTGGTTCGAGTTCGGCTACTGATTCAGGTATGATGATTCTGGTTATTGACTATTGGGTGTTCCGGTTCGAGTCCGGCCCCGGATTGTGGTACACTATGAGTTCTGGTACTGGGTACCGAGATTATGATACTATTGCTCTCTGAGTTCCGGTTCAAGTTTGGCCACTGATTATTATGAGTTCCGGTTCGAGTCCGACCACTGATTATTATGAGTTTCGGTTCAAGTCTGGCCACTGATTATTATGAGTTTTGGTTCGAGTCCGGCATTTGGTTATGATATGATTGGAGAGTTTTGGTACTGGGTACTGTGGTTACGGGATACTGATACAGCTTTGAGACACTGGTGACTATACATTTACTTTTCTTGTGTGTCCCGCTGGTTTATGGGGGCCAGACTGGGTTATTGTTTTCTTTCGTGTGCCTATCGGGCTTATGGGGGCCCAGATAGGTTATGTTTGACTTGTGTGTTTACTTACGCATTTATTTACTCGTTATTCTGTATCGCACTTATATTCTCCTGAGTACATCTATACGCCTCGGCCGTTACTTATGTACTTATTATTTATACCCCGGACCTAGCATATACCCTTTTACTTACTTATTATTCAGTATCGCATTTTCTTATCAGTTATACCCGGACCTAGCATGCACCCCCGTACTTTAGCCTGTTTATATTACATTAAGCTCAGTCGGCCGATGATACCTACTGAGTACCCGTTGCCCCGGTACTCATACTGCACTTCTGCATCTTTTTCCTCGATGCAGATCCAGGCACCAGTCGACGCTTTTGACATGACTCTTTTCTCAGCACCGACTCCGGAGCAGGGTAAGCTTACTGACGTCCGAGGTAGATCCTACTCCATCTCTACTGTATAGTCTTTCGCTCTCGAGACTATATTACTTGTTGTATATATTTGGTTTCTGTCTTGTATTTTGGACATGTCTAGTAGTGGCTCTTGTACCGACCTCACCAGGTCTTGGGAAGGGTTCTTGACTTTATATACTATCCTCTTCCTTCTCAGTCTTGGCATATATACATATTTTGATTCTGTCTTTAGCGTTATAGCATGTTTATATATATGGTTACTTCCACTTCTTCTCTGTTTTATGAGATTCCGCCCGTTAGCCCGTCGCTTGTCGCTCCGGGCTAGGGTTTGGCTTGCCTATTGGTGGGTTACGATAGGCACCATCATGACTCAAATATTGGGTCATGACATACATAGAGGAGATAATAATGATAAGTCACAAAATCGAATCACATAGATCAACCCAAAATCTGAAAGTCACAATATTACATGTCTCTACAAGAGTGTAATACAACTGAAAAGTCTCAACATACATGAAATAAGAAAAGTAACATGAAGAAAAGATAGAGGAAATCTGATGAAACTATGGATCAACCAGTAGCTACCTGAAATCTCAAAATTAGAAAGCTCGGTACGAGGACTGTATCAATTTCCAGGGAAGTCGGCCTAGTACCTGCATGTAAGGTGCAAAAATAAATAAGTGAAAGTAAATCGGAGCAAAAACGATATTGATAGTGTACCTTGAAGATGCAGCGAAAATCGTTGATCTTGATAGCAATCAAATCTGCCCCAAGTCTACTTTGAATCTCTCTGAAACAAAGTGTAAATCACAAACTAAATGTCCCTTTATTATTGTGTTTTTGATGTTTGCTTTTGGGGTAAAAGATTAAGAAGCATCGATCCTTTTCTTCCTCTATTCCTCTCTTTATAAAGGAGATCATAGAGAGAAGTTGTAACTTCTCGTAAGGAAAAAAAAAAACCGATTCTAACTTCTGTAATTCTTATCTCTTTTAACGGGTCGGGTCAGTCCACATGGGCGACCCACGACCCAGATATCCAACATCTCCCACTTCGCACATGATGGACTAGACCCAATCTAGCATCATACAAGTAAACACACACAATTCATACTGACAAATAGTTCGTGCGACCTGCGAGCGTCACCAGCTACAATATTTTGTAACCTTGAGGATACTATTACTCGCAAAACCCCAGACATTATTCACTACTTCAGTAGTTACTTATCTGATCCCTCATCCTCTTGAAGAGGTGAACTCGAGTTCATGTTTAACTTCATATACACAATTACACTTGACACTTATATGGTATGTGTAATAGCCGGCTTATGTATATAAGTTAAATTATTCATTTAATCGTCTTCCCTTTTTACTCGAATCTATCTATTCGAAATCAACTGCTTTTCTAGACATGCACTGCATTGCTGGATTACTTATGGCTATTAGTAACATGCTAAAGTAGAAACACCGATCGAAACTTCAAGAAACAGTCAAAGGTCAAAGGGTATTTCAATGAAAAGTTAATAAAACTTTTAAGGTCTCACACAATGAAGAAGCAGGGATTCATTCTTCCATTAACCCAATGGTCGCTAAGTACACGTGGTATGAAACACGTGCTACGATGTTCTCACCTTATATTGGTGCATGTGTCTTATTCTTTTAGTCATTCAACATCGTACAGATCTTGGTCTAGACATTTCTAAATGTCTAACCTGAGCTTCTTTCTTTAATGATCCTCAAACTCATCTTCTCATAGAAACTCAAATCTGGCTTTGCAAAACAAGTCATAATATGATGGTGGAACTCATCTCTTCACGTTCCTCGACGTAAGAGGCGATTGCTCGTGTGAGAGAGTCAATCTCGTGACTTGTTTGACACATTTTATAAATTTATCACATGCATATGAGATATGAACATAAATTCAAGAGTCTTATATTGATAAAAAAAACTTATAACAATTAAGTTATTTTACAATACAGAAATATAATCATATCCTATGCAAACCTAGAGCCATAACATGTTTCTCAAACAAGTCTCTAGATATCGCCTTCGTAAAGGGATCAGCTATCATTTCTCGTGGAGGAATGTATTGTAAATTTATTTCTCCACTTGCTACTATGTCTCTCACAAAGTTATACTTGATGTAAATGTGTTTGGTTTTGCTGTGATACTTAGGATCCTTCATATATGCGATAGCCGCTTGACTGTCACAATGTAAAATCATGGGACCCTTAGAATTCTTTGCAATATTCAAATGCTCAAAGAATCTCTTTAACCAAACAACTTCTTGTACTGCAGATGCACAAGCCACGAATTCAGATTCCATAGTTGAAAGGGCTGTGCAAGTTTGTTTCTTACTTTTCCACGAAATAGCACCACCATTTAGTAAGAAAGCATAACCGAAGGTTGATTTTCTATCATACCGGTCACCAGCCCAATCAACATCTGTATAACCTCTTATGAATAAATCAGATCCACTATAGCATAGTGAATAGTCTGTAGTTCCCTTCAGGTATCAGAAAATTCTCTTTACTACTTTCCAATGATCTCTTCCAGGATTGGATTGATACCTGCTAACCAGACCTACGGTATAATAAATGTCTGGGCGAGTACACATCATAGCGTACATCAAGCTCCCAATCGCACTAGAATATGGAACTCGAGACATGTCTTCCTTTTCTTTTCCAGTCTTTGGACACATTTCAAGACTTAAAGTTTCACCTCTTGCTATAGGAGTATCCATGGATTTGCAACTATTCATTCGAAAGCGATCCAAAATTTTCTTTATGTATGTTTCTTGAGATAGACTCAAAATTTTCTTGGAACGATCTCTTTGGATTTTTACACCCAATATATAGTCTGCTTCACCCATATCTTTCATGTCAAATGACTTTGAAAGCCATGACTTAACTGTTTTCACATGCTCCAAATTATTTCCAGCTAATGAAATATCATCCACGTAAAGCGAAAGAATCACAAACATTCCATTGGACCTCTTCACATAGATGCAATGGTCTTCATCGATCATGGTGAAATCAAATGAAATCACTTCCTTATGAAATTTCAGGTACCACCACCTTGAAGACTGCTTTAGGCCATATATTGATCTGTTCAATTTACAAACCTTCTTTTCTTGGCCTTTAACAACAAAACCTACAGGTTGTTCCATGTAGATTTCCTCTTTTAGTTCTCCATTGAGAAAAGCGGTCTTCATGTCCATTTGGTGTAATTCTAAATCCAAACGTGCAACAATAGCCAAAAGTAAGCGAATTGAGGTGAACTTCACAACTGGTGAAAAAGTTTCCTCATAATCTATTCCATCTTCTTGAGTAAAACCTTTTGCCACCAATCATGCTTTGTGTCTTTCTATTGACCCATCTGATTTGCATTTAACTTTGAGAATCCATTTATTCCCAATAGCTCTACGCCCAGAAGGAAGGTCAACTAGATCCCAAACTTTATTGGTTTTCATGGACTCTAATTCTTCTTTCATTGCTTTCATCCATTCATCTTTTCCAGGGCTCGATAATGCCTCAGTCACAGAATTAGGTTCATCCAATTCTGTGGGAGATACCAAGAAAATATAATCCTCAATCTCATAAGATCGTTTAGGTACACTTTTTCTGGTACTCTTACGTAATTGAAGTTCAGATTCCTCTATAGGATTTTGGGAATCATAACTCCCACTTGGACCAAGAACCATTTCTTGATCTAATGGATTATCAAGCATGTCCGACGACATTATTTGATCATCTGAATTCAATATTTCGTAAAGAGGCTCACTATCCTTTATTTCACCCTTTTTAGGAAAATCATTTTCCAGAAATGTGACATCTCGTGATTCAATTTCAGTAGTACTTCCATCCTCCAATTCACTAATGAACACATACCCTTTGGAGTGTTCTGAGTATCTTATAAAGATACATTTATTTCCTTTTGGACTTAGTTTACCAAACTCACCAAAACGATCTTTAATATATGCAGCACAACCCCAAGGTCGTAGATCATTAAGTTTTGGTCTATGACCAGTCCATAGTTCATAAGGAGTAGAAGATACTGATTTAGAAGGCACTTTATTCAATATGTAGGCCGCAGTCAATAACGCATCCCCCCAGAAAGAGATTGGTAAATTTGCCTGCGCCATCATTGACCTTACCATGTCCAACAATGTTCTATTCCTTCTTTCAGCTACACCATTTTGTTGAGGTGTATAAGGAGTAGTTAACTGTCTGATAATTCCCTTTTCAGTACACAGTTCTTCAAACTTTTTTGACAAATATTCACGACCTCTATCGGTTTTTAAAGCCTTTATACTTTTATCTAATTAATTCTCAACTTCATTCAAGTATCTTTTGAAGCATTCAAGTGCTTCAGATTTATGAGAAATCAAATAGACATAACCAAAGCGTGTGAAATCGTCAATAAATGTAATGAAATATAAAGCACCAGACCTTGCCCTCACATTCATTGGACCACAGATATCAGAATGGATTAATTGTAGTGGGAATTCAGCTCTTTTAGCCTTCCCAAATGGTTTACGTGTAATCTTTCTGGCAAGACAATTTTCATAAGTTGGCATTTCAATTTTGGAAAGAGAACCTAGATATCCTTCCTTTGCCAATCTATTCATTCGATCTTGCCCTATGTGACCCAATCTAGCATGCCATGTAATTATATCAACATCATTATTGCTAGAATAACATGCCATTACACAACGGTCAACATAATATCCATAAGTTGAAGAATTACAATCCAAAACGATAAAGCGATCATAATGAAGTCCAAAACCATAAAAAACATTATCTAGAGTTATTCTAACACCACTGTGACTAAAAAACAAATTGAAACCAACATCTAAAAGAACAGACACAGATACTAAGTTTCGTCGAATCTCTGGAGCATATAGGACGTCATGCAACATCAATGATCGGCCACCACGCAAGTCTACTTTGCAAGTGCCAATCCCTTTGACTTCAAGTCTTGCATTATTTCCTACATATATCCACCTTGATCCAGGTGAAACTCGATGGAACTCCACAAACGCTTCTCGATCACGACTCACATGGTCGGTGGCTCCTGAGTCTACAATCCACATAGGATAAGATTCAGTTAATAAAGCAGTGCTTGAAACATATATATCACTTAGAGATGCGTTAAGAAAGGCTACCTTTTTCTGCTCGGGACAATCACGAGCAAAATTCCCCAGAACTTGGCAATTATAGCACTTCATCTTGCTCTTGTCTTTCTTCTTGAAAAACCATTTTCCCTTCTTGGAATTTGGCTTGTTCTTTTTCTCAGAGGGTCCTTCTTCGATTTCCTTACCCTTCCCGTTCTTTTTCCAATTTTTCTTACGCTTGAAGCCTGAAGACTTCTTACCACTTGATTCTGCCATAAAGGCATTAGAAGCAGCTTTAGCAGCACCAAGCCACTCGTCTTCAAGTTCAACCTGACGGGCAACATCAAAAAAAGTTTTGATGCTATCATTATGGGTTAAGTTAACCTTCAAATGTTCCCAACTATTGGGAAGAGACCGAATCACTGCCTGAACCTATTGCTCGTCCGAGAGAACATGACCAGCACTTTTGAGTTGAGCTATCATATTTGACATCACCCTAAGGTGTTGTTTGATGTTCTGATCGTGACGCTTCTTGTAAGTGTCAAACTTGATAGTCAGCTGTCTGAGGTGGGTGACAGATGTACCCCCATATGTTCCTCGCAAATGTGCCCAGATGGCATGAGCAGTAGGAAATTCTTCAACTTCGTGAATGAGGTCATCAACCACAGAACTAACAATGATTCCACGTGCAACGGAATCAGCCTTTTTCCAACCCTTATAAGCTTTAAGGTCTCTTCTGTGTTGTGCAGTGTTTCCCTCTTCTGGTTGACTTAAAACAGGGTTAATACCTTCAAGAGCATTTTTCTCTTCCAGTACATACCATATTTTACGACTCTAGATGTCGTAATTGTCACCATTTATTTTTCACCTTTGTTCAAGTCAGCAATAATACTTTTTGATGCCATGTATGTAATTGAGAGACAATCATGCAAGTACATTTATTAATAATGCATGCGACTTACACATTTAAGTAAATCAATTCACATAAAGGTGTCATGTTTAGTGTAAAATCGAAAGGACACGTAAGAATCCAATCATCATCTACGAACTAAACATTTGACCAAAATTAGAAGTTAATTTCTTAATGTGTATTTTAATGATAGCTTTCAATAAAGTTTTAGTAAACCTAAATAAATAAATGGAATTCATATCAAAAGAGAGAAACAACTAAATTCATATTATATATAATAATGTTAATAAATTAACTTCAAGATACAAGTCAATTCAAAGATGAAAATCATCCCACAAATATTCGAGACGTCGAATATACACCCAAAAAGGCTCGCTAGGCCAAATCTCGTGATAAACTTTAATTAGTCTCTCTCCCCAAGGATCTTTTAGTTTCTTCTCTCTTTCCCTTTGTATAGTCCTTTCTTTTTGTAATAGATTTTGTGTCTCCCTTGGAACATCATTTCGTATGATCTCACGACCTCGAAAAAATGTCCTTCGACGACGTGTTCTTCCACTTTGTCTCTTTGCTCGACATCCTGAACTCCTTCTTGGAGTGATTCGAGTTTGTTCCTGTTCATCCATGTCTGAAATAGGAATAAAGATACAATCAGAATGGCTATACCATTCAATGTAGCAACTTATGCCACAATTAATTGTAGAAGACAAATCTATTAAAGAAACTTAAGGGACTAATTAAGACAAGAATTATATCAAAATTAATAATTTTTGAACCATAATTAAATTAAGAGGATGATATCGGTTAGGAATATTAGAATAGTTATCACTGAATATTTCTCATTAAAATATCAACAATACTAGAATCTTCACGTTTTTTTTTTATTTTAAAATTACTAGTACGTTCTCCTTTGTCCAAGCAAAATAAATTGCAAAGCACTAAAAGTGCACTACTGCACATCTCTTTATTTTCAATGAATAAAATAAGAAGCTTTAAAAAAAACTTTAGTAAGTTCTTTCTCCATTTTCAAGAAAAGAAAAGGCACGCCTCTTCTACCTCTTTCATTTTCTAGAAATTAAAAAATTCTTTATTCATTTCCTTTTCATCTTCTACACAGAAGCATTCTATTCCTTTACCATTTCTTTTCTTCATCTACAAAGAATATTAATGACAGAAAAACAACAACAACAGAAAGTATGGAAAAGAAAAAACATAAATGATTCATGGAGATACAAAAGTGAATTTTCAGATCTGTTTCAAAAATTAAATTTTGGAGAAACAGAATCGAATTTTCAGATCTGTAACCGGATCCGTGGCGCAATGGTAGCGCGTCTGATTCTAGTCCATACAGTTCAATCTATATCCGATCCTCATTACTTTTTAACAGGTGTGTTCTTATTCCCTACTTCAAGAGTTTTTTCACACTTGTTGTTTCAAAAAAATGTAATCATGCTCTTAAAATCAAGAAATATCATGCAAATCAGGGAAAGTTAACCCTGGCTTTGATACCAATGAAAGTAAATTGCAGCAAAAACGATATTGATAGTGTACCTTGAAGATGCAGCGAAAATCGTTGATCTTGATAACAATCAAATCTGCCCCAAGTCTACTTTGAATCTCTCTGAAACAAAGTGTAAATCACAAACTAAATGTCCCTTTATTATTGTATTTTTGATGTTTACTTTTGGGGTAAAAGATTAAGAAGCATCGATCCTTTTCTTCCTCTGTTCCTCTCTTTATAAAGGAGATCATAGAGAGAAGTTGTAACTTCTCATAAGGAAAAAAAAATCGATTCTAACTTCTGTAATTCTTATCTCTTTTAATGGGTCGGGTCGGGTCGGGTCAGTCCACATGGGCGACCCACGACCCAGATATCCAACAATAAGTGTGAGTACTAATCCACATGTACTCAGCACCATTGTTGATCGATCCTTATTCAAAGAGATGGAAAAACCACCTAAATTTTCACTATTCGGGTACAATTCATATAAACCTTCAATCAGAAGAGTCACACCTAGTCTAACAGTCAAAAACAACAACCACAAATATGTGTAACAACACAAGGTAGCTTTTCAAGGAAACACAGACCAGAATAAGGTAGCAAACACTTCAATCACACTCCAATATTTAATATCAGTGCAAGTCAAGGAAATGAGGATTATGATGAGATGAATGCAAATGATGCATAACCAAATTTCCTGTATAGATAGTTGAGACCCATGGGGGACTCGCGAGGTTCATACACTGGGAAAATATGCCCTTCGTTCCATATAATATAGGACGTGTGTGTCCTTATATCCATATAATATATGCCAGAAATGCCTTCTGATCTATATAATATCAATGCTAATATTGGGCAAGCTTGCCCTCCAATCCATATAAAATATAATGCATGATGTGTAGACGTACAACTCTGATTTCATAAACAATAAGTATAATTTCGAGCAATGTATTTCATATCATAAAATAAAATAATTATCAACTCAAGTTCACCTCTTTCGATCACCTAGACTCTCTGTTCATGCTTTAAATAATCAAAATCTCAGTTTTCATCAAATAATACTATAAACTAATTTGAGTCCTCAATTAGGAGTACGATCATCAACTAGCATGTTCAATAAGTTACTTTCAAACACAGTTAACAATAACCATGCTAGTAAATACAGAAAATAATCCAAACGAGTTAATTAATTATTTAACCATTCACAAAATACTGGTATCCGCATATATGCTCGTCATCTCACCTATATGGAACCCTCATATTCCCATCACTCCCTTTTGAAATAATTAGCACACACACACACACTTCAAAAAAGAGTAAAAGAAAGTTTCAACTTGCCTTAAAGAAAGTCGTAGAAGTTAAACTGAAACATTACCCTTTCGTAGAGCCTTAGAACGAGGATAATCTAATCAATTACGTATTGTACATAAGAAAACAAAACCATATACACCCATATTACTTTTCTTAAGTTTTAGCTCTAAAAAGTCAACCCCGAATCCAAAAGAGAAAAATTAAAATTTTATTTAAAAAACAAGTTATCCATAATTTACGAAACTCAATATGCAGTTTGATCAAAAATAATTATCAAAATACCATTTCTTAATTTGATCTCAAAAGTCTTAAATTTCTACATTTTAAAATCAAGATTTGAAGATGAAATCATAATTAAATCATTAGACAAAGTTTAAATATAGTATAAGGACAATACCTAAAGTAAGATCCTTGAAAATCACCTTTCAAATCTCCCAAAATTGAGTTCTCAAGTTACCAAAATCGAGTTATGGGGTTTTAGGTCGAAAAAGAGAATTTAATCTATTAGGAAAACCCAACCCAACTCATCATGATCACGATGCCCCACATCGTAAATGCAATGCACAAAATGCCCCCAACTCAAAGCCTTCTTCGAGGTTGCGGACCACCCATCACTCTTCGTGATGACTAGGTTCACCTGCTCTTTGCGAACGCGAAGAAAAAAATGGACCTGCACCAGATTCAACAATGACAATTGAAATTAAATAGTTCAAAAACTTTGATTGGACCTTTGGAATTCATCCAAAACCCTATGAACACAAATTGACTATGTTACAAGACTAATAAGGACATTTCAGACTCAATAGATATCCATAGAAAAAGCATAAGAATTTAAAATTTTACCAAATTGAATTTGAGTTCATGATAATGTGTGTTGTTTAATAAATGTTGAATAACTAGAGTTAAAAAGTGGGTCAGACCTAACGAGGTCTATTGCAGCGGACTGTCTCCACTACAGCGAGCCTGTTGCAGCATCCACCCGAGTCCCGCGGTACTCACTATCACAGACATCACAACACCACATCCCATGAAATTCTGGATCCTACCAATCATATTCTACCGTAACCGATCCTCTCAGGGGGACCGCAGAATCTCATCTCCAATTCATCCCACCTAGGGACCTAATGTACCTTCGTACCATCTTTTATCAGTCACCACAACAAGAACATGTATGAAAGTATAATAAAATAGGAATATATTCAAAACATATACAAGAATGCATGTATGTAAAATGTGTGCGTCATCTCTCCTTATCCCTTCTCACTTCATCACCAACAACATCATAACGTACCAGCGTGGTATCCGACTCATATCACAACACATCATATCTGTATTGGCATAGTATCTGACCCATATCACAACATATCATATCTATACTGATGTGGTACCCGACCCTATCATAACATATCATCCCAATGCATATGAATGTGTGCATGAAATCAATAAATCATAATTTATGCAAAAGATAATCACAAATGTCAGTCCACAACCCAACATGGATCAATCCATTCTACAGTTACATCAACCTTCTAATTCATTAATTTGGTGACCTTAGTCTTTACATATATATAACAATCATAATTTACCAAACACCCTTATGGGACTGCCGTCACCCAAGTTCATATTATTGTGTGCTTTCCCTCTAACCGTGTCCCAACCTCAAGTTTTTACTGTTATCTTCTAAAATATAGAAAGCATTGATCACGACCATATGACAAGCAATGCCAACACTGCAACCCGGCTAACCTCAATACCTTTTTACTCACTATCTTGTCTTCTAAGCTTTGAAAAGTATCAACCATGACCATTAAGACATTAGAATTATACAAGTTCCCTTAACTCAATTCGGACATTTATAGCATTTATGTTTTAGTCGAGTCACATTAATTCCCCTTTTTACCATTTCACACTATCTCATTCAACCTTCCATTATGCTCGAACCCTAGAAAATAATAAACTACGCATCTTCGCCCCATATTCCTATCCATCATCTATCCCAAACAAACATTAATATAATATGCAATAATTCAACATATTCAAGCCTATATAAATTTTTAAACATGTCCATCCATCCAACTCCATGCTTGAAGGCCTAATACATGATACTCCCGACATCACTATTAATGTTAAAGCCATCTAGCTCAAGTCTAGTTGCTACAAAATAAACCTTAGCTTACCTCTTAGGCGAAACATACTACTACGGAGAAGAGTGAGCTGTCCCAGGCGTGCTAGACGTATTCCCATAGTGAGTTCCCTCTGGGTGTGTCTCAAAACCGCTCTCATAAACTTTAGCCTTTGAAATCTCATGGTTGGAGGAGTAGGGTTTTTCAGGGTGTTTTTGGAGGAAGGGGGTGACCTAGGGAAATAATAAAAGAGATGATTTTTAAAAATCTCTTGGCTAGGCTACTGCCTATTATTACCAACAGTTAGGGTCAGTCCGTAATTGGGCCTCTTGGCCTAATTCCCTTAGGCCCTAATTTTTCTCGGGTCTACTTTGAGTCTATTATTTGTCGTGAATTATTCTCGGGGTGTTTTTACATGTAACGACGATTTGGATCGTTACATCAGCATTATCTGATTCAATTATAGTAATGTCATGAATATCCGAATGTTTGGATTTGTGAATTAAAAATCAACATGCTTTACTATTTGTAGCATATCCAATAATTAGCATCTCACCTATATGGAACCCTCATATTCCCATCACTCCCGTTTGAAATAATTAGCACACACACACACACACACTTCAAAAAAGAGTAAAAGAAAGTTTCAACTTGCCTTAAAGAAAGTCTTAGAAGTTAAACTGAAACATTACCCTTTCGTAGAGTCTTAGAATGAGGATAATCTGATCAATTACGTATTGTACATAAGAAAACAAAACCATATACACCCATATTACTATTCTTAAGTTTTAGCTCTAAAAAGTCAACCCCGAATCCACAAGAGAAAAATTAAAATTTTATTTAAAAAACAAGTTATCCATAATTTACGAAATTCAATATGCAGTTTGATCAAAAATAATTATCAAAATGCCATTTCTTAATTTGATCTCAAAATTCTTAAATTTCTACATTTTAAAATCAAGATTTGAAGATGAAATCATAATTAAATCATTAGACAAAGTTTAAATATAGTATAAGGATAATACCTAAAGTAGAATCCTTGAAAATCACCTTTCAAATCTCCCAAAATTGAGTTCTCAAGTTACCAAAATCGAGTTATGGGGTTTTAGGTCGAAAAAGAGAATTTAATCTATTAGGCAAACCCAACTCAACTCATCATGATCATGATTACCCACATCGTAAATGCAATGCACAAAATGGCCCCAAATCAAAGCCTTCTTCGAGGTCGCGGATCACCCATCACTCTTCGTGATGACTAGGTTCACCCGATCTTTACGAACGCAAAGAAAAAAATGGACCTGCACCAGATTCAACTATGACAATTGAAATTAAATAGTTCAAAAACTTTGATTGGACCTTTGGAATTCATCCAAAACCCTATGAACACAAATTGACTATGTTACAAGACTAATAAGGACATTTCAGACTCAATAGATATCCATAGAAAAAGCATAAGAATATAAAATTTTACCAAATCGAATTTGAGTTCATGATAACGTGTGTTGTTTAATAAACGTTGAATAACTAGAGTTAAAAAGTGGGTCAGACCTAACGAGGTCTATTGCAGCGGGCCGTCTCCACTACAGCGAGCCTGTTGCAATAAGATTTTGGTTGTTGCAGTGAGTGAGGCGAACCAAAAATTAGATTTAAATGATACTTTAATTTTAGTTTTTATTAAAAAGGAATTTTCTCTTAAAGATGTGTAATGACCTGATATGTGAGAATTTTCTTTTTATGTGATTTGATCATTTTTGCCCTTTTCCATAGGTTCTATATATTGATTTTGAGGTGTGGGAATGGTTGACACGGTTTCCAATGCCTTTGGAAGAGTTTGTGGTTTTTAGAGGCTTCGAAAGTTTTATAGTTGACTTCGGTCAATAATTGATGTTCTGAGTGACGGGTGACTTTCATTGGATCCGGAATGTTGAAATTGGGTTAGTAGCGAGGTTGGTTCAGGTTCAAGACTTTTATATTGCATTTCGACCCTCGTTGTGGAAACTAGCACTACAAAAAAAACTGGCTTTAGCGACGGATTTCATCCGTCGCTATACCATCCAAATCCGTCTCTAAAGAACTGTAGCGATGGATTAGCGATATATTGTCGTCTGTCGCTAAAACGCTCGTAGCTAAGCATTTAGCAATGAATTTTTTTGTGTCGGTTGCTACTTTTAGCGACAATATAATTTCGTTGCTACTTTTAGCGACGAACGTTTCTGTAGCTAATACATACAAAATCTGTTGCTAATTTTCTTGGTGATTTAGTCGCAAGAAATATTAGCTACGAAAATTTCATGCTATTCCGTCGCAATTTTATAAAATACCACTGTGGCTATTTTTTCTCATATATTTTATATATTATTCAAATTTTCAGTAGAACATATTAAATGAAAAATGATAATATTGAATAAGCACTAAACAAACCTGATTTTCATATAAATAGTAATCTAAAAATTAACAAAAGATTCAAAAATACATAAATCCTAAAACATCAATCATCTTTATAATTGTTCTAGACTAAAACACAATACATTATATAATGTGGTGCTTGAGAGTGATGTTCTTCGTGATAAGTCGAATGTTTCAAGGTCATGAACTCTTCTCTTCGTCTTTCCTCCAATGGTCTTGTAATACATTCGAGTTGTAACATCTATCTCATCCTATGTAATTGTTGTTGTGATCACCGCTGCTCTAACAATTCTTGAGCTCTATCTGTAAAATAACAATAATAAAAACTATTAAAAAATTTTGTACATTCAATTTATCGGATAAATAAATCTAAATATGTCATGTATAAAATCAATAAGACCACAAATATTTTACTTATGTGTCAATCTGAGATAGGTCACAAGAAAAAGTGCAGACAATAAGCAAATTCAAAAACTTGCAAATTTACAGACATATTGATCATTCGAGTGATTCCAATCTTATAGTAATGAAACACCACATACTACAACAATAAAAAAAAGTGTCACGTGTTCTAATTAAAAAATTCATACTTGCATCATTGTAATACATTTTTCTAGGCTTTTCATAGTTAAGATGGAATATCTGTATCAATTTTTACATAAGCAGCAACATACCCAAGTATTACTACTATTACTTCTAACAGTGAAAAATGAAGCATGTATATATACCATGCTGATATAGTTAAATGACCTTGTAACTTAAGTACAAAGAAGCATGATTAAGAAACATATATTTGAAAAGATGAAAAGAATCATGATTAAGAGAGCATAACCAATATAAAATGTGCAAGAAGAATGTGTCATCACTAAATATGAGAATCTTGTGAATAAGGATCTACAGGTTCATTGCGGTCCAAAAGTAGTAAGCTAGCTTTAAATAGTCTTTCACTGATAATACATTGAGAGATCATATCAAGAAAATGAAGACTGTATCTTTCACCACAAGAATTTTTTGGTTTAGCTTTTCTTGTCCAACATAGAAAAAAGAGACAGACACAAATTTAGAGAAATAGATACCATCTCAATCCAACACACTCAATTTCAGAGTTGAAGTAAGCTTCTGGTGAACTTCAATCATGAAAATTACAAGTATGGAAGCTAAGTTTATGTACAATGTTTAGTATGAAAAATTAAAAAAATTTAGACAGTTGCTCATATTTCTCACTACACACAACTTTCAAAGTGAAGATTTGAGCAAGCGATGATCCCATAGTTAGGCTCTACTTATAAACAAGATGGTTCCAAGTTGGGCTCTAATAGTAAATAGGTTGCGTCTAACTAGGAACAACAATAACAACAACATACCCAGTGTATTCCCACAGAGTGGGGTCTGGGGAGGGTAAAGTGTACGCAGTCCATACCACTACCTCCGAAGAAGTAGAGAGGCTATTTTTGATAGACCCCCGACTCAGGACAGTAAAACAATATATAAAGATGTAGTAAAACATAAAACAAAATGGAATAACACACACAAGAAAAATATAAAGAAGACACCCACAGAGTAGGACTACACAAGATCTAACCGAAATCACCCAAACCCCACTAATAAAGAACTTCAAGATACGTGCCAAGCACTGCGACTCTTTCTTGCTTGCTTTGTTGGACTAAGTTACGCGGACTCTTCACTTTAGATGTCGCACGAGTGTCAGATTCTTCAAAAATATACTATTTTTGGAGAATCTGACACACACCTGTTGGCATTTCTAAAGAGTCCGATCAACTTAGCAAATAAATCAGGCTTACCATAAACTGTAAGATGGACCATTATAAACTAGGAAAGTCATGACTATGAGTTAGGAATCATGGCTATTTCTACTAGTTATATAACTGTAAGATAGAGCATTATAAACTAGGAAAGTGACATCATTCTCATCCGGTTAATGTGAGGTACAAACACTACATTGGGCTAGTTTTATGTCTCTCAAATTAATTCTTTAAAGTACTTTAGTAGGGGACAAATATATATTATCAAATATCTATTATCGATCCTTGCTTAGCACATATTGCTTTGGTTAGACTGAAATTTGCCAGTCATGACGTTATGTTTTTCATGAGATGCTACGCTAACAAATTGCTACTTAAACATATACATCAAAGCACATGTTACAAAGGTCAAATTTCATGTGGCAAATTTAAAGCAACTAATGCTTTATTTTGCTCAAAATACTGTCTGACATAGTCTTCTCTTTACTAAATTAACTAAATTAAAGTAAAACTTAAAAGATACATTCCTACAGACAATCGTACCTTGCAATAAACTCTGCCCGTGGATGAGAAAGCAAAAGATCTTTTGAAGTGCAATTCTGCAGAACCTTCTGGGCTGAGATTTCCCTCCAAGAAATCAACCTCAGCAGCACTATATGGATCGAAATTTATGCTAACTTTACTCTCCGCTTCCTGCATTTTGTACAACACAAAAAAGTCTATGATGCAACAAAACAGAGGGACATATTGAGGTGGTAAATTCAAAATCTATATTAAAAATATTGTTCCTATTTTCTTAATCAATTTGCTTAGAAAAGAGAGAAATAAAACCATTGAGTATATTTTCTAATGGTAACTCCATAGTTATGACTTCTAGATTAACTAGTAATAAATAGCCAAAACTCGTAACTTAACCAGGAGAAATATATAAATATGTGTTGTCCCCTAATGAATTGCATCGTTCATGTCCACTTCACCGTGATCAATTATACAACATGGTGCATGAAAATCAACCAACTATGTCATAAAAAAGAATTGAATGTGAAAATTGTATGATGATGTCATACAACATTCAGGGATATTTTCATTGTCTAACACTGAAATAAAAATAAAGATGACACAACGGTAAAGAACATGCAGTTTTGACTTAATGTTATTACATATTTATGAAAAAGAATTTCCATACTAAAAAGGGCTTGGGAAAACTTACAAGTTTGTACGTTAGCTACTGTGAGCACTTAAAAGAAGATCCAAGCTTTGAGATGATGCCAAAGTTTGAGAGAGTAAAACTAGAAGGATGTAAGAGCTTGAGAGAAGTCAACCCATCTTTTGGAGTTCTCATGAAGTTCACTTCACTAGAACTAATTGATTGTCATAGTCTTGGGAAGCTTCCATTGTGATCAATGGAATCCCTTTTGACTCTTAAGCTATTTTGTCTTTCAAGCATAAGGACATTGCCGCCACCTAACGGGATGCACAGATTACATGAATTTGTTACAAAATATGTTTCGATAGTAGAGCTTCCAACATCAACTGGAAATCTTCAAAAAACTATTATTAAGCCATTGTAAAGATTTGATAAGCATTCTAAACAAATACAAATACAACTATGTCTCAACAGTTATTCATCAACCAATCTTAAACTAACTTAGATAGTCACTTAGTATTTTTATCAAACAGTTAAGGTGCATACCTTCAACTCTCACTGTAAATTAATAAATATGTAAATGGACTTACCTATGTTCTGAAAATTAGCCAACAAGTCTAAACATAAACTAAAGGTGAATGGAAATCTAATTAAAAAAGTTTAGTAGTAAGACTTAGCAATAAAAGTAGATCTAGCAGAAGTTGACAATGGGAAAATGTATTAGGAATTTATTAATAAGTAAAAATTGCATTCCACCTCCAAACAATTCAAATGATTCATATATCCTAACATTGCTACTAAACGTACGCTCGAAATAGAGTCTTCGCCTAATATAATTCAAATACTAGGGCTAGTGGCTTAAGGTTGTCAAAAAAATTAAATTGAATGGAACAAAAAATAAATAAATGCAGTTCACATGTTTTTCCATAGTAAATGAAAAAAGAAAAGGAATATTTATCACCTGCAATGTAAATACACTCTGTAAAACCCTAAAAATTAAGAGATCGAGAGACAAGGGGACGATAGGACACAAAGGGGCAAACTGACGGAGAGAGACGACGAAAAAAGTGGCGCAACCGGCGAACTTCTAGAGTGGCGACTACAATTGGAAGCCCTAGACATGGAGAGAGAGACGAGAGGAGTAAGGACTATGTTCCTTTGTTGTCCTAAAATAAAACAAAATTAACTTTTAAAACATGTTGATAAATAAAATATAACCAGCGACGGTTATTTTGTCGCCAAATCCATCGTTAATTTTTAATAAAATTTGTCGCCATGTTTTTGTCGCTATTTTCGTAGTTAAACTGAAGGAGCGCAAATTTAGCGCCAATATTAGCTATGGATTTAATTTTCTGACGCTAATCTATCGCTATATTGGATATTAAATTTTAATTTTCTAATTTAGCAATGAAATTATAAATCCGTAGGTAATCCGTCGTTAGTTAGCGACGAAAATTGGTCTGTCGCTAAAATCCATCATTATGTGCTGATTTTTTTGTAGTGTAGTTAAAATAAGCTTTAAGGGGTCCTGGGGGACTAATTTATTGAAAACTATATTTTTTAGAAAATTCAATGGTTCCATTGAGTTTGAAACGTCGAAAATAGCCTAGTAGCATAGTTCGTTTGCATTCACGGGATTTCGAACTAATCCCGAGGGGTTGATTGACAACTTTGCAACTTAGTAAAGTTGCTGATATAGCTGAAGCTGGTGCAATTCATCTGGTCACTAAAGTGGGCACTTTACCGCTTTAGCGGCAATTCACCGCTTCAGGGGTCGCTTGACCAGTCACCCGGTTGCTAAAGCGGGCACTTTACCGCTTTATCGGGTGCCGCTTTAGCGATAGGGGGACTGCTCTAGCTGAGCCATCCATGTTGGATAGGCCACTTTAGCGGTCACAAGCCGTTTGAGAGGCCAGAGCTGGTACAGTATATAAACTCATTTCGCAATTTTTTCACTATTTTTGGACTTTTGAGCTTTGGGTTTGGGATATTTTTAGGGTTTCCATCACCATTTGAGCTTGGGTGAGCTCCAAAACCTTATTTTAACTATATTATATTGATTATATCATTGAAAACACTCTATAATCTTGATTTCAAAATGGATTATGAGGATTTTTACGGTAAAGCTTAAAAATAGTTTTTCTTTGATTTGGACCTCGTTTTCACTCATTTTTGCATGGATTTTCAACTATAGACACCAATAAACTCGGAGAATGTATTTCTAAAATAAAATTTTGATTTTACCCCTTTCATTTTCTAGCCCATTTTTGGAACCCATTTTGGACCCGACTTGAATATAGTCAATATGAGTATCATTAGCTTCCTTTTAAAGCGTAGATATTGTATTTGTATGTTTTAGTTGATTCCAAGGAAGTTTGGAAGGTGAAGGCTCTATGTTGAAGGACTTTAGGCCTTGATTTCGATGCTTTGAGGTAGGTTATGACTTAACTTTCTTCAGACTTGTCTGGATAGTTAATAAATAAGTAAAGCATGCTATGAGTTAGGGAAAATAACTATGGAAATTGTTTTCAAGTTATATAGATATTGCGTGATGCCCGTGTGGGGGCTTATATTCTTGTTGTTGTTGATTGGTGATATTATATATTACGTGTTGCCTGAGTGGGGACTTTATTTGACATAATTGGCCTTATTAGTACATTTACATGCCTTGTTTTTAATGTGATGCCGTGCAGGGGATTGAATAGATATTATTGACCTTGAACTTTGTTTGACTTTATCATGATGGAAATACCCAAATTGTGGGTTGGATATGATAATAATGATGTCCTACATGACTAATTTTTCAATGGTGCACAATGAGATATTGAGATTTTGATTATTGATACATTGAGTTGATTTTGAGCTCGCTCTTATGTGTATTGAATGAATTATCATCTTCATACTGATTGGTT
This sequence comes from Capsicum rhomboideum, assembly GCA_031232105.1. NCBI lineage: Eukaryota > Viridiplantae > Streptophyta > Magnoliopsida > Solanales > Solanaceae > Capsicum > Capsicum rhomboideum. The sequence continues at coordinate 105,231,886 of CP124719.1, read as the reverse complement.
GTGAGCATTACATCATCATTTCATACATTCATATTCATGAGATATTGGTATTAATGAGAACCACTTATTTTGAAAGAAAATTAGACACTTTTAAAAATGCCTAGATTGCGAGATGTGTCGGTCGGGTTGATTGAGCTATGAGAAACACGTTAAAGACCTTGATCCATGAATATTAGCCAGAGAGGTGGATTGAAATTATGAGATGGGTATATGGATTGCGAACCCCTCATGGTTGCTATCTTGGAAGCGTTGAGGGTCGGTAGGTGTATACAAAAAGTCATACGATGGCTTTCAAATCAGTCATTATTATCCCATCTTTATTGCATTGCATTGCATACGTATTTGGTGTTGTTTTCATATACTTGGCAAGTATTTAGTTTCTGCACTTGTTTGATCATAACTATTTCTACATGTTCTTCCTTTTATATATATATTAGAACTATTAGTGGAGACGGTGTGAGCTACCATTTGGAAACTTTTCTATGTGCAGGTGACGTACTCATAGTATCTCCTTATTTGTATTATTTTCTACTTTGCTCAATTGGCCTAAGATACCTACTGAGTACAAGTGGACCTCACCCCTACCGTGCCTTTTTGGTGCTAATTTGATATGAGTATGACATATGGTGGATGAGTTCGTGCTTGTGGAGTTGGTGATCTTGAGGTACTGGCCCGCTCTAGGCTTTCAGAGTCGACTCTAAACCTTTTCTTATCTATTTTGATGTCTTTATTTTATTTTTAGAGACAGACAATTGTATTTTTAGTATTTCATATGTATTTATTAGATGCTCTATATGTATGACACCAAATGTTGGGGTTTTATGTATTTTATTTATACATTTGCTAAATTTTACATTTGTGTGACCTGAATTTGTTCTAGAAGTCTCGTCTTGTCTTATTTCTTACTATTTTTGAATTTTCTTTCTTCTTAGGGTGTTTGGCTTATCTACCAAGGTTGGATTGGGGTATATGCCATCATGATCTCATTTTTTGGATCGTGTCAAATTGGTATCAGATCCAGGTTTATCGATCTTATAAGTGTAAGAGCAGGATGTCTAGTAGAGTCTCGCAGATCATTACGTAGACATCCGTATCTATCTTTGAGAGGCTATAAGATATCTTTAGAAAAAACTTTTCTAATTTGATTCCTTATCATGCAGGTCATTCATACCTAATGTTCTAAACTTGTATTCCATTCTTTTCTGCGCAGATGGTGAGGACTAGGTCCAGAGATGCTAGGGATGCTGATCCAGCACTTGATATGGGAGCTTTGGTCCTAGGATGAGGCATGGGTCATGGCCTAACCACAGGTAGAGGACATGCAAGAGGTGATTCCCCAGCCAGAGGACGTGCTAGGAAGGTCTCTCTCGAGCCTAAGGTTGTGTATGCCAGGAATGACTATCAGATAGGGGGGTACGGGGCTAGTTCAGGTTTCACAGGGTTTAGTTGATACCCCAATGCTTCAAGATTTGTTGATTCATCTTTTAAGTCGCTTAGATGGTGTTACTTTGAGTGAACTGAGTGTTCCTCAGACTTTGAGTAGCGTTTCACCATTTGTACTAGCATCTGTTTATGGTTTTCTTACTTTAGGGGTACAACTATCATCTATGGTACCCCACGTGTGGATTCATTGCCTATCATGCTTACTATTTCTCCAGTTGTTTTGAGTACAGTGATGTCTTTTGATAACCAGAAAAGGTTTGGGAGGTTTATTCGCTTAGCTCCTCCTAAGTTCAGTTGGGCTATTAGCGAGGATGCTTATGAGTTTCTGATTGACTGCCAAGAGAAGTTACATAATCTTGGATCCCTTGAGTCTCACAGAGTTACTTAGACTACCTATTATTTGACGTATGTGGTCAGGGATTGGTGGATGTCTCTATCTAGTTGTAGACCTTTGGGTTCACCTTTTATAACTTGGGCTTGGTTTTTTGAGGCCTTTTAGAAGAAGTTTGTACCGTATAGTTTGAAAGATTAGATGCGGGATGAGTTTGATCACTTAGAGTAGGGGCTCCATGTCCATTTCTGTGTATGAGGCATGCTTTCATGCCCTATCCAGATATGTGGGCGCCAGTATCTCTAGAGAGCCAGAGATATATGCAAAGTTCTCTAAATGTGTATTTTGGTTAAAATCTGTAGCATTCTTGGGTCATATTGTGTCGGATGAAGGAATAAGGGTTGATACTCAAAAGATAGAAGCTGTGAAGAATTGACCAAGACCAACAACGCCTATAGAGATTCATAGTTTTCTTGGGTTGGCAGGTTATTATAGAAGATTTGTTGAAGGGTTTTCTTCCATTTCGGCACTTTTAACAAAGCTAACACACAAGACAACCAAGTTTCAGTGGAATGATGCATGTGAGAAGAGTTTCCAAGATCTGAAGGATAAGTTGACTTCTACACCTGTATTGGTACTTCCAGAAGGCACAAAAGGGTATGCGGTATATTGTAATGCTTCAGGAGTTTGCTTAGGATGTGTATTGATGCAGTACGATAATGTAATAGCTTATGCCTCAAGACAGTTGCGACCACATGAGAAAAATTATCCAACACATGATCTTGAGCTAGCAACTGTGATATTTGCTTTAAAGCTATGGCGCCACTACTTGTATGGGGTTCACGTTGACATATATACCGATCATAAGAGTTTGCAGTATATTTTCAAGCAGAAGGACCTAAATTTGAGGCAGCGGAGGTGGCTAGAACTACTAAAAGACTATGATATCGATATCTTATACCATCCGGGAAAAGAAAATGTGGTAGCCGATGCATTAAGCCGCAAAGTAGTAGGAAGCACTGGTGGCCAGCTCACGAAAAAGAAAGGTATAGTCAAGGATCTACATCAACTAGCCAATTTGGGGGTTCGTCTTCTTGAAACTCCAAATGAAGAAATTATGGTGCAAAATGCGGCGGAATCTTCATTAGTAGCTGAAGTGAAGGAAAAACAGTATGCGGATCCTATTTTATTGCAGCTGAAGGGGAATGTACAACAAGGTTTGACAAAGGCATGTGATATTACGCAAGAGGGAGTGCTTCAGTGCTAAAGTAGATTGTGTGTACCTGATGTAGATGAGCTAAGGAGATGGATTATGACAGAGGCACATCATTCACGATATTCTATTCATCTGGGAGCCACCAAAATGTATCATGATTTGAAAGAAATGTATTGGTGGGGTAATATGAAAAAGAACATTGCAGAATTCATAGCCCAATGTCCAAATTGTCAACAAGTTAAAGTAGAGTATCAGAAGCCTGGAGGTTATATGCAATGCATGAATCTTCCAGTTTGGAAGTGGGACATGATTAACATGGATTTCATCACTGGTTTGCCTCGTACACTTCGTAAATTTGATTCCATGTGGGTGATAGTTGACAAACTTACCAAATCAGCACACTTCCTACCAGTTAAGACTACTTACATAGCTGCGGAGTATGCGAGATTGTATATTAAAGAGATAGTTCAATTGCACGGAATTCCAATCTCTATTATATTGGACAGGGGAGCTCAATTTACTGCAAATTTTTGGAAGTCTTTTCAGAAGAGTTTGGGAACTCAAGTGAATTTAAGTACGACTTTTCATCCTTAAACAGATGGACAAGCAGAGCGTACCATACAAACACTTGAAAATATGCTACGATCTTGCGTGTTGGACTTTAAAGGTAGTTGGGATGATCATTTATCTCTTATTGAATTTGCCTACAATAATAGCTATCATTCCAGTATCAAGATCACGCCTTACGAAGCTTTATACGAAAGAAAGTGTAGATCACAAATTGGATGGTTTAAAGAGGGTGAAACTGTCTTATTTGGGCCAGATCTTGTTCATCAACCTATGGAGAAGGTTAAGGTGATACAACAGCGGCTATAAACAGCTCAAAGTTGGCACACGTCATATGTCGATGTTAGAAGAAGGGGGTTAGAATTTTCCATAGGTGATTGGGTATTCTTGAAAGTGTCACCAATGAAAGGGGTAATGAGATTTGGGAAGAAGGGAAAGCTGAGTCCACGTTATATAGGGCCGTATAAGATTGTCCGAAGATTTGGTCAAGTTGCGTACGAATTAGAACTACCCCAAGAACTCTCCACAGTTCATCTAGTGTTTCATATCTCAATACTTCGAAAATGCATAGGAGATCCATATCATATTACTCCCACTAAAGATGTACAAGTTACGAAAGATCTCACCTATGAAGAAGTACCTATTTCTATTCTGGATCGACAAGTTAAGAGGTTAAGTAATAAAGAAGTAGCTTTCATAAAAGTGCTTTGGAGGAACCATAGAGGAAATCACATGGGAAGCTGAGGAAGTGATGAAGTCTAAGTACCCATAATTATTCCAAACCGAAGAGAAAGTTCAAGATGCCAAATTGGAGCAATAACAAGTAAGTATTTCTAAGTATTATGTGTATGTGGTAATATGAAGAATGAACTTAGATTTGAACTTGTTTAGATTGGGTAATGTTACTAACATTCGAGGACGAATGTTCCTAAGGGGGGGAAGATGTAACACCCCGTACATTTTCGAACTTATTTGACTACCTTAACATTTATGGAATTATTTAAACTTGAGATAGTTGGTGTATTACCCACTAAATTTATTGGGATGAATTAATATTATGTCTATGGACTTAGTTGAGGGCCAAAATTAAGTAAATAAGACATGGGCCCAAAAAGAGATGATCCATTTAAAAATGGACCAAGCATACACATCATCTACTTGGACTTTTTGACCAAATAATTGGCTAAGGATGACCATGAGAGAGGCGGTTTGGAGGGCCTATTTAAGGCTGAAATTCAGCTCATTTTTCTACACAACACACTTGTAAAAATCATATTTTCAATCAAATACTTTCTCCTCTTTCAAACCCTAGCCACCCTAATTTTCTCTAAGGATTTTGAACAAATCTTCCACTTGCAAGCCTTGGTAAGTGTTTAACCTTATATATTAATATATTATATTCATAATAGGTTGTGTATATCATGTTGTTTATGTTTAAAAAGTGTTGAGCAGTCCACTTATTGTGAAACAATCCACTTTTGCTCAATCGCTAAAGGATTTGCCTTCTATGTGGTTTAAACTTGAAAGGGGACTTAAGGTTTTGAAAAGATTGAATTAGATGGATGAAATTTCAGTATTTTAAATGTGGTTCTGTCCCTAATTCGTTATTCCTTGTGTATGACTTGTGGAAATGTTTATACATAATTGTGCATGGAACATGTGGTGTAGTGGACAGAGAATATTTTCTTGTGATGTTGATGCAAATTTTGAAACCATTGTGGACTATTTTTGGTGTGTTGTTATGAAAGGTATTTAGGTGAATTTATGGAATAAATATGTGACGTGGTATTGAGGTGGAAATGTAAAGTATAAACTTAGTGTGAAATCCTATCGGTTTGTGATGCCTATGTTGATGTGTGGACTGCTTTGGTATTGTGGGTATTGTGAGGCAGTAAATTGTATTGTATGAGGGTGGAATGAAGTTATATGGCAGTATAAAGGAAGGTGGAATGATATACCATGTGTTTGGGATGTTGGATAGTTTTTACTTCCCATCAAGTAGCTAATTATCGCCTTGTGAACTTGTAATGTAATTGGCTTTTAATATGAGCTCCATTATGTATTCATATTGTAGAGTAATGCTTTAAGGAAGAGCTGAATTGTTGTAGTCACATGTTAGAAAGATAAGGTATGTAAGGTTACTCTTTTCCGTATCCTTTGGCCGCACCTATTGTTCACATCGTTACCAAACTTGTTTCCACTCCGAAATGTTTTAAAGTATCTCATTTCAGGTTTGTTAGCAATTGTTATTCATGTGTCTCTTATTTATTGACTATTGTTACAAATCTCCAATAATGTTGTGACCAACGATGTAACAATCTCACAAAAATTAAAGAAGTGAAGTAATGCATATTTGGTTGAGTATGGGTGGTAGCTTTGGGGGCGAAAGCCTAGCTCGAGCCGATCCTGATTGATTATTGGATGCAGGGGGTAGCTTTAGGGGTGAAAACCTAGCTCGAGACGAACCTGATTTATTAATTTATGGGTGGTAGCTCTGGGGGCATAAGCCTAGCTCGAGCCGATCCCAATGTTATTTACCACTGATCAGTTGGTCCCGGGCATTGTATGATTACCGATTCTTAAGTGGAAGTGGATGCAGATCACTATGGATTTTATGAGTGGGTTGCCTTGTACTTCTTATGGTTCTAACAACATCTGGGTCATCGTGGATCGATTGATCAAATTGGCTTATTTCATCCCTATTCAGGTTTCCTTAAGTGCCGAGAGGTTGGCTCGTATCTATGTTTGAGAGATAGTTCATCTTCATGGAGTACCGTATCTATTATTTCTGATAGAGGCTCAATAATAACTTTTAGCTTTTATAAGATATTTCAGGAGGAGCTAGGTACTCAGGTTGACCTTAGCACAACTTTTCACCCCCAGACCGATGGGCAGTTGGAGCGGACTACTAAGGTTTTGGAGGATATGCTCCGTGAATGTGTCATGGACTTTGCAGGTCAGTGGGAGCAGCATTTAGCCTTAGCGGAGTTTGCTTATAATAATAGCTACCATTTGAGTATTGAGATATCACCTTTCGAGGTATTATATGGTAGGCATTGTCAATCTCTGATTGGTTAGTTTGAGACTTTCGAGGATAGACCCTGTGGTACTGACTTTCTTTGGGAGTCTTTGGATAGAGTTCGGGTAATTCAGGATAGGTTTTGGGCAGTCCAGAGTACATAAAAGAGTTATGCCAATCGCAAGCTTCGTTCCTTAATGTTTGGGATTAGTGATTGAATTTTCCTTCGTATATCGCCCATGAAGGGCGTGATGATGTTTGAAAAGAGGGGCAAGATTAGACCGAGGTACATTGGACCTTTTAAAATACTTCAAACAGTTGGGGAGGTTGCTTATGAGTTGGCCTTACCTCCAGACTTTTCAGCCGTTCATCCAGTCTTTCATGTGTCCATGCTTCAGCTCTATATTTTGGATGAGTCTCACTTGATTCGTTGGGATTCGGTTCAGTTGGATGAGAGTTTGACCTTTGTTGAGGAGCCAGTTACCATTTTAGACGGGGATGTTAGACGGTTGCATTCTAGAGATATTCCTATGGTTAAGGTTCAGTGGAGACACTGTTCTATCGAGGAGGTTACATATGAGGTCGAGTCCAACATGCGTAGTAGCTACCCTCAACTCTTTACTGATTCAGGTATTTCTTTTGCATTTTAGTTCAAGGGTGAACTAGAGTCTTAGTGGTGGATAGTATAATGACCTGATATGTGAGATTTTGCTCTTTATGTGATTTGACCATTTTTCTCTTCCCCATAGTTTCTATATGTTGATTTTGAGGTGTAGGTATGGTTCGCACGATTTCCAATGCCTTCGAGAGGCTTTTGGGAGAGTTTGTGGTTTTAGAGTCTTTGGAAGTTCTATAGTTGACTTCGGTCAACATTTGATGTTCTGAGTGCCGGATAATGATTTGGACAGTTCCATTGGATCCAAAATATTGAATTTGAGTTAGTAGCGAGGTTGGTTCAGGTTTGGGACTTTATTTGCATTTCAGCTCTTATTATGGAAACTAGTTAAAATAAGCTTTAAGGGGTCCCGGGGGGCTAATTTGTTGAAAATGATTTTTTTTCAAAAATTTGAAGTTTCCTTTGAGTCCTAGTAACATAGTTCATTTGAATTCACGGTATTTCAAATGAATCCCATGGGGTCGATCAGCAACTTTGCAACTTTAGCGAAGTTGCTGATGCAACCGCTTTAGCGGCCAATTGACCGTTTTAGCGGTCGCTTGACCAGTCGCCCGGTCGCTAAACCAAGAACTTTACCTCTTTATTGGGTGCCACTTTAGTGATAGGGTGACTTGTTTAGCTGAGCCAACCATGTTGGCTAGGCCGCTTTAGCGGTCACAAGGCGTTTAAGCGGCCAGCGCTGGTACAGTATTTAAGCTCATTTCACAATTTTTTCACCATTTTTGGACCTTTAAGCTTTGGGTTTGGGCAATTTTTAGGGTTTCCATCATCATTTGAGCTTGGGTAAGCTCCAAAACCTTATTTTCATTATCTTACATTGATTATATCATTGAAAACACTCTATAATATTGATTTTATAATGGATTTTGAGGATTTTTATGATAAAGCTTAAAAATGATTTTTGCTTCGATTTGGACCTTGTTTTCAACTTGTTTTCTTATGGGTTTTCAACTATAGACTCCTATAACCTTGGGGAATGTATTTCTAAAATAAAATTCTGGTTTTACCCCTTTTATTTTCGAACCCATTTTTGGAACCTATTTTGGACCCGACTTGAATATAGTCAATACGGGTATGATTCGCTTTGTTTTTAAAGTGTAGATGTTGTATTTGTATGTTTTAGTTGATTCCAAGGCCGTTCGAAAGGGGAAGGCTTCGTGTTGAAGGACTTTAGGCCTTTATTTTGATGCTTTGAGGTAGGTTATGACTTAACTTTCTTCAAACTTTGATGGGTAGTTAATAAATAAGTAAAGCATTCTATGGGTTGGGGAAAATAACTATGGGAATTGTTTTTGAGTTATATAGATACTGCGTGATGCCCGTGTGAGGGCTTATATTCTTGTTTTTTTTGATTGGTGATATTATATATTACGTGTTGCCCGAGTGGGGACTTTATTTGACATCTTTGACCTTATTTGTACATTTACATAACTTGTTCTTAATGTGATGCAATGCAGGGGATTGAATAGATATTATTGACTTTGAACTTTGTTTGACTTTATCATGATGGAAATATCCAAATTGTGGGTTGGATATGATAATAATGATGTCCTACATGACTAATTTTTCGATGGTGCACAATGAGATATTAAGATTTTGATTATTGACACATTGAGTTGATTCTGAGCTCACTCTTATGTGTATTGAATGGATTATCATCTTCATACTGATTGGTTGTGAGCATTACATTATCATTTCATACATTCATATTCATGAGGCATTGGTATTACTGAGAAACACTTATTTTGTAAGAAAATTAGACACTTTTAAAAATGCCTAGATTGAGGGATGTGTCGGTCGGGTTGATTGAGATATGAGAAACACTTTAAAGACCTTGATCCATGAATATTAGCCAGAGAGGTAGATTGAGATTATGAGATGGGTATACGGGTTGCGAACTCCTCATGGGTCCTATCTTGGGAGCGCTGAGGCTCGATAGGTGTATACAAAAAGTCATACGATGGCTTTCAAATAAGTCATTATTATCCCATCTTTATTGCATTGCATTGCATACATATTTGGTGTTGTTTTCATATACTTGGCGAGTATTTAGTTTCTGCACTTGTTTGATCATATTTGTTTCTACTCGTTCTTACTTTTATATATATTAGAACTATTAGTGGAGACGGTGTGAGCTACCATTTGGAAACTTTTCTATTTGCAGGTGACGTGCTCATAGTATCTCTTTATTTGTATTATTTTCTACTTTGCTCAATCAGCCTATGATACTTACTCAGTACAAGTGGACCGTACTCACCCCTATTAAGCCCTTTTGTTGCTGATCTGAGTATGAGTATGACACCCGATGGCTAAGTTCGTGCTCGTGGAGTTGGTTATCTCAAGGTACTGGCCCGCTCTAGGATTTCAGAGTTGACTCCAGACCTCCTCTTATCTATTTTGATATCTTTATTTTGTTTTCGGTGACAGACATTTGTAGTTTTTATATTTCAGATGATTTATTAGATGCTCTACATTTATGGTACCAGATGTAGGAGTTTTATGTATTTTGTTCAGAATTTCGCTAAATTTTGCATATGTATGACCTGACTTCATTCTAGAAGTATCGTCTTGTCTTATTTTTTACTATTTTCAAATTTTCTTTCTTTTTGGGGTGTTTGACTTATCTACCAAGGTTGGGTCGGGGTAGATTCCATCATGACCTCAACTTTTGAGTTGTGAAAATTTGCCCCTAGGGTTCTTCCTACTAGATAACACCAAGAATAGAGAGGAAAATCTCTCTTGGAACGTGATCTCCTCCTCCTCCTCATGGATTCTCTATCAAAAATTTTGAATCAACAATAAGGAGCATGGCTGCAAGTATCTTACGACAGCAGCTGGAAATTGAGGTAGGTTATGATTTATGAGTAGTAGACTTTGGTTAGTGAATTGTATATAGTGTGTAAAATTAATGGGAGAAAGCATGATTAGGACTTCAGGCATGGTGTTCGGGTAGATAATATACAGAATGATGTAAGAAGATCTAAAATGTGCGATAATATGTTGATGTATAGATTTCATGAGAGGTAATATATTTTTGTAAGATTTCCATGATATGTTGTAGTGTGAATAAGTTTAATATGGGTGATAGTATAGAAATTGTGTACCAAAGTAAGCTATAAACCCGGATATTAACAACATTGTGGGTTGATGGAAATTGTGGAATTGTTGAACCTTATTATGTATGTGTTCTTGATGGTGTGTTCACTTCGATGGGGATTGGTTCTTATAGTCTGAATGCAGATTGGGAAGTAATATCTGAACATAAATTTCTGGGGTTGAAACATGCCTAATGATATATTGGAACCCTTAGTAAAAGCTAGTGAACTAGGGTTGGTGTTATATGTTAAATGTTAACAAATTGCCGAAATAATGAATAATGAAGTGGTACTTACAAATATGATCAACATAGTTAATGATGCATCCTAATACTTAAAAAGGGTATATAATGATCCCTGGCATAATAATTTTTGTTGATAAATGGAAGGATGCTTGAAAGTATTTATGTGGAGTTAGACATAATTTAGTCTTTTGGATATTTCTAAATGGAATGGCATGTTGATTGGTCTTCAGACATAACCTGTGATTGATTGATTTATTGACTTGATAATGATTGAATGAATAAGTTATTGATTGTTGGAACTTGTTTGAATTCGAGATATAATTATTGAAGTGCACTAGTAAGATTTTGTGTACTTGTTGTACCATCCTGAGAGATAGCAGAGCGTGTAACCACATTGTGATAGGTTGTGAGAGATAAGGTTATTGATATATACCTTCATGGTGATGAGTAACTCATGTCTGATGTGATCTTACGAACTAGTGATTTTATTATGGATCAGGTACCACACCGATATGATATCATTATTATGGATCAGGTACCATATTGGTACAATATTATTATTATGAATCGGGTACCACACTAATATAATATTATTATTATGGATCAGGTACTACACCAGTATGATATTATTATTATAGATAGGATACCATGCTGGTACGGTATTATTATGATGACGCCAGTAGTACATAGACCCTAGTGTGTCCACTGCCGGTCATTATTTGGCAAAAATAAGTCCCTTTAGCATTTGTGTAGAGATTGAGTGGCTATTGTGAGTTCAAATATAGTTAGAGTGAGACTGATGAGGTAATGGAGATTATGTAGCTGTGAATTCAGTGTGGACAAGATCTAGGCTTTGTTATAAGACTGCTTATTATAGCATGGTTTTTTGATGACTTGATATGTCTACTTGATAACTTGTATGTCGTATTACTGCTTATAATAGCTTGGTTTTGTGATGATTTAATGTGTCTACTTGATGACTTATATGTCGTATGACTATTTATAATAACATGATTTTGTGAGGACATGATGTATCTACTTGATGACTTGTATTTTGTATGACTACTTATAATAGCATGATTCTGTTATGACTTGATATGTTTACTTGATGACATATATGTTCTTGATTATTGGCTTGATGTTCCTTGCAATTTGGTTATTACTTGTTGTGTGGACTATTGATTTCATGTGCTGCTGGAAAACTTGATTTATGTGAATATGTTCTCAATCGGTTGATCAGGTTAGTAATTTGCTTTTTTCTTATGAGATTAAACGTATATATTGTTATGCCTTGTTGCTGGGTTGGCTTGGACCGTGGGTGAAGAAACTGTAATAGGTAATGCGTGATGCGAGAATGATAATTTCTGATAATAAATTGTGATAGTAGTTGACGGTTTTATTGTAAGTGAAGTAGAATGTCTATTAATTTTATAAGGATCTAAACAAAATGAGAAAGATAAGTGAATCTTCAAACTTGTTAAGAAAGCATTGTACAGGTGTGGAACCAGAATGTAAAGTAGTTGCATGAGATTACTTGCTGACTTTTGTTGATTTATATATGGAGTTGCATGAACTAATCTTTGTCGGCCAATGATGCCTACCAATACGTAAGGTGTGTTGATACTACTCTTGCTACATCCTTTTTGGGGGTATAGGCATGATGTAGGTTGATTAAAATTTCTTAGTTAAAGCGGTGAGTATCCACGATCAACTTTTGTATATCTCATTCTGAGGCAGAAGTTGTGTCTTTTACTTCCTTGTACATGTCTAGACTAGGTCCTTGGGAAAGAGTTTGTATTTCATTGTATTATGAAATTCACAATTTCGAATGATTTTAACTATTTTTGTAAGTTTTTGAACGTATTAACTGATATAATAATGTTGTTTCAATAAAATTTACCTAACAATGATTGGGTGGTTAAGGGTTCTCCTATCTAGCTAGAATAGAGTAGGTGCCCGCACGGCTTCATAATTTGGGTCTTGACACAAAACTAGGCCTTAAGCTCCTAACTTTCCAACCAACTACTCAAAATCTATCTGAACGCCTCGGGACCCAAACCAAAGGTCCTACTAACACAAATATCACATTTCAGAGATAAAAAAAGTGTTGGAATTCCCATACAAACTCATTATCATTAACTGTTGACTTTGATCAACCGAATTAACTTCCAAACATTCCAAAATAAAAAGCTTAAATAATTCTAAATCAGTCCACCTTGGAAACCATGCCACTCATACCCGCAGACCATAAATACCATAAAGTAACAACTTGGATGGCTAAAATAGTCATAATGCACTGAAATTGAAAAATCATTATGAGGTTGTTACATCACCCACTACTCAAATGCATGTCCATCATCGAATGCATTGTTAAGTGTTAGACCCTCAGCTTGATAGTTCGGATGGCTCGGGCTTGGCTAGGGATTTACATGATGAACCTAGCCAACACTCAATGACTTCGATCAAGGTTAGATTCACTTGTGGCTAGTCTACCGACATGTGCATGTCAGCATGACATGTTGTATATTGGAAGGGCATGGTAAGTCCTTAGAAGTGGTATGGCTAAGGCATGACAAGGTCTGGAAAGCTAAGGCAAGGCAAGCTATGATAGAGCATGATCATGGTTGAGTCAAATTTATGGGCTATGAGTTGAGCAAGGAGGGCAACTATAGAAAATGGGCACCAATGGCCAATTGTGTGGGTGCTAAGGCTGATGATTGGCACCAAAATTTAATGGATGCATACGTGTGCCTCACATATGTGCGACAGTTGGGCAGTTGTACCCGATTTTTGGCTCTTGTCAACATATAGGATGGATTTGTTTGAATTTGTCCTAATAGATGGTGATGTCAACTAAATTAGGATAGATGCATGTGCTAGGCATGTTCCTGGCATGTGACAGGGCTATGTCCCATAAATTGGCACAAGCACGCTGTCACAAGCCTAATTTGGCTTTGTTGGCTAAATTTTATAAGGCTGAGTTTGTGTGCTTCTTTGTGGAACTTTTTTAATACAAAGTTGGGAAGCGATTCCTATATATGCTTATGTATGTTTCATTTTGTGAGCCTAGGCAAGCTAAGTGTTGAGTGAAAAGAGAGGGCTGAAGCCAAAGTGTGTGGCTGCCAAAGTGGCTTCGATAAAAAAAAGTTTCCCCTTACAATTAGTATCAGAGCTTTGTGTTGCGATGGCTTTTAGAAGTAATTACAACAAGTTACATGAAAAATTTGCATAGCTGGAAATACTGGTTGGCTTGACAGATAATGCAGACAAACTGGTTGATGTCATGACTCAAATTCATAGCATTAATATAGAACTGGCTGGCTATCATACTGCTGTTGATAGACAATTCGATGGTCTTGTATCTTTTAATGAAACTTTGGGTACATGAAGTAAACACATGTTGAGGTAAAGTGAAGATCTTAAGATGGAGGTGGTGGTCCTTTATCGGGCTGCTGCAAGTTCGTCTTACAGTGGCAAAAAACATGCCAAAATTAAGATCTCAGAACCAAAGTACTTTAATTGTGTTTGTGGTGCTAGGGAACTGAAAAATTTTCTGTGGGACTTGGAGCACTATTTTGCTACTGTTTATGTACCTAAAAATGAGAAAGTAACCATGACAGTTTGCTACTTTAGGAATGACGTAGCGCTATGGTGGAATACTAAAAATGTTAATGATGAAAGTATTGACAGACCCAAGTGTGATACATGGGAAAACAAAGGGATGCACTTCGTGAAAAAGTTTTTCCTAGCAAAGGGATAGATTGAAGCAGTTAAAAAAAGTTGGTTTCATTCATGACTATGTAAAGGAATTTTTGTCTTTTCTTCTTAATATTCAGAACATGTCTGATGAAGATAAGTTGCACAACTTCATTTTTGGAATACAAGGCTGGACACAAAATGAACTGCATAGGCATAAAGTTCAAGATCTGCCTAGTGCCATTGCAGCGGTAGATACATTAATTGATTTTCATTCTAACAGTTTTGCCCCTGATCCTACTCCTTCTAAGACAAAAGAAGGAAAAATGCAGAGACTGGAAGAAGGATAGTTGAAATCAAGAGGTACATGACAAAGGCAAGGGTAAGATGGATGTTGCTCTATCTAATAAAAAAAAATAGGCTGGTGAAAAGGTCTGTTAAACTTTTCAAAAACCAAGACATTAGGCAAGGAACTGTCTAAAGCAAGGGAAGATCAATGATCTTCTTGCTGAATAGGAGATACAAGGCAAAAGATAGGAAATTGTTGCATATGTAAACCCATTGCAGTTGCTGAATTCAATGTCTAGTATGAATATAGTGGAAAAAGAGAAAGATGCTGCTGCTGAAATAGTTGCCTTGATCAATACTGCTGAAAGTATTGAAGATCTATCAGTTGCCCATGGTACTTTGATGTATGTTAACGTGAGAATTAGGGATAAAAGTGTAGTGACAATGGTAGATACTGACGCTACTCACACTTTTGTGGCCTCTAAAATTATGCAGGCATATGGATTGAAGGTGACTATTTGTGCAATGAGAATGAAAACCGTAAATTCTGTAGAGCAGCCAGGCTATGGCATGGCACTAGATATTCCACTGACCAGAAGTCATTGGACTAGAATGCATAACTTGGCAATGGTGCCGCTTGATGACTTCAATCCTCTGCTTGGGATTCATTTAATGAGGAAGTTTAAGGTTGTTCCGATTCCTTACTTAGATGTTTTGATGTTCATGGGGGAGACTGATCATGGAGTTTTGAAAGATATTTTACCCTTTGACAAGGGAAAGAAGAGGAAGCACTCTGGAATTACTATTATGTAGTCTGCCACGGCTTTGGAAAAAGGCTTGAAGAAGGGTGAGACTGCTTATCTTACTGCCTTGGTGAAAGTGAAGCCTGATCTATAGATTGAAGTCTCGGACAATGTTGATAAGTTGCTGGCAGAATTTAAGAATGTGATCCACTAGAACTACCTAAAAAGTTGCCTCCAAGGAGGGAAGTTGATCACATAATTGATCTAATTCCTAGATCAGTGCCACTAGAACGCCCTCATGTCTCCATTAGAGTTGGCAAAATTAAGGAAGTAATTGTCTGATTTACTTAAGGCTGGACTGATCCAGCCTTCGAAGGCTCCCTATGGTGCCCCAAATCTATTTCAAAATAACTAGGATGGAAGTCTACAAATGTATGTTGACTATCGTGCATTAAACAAAGGGATTGTGAAGAATAAATATCTGATGCCGTTGTTTCAAGACTTGGTGGATAGGCTGTCTAAGGATAATTTTTTTTCTAAGTTAAACTTAAGGTCTGGCTATTATAAAGTGCGCATAGCTGAGGGGTATGCCCAAAAGACCATCTGTGTAGCTGGATATAGTAGCTATGAATTCCTTGTAATGTCGTTTGGGCTGACTAATTCCCCCGCTGCTTTCTGGAACTTAATGAATAATATTCTTTGTGAGTACCTTGATGACTTTGTAGTTGTTTACTTAGATGATATAGTCATTTATAGTAGAACACTAGAAGATTATTTGTTGCATTTGAGAATAATGCTACAACGACTTAGAGAAATTCAATTCTATGTTAAGATGGAAAATGCGAGTTTTCTTGTCGCGATATCAAATTTCTGGGACATTTGGTTAGCAAAAACTAGGTGGGACCTCAAGAAAGTGCAGACTATTGTGGATAGGCAGGCACCAAGCGGGGTTAAAGAATTGAGATTATTTTTGGGCTAAACAAACTATTATCGGAAGTTCATTGCTGGTTATTCAAAGAAGGCTATCCGATTGACAGATTTGTTGACGAAAAATATTAAGTGGTTTAGTACGAAGCAAGTGACAAGACTTTAAAGTCCTTGAAGAAGGCCATTGCTTCTGAACCAATATTACGGTTGCCTAATTTTGATTTTCCATTTGAAGTTCACACTAATAATTTTGATTATGCAGTCGGTGGTGTATTGGTGCAAAAAGATCATCTGGTTGAGTTTGAAAGCAGAAAATTAAATCCTACGGAGAAAAGGTATTCTGTATGTGAAAAGGAGATGGTGGTAGTCCTTTATTATTTTCAAATCTGGTGGGTGTGTTTACTGGGAATGAAGTTTGTTGTCAAGACAGACAATGTGACTAATAGTTAATTCAAAACTCAACAGAAATTGAGTCAGAAGCAAGCCCGATGGTAGAAAATACTTATTGAATATGACTTTGTTTGGATACACAAACCAGGCAAACAAAATCAAGTTGCGGATGCATTGAGTCACAAAGAGGTATTTGCTGTAGTCTATGCAATCACTAGACTTGAATCTAATTTCTTAGATAAGATAATGTTTAGTGCTGCCTTTGATTCATTATATGTAAAATTGACTGATCAAGTGAAAGAGGGGGCATTTAGACAGTATTGGATCGAGGACAATCTACTATATTTTAAGAAGAAGGGGGAGAATCGTTGTGCCTCAAGGTGATGGGCTACGTCAAAAACTCCTAAAAGAAACATATAATACGACCTATGCTTGTCATCCGAGTGTTGAAAGACTGATGGCATTATTGTCTCAAAATTATTTCTGGTAGAAAATGGAAGATGACATTAAAGCCTATGTGAAGTCTTGTCTAGTTTTCAAACTTGACAAGACTAATAGAAGGAAAGAAACTGGTTTGCCGCAACCTCTACCTTCTGCAGAGCTTCCATGGGTTTCCATTTATATGGATTTCATTAGCATATTTTCAAAGGTTGATGGCAAAACATTAATCATGGTTGTGGTTGACAGGTTTTCAAAGTATGCTATTTTTATTGCTGCTCTTACTCTTTGTTCTGCAGAGATAACTGCTGAATTATTCTACAAATTCGTGGTAAAGAGCTTTGGTGTTCCACTTGATATTGTGAGTGACAGGGATACTCGGTTCACAGGTCGATTTTGGATTGCATTGTTCAACATGATGGGTACTGAACTGAAGTTCTCTACACTAAATCATCCACAAACAGAAGGTGATACTGAAAGAATCAATCATCTGCTTGAAGAATATTTAAGGCACTATGTGACTACAAGTCAGAGAAACTAGGTGGAATTATTAGAGAGTGTGTAGGTTTGTTACAATTTGCACAGGTCATCGGCAACAGAAAAAGCCCCTTTATACTAGTGTTGAGCATGCGGCTTAACACATCACTGGAAGTTGCTATGTCCAAGATAGAGGGCAAATGTCCTACTACATACAAGTATGCACGAGACAAGCAAGAACTTATAGATAAAGTGCAAGACAGTTTTAGGAAGGCAGCAAAATTATTGAAGAAGTATGATGACAGACATCGGTATGCTTTAGAATTCCAGGTTGGTGACAAGGTATTACTGAAGCTTACTCCCTAAATCTGGAAGAAAATTAGTAGCAAGATGATTCATCATGGGCTAATTTTAAAGTATAATGGACCCTTTGAAGTTATAGAATGGGTGGGTGAAGTAGCTTACCAATTGAATCTGCCGGAAAGGCTAAAAATCCATCCTAATTCCCATTTGTGAGTTTTTGAAGCTATTTCATGAAGGTACTGAAGATCCAACAAGGTCGGCCATAAGACGTGTTCCTCATATTGTGCAACAACAGTATAAAGATATATTGCAAAGATCTTGGATCACCGAACTTTGGAACAAGGCAAGAAGAATAGGTGAATAAAATTCTAGTTCAATAGAAGGGAAAGAAAGTGTGTGATGCTACTTGGGAGAAAATACCATCATTGTGGCTGTTAGAAGATGATGTCAAGGCCTACTTAGATTCTTCTTCGTGGAGGACAATGAGCTCGTTTGGTGGGGGAAGTTTGTTAGACCTTCAGCTTGATGGTTCAGACGGCTTGAGCTTGGCTAGGGATTTACATGATGAACGTAGCCAAGTCCCAATTACTTTGGTCAAGGTTATATTCACTTGAGGCCATTTTACTGACATGGGCATGTCAGCATGGAAATGCGCATATCGGGAGGGTATGGTAAGGCCATGCCAGTGGTGTGGCTAAGGTATGATAAGGCATGGCTAAGGCATGACAAGGGATGGCAAGCTATGATAGAGCGTGATCATGGCTGAGTTAAATTCATGGGCTATGATCTAAGTAAGGCAGGCAGCTATAGAAAACGAAAACCAATGGCAAACTGTACGGGGAAGAACTTGCACACAAGGCAGGGATGAGGACAAGTAACAAGATGGGTTCCAAGGCTGATGATTGGCACTATAATTTGAAGTATGCACGCATGTGCCTTGCATATTTGCGGCAGTTAGGGCAGTTGTAACCATTTTTGGCTATTATCAGCAGATATGATGGATTTGTAATTTGAATTTATCCTAATAGTTGGGGATGTCAACTGAATTAGGATAGAGGCATGTGCCTGGAATATGACAGGGCTATGGACTATAAATAGGCACATACAGGCTGTCACAAGCCATATTTAGCTGTGTTGGCTAAATTTTGTAAGCCTGAGTTTGTATGTTTCTTTGTGGCAGGAGTTTAATAAAAAGTTGGGAAGCAATTCATGTATATGCTTGTGTCTGTTTCATTTTCTGAGCCTAGGCAAACTAAGTGTTGAGTGAAAAAAAGTGGGCTGAAGCCAAATTGTGTGTCTGTCGAAGTGGGTTCGATCATAAAAAGTTGACCCCTTTACAATTGGTATCTGAGATTTGTGTTGCGATGGTTAGCGGAAGTAATTACAACAAGTTGCTTAAAAAAGTTGCAAGGCTGGAAATGATGGTTGGCTTGACAGGCGATGCAGACGAACTGGTTAAGTTCATGACTTAAATTCATGGCATTAACACAGAACTATCTAGCTATCGACAGACAGTTGGATGGTTTTGTATCTTTTAGTGAAACTGTGGGTACACGAATTGAAGGCCTGCTGAGGGAAAATGAAGATCGTAAGGAGAAGGTGGTGGTCCTTCATCAGGCTATTACAAGTTCGTCTTGCGACAGTGTCAATCTGCTCAATAGACCTATAATAGAAGAGAAACCCTCCACGAACTATCTATAGTAGCCATCCAAACCAAAAATATTTTGAAACTCAGTAGATAAAGTTGGTCTAAACCAATCCTAAACCACCTCAACCTTGGTCAAATCGACCATAATACCTCTTAGGACTCTACATGTCCTAAGAATGCCACCAAACTAAGCCAAAAATCACACTGAAACATAAGAGAACGTGGATCCCAAATCAAACAAAATAGAAGTCATGGTTATAGACAAGAATAATACCTGTTAACGCATCTGAAGACTCAGCCTCGGGCCTGTTGGGAAAAACGTAGAAGTAAGACTTCTCACCTATCTGAGCACCACCCCTACCAACCTGTACACTACCTCGATTAGCATGTCCCCCACCCTGGTTTCCCTAGTATCCACCTCTACCCGCCTGATGACCACCATGCCTACCTTATGGATGACATCTGCCTCCCCTACCTACGGAACCAAGCGTAGGAAATCTGTTGCTGGCCTGACTGATCAGTGTGTCTGAGATTAGGGTGATACCTCTTAATGCGACTATCCCCACTACACTCATAGAATATACATTCTAGAGTAGGTCACTGAGATGATGACGCCGAAGGAACATAACTACCAGAATATGAGAATGGCAGACCGACCCTTGATGGGCCCTTAGTAGAAACAGGCATCGCCGATTAAATATGTTGGGCAGGGTAGCCCTACTAACTCTGTCCCCGAGAATAAGAGACAATAAAGTTTCCCACCTTATGGGCCTTCTTCACCCCCATCTTAGCATAACCATCATGTCTCACACCCTCTACCTTCTTCACAAAATCAATTATCTTCTGGAAGGTCTTACTCGAAGATGTCATCTGGAGTGCAGAAACCTGAAGGCCAGTATTCAACCCCATCACAAACAAATAGATCCTCTCCTCCTCAGTAGTCAACAACTGTATTAAATACCTAGACAAAGAATGAGATTGAGCCTCATAGGCCGCAACCAACATATTTCCCTGCTTAAGCCTAGTGAGCACATCCTTCTTTCTATCTCTTAAAGTATGTGGCACCTATTTCTCCATAAATACTAAATGAAACTCAGCAAAGTCAATGGAGGCAAAACTGCAGGTCTACAGTTAATTAATTCCCTCCAATGTAGTTTGGCATCCCCCCCACAATTGGAAAGTAACGAATTCCACACCATACTTCTCTACCACACCCATCTTATGAAGCAACTCATGATAATCAATGATAAATTCATACGCATCCTCCAACTCAGTACTATGAAACACAAGAGGTTTGATCTTCAGAAACTTATAAAACAAGTCATCCTCATCTCTAGACATCACCAAACCCAATACCTTGCATAGGAAGGCACCTGTCTCTAACCCTTCATCCATCCAGGGTATCATGGCTGCAACATGCTGCAACCTTGGATACTGAAAAACCAGAACTACTGGGCTAGCACCTATACTAGCTAACCCACTAAAAATCCCAAAACTTGTTGAATCAACTATTAGAACATCTGAAATTATGCTACATCTCCCTGCACGGGCACAATATCTCCCTGATTTGGTACCTCCCCATGCTCTAATATCACCTTCTCATTCTAAACCATATCCAGAGCATCCTCATATAGGGGAGGATATGGTGATATCTGCCTAGACGAGCTTTCGATAGCCTAGGCTCCACCCCAGGTGGGTGTCGCCCCTCTGCCTCTTCCCCTTCCTCTACCTCTTGTTCCGACTCTACCCCAAACCATGGACCCAACAGTTGGATTGGGTACTGCTGCCACTCTGTTTGTATATGTATTCACCATCTGTAGGACAAGAGTTAAAGGAGTCAAATACCAATTTGGATCACAAGATACCAATTGGAATCAGGTACAAGCACGAAAGAAAATAGAAGAGTGAAATTTCCCAATGTCCTGTAGCCTCTAGAAGAAAAGTACAGACGTCCCCGTACCATTCCGTAAGTCTCTACTAGACTCATTATTACAAAGAGATTGATGAACCTAGGGATCTAATACCATCTTTGTCACGACCCAAATAATCGTGTGTCACACCCACACTAATCCTCAGGTGGGAGAACTATTTACCCCAATTACCAGCCTAGTCATTTTGCCATTAGCCATTTTGAACAATAATAATAGCACCAACTTAATAATAATATAATTCAAAACTAATTAGTTAATTAATGGAAAAATCAAAAACTATCTATTACAATCCCCAAGATCCAAAAGTCACCATACAAGAACATTCTAAAACCATAAAACTGAAGTCTAAATAAATATCTCAAAATTAACTAGTAAAGGAATATCATTATCTGAAAGAGTGGACATGATCATTGAGAAGATCCAATGGTTGTCTAAAGATAGGTGCTTGCCTTTGGATCGATAAGTTGCTAGTCATGAACTAAATCTGAGGTCTTGTCTCAGTCGCTGGAACACTTTCTGCTCTTAACAAAAAGAAGAGTACATGTAGTATCATTACAAGCACTATGTACTAGTAGGTATCATCGGCCGACTTAACTTAGAAAACATAACCTACTTTAAACGTGATCTTTGAATGCTCTAATTCACCAAAGCTTTCGCTTTTCTTGTTTGTTTCTACTATTCTCGATCTAAAAATAGTAAATGAGGTGAAATTAATATAACTTATTCTCCATTTACAAGCACTAGGAACTACAACCCATAGGTTTTAACCTAGTTAAACCTTCAATTTGCGGTTTCTCACCCATTAATCCACCCAATTTCCCCATAACTTACCTTAAAGAGGAAAAAATCTTTGTTAGGAAGTCAAGTCTAGCAACCTAGAACCATTTACAACTGATTTTAAACCTACCCAAGGGTAATTCTCTTCAGTTCATCATTTATAGGGCTTACCCTATAAGTTCTTCCTAACATCATGATTCTAATAATTCTAGAGATGAAAGGAGTTACTCTACGAAAGAATGGTGGAATAATCTTACCTTAATAATGAAAATCACCCAAAATTGGAGAAAATCTTCTCACACATCCATAGGATGAATTTTGGAAGAAAATATCATCAAAATTTGAAATCTAGGTAGTTAATCTGCCCGTCGTCAGCTATAGCGCCTCCCCACCCGCTATAGTGGTTCCACTATAGCGGCCAAGAGGCCTGCTATAGCGGTCCTTCGTTAAAATTATGGACTACGAGAATGGCCCCCCCATAACTACAACAAGCCCATGGCCGCTAAGCGGAGCCTAAATAATAGCTTGGGGGAATTTTATATTTCCCCCTTTTACAATGCAGGCAGGCTTTAGTTTTCAACAACATGGATTTATCCTATCGTGGCAAACACTATAACCAGATTTTTATATGCCCAAATTTTGTTCCGTAAGTTCCTATGGATTACTAAACTCCTTATCTATCACACCAAATCTACAAAATCAACTTGACAGCCACCACAAGACACGAAAGGCCTCCACATCACAAGACACTTATATTTCATCTGAATTCACCCTAGGTTGAGATTTTCATAACTTTCATCCTAAGGGCGACTATACCCAAACTTTTACACCTCAGACAATGCTATAATAATGATATGGATCATTATAAAATTATCTCAATCCAAGTACAAAGGTCATACTCAACTCAAAAATATCGGTTATAACCCCAAATATCATCAATCTCTTCTAACTTACTCAAATCACCCTCATAAGAGAAAGTACAATCATTATCAACAATTATTATATGCGATAAAATCACTATCCCACTTTTAGATGATATCCAGTTATTAAGAATAACATAAAATAATCCAATCAAGTTAAATATTCCTTTTTAACACTTTACAATATACAGGTATCTTAATAGATGCTCGTCATCTCATCTATATAGGACCCTCATCTCTCCGTTACTCCTTATACAAGCAACTAGCACATAAACAACTCGAAAGAGATTCAAATAAGGTCTCAACTTTTCTTAAAGGAAGTCAGAGAAGTAAAATCAAAGTTTCACCCTTCTGTAGAGCCTCCAAATGAGCTCAATTTGAGAACATACATATTTTATATAAGAAAATAAAGCCATAGAAAGACACATTGTATACTTAAATTTTAGATCTAAAAAGTCAATACCAAGCTTACATGGGCAAAATTATAATTTTATTTAAAAATCACGTTGCCTATAATTTAGGGGACTCAAATACAAAATTTTAT
Source organism: Capsicum rhomboideum (assembly GCA_031232105.1). Classification (NCBI taxonomy): domain Eukaryota; kingdom Viridiplantae; phylum Streptophyta; class Magnoliopsida; order Solanales; family Solanaceae; genus Capsicum; species Capsicum rhomboideum. The sequence continues at coordinate 105,208,212 of CP124719.1, read as the reverse complement.
CAAAATGCAGTTAAAAATGAACTTTAAATTATTAAAATACCAGGTCTTAACATTATCCCAGATTTCTTAATTTAAAAACCATGATTTGAAGATGAAATCATAAATTAATCATTTGAGAATGTATTAAATAGTATAAGAATCATACCCAAAGAAGAATCCTTGAAAAGAACCTTTTGAATCTCCCAAAATCAAGTTCCCAATCTCCAAAAATTGAGATATGAAAAATATGACGATTCATAGTGATCTCCGTACTTGCAGAGATCTAGCTGTAGGTGCAGTCAATCTTTTGCAATGGTAGAAGTCACTTAACCATATGGATCCTCGCAGGCGCAGACCCATCCTGTAGGAGTGAGCTCGCACGCGTGAGAAAATCCCACAGTTGCGGCTCTGCCAATGCAGATGAGGCTTTTGTTACGACCCAACTAACTAGATCGTGCGGGCACCTACTCTAATCCATGTAGATAGAAGAACCCTTACCATCAAATGGAAATACAGGCAAAAGTCATTAAGAAATAATTAAATTCTTCATTTATTTCAACAGGTTTACAAAACTTTAAGTATAAAATAAACACTTTTCCCAAAGGACCTAGTCTAAACAGGTACAAGAGCTACTACAAGAAGAATGGAAGCAATACTAATGACCCAACTTCCACCGCAAGAGACAATAATAGAAGTTATAAGATATCTCTACCACATCAAGTATGAAACATCTACTGATCCTGCAACCAGACTATACCCCAAAAAAGGGTATAGCAAGAATAGTATCAGTACAAACAACACGTACTGGTAAGCATCATTGGTCGATCCGAATTAAATCACATAAATATCTAAAAGAAAACGCACTTAAGAATTTATTTAGTCAAAGACCCTCCGTCCCTTAATTCTTTACCTCCCTTGTCTTTTCTTATTCTTACTATCTGTAAGTCAACTCCCACACCAAGTTCAACTCTAATGCACTACATTCCCACCATATCGTCAAGTCAGACCTTAATACTCGTTTAATGCAAACTCCATCATTCCTAATTTTAATGGTTCCTAACCCTTAGCAACCCATCATTTCAGACTATTACGTAATATGTATCCATATTTTGTTACCCTGGTTATGCATTAACACCCGTTTGGTTAGAGATTTCCAAAAAAAGCTATGAGCAATATTATTACAAGACCGCAATACCCCACTTACCTAATCTCAACTGGTAAATCAAAGACTATAACCATACCACAGGCACAACTATGGACACCTTTCAAGTAGCTTATCTCAAATATGAATACTTAGCCTTTTCAAACAAACCATAGAATCCAGTCAAGACAAGTCAATACTGATGGCAACTCAATTTAAGACTCCGACCACCAGCATCAACCAAGTCAACAAACCATGACTCATAAATAATATGCCACACCTTGTCTCAATTACATTAATAAATAAATAATAAAAGAGATATGTTAATCATTTGCAATTTAACCCAGACAACTCAAGGATCCAATCCAACAACAATAATGACAATAATCACTAAGCTCGGTTCACTTAAGAAACTCAAATATAATAAGTCAATAATTAAACCCGGTCCACTTAATAAACCAAATATAAATACATCAACCAATAAACCCAGCCCATTCAAGGAACCAATTATAAGTAAATCAACACATAAACCCAGTCCACTCAAGGAACCATCTCACTCACCAATACCTTGTACACACATACTAAGGATCTTATGGTCGCCCACTAGCCATGGCCTATAGGGGACGAGCTCTTATCCATGTACCAAAATTTCAGACATCTAGTGCCTGCTACCCTTATACAACCAATCACGTGAGGATGTCCAAATACTAGTACATCCCATAATAATCAATATAAGTCCCATGAAGATGTCCAAATATTGGTACATCCCACAAAATATAAAGGTTATCAGAATAATCACAATCACAATGAAAAAATAACAACCACACTTGTAAATTCAACAAGCTATCAATATAACCTCATTTCATGTGATCAACACTTAGGACATCATTTTAACCATTGATTCACTTTGAACATTCATTGTACAAAATATACGAAGGAACAGTTAACACGCACACATAAATCAAGTTGGATTTAAACTATCACCTACAATCTAAATATCATTAAAGGGTTTAGCTAGCACTTGCAATGTCTAAGGTATACTTCCACACCTATGACCTGCACCATAGTACACCCAACCTTCCATCCTAACATTAAACATCTTAACAAGACTGCCATTCCTCTGGTTACCACTATAGATTTTTTGAAATATCCCAACACCAACCATCATATATTCCTCAGAATCCACCAACACCAACCACTATAGATTCCTCAAAATCCACCAACACCAACCACCTCTAATTAGGCATTTATTGGTTCTATACCATTTTTTGGGTGTAACACCATTTAAACAATAAAAAATGATCAATATCAATAATAATACATATTTATTTATGATAACGCTTAAGATACACCTCAAGATGTATGCAGTCTCTAGCAATATAATTTTTGCCCAACTTGGAGTCGGGGTTGATTTCATAGGGAATGAGGGCAATAGGTTTACCTTCAAGCATTGTAAGTGACTAATTGTTTGCACATAGTTCTAAAACTAATATGATAAAGTAAATGGGGGATTAATTCAGAATGATTTTATGTTCAAATTATCAATTTTGACTTTAGGTTGTCAAAATGAATACTAGAAAATGTAATTGATAGGTAAAAACACTTGGGGTTATGCCTTCTTGAGAGTGATTATGAGCATGGGCAAGTGAAAATGCACCAAATTTGATTAACAGTTGTGACTAGGCTTGGTCTTAGGTATTGGAGGTAATCTTTCAATCTAGCACCAAATTTCGTATGAGTTTCTTTCAAACACCCACATGTATACATTACCAAAAAACCAATGACTTCTAATTAGTTAGTCTATTTCTAGCACTAGCTATTAAATGAGAATTTCTCAAGTCTTTCTTAACTAAATATCCCCACTCTTGTCTTCTCTTTCAAGCAAGACAAGAGATCTAAGTATGAATAGAGTTTGCAACCTAAATCCTTAAGTTGAAACATAAAGATTTAGTTAAAATCACAACATTCAACCAAATAACAAGGTAAATAATCACAACCCACACAATAATCAACACTTAATAATGCATAACTCCAAGCTTGGGAAATTAGCTACTCATAACAAGAGAAAAAGGAGATATACCTATATTCTAATTCAAATCTGTCATATAATCCAAATATTTCCTAAGAAATTCCAAATTTCAAGCAATAAATAAGTAATAAGTAACTAAGATTTCAACTAGGGTTCTATTACAAGCTTTAGATTCAAGACATGACAAAAAATAGGGTTCCAAGCTGCCAAAGAGCTATTTATACTACAAGAAAAACTAGGCTAGTTAATAACAAAAATGCCACCATATCCAAATGATCGAACTGCTATACCATCATCAAGCAACTTGGAGATGCACAGATTGACCATCTTATTGCTGAATTGGCTTAAATCTCAAGCTTAATGGGTTGGCTTTTATTACTTTTGTCGATAGGGGTTTGCTCCTCCGATCACTTCGGCGATGCGCCAATTAGCCCTTTCTCATCGTCATTTTGCTTGGGTTGGAACTAAGATGAACTATTATTTTCAGTGATGCAACTTGATATTTAGCGATACGCCAAGCATTTCAGCGATGCGCTGAATTGCTTTGGCGATGCTCCTTTGCATTTTTAGCTCCAATCTTTTATCATCTTGCTTATTTTTGCTCTTTCAACTACTTCTTGGTTTTTCCCTAAAAATCAATCAAAACAATATTAAAACTAACTCAAATTGGTATTTAGGACTTGTTTCTTACCATTTTTAGACCAAATGAGTCATAATTTGCCAACTCATCTCATCAACACCCCTAACTTAAATCTTTACTCATCCTTTAGTAAATCAATGCACACATAGCAGAATCAGCAATACCTATAAACTATACTACATGGAAGCTTAGACATATGCTTTTTTTGTGAAAACACTTTGCCTTTATGGTTTTGAAATCAATGGAACAAGTTTCACCTATCAAACACTCAATTTTGTGAACAGGAAGCCTCCAATATTGACTAAATGTTACCAAACTATGAACTTGATCATAGACTCCAACTAAGATTAAGGAGTGTTCAAGCATTGCACTCAAGTGCCCTCGCACAAAAAAGTCCCTTCCTTAAATAAATGATCAAGAGTAAAACAAGGACTAATGCGAATCACTCACTCTCTCAAAAACAATCATGCACATAAGTACCACACCATAGGCTTGCCTATAAGCTCCACTTCACCACATTCAAGCATGCTACTTTGGAGATTACTAAGGTCTTGCTTCGGCTTGGGGTAAGGTAGGAAAGGTTAATATTATAGTGACTCTAACCCCTCAAAGCATCTAATGTGACCTCAATTACACTTCTTTTACTAAAACTTGTTTCTTATATAATTCCAAGGACCAATTCTCAAAAATTTTCAAGCTATCTTCCTTTTTCTATCCTTTCAAGCAACAAACTACTTTGAATATTTTCAAACTAGAAACACAACATTCTTTTTTCATTTCTTTTCATTCTTTTCCTCTTTTTTTTTTATAGCTACAACGAATACTAGGATAACTAGGAGAGGAATCAAATGGTTCCAACTTTATGAAATTTTAATTACAATAATAACCCAATGACTCGTCCACCCCCAACTTAGGCTTTTGGCCTAAGTGGGTTTATGTCCTCACTTAGATGCTTCAAGAAAGGTTTGGTTCAAGAGGGGGAATTATCGAAAAAGGTTTTGGCTTGCAATACGGTTGTTCAAGAAAAGGATTCCAAAGCTCAAATTAGGGACAACATTGGTCGCTCAACTCACAATGGGATGGCTATTTTGGTCAAATTAGAGGTTCACTCTAGATCAATGGCCTAAGATCATTTATCCAACATTGCACACTCTTTGCTTTAGCTATAGAGCAACCAGACAAGTTCTAGGTGGACTCAATAATCAAGATCAAATCGAATACTCACCCACACATGGAACTCAATCGCACACTCACAGAACCTTTCCTCAATTAATATACCACATTCATAGCACATATCGAAGAAGGTATTCAAGTAGTCAACTGTAACACCCCGTAACTTCCTAACCCTACTTGACGACATTGAATAATGTTTACTTAGGTTTCGAGAGCTACAAGCATGTATTTGGTAATGTTAATGATGAGAAAATTTGAGTTTGGCCTCGTAGATGTGATTAAACCTTCGTAAGAGTTGTTTTGTGATTTTCATGGCACATTTGTGGGGTTAAAAATGAGGCTAAGAGGACCTCTAAACAAAGGATATTAAGGTTAAGAAGTAAGTTAAAGGATAGGACTTGAAGTATCTAACTAAACCGGCGAAGAAAAGTCAAAAAATGAATTTTTTCAAAAAATAAGGTAGGGAGCGATGGGGAGCGTACCACGCCGCTTTGGGAAAAATTTTTGTTCCCAGAGTCAGTAAGTTGGCATGCCCAAGGGCGTGCCATGCTGGTTTTTCCATTTTTTGAAAGTTGGAAATTTTCTAAGTCCCAAGGGTACCCGGGGTCGTACCAAGCTGAGTTTTGCCACGTTTATTCTACAACCATGAGTATATACATGAAATGAGTCAATTATCATATTGGTATGATAAAATTACTCGAGAACGAATTTGGCGTTAAAATGATGATTTTACCTTTTTGGTCAAAATAGGCCATATGTGGCTAGAATCACTTATTTTTGCGATTGAGGCTACGGGTATGAATAGCGTGAGTGGTAATATTGTTGTAAAATGTATGAGATGATTTACCCATGATAAATTATTGATTTTATTGGGTTAAGTGAATTGGGCCCAAAAAGGACCCAAAAAGGAAAAGAACACATGGCCCAAAATGGGTCAAATGACCCATTCTTTCAAAGACCTTCTAGAAATAACAATCAATGTTAAAGAAGTGGCTAAGGATGGAATTGAGGGCCTATATAAAGGGCATAAAAATCTGATTTTTATTGACTACAAAGTCTGATGCCTTTAGACAAATATCCAAGACATTTTCTCCAAACCCTAAAGACTCAAAGACAACTTTTGGAGCAAAATCATCATTTCTCAAGCCTTGGTAAGTATTTATTCTCATGGATTAATATATTATATGCATGAAAGAGTATGTGGATCATGTTGGTTGTGCTTGGAAATGTTGGACATGGTACTTGGTGTTTTTGTATGAGATTTGTGATCCATGAGATTCAAGCTTGAATTATGACTTGTGCCTTTGATGAAAGATCATGGTATGGATAAAATATGAACATGTATGGTGTTATTTTGTTATTAACTTGTTATTTTTTTATAAGTGAAAATTGCGGGATTTTGGCCGATATGTGCTATGAAGTGTATTAAGGTGAATTGATGGAATATTTGTGATGTGGTGTGGATAAGAAAGTGTAGAGGGGAAGTGTTGTGGTGAAATGTATTGATTATCATGTATTGGCCAATATTGGGGGATTTTTGTAATAATGATTTTATCAATGGTTTTGTCAAGGGGAAATGGCATGTTTAAATACAAACATGTACCTCATTGATGTTATATGCATTTGTAAAGTAGTTGGTGGTTAATGTAAATCCCGTTATATATCGGTGTTGTAGAGTGACACATAAAGAAGGAGCGGGACATTGTATGCACATCTAAGGTTGGATATTCGTAGTGAGAATACAAGGTATATAAGGTTACTCTGTCCGTATCTTTCTGCGGTAAATAGTATTCATGTTGACATTTCACTAGTCCTATCCCGAAATGTGCTAAGGTATCCCATATCCGGTTATCAATGGTCATTGTCATATATTTCCTACTCATTGATAAATTGTGAACCACATGTCTCATATTTATGGTTAATGTTCCAAAAATCTCAATAAGGTTATGTTCCAATATTTCCAATAGTGATTATACTTATATCTCTTGTTCATGGATTATTGTCCAAAGATTCCAATGGTGTTAAGATTCTAATAATGTTATGTTGCCAAGTTATTAGCATGTCTCTCACTCGTTGGTTAATGATCCAAAGCTTCAAGTAAAGTTGTGACTATCCTTATATCAATCTCAAAGTAAAAAACAAAGTAACGCATATGTGGTCAATGATCAAGTATAGGGTGGCAGCTTTAGGGGCAAAATGCCTAGCTCAAGCCGATTCCGAAATTGTTGGATCAGGGGGCAGTCCTAGAGGCATAAGCCTAGCTCGGACCGATCCTGACAGGGGACAACTCTAGGGGTAAAAAAACCTAGCTCAAGCCGAACCTGAAATGTTGTATGGGTGGCATCTCTAGAGGTACTAACCTAGCTCGATCCGATCCCGATATATATATTGATTCATAGGGTGGCAGCTCTAGGGGCATAAGCCTAGCTCGAGACGATCCAAACATAACGCTTTGTTATGTTAAAACCCACTGTTCAGTCGGGGCCCAGGTATCACAGGTCAAAGGCAAAGATGAATAATCATTGAATCTTAAGATACAAAGAAAGTACCGAAAGCAACATACATGGTTTCCAAAGTACAGAATAGTGACTCATCTACATTATGACTTATCTATATTGGTTATGAATTTGAACTTGAGTTCAATGACATATTTGCATATCATGCAAGTTTCATATGGCCTCACATACTCAGTACATTCTTCGTACTGACCCCTCTTGGGGGATTTACCTTACTTGCTGCAGGCGCAGGTACTAGTAGGCTTCCACAGTAGGTTGCCAGTTGTTCCAGATCTTTGGTGAGATCCAGTTAGTTCGGGGCTTCTCCGAGTCACTGTTGTACATATGTTTTGATGTTGTACGTGTTGTATAAAAAGCGGGGACTTATCCCGACTTTTAGTTCATTTTGGTCAATGCATTTGCTAGAAGCTTTTGTAGACAATTGTGGGTGTATAAATGTAAATGGTAGATGTCGTTCTTGACTTGGTAGCCTCAACGTCCAAGTTTCGCATATATATATATATATATATATATATATATATCATGTTCCATGAATTCCATTGTTGGTATTTAAAGCTATTGTGTGATTGTGGGTTTCTTATGGCATGTACATGATTGAATAGAGGAAAAGCTTGGTTCTCTCAAGCCTTGTCGGCTACGAGTGCCAATCCGTCCCGATGGGATTCGGGGGGTGAAAAAAGTGGTATCAGAGCAGTCGTTCTAAGGTTGTCTACAAAACCGTGTCTGAGTAGAGTCTTACTTATCAATGTGTTGTGCACCACATTTATAAGTAGGAGGCTACGGGACATTTAGGATGTTGTTTCTTTTCTTCATTCTAGATCATGCAATAGAGCCAAAGTTATAAGTGAAATGATATCTGATTATTGAAATTTATTTTTCTTGTTATAGTAACAATGCCAATGACAAGAAGAGGTCGAGGTAAAAGTAAGAGGATAGATAGAATTGCTGGAGAAGGAACCAGTATACTACCACCTGATCAAGTTAATCAAGGCGATACTGAAAATGAATTTGTGTCGTAGACTTCCTCCACCCCCTCTGTTCTAGAAGAGTCGAGTAGGAGAAGCGTACCTGTAGAACCACCAGTCAATACTATGGACCAGGATCTTAGAAACGCAGTTCATATGTTGACACAGTTAGTGGCAGCCCAGAGTCAAGGACGAGCTGGTCTGATGACACATGATGATGATGCGGCTAGAGTGGCGAGTCGCAGAACACAAGATTTCCTAAAATTGGACCCTTCCTATATTCACAGGGTCAGATCCGAAAGCGGATCCACAGGACTTTGTGGATCAGATTCAGAGGGCTTTGGAAGTTATGCACGTGATGGGGGTAGAGACAGTTGAACTTGATGCTTATAGATTGAAAGGAGAGGCGATATTGTGGTACGAAGATTGGAAGAAATCCCATGATGTTGGTGCAAATCCACCAAATTGGGAAGAATTTAAAACAGTTTTCCTTGATCATTACTTGCCCTATGAGATCCGTGAGGCACGTGCGGATTAGTTTCTAAATCTACGTCAAGGAAATCTGAGTGTTAGGGAATATAGCTTGCAATTTAATTCCTTGGCACGATATGCTCCAAGTTTGGTAGCTACAATGACAGACAGAATTCATCGATACGTAGATAGATTGGAGCCGTATCTAGTAAGGGATTGCACCATTGCTGCCTTGAATAAGGACATGGACATAGCGAGAATTCAGGCCTTCACCCAGAAAATGGAAGATCAAAGGCAGAGACGAAGGGTACATGAATTTGACAGGGGACAGTCCAAAAGGGCTAGACCTATGGGACCACCTATGATGTCCCAAGGAGGATCTAGGCCCCGCATGTTTCCTAGACCACCTAGACCGTCGTTCTCCGATTCCACATGGGGTGCTCACTCACAGTTCCGAGGGTCTAGGGGTGGTCCATCTGGGCAGAGTAGCGGAGTTCACGGATCACAGGCAGCAGGTTTTCCCCATCAGCAGTGTCAGCACTGCGGGCGTATTCATGCAGGTACATGCAGAGTGGGGACAAATGCTTGTTTCTGGTGCGGCATGACAGGACACATGATGAGGGAGTATCCCCAGAGGAGTATGGGTGGTGTAGCACTACCGACAGGATCGGCCGTTGCATCATCAGCATCGGTCCCTTCTTTGGGCAGAGGTGTTCAGTCTGTTGGCAGGGGTAGAGGTGCCAGTACTAGTGGGGTCCAGAATCGCACGTATGCTTTAGTGGACCGATAGAATTCAGAGGCTTCCCCTGATGTTATCACAGGTACATTATCCATATTCTCATATAATGTCTATGCATTGATTGACCCTGGTTCTACATTTTCCTATGTTACTACATTAGTTGCTGCAAAATTTGCAAAGGCACCAGAATTATTAATTAAATCAATTGAAGTGTCTACACCGGTCAGTGAATATATTGTTGCAAAGAGAGTATCGTAATTGTGTGGTAACGGTGTGTGGTCATGATACATTGGCCAACCTCATTGAATTAGACATGGTGGATTTTGATGTGATCATGGGAATGGATTGGTTGGCCTCTTGTTATGCCACGGTAGATTGCCGGGCCAAGAAGGTGCAATTTTGTTTTTCAAAAGAAAGTGTTCTTGAATGGCAGGGTAATGTAGGGGCACCACGAGGGAGATTTATTTCCTATTTGAAAGACAGAAAAATGATTGCTAAAGGTTACACATGTCATTTAGTACGAGTGAAAGATAATGATGTGGAACCACTAACTCCGCAGTCGGTTCCAGTGGTCAATGAATTTCTGGATGTATTTCCAGAAGATCTTTCAGGCTTACCCCCAGAACGGGAAGTAGAATTTGGCATTGATGTGATTTCAAGCACTCAACCTATTTCTATTCCCCCATATAGAATGGCTCCCGCAGAATTGCGTGAATTGAAGGAGCAATTGAAAGATTTACTAGACAAGGGCTTCATTAGGCCTAGTATGTCCCCGTGGGGTGCACCGGTATTATTTGTCCAGAAGAAAGATGGCACATTGAGAATGTGCATCGACTATCGTCAATTGAATAAGGTAACAATCAAGAACAAATATCCCCTCCCTCGAATTGATGATTTGTTTGATCAGTTACAAGGTGCCAAGTGTTTTTCAAAGATTGACTTGAGGTCGGGTTACCATCAAGTCAGAGTTAGAGAAGAAGATGTATCCAAGACAGCTTTCCGAATACGGTATGGCCATTATGAATTTTTAGTTTGTCATTTGGACTAACAAATGCACCAGCGGTGTTCATGGATTTGATGAATAGGGTGTTTAAGCCATTTCTGGACGTGTTCATCACGGTATTTATAGATGACATCCTGGTTTATTCAAGGTCACCGGAGGACCATGCTAATCACTTGCGGAAAGTATTACAGATTCTCTGTGAGCAGAAATTGTATGCCAAATTCTCTAAGTGTGAGTTTTGGTTGAAATCAGTTGCATTCTTGGGCCACATTGTGTCAGATGAAGGTATACAGGTTGATACACAGAAGATTGAAGCAGTGAAAAATTGGCCAAGACCTACAACACCCACAGAAATTCATAGTTTTTTTGGACTGGCAGGTTATTACAGAAGATTTGTGGAAGGTTTTTCCTCTATTGCAGCACCGTTAACAAAGCTTACACATAAGGCAGTAAAATTTCAGTGGAATGATGCGTGCGAGAAAAGTTTCCAAAGGTTGAAAGATAAATTAACCTCCACACCAGTTTTAGTGCTTCCCGAAGGTACCGAAGGTTATGTAGTGTATTGTGATGCTTCCGGGGTTGGCCTCGGATGTGTATTGATGCAACACGGTAATGTCATAGCATATGCCTCACGACAGTTGCGGCCACATGAGAAAAATTATCCCACACATGATCTTGAATTAGCAGCGGTGGTCTTTGCTTTAAAGATATGGCGTCATTATTTATATGGGGTTCATGTTGATATCTATACGGATCACAAAAGTTTGCAATATCTCTTTAAGCAGAAGGAACTCAATTTGAGGCAACGAAGGTGGTTAGAGGTTTTAAAAGACTATGATATTGATATTCTTTATCACCCAGGCAAAACAAATGTAGTAGCCGATGCATTGAGCCGCAAGGCTGTAGAAAGCACTAGTGGCCAGGTGAATGAGAAGTAGGAGATACGCAAAGATATACATCAATTAGCCAGCTTGGGAGTTCGCCTTATTGAATCCTCAGATGATGGATTTATTGTGCAACATGCAGCGGAATCCTCCTTAATAGCTGAAGTGAAAGAGAAACAGTTTGCGGATTCTATGCTATTGCAGCTAAAGGAAAATGTACAGCAGAATTTTACAAAGGCATTTGATCTTACACAGGAAGGGGTACTTCAATGTCAAGGGAGATTATGTGTACCGGATGTAGATGAGCTGAGAACACGAATTATGACAGAGGCGCATCATTCATGCTATTCTATTCATCCGGGTGCTACTAAAATGTACCATGACTTGAAAGAAGTGTATTGGTGGGGAAATATGAAAAAGAACATTGCAGAGTTTGTCGCTCAATGCCCGAATTATCAACAAGTGAAAGTAGAGCATCAGAAACCGGGAGGTTACATGCAATGTATCAATCTTCCAGTCTGGAAATGGGATATGATTAACATGGATTTTATTACAGGTTTGCCTCGTACATTATGAAAATTTGATTCTATATGGGTTATAGTGGACAGGCTTACCAAATCAGCGCATTTTATACCAGTCAAGATGACCTATACAGCTGACGATTATGCGAAGTTGTATGTGAATGAGATAGTACGATTGCATGGTATTCCACTTTCCATTATATCAGACAGAGGAGCACAGTTAACAGCACACTTTTGGAGATCTTTTCAGCAGAGTTTGGGTACACGGGTGAATTTGAGTATGACTTTCCATCCTCAGACTGATGGACAAGCAGAACGTACTATTCAGACACTTGAAGATATGCTACGAGCTTGTACGTTAGATTTTCAAGGCATTTGGGATGACCATTTGCCTCTTATTGAATTTGCTTACAACAATAGCTATCATTCAAGTATTAAAATGGCACCTTATGAAGCCTTGTACGGAAGGAAATGTAGATCACCAATTGGATGGTTTGAAGCAGGTGAAACTGCTTTACTTGGGCCAAATATTGTTCACCAAGCCATGGAGAAAGTTAAAGTGATCCAACAGCGGTTACAAACGGCTCAAAGTCGACACAAGTCATATGTCGATGTTAGAAGAAGAGGGCTTGAATTCTCCATAGGTGATTGGGTATTTTTAAAGGTGTCTCCGATGAAAGGGGTAATGCGGTTCGGAAAGAAAGGGAAATTAAGTCCACGTTACATAGGCCTATATGAAATCATTAGAAGATTTGGGCAAGTTGCTTATGAATTAGCACTACCTCAGGAACTTTCCTCAGTCCATCCGGTATTTCATGTTTCGATGCTTCGAAAATGCATAGGAGATCCATCTCGTATTGTTCCAATTGAAGATGTTCAAGTGACAGAGGATCTTACTTATGACGATGTACCCATTGTTATCCTAGATCGACAAGTAAAGAGATTGAGGAATAAAGACATAGCTTCCGTAAAAGTCCTTTGGAGAAATCAACAAGTAGAGGAGATCACATGGGAAGTGGAAGAAATGATGGAGTCCAAGTATCCTCATATATTTCAAATGGACAAAGAGGTTCAAAGTGCCGAAGTGGAGAAATAACAAGTAAGTCTCCATGAGCCTTAAGTGTTTATGTATATGTATGCTAATGTAGAAATGCTTTTGTTGTAATTGAAACGATACTATTAACATTCGAGGACGAATGTTTCTAAGAGGGGAAGAATGTAACACCCCGTACCTTCCTAACCCTACTTGACGACATTGAATAATGTTTACTTAGGTGTCGAGAGCTACAAGCATGTATTTGGTAATGTTAATGATGAGAAAATTGAGTTTGGCCTCGTAGATGTGATTAAACCTTTGTAAGAGTTGTTTTGTGATTTTCGTGGCACATTTGTGGGGTTAAAAATGAGGCTAAGAGGACCTCTAAACAAAGGATATTAAGGTTAAGAAGTAATTTAAAGGATAGGACTTGAAGTATCTAACTAAACCGGCGAAGAAGAGTCGAAAAACAAATTTTTTCAAAAAGTAAGGTAGGGGCGCGATGGGGAGCATGCCACGCCGCTTTGGGACAAATTTTTGTGCCCAGAGGCAGTAAGTTGTGGTTTTTCCATTTTTTGAAAGTTGGAAATTTTCTAAGTCCCAAGGGTACCCGGGGTCGTACCAAGCCGAGTTTTGCCACGTTTCTTATACAACCATGAGTATATACATAAAATGAGTCAAGTATCATATTGGTATGATAAAATTACTCGAGAACGAATTTGGCGTCAAAATGACGATTTTACCCTTTTGGTCAAAATAGGCCATACGTGGCTAGAATTACTTGTTTTTGGGATTGAGGCTACGGGTATGAATAGCGTGAGTGGGAATATTGTTGCAAAATGTATGAGATGCTTTACCCACGATAAATTATTGATTTTATTGGGTTAAGTGAATTGGGCCCAAAAAGGACCCAAAAAGGAAAAGAACACATGGCCCAAAATGGGTCAAATGACCCATTCTTTCAAAGACCTTCTAGAAATAACAATCAATGTTAAAGAAGTGGCTAAGGATGGAATTGAGGGCCTATATAAAGGGCATAAAAATCTGATTTTTATTGATTACAAAGTCTCATGCCTTTAGACAAATATCCAAGACATTTTCTCCAAACCCTAAAGACTCAAAGACAACTTTTGGAGCAAAATCATCATTTCTCAAGCCTTGGTAAGTATTTATTCTCATGGATTAATATATTATATGCATGAAAGAGTATGTGGATCATGTTGGTTGTGCTTGGAAATGTTGGACATGGTACTTGGTGTTTTTGTATGAGATTTGTGATCCATGAGATTCAAGCTTGAATTATGACTTGTGCCTTTGATGAAAGATCATGGTATGGATAAAATATGAACATGTATGGCGGTATTTTGTTATTAACTTGTTATTTTTCTATAAGTGAAAATTGTGGGATTTTGGCCGATATGTGCTTTGAAGTGTATTAAGGTGAATTGATGGAATATTTGTGATGTGGTGTGGATAAGAAAGTGTAGAGGGGAAGTGTTGTGGTGAAATGTATTGATTATCATGTATTGGCCAATATTGGGGGATTTTTGGAATAATGATTTTATCAATGGTTTTGTCAAGGGGAAATGGCATGTTTAAATACAAACATGTACCTCATTGATGTTATATGCATTTGTAAAGTAGTTGGTGGTTAATGTAAATCCCGTTATATATCGGTGTTGTAGAGTGACACATAAAGAAGGAGCGGGACATTGTATGCACATCTAAGGTTGGATATTCGTATTGAGAATACAAGGTATATAAGGTTACTCTGTCCGTATCTTTCTGCGGCAAATAGTATTCATGTTGACATTTCACTAGTCCTATCCCGAAATGTGCTAAGGTATCCCATATCTGGTTATCAATGGTCATTGTCATATATTTTCTACTTATTGATCAATTGTGAACCACATGTCTCATATTCATGGTTAATGTTCCAAAAAGCTCAATAAGGTTATTTTCCAATATTTCCAATAGTGATTATACTTATGTCTCTTGTTCATGGATTATTGTCCAAAGATTCCAATGGTGTTATGATTCTAATAATGTTATGTTGCCAAGTTATTCGCATGTCTCTCACTCATTGGTTAATGATCCAAAGCTTCAAGTAAAGTTGTGACTATCTTTATATCAATCTCAAAGTAATAAACAAAGTAACACATATGTGGTCAATGATCAAGTATAGGGTGGCAGCTTTGGGGGCAAAATGCCTAGCTCAAGCCGATCCCGAAATTGTTGGATCAGGGGGCAGTCCTAGAGGCATAAGCCTAGCTCGGACAGATCTTGACAGGGGGCAGCTCTAGGGGTAAAAAAATCTAGCTCGAGCCGAACCTGAAATATTGTATGGGTGGCAGCTCTAGAGGTACTAACCTAGCTCGATCCGATCCCAATATATATATTGATTCATAGGGTGGCAGCTCTAGAGGCATAAGCCTAGCTCGAGCCGATCCCAACATAACGCTATGTTATGTTAAAACCCACTGTTCAGTCAGGGCCCGGGTATCACAGGTCAAAGGCAAAGATGAATAATCATTGAATCTTAAGATACAAAGAAAGTACCGAAAGCAACATACATGGTTTCCAAAGTACAGAGTAGTGACTCATCTACATTATGACTTATCTATATTGGTTATGCATTTGAACTTGAGTTCAATGACATATTTGCATATCATACAAGTTTCATATGGCCTCACATACTCAGTATATTCTTCGTACTGACCCCTCTTGGGGGATTTACCTTACTTGCTGCAGGCGCAGGTACTAGTAGGCTTCCACAGTAGGTTGCCAGTTGTTCCAGATCTTTGGTGAGATCCAGTTAGTTCGGGGCTTCTCCGAGTCACTGTTGTACATATGTTTTGATGTTGTACGTGTTGTATAAAAAATGGGGACTTGTCCCTACTTTTAGTTCATTTTGGTCAATGCATTTGCTAGAGGCTTTTGTAGACAGTTGTGGGTGTATAAATGTAAATGGTACATGTCGTTCTTGACTTGGTCGCCTCAACGTCCAAGTTTCGCATATGTGTATATATATATATATATATATATATATCATGTTCCATGAATTCCATTGTTGGTATTTAAAGCTATTGTGTAATTGTGGGTTTCTTATGGCATGTACATGATTGAATAGTGGCAAAGCTTGGTTCTCTCGGGCCTTGTCGGCTACGAGTGCCAATCCGTCCCGATGGGATTCGGGGCGTGACATCAACACAAGATGCAGGTGTGCATGACTAATGATTGCTTAACTAGTTCAATCAAACCAAAGGAAAAATTTGAAAAAGGGGAAAATTTTGAAAAATGGAACCATTCACAATGATTTATCATTTAAAAGAGTTGCACATTTGAAAAATCTCCCCAAGAGTGCCATTTGAGTCAAAGTATTCTATTGCTAGTATACTTTCCTCTTAAGTGCGTATGCCAAAACAAGTGTTTATTTGCAACTAACTATGAACTACAAAGCTAAAAATAACAAATGAAAAATCACAAACCACATACTCAAATAAAATCAAACACCAAATTAAAAATATTACAGCCTAAAATAGAAATATCTAAAATAATATCCGAATCAGAGCCACAACCACACACTGAAATAAATAGAATATCCAAAATAGATCGGAACCAAATATCCAAAAACCAACTAAAATATTATAGATCCAATAAAATAAATACCCCACCCCTAACTCAAAAGTATGCATTGTCCTTAATGCAATAGGACTAAAATAAATAAAGGAGAATGAGAGTAAGGGTCCCCCTAAGCATGGCTAAGCCTACAGCAGTGACTGGATCACAGAAGTGGCCTTTATCTGGGCATCAGTTCTTAGCTCATCTCCAGAAGTGGTCTGTAGGGGTGGATCTAGTAGGACAACTGTTGTCTTTACTGCCTCAGCTATACTGGAAATCTAATTAGCAGGTGTGGACCCACTAGTCTCAATTTGAGTAGTCTCTCTCATAGACTGCTCTAAGGTAGCCTCCAAAATAGATCTATCTGTATCCTGTAAGTATGCCTCTGCATCCACCTGTATATCAACCTGTCCCTACGCCTTAAAGTAGCCCTCAATCTCCTCATCAGAAGGCTGATCATCCTCTTCTTCCTTCTCAGCTACTGGGACATCCTTATGAATAGGTGATAAAGATGGTGTCTCAAATGAAGCTCTCCATAAATGTGTCAAGTCAGGGAACCAAAGCTCATCCATATGATTTCGTAAGGAAGCTAGCTCATCTTGCATCTTTTGCAACACATCATCTGGAACTACAGGCTGTGGAGCACTCAATTCTTCCAACTTGGTTCCATAAATATGCAGGGTCTCTTGAATGCCCAATAACTCATCATGAACAAGTACCATTGCAACTTTCACCGTATCAGCAATCATCTGATGCATCTGGGCCTTTAATCTAGACGATTTCATGTCACCCGAATAAGCTAACTGGCCCATCCGAATGATGTTAACCTGATTCATTGTTACTCTCGATATGATAGGATTAGTGGATGGGTGAGGGTGCTAGAAGTAGTAAGTCAGAGAGGTTGAATAGGTGGACTTGTGGATAAAGCTGAAGGAGAAGAGGCTGTAGATGAACTAGGAGGGGTAGGACCTGTAGTAGCGGGAGTGGGCTGGTTGGCACCACTATCAAGGGAATCACTATCAATTGTCAGGGAATCATGCACCCGTACTTTCTTCTTCTTCACTTCTTTCACAAGCTCAAGCCTAGTAATATCAATAGTAGAGATAGGGGTATACCTAAAGTCCTTCTTCTTATCAAACGAGACTTTAGCACGGAGACATAGCTCAATGATCAAGTATTAGAAAGCAAGAGAGGTTTTATTTTGCTATGCTCGACAAGCAATGTCTGAGGCAATGATAATAGCAAGATTGAACCTCTTCTTTGCAATAATTATGCCCATAAGCACTTCTCGAGGGTGCACAAGGATTGTCTGGTTCTTTGAAGGCAATAGGTTGCTGGACACAAAGATCAACCAATATCGAGCCTCTAAATGTATATATCTTTTCTCAATTTGGACCTTTGGTGCAAGCCACAAAGGTGAACTATCACTCAACAAAGGGGCTAACCAACCCTGTACCTCCTCAACCGGCTTCATAACTGTAGTGGAAAAATAATGAACATTCAGATTCTGACATCCCAATACCATATTTATTATGCTCTTATCACATCGAATACTTATACCACGAACTTTAACAAGATCTCTAGTTTCTTGTGGCCCCTTTTTTTCCTAGCCGACAATAGCTTCCCATATGCCCCATAAAACTCTCATACTTAATTTTTAACATAAGGCTTCAAGGGTTCGATAAATACCTAAAAGTCATTGTACCTTATTACGGATAGCAACCTAGGATTCTTTCCTTCTATTTCATTCAGACTTAGCCTTTACTCCTCAATAATAGTGTGCTGATTGGGTACCTTAAGATGATTGAGGACCCAACGACCCCCGCAAGGATGAGGTGGAGGTTTTGCTACAGTAGTGGGTGGCTGTTCTACCCTTTTCTTCTTTGGTGGTGCTACCTAACGACTCATGAATGGGTGTGGTGTTTCCCTCCTCCGAGGAATCAATGTTGTACCTCTCAGAGTTTGAACTACATTCAAAACTTTGCTCCTCAGTCATTGAAGCTTTGCTTGCATGTCTTCTACCTCTTTTTTGTAGACCATGCCTTCTGGTTGAGATTTTTCATTAAACTTCACACCCTTTACAACCCTTGAGGTGGGAGTAGGTGAACCGATTCTCTTTTTAACCACACACTTGTTTTTGGTCATATCTGCACATAAAAGGTGTAATGGGTTAGCAAAACAAAACACAAAATTTCCCAGAATAGCATCACCGAACAAATCGATGTATCACCAAATAGTTCAGCGATGTAGCTTTGCTATCACTAATTGGAATAAAAAGAGAGAGAGAGATCGTCAAAGGAAAGAAAAATATCAGCGATACACTAAAGGGTTTGGTGATACTCCCCGAGCATGGATGAACCGCTAAGGCATCGCCAAATTTCACCTTGGATAGCTAATTCCACTGTGACTTTCAGAGATATACCTTTCAGCGATATATGGAGTGCTTCGGCGATACGCCATGAAGTTTGGCATATCGTCGAAGCCCTCAACCCATCATCAATTGTCATCTTTTTCAAGCGACTGGTTTGATTTTTAGTCCATCTCAATGGTGATTTCAATCTCAAATGACCATGGGTACTAAGATTTTCCTAGGTTTCAATAATTAAATAATGATATGACGATTTTACCCATAAGAACAAAGTCACCCAATCTATCATCGGGCAAAGTCATTCAATTTCAAAATCAACCAACCAAAATTCAACAAATGTTAACCCACATTTCAATGACAATCTAGCCACATAGCAAGCATGAACAACAACAAACAAAATAAGTATTAAACCCTCAAATACAACATTTGAACTTCGATTTAACACAATCCATCAACTAAGAACATGAATTTAACACAAACTCCTACTTCAAGGACTACTCATGAACAATTGTAAACACCATGAACAACAACTAAGCATGAGAAATAACAATAATTATGAGATGTAAACCAAAATCGAAAGCTAACCTTTAAAATTTTAAGAGAAGATTCGACTATGAAATTAAAGAAGATAGTAGTGGTGCACAACTCTAGTGATTGCTACGACAACAGTAGTGGTGGTGTGTTTGTGTAGTTTTGGTGCCTTGAGAGATATCAATAATTGTGTGGATGTGTGTATGAAATGGATACAGTGATAGATTAGAGGGAAATGGGTAATGGGAAAAGTTTTGAATAATACTAAGAGTCAAAAGAAAATGAAAAGTCATAGGTCAAAGAAATTCAAACCATTAACAATTTTAACACGCGACCCCTTTCAGAGACATAAGTCCATCATTGAAACCATCAACGATACATTAATTTGCTAATCCGTTGCCAATTATAATAGTTTTCAACACTTGGGACTTTTTTAACGGCAAACCAATTCAGCGATATTCCTCCCATCTCCAATATGTTCGGCGATATACTGAATGGTAAGTGATTATCACCAATTCAAACAGTTCAATAGCCTTGGGAGGTCCTCTTAGTCAAAGTACTTCGATGATTCACTGATGGGTTCGACGCATCACCAAAGCTTCTTCCCTGGATATTTGTGCATGTTCTCCCAAATGTTTCTTCTCCGACTTGTGTTATGACATGTTTCCCACAAACTTTATCATATACCTGTACCCATCAATATATGTTATTCAAAACAACAAAAATAACCTTGGGTTGCCACCCAAGAAGCACCTTAGTTATCATCGCGACACAATGTTGTTCATCATCAATCACACATCATCGAGGTAAAGCACCTCCAAAAAATCTGCTTCTGGTGACATCCCATGATAATGTTTAACTCATTGTCCATTCACCAAAAAATAGGATCCCGTGTCATTCTCCAATTCTATAGCTCCACTAGGGAATCTTTGAACCACCTTGAAGGAGCCCGACCATCTAGTTTTGAGCTTACTCGAAAGCAACTTTTACCTTGAGTTGAACACTAAGACATCATCACCACTCTTGAATTCCCTTTTTAGGATCTTGGGATCATGCCATCTCTTTATACACTCCTTGTAGAGAGCGAAATTCTCATAAACTCTCAAGCAGAATTCATTGATCTCTTGAAATAGCTCCACCCTTAATTTGGAAGCATCCTCCTAATTCATATTCAATTTGTGCAAGGCCCACAATGCCTTGTTCTCTAACTCAATGGGGTAGTGATATGCCTTTCCAAACACCAATTGATATGGTGATATGACAATGGGTGTTTTGAACACGGTTCAATAGGCCCACAAAGCATCATTAAGTTTTCAAGCCTAATCCGTTATACTAGCATTCAAGATTTTTGCCAAAATACTTTTTATCTCCCGATTGGACACTTATTTTAACCTATTGTCTTGAGGATGGTATGGAGAATCCACCTTATGCTTCACTCCATATTTGGCAAGTAAAGAACCGAACGATCGATTACAAAAATGAGAACCCCCGTCACCTATGATAGCATGGGGTGTCCCAAAACCGAGTGAAAATATATCTCTTTAAGAATTGAGTGACACTCTTAGATTTATTATTTTGCAATGCAACGGCCTCGACTATTTGGAAACATAATCAATTGCTACCAAGATATAGCAGCTCCCATACGAGCTTATGAACGGTCCCATGAAGTACAAACCCCATACATCAAATAACTCCACATCCACCACTCGGTTGCTAAGGAATTTTGTGCCTTCTTGAGATTCCACCTTCCCTTTGACATTGCTCATACGCTCGCACTAACTCATGGGCATTACGATACAAAGTTGGCCAATAAAATCCACTTTGGAGGACTTTTACAGCTATACGCACACCACCATACCAACCAGTGATGAATGACATGCCTCAAGAATAGGCCTAATTTATTCCTCCATAACACAATGACGTATTACTCCGTCCCAATAGTACCTTTTTACATCGTGGAGAAAACATTTCCTTTGGTAATAGTTCAAGTCATCAGGGAGAAACCCACTCACCACATAATTTGCAAAATTAGCATACCATGGTAGCATACTCCCCTTTAGAGCCATGACAAGCTCATCGAGAAACTTGTCATTGATCTTAATTTCATCCTACTTTTCCTTGTTCGACTTAAGGTAGTATATGTGGTTCACTACTTAGTTTTCACATCCTTTTTGATTCTTAACTTCAAAATCAAACCCTTGAAGTTGCAAGATCTACCTAATAAACCAAGGATTGACTTCCTTTTTAGCCATAAAATACCTAAGGGTTGCATGGTCGGTGTGCACAATGACTTTCGTTCCCAACAAATAGGCACAAAACTTCTCAAAAGCATAGACTAAGATAAGCAATTCTTGCTCCGTAATCGTATAATTTTGTTGTGCATCATTCAAGGACTTTATAGCATAATAAATAGGATGAAAATGCTTGTCCTTCCTTTGTCCTAATGCGGCACCCAATGCTATGCCATTTGCATCACACATCAATTCAAAGGGTTGCGACCGATTTGGGGCCACAATGATAGGAGCCGACACAAGTTTTTCCTTGAGGAAATTAAATTACCTCATACAATATCCATCAAATTTGAATTTCACTTCCTTTTCAAGAAGCTTACACATCAGATGTGCTATTTTGGAGAAGTCTTTGACAAATCATCGATAGAAACTAGTGTGCCCAAGAAAGATTCGAACACCTTTCATGGAGATAGGAGGAGGTAACTTGGCAATAACTTTAACTTTCACTTGGTCAACTTGAATACCTTGACCCAAAATTTTACGCCCAATTACAATTCCTCTTTTTACCATAAAATGACACATTTCCCAATTCAACACAAGATCAGTTTCCATACACCTTTCAAGTATCTTGCCCAAGTTGTCAAGACATGATTCAAAAGTGTACCCACAAAGGAAAAATCATCCATGAAGACCTCCATAGTATCCTCCACCATATACGAGAAGATCGATAGCATGCTCTTTTGAAATGTGGTGGGTGCATTGCATAACCCAAAGGGCATGCGCTTGAAGGCAAAAGTACCCTATGGACATGTGAATGTAGTCTTCTATTGGTACTTAGGTGCAATGTAAATTTAGTTATAACTGGAGTACCCATCTAAAATGCAATACCAACCTCTCCCCACCAATCGATCAAGTATTTGATCCATAAATGGCATGGGGAAGTGGTCTTTTTCCATCCAAGAGTTCAACTTTTGATAATCCAGCATACTCTCCACCCATTACCTGTCTCATAGGAATACGTTCATTGTTTTTATTAGAAACCACCATGTTTCATTCTTTATTTGGGACACATTGAATCGGGCTTACCCATATACTAGCCGAGATTGGATACACGACGCCCGTATCTAACTATTTGATTATCTCTTTTTTAACAACTTTTTGTATTAGAGGATTTAACCTCCATTGATGTTCAACACTTGGTACATAATCGGGCTCCAACTTTATCTTGTGAGTACAAATACCGAAAGCAATCCCGATAATAACTGCAATAGTCCACCCAATGACCCTAATATATTTTCTCACAACTGACTTCAATGCTTCTACTTGCCATGGCAACAAGTCTCTTGCAATAATAATGGGTAAGAGGTTAACTTCCCCCCAAAATACATAGCAAAGGTGTGGTAGTAATGGTTTAAGCTCTAGTTGTGGTGGCTCTACAATTGAAGGCTTGGCGAGAGGACTCTTCAAATTCTTCAAGTCAAGATCTAATTTGCATGGGTTTTTGTTATAGGAACCAAGACCCGTCAATGAATCCATGACCTCATTATTTCAACCTCTTCACTTTCATAATTACACAACACTCACGCTAGTGGCTCATTAATCAAATCCACCTCCATAGCATCGACACCTCATCTTCAATTATGTTAATCACAGAGATCACTTGCAAGTCCTTCATTTGCTTCATGAACTTGCACACATTAAATGTCACTGCTTTATTATTCACTCTAAACTTTAGCTCTCCGGATTCAATGTCAACTAATGCCCTTCCAGTAGCAAGAAAAAGCCTGCCAAGAATGATTGGAACTTCGTAGTCAATCTCACAATCTAAGATCACAAAGTCGGAGGAAGATATGAATTTTTTGACCCGAACAAGAACATCATATAGAATTCCCATCGATCGTTTGATAGATCGATCCCCCATTAAGAGTCTCATGGTTATGGGCTTTGGAACACCCATACTAGATTTCTTGAATATAGCTAGAGACATCAAGTTTATACTTGCCCCTAAGTCGCACAATACTTTGCCAAATTGATACATCCCAATGGTGTAAGGAATAATGAATACACGGGGGTCTTCTTTCTTGACTAACATAAGACTTGATATGATAGCACTAGAACTATGTAAGATCTCCACTGTTTTGAAGTCCATGTTCTTTTCTTTGTCACCAAGTCTTTCATGAACTTGGCATACCCAAGCATCTCTTGCAAGGATTCCATCAAAGGAATGTTCATAGATAAATTCGGGTTCGAATCCATGAGGAATAATATGAATAGCGATTGAGGAAGTACAGAATAAAAACAACTCACTAAAATCCAAACAAAAGATATAAATGTTTTGGGTTTTTTTATATAAAAACATAACACGGATAAAACCAATTTAAATATGAACAAGTTGATCAATGTCTTTCACAAAGATGGGAAACAAGGAAAATGATACGGGGAATCGATTCTATCATATTCAATTAACTACTCACAATTTAATCACAGATTTAGCAAATTATCCTTGGATTCGAAATCACCCACTAACGTCTTTCAACCATTGGGGGTTTAGTCCTCGCTTGTTCTTTCAAACCAAGCTAAGAAGCATGAAATACAAAACCAACTTTTGGCTATGCTAGGATTTTGCTATGTCTAGCTCAAATCGATAAGATGGGTCATACATCTCAAATTGAGCTAAATTAATCTTTTCCAACCTCAATTAACTCTTTCAAGATTAATCAAGGTTAATGGGCAATTCCCACTCTAATCTCATCTTTCAAACTAAACTAGAGTAGAAATCAATAAAGCACAAGATCACTTTAGACAAGCAAAACCCATTTATAAATCAAGAGTATTCAATCAATAAGAAAGCATGACATAAAATCAGAACCTGAATTCAAAACATAAATATTGCATTATGTCTAACAACAATATCCAAGTATGAATTTATCTACACCCAAATATTCAAGACAAAGTAAGGGAATGAAGAAAGGGTTAAGAATTAATCACTACAATGCTTCCAAATCTTCACTCCAAGGGTGTTGGTTCAAGAATCCTAGCCTCCAAGGTTGAGAAATATGCCAAAGATAGTCTTGAAATGGGTTGGGATCGATTTTATGTGTTTTGGGATAGAAAACTATGAACTTCAAGAATTACCCATGAACAATGTCCAATGACCACTTAAGCAGTCCAAATGGGCTCTTTAGCGGCTCTGTTGACCTTGTCTTGACCACTTAAGCGATCAAAATGGTCGCTTATACGGTTGTTGACTGTTGTTGACCAGTCGCTTTAGTGATGCTCAAGTTGCTTTAGCGACTATTGACCAAGCTGGTTGACGTCGCTTAAGCGATCCTCAGGCCGCTTTAGCGGTACCTGAGGGTTATTTTTCCCTGTCTATTCCAGCTCTTTTTCTTCTCATTTCCTCTTCTTTCCATAAAAACTCCTTGTAAACCAAGAATACCTAAAATAAACATCATTCAAAGGATAATTATCCTCATATTATAGATTAACGACACAAAATCATAAGAAAAGAGATACAAATAAGTAGCAAAATTGCCACTTATCAACACCCCCAACTTAAAGACTTCGCTTGTCCTCAAGCAACACAAAATCAAAACTCAAGGAGGCTATCAATTTAAGCTCAAAAACCAACATCAACACTTTCACTTCATATTTATCAATTAGGCACGATGACTATGACTATGGTTGGTACTAATATTTAGTCAACAAGCACGTGAGTCTTACCCAAGCAACTCCCTCAAAATCAAACACCCTTCTAAAAACACAATGGAGTTTCAAGAATGATCAAGTAACAACAACCAATTCTCAAGAGGTGACTCAAAACCACTAGTCAATCAAACATGCTCCCTTGACTCATTTTCTGAATTTATCAACTTCACCAATCTATCCTAGTTCATATGTCCTCACAAGAAAAAAAGTTCCAAAACTCACAATAGTTACAACACTTATACAAGGGAAAAATGCACAAATACTCACATCAGCAAAGAATTTCCAATGCAAACAAGTATCAAACTATATGCTTGCCTTTATTTTCAATTGCCACTAACTCAAAAGCATCGGTTGGAGATCTCGAAGGACTTTTTCTAGCTTGTAATATAGGCATGGGGAAGGGTAGGATAAGCATTTTGGATAAAAGTTACTACACCCTCCTTGAATTCTACAAAACACAATACAATCCAAACTTTCATCAAGTGCCTCTTCATTTTCATACAATACACAAGTGTCATTCTTTTTCATTCTAGTTCACCCACTTATTAACGACTTTCTTGTTTTCTTGTCTTTTCTCATTTTCTTTCCTCTTTTTTTATTTTTCTTTTCTATGCTTTATTCAATCCTCATATTCAATCATTGATTTATTCATAAGGTGCTCACATGCAATCACCTCTTCCAAGTTCTACCACCCCCAACTTAGGCTTTTAGCCTCAAGTTGGAATTTTCAAGTTCAAGGAGGATAGGGTTCAAGAGAGGGAAGATTTCAAAAAGGTTTAAGGCTTGTAATGTAGTTGCTAAAGAAAGGGTAATAAGCTCAGATGGGGTAACAAGTGATAGAATTTATGCACGGGTAGGCTTTTAAGGCTAAAGAGCTTTTCAAAAATCACAAAGAAGGCCTAAGATCATTTCACCAACCAAACACAATCAAAACTAGCATTGAAAGACCAATTACGAAAGTTCTAGATGACATAAGTAAGCATAAGAATTATTCAACAAAACTCACCACACATGGCATGTAAACTATTCAAGAAGGATCGGTTTCATTTCCTAAACAAGACACAAAAAGAGTCATTTTCCACATTGTCACTACCTAATGAGTAAGGAGTCACAAAAAGAGTCAAAGTGTTGTCACAACATCATTCACTTCCATGCACTTATTTTCACAAAAAAAATTTAGTCTGAGGGTTATGCTCAATTCAACATTTACCCATGCAAGACTAATTCTATTAGCACCAAACAAGCCACAATCTCATATTTGGACTCCAACAAGGGCAATAACACAACGACTACTCAGTCTTCACCATAGCGATTGGCTACTCAGACTTTACCATAATAAAAATCACAACCCCAATTCACAATAGTGATGGGTACTCAGACTTTCCTTGCACAATAATATCAATACCCAAATACGATAATTTTCCCTTAAAAATGTCGTCAGTCAATTTATCATTGGAAAAAGGTCACCCAAAACAACTATCAAAAGAAAAACTATAAAAATCTAACACGATAAAGAAAATAACTAAAAATAAAAACAAACGACATGACTAATCCAACAAAATCAATGTTAAGCTCAAGCCTGACAAGGGCGCACCAAATCCATAACCACAAAAATCTAGCCCGACAAGGGCACAAGATATCCATATCATAAAGAAAAGTTTGATAGGGCCACAATCAAAGTCAAGCCTGTCTAGGGCAAAAAATCAAGCATCACAAGATAATAAAGCCCGACAAGGGCACAAATATATCAAAATATATCAATATTTTAGACCCAAATGGGAGCTAAGTTATCACACCCCCAACTTAAAGATGTTACATTATCCCCAATGCAAGCAAAATAAAGTAAGAGAAGTAGGTAGTGGGCTCCCTATAGCTGCATCATGCACTCCCGTCACCCTCAGTCATATCATCATCTGCACCCTTAACATCAATATTATCATCATCAGACTACTATGCGGGAACATCCTCCTCCTCTGGCCTCAAAAAGAGAAGTGGATCCTTAGGTTTTACGACATTCTACAACCTTTTCACACCCTTCTACATCCGTGTGAAAAATTTGTCTGTCTTCTTCTTTCTCATCTTCATCTCAGTGTGGGATTCACTCAACTCTCCATGTGACTTGGCTATATTGGTGTAGGCCTTCTCTAGTCTCGAGAGATGGGCCACCTGCCTCCTTTGGTCCTCTAGGAACTTCTCAAACTCTTTCTTTGGGACAAAACTGGTAGGCCTCTCAGATATATCACTTGGCAGGGTAAGGAGTATAGACACTAAATCTCAGACCATCCTAACCTCATCAGTCAATACCTCAAATGGACCTGCGGTTGATGGCCTATAAGAATCAGTCGCAACTCGAATTGATTTCCCTAAATCAATCTTCCTCTTTTTGCTTTTTGTGACAATGCCTTCACCATGCTTTTCTAATGGAAAATATTGGTGATTTTGGATCCACCCAATTATCTCTTGGGAACTCATCAACCCTAACCCACTTACATAATTTAGTAATCAACGAAGGGAACATAAGTGTGGGGTTGTCTTGCAATTTGAACTCATGGAGCTCCAACATGAAAAAATGACTAACAGTCATCGAAATGTTGTCTAAAATGCAAGCAACCATCTGTGCCCTCGTCACTGACATATTGGTCGTATTACTACATGGAGAGATCCGTCTACAAATGATTGAGATCCAACTCCTTGCTTTGGCTATGAACTCTTTATAAGTGATCCCTGCTTTTGAGGTAGCCCATGGCACCTTGTTGCTCGGACAAAGTTTAGAAACCAACCAACTACATGGATCACAATCTTTTGTTGTGAACTCTGAAGTGTTAGAATTTGGCAACACATAGATCCTGTTGATTCCTCAGCTCTAAATTTGATAGTCTTATCTCAAATTTTCATCACCGGGGTAGCTAGCTTTACCACCTTGAGATTAGCATAAAATTCTCACCCATTTCTCATTGGACTAGAAAGGTTTGGGAGAAAAAAATTCCACTCTGTAGTCACCAACCTTTGATAAAAATTGGGGATAGTCTCGGGGACCCGATCAAGTGAAATCCGCCTCTTGGAGAGAAATTTCTTCCTGGCCAAGTCGGAGTAGTAGGTGTTCTAACATTTGAGAGAGAGGAAGAAATTTTTATCATACTCCTTTCCAAGCTCTAATTTATCAATGAGGTAGTGTTCCATTCTTGGCTTTTTGGAAAACCTGAAAATATCACACAAGCATGAACGCGCAAGATTAACATGTAAAACAATGCAATGTGAGTGATAGAGGCCAAAGAAATGAATTAAGAATCAATTTGGGACTCAAACATTAAGTTTCAATTTTTAGACCCTACAAAAATTGACCTCAGGTACCGCTAGAGTGGTCAGAGGTTGCTTTTGCGGATAGCCGTTTAATAGGTCAAAAGTCGCTTTAGCGGACCTTGTTTAAGCAGCTGAAGGGACGCTTTAGAGGACCTTTGTCCCCAACAACACCTAAGCATATTATCAATGGGATTTAGCACAACAATACCCACCACAAAGTTTATATACTCAATAAGATATGAAATACACTCAAATTTCATTATCAATCATGGAAAATAAACCAATAAGTCACAAAATTCTCATATACCACACATCAAACACTTGGTAGATAAGAACTTTTTCAGATCATTTGAACAAGTTATGGGTACTCAAGACTTCTCCATTATTATCATTACCAAGATGTTCACTACCAATTCCAAATTAGACCCAAAATAGGACATGAATTTAATAAGAGATAGTATTCAAGAATTATGAACCAAATAATCATTGAAAATAGTGAAATGAAGCTGATGAGATATTTACCAATCAACGAGGGTGAGAGGTTAGGAAACATACCTTATTCATGCAAATGAAGGCCAATTTTCTTATGGAATTTGCAAATTTAGAGCAATGAGGAACGGTTTCTCTTATGCTTTGACAGAGAAAGGGTGTTTTTGCCTATTTTATATTCAACCTTGGGAGTTTAAATCATCGGCTACCGCTTAAGCACTCACTAGGTCGCTTAAGCGGTCATGAATACCCATTGACTATCCACTTAAGCGGAAAATGGGGGGCCGCTTAAGCACCCTTGACCACATCATTGACTGTCCGCTTAAGAGGACCTTTGGACACTTAAGTGCCATTGACTGAAATGTTAATTGTTCGCTTTAGCGGATGTTGGACCTCTTTAGTGGTATCTGAGATTATTCATACCTAGGCTTATTTTGTCAATTTTAGAGATGCCCAGGCCAACTTTTGTGATACGCCATTGAGTTTGGGCGATCCGAACGGTCTGAAAAAGTGTTTAAACTTCCATTTTCAAGGTAGTACAAACCCGATCTCCATTAAACCCGATCTCCATTTCAATCAAATATTTACATCCAAACCTGTTCAAATCACTTTAAAAAACTCTAAAATTTTATGGATTAGTCAAAAATAAAATCCTAAGATATTCTAAAAATTAAAATTTCCAAAGTAAATGTAAAAATTTTTTTGGAAACGATGGGTCCCATCAAGCGCTTGATTTAAGGTCGCGGCATGACGCATACAACCTTATCATTTATATATCCACTTTGAGGATTTGAATCTTTGTCCTAATTTTAATCAAAATCTCATTGTGTCCCGTGGTACAAAGGTAAGAAAGAAATGAGACCAACTCTATCACGCCATTTGGTTGACTTGAATCTTTTACCCAACTTCATATCAAAATTTTGTTTAGGATCATTGGGCATTGATGAGAAGATCAATAGGCCACTTGTTATACACCACATTTTGTACTTCTTGGCCTTCAAGTGAGGGACGTTATTTTGCCCCCTTGGAATTACAAACTCCAAAATATAAGAACTTTGTCCCTTATCTCTAAAATTTTCCATTTGCCTGGTTATTTTGATTTCCATCATATCCACAAAGCACAATGTCAAAAAATAGTTGAAATGAGGTTTAAGACTCTCCATTTTTGAATCTGCATCTTTCTTGGCATTATTACTTTGAAATGAACTAGAGTCTTCACAAAGGATTTGATTGACTTTTCCTTGCAACTCTAGTATCACTTCACCAATTTTGGCAAACTTCGTTATTTTTGGCTCGGTTGGTTGGCAAATCACCATGAATTTTTCAAGATCGATCTTGACCACATCTTCATTGGAAACCATTTCATCACACTTACTCATGACAATTTTGCATTGAACATCACATGCCTCAATTTTTGCATTCAACTCGGTTTCCAACTTTTGGGAAGCCATTTCAAATTGAATCCACACTTGACATCACTCAACATGCACTTTGAGGGATTCATCCATCATTATAAAGGTTATATCAAGTTGTTAATCTCGATTCAATAGCCACTCTTGGCTCACAATTTCTTTCTTGTCAAGTTTTTCTTCATTTTGGGACTCAATCACAGCTTGCAAAAATCCACCCATGGAAAAATCAATATTTTGGAAAATTTCACCATCACCATGTTGGACTATGTCCCACCATTTATCCAAGACATTTCCATATTTTTTACTCTTCTCCATTGTACTTTTCAACATCTCCTCAATTTGTTTCCTTGGAGAATCCGAGATTTCTTCATCGCAATTTTGCTCTTCTTCTTCACTTTGGCAATTTTCATTTGAGTCATCACACATTTTTGGCTCAACCACATGACTTTAAATCTCTTCTTCAACAACTTCGTTTGAGGATTAGACAAATCCATGGCACTTGAGAGATTGACATCTTCACAAGGGTCTTTTTCTTTTTCACATTCCTTTCTAAATACCGCCATGGATTGGTGTACGAGATGAATATCCTCACCCACATTAGTCACCCGATCCAAGATAGTTTGAAGAATTTATTCAATACCCTTGTGTCCAGCACATTGCTATTCCTTTGCCACATCATGATACCTATCAAACTCAAAAGAACAACTAGCATTTTTGTTATAATAACTAGGGAAGGGGGCACAATAATTAGGACAATCACTCTAATGTCCATCTCGACCACCACACAAGTAACAATAATACTCCCTATAGGATTGAGATGGCGCACATACCTATCATTTTCATTCCATGATGCCAGAGTAACAAGTATGACAAAAACAAAAATCTAACTAATACAAGAAACAAAAGAGAATCTCAAACACATATTCACAAGTTTGAATTAAAGGAAGTAAACCAAAATTCCAAACTAACTCAATACGCCAAATTGTTTCCCATGAATGGCGCCATTTTTGATAACGCTCAAGATACACCTCAAGATGTATGCGGTCGCTAGAAATATAATTTTTACCCAACTTGAAGTCGGGATCGATTCCATAGGGAATAAAGTGATAAATTCACCTTCGAGTGTTATAAGTGACTAAGTGTTTGCACGTAATGCTAAAAATAATGTGATAAAGTAAATGGGGTGATTAATTCAAAAAGATTTTGTGTTTAAATTATCAATTTTGATTTTGGGTTGTCAAAACAAATACTAGAGAATGTAATTGAGAGGTAAAAACACTTGGGGTTATGCCTTTTTGAGAGTGATTATAAGCATGGGTAAATGAAAATACACCTAGATTCGATTGATAGTTGTGACTAGGATTGGTCTTAGGTATTGGAGGTAATCTTTCAATCTACCACCAAATTTCATATGGGTTTCTTTCAAACATCCACATGTATATAGTACCAAGCAACCAATGACCTCTAATTAGTTAGTATATTTCTAGCACTAGCTATTAAATGAGAATTTCTCAAGTCTTTGTTAACTAAATCTCCCCACTCTTATCTTCTCTTTCAAGCAAGACAAGAGATCTAAGCATGAATAGAGTTTGCTACCTCAATATTTAAGTTAAAACATTGAGATTTAGTTAAAATCACTACATTCAACCAAATAAGAAGGTAAATAATCACTAACCACACAATAATTAACACTCAATATGCATAATACCAAGCTTGGGAAATTAGCTACTCATTAAAAGAGAAAAAGGAGATATACCTATATTCTCATTCAAATCTACCATAGATCCAAATATTTCCAAAGAAATTCCAAATTTCAAGCAAGAAATATGTAATAAGTAACTAAGATTCCAACTAGGGTTCAATTACAAGATTTAGATTTAAGATATGACAAAAGACAAGGTTCAAGCCGCCAAAGAGCTATTTATACTACAAATAAAACTGGGCCAGTTAATTACAAAAATGCCACCATATCCAAATGATCAAACTGCTATACCATCATCGAGCAACTTGGAGATGTACTGATTGACCATCTTATTGCTGAATTGGCATAAATCTCAAGCTTAATGGGCTGGCTTCTATTACTTTTGGCGATAAGGATTTGCTCCGCTGATCACTTCGGCAATGCGTCGATTAGCCCTTCCTCATCGCTGTTTTTCATAGATTGGAACTGAGCTAAACTGTTACTTCTAGTGATGCAACTTGATATTTGGCGATATGCCAAGCATTTTGGCAATGCGCTGAATTAGTTTGGCGATGGTCCTTTGTATTTTTAGCTCCAATCTCTATCTTTTTGCTTCTTTGTGCTCTTTCAACTACTTCTTGGCTTTAACCCTAAAACTCAATCAAAATAACATTAAAACTAATTAAAATTGGCATTGAGGACTTATTTTCTTACCATTTTTAGACCAAATGAGTCACAATTTCCTGACTCATCAATGAATTGACAGATTTCAATATCACAAGTAACATTAAATCTACATCCAAACAGCCAAATTTTACTATTTTTATCCATCCCAACACCGTGCCTAGAGGCCTAAGCATGAAATCTCTCATAAATCTATGTCATGCCTATGCTTTCTAATCCAGGTATAAACTACTTAGTTAAGCCTAGCCTACCTAGATGCTAATAAGTTGCTACAGAGGCATAAATGCGAGCTTTTGACTCTCGTACTAGTGCTTTCTAGGATGAAATCCATGAGAAACCATGGGTTTTAGCCCATTGAAGCATATTCCCCCCTCTCCATTACTCCATGGCTATGAGGCAACCTTAGGGTGGGTTTTAGAAGACTCATTCGCCCTTTTTACAACTGAAAAGTAGAAAGAAAATTAACAAAAATGGGATCTGGTTTCTACCTTCAGCGTCCCGCTATAGCGATCGGTTAGCCGCTACCATGACGCCGCTATAGCAGGAAAGTTTTCGCTATAGAGGGATGATGCAAGCCCGACCCAAAATTTCAAATTCCAAAATTTTCCACTTAAGTCTGTTCAAAAAAGTCTGAGACCATATTTTCAAAAATATCCATTGCCCGTGCCTATAGACGAGGTACCATTAGTAATGACGAAACAAGTCGTTACAGTAGATGTGAATTTATCCATCGTTCATATACGAACGATCATAGTAGGAAGAGGATGTAATGAATCTCACTTGGAAATTAATATCCCCTCACCAATTATGCAAGCACAACTTTTACCTGGGTCACTGAGTCCCTTACCACTGACGTACTAAATTTTTGAGCCACACTTTATTATTAGTCCACTCTTTCAAGAATTTTTTCACACGTACATGTTGTACAAGACTACTTGGAGCAAAACATTTTTGATTACCCAAGGTATCCGAGGCCTCATCAATACATCGAATAGAAAAGAAAATCAAAACAAAATGGATGAAAAAAATTTCGCACCTCGAGATATTGGATCTCGCTATAGCGGGAATAATCCCTCCATTATGGCACCGCTATAGCGGGATGATGCCCGCTATAGTAGGAGGGAACAGTTCAAAAAAAGGTAATTACTATCTTAATTTCTTACAATGATTCACAGATTTACTATCCCCATGGCTAAAAATTAGGAAGATACTCCCGCCTTTATGAGATTTCTCGATGAAAACTATCGAGAGAGATTTTGGGACTATCGAAGGATGAGATTCTTCTATGAGTGAGGTTTTGTAATGAAGGGGGTGGTAACCAAAGTGCCTGAATTCTACAACTAGCTCCAGGAGTTTGGTTGGATGCCACTTGTAGAGGCTCCTCCAACTGGGTTCTCAAGCTAGGTTAGGGAATTCTATGCCATAATCCCTACCGTGCTTTGGTATGACCCCAACCTTACTATCTACATTAGGGGAGTGGATCTCCCCGTGGATGCCACAATAATAAATAAGGTGCTTGGGGTGTCGAACGTCTCTAATGTTGAGTATCTGGCCAAGGACCGAGAGATGGAAATGAAGTGGCTGAATGAGAGCTGATCATGGAGGAGTACAGGGACCATATCTACTGGCCCATGAATAAGGGGATTAGGATCACCTATTTCACAGCTGATGCTCGAAGGTGGCTGAACCTGGTGACCTAGAGGATTCGTTCATCGGGAAACACTTCCGACGTGACCTATCCTCGGGCTCTACGGGTAGCCTGTGCTATGCGGGGGATAAAGCTAAATATGGGGGTATAGATAGTGATAGAGTGGAAGGATTTCTATTGGGCAACAAAAAGGGAACCTACCTCTCCATACTGATCTTAAAGTTGTGTAGGCCCATCGAGGAGCCTAAGAAGGATGCTGACGAGTATGTGAAGATGTATATACCCTTCCATCCCCTCAAGGTGAAAGTGGTCTCAGCTAAGAGTAAAAATAAGAGAAAGGAAGGGGAGGCCAAGAGCTGCTGGGTTGCAGAGGATGATGATGATGATGACGATAATGATGAAGATGCCCCTCCCTCTCAGCCCTGGATTTCCAGCAGTCTCCTAGAGGTGGAATTGTCTGTCGTGAGGAGACATATGGAGCATGCCTACCTGTCTCTCAAGGGTACAACCCTTTCCTGCTCCATAACCCCACCTCCTACTGCCCAGAATTATGCAGTGCTCTACAAAGAACTCGATGAGGAGAAGAGGAGGAGGTGCTCCCAGGATCACATGCTCGCACGAATGTGGAAGATCGTAATGGTCATGTTCAAGTGCGTTGTCCCCGACAAAGAGCTTCCCCAGCTTGAGCCATGGGATGTGTAGGAGTTCTCCTTCCTAAGTGATATGGAAAGAGAAGGCCCCAACTCAGCAGCCCTTGATGATGATGGGGCATCTAGCTAGGTCCTTGTGGTATGTCAGCTCAGTCCCCCCCCCCTCCCCTCCCGCCCTTTTATTATACCAATACTCTGATTTAGGTTGCCTCCATTTGGGTTATTTAACAAACTATATTCCTTTTTTCCTTTTACAGTAAAAACTCTCTAAATTAATATTGTCGGGACCATAAAATATTATTATTTTATAGAGGTATTATTTAATTGATAAATTAATATTTATTAATTTAAAGAGTATTTTCGAGATTCAATGAAGGTTAATTTTGATTACATCAAAATCATTGTATCTTACTAATTAATGTATCATATTTATTGAATTAATGTAAAAAATAAATTCATTGTACATTAACTACATTGTATCGATACTGCAAAATTCGTTTGGGGGATGAAGCCTCAAGGAATTTAATGAGCCCACTTGTGAAAATGACATTCGTTAACTTGATGTCATGATTAATAATCTCGGTTACCACAAAATGGATGTCAATAACTTGTTGGATTACCCAGGTGAAAATGATACATGTTCAAAGGTCTAGAGTTTAGAGGAAATTGTGGATACCATTAGAGAAAACAATGTTGATAATGAAGTTGAAGACTATACAATACCTTTGGAACCATTTATGTGTAAGGAAGCACTTATTGAGTTTAGAGCTCTTCATAATTTTTGGTGTAGTTCGAGAAGACAACACCGAAATTTTTGAATGCAATAAGAAAAGTTAGAGATGAGCTTTGACTAGATTTAAATTTTAACAAAAAAACAAAAACACTATAATATATTTCACTAAATTGTCTTAGATATGTAATTTTAAAGAATTATTAATTTATAATATTAATGGGACCATATATTTATACAAGGGTGTTTCGAAAATATATTATCTTATTATCTTATCGAAATCGATAATTTTTTCCACTGGCCGGGAGAAAAATATTATATTAGAGAGTTTATTAATTTATTGAGTATTAACTTAGAGAGGTTTTAATATATTTAATTCACACATGGATGCTAGTTTTTAATAACTAATATTGAATGCACACTTTTTACCTTGCTATATGTGATTTCTATAGATCTTTTTTTTAAATTAAATTCGGGCTATTAGCCCTTTTATTGAAAAGCAAAAACAATATTTACAAAGGCCAGGCCCAAACCAAAACAAATAAAGGCAACAAAGACCATCAGACAAACTTTAACCCTAATATTTAGGAAAATAGAAAAATCCTCTACTCCCTTCATCTTCCTCTTCTCGATCAAATTGTCCAAGCCATTGTTGAATTCTTGGATCTCGACTAAAGGAAGGGAAAATGAAAGCTCAATCACAAGCTCAACTGGTGTAACCTCGACTTCCTTCAAGCCCTCTCCCACTGTATCTAGTTCATGTCAAACCTAAGTGTCAACCTTCTTTACTGATCCACCATCACTGTAGATTACTCGAAAAAATAAGATAAGTACCAATCTTTACTCCCTACCTTAAAATCAATAGCTAGCTATCCAATCTAAGGATTTGAGCTTCAATTAACACCTATGTTTCGTGAATCTAAGTTGGTTGCTACTATGATGTTGTAATCTGAATGAATCTGCCTATCTTCAGTTTCCTTTCGCTTCATTTCTGATTATGTCGATTATTATGCTTTTTCATTGTCTATCCTTCTTTTCCCCTCAATTAGTGGGTTGAACCTCGTATAAGATTGATACCACCACCAAATATCCAGAAATGGAAGTTTAAACCACAAATTTGTACATCTCATAGCCCTTGTGATGTAGCAAGTAATTCCTCATATGAACAATTGAGACTGTACCACTTCGCTCTATCTAAAGCTCAAGATCCTGATTTGGTATCTAACTACACCTCAAATGCTCTCACCAGGTGCAAACACACAAACTAACTAGAACTACTTCTAATCTTGTGCCTTTAATGGGTGAAAATAACTACTCAACTATCGCTGAATTTGTCATTACCTGCAACATAATAAGCTTAAACAGGAATTTCTAAACATCAGTGCTAAGAGTTGTAATTATGATCTTCTTTATCCCTAGTCTTCATTAATTTTCCTTCTTATCTATGGTACTCCTGCTTTTCCAAGTTTAAGATCCTTCTGCCCTTGGATGGTATATCTTGAAAATGTTCAATCACCTGCAAAAGAGAAAACTAGGTTAGTGAAAAAATCAGCAAGAGTATTTCCTTCCCGAAGGGAATGTTGTACTCTTGCTGTTACTAATTGCCTTAATCTGTTGATATAGTTCACTTCCATCACCACATTCTAAGGAGGTTTCCATCTTTCTTCTAGTATTTGAACCAAATCCAAAGAATCAGACTCTATAATTATGGGGCCAATCTGATTTTCCTTGCAGTATTCCAAACCCTCTCTTATAGCTCTTGCCTCTGCCACCACATTTGTTGTATGAGGAATCCTTATTCATTTCACAACTACAAACTGACCAGATAAATTTCTAATACAGAATGCTGCTGAACTAAGGCTAGGATTACCCTTAGAAGCACCATCTTTATTACATTTAAACTGGTTAATAGGAGGGGGTGACATTTAACTAGTCTGAAATTGCTTGAATATCTGAAACCTTCCATAACAGTCACTATTTCAGGACATGATTCAAACTCTCTATTAATCTTGAACCTGCAATTGATAAACCTCTTTATGGTGCAATTAATATCTCTAAAAATCTTACCAATAGAGTACTTGCCTCCATGAATAATAGTGTTCCTTCTTTTCCAGAAAAACCAGAGTATTATAATTGGAACCACCTGTGAAACAGTCTTCCACCTAATATTACCTTGAGTATTTCACCATCTTCTAATATTAGGTTTCAAGAAGGCACCCTGATATATACCAACAGCTCTTGAGTAATAATCCCACACTAATTTTGCAACATCACCATGCAAGAATAGATGTTCAATTATTTCTCTTTCTGAACTTGAGTAACACCTACAGTCAGGGGATTCATTAGGATTCCAAGAGATAATAAGATGAGAAACAACAACTTTACCTAGCCACACCCTCCAAACTAGGAAAGAAATTTTGAAAGGCAAGTATGAACACCAAATTAACGAATAATATAGGCCAAAAATAAAAAACAAAACATGGGGAAACATGGCAGGGATTCTGTCCCAACCCATCCTGCTATAGTGGCCTGCATGCCGCTACCACAGGGACTCTATAATGGAAAACTTCCAGCTATAGCAGGCTCATTGTAGTAGGATAGTACCCGCATTGGTGGCCCAACAGCAGCAACCCATAAATTTTCTACTTTTTGTAAATTCCCATTCCCTTTTTCAGTACTAGAATATGAAATCGCACTATGGTCTACATTATAATCCCAAGACCAAACCCATCAATTCATGAAACAACAACTTAACATCACATTACTTTAAATCGCAGTTATGAATCACAACAAGAATTTTCTTTCAACAACTCCCGCTATCATGCAATCTTAGCCCTCTTTTCATGGTCCTTATTCACATACCAACTGCTTGAAACAAGAGCTTCCACAATCATATACCATTTCCCCCCTTACCATTTTGCCAATGATAAGATCATGCCTAGCATTTAGCATATAGCTTTCCACTTAAACCACATAGCAGGCAATTCCTTAGCTATCAATACATGACCAATTTATGACCATTCACAATTTACGAAATTCACAATCGTTCAAACAAACATTTTTTACATAAGTATTAATCCCAATGTTTCATTTATAAAACAAACCTTTTTTATTATTACTTTACTCACTTCGTGGATAATTACTAGCTGATTATCTAGAAATTTATACTGCCTTTATGACCAGATACCAATTAGAACCTTCTCAGTTCAAATTACATTGCTTGTGTCATTCCAAATGGAGTCAAATGACATCTATTTGCCTCATTGAGATATCAATTGGAATCGGGAGATACCAATTGGAATCAACTCATACAAATAAGCATATAAGCCACACGAGAAGAGAGAAAGAAGTAAAACAATTTCCTAGAATGCCTCATAGCCCCTAAAGATTAGATGTGGATGTCAACACACTAATCCGCAGGACTCTATTCAACATTTGCTCTTGTACTGGGAGACCGGTAACCTAGCTCTGATACCAACTATCATGACCCAACTAACCGGATCGTTCGGGCACCTACTCTAATCCACCTAGATAGAAGAACCTTTACCACCCAATGAAAATACATGCGAAAGTCATTAAGAAACAATTAAATTCTTCATTTATTTCAATAGGCTTACAAAACTTTATGTATAAAATAAACACTTTTCCCCATGGACCTAGTCTAACCAGGTGCAAGAGGTACTACAAAAAGAATGGAAACAATACTCATGACCAGCTTCCACCACAAGAGACAATGATAGAAGTTGGGATCTCGACTGCATCAAGTATGGAACATCTACTGATCCTGCAACCAGACTATACCCTAGAAAAGAGCAGAGAAAGAGTAGTATCAGTACAAATAACACGTACTGGTAAACATCATTGGTTGACCCGAATTAAATCACATAAACAACACATAAATATATAAAAGAAAACACACTTAAGAATTTATTTAGTCAAAGACCCTCCATCCCTTAATTCTTTACCTCGCTTGTCATTTCTTATTCTTACTAACCGTAAGTCAACTCCCACACCAAGTTCAACTCTAATGCACTACATTCCCACCATATCATCAAGTCAGGCCATAACACTCCTTTAATGCGAACTCCACCATTCCTAACTTGAATGGTTCCCATCCCTTAGCAACCCATCATTTCAGACTCTTATGTAACTTTTATCCATATTTTGTTACCCTGGTTATGCATTAACACCCGTCTGGTTAGAGATTTCTAAATAAGGCTATGAGCAATTTAATAACAAGACTGCAACACCTCGTTTACCAAATCTCAATCGGTAAATTAAAGACTATAACCATGACACAGGCATAACTATGGACATCTTTCAAGTAGCGTATCTCAAATATGAATACTTAGCCTTTTCAAACAAACCACAGAATCCAGTCAAGACAAGTTAATACAAATAGCAAATCAAGTTAAGACTCCGACCACCAGCGTCAACCAAGTTAACAAACCATTACTCATCAACAATATGCTACACTTTATCTTAATTACGTCAATAAATAGACAATAAAAGAGATATATCAATCATTCACAATTTAACCCAGACCACTTAAGGATCCAATCCAACAACAATAATGACAATAATCATAAAACTCGGTTCACTCAAGGAACTCAAATATAATAAGTTAACAATTAAACTTGGTCCACTCAATGAACCAAATATAAATAAATAAATAAACCTAGTCCATTCAAGGAACCAATTATAAATAAATCAACAAATAAACCCTGTCCATTCAAGAAACTATCACACTCACCAATACCTTGTACACACATGCTAAGAGTCTTATGGTTTCCCATGCCCACTAGCCATGACTTGCAGAGGACGAGCTCTTGTCGATGTACCAAAATTCCAGACTTTTAGTGTCGGTCAACCTTATACCAACCGATCCCGTGAGGATGTCCACATACTGGTACATCCCATGATAATCAATATAAGTCATGTGAAGATGTCCTAATACTGGTACATCCCACAAAATGTAAAGGTTATCACAATAATCACAATCACAGTGAAAAGATAACAACCACACTTGTAAAGTCCACAAGCTATCAATATAACCTCATTTCATGTGATTAATACTTAGGATATTATTTTAACCATTGATTCACTTTGAACATGCATTGTATGAAATATACGAAGGAACAGGTAATAAGCACAAATAAATCAAGTTGGATTTAAACTATCACCTACTATCCAAATATTATTGAAGGATTTAGCTAGGACTTGCAATATTTAAGGTATACTTTCACACCTATGGCCTGTAGCATAGTACACCCAACCTTTCATTCTAACATTAAACATCATATCAAGACTGTCATTCCTCTGGTTACCACCACAGATTCTTTGAAATCCACCAACACCAACCATCATAGATTCCTCGAAATCCACCAACGCCAACCACTATAGATTTTTTGGAATCCATCAACACCAACAGCCTCTAATTAGGCATTTATTAGGTTCTATACCATTGTTCGAGTGCAATACCATTTAAACATTCAAAAATAATACCATAAAATCTTGACCAAAGTCAATCATACCAACTTCTAAAATGAAAAACCCATATAATACTCAACCAACTACCTCGAGAATTGTGCCACCCAAACCCACATACTACAAATACTATAAAGCAACTATATAGAAGTTAAAATGGTGAAAATGCATAAAAATTAAGAAAATTCACTATGAGGATTGTTACTTATTCACTGTGCATGTCCAACTCTATCTTTTAAGTGGCCTCCTCAAATGGATGATGCTTACACTAAACCTTCACTATAGCTATTTCCTTAGATCTCAATTTTTAAATATGTCCATCCAAAGTGACCACAAGCTCCTCCCCAAATGTCATGTTCTAATCCAAATCCATCAAATCCTACTGAACCACAATAGGACCATCAGCATGATACTTCTTCAACATCGAGACATAGAAATCTAAATGCACAACTGAAAGACCTGGAGATAAGGTCAACTCATAGAACACTTCCTCAATACATCGTGTAATCTCAAAAGGACAAATAAACCTCAAGCTTAGTTTGCTCTTCTTCTCAAACCTTATCACACCCTTCATAGGCGATACCTTTAACATAAACCATTTTTCAACCATGAACTCCATGATCTACATAAATATTTTGCCTACTCTTGGATGTCAAAAGCCAGTACTGAATCAGCTTCACCTTATTCATAAAATCCCTTAATAAATTTGTACCCCACAACCTAACTTCTAAAGAATCAAACCAACCAACTGGAGATCTACATTTTCTCTAATACAAAGCCTCAAATAGTACATTTGGATGTTGGAATACTAACTGTTATTGTATGAAAACTCTGCTAAAACCAAGAACTGGTCCTACTGACCCCTAAAGTCAATCATTCAAGTTCAAAGCATATACTATAACACATGAATAATCTTCTATGACTAACCATATATCAGTGGGTGAAAAGTTTTACTCATTTATAACTACGTGCCCAACTCTCATTATATGAAACTCTAGAAATACAATGTGAACTGAGTACTTTGATCTAAAATAATAGAAACAGGTACACTATGAAAGAGAAATATCTTCCAAATATAGATTTGTAACAACCCATTCCATTGTTATAGCTTTACTTAAGTCATAAGTATTCGTTTAACATTTTTCCTAGGATAAGAGTTAACAAAATCTTAAGCTGGAGTGGTTTAGACAAAAATTAGGTGTTGTCTACTTTATAGATAATTTATGGCTCGTGGTAGTGTGTTTATTATAGGATGATCGAGTGGCATGGTTTCCCGTAGAAAGTTTGGGACCAATTAATAGATTCGTAGAACTTCGATTATAGAGGTTGCCACATTGGGATAAATCTGTGATATCAAAAATCAAGGTTTGAGATGTGAAATGGGAAAGACCTAAAATTTCATTGAGTTTCTATTTAAGGGCTGCTACAGTGGTCGAATCACCAATGTAAGCAGTTGGCCAACTATAGTGGTAGTTGTGGGGATAACATGGACAATTATAGGGGGCCCTTGGAAACAATAGCGGGACTACTGTAGTGGTTACGAGACCACTACAATGTTCATTGAGCAGTTAAATTCCCTTAAGTCCAAATTTTAGAGTTTTGATTTCCCGAAACTCAAAGGGCTCGTGCTTAGACTTGTGAAGGGAAATTTTCCACTTAACTAAGGTGATTTTGTTTATTGAGGTTTATTCCTTCCTCTTATCAAAGATTAATCCATTGATTTGTAAAATTATTAGATTAGAGATTAATGGTGTAATTTTTGTGTTAAGTCCCTAAGTTCTTGAATTTGTCAGAAAAAACTATGGATAGAACTAAATTTATCTAAGAATGATTCTAGGTTGTTAATTAACACTTTCGAGCATAGAATTATTCCCCTTGAACATGAATTATAGGTATTTGGGGATAATTAATGGTTGAAAAACCATTGGCTAAGTTTTTAGGATATGATAAGGGTAAAATTTGTAGGGTTGGATCCCTAAGGCTTAGAATTAAAGAGTAAATTAATTACTCTTACATTTATTTATCTTAGACCATGAATGATCTGAAGCATTGAGGAAAGACAAGGCTCTTGTAAACTAGCTTGGGTTCAGATTCTTTGGTTGAGGTAGGTTATAATTAAATTAGAGTTTAGACTTGATTTGATTGAATGTGTACTCCTAAATTAGATACTTGTTGATAGATCTTTGGACATTCTTGTGATTGATGATTGTGGTTGTTAATGCTTGAATGAATAAGTTATTAAATGTTGAACTTGATTGAAATACATTATGATTTTAAGTGTACTTGTAAATTGAGTGCACTGTGCTATATTCTGAGAGATAGTAACATTGGAATCATTCATTGATATTATTATGGTGGATCGGGTACCACACCGATACAAATATTGATATTGTTACTGTTATGGATGAATGACTCATTCCACCATTACTGAAAATATCTGCGGTAAAGACATAAGAATCTCTTTTATCATAAGTGTTAGGATCAATTCTTTAGTATGGAGTGAATTAGATATGAATTAAGCTCATACAATACCCCTAGCAAAAAGTTAAGTTGGAAGTATCCTTACCGATTTAGTTTCAGTCTAAGTTTTAACTAGGGTCAATTTCAAACAAGTATTCCTCCTAGAATATAAGGAATTATGGGGCTCAATATCCACCAAATTAAATATCTCTGTGTCTTATTTCCAACACAACTAACCGTTTATTAATTAGCTTCCTGAGTAAAGAGTTATGACTGTTTTACT
The DNA here is from genome assembly GCA_031232105.1 of Capsicum rhomboideum. Taxonomy (NCBI): domain Eukaryota; kingdom Viridiplantae; phylum Streptophyta; class Magnoliopsida; order Solanales; family Solanaceae; genus Capsicum; species Capsicum rhomboideum. The sequence goes on along the minus strand of CP124719.1, from coordinate 105,163,832 downwards.
GAAGACTATTCGTACTGAAAAGCTAAGGATGCTATAGCTGGAATTTTCCCGCTGTAGCAAGATGACGGGAGTTTAAAAGTCTATTTTGGTTAAATTTCAGTTCATAAACTCCAAAATTTCATTCCTAAGCCCTAGAGGGGCAATTTTCTCAAGTTTGGGGTGGAAATTCGTCATTGAGGTAAGAGTTTTACTCCCTTTTAACATCGATTAATTCGTTCTTCTGCTAGAATCATTAGAATGGGGATTTATGTGAAATTCTTATGGTTTAGAACTCTATGTTCATGAAATTATGGGAAAAACTTATAGGTATATATATTTTCACCTAGAATTGATTTTTGATTGTAAATTAACTTTGCCTAGTATGAAATTGTGTTCAAAAACATAAATTTTGATGGTTGGGGATCTTAAATTCAATAAAGACGGGACCTTTAACTTTAAAACTCCATTAATGGAGATGGGTTAAGTATGATGAACTAGTTAATGATTAATTAACCCTTGGGTCATCTTGGAGACCACGTATAAGGGTAGAACTCGTGGGTTTGAATTCCCAAAGTATTTGTTTGAAGAGTAGTTGATTAATTAATCTCATAATTATTGTTTAATAGATGATTTAGCATTCATAAATGTGAAGAAAAAGGAAGAGCATCTATGGTATAGCTAAATTATTGCAGTAGCTTGGCACCCATATTGGTTATGGTATATGAGTAGTAGACTGTGGTTAGAAATCATATTTATAACATAGAGTTGACAGGAGAAATCATGCTTAGGCCTGAGGGCTCTGAGTTTGGATGGATAAAATATGGAACTAATGTAATAAAAAACTAATTGTGTGTTGATGTGTTAATGTATAAATCCTTGTTGGGTGTTTTGTGTTTGCATGACTCCATGATAGATTATAATGTGAATTATGTGAATATAGATGATGATAAGGAGATTGTGTCAGCTTATAATCTAATGATTCGGCCTAAATACCATAAAAATAGGTGAAGTAGAGGTTGGAAATGTCTTGAATGTGTGATATTCCTGTTGTAATATTATTAGAAGTATTATTTCTATGAGAGAAATATGGTATCATGGCTTAAGAACCTAAGGTCAAGTTAGTCTAAGGGTTAAGAAGTAAGATGTGTAAAGGTGTATCACTAAAGTTAGAATTGTAAGTTGAGTGGTTGAATGGTTAGCTGATGGAGTATGGTCTTGAACCTAGTAATGGCTTGAATTTAATGGTTACTAGATAATAGCAGAATTTATCGTTCTCGACAGAAATAAAGAAGGACCAGATTAGTGAATGAATTTATAAATGTTGAACTGGAGTTAGACTCCATTTGGTTGAATGTGCACTCCTAAAGTGAATACTTGAATTTGATGAATATGGCTTGATAATGCTTACTTTAGTAAGCCATGGATTCTTCTTTGGACATGTTGTAATTGATGAGTATAGATTGATAAGGCCTGAATTGTAAATTATTAGCTGGCCCTTAGGCATACTTGTGATTTCGTGTGTTAATGAATAATTATTGTTTACTTGTAATGATGAACTTGAGTTTGACCAAGTATTGAAAATGTTTGTCTACTTGTTACAATGCATTTTTAAGGGATGTAGTTGTTGAATGATATCCTAAGTGTTGATCACATATAATGAGGTTATATTAAAGGCTTGTTGATTGCATAAGTGCAGTTGTTTATTCTCATTATGTTGTGATTGTTGTGATATCTGTTGCTTATTATGGGATGTGTCGGTATTTGGAAATCTCCATGGGATTTATACATATTATTATGGGATGTACTGGTATTTGGATATCTTCAAAAGATTTATACTTATTCTTTAGGGATGTACCGATATTTGTACATCTTCATGGAATTAGTTGATATAAGGTTGGCAGACACTAGATGTGTGGGATTTTTGGTACATGGACAAGAGCTCATCCCCTGCTGGTCATGGCTAGTGGGTGATCATATGACCTTAGCATGTGTGTACAAGGTATTAGTGAGTTTGATAGTTTCATGAGTGGACCGGGTTATATTATGGTTGTTGTTTTGGGTTCCTTGAGTGAACCTAGTTATAATGTTGTTTTGATATATTTGGGATCCTTTTATGGTCCGGTTGCTTGGAATTGTATTGTGATTCTTATGTGGTCCGGTTATCTGATATTATACTTGGTTCCTTGTGTGGGCTGATCCTTGAGGTGATAATATGAATTGAAAGCTTACCTGATGACTTGAATGTTTACTTGATGATCTAAAAGCTTAATAATTGGTGATAGAAATTCTAATTAATGACCATATATGTTTTAATTTGATAATTGTATGTTCTAGATATTATGCATAATCCCTATATTGTTGGGTTGCCTAGAGTCATTGGTTATTGAGAGTTAAACTGTTGGTTGGTAGATGAAACAGATTGACTTATAATAACTATCGGGGTTAAGCAAGTGAGAGTTATAATAGATGACATTTGACATGAAGAGTGATGTATGATTAGTGAGATTAAGTGTGAATGGTATAAGAGGAATGTCAGTGGTACAAATTTCCTACTAATAATAAATTGGATACAACTAAGTCAGTGAGAATAAGGATGGAAATACTCGTAGGTAATACGAGGGATAAAGATAGCATAAGTGGATGAAAGTGATGTGGATTAAATTATTATATAAGATGTCATGCTTTCTTTCTGTGATTTATATATGATGTTTACGTGATCTAACCCTGATCGACCGATGATACGTACCAGTACGTGTTGTTTGCATTGATACCACTCTTTCTACACCCTTTTTGAGGTATAGTCTGATTGCCGGATCAGTTGATGTTTTTCAGGCGACGTGGATAGTGATCTCTAGCAGCTTCTACTCATTCATACCTACGGTGGGATCTGTGTCTTTTGTTCTATCTTTTACCATATTAGGAGCTCTTGTACATTGTCTAGACTAGGTCCTCGAGGAAAGTATTTTCATTTATAATTTATTTGTAAAATATTATATTATTTATCAGATTTTGAGATCCTTAATAAAGTTGCTTACAACTTCTGCATGTATTTTGAAATGGGTAGTAAGGGTTCTCCTATTTTCACAACCCAAAATCACGGATCATGTAAACACCTATTTAACTCTACCCTAGATAGGAGAACCCTTACCACCTGACCATTAATTATTGCGGAAGACATTATTAAACCTTAAGCATAAATAACCTTATGTTCAAAACAAAACTTTATTATAAAAATACATTACAGAATTTTACAAAATAATTTCCCAGAACCTGATCTAAACAGGTACAAAAGCACTAAACAATTAGAAGAACAACTCAAGATACAACATCTCTATAAGAGTAGAACAATAAGAGCTGCTGAAGAATATTCGCTACTGCACCTATAGAAACTCCAATTAACCTGCAACATGGCTATATCCCCAAATGGAGATATATTAAGTGTAGTATCTATACAACGACATGTATTGATGAGTATCATCAGACGATCAGGGTTAGAAACATATAACAACATGTATCAAACAAGAAGAGATCATGACAAGCATACAGGTTAATATCTGAACATACTTAACTTACTTTGAGTTCCAACCTTACCGACTTTCTTTTATTTAAGTATTAAAATCTGAACATACTTAACTTACTTTGAGTTCCAACCGCCTTTCTTTTATTTAAGCAATAATACTTTACCCTTAGGGCATGATTAACAAACTATATTCTATGGATTAATCTAACCCACAATTCTTACGCACTTACCTTATTGCAATAACTCTATATACTTCTCTCTATCTATCTATCTCATTAATCCTCTATCGTGAAAATTCTTGCTCTCCATTATACTATCATTAACTATCGGGATTGCAACAACTAAGACAATCGATAAAATCAATAACTTTACAGAAAAAGCACTACAATATACATCACGTATATAACTATATACATAGGGGAATAAGATTTATACACAATCATGAACATACTTTGTATTCATATTTTATTGCAATGCACAATCTCAACCATCAACATAACCGATCCACTCAAGGAACCGTAATATCTCATCAAATAACTGGTCCATACAAGGAACTATGATATATCATCAACATAACTCAATCCACTCAAGGAACCATCAACAACATAGAAATATAAATGTACATTCAAATGCATATGATGAATATATGTATGCAAGATGTATGTATCATCTCTTTCTCTTCTCAATCTCATCATCATCAATATCATTAACTCATTATCTCATCAATATAACCTCAACATCATGAACGTCATAATCTTACTATCATCATCAATCTCATCAACTCATCATCATCAATATCAATATAAATGCAAGATGCAGCCAATAATTATAAGTAATGCCTAAAGGTGAATCACAAACACCTAATTTAAATTAGATATAAGCAACAACGATTGAAATAGAACTTACAATTAATGACAACCAAGTAAATTCAGTCTATAATCACAAATTCATCATTCTAGGTAACAAAGAATATCCACTAGCAGATGAAATCTCAAGTATGCCCAAACGCCAATTCACCACTTACACAATTGAGCATTATCAAATCCAATCATCAATCACAAATACGTTCGAAGACCAATCATTCAAGTATCCATTTTAGGATTGCACATTCCACCAGGATTGATATCTACACTTTAATTTATCATCTTAGTTCATTCACCAATCTATCTCTCTTTTATTCATATTAAAACTGATAAATTCAGTTATTAACTAGTAACCCTTATATTCAAGTCATTGCTAAGTTCAAGACACTATCCCCTTTAGTCGATCATTCAACTATTCGGCTCTATTCAACTAACAATTCTAGCTAGAGTCATACACCTTTACATATCTTACTATCTAGCACTTAGCCAAACTTGACTTTAGGTTCTTAAGTTATATCATCACCTCCTCTTATTATAATTAACTCTCCTAACTATCTTCTAACAGGAATATCTCATACTTCAAATACACATAATATCAAATTCACCCTTTTTAAAGGTATTAAAGACTAGCTCTATAGATTAGAAGGTCACCTAATTCTTCTATTATTATTCACACTCATATATTAAACTCTATAATCATCAAATAAGTCATACAAATACAACACCCATCAAGGGATCCACAAAAAATACAACAACACACAATTATATCATTATTACATTATTTCCATATTTTATCCATCAAAACTCCGTGCCCGTAGGCCTAGACATGAAATCTCTCATCAACTACAGTTGTTACATAGAACTAATCCAGGTATACTACACATTAAACCATAACCTATCTCAACTGAAGATCTTAAAACAAGTGACCCCCCATACCAAGGTTGCTCTTTCTTTTCCTTCATGCCTCCATTAGCCCAATATTCTAGAAATCAAATAATTTTAAGAGTAATTAATCAATTACTCTTTGAATAACTACTTTGGGAATTTAACCCACTAATTCTATCCTTATTCATGGTCTAAATCATTATCAAGGTCAATTAACCCTTAACTAGCTCTATCATATGCAACCCATATCCATTAATAGAGTTTCAAGACTAAAGATTCCATTTTTATTGAATTCAAGGTCTCCAAGAATCAAATTTCATCTTTTAGAATCTGTAATTCATATTAAGAATTATTAATTTACAATCTAGAAGTAATTCTAGGTGATATTACCATAGATTTTCCCCAAAATATAATGAACTTAGAATTCAAATCCCTAAGAATTCCACCATTGAAGATCGTTTTAATGATTCTAATATGTTACAGGATTGAAATACGAAGAAGATAAAGAAAGAACTTACCTCAACGAAGAATTTTTACCCAAGAAGTTGGAAAATTGCCCTCCTAGGGCTTTGGGATGAAGTTTTTGAGTTAAAAACCCAAAACCCGTCAAACAAAAGGCTATATACTGCCCAGTTACCACTGCGGTGGTAAAATTACTTTTCATCCCAGATAATATTCAGTAAAACGGCCATAATATTTTACTCCAAAGGCAAATTAATAAAAGGTCAAATGCGTTGGAAAGAAGACTCAAAGATCTTTCATTTGGTAGGTATTGGGCCCCATAACTCTATATATTATAGGAGATATGATCATTTAAAGTTAACCCTAGTTTAAACTTAGCTCAAAACTCAATCGATAAGAACACTTCCAACTTAAATTTATACTAGGGGTATTGTATGACCTTAGTAAATATCTAATGTACTCTCATACTAAAAAATTGGTCCTATAACTTATAGTGAAAGAGGTTATTATACTTTTACTATAGATATTTTTAGCAATAATGTAATGGGCTGTTACACCTATCTAGGTGGATTAGAGTAGGTACCCGCATGACCTAGTTAGTAGGATCATAACAGTATTGACCTTGAGTGCTTGAGGTATGTTTTAGGGTCGAATAGACTAATATGAGTTGTGGTGGAGAATATATGTGTTAGTAAAAACCCATAGTGGTGTGTTGATGGTGTTGTATTAGTTATAGGGTTGTTTTGGGTGTAAGTACCCTACTAAACTTATTCCTGGTATAGAAATGACAGACCTCGGAGAAGTATGGTTTTGGTTGGAAATCTAGTGTTGAGTAGTTTAGTGTTTAATTGAGTCATGGTGTGTTGATTTCTGGATTTGAGTAGTTAATGTATTATAGGATTATTTTAGAAAGTCATAGAAACTTCTGGTACATAAAATGGATTAATAGAACTTTAAATATAGTAATTACCATGAAAGTGTTAGTTTATGATGTCATATCTCGAGATATATGTTGTGAAATATCCTGAACTGGGTCCAAGTACCGAGTTACTGCCTTGGAGTTGCTGCAGCAAATAGAAGTGTCGTTGCAATAGTAAAAGTGACGCCGCGGGGGCAGCCCAACTTGGCCTATACTGCTGCAGTGGTAAAAATGCAGGTTTTAGTTTTTAAAAATTAGAAATCATCATTTTTCATTCCCCATTATTTCTATTTTTGCCTTGAATTTTTGTGCGTCATAATATTGTGTGGTGTTTCGAGTATTTTAGATGACCCATTAGATAAATTGTATTGTATATCATATTCCTTGGATTATAGTGATAAAAGATGGGGCCTAGAGCTTGGTGTCCTTGGTGCGTAGGCTATTTGGGTATCTGTTTTGCATTATTTATGGAACGACAATTCGGTACATGTTATCAAAGTGTTTTAGAAGTGGATGGGAGGTTGCATTAGTTTCTTAACCATTGTGTATGCTGAATTATGAGAATCATGCTAAAAACTCTCCTCTTTACCAATGTTTGTTCGGGGATGAATAGTGGATAAATTGGTATATATTGTAATGTCTCATTCCCTCGCTATTGAGAATATCTATAGTAAAGGCACAAGAACCCCTAGCACAAAGTTAAGTTGGAAGTGATCTTACCGATTGAGTTTCGAGCCAAGTTTAAACTATGGTAAACTTTAAACAAGCATTACTCTTAGAATATAAAGAGTTATTGGGCCTAATATCCACCAATTGAAAGATCATTGAGTCTTGTTTCCAATGCCTCTGACCCTTCATTAATCCACCTTTGGAATAAAAAGTTATGGCAGTTTTACTGAATACTGTCTGGGTTGAAAAGTTGGTTACCGCAGCGGTACCAGTACAGTAGTAATTAGGCCGTTGCAGCGGTAACTGGACAGTACATAAGCCTATTTTTTTTTTACTTTTTATGCATTTTTAACTCAAAAACTTCGTCCCAAAGCCCTAAGGGGGTAATTTTCCAAGTCCTTGGGAGAAAATTCTTCATTGAGCTAAGTTCTTCCGTCATCTTCTTTATCTTTCAATCCAATAACATCTTAGAATTATTAGAACAATCTTTAATGGTAGAATTCTTAGGGATTTGAACCCTAAGTTCATGATATTTTGAAAAAAAACTGTGGGTTGGGATAATATCACTTGAAATTACTTTTAGATTATTAACGATCTATTCCTACCATGAATTAGTGATTCTAAAATATAAATCGATGGTTGGGGACCTTGAATTCAATAAAAATAGAATCTTCAGTGAGTTGAGTATAATAGAACTAGTTAATGGTTAATTGACCCTTGAGTAGTATTTTAGACCATGAATAAGGATAGAATTAGTGGGTTGAATTCCCAATGTAGTTATTCAAAGAGTAATTGCGTAATTACTCCTACAATTGTTTGATTTCTAGATGAATGGCCTAATGGAGGCATGAAGGAAAGGAAAGAGCAAACTTGGTGTGGCTTGCTTGTTTCAAGATCTTCGGTCGAGGTAGGTTATGGTTTAATGTATAGTAGACTTGGACTAGTTATATGTAATAAGTATAGTTGATGGGAGATTTCATGTCTAGGTCTACGGGCATGGAGTTTGGATGGATAAAATATGGAATTAATGTAATTACGATATAATTACGTATTGTTATAGTTTGTGTGGATCCCTTGATGAATGTTTGTATTTGTATGACTTACTTGATGATCTACAAATTTTAATATGTGAATGTGGGTAACAAAAGAAGGATTTGGTGAACTTTTAATCCATAGAACTAGTCCTTAATAGCTTTAAAGGGGTGAACTCAATATTATGTATAGTTGGAGTATGGGATATTCTTGCTAGAAGATAGAAAAATTGATTGTAATAAGAGGATGTGATGTTAGAACTTAAGAACCTAAAGTCAAGTTTGGCTTAGCGCTAGGAAGTAATATGTGTAACGGTATATGACTCTAGCTTGAATTGTAAGTTGAATAGAGCAGAGTGGTTGAATGATCTACTAAAGGGGATAGTGTCTTAAAGATAGTGTCTTAACCTTAGTGATGACATAAGTGTAGGGTTGCCAGTTAGTAACTGAATTTACCGGTTTCAATAGGAATAAAAGAGGTTTATATTGGTGAATGAAACAAGATGATAAATTAGAGTGTAGATATCAATCTTGGTGGAATTTGCACTCCTAAAATGGATACTTGATTGATTGGTCTTCGGACATGTTGTGATTGATGATTGGGTTTGATAATGCTCATTTGAATAAGTGGTGAATTGGCCTTCGGGCATACTTGTGATTTCATGTATTAGTAGATATTTGTGGTGTACTTGAAATAATGAACTTGTTGACTTTTGACTGCGTTCACTTGGTTGTCAATAATTGTAAGTTTTGTTGGAATCGCTGTCACTTGTATCTAATTTGAATTGGGTGTTTGTGATTCACTTTTGGGCATTATTTGTAATTATTGACTACATCTTGAATTTGCATTTAAATTGATGTTGATGATGAATATTGTGATGGTGTAGAGATGAGTTGATGATATTTAGATCATGATGATGATGATGTTGAGATGAGAAAGAGAAGATACGTACATCTTGCATACATACATTCTTCATATGCATTTGAATATACATTTCTCTCTCTCTCTCTCTCTATATATATATATATATATATGTTGTGGTGAACCTTGTTGAAGAATCTGCCTAAGTGTAATTAGTTCCTTGTGTGAACCGGTTATTTGATGAGATAATATGGTTCCTTGAGTAGACAATTTGCATTGATGGTTGTGATTGTGCATTGTAGCAAAGTGTGAATACAAGGCATGTTCTGGATTATGTTAATCGTATTCCCCTGTGTATATAGTTATATACGTGATGAATATTGTAGTGTCCCTTCTTGCAAAGTTGTTGATGTTATTAATTGTCTTGGTTGTTGCAATCCCAACGTTTAATGGTAGTATAATAAGAAGCGAGGGTTTTCACGAAAGAGGATTAATGAGAGAGAGAGAGAGAGAGAGAGAGAGAGAGAGAATTATATAGAGTTGTTGTAATAATATAAGTGTGTAAGTATTGTGGGTTAGATAATTCATGGAATATAGTTAGTTAGTCATGCACTGAGGGTAAATTAATATTGCTTAAATAAGGGAAAGGAGATAAGGTTGGAAGTTGAAGTAAGTTAAGTGTGTTCAGATATTATGTTTGTATGTCTATCATGATATCTTCTTGTTTTCTCTATGTTATTAGACGTTTCTAAACCTGGTCGGATGATGATACCTACCAGTACGTGTAGTTGTACTGATAATACACTTACTATATCTCCATTTGGGGATATAGCCATGTTACGTTGCATGTCAGTTGGAGTTTCTATAGGTACAACGGTGATTATTCTTCAGTAGATCCTATCATATACTTATACATGGATGATGTGTCTCGGGTCATCCTTCCAATTATTTAATGCTCTTATACCGATATAGATTAGGTTCTTGGAAATTGTGTAATTTACTTCTAATGTATTAATGTAGTAAGTGTGTTTTAAACAAAAGATTTATTTAATTATGTACACTTGAGGCTATTTTAAATGTCTTCTGCGTTAGCTCAATGATTGGGTGGTAAGGGATCTCTTATCTAAGATAGAGTTGGGTAGGTGCCCGCATGATCTGTGATTTCGGTCGTGACAATGGTGAATCGAGTACCACGCCAATAGATACATGGACTTAGATTGTCCCCTACATATCATGACTAGTTGGGCAAAAATAAGTCCCTTAACATGTATATACAAACTACTTTGATTAATGGTTTTTTAAAAAATTCAAAGTGGACCATTGGCCCTTTTTATTAATAACCAAAAGCTGTACATAAATAGATCTGGCCCATAAGGGATCCCAAACCCAAAAATAAACAAAAACAAACCAAACAACAAAAATCTATTTCCTAAATCAGAAAAGAAAAAGGGAAAGTAGGAAGCCAAAGGAAAGAATCTCAAGGGTCTGATCTAGATCCAGTCACCGCCGCTGCATGGACTAGAGGACATATTCTTTGGAAGATCTCCATCTTCAGGTAAAGCTCCGATCTCCTATCCTTCTCCGCTATTAGTAATTATAGAATGTGATATCGGTTTGTCCATTTTTGAGCTATCATGAGCAAAACTTAGAGATTTGGAGCGATTACACCTCAAGTCACCTAAATCTCTCACCAAGTGTTGTGTAATCGCTTCCATTAGAATAAAATTCCAAGATCAAAGCTCCATTTTAGCTCTTTTTTAGGACAGAATCAATTTTTGTATCTATTTGTAAGTTTTTTGCATTTTCCTCTCGATTATTCCTATACATAGGGTACAACCTCCAGAGAGATTAATACCACCTTTATACAAGTTTAAATAAGAGTTAATAATGAGACTAAAGGAATTACACTAGTGAGATGGGGATAGACATAGATCCGTGTTGTGATGTGAATACTAAGATTTCTTAGTTCGGGATTGTCTATGATAGTTGTTGGTGGATTACATGACTTGTATAATTGATATTATTTTAGTTGAATTATATTATTCTTCTGTCTTAGGTAGTTGTTTTAAGGGGTAAAAACTTGGATTAGATGGTTCTCCCACCGAAGGGTTAGTGTGGGTACCACTTACGGCTATTTGGATCGTGACAAGATCTTAGCCAAATTCTATGCCTTATAGTTGGTCTTCACTGGTACAAGTGAGTTAATTTTGTCAACTTGTCCACAATCACCCAACTAGAGTCAAACTTCCCCAAAGTGTGAGGTAAACCAACTATGAAGTACCATACAAATACATGCCCACTTCCACGCAAGTATAGGCAACTAATGAACCATACCACCCAATGTTCAGTGCTGACATTTTACTTGTTGATAATTCAAACACTTCGCCACAAACTTCACAATGTCCCTCTTCATCCTACACCACTAGTAATGTTGATTCAAATAATAATACATCTTAGATGCACCCAAATTAATAGAATACCTCAAACTATGAGCCTCCTCCATGATCAATCTAGTCAAGTAACCAACTCTAGGAATACAATCTAATCCTTGATCCTCCAAACACCCTCTTGGTTAAGAATCATTTTCTTAGCTTCCCATTTTAATAAATTTATCTTGAATTATGTACAACTCCCAATCCTCAAACTATCAATCCTTAATCTACTATATCAACAAGGATCGTGCCTTAACACAAGCAAAAACTCTACTATGATAAAAAATATCATCTCACAAAGCTATTGGCCAAACACTGAACATCCATATCCAAGGTCGCACCTCCACCAAGAACAAGTCTAGGCTACCTATAGTCACCACCTTCTACTTAAGGGATCCTCCACCATATTTGACTTTCTAGGATGATACATGGTAGTCACGTCATAGTCTTTAAACATGTATTACCATCTGCATTATCTCAAATTAAGATCCTTTTGGTTGAATAGGTATTATAGGAAGCAATGATCAATAAATACCTCATAATAAACCCCAAACAAGTGATGTCTCCACAACTTCAAAGAAAATACTATTGCTACCAACTCTAAATCATGAGTGGGTTAGTTAATCTCATGAGTCTTCAACTACCTCAAAGCATAGACTATAACCTTCTCTTTCTATATAAAACTCTACCAAGGTCAACTCCTGATGCATCACAATACATGGTAAAACCTTCATATTTCATAAGTAAGGTCAAGATAGGTGTTGAAGTCAATAAAGACTTGAGATTTTACAAGCTCGCCTTACACTCATCAGACTACTGAAAGGCAACATTCTCTTGAGTCAATATCATCAAAGGAGATACAATAGAAGAGAAACCCTCCATGAATAGTCTGTAATAGCTAGCCAAACCAACAAAACTCTAAATCTCGATAGGTAAAATAGTCCTAGACCAACCTCGAACTGCCTCAATCTTGGATAGATCGACCATTATACCTTCCTTGGACACTATATATCCCAAGAATAACACAGATCTAAGCCAAAACTCACACTTTAAAAACTTAGTATATAACTACTCATCCCTCAATCTCAGAAGCACTCTTCTCAAATACTGCACATGCTCTGTTTTGTTCTTGGAATACACCAAGATGTCATTGATGAACACAATACATAAGAAATCAAGATATGGCCAAAATACTCCATTCATCAATTCCACAAATGCCACAGGGCATTAGTCAACCCAAATGACATAACCAGAAGCTCATAATGACCATACCAAGTCCTAAAAGCCATCTTAGGAATATCCAAAACCCTAATCTTCAACTGATGTTACCTTAATCTCAAGTTAATCTTCAAAACTATCGAAGCACCCTGAAGTTTATCAAACAAATCGTTAATGTATGAAAGAAAATACTTGTTCTTGATGGTCATTTTGTTCAACTATCGATGATCAATACACATACACATCGACCCATCCTTCTTCTTCACAAATAGAACGGTTGGCCCCTAGTTGAAATACTGAGACTAATGAATCCTTTACAAGTCCTGTAATTGATCCGTCAATTAATTCAACTCCAACAGATTCATCTTATATGGAGGAACAAAAATAGGCATAGTGTCTGGCTCCAAATCAATGCCAAATTAATATCTCATTGAAGTGGAACACCTAAAAGATTCATATAAAACACATATTTAAGCTCCCTAACTAACCTCACTGATTCCAAGGGAGGCGTGTCAGTGCTAATATTATGAATATAAACCAAATAAGAAAGACACCCCTTATCAACCAACAGTTGAGCCTTAAGAAAAGAAATCACCACCCTCTTAGAATGTGAACATTGGAAACCCTTCCACTCTAACCTTGATGTACCTAACATGACTAAAGTAGTTGTCTTGGCATAGTAATGTAAAATAGCATAAAACAAAGAAAGTCAATTCATGCCCAAAATCACATCAAAGTCTACCATATCCAAGATAAATAAATCTACCTAAGTATCTTCATCCAAAAAAGTCACAACATAGGATCAGTACACCCGATCCATCACAAAAAAATCACCTACTATGGTAGCAATATGAATAAGAATAAAAAGAGATGCAAACATCAAATCAAGACCCGATGTGAAATATGTAGACTTATAGGAGAAAGTAGCACCAAAATCAAATAATACTTATATAGGTCGATGGCATACTGGATGATACCAAAGATAACCATATCAAAGACCTCTACCTCTACTCTAATCAAAAAAGCATAACTTTGAGCCTTGTCACCACCTATATGTATAAATTTTCTACCACCTTCTTATCCAGCCAGTGGAGTACCCTACCTGACCCCTAAGTGGTGGTGCTATTATCCTAATTAAAGTTTGAGAACCCTTCTATCGACCTCCACCCCTAAGTCTTGGATAATCCCTCTTGAGATACTCTAAGCTACCACACTCATAAGAAGACCTATGAACCACAAACTACTGAGAAAATCCTGAATAACTAGAATGACTATCACGACATAGAAACCTCTGAGAAGAACCATGAGAAAAGTGTCCTGAGCAGAAGAAGTCTCACCAAAATAACCACCCTGGAATGCCTGAATAGCATCATGAACTAGTCTACTATGTTGATACAAGCATGCCTAGCTTAATTTATTCTAGACCTATACTTCAAGGTCTATCCAAAGGAATCCAAGCGATTCTCACATTAAGGACACAAATAGGAGCTTGTATGGTACTTCAAAGAGCCTCAAGTGAACATTTTCAAGCTATACATTCCTTGATTAAGGAGATGGAGTCCTTGGAGGCCATTAAAGACACATATGTGGGAGCACTCAAGCTATGGAAGATATCCTAGATGGAAGAGACTGAACACCTAAGACATTCTATCATTTTTTTTAATGTTAATGTAGCTTGCAAAATTGGTTTTACAATTAAAAAAGGGGAAGGTAGCTCACAACAATTGCCCCCAACTCTCTATTCATTTTGGCGACATGAGTTAATTTGGCGATCCAAACTGAAGTTTGTCGATCTCAAGATTCATTTTATGTGATGAGACTCGGGTTCTAAATTCCTAGTTTCCTTTCTTTAATTCTTAATCACTTATTAATTCGTAAAACTAATTTTCAACTAGTAATTGACCTAGTCAGATGTTAGTTAGTTTTTAAGTCTGTATTTTCTTTCGTGCTAATGCCTTCTTAGATTTTCTCATTTACATATTCATTAAACGTTCTTGATTCAAGTATGTTTTATATTGTGTCATCCGTTATTCAATTAACAAGAATCTATTCTTCCACAAAGACTTAGTAACCTTGTGAATTGATTGGGAAGGCTAGTTTATTTTAACATCGGGATGAAGCTCTAGGAAAAAAGGTAAAAGAGAGCTTCTAAATACGAGAGACTTGAGGAATTTTGCTACTAACCTATTTGTTGAGTTTTGCAGGTAGGTACAAAAGGTGATATAAGGAATAATATCATCCATAGCTTCAGAATATTATAGAGACGACATTAGTGGATATGCTTATCACGAAGTGGGCTATGAGTATGGTAACGGAGCTCATGAGTATGTTGATAAATCTTATAAGGGTTATGACGGTCCTTGTGAGTATGGTAATGGAGATTGTGAGTATGATGGTGAGTCCTATGAGGGCTATTATTATCCATGTTATAATGAATGACATGGTTGTGAGAATTACTACTTCGGAGATGAATATAAGATGGATAGGTCTTACAGGTCATATGATGATGCTGAAGGGGTAGAAGAACCTTATGGTGCAGACCATAGTTAATATAAAGGTTCTCATGCTTCAAACGATGTTTATGATGGAAATGTGAGCTACAATGTTTTATCCCGTATGTATTGTGAATCCTTCAGGCAGAATCTTGAGAGCAACGAAAGTGGTGAGGTTGATTTTCTTTCCTCGTCTTGTGCTACTTCCTATCCTAAATAAGAAAGTAAAGATGTATGGGTGGGACCAACTTAAAATCATTATATGTATCATAGAAGAAGTACATTTCCTACTTCTAAGAGAGGACCACTAATCTGTGAAGGTAGAGTGACTCTAAAGTTTCAAGATAGGCATACCTCTAAGAGGTAATTTCTTGGAAAATGAATGTGTATGGTAGGGCGGGGTTTGATATTTAAATGGATGTCATATTATTTCCAAATTTATAACCCCTCAACTGTTTAGAATGTTTGGTATACCTTTTGTTCCAAATAAAATCTCTTATGCTACTCAAAAGAGGTATTGGGTTTATAGAAGCGTAAAGCTATTTCTCTTGGGTAATATCAAGAGGAAGTTTGGGGTGATGTAATTCCTATGGATACTTGTCAAATATGTTTAGGGATTCCATGGTTCCAAAGTCATAGAATTCCATATACGCAAGAATGGTTCAAGTATATCATGGATTACAAAAGGACATTTTTTTCCACCAACACCCCTTAATGAAGTAGATATAAGTGAATCCCTTACTAAATTAAGAGAATATTATACTTTAATGAGTGAAATATTTTATAGTTGCTTGTGGTAAATTGAAAATTTCAAGTCTATGCTACAATAAAAGGCAAGCAACTCATCGTGAAGTTGAAACAAAGGAGTTGCAAATGAATGAGAAGGAAGTTACTCCTTGTGAAGATGGCACTAAGGGGTTGAACTTGAGAGTTGAAACATTCACTCCTTGTGTACCAAAGTGGATGATATATATGAAGGGATCACCTAACCCTTCACAAGGTATCCTTGGAACTTGTCCTAACTCCAATCAAATTGAGAGAGAAAAGATTAAGAGAAGTAAGGGTGTAATAAGTGACAACTCTATAGTGGAAAAAAGAGTTTGTGTGGACTAATGTGAGAGGGTTATCACAACCTTATACTAATTGTTGTAATTTTCTTTTTTTTCTATTTATCTTGATACTTGTGTAGGAATGCATGGAAGTAAGCTTAATAAGGATCCTCAAACTGTAAAAAGAAATGAGGAACTTAAAGGCTTCAGAAAGGAGAAATTGTACTCCAATGATAATAACCAAGGTAAAGGAAATTCTTCCTATGAGCCACAAGGTAACAAAGTTAACACTTACACTTTCTTGAACTTAGAAGATTATTATGTGGCTTGTAGCCAATTAAATGTGAGTTATGGCATATCTTTGAATGAGCTTAATGAGCCTTCATCTTGTGGATTTATTGTTGACTCCTTGTTGCATATAGATAATGTCATTTATGAAAGTGATCCTACACTAGTTGATCCTTTTGATAACCAAGTTGAGTCTCCTAGTGAGATCCAATCGTGTCCACCTAGTTTTAGCACTTATGATTTGAATGAAATTACATTATCATGTGAAAGGGATAATTCTTTGGATAAAGATAGTAATGATTTTCTTGCATATTTGAAGAACTCAATTGATGATTATCCTTATGATGTTAGTGTTAATTGTGACCCTTTTTATGATACCCCACCTTTGTTTGATAAATTTGAGAATGAATTACTTGATTCATGTGATAACTTCGATTTATAATTCATTTGATTATGGTGGTGATTTGTATCAAATTGGAGTCCCTATCTTGAGAAGAAAAGTTATTCCATGCTAGTTGGTCCTGATGATGGCAATCATATGTTTGATTCTTTTGAGCTTGAAATGCTACCAACTAGTGTTAAATTTTATGATGATCAACTCGTATGCAATGATTACCCACTAAATAAGAAAATTTGTGATGTGTTAAGTGAACCTCAATTTAGTGATGCTGTTAGTTGGTCATATGGATAGTCATGTAGATTTCATGCATCTAGATCATATATCCTTGAATTGTGATTCCATTGCTAGTTCTTTTCAAAGAACTCATGAGATGGAGTGTGTTTCTTAGGATAATATCTTATGTTATAATGACATGCTATTGAGGGTTTACATAGTGGATTGTCGTGTAATGATAAGGATGTGGTCATTCTTGAAGCCTACAACTTGTTTAGCAACCCACTATAGTGTGATCACACTTTTTGATGATGAAAATCTCTTCTTGGAAGATGATAGTATGTTTATTGAAAAGGATGGTGTTTGAAAAAGAGGTGATGTATGCTCTATAATTTCACCTTCATCAATCTGTGTTCTCATTCTTGGTCAAGGCTTTAATGTGCTTGAATCAACGGGTGGAACTTCTCATGAAAACACATTAGATGAAGTTGATTTGTGTGGCACCTTTATATATTATCTATTTACATATGAAGATACTTGTGTTTTTGTGAAAAGTATGTTATGTGTAGATAGGGGTGCCAACAGGGAAAATGGGTGTTTGCTTGACCCATGAGTATGGAGTACCTTTCAATTTGACCCCGATAATAAGTTGAAAAGTGGCACTTTTTGATGATGCTTTGGTCAAGATGAAAAACAAGTTTTGACTTGGAAGAGTCCATAGGGTACACTTGGTACCAACTTTCTCTACTATCACTTTGCATATGATGAGCCTTATACTTGTCTTAGATGTGCATTCCATGTAGGTAGGAGTTTGGTTGCGGTCTATACTTGTTTGTATGACCAATTTATATGGACCTTCTACTATTTTGACCCTAGTGAACGTTTAGGGGTATGTGAGCTAATAGTGGTGCCCCATCTTTTTGGGTGGTCTTATATTCTTAGTGTGTTGGGTAGCCAACTTATTTGTACTTCATCTATTGACTTGATAGTCTTGATGATGCAGTATACTTGGTTACTCCTTGAGGATGTGCCTCCTTGGTGTAATGATATTGTTGCTAACCATTGTGCTAACCTTCATACTATGAGGAATTTGTGGTTGTTTTGTCTCCTTTATGTTTTTATAGGATTTGGATTAGAGGTTAGATTTTTTCAAAAAGGGGAGGATGATACGAGCATGGTTGGCTCAATTCATGATGGACGTATACTTCAAGGGCTATTCAAAATAGTCCAAGCCATGCTCATATTAAGGACACAAATAGAAGCTCAGATGGTACTTCAAATAGCCTCATGTGCACATCTTCGAACTATAAACTCCTTGATTAGGGAGTTGGAGTCCTTGAAGGCCATTGAAGACAGATGTATGGGAGAGCTCAAGCTATAGAAGATAGCTTGGATGGAAAAGACCGAAGATCCACATTTGGATCGGATCAAACTATGGAAGATAGCCTAGAAGGAAGCTCGGATAAATATTTTGTGCACTTTAGCAAAGCACAATGCCATCGCCAAAGTGGAGGGAAGTTTTCCAATCAAGATGCTTAGTTTGGTGAGTTGTCTTTGTTAAATAGACATTTTTGGGATACATGTGTAATAGGCAAACTAGAAATAGATGCCTTAGTTATTTTCATAGTTAGATTTTGGATGATTGAAGAATTACACTTTTCGAAGAGATTAGTAGGGTGGAATCTCTTTAGACTAGCTTAGATTATTGTAGCTAAACCTAGATTAGTGATGGGTGGATTCCCATTGTTGATTTAGAACTTATTTCACTTGATGTTCATTTGAGTTACTCATTTGTGGATTTCAAATTGGGTTTCTTAATCTCTAGAAATCAAGTTTCTTTTCTTCATTGGTTTAATTGTGTATTCAATTGAGCCTTTTTTTCTTCACTTCTCATCCCTTATTTCTCATATATATTAATTTGTTTTGTTGAATTCCGCATTTGATTTCGATTGGTTTCATCCCCAACTGGAATCTTATCATATGCTGAGAAAAAAACCTCTCCTAAGTAAACCCCTATCCCTAGACGAGGTACCACAAAACTGACCAGAAATATGAGACCTCTTGTCCCTCAAGTCCTCAAAATCCTTATGGCATATGAGCTTAAACTCCTTGGCCACCTCGACCACTATCAGAAAATAATCCCCAGACTAAGCTATCAAAAAACTCGCCTCTTAAATCTGAAAGGTCAAACCCCTCACAAATCTGTGAATCCTCTCAGTCTCATATGGCAAAATAACTAAGGAATGGAGAGAAATGCATAGAATTTGATATCATACTCAGTCACAAAAATCTCTTCCTAAATCAAGCGCTCGAACTGATTCCTCTGTTTCTCCCTTAAACTACAAGGAAAAAATCGATTAAGGAAAGCCTCAGCAAAGAACTCCCAAGTCATAGGCAGAGATCCTGTGGGCCTAGAATCTACATAAGAATTCCACCACTGCTTGGTAAGGCCACACTTATATAGAGATATATAATCAACCCTGTGGGACCACCAACCCTACACTCTGAAGCCTCTCATGGAATTCACTAAAAACTCATAAGCATCCTCACTCTGTCCACCTTGAAACTGAGGTGGATCCACCTTCCTAAACCTTTCAAACCTCCTCTACTTTTCATTCGCTATAGCTTCCCTAACCACACCACTGGCTTTCACACCCATCAAAAGCATGTCATTATATATAGCAGCTACAACCGTTGTCTAACCCACTGGGCCCTAGAATACTAGGTTAGGTTATGTTACAATCAAATACTACCCCCTAGTCGTAACACGGTGCTTAGAGTCACAAGTGAGCCTAAACTAACCTATGGCCTGGCATGACACTAAGAATAATCAAGTAAACTGATAAATACTGAGTGAAAGATAAACTAAAATGACATAATTATAATAAAAAACAAAATCAATACTCAATGTCAAAACTAGGACTGTCTGACATAATTAACATGCTGAAAAATTTAACTGTCTGTCTGAAAGCCTCTAAAAAAATGAGTTGTTAGGACAAGCCCCCAACTAACTCCAACTGTCTAAAAACTAAAATACTAAAAAAAAAAAAAGGGTGCTAATAATTGGCCCTTGAATGATGAGGACTCACCAAACTCTATTGTTGATGTGGTGTGGAATCGTACTAAGCGCAATCCTGATTCTTAACATCAGAACCTATATTATAAGACACTATAGCACAAAGTGGAAAAGTATGCAATCAGTACTTTGAATGTACTGAGTATATGAGATGGGAAATAACAGATATAAGATGAACATGATGCATGTAACAAGACAAACTGATGCAAAACCAAGTAAAAATGTGTACTGTATGATATGCCAAATAACTGAATACAAGGTCATGCAAGTATCTGAATCTGAACTATAAACTGTGGACTGTGGGAGCTATTATTAACCGACATATCCCATTCTGAGCTAACTGGGGTCCAAACTGTAACCCCAGCTGGAAGAGTGTTCAGTACCTTGCCAAGGCTATGAACACTGACTGACGTGGATCCACTAAATTGACGTCCCAAAGGACTAAGGTATCAAGCCTGGTCTAATGGGTGACCCTTTAGAACCTGTGTTGGCACTGTAGTTTTGGGACTTAGAGACTTCTACTAAAGGTCTCAACCAAACTGACGGGTGATCCTTCACCTCTGCGTCCGTTCGGTGCTAAGTACTACTCCCAACTGAATAACACTGATAACTGAAATGCTCGATAAAAGTAATAATCTGAATACTGAAAATAAATGCATTATATGAGAGCATTTAAACAATGTAAACTGGGGGATATAATACACACAAGTATATGTATGAAATCCTAGGTCATCGGGTGTTCATAACCCGCCATATCAGAAGAATGCAACTATTATGACAATTCCATAAATTGAGTTAATTAAGGAATTTAATAACTCAAGTCCAAAAGTCATGGATTTCACAATGTAATTAGGGTTTATAATATTGAACATGTAATGATACTGAAATTCATGTTAAAACATGGGTTTATAACTCAATGAGATTAAGGAACTGGAATATCGAGAAATTCACAACATTCATGAACCCTATGCTCTGAAGAAGGAATTAAACTAAGAAATTGGAATTAAACTAAGAAATTGAGTTAATATTGAGACTCAATGGGTGAAGTGAGACCCATTGATGAAATCTTACATACCTAGAGAAAAGAACCCTGAAGAAATCTCTAAACTTGGAGCTTGAAGAAGATGAACTGAGGAAGAGAAATCGCCTCTTTTCTCTTGTTTTTGATAAGTGTTAGCTGAATTTGAGTAATGAGGGACTTAGGTAAGCTTAGGCTTATAATTCAGCTTTGGGATAGCTTAAATGACATAGTTTAAGGGTTTAAAAAATAGGAAAAGACTGGAATGCCCCTTTTAAAATGTAACTAAAAAAGTTGCAGGGGAGGACGTACGACCCATCCCACTATCGTGGGACCTACCTACAATGGTGGGTGGTGCTCATGGTTGGGATGCTGGAGTGAGTCTTCTCTGGATATGATCAGATGAGCCATGGTACTCTCGTGGGAGCCACTCACAATCATGACTTGGTTCGTAGGTCGTAGGTTCCAACCAGGTCAACTTTAGAAGTCAAGAAGTACCTAAGATCGTGGTTCCCTTTCATGGTTGGAAGGTATAAATGTCAACTTTCAGGTTTTTGGGGCTGTTTCGATCAGATGGGAGCATGGTATGGTCGTGGGTTCTAACCACAGTCGTAGTTTCTGCTCGTACGTTCTAACTGTTGGACATTGCTGCACTAAAATGGCCATAACTCTTAGCTCCGACATTGGATTAAGGCGAATCTGGATGAGTTGGAAAGATAATTCAAATATCTATAATTTGGTGGGTATTGAGATTATAAATTCATCAGAATATAGGAGTTATTATTGTTTGAAGTTGACTATAGCAAGATTCTTCACAAGAAAACCACCGATAAGAAAGATTTCAACTTGGCTATGAGCTAGGAGTTACTTGTGGCCTTAATACATGTCTAAATAACTTTTCATACTACCAAAACATGATGTTTTATTTTACATGTACTTGAAGCATGGTTCTAATCGTAGTTTGGATTTTTGGGGTGTTACAATATCTCCCCCTTGGGGTCATTCATCCCCGAATGAAAACTAACTAAGCTGAAAAGTTAAGGAAAGAGCTGCAATCCCAACACTGAAACTCTAAGATCTGAACACTAATGATACTGAGTCTATAACTGATACATGGACAAATTTGAACTTATGAATGCATGGTATGACATGAAAAATAATTGGGTGACATGAGACGTAAAAAATTAATTAAGGGGAAACTATTACCTTAAGATGGAACAGAGTTCGAAGAGAAAAGATGAGGGTTCTTGGTCATCATATCTGTCTCTGCTTCCCAAGTAGCTCCCTTAACGAGCAGATTTTTCCATAGAACCTTTACTGAAGCGACCTCTTTATTCCTCAACTTATGAACCTAACGATCAAGGATCTCTACTGGGACCTCCTTATAAGAAAGGCTATCTTTCATGCCCACACTACCTAAAGGCACAACCAATGTGGGATTACCAATGCATTTCTTCAACTGAGACACACAAAATACTGGATGCACTAATGTTAAGTCTATGGGCAAATCCAACTTATAGGCTACATTGCCAAAATGACCCACAATCTTATAAGGACTAACATAGTGGGGACTAAGTTTCCCTTTCTTACCAAACCTCTTCATCCCTTCCATGGGTGAAACTTTCTAGTAGACAAAATCACCAATAGCAAACTTAAGCTCCCTTCTCCTCACATCTACATAGGATTTCTGACGACTCTGGGCTATTTTCAGTCTTTCTCTAATCAACTGCACTTTCTCCATAGCCTCATGAACTAAATCTGGACTTATCAAAGTAGCTTAGCCAACCTTAAACCATCCAATAGGAGATCTACACCTCCTACCATAAAGTACTTCAAACAGGGTCATCTGAATACTAGAATGATAATTGTTATTAAAAGCAAACTCAATCAAAGGAAAATGATCATCCCAACTACCTTTGAAATCGATCACACATGCTCTCAACATATCTTCTAAAGTATGAATGGTCCACTCTGCCTGGATATCTATCTGCGGGTGAAAAGTTATAATGAGGTGAACTTAGGTACCAAGACTCTTCTGGAATATCTTCCAGAACTGAGAGGTAAACTGAGTACCCTTATCTGAAATAATGATCAGAGGGACACCATGTAACTTCACTAACTCCCTAAGATAGAGTCTATTATAATGCTCGGCTGAGTCTGAGGTGTTATGTCACGACCCGAATTCCCATCGGGACGTGATTGGCACCCGAAGCCGATAAGGCCCGAGAGAACCAATCTTTGCTCTTGCTCATGTACTCTCATATGTATGTTCGCGTATGAATATCATCTTCTTTCATGTAATTAAATATCAATAGCGGAAAGCATGACCACATATGTAATATATATGCAATTTAGCCGTTAGGGCCATTTCGTCAAAATGCACGTACATCTTTTACCTCATGATACCCCACATATGTCTATAAAGCCTCTAATAGATACATGACCATGTCTATACAATGTTTACAAATGCCAACATCTACTATACACATGTGACTTGGGAAGCCCCGAAGCAACTGGAGCTCACCAACAATCTGCGGAAATCTCGCCACTTACTGAGGAGATCTACTAACTCCTGTGCCTGCAGCATGTAAGGTAAGTTCCCCAAAAGGGGTCAGTACGAAGAATGTACTGAGTATGTAAGGCTCAAATGAAACTATACAACACATGAATAATTCAATGAACTCAATGAAACTCAAATGCATATGCATAATCAGATGAATAAGTAACCATTTTTCACTTTGGAACCCATGTGTATTACTTTCATTGATTTCATCGCTTTCATGCTTCTTTACTTCAATGTCATTACATATGTCACAATGTACCCGGGCCCCTACTGATCAGTGGGTCTTTACATGACTTATCGTCATGTTGGGATCGGGTCGAGCTAGGCTTATGCCCCTAGACCTGCCACCCAGGGATCGGGTCGAGCTAGGCTTATGCCCCTAGACCTGCCACCCATAAATCATACATCGGGATCGAGTCGAGCTAGGCTTATGCCCCTCGACTTGCCACCCATAAATCAACACATTGGGATCGAGTCGAGCTAGGCTTATGCCCCTAGACTTGCCACCCATAAATCAACACATCGGGATCGAGTCGAGCTAGGCTTATGCCCCTAGACTTGCCACCCATACTTGATCATTGACCACATTTGCATTACTTTGTTCTTTACTTTGAGATTGGTATTTTGATAGTCATAACATCACTTGAAACTTTGGATCATTAGCCAATGAGTGAGAGACATATGAGATTGGTACTTTCACTTGTGAGAGATTGACATATTCATGTTACATAGCATGTTTGGAAACTTGGAACCATAATCAAAATAGAAGACATGTGAATAAACATTATTGGAAACATGACACCATTGGAACCATTGGACAATCATTCATAACAAGATACATGAGCATAACCACTATTGGAACATTGGACCATAACCTTGTTTGAGCTTTCGGAACATTAACCATGATAATGAGACATAAGACTCACAAATGATCCATGAGTAGGAAAGATATGGCAATGACTATTGATAAACGGATATAGGATACCTTGGCACAATTCGGGATAGGACTAGTGAATTAGCAATGTGGATACTATTTGCCGCAAAAAGATACGGACAGAGTAACCTTACATACCTTGTACTCTCAATACGGATATATAGTCCTAGATGTGCATACAATAGTCCCACTCCTTCTTTATGTGTCACTCTACAACACAAATACATAACATAATTCACATTAACCATAACTACTTCACAAATGCATATAACATCAATGGGGTACATGTTTGCTTTGAAACATGTCATTTCCCCTTGACAAAACCATTGATAGCATCATTATTTCAAAAATCCTCCAATATTCCCAACATTGACCAATACATAATAATCATTGCATTTCACCATAACAATTCTCTTTTACACCTCCTTATCCATACCACATCACAAATAATCCATCAATTCACCTTAATACACTTCATAGCACATATCGGCCAAAATCCCACAATTTACACTTATTGACAAGAAAAAGGTTAACAACAAAAATAACACCATAGACGTTCATATTTTATCCATACCATGATCTTTCATCAAAGGCACAAGTTCTAATTCAAGTTCAAATCTCATGGATGGCACATCTTGTACAAAAACCAAAGTACTATGTTCAACTCTTTCAAGCATAACCAACAAGATTCACATACTCTCCCATGCATATAATATATTAATCCATGACAATAATCACTTACCTAGGCTTGGAAGATGTTGATCTTGCTCCAAAGGTTAGCTTTGACCTCTTAGGGTTTGAGAGAAAAAGAAAGGGTTGAAAAAAATATCTACAAGGGCATGTGTTTTCCAAATGAATAAAATCAGCATTTTTGCCCTTTATATAGGCTCTAAAGTCCATGCTTAGCCACTCTATAGCATGCCATGTGGTGTTCTAGAAGTTTTTGCAAGAATGGGTCAAATTTCCCCATATGGGCCATATCTTCTTTCCATTTTTGGGCCCAAGTCACTTAACCCGATAAAATCAATAATTTCACGTGTTTAAGTCGTCTCATACGTATTACAATAATATTCCCACTCATTCAATTCATATCCGTAGCCGCCATCCAAAAACCAAGTGATTCTAGCCACGTATGACCCATTTTGACCAAAAGGGTAAAATCATCATTTTGACGCCAAATTCGTTCTCGAGTAATTTTATCATACCAATATAATATTTCACTCATTTCATGTATATTCTCATAGTTGTAGATGAATCGTGGAAAAAATCGGCTCAATACGTCCCCGGGAACCCTTGAGACTTAAACAAAATTTTCAACTTTTGAAAGGTGCGCAGGGGCGGCGTGGCACGCTGCCTGGCGCGCCCCTCTACTGCCTCTGGACTGAAAATTTCAGCCCAGAGCGGTGTGGCACGCTACCCAATGCGCCCTTCCCTTAAATTTTTCGAAAATTTCATTTTTTGACTTTTCTTCGCGGGTTTGGTTAGATACTTCAAATCCTATTCTTTCACTTACTTCTTAACCTTAACATACTTTGTTTAGAGGTCCTCTTAGCCTCGTTTTGAACCCGACAAATGCTCCATGAAGATCGCAAAACACCTTCTACGCAAGGTTAAGCATATGTACAAGGCCAAATTTCAATTTTCTTGTCAATATCATTACAAAATACATTCGTGTGGCTCTCGACACTCAAGTATACATTGTTCATCGTCATCACATTGGGTTAGGAAGGTACGGGGTGTTACATGTTAGGTGGCAGAAAATGGGTTGAATTAGTCATTCGATCTATAAAAACCCAAATAGAATCATAGTGTCGGCGAGTACGAGGCAACCCTGTAATAAAGTCTATATTCACCACTGCCCACTTCTAAGTAGTAATACTGATATCCTGAATCTTACCACCAAGTCTCTGGTGGTCAACCTTAACCTACTAGTAATTTGGACACTTAGCCACAAATTCCGCGATATCCTTCTTCATGCCATTCCACTAATAGACTTCTCGTAGATCACAGTACATCTTAGTGGCTCCTGGGTGAATAAAATATTGACAACTGTGAGCTTCTATTAGCATCCACTGTCTCAAGTCATCAACATCTGGAACACATAATCTACCTTGATAATGAAGAACACCATCTCCCCCTTGGGAGAAAACCTCAACCTTCTGACTCTGGACTGCTTCTTTCAACTTAAGAAAAATAGGATCACTATCTTACTTTTCCTTCACCTCAGCTATTAATGAAGATTCCAAACCATTCTGCACCAAAATATTGCCTTCGACTGAATCAACCAACCAAACTCCTAATCTAGCAAGCCGGTGAACCTCACGAACTAACTCTTTCTTCTCATCCTCAATATGAGCAACACTTCACATAAACAATCTACTAAGAGCGTCAGCCACAAAGTTTTCTTTACTCGAATGGTACAAGCCACTCATATCATAGTCTTTCAATAACTCTAGCCATTTTCTCTGACGAAGATTTAGATCTTTCTGGCTGAACACATACTGAAGGCTCTTGTGATTAGTGAACACATCAACATAAACCCCATAAATAAAATGCCTCCAAATCATTAAGGCAAAAACAACTGCTGCCAACTCAAGATCATGAGTGCGGTAATTTTTCTCATGAGCATTGAGATGTCTAGAGGCATATGCTATAACCTTGCCATGCTGTATCAAAACACAACCAAGTCCCACTCTAGAATTATCACAATAAACCACAAAACCATCTGAACCGTCTGGCAGAGTCAAAACTGGAGCAGAGGTGAGTTGAGTCTTCAACTCCTGAAAACTCCTCACAAGGATCAGACCATTGAAACTTGACTTTCTTTTGAGTTAATCTAGACATAGGAGAAGTAATAGAGGAAAATACTTCAAAAACCATATGTAGTAACCAGCTAAACCCAAGAAACTCCTGATATCTGATGGAGAGATGGGTCTAGGCTAATTTCTAACTGCTTCAGTCATTTGAGGATCAACCCAAATGCCTTCACCAAAAATGATATGACTAAGGAATTCTACTGATTTCAAACAGAATTCATACTTGCTGAACTTAGCGAATAACTAGCAATCTTTGAGAGTCTGTAAAACAATCCATAAATGGTTTGCATGTTCATCCTCACTCCGAGAATAAATGAGGATGTCATCAATAAAGACAATAACGAACATATCCAAGTACTACTAGAACACTCTGTTCATCAAGTCCATTAAAGTTGTAGGAGCATTCGTTAGTCCAAAATACATAACAACAAATTCAAAGTGACCATACCGAGTTCTGAAAGTTGTCTTCGGATGTCACATTCTCAGACTCTGAGCTGATGATAGCCAGATCTGAGGTCTATCTTAGAGAACCAATTATCACCCTGAAGCTAGTCGAACAACTCTGTAATCCTGGGAATGGGATACTTATTCTTGACTGTGACTTTGGTCAACTGATAGTAGTCGATGCATATTCTAAGAAAA
Organism: Capsicum rhomboideum; assembly: GCA_031232105.1. Classification (NCBI taxonomy): domain Eukaryota; kingdom Viridiplantae; phylum Streptophyta; class Magnoliopsida; order Solanales; family Solanaceae; genus Capsicum; species Capsicum rhomboideum. The sequence continues at coordinate 105,135,501 of CP124719.1, read as the reverse complement.
CTATATTTCTTGCGCACGAAAAGAATAGGAGAACCCCATGGAGAGATGCTAGGCTTGATAAAACCTTTGTCTAAAAGATCTTTCAACTGCTCCTTTAATTCCTTAAGCTAGGCAGGAGCCATTCTGTAGGGTGGAATTGAAATATGTAGGGTATATGGAAGGAGATCTATTTCGAAGTCAATCTCCTGCTCAGGAGGAACTACGAGAATATCTTTAGGAAACACTTATGGAAATTAATTAACCACTGGAACAAGAGTGAAGGTCTTAGACTTTGAATCTTTAACCCAAACAAAATGATAGATGCATCCTTTGGAAATCATTTTTCAAGCCTTAAGGTAAGAGACAAACCGACCTATAGGCACCAAAGTATTACCCTTCTACTCTATGACTAATTTATTTAGAAACTAAAATTGGACTACTCAGTTTTCATAATCAATAGAGGCATAGTAAGAGTGGAGCAAATCCATGCCAAGAATGACATCAAAATCTATCATGTCTAACTCTACAAGATCAACTGAGGTGACTTTCGGAGAAATTGTGACTGGGCAATTTCTGTATACCCGTTTAGTTATGACTGAATCACCAATTGGAGTAGAAACTGAGAAATTTTTGGAGAGAGTTTTGGTACTGACATCGAAGTCTACTGCTATATAGGGAGTTACAAAAGAGAGAGAGGCATTGGGATCTCATAATGCATAGACATGAATATGAAAGACCTGTAACGTACAGTGACTACATCAGGAGAACCCTCCTAATCCTATCGAGTTTGAAGTGCATAGAACCTTCCATGACGATGTCTGCCACTTGCACTAGACGAGATACCCTACTGATTAGGGCTACCTGCTAGAGCTGTAGAAGAGTTAGAATGATTCTACTGATGAGTATCTCTGCCTCTCTATTAAGCCACTGGACACTCCCTCAATCTGTGGCCTGGCTTGCCACACCCAAAATACGCATCACTATCAGCCATATACTCACCCTTATGGTTCATACCATACTTTTTACAAAATAGTTTAGTACGACCACTAGTAACGCTGCCTTGGGACTTAAAGCCTAGTGCCCTATCTCGATTATCCTGCCTAAACTTGGGAACTGAAGCACTAGCATAAGATGGGGCTAGAACTGATGATTTCTGGCGGAACTGAGAATAGTTACCACCATTAGACCTCTGCTGAGAGAAATCAAAGCTACCTGTTTTGGCCCTCTTGTTCTTTCTTTCCTTCTCCTTGATCTTTTCCTCCTTAATATTTTGAGCATGAACCATCAACCTGGAGATGTCCATCTCATTAATCAATATCACAGTCCTACACTCTTTACCCATATCCTAAGAAACACCGTCACAACCTTACTCATGTAAGCCCTGGAGTCAGAAACCATAGCTGGAGCAAACTTTGCCAACTGAGTAAACTTAAGAGAATACTGCTTCACACTCATGTTGCCTTGCTTCAAATTGATGAATTCCTGCACCTTGGCCTCCCTTAGTTCAAATGGGAAGAACCGATCCAGAAAAGCAACAACGAACTCATCCCATGCTATCGGACCTGCATTAACACCTCTATCCTTCTTCCACTGTTGACACCAAATGTAAGCTACTCCTTGCAACTGATAAGAAGCCAAGTCGGCACTTTTAGTTGGAGTGACACCCATGATCTTAGTGACTTTTTAAAGATTATCCAAGAACTCCTGTGGATCTTCTTTAGACTTAGACCTAAAGAAACCGGAGGATTCATCCGAGTAAAGTCTCAGACTCTGGCTGTTGTCGTATTCACAATCGAATTGGCTGGTGCAACAGCCTGCAGGTTATTCTGAGGGGTCATGGACTGGGCTAACTCTGTGAAAGCAGCCCTAAATTCAGCATGGGAAACTTGTTCATTCAGAGGGTTTGCGGGAGCTAGTGGTACTTGCTGATTTCCATTTATGTTACCATTACCATTTCGTTTTTTGTTAGCTCTCTTGGGAGGCATATTCTATAAAAACGTAGAGCACGAGTTAGAATATGATTTTAATAGAATTCACACACTATCTCACGATATGAACATAAAAGAAGTAAAACATTTCATAGCTTCTTACTCATAAGTGTGTTCACACCCATGAACAAGACTCTACTTACGCTACTTTTAGACACCCTAGGGCACTTTAAACCTGATGCTTTGATACCAAATTTGTCATGACCCAAGACTACTCCCTAGTCATAACACAGTGCTTAGAGTCACAAGTGACCCCAAGCTAACCCATGGCCTGGAATGACACTAAGAATAATCAAGTAAACTGATAAATACTGAGCAGAAGCTGAACTAAAATGACATGATTATAATAAAACCCAAAATCAATACTTAATATCAAAACTAGGATTGTCTGACATAATCAACATGCTGAAAAATCTAACAGCCTGTCTGAAAGCCTCTAAATAAAATGAGTTGTTGGGACAAGACCCCAACTAACTCCAACTGTCTGAAAACTAAAATACTAAAAAAAAGGAATGTTGATAACTAGCCCTCGAATGATGAGGACTCACCAAACTCTACTGCTGATGTGGTGCCGAATCATACTATCCTGATGCTGAACGTCAGAACCTATATTATAAGACAATATAGTGCAAAGTGGAAAAGTATGCGATAAGCTTAACATTATGCATGTAACATGATAAACTAATACAATACCAAGTAATAAACGTGTACTATATGATATGCCGAATAACTAAATACAAGGTCATGTAACTATCTGAATCTAAATTATGAATTGTGGATAGTGGGAGCTAATGTTAACTGACATACCCCAATCTGAGCTAAATGGGGTCCAATCCAACCTGTAACCCCAGCTGGAAGGGTGTTTAGTACCTTACCAAGGGTAACTAACACTGACTGACATGGATCCACTAAACTAATGTCCCAAAGAACTAAAGTATCAAGCCTGGTCTGACGGGTGACCTTTTAGAACCTATGGTGGCGCCATAGTTTTGGGACCTAGGGACTTCTACTAAAGGACTCAGCCTAACTAATGGGTGATCCTTAATCCCTACATCCACTCGGTGCTAAGTACTACTCCCAACTGAATAACACTGATAACTGAAATGCTCAATAACAGTAATAATATGAAGACTGAAAATAAATACATTAACTGAGAGCATTTAAAACATGTAAACTGAAGGATATAATACTCATAAGTACATTCATGAAATCCTAGGTCATCGGGTGTTCATAACCCGCCATCTCAGAAGAATGCAACTATTATGACAATTCCATAAACTGAGTGAATTAAGGAATTTAATAACTCAAGTCCAAAAGTCATGGATTTCACAATGTAATTAAGGTTTATAGTATTTAACAAGTAATGATATTGAAATTCATGTTAAAATATGGGTTTATAACACAATGATATCAAGGAACGTGAATATCAAGAAATTCACAACATTCATGAACCCTATGGTCTGAAGATGGAATTAAATTGAGAAATTGAGTTAACTTTGGGACTCAATGGGTGAAGGGAGACCCATTGATGAAATCCCACATACCTGGAGATAAGAACCCTGTAGAAATCTCTAAACTTGGAGCTTGAAGAAGATGAACCCTAGTTTGCTTTTGAGGAAGAAAAATTGCCTCATTTTTCTTGTTTTTGCTAAGTACCGACTGAATTTGAGTAACGAAGGACCTAGGGTAAACTTAAGCTTGTAATTCAGCTTTGGGATAGCTTAAATGACGTAGTTTAGAGGTTTAATAAGTGGGAAAATATTGGAATTCCCCTTCTAAAATGTAACTGAAAAAGTTGCAGGGGAGGACGCACGACCCATCCCATGATTATGGGGCCCACCTATGATCATGGGTAGTGCTCATGGTTGGGATACTGGAGTGATGCTTATCTGGACATGATCAGATGAGCCATCATGGTACGCTTATGGGACCCACTCACAATCGTGCCTTGGTTCGTAGGTCATAGGTTCTAACCAGGTCAACTTTAGAAGTCAAGATCTTACCTTTGATCATGGTTTCTAACTACGGTCGTGGTTTTCTTTCGTGGTTGGATGGTATACATTTCAACTATCAGGATTTTGGAAATGTTTCGATTAGACAGGAGCATGGTATGGTCGTGGGTTCTAACCAAGGTCGTTGTTTCTGCTCGTACATTCTCACTGCTCTAAAAGACGACGGTTGAGAAGCAAGGGGTTGAAAAAGCACCACAAGGGCAGTGTTGCACTAAAATGGCCATAACTCTTAGCTCCAACATCGGATTAAGGAGAATTTGGATGCATTGGAAAGATAATTCAAATATATATCATTTGGTGGGTCTTCAGATTATAAATTCATCAAAATCTAGGAGTTATGCTCGTTTAAAGTTAACTATAGTAAGATTCTTCACAAGAAAACCATCGGTAAGGAAGATTTCAACTTGGCTATGAGCTAGGAGTTACTTGTGGCCTTAATAAATGTCTAAATCACTTCTCATACTACCAAACATGATTTTTGATTTTACATATACTTGAAGCATGGTTCTAATCTGGAGATTGAGCCTCAACTCTAGTTTGTGAATCCTATGGAGTACCGGTGAAACCACCGCCCTGAGCCATACGCTTCAATAAAACCAACAGATAAACCAAGGTATCCTTAAGTACTAGAGCAGCTATAAACTTAAGTGGAGCCTGAACTAGGTAGATCTCCTCGGCTGGAATTTTATCGGCATCAACCTCAAACTCACCTTCAAGTGACACTACCCTAATTGGGGACGAGCAGCTGCCTGGGATCTCCTGGGCTCTACCTCTAACTTGGCCCCTACCACATCTGCATGTCTTGGCATGGGTGCTGGAATGAGCTTCTACTCTCTCTTTAAGGTAGCATGAGTCCTTATCATTTGTGAGAGAATGAAACAAAGAAACTTAGTAACCGATGAAATCAATTTTACACAATAAATAAGAAGAAAGGAATTTTCCTAAAGTCTTGTAGCCTCTCAAAGATAGATAACAGATGTCTCCACACCAATCCATAAGACTCTAATAGACTCGACTTGTACTTATGATACCAAGGAATCTAGCGCTCTGATACTAGTCACGAATCAAAATTCAAGTCATAATGGCACTTATCTGACTGCTCGTGATAGGTAAGTTAAAACCAACACATAAATAATAATACGCAAGGTAAATGCACAGAAGAGAATACTAATATCAAGTTTAAGCATGAAATCAAAAAAAAAAAACCAAGATCTAGAAGTCACAGGGTACAACCTATAAGAGTAATAAATACAACAAGGAATCCAAGGTATCTCAAAATGTAGAAATACTCATAAAAACAAAGATAGAGGATATTCAGTAGACACTGGGATCAACAACCGCTACCTCTGTATCTCTGTAGTATCCCAAGAACAGACTCTAACTCAACGCCCAATAACAATGGCTCGGTACCTACACATAAAGTGCAGAAATAAATAAATCATGAATACTAATCCATATGTACTTAGCAACATCATTGATCAATCCTAATTCAAAGTGATGGAGAGAACCACCTAAAATATTACTACCGACTATATCCTTGAACACCTTCCAAATCAAAAAACCACACCTAATCTAATAGTTATACGACAGTAATATGGATAGAACACTATACAAAATCCCACAAATAATCAAATCAGAACAAAAGTAACAAATCAGTCAATCACTGTTCACAACCATATCAGTACTAGTCAAATGTAAATGATGAGATAAATTTATATGATGCAATGTATGCTATAGTATACACCTACTCTATATAGCTAGTTAGGACTCATGAGATCCATATACCTACCCGAAATAGTTTTTCATTAAGCTTGTAAATAATAAATCTGCCCAAAAACATTTAGCATCGGGTCCACAAGTCAAAAATTAATACAATCAACTCCGAACACTTTCCTATTGGGCATGTATGTCATTTTCAAATCATCTTTCCTTAAAAATATCTATTGAACAATGTCATGATATGAATATAAGTGAGTACGTATGATTCACAGTGATAAGAGGAACACAAATGTCTCAACCAGGCACACAAGGTCATAATAAACTTAAAAACACCGGCTGCAAGCCCAAATATCATCAATCTCTTCTAATTTACTCAAATCACTCTCATAAGAGAAAGTACAATCATTATCAACAACTATCATGTCCGATAAAATCATCATCCCACATTTCACACTATAATTCAAATATCAAGAATAATAGAAAACAATCCAATCAAGTCAATTATTTATTTTTAACCCATTAAATAATATTGGTATCCACAAAGATGCTTGTCATCTCATCTATACGGAATCCATATCTCCCCATTACTCCCCATACAAGTAACTAGTACATAAACACCTCAGAAGAGAGTCATAGAAAGTTTCAACTTTTCTTAGAGGAAATCCAAGAAGTTAAATCGAAGCTTTACCCTTTCGTAAAGCTTCCAAACAAGCCCAATCAGATCACATATGTATTGTATATAAAAAATAAAATCATAGACACCCATATTGATATACTTAAATTTTGAGTCTAAAAAGTCAGTCCAAAGTCAACCCCTATCCCACAAGAGCAAAATTAAAATTTTATTTGAAAATCACGTTACCCATAACTTAAGAAACTCAAATATAAAATTTCATCAGAAATAGTGTTAAAAACAACCTTCAAATCATCAAAATATCATTTCTTAACTTAACATAAAATTTCTAAATTTCTCAATTTAAAAACCAAGATTTGAAGATGAAATCATAAATAAGTCATTGGGGGTTGTGTAAAAATAGTATAAGAATCATACCAAAAGAAGAATCCTTGAAAAACTTTAAATCTCCCAAAATTGAGTTTTCAAGCTCCAAAAATTGAGATATGGAAATTAAGACGAGTGTAAGAAGAGCCCAATGTTTACCTACAATGATCTCCACACCTGTGGAGATCTAGTTGCAAGTGCGATGCCACATGTTTGATGAATATTCTCAAAGACGAAAGTCACTTAACCATGCAAATCACAAGAGCGGACCCATCCAACAGGAGAGAGCTTGCAAGTGAGATAAAATCCCACAGTTATGACAATTTTGGTGCGGATGAGGCTCCACAGGAGTGGTCAAGCACAGCCTGACCCAGCTCCATAGGAGCAACTCCTTGCTAGTAGGAGTAGCTCCACATAAGCGACGCTTTAACCGCAGGAGCGTCCCCTCTGATGCAGTTAAGGCTCGAAGGTGCTATTGCACCAGACACTGCAACCAACATCAATATCAAGCAACAACCAGACCCTTGAAAATGATATTTTTGCCTTAATAAAATCATCAAAACACCAAACAGAGTTCATCTTAAATAAATATTGACCGAAGTCAATCTTATGCCTTAAACTTCCAACTTTCAAACCAAATACTCAAAATCCATTTGAATGCCTCGAGACCCAGACCAAAGGTCTTAATAACCCAAAAATCATATTCCAAAACTAATGGAATCGTTGAAATCCCCATACGACCTCGATATCTCCAAATGTTGGTCAAAGTTAATCATACCAACTTCCAAAATAAAAAAAACTCCTATTAAACTAAATCAACCACCTCGAGAATTGTGTCACACATACCGCAGACTACAAATATCATAAAATAACTATAAAAAAGGTAAAATGGTCAAAATGCACTAAAAATAAAAAATTTACTATGAGAGTTGTTACATTTCTCTTTTTATAAACTATGATTTTTCTTTTTGGTTAATAATATTATCACTTTGATTTCAAATGTCACCCCTACCTCAATCAAAGAAAAAGATCACAAAGCCTTTCACAACCCTTTTCACCTATCCCACCCCCCCCCCACCCCACCCCACCCCACTCCCAAAAGATCACACAAAAATAGGAAATAGAATACATACAAAAAAAGGCTATTGAATGAAAGAAAGTCAAAAATTAAAAGATATATACACACAGAGTAATTAGTGTGATATATAAAGAATTAATAGGTGAGATATACTTCATTACATGTTAATACCTCATAAAATAAAATAAAAATTATATGTATCTAATTAAACTATGATAGTCATTTTCATAGATTTAAACAATATCCAATTGACTCGACTTCGATAAAAAAGTTACCGATTATTCAAAACTAATCACAAAATAGATATTTGCTTCTATGTATATTATATTTATTTAAAATTTTATTTCAATAATACCAATATTATTTTATAAAGTAATGTGCTATATGATACAGAATACACATTCCAAAGAAGTTGGTAATGAATAATAATGTCAAAAGATCACAAAAAGACAAAAAATAGAATATATACATAAAAAGATATTTGGTGAGAGAAAGCCAAAAATCAGACTAAAAATACACACACATAGAGTGACGAGTGTGAGATATAAAAAAGTAATAGGTTAGATATGTTTCATTACATGTTTTTACCTTATAAAGTCAAAATAAAAAAAAATCACATGTATCAAATTAAGCTATGATACATATCTTCATAAATTCAAACGATATACAATTATCTTGACTTCGAAAAACAAGCCACCGGTGATCCTCATTGCTCACTCATATATACTTGCTTTCATGTATATTATATTTATTTAAAGTTTTATTTCAACAATATTAATATTATTTTATAATACAATATACTATATGATTCGACATATACGTGGAATACATCTGCGAAAAAATATTGTGTATAAACCATCCCATGTGAAACCTTAAAATCATAAAAACTCATCAATTAATTAAACTAATAATTAAATATAATTTTTGAAAAAATTATTCTTAAAGAAAAGTAGAAGGGGAGAAAAAGACCAGTATAGAAAAAAAATAAAAGATGTTATGATTTTTTGTCATGTGAGAAAGGTTGACGCTATGTCCTCACATGAGTTTGAAGAGGAAGAGTAAAAAAATCATTTAAATTGAACTGCTTATTACGTATGAAACAATCATATCTGAATTTGATGTGCTCTATCGTATCCTCACACGTGTTTGAAATTGAAGGATAAGAAAATCATATCTGCCTAATTAAACTATGATAGTCATCTTCGTAGGTTTAAACGATATCCAATTATCTTGATTTAGACAAATAAGTCACCAATGATCCATATTAGTCACATATAGTACTTGCTTTCATATTTATTATACTTTCCTTGTCCCATTTTATGTGGCACCCTTTGACTTGATACGGTATTTAAAGAAAAAGAAAGAATTTTAAAATTTGTGGTCTAAAATAATACTTGAATATTTGTATGGTCGCAAATCATTTCATTAATGACAAAATGAGAATTTTAAAGTAATATTTTTTCTTATTATAATAAGGTGACATTCTTTTTGGGACGGACTAAAAAGGAAAGTGAGTCATATAAAAAGGGACAGAGGGAGTATTTATTTAAAATTTTGTTTCAATAATTATTATTTTATAAGGTAATGTACTTTATGATTCAAAATACACGTGCGAAGAAATTAGTAATAAAAACTATGTCAAAAGATCATAAAAGACGGAAAATAGAATACATAATTACACACAAAAAGACTATTAGGTAAGAGAAAGTCAAAAATCAGACTGAAAACACACACAAACAGAGTGATGAGTGTGAGATATAAAAAAGTAATAGGTGAGATATGCATCATTACATGTTTGTACCTTACAAAATCAAAATAACAAAAAAGATAACATGTATCTAATTAAGCTATGATAGTTATCTTCATAAATTCAAACGATAACCAATTATATTGACTTCGACAAACAAGTCACCGATGATCCACATTACTCGCTCATATATACTTATTTTCATTTATATCATGTTTATGTAAAATTTATTCCAATAATATCAGTGTTATTTTATAAAGCAATGTACTATATGATTCGACATATACGTGCAACACATGAAAGAAGAAATTAATGATAAAAAAAAATGTGCATAAATCGTCCATCTCATTTAAAGTCTTAAAGTCATAAAGTTTTTCAATTAATTAAACTAACAATAGAATGCAATTTTTGGAGTTGTTAGAGAAAAGTAGGAGGAGAGAAAAAAATGAGCAAAAAAAAGAACAAAAGACGTTACAACTTTTGTCATGTGAGAGAGTTTGGTGCATTCTATTATATCCTCATACGCCTCTGAAAAGGAAGGGCAAAAAAGTCATTTAAATTAAAGTGCTTATTAAGTGTGAAACAATCACATATAAATTTTATGTGTTCTATTATATCCTCACACGAGATTGAAAATAAAGGACAAAAAAATTATTTAACATGAATTGCTCATTAAGTGAGAAACAACCATATCTAAATTTAACACATTTTACTATATCTTCATACATGTTTAATGATGAACGACAAAAGGGTCATTTAACCTGAAAAATTTATTAAGTATGAAATAACCATAACTGAAGTAAGAAATTTACACATTAGGTATATGTTGTATTATTGAAGTTTTGATGATCTACAAACTATAGTGCAAGGGACCTGATCTGATGACAAACCATCACTTATAGGACCTGGACCTTATGGAATTTGACTTCAGATAAAGTCAACTGAGTACAGCTGGAAAACTATACTTTCTGCAGAAGGTAGGTGGCGCGACAGCAGAGGCATCAACCTCGACCAATGGCATGAGTCCTAGAATTTGCTCTCTCTTATAAAAGGAACATTTCACAAAAAGCAAAATCTAGTTTTTGCAAATCAAGATTTTATTCAAAAGCAAAAGTCATTCTCTCAAAGAAACATAGCTCATTTTTAGCAAGGGACCTGATCCAGTGTGTCGTGTCTTTGTTGTCTTTTGAGTTCTCATCTTGTAAAATCTATGCCTGAGCTATAAAGGTCAGTAAATTATTTTCTTGTCTAAGTTCTTAGCTGAGTCATATCAATTAGAGTTAGTTGATTGAATCACAAAGTTCTTGGTCAAGTCTTTTCTCATCATTCATTTGATGATTCTCCTTGGTAGAGTTGCATAGGCCTATCGACTAGAGTTAGTTGACAAGTGGATGCAATAAAGTTATTGCATTAGTCTTGTAGTAGAGTTACTATAAGAAGGTAGGATTAAGAGTTTAATCCTTGGTGATTACTGGAGTCTGTAATCACGTTGTTGCTTGAGTTTAGTGAAGTGTTGGGAAATCCTGTGAGACAGGTCGTGCTTTTTCTCCCTTGAGCAAGGTGTTTCCACGTAAATATCATGTGTTATTTCTTGATCTTATCATATATGTATTGTTTGTTCAAGTTTCTGTAATTCTCTGTTTAGGGACCTAGTCCCTAATTCGTGGTGGACTCATAGAAGTTAACAATTAGTATCAGAGTGTGTACTCCCTATAAGGCTAACACCTAGAAAAGATCCTGCTCTAATGGCTACTCCACCAAACTTGGAAGAAGGTCATTCTACCACCAGGCCGCCACATTTTAACGAATAATTCTATGGTTGGTGGAAGACTCGAATGCATGATTTCATAATGGCAGAAAACAGTGAGCTATGGGACATCATCTGTGATGGACCATATATTCCAATGGAGGAAGTCAAGAAATGAGATGGTACGACACTTGTTCCCAAGAAATGAAGGAAGTATGATAAAGCTGACCGTAAAAAGATTAAGAAGAGTTACAAAGCAAAGAAATTGCTTGTTTGCGAAATAAGTCCCGATGAGTACAATAGAATCTCTTCGTGTGAATCAACGAAGGAGATTTGGGACTATTTAAAGACTGATCACAAGGGAACAAGTCAAGTTAAGGAGTCAAAGGTGGACATGCTCACTACACAATACGAAGCATTCTCCATGAAAGAAGGAAAAACTATTCAAGAAATGCACACCAGATTCACTTCAATAACAAATGAGTTGCACTGTTTGGGTGAAGTAATTCCACCCAGCAAACAAGTGATAAAGATTCTCAGCATCCTTCCCAAGTAATGGGATAGCAAAGTTGATGTTATCACTGAAGAAAGAGACCTTAAAGTTCTCACCATGGATGAATTGATTAGAATTTAAAGACACATGAAATCAAGAAGCAGCAAGTTCAAGCCAAGAGAGAACCTAAAAAGGAAAAAACTCTTGTTGTCAAAGCTGACAAACAATATATCAGTGAGGAAGATGAAGACATGGCTTACATCACTAAAAGATTTCTCAAGGTGATGAAAAGAAATGGTGGGTTTCAAAAGAGAGGTAACACAAGCAGAATAGCAAATGCGAATGAACTCTGTCACAAGTGTGGCAAACCAGGGCATTTTATAAAATACTGTCCAATGCACAAGGTGGAGTATAAAAATTATATCAAATCTGGAAATGACAGAGGAAAGTAGAAGGATCGGGTCCCTGAAAAGGCCAGGAAAAAAGTTGTTACAGACTATGTAGTCAAACAGGCTCTTGTAGCTTGGGGAGATTCATCCAGTGAATATGATAAATCACATCACCCTGAAGATGTCTCCATGATGGCATTTAAATATGATGATGATGATTTTTTCAACTCACTTTTTGCCTTTATGGCAAAATCAGATGATGATAAAGATGAGGAGGTAACCCTTCTTGATATTAAACATAACATTAATGATTATTCTCTAAAGAAATTGAAAAGGTTAGCAAATGTCTTGATTGACTCATTGTATGAACTTACAAATGAGAAGGATCTCTGAAATGAGAATATTGATGCTTTTGAAAATGAAAAAAATTGCTTTAACCATTCAAATTTCTAATTTGGGAGAGAAACTGCACCTAGTGTCCTTGGAAAATGATAAGTTAAAGAAGAAATTGACAAAATTCTCTGAGTCTGGGTCTAGGGGTAAAAATGAAGCAAGTAGTCTTCAACTTGAGCTTGAAGAAAGTTTGAAAAAGTCCACAACTGATCTTGTTGTATCGCTAGAGAGAAATGCTGAACTCAAAAAAGACCTGGTCTATGTCAAAGAAGAACTTAACAAGTCACTCAAATGGACCATCTCATCTCAAATACTAACCAATATGACCAGTCAAAGATCCAATAATGATAAAAGGTTAGGAAGTTAAAAAGTCAATCCCCCTTACAATCCCCACGGTAAATATGTATTTGTATCTGATAATTTACTGTGCACTCACTATGGTAGAAATGGTCATATTAAGAAGAACTGTGAAGCTAAGAAAAATATTGAAAGGAGTTGTTCTAGTTTTGTTAAAAAAGGAAGAAATGTCAAGGGGGGCCTGGTCTTGTATCAAAAGCAAAAAGGATCAAGTTACCTGACTGGACAAAGAAAGCCTTGATTGCTCCCTTATCTCCTTTTTGGGAACTCGAATTGAAATGGGTTCCCAAAACTAACAAATAGCTTCTTGTGCAGGTAAGAGTAAGAGAAAGCAATCACAATTGGTTCATGGATAGTGGATGTTCCAAACATATGACTAGTAGATCTGAAAGCTTCTTATCACTCAAGGCACTTCAGGGTGGAGATGTCTTTTTTGGTAATGGAAAGAAGGGGTATATTCTCGGTGTTGGAAAGATTGGAAAGTCCCATGATCAAACTATTAAAAATGTATACTATGTGAGAGGACTGAAATATAGCCTTCTCAGTGTCTCTCAAATTTGTGACAAAGGGAATGAGGTTAAGTTCACATCTGATTGTTGCATAGTTACAAGGATCAATTCTGAAGAAGTCATATTGAGACAATACTGATGCAATAATATGTATGTTGTTGATCTTGATTCAATTCCCGATGTAGATCTTACGTGTCTCAGTGCTTAAAGTAACAATCCTGACTTATGGCATCGAAGACTTGGTCATGTCAGCTCCTTTTTACTCAACAAGTTGGTATCAAAAGACCTGGTCTGTGGTGCTCCAAAAGTAAAATTTGCAGATGTCAAAGTGTGTGATGCCTGTGTAAAAAGGAAGCAAACTAGTTCCTCATTAAAATAGAAGAAGGATGTCAGTACTTCCAGACCTCTTGAGTTACTTTATATGGATTTATGTGGACCTGTAAAGGTTCAAAGTAGAGGAGGGAAGAAGTATATGCTTGTGATCGTTGATGACTTCTCAAGGTTTACTTGGACTATGTTACTAAGGTCTAAATATGAAACTTTTGAAGTATTCATGATCCTTGCAAAGCAGATTCAGGTCAAGATGAATGTCAAGATTGCAGGGATCAGGTACGATCATGGGACGGAATTTGAAAATGCAAAAATGGAGTAATTTTGTGTTGAAAATGGAATAAGTCACAATTTCTCTGCTCCTAGGACTCCTCAACAAAATAGAGTGGTTGAAAGGAAAAATAAAACCCTGATGTATATTATTAGAACAATGTTGATTGATTCTGAATTACCCAAGAACTTTTAGGCTGAAGCAGTCAACACTGCATGCTACATTACTAACAGATGTCTGATCAGATCCATACTCAACAAAACTCCTTATAAGTTGTTGTATAAAAAGAATCCCAAACTGAGCTATCTGAAGGCCTTTGGATGCAAATGCTTTGTGTTAAATAATGGCAAGGATTACCTCAGAAAGTTTGATCCAAAGAGTGATCAAGGAGTATTTGTAGGGTACTCATTAACCAGCAAAGCATACATGATCAACAACAAAAAGACACTCTGTATTGAAGAAAGTGTTCATGTTATCTTTGATGAGTCAGGAGATATTGAAAAGCTTTGGGACATTAACGATGTTGATTTAGGAGAACTCCTTCAAATTCAAAGAGATAAGTTCACTAAAGAAAATGAAGGTGAGCTAGATGAACAAAATGGTGAAGATGGTGAAATCAAAGCAATTAAAGTACCTGGTCCTCAGCAGGAATTAGAAGAACCTAATGATTCACAGTCCTCTGCAGTGCAGGATCAAGTTGAAGAAGGATCAGGTCCTAGTCAGCCACAGTCAGCCATTAAGGGACCAAGTTGGAAGCATAAATCATCTTATCCACTTGATAACCTTACTTCACCTTTAGACTTTGGTATGCAAACTAGATCTAGAGCAAGAAATTTGGCATCCTTTTCAGCCTTTATATCCGCTATTGATCCTAAGAATGTGAAGGAGGCACTCAAAGATGCAGATTAGGCGAATGTCATGCAAGAGAAACTTCATCAATTTTAGCATAGTAAAGTTTGGCTCCTGGTCCCCAGACCTGTTGACCGAACAATTATAGGGACCTTGCGGGTATACAGGAATAAAAAGGATGAACAGTGAACCATTACAAGGAATAAGGCTAGGCTTGTGGTATAAGGATACAACCAAGAAGAAGGGATTGATTATGATGAGACATTTGCACCTGTGGCAAGAAAAGAAGCTATCAGAATTCTAATTGCATTTGCAGCTTATATGGAGTTCAAGTTGTTTCAAATAGATTTGAAGAGTGCTTTTCTAAATGGAAATATGAAGGAGGAAGTTTATATGAAGCAGCCTCCTGGTTTTGAAGATATTGATCAACCCAATCATATACTCAAGTTGGACAAGGCACTGTATGAATTGAAGTAAGCTCTAAGGGCATGGTATGAAATGCTATCAAATTTCCTCCTTCACAGTGGTTTTAAGAGAGGGAAAATTGATAACACCCTCTTCCTGAAGTCAAAAGGAAAAAATTTGTTAGTTATCCAAGTATATGTTGATGATATCATCTTTGGAGCAACTTCAGACTCATTATGTGAAGAGTTTGCAAGTTTATAAGAAGTGAGTTTGAGATGAGTATGATGTGAGAGTTGAATTTCTTCCTATGATTGCAGATCAAATAAACCCAAAGTGGAACTATGATTTGTTAAGAAAAGTACATTAAGGAGCTTCTAAGCAGGTTTCATATGAATGATGCTAAGCATATAGATACCCTATTGGCACCAGTTCAAAGTTGGATATTGATGAACCAGGTCCCATGGTAAGTGAGACTATGTACAGGGGAATCATTGGATCTCTCTCCTATACCTAACTGCTAGTAGACCTGATATTGTATTCAGTGTAGGAATGTGTGCGAGATTTCAAGCCTGTACAAAGAAATCACACTTGAAGATAGCTAAGAGAATTTTGAGATATTTGAAAGGTACTGGGGACCTGGTCCTGTACTATCCTTCAGGTGACTCTTTTGATCTGATTGGTTATGTTGATATAGATTATGCAGGGTGTCTGTTGGATAGGAAAAACACATTAGGAATGGCACATTTCCTGGATTCATGGTTGATCTCCTAGGAGAAAAAGAAGCAAAAGTCAATGGCACTCTCTACAGCTGAAGTTGAATATGTGCATCTACCTCATATTGTACTTAATTACGATGGATTAAATAGTAGCTGGAGGATTTTAGGATAGTTTCAGATATTTTTCCCTTGTTGTGTGGCAACACAAGTGCTCTCAACATGGTAAAAAATCCAGTCCAACACACGAGAGCTAAGAACATTGATGTGAGACATTATTTCCTTAGAGACAATGTGGAGAAAAGAACAATCTGTATGAAGTTTTGAAAGATAGAAGATCAAGTGGCAGACATTTTTACCAAAGCTCTAAATAGAGATCAGTTTGAGAAAAATTGGCTCAAACTTGGTCTAATTAAACTAAACTAAGTTTCCCTATGTTGGTTCCACCTCACACTATTTTGGCTATGATTAGGAAGAACCTATAACACCCCGTATGTTTCCGAACCTAGTTGATTACCGTAAAATTTATGGAATTATTTAAACATGAGAATGTTGGTGTATTATACATTAAATTTGTGGGCTAAGTAAATTTTGTGATTTGGGCCCCAAATGAGGCCCAAAATGAATTAAAAGACGTGGCCCAAATGGGGCAAAAGACCTATTCTACCATTGACCAAGTAAGCACAACATTTAAGACTAAGTATATGGACAAGTATGACCATTGAGGGACTATATAAGGCAAGGAATATCAGATTTTATTCATTAGAGACACACATGCCAAATCTAGAAATTTCCACAAGATATTTCTCATCTCACAAACCCTAAGCCTTCATTCCTTTGGACAAGATCACTTTCTTGAAATATTTGGTAAGTATTTATTCTCATGTTTAATATATTATATTCTTTATATGGTGTATAAATAATGTTGGTTATGTTGGCAAAGTGTTGGACAGTTCACTATGCGTAAAACTATCTATTTTTGCAATCAAAAAAGGGTTTTGCCTTGTAAACTTGAAAATGGACTTGTGGTATTGAAGGAGGTTAATTTGATGGATTAAATATCAATATGTATGATGTTTTTATGTCCCTAACTTGCTTTCTCCTAAGGTATAACATTTGGAATTGTTGTTGTGAAATTGTGCATGGAATTGGTGATGTATTGAAAGAAAAATATAGTTTGGTGATGTTTATGTGCGTTGTGAAACCATGTCTATTCATTGGCATCTAATATGATCTAAAATATGTTAATACAAGCTTATTTATGATCATGGACCATTTATTACAAAAAAAGGACCCAAAAGAGACCCTTTTTGGCCGAACAGGGCATCCGCCCTCGCGTCTGGAGCACCTGCGGGTGCAGGTGCCAACACAGGTGACTCTGGACACTTACAAAGGTCACCTTTGTCTGTACCTCATCCACCTGAGGGCGCAGGTGGCTTGGCAGGTCAGCCCAGAAGTTCGTTTTGTATGTTTTTGTCTCTCTTTGACCCCCCGGAACCCCTATACCCTTCATGGATGCAATTATCAACTTATGGTACCTTTTGAATGACTTTAAAGGAGTGTCTCGGAGGTATTTTGAATGGTATAAATTATGGATTGTTGTTCATGTGTTATTGGGAAAGGTATTGAGATGACTGGATGGAGTAATTGTGACGTAGTGTTAATGTGGAAGTGTAAAGGATAAACTTGGTGTGAAATGTTATTGGTTTATGATGTCTTGGTCAATGTATGGAATGTTATGATGTTATTGGTATGATAATGCCTTGAATGGTATTGTAAAAGGGTGAAATGATGTTATGGAGCAATCATGTAATTCATTGTCGTCTCATGCCCTTGTAAGGTAGTTGATTGTTAACGTAAGCTCCGTTATGAACTTGTCATGTAGAGTAACACGTAAGGAAGGAGATGGATGCCGAACCTGATATATTGGTTTATGGGTGGCAGCTCTAGAGGTAAGAACCTAGCTCGAGCCAAACCCGATATATTGATTTATGGGTGGCAGCTCTAGAGGCACAAGCCTAGCTCGAGTCGATTCCAACATAATGTTATGTTATGTTAAGACCCACTAATCAGTTGGGACCCGGGTACGATATGAGATGAGTGATGATGAATAACCATTAGAAGCAAAAGAAAACAATGAATATAAGGTACATGGTTCTACATATGCAGAATGATGGTTTATCCATATTGACTATTCTCTTATATTTGATTTCATTGGAATAATTATGTGTCTTACAATTTCTTATGGCCTTACATACTCAATACATTCTTCGTACTGACCTCCCTTGGGGGGGTTTACCTTACTTGCTGCAGGCACAGGTGCTAGTAGACCTCCGCAGTAGGCTACGAGAAATTCGCAGAATATTGGTGAGCTCCAGTTGGTTCGGGGCTTTCCGAGATGTCTATGTACATTTATTTTGGTATTGTCTATGTGTATAGAGCGGGGTCTTGTCCCGACTTTAGGTTGGTTATGGTTATGCATCTGTAAAGGCTTTGTAGATATTGTGGGGACAGATGAAGGAAATGTAAGGAACGTATGTTTTGTCTTGATGGCCCTGACGGCCAAGGTTCACATATGTATATATCACATGTTTCCATGAATTCCGCTATTGGTATCTTATATCTCTATACGTGATGGTGGTGTTTCGTGAATGACATGCATATGAATAGACATAGATGAAGATTGGTTCTCCCGGGCCTTATCGGCTTCGGGTGCCAGTCCGCCTCAATGGGATTTGGGGCGTGACAGAACCTATCTAGGTGGTAATGTGTAAAGGGGTTTAATTCAGTTCCATACTTTCTGCAGATATATAGCCATGGTGGACTATCTAAAATGGGAAAGCAGTAGGACAGACAAAAGAGTTTTTGTTCAGCAAGGCACCTTGGTTGGGACCAGGTCCCTGCTACGAGGTTAGTATCCTATATATTACTCTTTTAAAAAATGCTAAAGAAAGGTTGTCTATTGCCCACATGTCCTTTCCTGCCTCTCTGAACCGCTATCTTTTCATTTGAAAAAATGAAGAGGCGTGTCCACTAGGGACCGGGCATGTCTCTTCACTTTAATTCCAAATGACACACTTCTCCCTCTCTCTATCTCTATAAATATTCCTTCAACTTTAAATCCCTCACTCTTACAAAAAAAAAAATCAACCAAGTCCAAAAATGGTTCTTGTCTCTCAATCTCTTGCTGTAAATATCTCCTAACTGTCTTGACAAAATGACTCAACCTTTATCTCCCACCAAGATGACCTCTGAAATCGAAAGCTCCAAAGTTGTCTCACCTCAAATCAAATATCCGTTTTTCAACGAAACTCCATCTTTCACGGTAGAGAATGATACATCCACGATACCTCCTGTTGAAGCCTCAATGCCTATTTCTTCTGACCATCACACTGAAACTGCTTCAGTTGCAGTTCAGGAAGAACCAACTCTCACTCTGACAATCTCTACAGCCCTCATTGAGTTAGTGTACAAAGGTCCATTTGGTTCTCCTACTACTATAGAGAACACAGAAGTTGCTCAGCAACCAGGTACCTTCGATTTCTCTGACCAAAATATTTTTAATGAAAACTTGTTTGAGGGGGATCTACATGATGGAATGGGTAATCCTTCTAACGGTGCTATGGCAGGACAAAATTCGGTGGCAAAGAGCTTAAGATTACTGTCTTCTGACCAAAATGTGAAGCAAGATGAGCCTGAAAAAACTCCTATGAGAGAGTCACCAACTCTCTCCATGCCCTACATATGATGGAACACCAGCCTCTACTATTGCATCCAAAAATTCCCCTGCCTCCAGTAGAAAATGAAGAGGAAGAAGATGACCAGGATGATCTAGTTTGGATTTGAGTGGGGATGCGTGGGAACAAAGGGAAGGGTCAACTTATTGATAAGCCCTTGAAGTCCTATAGCATAAGAGGGGCAGACAAGAAATTAATGAATGATGCTCTGAAATCCAGCAAGAGTGCTACCGAGAAAAGGAGATTGAAAAAGGCCTTTGAGAAAGACAAAGAAGCCCTGCCCACAGAAAATATTATGATATTGGAGGAGGAGGAAAAGGAAGAAGAGATAGATTCTGATGTTGCTGCTACCACTACTAAAACAAGAAAAAGAACAGGTAGTCTGAAACCTGTAAAGTCTTCAGTGACCAAGCCCAAGGCAACAAGTACCAAGAAGCAGAACTCGAAAAAGTGGAAGCAAGATGACTCTTCAAAGGGACCTGGTCCTGAGGCTGACTCTTCCACACCTAACATAGTGGTTAAGCCAGAAGAAGGACCAGGTACCTCTTCAAAAAGAAGGAAAGTACAAAATCCTCTTAAGGTTGCTATCAGGGAGGAAAGGATTCAAGAACTTAAGCATCAAAGAGTGCTAAAAGGTTGAGTTTTTGATCCAATAATCTTTGAGCAACCTGGGATGAGTGAATTAATAGAATTTATGAGACATCAAGACTGGTTGCACCTATTTGAACTGCCAGCTCCTAAGTTCATGACAAGGAAGTGAGAGATTTCTACTACACCATCAAGTTTGCCAAAGATGGGTTGAGTCTAACTGCCATGGTACAGGGAGTAGAAATGTTTCTGAATGAAGAGGTTCTTGGAGAAATTCTGGATGTTACAATAGAAGGGATCAAGTCCATGCTGAATTAAAACCCAGCTCTAGAGTTTGTGGGGATATCAACAAAGTTCCTGGAAAGTCAAGAGTTGGAGTGTCCAAAAAATTCCTCAAAGAGGAGTTTCAATTGGTGTTTAAATTTGTGAACAAGGTCTTGCTTCCACGCTCAGAAAAAATTACTACGGCATCTGCAGTGGACCTATTCCTAATGGAATCCCTCAGTACATTTGAGTTGATCAGTCTTCCTGCTATCATTATCGAGCACATATACAAAGTGATTCATATGAAGAATGGCAAGCATGGTATGCCTTATGGCTATTATCTGAACAGTGTTCAATTGTTTCGAGGTAGTGTGTGTTAAAGGAATGGCCGGGTCAATCAAGGAAACATTCACAATGGTCACTCCTATTGAAAATGAGTGTGTTGAAGGAAAAATTGGGACCAAGTCCAAAGTGTCGG
This sequence comes from Capsicum rhomboideum, assembly GCA_031232105.1. Classification (NCBI taxonomy): domain Eukaryota; kingdom Viridiplantae; phylum Streptophyta; class Magnoliopsida; order Solanales; family Solanaceae; genus Capsicum; species Capsicum rhomboideum. Next base: position 105,114,455 of record CP124719.1, on the reverse strand, counting down.
AGTTACTCGACAGCCAAGAAAGGCAGACTGCTGATCTGGAGGAAATGAGGGTAACATTGGCTACAAGGGATGTAGAAATTTCTCATCTTAAGGCAAAGATTCAGTAGCTCTTAGTCCAGGGTCCTAGTACCTCTAATAATTTAAAGGAAGAAAATAAAGGTCTGAAGGCTCAGGTTGCAGTTTTAACTGGAGAGGTTAAATAGCTCAATGCTGAGGTCAAGGATCTTACAAATCAACTTCTCAATACGTATATAGGTGAAATTGCGTGCATGGAATTGGTTCTCAACTCTCTCTCCCCCATCATCCTAAGCCTTAGTGTTCCTTAGTTTGTCTATGTACTTCTGTCTTCAGTTCTTGTCTCCTGTGGCATAATCAGAACAGACTTCTCTCGTATTTTAAATTTCAGTAATATGTATGATACTGTTCCTCATGCCTTAATAACTATCTTGTTTTTGTCTACTGTCTGCTCTTTCTCTTTTCAGTTGTTCATTTGTGTAATTGTTGCCTCAATGGCCATGAATTAACATGTCTTGCATATTGCATAACTTGGTTTACTGCTTTACTTTTTTACAATGCCAAAAGGGGGGAGAATGTTGTTAAAAGGGGGAGAACTTGGTTGGCTCCACAAGGACCTGGTCTTAGTGATAGGGGAATAGTGATGGATGCCGCTGATAGGGGGAAGAGTTTCTTAGTTTTCTAGTTTCCACGAAGACCTGGTCCTCATGAGAGGGGGAATAATTTTCCATCATCAAAAGGGGGGAAATTATTGTATTATTGAAGTTTTGATGATCTACAAACTATAGTGCAAGGGACCTGATCGGATGACAAACCAACACTTATGGGATCTGGTCCTTGCGGAATTCGACTTCAGATAAAGTCAACTGAGTACAGCTGGAAAACTGTACTTTTTGCAAAAGGTTGGTGGCACAGAAGCAGAGGCATCAACCTCGACCAATGGCATCCGTCCTAAGTTTTTCTCTCTCTTATAAAAGGAATATTTCACAAAGAGCAAAATCTAGTTTTCGCAAATCAAGATTTTATGCAAAAGCAAAAACCATTCTCTCAAAGAAACATAGTTCATTCTCAGAAAGAAACGTGATCCAGTGTGTCGTGTCTTTGTTGTCTTTTGAGTCTTTATGTTTGTGTTCTCATCTTGTAAAATCTATGTTTGAGCTATAAAGGTCAGTAGATTATTTTCTTGTCTAAGTTCTTAGCTGAGTCATATCAATTAGAGTTAGTTGATTGAATCACAAAGTTCTTGGTCAAGTCTTTTCTCATCATTCATTTGATGATTCTCCTTGGTAGAGTTGCCTAGGGTTGTCGACTAGAGTTAGTTGACAAGTGGATGCAATAGAGTTATTACATTAGTCTTGTAGATCCTTGGTGATTACTGGAGTCTGTAATCATGTTGTTGCTTGAGTTTAGTGAAGTGTTGGGAAATTCTGTGAGACAGGTCATGGTTTTTCTCCCTTGAGCAAGGAGTTTCCACATAAATATCGTGTGTTATTTCCTGATCTTATCATATCTGTATTGTTTGTTCAAGTTTCTGTAATTCTCTGTTTAGGGACCTGGTCCCATAATTCGAGGTGGACTCATAGAAGTTAACAGTATACATTTGTCACATACATAAACAAATAAACGATGAAAATAACAATCCAAAATAAATATTAAAACTTAACCTCAAAAATAGAAAAACACATAAAATAAAAAGAAGAAACCGACCATATCAAAAGTTTACGCAAGGTCTTAGAAAGGTTATGAAAACATCAATTGAAGACGACCCCAAAAAAATGTGCATTCAAAATCGGATGGAGGCCTTAAATCGGTAGGGCAATAGCATAGCTATTATTGACCTGAACCCTACTACATTACTTTATATTTCTTTAAAATTTTATTTTAATAATACTAATACTATTTTGTAAAGTAATGTACTATATGATTCAACATACACGTGCAATCCACATGTGGAGAAACTAGTGAGAAAAAAAAATGTGTCAAAAGATAATAGAAAGACATGAAATAGAATACATACACAAAAAAGGCTACTTGGTAAGAGAAAGACAAAAACCAAATTGAAACACACGCACATAGAATAACTAGTGTGAAATATAAAGAAGTACTAGAAGAAATATCCTTCATTACATGATTGTACCTTATAAAATTAAAATATAAAAAAAATTATCATATTTGTCTAATTATACTATGATTGTCATTTTCGTAGGTTTAAACAATATCTAATTATCTTGATTTTGACAAACAAGTCATTGATGATCCACATTAATCACTCATAGATAATTGTTTTCATGCTAATATCAATATTATTTTATAAAGTAGTTGTCGTGACCCAATTTCTCAGGTCATGATGGGACCAACTTTAACCTACCAGTAGGTAAGCCAAGCCATAGCTCGGAACTATGAGGAATGGGCTAACGGGCAAAAATAAATGAAAACAAGGATGAAACCAGTATACAACATTAACATAAGCGGAATCACGAAGATATATATACATAATATACTGAACAAGAGAGGAAGAGGACAAATGAACAAAAAGAATCCCTCCTAAGAACTTATAAGGTCGGTACTAAAACCACTATGACCAAAAACAAGAGTACTAGACAGTATCCAAAATATACATATATACAGTAGTCTCAGAATACAAAAGACTGTAACTGAAATAGATGGAGGAGGATCAGCCTCCGACTCTAAAAACCTCACCCCATCTCCGGATCAGTAGCTGGGTCTGAGAATAGCGTCAACGCAGGTGGCTCGTACTCAAATCTGCATTAGGAAAAAGATGTAGAAGTGCAGTATAAGTACAAAAGCAACGGGTAATCAGTAGATATCATCGGCCGACTGAGCTCATAAATAGTAAAAGCATAAATATAATGTGAGTGTTTAAGCTAAGTCAACAATAACATGGGTAAAATATAAATATCTACTGTACTAAACAAGTATAGTAACGGAAATAAATAACTCAAAAGTAAGAGAAATGAGCTAACTATAACCCAATTGGTCCCCCATAAGCCCAGAAGGCACACACAAGAAGACAAGTAACCCTACTGAGCCCCTATAAGCCGACGGGTGCAACCAAGAGAAAACTAAGACAGGAAACGTAAATATCCAGTAGCTGAACCGATCTAAAGTAACATTTTTATCCCCAAATCCATGATGAAAAATCCAGATGTGCACCGGGATTGAACCAACACCAATGGGTAGTAACGAGAGGCCAGACGTCGGGTTCGAACCAGAAATAGTGGGTAATAATGATAAGCCACATGAATCATGTACAATAAAATGCAGTACCACTGCCAATACTCCCATTAACAACTGTAAACAACTCCTGAACATCCACACCGTATCATAAACAAATATCGAACTCGAATCGAAACTCATAGTAACTACACTGTAACTAGAAACAAGTGATCCCATAAGAAGCCAACCTCAATCGTACACTGATACCAAACTCGTACTGAAGCCCATAAAAAGTGACCATAACCAATGCCAGTATCGTACCAAAACTCATAATAATAATAGCAATAAAGCATATGCCGGACTCGAATAGGAACTGAAATACATTCACATAAATATAAGCATAATTAGTTGGCAGGAGGAAATCCAAGGGTGTCAAGCATATTTCCAAGCCATAAGGTCATAAGTATCCATCTCGGATGAATAAGTTTACTAAGGCAAGGCAAGTCCCAAATACTAGGTCAAAGGAGTGTGGTGCAGGTCAGTTACTACTCCACCCGAGAATAAAGAAACTAAAATAGCCCAGAAATCAAGTCTAAGTCAAACCCAACCCAAGGTAATAGACTAAAATGGTGGTCAAGAGTCTAACTAAGCCTAAAGAGTCTTCATGCCACTATACACTATCTAAAATGGGTAGTGGAGCCCACTACAGGGTCCCTATAACCAAACCTAAACTAGAACCAACCCGAGTCTAGTTTAAGGCTTCCCCATCCCATCCCAAGGTACTACAGACACTAATTCTAGTCCTAAGGAGGATAGCACACTATCCTAGGGGAGAATGGGCCCGAAATCTACCAAAATAGGCCCCTAACCAGCTAAATAAAATGATAAAGGTACCAAATGTTTTGGCCTAATACTACTTACCCAAAGCTAGCACAATAGTATAATAATACCATAAGTAAGCTCAATCTAAATATAGGGTAAGCCTAGCCTACCAGGACGCTGCCAAATACAAATCAAATCCTCTAAACCGGAGCTTTCCCCATCTGAGAGGTCTCCGAGACCTTCCACGCTATTAAAACAATGATCTATGTGTCAAGATAAGAAAAATGATGCCCATATTACGTACAAATGCTCCGGGTCAGAAATCGAACTAAAAATCCCACGTGGGGCCTGCTTGCGGAATCACGAAATTGTAACTGTCACAGTGTCCCATACAGCTCAAGGATCACTTGCCACAATGAATTTAGTTAAATTTGAGCTCAATGATAGCAAAATCAGTCCCAACAATAACCTGGAGAAACAAGGCATTCAATAACCAAAAGTAAGTAGAGCTTGATCGAATCACTTACAAGATAAAGATGCTACACACTCAACACCCTAATCCCAAGCTAAATACCAGCCTCACTCGCTCAATACCTCACTGATTTTGAGCTTGGAAGGTCAAAAATGATAGATATACTTAGGTAAAAGTGTTGGAGAAGAAGAGAAAAGAAATATATTGTCACGACCCAATTTCTCAGGTCATGATGGCACCTACTATAACCTACCAGTAGATAAGCCAACCCATAATCTGGAACAGCTAGCAACGAACTATTAAGAAAAATGAAAAAAAAGCAGCGAAAAGGAATATAATAAAGAGGCTAATATAGAATACAACCCAAGACCTGGTAAAGTCAGTACAAGAGCTCCTAATACAACAGAATAAATATAAGTACAAGCCATATCCGAAATACAAAATAGAAACCAAACTAGGAATATGAGGGAGAACAAGAATACTCCGAACGTCAGGAGCTCACCCCATATCTCAGATCCATGGCAGCTCCGCACAACGCACACATCACCTAAGATAACTTGTACTATGATCTGCACGATGCAGAAATATATCTTGAGTACCAAACACGTGGTACTCCGTAGGCATCAGCCGATTGAGCTCCAAAAAATAATGTAAGCATAAAATAACATATAAGGCATGAATCTAACTACAAGAAACTATCCAGGAAAGCTAGCCATAATGAGGCTAATGGAGCAATGAAGGTAAACTACCCTATTCTAACAGTGCTTAGGGCTAAAGTACAATACCGTATGTCACTAGACAATATACCAAAAAAGAGTCAAAGAAGTATATATATGGTAGTATACAAGGCCAAAACATACATATACAATTTGAATAGACCAAGAAAGAGAAGGATATACGATAATGCCATACATATATAAATACATATAAGACTAACTCAAGGTAATAACTTGAGGGAGCCAATCTAACATCTGAAGGATCATAACCAGGCAGGGAAGCTAATACTAGCATAATCAGAATCCCTAACCATAATGTCTAACTGTGAGGTAACTATCGATAATGTAATTTACCATAGAAAAGGAAAGGGATCAGAAACGTACCGACAACCTCGGATACCAATCCATAAGTATCCTGCCACGAACTAACCATAATGATCAACAGTAAAGTAACTGGCTAGTCCGGACAAACAATACCTAATCGGGCCCCCATAAACCCGGAAGGTTCACTGAAGCACTCAACAAATAACAATCATAACCTGTACCTATACGGCCCCTCATAAGACCGATAGATACAGGCGCCAAATAATCATATTGGTGATAGGTGATGCATATGAATGAATGCAATGCAACATTAATCGAAACACCATAACCAATCCAAGTGCCATAAAGTACTAAGTATATACACCTCCTCCAGCTCTTGAGCTTGCAAAGGCAAGACCTACGGCGACCATTCTTCACCGGCATGATGGCTCTTAGATGAAGGGGCCCCTAGGGGATTCGGGTTATCCGTATACATTGTCTGGTCCCAAACTAAGACTTCCAATAATCTTCATAGTCCATCTACTATGTCCAGTACCTAAGAGAGATATAAGTATAATAAGTGCACAGACTCAAACCGTGACTAAAAGAGTGTAAGTCTATAATTCCATTACCCGAGATCAAGTTCGGGACTAAATATCATAATAATGTAGAAAGGATCGAAATCTTTGTCGACCGAAAAAAATAGTACTGGTAAAATGAGTGGATTAATGACGGACCAGAATCAACCTTGGTATACTTTCCAAAATATCATTTTGAGTTCCAAAAACTCACAGATCATCAAATAAGATGGCACGATTCATATTATAAAAGAATCCATTTTAAAAGTAAAAAGTGGAAATAAATTCTTTTTTGGAAAACAGTAGTAAAATCATGGCTTGGGGTTGAATCGTACCACTAAGTGAGCATGCATACGTCTAATAGTATGCATGCCATCACTAGTATCCAAACAATACAACCATAAGAGCCTAAGCATCTACAAACCAAAATCATGCCCTCTTTAAGGTTAAAATGCTCACCTGGAGTCCAACTGATATCATAACTGTGGCCTCAGGCACAACAGTACGGAACTAGTGTAATAATATCACTAAAATTTGGGGAAATACTGTCCAATTTGCTTAGTAATTAGGTGACTCTTATACTAAAGGATCCTAAATATCAAACTATGATTAGCATGCTTATAATTAAGGGTAATAGGATTCTAGGGCCATAAAGGGTGTCCAATGCTAAGGTTCGGATTACATTTCTATCCCAAAATCCCTAAACAGAATAAGTCATGATATATCAGTCATAAGTCCATCATATAATCCCTACCTAGCATGCAATCTATACCATACACAATCTCATAGAGAAAAGTAGACCAAAGCCTACATCGATGCCGAACCGCAAGTCTTGAATCGTCCACAATTCACCCGCCTTTGCTCCACGATCCCAAAATATCGCAACGCTATCAAAATATTAACTACGCATCATAATTGGTAAAACGATATCCATATTGCTATATAAAAGTTTGGGTCAAGAACGGGCCTGCAGGGCCCGCAAACGAAATCCAAAATTGAATCTGTCACTAGGTCCCTCGAACGACAAGGAATGTGTACTCATAGGTTGAGCACAAATAGGGCGTAAATCGGGGCTCAAATTAGCCCGCAAAGATTAGGAATTCAAGCCCTAATTTCTAAGAATTCACAATGAAAAAGGATGGAATTCAACGGGAAAAACGATGGAAAATGACCAAGAAGTGTTGGGCTAACTTACCTTAGAGTCAATGGATGATTCCCCACACTCTCCCATGTCCCATGCTCTCAAAATAGAGGAAAAAGAGTTGAGAAAATGAGAGAAAATTGGGTGAAGATGGGGATATAAAAGGCCTAGGTACAGTTAAAGCGGTTACTGGCCGCTTAAGCGGCTACCTCTAAAGCGGTCGAGCAAGAAAAAACGGAGGCCGCTAAAGCAGAACTTGGCCGCTAAAGCAGAACTTGGCCGCTAAAGCGACGTCCGTTTACCTTGACCGCTAAAGCGGACCTCAGCCAAGTAGCTAAGGCCGCTAAAGTGGCACAAAGTCGCTAAAGCGACTACCGCCTAAGCGATCCTTCGGCCTCTTAAGCGGTTGCACCAGAAACTTTGAGGCAACAGATTTTCTAAGTCCAATTGGACTCCGATCGGGTGCTCGGGATTCGTTCGGAACCCCATGTGTTCAAACGAACTATGCTACCATACCAAATTCGACATTCCAAACTCAATGAAATCATCTAAACTTTCATCCGAGATCATTTCGATTAAATATGAGGCCCACACCTATAGTTTCATTTTTCATCAAATCTACCCAATAGCCCAAAATAAGTCTGGAAACCTTGGGACCTGAACCAAGGGTCCCCCTAGCCAAAAATCAACATTTCGGAGCTGATGGCGCTATCAAAATTCTTATCTGAGGCCATCTATTAGGAGTTTTTGTTCGAGACCAATTCCTTAACAACGAAAGCTCCAAAATAAGAAAGTGAGCCTAAAATGCAAGCGAACTATCCGATAACTGAATCGGCAGTCTCGCCGAGTCATAAATGACTTGTAGCAGCTGTGGGAAGGCTCGAAATGTCGAAATGCAAGGAAATTAAGAAAATAACCTGGAGGGTCATTACAATATCTACTACTAAAAGAACTTTCATCCGCAAAAGTCAATGGATTGAAAGAGCGTGAAAGCTTAAAAAGATGAGGTACTGGGCCCGCATACCTCGAGCATGACTCTCCAGACAACCTCAAAGGAGAGATAATGCTTCCAAGGGATTTTGCCAAAGGAATCTATTTTTCAACTAACTTCCTTACTTCACCTACCAAAAAGCCAAAACTCAACTTCAACAGCCAATTGGCCTCCAACTGACAAAGGACAATTGACGCACTCAAATACAAACCACAGCACACCGATATTACACTAATACAAGCCTAACCAGGTAGATATACAACCGTGCTAAAGATAATCTAAGGCATGAACCATGCAACCCACTCCAATTTCCAAATCTAACCTTCTCTTGCCTTTCCAAACCTGCTACCTACTCCGAACCATACAAAATATCATCTGAGTCTTGTCCGCGCAATCCCATCATACTGTCCTTGAAAGGCTGAAGCTAATCCATTGGATATCCATAATGGAAAGCATACAACTAGGCTCAGAAGGTGATACCAGGACACACAAAAAGTGGTGACCAAAGTCTGCACTCTTAAGCCAAAGCTACAACTGGTCTGAATGATCCTCGAAACCAAAATCACTAGTCTGGAGCACAAGATCACGAAACTGAACAATCCGCTCTAGGACGTCCCACTAATTATGGATGAAGTCACGTTAAGTCCAACTTAAGCATACTCTTTATATAGAGCAGACAATCCAACTTTTGACGAAAACTGAGAACCAAGGTCGAAAGCAGTAGAAACCAATACCATGTGCCAATGGACTATCCTCCGAGAATCAATCAAGCCCAGTCTATCTGAACTACTTAATCTGAAGTGTACAAATCGATCCTGTTGACGAGTAAGCATACACATACTGAAACCCATCACAACTCCCAAGGAGTCATCCAAAAAGGTCAAAAATCATGACTGGGGCAAATAAGTCCGAACTAAGGTCAAATGCCCCAAATCAACCTCTATATCGAAAATCAGGCATATATCCAACGGTTCCCACAAGGACTGAAGCCGAAATATCACCAAAAAGCATAATCCTAATAGAGGAAAACCATCGGATGAAAGCACAAGCAATCGATTCCACAACTGCTGAAGGGCATAATGCAACAAGGCATAAGCAAGAACTCACCAAGGCTAAAAAAGCACCAATGGTAGCCAGAACTCGAGCAACTCGGAATGTACAACTAAACTGACATCTGACCAATCCAATACCCAATCTACGGCAACAATTACTCACTTCCAAAGACACCCGCTTTGGTAACTAACAACTGATAACCAAGAACACACCACTGAGAAAAAGTATCCCACGAAGACATATTAGGCCGAACAAGAGCTGAAACGAGAATTTTCTGAGATTACCCATGAAAACTAACTTTAACTCAGCTAGTCCTTGAACTACATTGTAGGAAGAGCGGAGTATCCAACTCCATACCAATACCAAGATCAAAACGATCACCAGGAGACAAACTCAACAATTCAGAAAGACAAACCTAAACTTTCCAACATTAGCAACAGGCAATAGAACTGAATTACCAACTCCAATTAAACATCAACATCAAGATCAAGACCACTACCGGGCGATGAGTTATCCAGATCGGAGGAGTCAAATCCTAAACGCTTCATTAATAGAAATGGGCTATGGAAGAAGATTGCTAGTGCTAAAATCACAACAAAGCCATGGAAGGTCTAACTTACCTTCACTTCTATAATTAGATCAACAACCGACCTTGCTAACAGAAAAGGGAGGCTAACCTACCGAGTTAGCCATCAAAGCCAATGAAATAAAAATCGTAAGAAGGGGGAAATGCTAACTAGATAACACTAGTCTAGCCGTCTATCAGATACGAATCAATAAATGTCAAAACAATGACAATACTAATAATAACATAGGTTGCAGGTGGCACAGAAATGAAAATCAACAACAAGTACCACACTAAGGCCATAACAAGGCCAATATACCAAAGGAAATGGGACTTTAACCCAAATTCTACATCCCAAGGAAAATACCATACCAATCCATTCAATCCACTACTAAAGAAATCATCTACGGGGGTAGTCAAATAATCATAAATCTACACCAAGGCATACATTACCTAATATAGAAATACCACGTCATATCATCATCGATGGGTATAATAACCCTAATATAATTCAAAATAGAAACTAAAGGCAGAAAATCAAAGGCACACCTATCACGATGGAAATCCAAAAATCTGACGTGCCCAAAGGCGTACGAATCTAAACATGTCCAAACTCGAACTGAGCGTCTGAATGACCAACTGAGGCACTAAGTGCACTATCTCTACCCAAAGGTGCCACAACTCCATGAGACTGATCTGTATGAGCTTAATGACTGATAATCCCACGTCGGGGACACTCTATGAACTAGTGACCGGTCTCTCTGCAGTCGTAACAAACCCTTGAAGCTCTAACCAGGCGAGAAACATAAGCTAACCCCAACTAGATGACTGACTCTCGCCTGGGGCACTTCCTAGACCAATGACCAATCTTGCCACAATCAAAACATACTCCTGGAATACTCTGAGGTACCGTACCTGCTGACCCATATCGGCCAATACGACTTGATAACCTAGACTGAATAACCAGTACTGTCCGACCAAAACTTTGTCCATTAAGACCACCATGATCTACCTAAGAGTTACCCATACTCTGAGGTGCTACCAGTACGAGCCTGATAGGCAGCAAATGATGTTTACCTCAGCTGGGCGGATCCCGTCCTCCAGATGGAATACTACAACCACTGAACTATTAACATGGCCTCTTACTGCCACCTAGATATATCTCAAGGCAAGCCCTCTCTGTAGACCTCGCATGATCAACAACTTTAGAGAAAGAAGACCCAACTGCTATCAAATGCTTCAATGTCAAATAGAGTGGTAAAGCCAATCCTCTGATAAATCTCTGCACCATCTCATGCTGAGTAGCATATAACATAGATATCTGACTGGCCTACTCGAGAAACCCAATCTCATACTCGAAAATCGATAAGAAACCTTGCTGAACACCAACAAACCCAACTCTAGCCTGAGAATCAATTGAGGTACCAGATAATACCCCTGATAGTGAAACATCCATAAAAAGACTCGAAATCCCTAACATGGAATCCCGAAAAGCTGAAGTGGTCGCAAACTCAGTCGGAGCTTGGGCTGGCCCCACAACCTCTGTCTGATGCTAAAGATCCTCGATATGAATTTCTTACTCCCTAATCTATCGCTGAACTGAAACTCTAGTAACACACACAGGAATTTCCATTTGCATCTATCGATAACCTCGTGCCATACATCTGGGAAAGCATGGAGTCAAAGAAAGTACTAGAGGTTCATAGAAATACAGACACACAACAGGAAGTCAAGAATAAAATTTCTTAATAATGCCATGTAGCCTCCCAAAGATAGGATACAGACGTCTCCAAACCGATCCGCAGGACTCTACTAAGCACTTAGCTCTTGTACCAACAACACCGATAAACCTGGCTCTGATTCCAATTTGTCACGACCCAATTTCTCAGGTCATGATGGCACCTACTATAACCCATAAATAGGTAAGCCAACACATAATCCAGAACAGCTAGTAACGAACTATCAAGAAAAATGAAAGAAAGCAGCAGAAAGGAATATAATAAAGAGGCTAATATAAAATACAACCCCAAGACCTGGTGAAGTCAGTACAAGAGCTCCTAATACAACGAGATTATAGAGTGAAATACAGAATAAATATAAGTACAAGTCATCTCTGAAATACAAAATAGAGACCAAACTAGGAATATGAGGGAGAACAGGAATACTCCAAACGTCAAGAGCTCACCCCATATCTCAGATCCATGGTTGCTCCGCACAACGCACATATCACCGAAGATAACTCGTACTATGATCTGCAAGATGCAGATGTGTATCCTAAGTACCAAACACGTGGTACTCAGTAGGCATCGGCCGATTGAGCTCCAAAAATAATATAAGCATAAAATAACATATAAGGCATGAATTTAACTATAGGAAACTATCCAGGAAAGCTAAGCATAATGAGGCTAATGGAGCAATAAAGGTAAACTACCTTATACTAACAGTGCTTAGGGCTAAAGTACAATACCGTATATCACTAGACAATATACCAAAAAAGAGTGAAAGAAGTATATATATGGAAGTATACAAGGCCAAAAAATACATATACAATTTGAATAGACCAAGAAAGAGAGGGATATATGGTAATACCATACATATATAGATACATATAGGACTAACTCAAGGTAATAACCTGAGGGAGCCAATCTAACATCTGAAGGATCATAACCAGGCAGGGAAGCTAATACTAGCATAATCAGCATCCCTAACCATAATGTCTAACTGTGAGGTAACTATCGATAATGTAATTTACTATAGAAAAGGAAAGGGATCAGAAACATACCGACAACCTCGGATACCAGTCCATAACCATCCTGCCAAGAACTAACCATAATAATCAACAGTAAAGTAACTGGCTATTCCGGACAAACAATACCTAATTGGGCCGCCATAAACCCGAAAGGTTCACTGAAGCACTCAACAAATAACAATCATAACATGTACCTATACGGCCCTCCATAAGACCGATAGATACAGGCGCCAAACAATCATACTGGTGATAGGCGATGCATATGAATGAATGTAATGTAACGTTAATCGAAACACCATAACCAATCCAAGTGCCATAAAGTACTAAGTATATACACCTCCTCCAGCTCCTAAGCTCGCAAAGGCAAGACCTACGGTGACCATCCTTCAACGGCATGATGGCTCTTGGTTGAAGGGGCCCCTAGGGGATTCGGGTTATCCGTGTACACTGTCTGGTCCCAAACTAAGACTTCCAATAATCTTCATAGTCCATCTACTATGTCCAGTACCTAAGAGAGATATAAGTATAATAAGTGCACAGACTCAAACCGTGACTAAAAGAGTGTAAGTCTATAATTCCATTGCCCGATACCAAGTTTGGGACTAAATATCATAATAATATAGAAAAGGTCAAAATCTTCATTGACAGAAGTAAATAGTAGTAGTAAAATAAGTGGATTAATAACAGAACGGAATCAACCTTGGTCTACTTTCCAAAATATCATTTTGAGTTCCAAAAGCTCACAAATTATCAAAGAAGGTGGTACGATTTCCATTATAAAAGAATCCATTTTAAAAGTAAAAAATGGGAATAAATTCCATTTTGGAAAACAGTAGTAAAATCAAGGTTTGGGGTTGGAATCGTACCATTAAGTGAGCATGAATGCACTTAACAGTATGCATCCCATCACCAGTATCCAAACAATACAACCATAAGCGTCTATAAACCAGAATCATGCCTTTTTTAAGGGTAAAATGCTCACCTGGAGTCCAACTGATATCATAACCGTGGCCTCAGCCCCAACAGTATAAAACTAGTATAATAAAATCACTAAAATCTGGGGAACTACTGTCCAATTTGCTTAGTAATATGGTGAGTCTTATACTAAAGGATCCTTAATATCAAACTATGATTAACATGCTTATAATTAAAAGTAATAGGATTCTCGGGTCATTACGGGTATCCAATGCTAAGGTTGGGATCACATTTCTATCCCGAAATTCCTAAATAGACTATGTCATGATATACCAGTCATAATTCCATCATATAATCCCTACCTAGAATGCAATCTATACCATATACAATCTCATAGAGAAAAGTAGATCGAAGCCTACCTCGATGCCTAACCTCAACTCTTGAATCGTCCACAATTCTCTCGTCTTTACTCTACGATCCTGAAATGCCGTCATGCTATTAAAATATTAAACTACATATCATAACGGGTAAAATGATACCATATTGCTATATTAAAGCTTGGGTCAAAATTCTAGTAAAGAACAAACCCGTGGGGCCGGCAAATGAAATTCAAAATTAAATCTGTCACGAGGTCTCTAAAGGGACAAGGAATGTGTGTGCAAAAGTTGAGCACAAATGGGGTGTAAATCGGGGCTCAAATCAGCCCGCAAAGTTTATGAATTCAAGCCCTAAGTTCTAAAAATTCACAATGAAAAAGGATGGAATTCAACGGGAAAAATGATGGAAAATGACCAAGGAGTGTTGGGCTAGCTTACCTTAGCTTCAATGATGATTCCCCACACTCTCCCATGTCCCATGCTCTCAAAATGGGGGAAAAAGAGTTGAGAAAATGATAGAAAATCGGGTGAAGAAGGGGATATAAAACCCCAAGGTACCGCTAAAGCGGTCATTTGGCCGCTTAAGCTGCTACCGCTAAAACGGTACATAACCACTAGCGGTCGGGCAAGGAAAGGTGGAGGCCTCTAAAGCGGAACTTGGCCGCTAAAGCTACGTCCACTTAAGCGGACCTTGACCGTTAAAGCGGACCTCAACCAAGTAACTAAGGCCATTAAAGCGGTACAAGGTCGTTAAAACGACTACCACTTAAGCGGTCCTTCGGGCGCTTAAACGGTCCTTCGGCCTCTTAAACGGTTGCACCAAAAACTTTGAGGCATAAGATTTTCTAGATCCAATTGGACTCCGACCGGGTGCTCGAGATTCGTTCGAAACCCCATGCGCGCAAACGAACTATGCTATTATACCAACTTTGACATTTCAAACTCGATGGAACCATCAAAACTTTCATCCAAGATCTTTTCGATTAAATGTGAGGCCCACACCTATAGTTTCACTTTTCATCAAATCCACCTAATAGCCCAAAATGAGTTTGGAAGCCTCGGGACCTGAACAAGGGTCCCCTTAGCCTAAAATCAATGTTTTGGAGCTGATGGTGCTGTCGGAATTCTCATCTGAGGCCATTTACTACGAGTTTTGGTCCGAGACCTATTCCTTAACAGCGAAAGCTCCAAAACAGGAAAATGAGACTAAAATACAAATGAACTGTCTGATAACCGAATCGACAGTCTCGCCTAGTCATAAATGACTTGTAGCCGCTGTAGGAAGGTTTGAAACGCTGGAATATGCGAAAATCAATTAAATGACCTAGAGGGTCATTACATATATATATAACACCAATGATGGCTGCTTTAACCGCTAAATGACTGCTAAAGCGGTCATAGCTAAAGCGCCCAGGGTCACTTTAGCGACCCTGCCCCAGCTGGACAGGCTCCGCTTAAGCACTCAAGGGCCACTAAAGAGGCTACCGTTTAAGCAACCAAGAGGCCGCTAAAACGGTCAAGCCAATTTGGTCCAGGGCTGCTAATGCAGACACCGCTAAAGCAGTCCCTGGTTGCTTAAGTAGCTGCACTAGATACTTGGCACCAACCAAGTTAGCTAGTCCCAAGGGACTCTGATCGGGTGCCCGGGATTAATTTGGAATCCCGTGGTTGCAAACGATTTATACTATCCTACCAAATTCAGCATTTTGGACTCAACAACACCATTAAAATTTTCAACTGGGGTCATTTCTATGAAAAGTGGGTCCCACACCCCCAAAGCCCATTTTAACCAAATTCCTCCCAATAGCCCAAAATAAGTCCAGAAGCCTCGGGACCCGTACCAAGGGTCCCACTAGCCTAAAATCGACATTTCGGAGCTGATGGAACTGTCAGAAATGGCATCCGAGGCCGTTTACCTAAGGTTTATGCCCGAGATCCGTTTCTTAACTTCAGAAGCTCCAAAACAGGGAAATGATTCTAAAAACCAAACGAACTGCCCGATTACCGAGATGTTAGTTCCAGCAAGTCATAAATGGCCTAGGCAGCTGTGAGAAAGCTCTCAATGAAATAAAAGCACAAAAATGGAGAAATGACCTGGAGGGTCATTACAGTAGTGTACTATATACATATACGTGCAACACACATGCGAATAAATTAGTGATAAAAATATGCATAGATCATCTCATTTGAAATGTTAAAATCATAAAATCTCATCAATTAGTTATACTAATAATAAAATACAATTTTTGGAGAAATTGTTGTTAAAGAAAAGTTGGAGGGGAGAAAAAAAAAAGGAAAGAAAAAAATCAAAAGACGTTTCGATTTTTGTCATGTGAGAAAGTTTGGTGCTCTCAATTATATCCTCATACATGTCTGAAGAGGAAGGACAAAAATATCATTTAAATTGAACTGCTTATTAAGTGCAAAACAATCATAATTGAATTTGACGTGTTCTATTATATTCTCACATGTGTTTGAAGATGCAGGGAAAAAAAATAATTATTTAACTTGAATTGCTCATTAAGTACGAAACATCATATCTAAATCTCCCACATTTTATTATATCCTCACACATGCTTAAAAAAGAAGGACAAAAAAGTAATTTAACATGAACAACTCATTAAGTGCGAAACAGTCATAATTAAAGTGAGAAATGTTAAATATGTAACATGAAGAACTTTTGCATGTATGTATTACTATACTTGCATTAGTATTACTAGTAAAAATATAACAGTTTGATAGTTAAAGCTATGAAAATAGAATTGAAATCTTAGTAATCTTACGATGTCATGTACTTTATTAGATTTTCTCTCTTTTTATAAACTATGCTCTCTTTTTTTGTTAAGAAAAATTATATCAATAATTTCAAGACTTCACCGCTCCAACCTCTCTTGTTATCAAAGAGAAAGATCATAAACTTTGAAAGCCCTCTTTACCTATCTTCCTCTCCCCCATCGACTCCCAAAAGATTACAAAAACACAAGAAGTAGAATACATACACAATAAAACTATTTGATGAGAAAAAGTCAAAAGTCAGACTAAAGACACACACACACAGAATGACGAGTGTGAGATATAAAGAAGTAATAGGTGAAATATGTTTCATTACATTTTTAACCTTACAAAAGTAAAGTTTTAAAAAAATCATATGTATCTAATTAAAATATGATAATAATTTTCTTAGATACAAATGATATTAAGTTATCTTGACTTCGACAAAAAGTCACCGATGAATCACATTTAGTCACACATAGACACTTATTTTCATGTATAATATATTTATTTAGAATTTTATTTTAAGAAAAAATTATTTTAATAAAATCAATATTATTTTATAAAGTAATGTACTATATGATTCGACATACACGTGCAACACACATACAGAGAAACTAGTGATAAAAAAGTGTGTCAAAAGATCACATCAAGACATAAAATAAAATACATACACAAAAAGACTATTTGGTAAGAGAAAGTCAAAAATCAGATTGAAATAACACATACATAGAATATCGAGTGTGAGATATAAAGAAGTACTAGGTGAAATATGTTTCATTACATGTTGTACCTTATAAAATCAAAATAAGAAAAGAAAATCATATGTATCTAATTAAACTATGATAATCATTTTCGTAGGCTCAAAAGATATTCAATTATTTTGACTTCGACAAACAAGTCATTAGCTACATTAGTCACTCATAGATACTTGTTTTGATGGATATCATATTTATTTAAAATTTTATTTCAATGATATCAATAATTTTTTATAATGTAATGTACTATATACATCTATGTGCAACGCACGTGCTAAGAAATTAGTGAAAAAAAATGTGTATAAATCATTCCATTTGAAATCTTAAAATCATAAAAACTCATCAATTAGTTCATCTAATAATTGAATTCAATTTTTGAAAAAATTGTTGTTAGAGAAAAGTAGGAGGGGAGAAAAAGACAAGTAAAGAAAAAGAACAAAAGAAGTTGCGATTTTTGTCATGTGAGAGATTGGTGCGTTCTATTATACCCTCATACGTGTCTGAAGAGGAATGAGCAAAAAAGTCGAGTTCGGAGCCTAAAGGGCTATTTTTTTAATCCAAAATGCCAAAGGGGCCACTCCATTTAAAAAAAAAAACAAATCGGACAAAACGCTCAAGGTTCAACGATTTATCCTTTTCCTGCTCTTGTAAATTACTGGCTGCTCAGCAACTTATAAGTTACTAGCTGCTCAACGACTTGTAAGTTGTTGGCCGCTCAGCAACTTATAAGCAATTTCCGTCCTTTGTCTTCTACGGTCTTCCACACATATTAAGTGTTGTTTTTTGCAACTTCTAAGCTCTATATATGTTCAGTTTGAGTTAGTTTTTTTTTTATTTTTTTTTATTCATACTAATGCTTTCTAAGCTTTATATAAGGTTCTTCGTGGTATCAATTTGAGGTGGTAGTTTTTTTTTTTTTTTTTTTTTTTTTTTTGTATTCATACTAATCAAAATGAATAAGTTAAAGTAAGAGTAAATTTATATTGGGGTGGTAATGTTTTATATGAAGTCGGTTCTGTAAGAAATAATCGACGGTTTGTAGTGGTACAAGTACTTCCACTATCTCTTAAATATGAGTGATTGCAATGCTTCTTAAGGAACAAAATGGGTATAAGTGATCCTGAAGATGAAGTGGTTATCACTGGACAATATGTAACGTCCTTTTCAATCAATGGGATTACAACATACGATGAGACTTGTATTTGGAATGATGATTCCCTGTCCTTATTTCTATGTATGGTTGATATTGTTGCTAATCAAATTAACTTAACGAGTATTGACATATATGTGTCAATTGAAAGTTGTAGTGGTTAGAAAGCATAGAAAAACATACTGACTCAAACTGATAACACGAAACTTATAAAGAGCTTAGAAAGCATTAGTATGAATACAAAAAAAATAAAAATACAACTAATTCAAATTGATAACTTATATAGATCTTTCAAGTTGCAGGAAAACAACACTTCATAATATGTGTGAAAGAACATTGAAGACAAAGGAAGGAAATTGATCTAGCTTGTAACTTATAAGTTGCTGAGCAGCTAGCAACTTACAAGTCGCTGAGCAGCCAGTAACTTATAAGTTGCTGAGCAACCAGCAATTTACAAGAGCAGGAAAAGGATAAATCGTTGAACCTTGAGCGCTTTGGCCGATTTGGTTTTTTTGAAAAAGGAGTAGCCCCTTTGGTATTTTGGCTTAAAAAATTGACCCTTTAGGCTCTGGACTCCAAAAAAGTCACTTAGAACTTTTTTTTCTTTTTCAAAAAAAAAAAGTCACTTAAATTGAACTGCTTATTAAGTGCGAAACAATCATATTTGAATTTGGCGTGTTCTATTGTATCCTCACATGTATTTGAAGATGAAGCATCAAAAAAAAATTATTTAACCTGAATTACTCATTTAGTGCGAAACATCATATCTAAATCTAAGACATTTTATTATATCCTCACACATGTTTAAAGACGAAGGACAAAAAGGTCATTTAACCTAAACAATTCATTAAGTGTCAAATAACTGTAACTAAAGTCAGAAATTTGTACGTTAGGCATATATTTGGTGCGTATAACAAATCCAAAATAAATATTAAAATTTAACCTCAAAAATTGAAAAACACATAAATTTTTTTTAAAAAAACTGGATTTTTATGTAAAATGTAACATTAAATTTTTATATGCATATAATATATAGTATGTATATATAATAGTATTATTACTAGTAAAATTATAACAATAGTAAAGAGTCGACAATCGAATTGGAATCTTATGATCTTATGATATCACGTACTATCACAAGTTTGTTAGATTTTTCATATCTTTTTGTAAACTATGTTCTTTTTCTTTTTCGTTGTAAAAATTTATGCCATTGATTCCAAATTTCAACCCCCTCCACCTCCTTCTATTAGAGCCTGCTTGAAAAGTCACCCTGATAATTGAATTTAGTGTAATTGAGTATAATTATATTGTCTATCATATTTGATTGACCAAGTAATTACTTGATCAGCAGGTAATTGAATGTAATTGACAGGGGATAATTACACTTTCCAATTCACAAGGGGAGCTGTGAATTGCTGATAATTACATAGTGTAATTACAAGCTGATTACTTTTTAATTTCTTCTTTTTATTTTTATTTTTATTTTTTTCATTTTAATTTATTTTAAATTTCTATTATGTTAAATTCTTTCTATTTTTATTATTCTAATATTTTTTTAAATATTTTTTATTTATATTATTTATATTTCACTTCCTTCTCATTTTTCAACCTTTACTTCTTGTGATTCCATGCAATTTTTCGTATTATCTATTTTTTAAAATTTTATGTTTAGTTTCTTATTTAGAATAATTTAGTTAGTATTCTAATTTTTAAATTAAATAGAATTCATTGTTGAATAAAGTTATAGGCTTAGATTTTCCTTTTCTTCTGAATCATATTTACGTTATGCTGAAATTTGACATAAGAGTATTATTTATTTATTTTTTGAGTTTTGAACTTATGTTATATTTTCAGTTTCAATTTATTCATTTTACTAGTATTGACATGATATTTCACATTGCAAGTCATTCAATTTTTAATTAAATTGATAGATTATCTTTTTGTCAAATATTTTAATAATTTTATGATATTATATTTATTATATTAATCTTTTTGTCAAATATGCATCTCATGATGTTCTTAAAATTAAAATTAAATATAATCATATAATTACACTTGTGTAACCAAACAACACACTTATAATTATACTATAGTTATATTGTAATAAATAAATATATCATCGCAATTATTAAATTATATAATTATAAAATTAATAATTACTATCATAATATAATTATATCAATTTCAATTAACAGGCGATTTTCCAAACAGACCCTTAAATGAGAAAAGATCACAAAAACTTTTACAGCCCCCTACACCTATTCCCGCACCCCCCACTCCCCATAAAAAATCACACAGAAAGACAGAAAATACAATACATCAAAAAGGCTATTTGGTGAGAAAGAGGGAGCCAAAAAACAGTCTGAAAAAAACACACACACAGTGAGTGAGTGACGAGTGTGAGATATAGAGAGAGAGAGAAAGAAAAGACTTTATTAGAAAAAGAACACAACTCCCTTTACTTTTCTCTCTCTAAAAACCACCAACCCCACCCCACCCCCACTCCCACCCCACCCCCTTAACTCCCTACCAACCCCCACGCTACCTCACAGTTGATGATCAAAACCATTTCATAGCTTCTTTCACACACACAGACAAACACTCTTCTTCTTCACTCTGTTCATACATATATTTATATAAATACAAAAATATATATACGTATAGTCATCGTACATAGTTATATATATATATAGGTTGTTTATAGGTATAAGAGAGAAAAGAAGGAAAAATGGAGAGGTACAGTGGGACCCAAGCAATGGAAGGTACACCGGTGGATCCGGTGTCTGAATGGACTGTTCCCGGCGGTGAGACGGGGCTTGAAGGTCTGTTGTACAAAGCTTCTTTAACTGCATTTGAATTTCATCTGAATTTCACTTGAATTTGTGTAATGTGGGCATTTTTAAGATCATTTTTTGCTGTTGATGCAGAGCCTATGTGGCAGTTATCAGTGGGTACTGGACCAGAAGCTTACCCTGAAAGGCCTAACGAGCCCGATTGTATTTATTACTTGCGTACGGGCTTCTGTGGTTATGGTGGAAGGTGTCGGTTCAATCATCCTAGGGACCGTACTTCGGTAAAATGAAATGAAATTACTTTTTATTTTGGGGGTTTAAAAATGATTGAATTTTTAGGGTTCATTTTGGTTGATCATTGATTTTTATGTGTTAAATTGGGGTTGATCTTATGATTTGATGGGTTTTCTCTTGTGGTTTTTTCAGTTAGATGTGTGAAGTTTGATCCTTTTCTTTTTGTTGAACATTCTTGAATTCTGTTGTTAAAATCTTGATAAGCATTGCCCCAAGTTTGTTTTTTTACAGTGATTAGTGGGTGTGCTTAAAATCCTGGATCCACCTCTGGTGGTTGAAGTTTAAAAGATCTTTCTTTGGTGGTGGTGGTTGTTAGTTTAATCTGTGGTTAAGACTGGGAATTTTAACATGCATTGATTGTGTTGGATTTTGTGAAATGACGGTAGGTTTTGGGAGCAATGAGAGCTACTGGAGGAGAATACCCAGAAAGAATGGGTCAACCTGTTTGCCAGGTAGGTTTTCGGTTTTTCTTGCGTGCTATGCTATCAGTTTTAGAATGTTGGGTGTTTTATTGAATGATGATCAAATTTGAAAGAATATGTGGTTTCTGGATTTGGCTCTGGTCAATTTAATCAATTCGTCTGCTTGCTGTTGATTCAATTCGTCTGCTTTCTGTTGATTCTGTACTATCAAATTTTAGAATTTCTGGGTGTTTTATTGAATGATCAAATTTGAAAGAATATGTGGTTTCTGGATTTGGCTATGGTTAGTTTAATCAACTCGTCTTCTTGCCAATTCATCTGCTTGCTATTGATTCTGTACTATCAAATTTAGAATGTTGGGTGGAACGATTAAATTTGAAATAATATGTGGTTTCTGGATTTGGCTCTGGTTAGTTTAATTAATTCGTCTGCTTTCTCTTGATTCTGTACTATCAAATTTAGAATGTCGGGTGTTCTATTGAATGATCAAATTTGAAAGAATATGTGGTTTCTGGATATGGCTCCTGGTTAGTTTAATCGATTCATCTGCTTGCTGTTGATTCTGTACTACGTAAGCTTCCATCTTGTTAGTACAATTAATTCGTCTGCTTGCTGTTGATTATGTACTACGTGAGTTCCCGTCTGGTTGGTAGAATCACTTCGTCTGTTTGCTGTTTATTCTGTACAGTTTGAACTCCCATTTTGCTGATCATAATTCGTCCTTTTCCTTCTTTTGGATCTCTGATGTGCTAAATGGAAGCTTATGTTACTCTTCAATTTGGTGTATTATTTATAATCCTCCTAGAATTGCCATGTTATCTTTCAGATGCATACTGGAAAGATTCAATTTGCTAGATTTGTCTGTGATAATATTCGTCATCTTGCTGTCTGATAAGTGATAAGTGCATGAGCTTCTTTTCCTGTTAGACATGAATTCGTCCTTTTGTTCCTTGATCTGGGAATTTTCCATTACCTTGTTTGTGAATTCGACTTTAAATTGAAAATTTTTGCATATCTGATAAATGTTTTTCATGCAATGGCCGAGAATTCTGTACTATCCTAAATTGTCCATTTAAATTTCAATTTTGACTCACGGTTTCATCCCTTCTGTTGATCATTTTACTGATAATGTCTTTTGTCCATGGTCTGCAAGTATTTTTATTGTTCATGATAATGGTACATTTTTACTGAACATTTCCTGATGTTGGAAAAACACATGTGGTTGAATTATCTATATTACAAATTGTTTTGTTGTCTATGTAGCAGGAGAACTTTTTTTTCTTGCTGATCACTTTTTTTAACTTTTGCTAATGCTATAAGTTTTACTTTTAGGGATTGCATTCTGCATTGCTTATTTGTGCTAGTAAATCATGCTTCTATTTTTTGTTTCTTTTGTATTTTGGGATTCAGTAGTCAATTCAGTGACTGTTCAGAACATTTAGTTTGAGTTACTGGGTTTAGTTCACTTCTCATCATTGGAGTGTTAATAATTCTTCTATTAGAAAATGTGCTTCGTCTATATACCAGCTCCCCATGGTTCATAAGTTGGTTTAGTCTGAGAAGTGAAGCTCTTTCTATCCTTGATATGAAAATTCTCTTTATTTGGAACTTTTTTTAGTTAATCCTCCTTTGGTTCTATCATTCTATGTCATATACAAGTTCCATTTGCGTTTCCTATTGATTTCATGTCTTGATTATGTTTAAAGTACTGGCCTTTGCTTCTTGTTTGTTTTTAAAAGAAGCTCATTTTTTTTTCCATCCTCTTTGGAACTTTTTTTTTTTTTGAAACTGGAAAAGAAAATCATTATTATGTGGTCTATCATGGGCTCGTTGTCTACTTAATGTACTAAACATTATTACCATTTCAGTTTCATGCTGAAGATGTTTCTCTTTGAATGCTTTATCTGCTAATTTATCAGTTGTATCTTGGAAAAGGCTCCTGCCTGTATGTCGATTAGATTGCGTTTTGATGGATTCAGCTTTTTATGATATCTGTCAAATGTTAAAGGAGCTCATCTTTCTTACTTTCAGTAAATCATAAAAAGAGAAATCGAATTTTATATCTGCTTGCCTTAGCTTTATAAGATTTCTTCTGTACTTGATATGTTTTCAAATGACAAACCACTGTCAAATGATTGCTTAAAAATATGATATACCTGTTAACTGTTGAATGTGAAAACAGTTGCTCAGCCAAAAGTGACTAATTACGTGTCCTTTTTTCTGGCGACTTTTTTTTTTTTTTTTTTTTTGGATATGTTCAAATATAAACCTGCACTTTTCATTGCAATAATGCTAGTTGTTTCTGATTTGCAGTACTATATGAGGACAGGAATGTGTAAATTTGGTGCGTCATGCAAATATCATCACCCAAGACAGGGAGGTGGTTCTCCAGCACCTGTGACAGTTAACGTTTATGGATACCCGCTGCGTCCGGTCTGCCTTCTTTTTGTTTTCAATCAGTTTTCATCTGCATATTTTGTTTAGTTCCGTTCCTTGTGCTTTCTTTCTTTTCTTTCTTTTTTGTTTTACTCCTTGAAAAAGTTTCAGTATGATTGTTTCCTTTTGAGTTTGCTCATAGAGTTCCTGTCACAGGGGGAAAAGGAATGTTCGTATTATGTGAAAACAGGGCAGTGTAAATTTGGCGTCACTTGTAAATTCAATCATCCACAGCCTGCTGGAGTACAAGTGCCAGCACCAGCAGCTGGACCTGGACCTCTGACTGCGCCAGCAGCTGTTCCTGCACCGCACATTTATCCACCGGTGCAGTCTCCTTCTGTTCAATCAGCTCAACAATACGGGGTAGTTTCTGGCAACTGGCCTGTTGCAAGGCCTACACTACTTCCTGGCTCCTATATCCCTGGGACTTATGGTTCTATGCTTCTTCCCCCAGGGATGGTTCCTCTACCAGGTTGGACTCCTTATCCGGTAGGTACACCATTAATGCTTCTTTCATCTGTTGATGTATACAATTTTTCTGAATGCACCGACTATCTGCTAAGATTAAATTATGTGGTATAGGCACCTGTTAGTCCGGTTCCCTCCCCAAGTACTCAACTTCCTGCTGCAGCAGGCCCCATTTATGGGCTTTCTCAACTATCTCCTTCAGCACCTGCCTATACAGGACCATATTTATCTGTTCCTTCTTCAGCCGGTCCTTCAAGCAGCAGTCAGAAGGAGCCTGCATTTCCAGAAAGGCCTGGACTTCAAGAATGTCAGTATTACATGAAGTATGGGGACTGTAAATATGGATCTTCTTGTAGATACCATCATCCACCTGAATGGAGTGGACCGAAAACAAGTTTTATCCTCAGTGCTATGGGCCTCCCTCTTCGTCCGGTGAGAATCTTTGTGTGCAATCTTTAGATTGAAATTCTATATATGGGTCAGCACATCAATGTTTCTAAATTTGCTGCTAAAGCGTTCTCCATGTTAAATCTGACCTTTCTTTCTCTAACCTTTGAATCTGGTATTACATTAATATTTGAGGGACAGACTCGTATAAATGCATGAAATAGAATACTTAGCTTGAAGCAGTTTACTGATTGTGATGGTAAATTGCATGAAGTGAAGCGTATTTGAATTATCGCGTCAGACAACTTTTACAAGGAGGTATCTGCATTTGTTGACATTATTGCTCTAAGAGTGGGCAGGGTTGCTTTTGGAAGGACAATTACTTATAACAACCAAGTGCTTATAAGCACTTTTTTATTTTACTCAAACACTACGAAGTGCTTAAAAGCTATTGACTTAAAAGAACTTAAAATAAGTCGATCCAAACAAGGCTCTAAATATGGTTTCATTAGTTTGTCATCTGCGGTGCAGTGATAATTGAAAAATCATTACTTTTCTTCTTCTTATATTTGAGGAATATACTTTTCAAGCAACAAGAAAAGTGCTTATGAAGGAGGTTCTTGGGGTCCTATCTTGCAAAAGAATTAGGTAGGATGTTTGCTTTCTTTAAAAAATGGACAATTTTTTTGGATATCAGATTCATTGACGTATTCTCTTAGGAGAAACTACAGAGTAAATCGAAGAGTGTTGAAGGATACATGCCTGAAGACACTAGATACTTGTTGGAAGTACATATTAGTTCTGATGATAAAATGCTGGTCTTAATAGCTCATGCTCACAATTCTTTCTGACCAGTTTTTGGATATTGACAAACAATTGATGTTTAGAAGGAAACCATCATACTACTTTCGAACTGATGACACCTTAGTGAATCAGCAGTTAGTCATACTATCTTCTTGTGCCTGATTTACCCAGATCTGTGTGGTTGTTGCAGCTATGACCTTATAGAGCTATCTTCTAGGTCACATAGAATTTGACATACATCCTTTCTGAAAATTTTGCCTATGGCTCTTATGCTTCAATTAAGGAGTGCCGCGACTGCTGCAAATCATATCTGATATTGAGTTAGAATGTCCACAAGTGAAAATTATTGATTTATTGATTTTTGAATTAGTTGTTTCAACAACGTTTTTTCTGCAAGAAATTCATGTATCTGATTTGCATGTCTAAGAAACTTGGACATTTGGGGAGACCTTTTGCCTTTGATCCAGTTAGTGGTGTTCCTAAATACAGAAGCGGTTAAACTTTAGTTTATTACATTGTGAACGATCTGTTAGATACTGTACATGCTCCCTAGGCATTTCTCTGCTATTCTCTCCATATCAACTTGGGACATGTAAATGGGTGACATCATATGAAGATTCAGTGGCTCATTGATCAATTAAAAATTTCAAATTGTTGAGGTATGAGTAGTATAAAAGATCATACTTTTGTTCCCGATGCTTGCAGATGGTGACATTTTACCTACTCTTCTGGGAATTGCTGAACTTTTCTTAACTTGTCAAACAAAAAAAATTACTGAACTTTAGTTCCATCTTATTTAAGAGTCAAAATACCTTTCCATGTGGCAAGTTTACTTGGATTTTGAACCATCTTCAGATTTGTTGCTCATCACTGCCAAAAAATAACATAGATTCTGGTAAGAGTACAACATGTGATGTGTGGGCAGGCACACATTACCAGTTCGAACCCTGCTGCAGATCAAAATCCTGGTATTTAAGTGGAGAAGGGTAGAGGGTACCCTATTATCCACCGAGTTTCAAATCATCCGCCAGCTGGCCTTTGGGGATATATATACACACACACTATCGTTCTGCTTAAAAAATCAAATATGAAACTTCATACACCTTAAAGTTCATATGAAGAAAAGTAGGAACCTGGTACGAAACCATCCCCCTTTGCACCATATAGTCTAATGCCATACATTCCATAATATCTTTGCTATTTATGCTTCCATTAGATCTTGCATGATACGTTGATATAACAGTCTGGTTTTAGTTGTGGGAAGCAGTAAAATTGACATTTTGGCAAGATTCTAGGTGCTCAACAACTGATCCGTAAATATGTGTATTCTTGATATGAGCTGCATCCCAGCCTTGTATACAAAGCCATCAGCTATAGTCGTCCCTTCCATCAAGTACAAGTGGCATACTGTTGTCATTACGTTTCAGTGCTGTTTTATATACAACCTGTTACCATTCTTAAAAATAATAATAACTTTCTTTGCTAACTGAACGTACTAGGAACAAACTTGTCTTTACCTTTACTTCTCCCCCTTAATCACCACCATTTCTTGTTGAAGTCTTAGCATTTGAGCAAGTGAATTCTGTAGTTTGAGTTCATACAGTGCTTCGGTGATTTGGAAGATTCATTTTGTTTTTGTCCCTCTGAATGTTTTTTCAGGGTGCACCAATTTGCTCTCACTTTGCACAAAATGGAGTCTGCAAGTTTGGGCCTTCTTGCAAGTTTGACCATCCAATGGGAATGAGTTATAGTTCATCTTCTTCTTCTCTTGCTGATATGGCTGTTGCTCCTTACCCTGTGGGATCTGCTATTGGTACTTTGGCTCCATCTTCCTCATCGTCAGACTTGCGGCCTGAACTCATTTCTGGATCTGGCAGGGATGGCTTCTCTACCCAAATATCTTCCATGAGCACTGCAAGCGGTTCAGTTGGTTCAATGTTCTCAAAGGGTGGTCCTGCTTCTCATTCCGGTGCTCAGCTATCTGTACAGAGTTCCAATCCTTCCAGTGGCAGCAGCAGCTCAGTCCACGGAAGTGAGGCTCGCACATCAAATTGAGAGAAGATTGAGTGATCGCATTTTTTCTGTTGCTCAATGATCACTTGACGAGCACTTTATTTTTGGTGATAGTCCCTTTTAGGAGGATTTTATCCTAATTAGTCATCTTGCATCTTTCAATCCAGATCTAGCACACACTCTAGTTCTGTCCATCTGTTGTTCATAAGGCCACCTCTTTTCCTCATTTCAAATAAGTGATAATCCATCCTTGAAAGGTCCAACTACCCTCAGTAGAGGTTTGTAGCTAGTTTCTGAATAACAAGAAACAGACACCACCTTCCGTCTTAGAAATCTGCAACCATGCCCCAATTTTTGGACCTTGTTGTGGCTATTTATGTTGTAGTCTTTTTAGGGAGAGAAAACATCCCTCCTACACCGTTGTCCTTTGAAATTTGGCTGTCTTCACCTATCCTCTTTAGTCTCCTCTTCAAAATTGGAATGAATACCAAGGTCTTCTCTTTATTGTGAAGAAACAGTTGATCTTACAGATTCTGAACCAGACAATGTTTCATTGTCTCTTATGGGATATTTGAACGATACTTGTGTTGTAATATGGGGAATAGCTCGAATTTATCATCAAATACAGTTAAAAATACCAAGTAACAACTTTGACTTTGTAAGAATTGCATCTTTTTTCTTTTTCAATCTCTCTCCATCTCATCACTGAATTTTTTTTTTGGTTGCTATTATAGGTTATGGTTTCCTTTTTTTGCTGCTGTTAATGGTCTTACTATATCTAGAGCAAAACTAGAGTAGGAAGCAAAATAAGTCATTAGTTCATTCAAATGAAGTCGGTGCCTCATGGTCGAATATTTCTCTTAAATCTACATCTGCTAACTCAGGTCATTGTTGATGTGTTTAGAGCTTGGTGTGTGATGTGCCTACTTAATAAAATGTATTAAGCATGTTTACTTTGGAAGAAATTAGTAAAACTCTTTAAAAGCATCTTCCTTTTTCTACGTTGTTTTTATTTTTTTTGGGTCACTTCAAATATCTTACTTCTTTGGTGACTCGAAGCGTCTTATTTTGGAAATCTGGAATTATCACTCAAAATAAATAAAGACTAAAGTTATCGTCCTCTTAGAAAGTGCGGCTAAACAATCGGACTAGACATGCTCAGGTAGCTTGACCTTCTGCATCTCTTTCTATATTTAGTAAGTTTTTAAGTTTTAACATTTTATGTTGAGACAGAGTACCGTACAGTGTTTTAAGGAAGAGAAACAATGTTCCACCTAAAACAAAAAACAGATACCAAACTTATGAAACCATGAAATATGATGTCATTCATTCAAGAGAACTGTTCTTTTAGGTAGTAAGTTGGAACCATACGACTCCATTGTATTCTCTCTCGTGCCACATTGGCTGCGGAAATGTGTTGTTGTCTCCTTATATGATTTTGGATAATTTTTTATTTATTCAAACAGATATTTGGAATTGAATTATTCTCTCAATCATCCTTATTCTCTCAATCATCCTTTTTAATTTCACTTTCCGTGTTATACTGAAGAAGTCGCTGTTGCTTAGACAAGATCACTAGTAAACTGCTGTAGAAATCTAATTGGAGATTGCATGTAAGTCTAGAACATACGTCGTACTGATGTCATTTTGCTTACTACGACTTTCAAGACCACTACGTTCGTAACTTGGATTTGGACATGCGATGTAAAATCATGATTTCAAATCAATATTTTGAGATGCGAGTTGGATCATGATTTGCAATTATAAAAAACATGATTTGGGATTCTATTTTTTTAAAATGTAATTGACCCATATTTAAGTTTATATTTTGTTTAAAAAAAAGGACCCATTATTTTTAAATTTTGTAAAAAAAAAACTCATGTAGGGCGTGAAGAGATTGTCCGTAACATGTAAAAAGATTATATTAAAAATAACTAGGTAATATTATTGTGGACTAGTGGTTCTACATAAAATTATGTGTGTTTGGAAGTTTGTAATCACATGCATTTATTTACAAATGAACATGAAGATATGTGATTTAATTTATCAATGCGACGCCTAATTAAGATATTCTGATACCTTGTTTATGTACTATGGTCTGCTCATTTGGGAAGATTATAAAAGAAGTGGGAAAATTTGATAGTTTCGCAACTTGTGGGGTTTTCATGTTTAATTTTGAGGAGAAGTAATCTCTCCGTCCAACAATAGTTGTCCACTATTAACTTGACACACAACTTAAGAAACAATAAATAATAGAAATAATTTTACTATATTACCCTTTTGGATATAATAAATTTAATGTTTTGGACAATGTATTGCATTATGAATAATATTTAATACTAAGGGTAAAATAGACACAAATGGGTAAATTATCCATTGATTTTCCAAATTGAACAAGTATTGTTGGACATCTATGTTTAGTATAGTGGACAAGTAAAGATGGACGGATGGAGTATAACTTAAAAATCCAAATTATATATCCAAACAAAACTTCAACTTCAAATGAATCTGATTTCAAATTATGATTCCATATGACATGTCCAACGGGCCCTTAATTTAGTTTTTCGTGCTTTCGAATTTACTTCGATCAATTTTCAGTATGATATAGTATTACGTATGCATAGTTTTACAATAGTGTGCTTCTTTTGATTTTCTTTAAACGATTGGTCAAGTGTGGTAAATTAAAACAATTATTGTGAAAATGATAAGCTTGTTAATGAGCATGATGTTTGTTTCTTGGAACCAATGTTGTTTCAAGACCTACCAGGAATAACGCATGGATTTGAAATAATCTCTTGAGTTTTTAATCCTTTTTGAGAAATTGAAAGCTTTGACTAAAAACGTAAAACAATATCGAAATATATACTTGACAAAATCCATACTTAAATATTATACTTGATACATTACAACTTATATATCCGTTGCTTCGATATGGTAGTCTTGTACTGAAAAAATAAAAAATACTTTAAGACACCCTATTAATTAAGATGAGACACTGAAAAACTCGTAAAAAAGAGAGGAGGAATTAATTAGGGTGGCAAAAAAGTACATAGATAGCATTACACTGGAAATAATTAAATATATCAAAATAGAGTAGTGTATCCAAATTCAACATCACCAAAAGGTTGAAAAGCAGAAGAGGAAGTAGCGGTAGGAGTTTCAGTAGGCATCATCATCAGCTCATCATTATTATTATTGTTATCAAAAACTGCATTCTCCATGCTTGGATAATAGCAATTCCCCACGTCATCCAGCATTTGGTTCATGTTGCCAATAGTTTTGTTCATCATCATGGCTGATAACTCACAAGAACTTTCCCATGTTGATGACATGTACTTCTCGTCATCCAAAAACCCACTACTACTAGATGAAAATTTCTCAGGGTCCATAGAGTTTGCACCATAGAAAGTAGTCATGTTTTGATGATCATCGTTGTTTTCTTGGAAAGTACTTTTGATCATTTTACTCTGAGGAGTAGAAGAAAGTGGTGGTGGTGGTGGTTTCAAGCAGCTATCAGGAACTATGCAATCTAATAAGTAACCTGAATTAGTATTATTATTATTGTCAAAGAAGCTGTTATTCTCATTTGGTGATGAGCCATATGAAGATGACTCATTACTATGATCAGAATTGGTGGTGGTGGTGGTCGTGGTCATGACAATATTCTTGTTCTTGATGATGTTGTTGTTAGTTTGATTGGTATTGAAGTTGAAGTGTGATAAATTAGGCTGCAACATGTTTTGGACATGATCAAAAGGAGAAATGAGAGAAGGGAAATTAGTATTAGCACTATCAGAGGTGTAGATAAAATTAGTTCTTGCTTGAGTGCCTTTCATAGAAAGTGCAGCTCTATCATAAGCAAGAGCAGCTTCTTGAGCCGTGTCAAACGTCCCAAGCCAATGCCTTTCTTTAGTCGTGGGGTCACGGATTTCTGCCGCATAACGACCCCACGGCCTCCTTCTCACCCCAAGGAACCGACCAGGCTCGGCCTGCTTACGGCGTCCCCGCTTCTCGCTCGACTGGCATATGGCTGTGTTACGTTGTAACCAAGAATAGCCTGTTGGTGTGCGGATTGGTTCGAACATGCCAAATGGTAATTGGTTATTATTATCATCTGATGATATTGGTGTGGAAGAAGAAGACATTTTTTATTTTGGATTTTTTTTTGTTTTTGATGAGACAAGTGAAGAGAAGTTGGGAATGAATGGAATGGATAGTCATGGGAAGAGGAGGTAGGTCTTTTTAAAGAGTGTTGGCCATGATTATGGGGAGAGGGAAAGGACAGTGTGCACGTAATTTACTGTTTAAAGATTTTGATTTTATTTTCCCCTCTCTAACAACTTTTAGATCTTTACACTGTATTAAAAGTACTTTTAGTTTATCAACCCCTGTATCCAAGCCCACGCACCCTTATTCTTGACCCATACAATTTAATGAATATATGAGAGAGATCTTTTACAATTTAATAAATATATGGGACATATCTTTGGACTTTGCATACATTTATTCTTTTATATTCCTACTCCCTCGTTTCTTTTTACTTGATTGATGATGATCACTTAACAATTGCATTTAGAAAATATTATTAGGCGTGTATTTTCCTATATTAACTTACTAATTATATTTTAAAAATCTAAATTTGACTATTAGCACCTTATGAAGTTATTTAATGATAAGGTAATACCGAAAGAAGCTATTATAAAACTATCTTGATTTGTTAAAATGAACAATTAAAAAAATATTTTATTTTTAATATAAGAAACGAGTAAAAAAGAACTGAATAAATTAAAGTAGTTAATTAATTAATAAAAATTCTAAATATAAACATCGAATGGGCATATATTTTTACATCCTTGATCCTCCTCATACATGAAAAGGTAGAGCAGTATATATATTGGGTATTTGAAACCTTTATCACTATTTCTCTCGAATAATTCTACTTACCAGGACAACGAGACTAGATGAAAAATTTACCTAACACTTTTTTAACTCTATGGGGTCATTTGGTGGAAGCCTAGAAGGGAGAAGGAATAACTAATTCGAGATTAATTAGGATGAGCTTATCTCATGTTTGCTTGGGATAAAATACATAGGATAACTCATCCCACAATAACTTGTTTCCTACCAAATGACCCATATATGCGATAAATATATGGGAAAAGAAAAACGAAAATATGAAAGCAAAGGGATAAAGTGAAGTTTTTCATGCACTTGTTTAGAAGTATCATTTTCAATTATGTCTCGATTACTGAATTGCTTAGATAATTGCAGGATAGACTATAGAAGCCACGGAGGAATGTTGGAGCCTATTACTAGCATAATAGTGCACTTATTTTTTTATATACCCCCCCCCCCCCCCAAAAAAAAAAAAAAGGAATTTGACCTCATCTGAAAATATTTACCTAAACATTATTTATTAATCTTTCTGTGGTTAAACGGGATTCTGGACTCATCTTATTCAATTGAACATACAAGTAAATGATGAAGTGACACTTCTTTTACTGCTAAAAAAAATAATCTAAAACTGAATGAAAGTTTTTAAAAAAAAAAAAAAAACAGATGTGCGTACGTGTTCATATCACATTAAATAATAGTAATAAATTGAAAATCAGATTGTTAAGTATCTCTTAATGGGGATTATCTCTTTATTGTATCCGATGAATAAATAAATAAAGAACACTCTTTAGCAGGCACAAAGACAAAGTTAATAGTAATACAACAGTGAATCAGAATTTAAGTCATATTTATTTTCAACCTTTTTTTTTTTTTTTTGAATTTTAGTCTGTTTATAGTGTGAAAAATCCATTTAAGAGAAAAATTAATTTTTTAGGTTGAGTTAGTTCCAAATATCTAATTGTGATAACAGAGCAAATAGAGTTCCTGATGGTGGCGAATCTTACCTCCATCCATTATCTAAGACCATATAAAGAGATTTTCCATCCCTAAGTGAGCTGATGTGAGACTCAACATTATCCCCTCCCTCAGAACCTGATTGTATAAATATTTGCACAACATTTAAATTCAAAAAATTACTACTCCCTTCATTTTAAAATAAGCTGTGTTTTTACTTTTTTAATTTTGTTTCAGATAATTAAAAAGACATTAATGACGTTTTTACAATTTTACCCTTTTTTTTTTTTTTTTTACATAATCAAGAAACTATCTAGTAAAGAACTACATTTTTTCAAGTTATTTATTAAGTGTAAGTTACTAAAAATACACTTTATACTTCTTAGAAATGAGTTGTTATCTTAGCGAGTGTGCTCAAACTAAAAGTACCACTTATTTTGAAGTGGGTACTCCGATTCCTCCGTCCAATCTTTACTTGTTCTGTATATTTAAAACGGGTGAAAATTGTTTACATCCTCAAACTTTGTTTTAAAAATTAAACACCCCCCTCAACTTTGAACAATAATCACTCCCCCCTTTATCCTAATTGACTTTTCAAAATGCTTATTTTACCCTTGTATTATCAACCTTTTTATGTTTTTTTTTTTTCTAAAAACTTCTTTATAATCATAATTTTTTTTAATCTATGTAAGATATTTTCTATAAATAAATTTTATTTTTTTGATGAAAAATAAAAGTGAGAAATACTAATTAAGTTTATAAGTTAATCACATTCTAGAATGAAATAATTGAGCAAAATAAAAAAAAATAATTTTATTAATAATAATTATAACTCTAATATCTATTTATACAAATGAAAATAAAATATAATTATAACTATACAAATATATTTCAATTCAGGAAATACAAAATAATTAATAGAAATAGAGGTATATTTATAACAAATTAAATGATTATTGCTAATAAATTTTAAATTATAATTTAGAAAATATTTCATTATTGACAATCAAAACTCGTTTTTCTATATAGATATTATAGAATAAGAGAGAATTAAAAACATGCATCTATATGCATAATTACATATATACAATCATACTTAATACATGTAATATAAAAATAAAAAAATTAAGTGGAGTAAAAAACATCAAATCATAATTACTAGGCGTAGCTAATGTTTAAAATAATTACCTTTTGCAGCTAAGGTTTACATTAAATAGCTAAATATACATTTCTTTTGTATTTGTATATTTCAGGGCTCATATACAAACCTCTAATTTCAGTAGGTCGGGGGGGGGGGGGGGGAGGGTTTGTCTATCTAATTTCGGAGCTCATATATGTTTGTATTTGTATACAAAGTGAATTTTGGGGCTCATAGGCAAATCTCTAAAGGTTTGTATTTATATAACGAATTTCGGTGCATATATAAAAATTTCTAAAGAGAATTTGTATTTGTATATACAATCTATAATTTATTTTCTTTAGCTGCTAAACTGTAGCTATGTTCTGTAATTAGGCAAACTTTAATTATTGCTCCTCATTTATTAACTAAAAGTTAGCTATGTCTGAAATTTTGCGTATAAAAGTACCAATCATAAAAAATAGCATTAGATTTTATGATTAATATATATAGAAAATTATTTTACTAATAATGTTAATGAATTTAAATAAAAATGGTAAATACCCAAATTAAGAAAAATAAATATATAATATAAAAAAATATTACA
The DNA here is from genome assembly GCA_031232105.1 of Capsicum rhomboideum. Lineage (NCBI taxonomy): Eukaryota > Viridiplantae > Streptophyta > Magnoliopsida > Solanales > Solanaceae > Capsicum > Capsicum rhomboideum. Next base: position 105,078,711 of record CP124719.1, on the reverse strand, counting down.
TAAATGGAATATTGAGAATGTCAAGGGTAAAATAGACATTACAAAGGATAAAGGTGGGAGAATGATTATTGTTCAAAGTTGAGGGGGATTTTGATATTTAAAGCAAGGTTAAGGGATGTAAACGATTTTCACCCATTAAAAATAGTTGTCCAACTTTACTTATCTATTTTGAAAAATCAAGAGATAATTTACTATTTCGTGTCTATTTTACCGTTGTTATTAAATGCTATTCATTTTTCAATATTTACATAACTTATAATTAATAGGGGTGATATAGTAAAAATATTCTTTTATTTATTTTTTCTTAAGGGGTATGCACGTCAAATATGAATAAGTAAAGATGAACGGAGGGAGTAAGTATATTAAAAGTTGAAGATTCCGTTATCGTTAATCATTTTTTTGCTTATTTGAAAGGATTAAAAGCGCGCACCAAAATTTTGTCCACAGTCCTAGATAATCTCAAACATTTGAATTTTGGAAGAAAAAGTTATTGTACTTATTCACTTTGGATTATACCATAAAGCACCGCGTTATATGCAAGAAAATAAAAATTCTTCTACACACTTGTCTTCTCATGTTTTTATTTTCAAAGGAGCAGTTAAAAGATAGCATTATAACTCCAATTAATTAAGGAATTTAATTAAGATACCAACAATAGAAAGATAAGTCTGCCTATGCCATGCATGTTACACGACCAAATTAAAGGGGATTTCGAGAAAAAAGCACACAAGTCAAAGCTATATTTTTTGTCATTTCTGTAGGCTTCACGCACTAACTTAACCACCATTGCTTCGACAGGATTAGTGTCTCTTTTTTTAAAAAAAATTTGTTAATTTTTTTTTAGATATTTACTAAGCTCTACTACTTCCTTTGTTTATTTTATCGCATTATCATTCTCACTAAGCTCGTTTATTAAATATATTTATCTGCTAAAATACTAACCAATGAGTTAAATGATCCGTGTATCTTTGATCTCATATAAATTCAACTGTATCGTTTTTTGGTGAAACAGTTTGAACACACCGTGGGGATAAGACAATTATGTGTTGTTTTAACTCACTAGCTTAGATACTTACTCACTAGCTTAGATCTCAAGGGCGGCTCAACCTTTAGGTCAGTTAGGCAATCGCCTAACGCCCCATTATTATGGGCCTCCCATATTTTTATATATAAATAGATATATATGTACTAAAATTTTGTATATTGAAATCTTCTGTTACCATAAAAAGGGATACAACCTCATATTTTATAAATTGAAGGTGTCAAGGGAGATAGTAAAAGTAGAAGATAATAATGTGATTGATATATTACTTATAGAATAATGTTAACAGTTCTTATTAAGGTTGCCTCAGCCAAAAGAAGTTTTTCAAATTTGAAATTGATAATGTAACAACCCTAATTTTGATTTTTTTGGCTTTTAGCGTGTTTTGATCGTTTTACCCCTCCCCATAGTTGTGTTTTGATGTTTATGGTCTGCAGGAGTTGGTGACACGATTCTCGAGGTGTTCGATTGAGATTTAAGTGAGTTTTTCATTTTTGAAGGCTTTAAAATTGAAATGGTTGACTTTGGTCAATATTCGAAGATCTGAGGGTCAGATGAGGATTCTGTCAGTTTCATCAGCTTTGGAACATTAATTTTGGATTAGTAGTGTGGTTGATTAGCATCTCGAGGATTTTGATGTAGTTTTGAGCATTTAGACGAGTCTCATGACCTAATTAGTCGTGAGTGACACCCACACTAACCCTCTGGTGGGAGAACCATCTAACTCAAGCCTTAATTCAAACACTTAGCCATTTTTAAAATAGGATTATAGTCAAATCTCAACTAAATCAAATAATATCTCCAAACCAATAAAATAATAATGTAGAAATAAATCAACTACCTATTACAATCCCCAAGATTAGAACATCATCATACAAGAACTCTAAAACAACCATGTCTATGAAAAATTCAAACTAACAAAATAGATAAGAATCGTCTCATTTTCTTGAAGAAGGACTAGAACCAATATGATGATCCATGGCAGCCTAAAGATGGAGTGTTCACCCTTGGATCTGAATCAACTGTCAAACGCTAAAGATAAGGTCGTGTCTGAGCCTCTGGAACACTTTCTACACTCAACAAAAGAATTTTACATGGTAGTATCAGTACAAACCACTATATACTGGTAGGTATCATAGGCCAACTCAATTTAGAAACATGTATATACATAAACTAAATAGCAAGTAGATATGCATCAATACATAACAAGTAAATCAATGAATCAAGAAGTATACAGATGAAAGGCCAAACAATGCCTACAATCAAGTCACTTAACCAACAACAATATCAACCATACCGTAAGACAACCACGAAATAAACAATCATGAAACAAATAGAAGGTATGTCTATCTCAACCTTACAATTAGTATACCATTAGTTCGTTATCAACTCATTAAGTCATACTATATCACGAAATCACACTAGTCTCTACACACACGCTAAGAGACTTATTTCTATCCATCTAGTCATGACATGCAGGGGACAATCTAAGTTCATGTACCATACCGGCGTGATACCTGATCCTCCATAATAATGGTAATATCAATATTCATATCCGTACCGACACAGTACCCGAGCCTCAATGATAATATTATATGTATTTTATCAATTTCATTATCTCTCGGGATATAATACAGTGCACTGAATTTACAAGTACACTTACATTCATAAAGCATTTCGATCAAGTTCGATATTCAATAACTTATTCAATCAAGTATTTACAACCCAAATATCATCAATTACAAGTATGTTCGAAGACCAATCAACAAGTATTCAATTTAGAAGCATACATACAACCAAATCGAGTCTAAACTCTAATTTAAACCATAACCTACCTTAATTAAAGAACCCAAAGTACGCTAGTTCACAAGAGTCTTGCCCCTCCTCAAAGCTTCAGATCGTTCATGGTCTAAAAATAAATAATGAATGAGTAATTAACCACTTACTCTTCAATTCTAGGTCTTAGGGATTAAACCCCACTGATTTTTATCTATTTTTATAGCCTAAATCATAGTATACAGGTTTTTCAACCAATAATTTGTCTCGACTCCCCATAATCCATTCAAGGGAAGTAATTATACGCTAGAAAGTATAATTTAACAACATAAAATCATTATTAGACATATTTAGGAATACCCACAGTTTTTTCTTACCATTTCATGAACTTAGGGCCTAAACCTAAGAATTCCACTATAAATCCCCATTCTAATGCTTCTACGAATTAAATGGATTAAACATGGTTAGAAGGGAGAAATGATCTTACCTCAACAATGAAAATCACCTAAGTTGGTGGAAAATTGTCTCTCTTAAACTTTGAATTTTTAGGGAAATAAAGTCTAATTTTTTAGAATCGAGCACTTAACTACCCGATGAACGCTGTAGCGATCATTTGACCACTAAAGCGGTCTCGCTATGGTGACCTCGTGGCCTGCCATGGAAGTCCTTGACACTTCCCCTCCAGCAGCTATGGCGATTCCACTACAGTAGTGGTGGGACCGCAATTGTGGTCCTTAGGTAGTAACTTGGGGCAGGTTCCAATTTTTCTCCATTTCACAATACACACCTCGATTCTTGAAAACACAAATGTGTGTTGACTCGACAATTGCTATAACTGGAGTTCTACAAATTTAATTTTCATTCTAAAAGTTTCTACCGATAATTATACCCCTCGACTATCATACAATGAGCACACAATCACCAAGGATAAAACACGAGACACAAATCCTCTCCAAACCATAACAAGCTATATTTTCATTTGAAACCACCCTACTTTGAGATCTTATCAACTCTCATCATAGGAAAACTCTAACCGGGTACTTACGCCCTAAACAACTCTATAACTATGGGATGGGTCATTACAATAAGATATTGGAAAGTTAAATCCTAGAGTTTACTTTGTTCAACATACATTGATAACAACTACCGTTAAATATTCTGACTCTTTTGTTGAGTTCAGAATATCTACTTTGGTCTAGTAGCATAGTTGGATTGTGTTCACGGGGTTTTAAACGCATTCTGAGGATCCGATCGGAGAGTTTTTTAAATAGTCCTATTGGTTCAACTGTTCTGGTATAGATGCTTTAGTGGGCCTTAAGTTGCACCAGCGGACCAAGGTTTGTAGTTGACTCGATTGGAATTGTTCGGAGGTTCTTCAAAAGGTGAAAGCTTTGATTTGATTCTTTGAACTTTGTTTAAGGCAAGTTGAGACTTTCTTTGACTCTTTTTCGAAGTACTTATGTGTTAGTTACTTGTATTAGAAGTAATAAGAATAGGGGTCCCGTATAGGTGAGGTGAAAGGCAACTATGCAGGTACTGATGTATTATAAAGGGCTAAAATGGGATTTAATGACTTGTCTTGAGAATTTTCCTATTCTTGATAGATGGATTATCTTGTACAAAGTGATTTAGTGGTGATATTGAACATGATAGGTGTTGTTATGGATGGTATAACCCTTTATGAGTGCAATTTAGATTATTTAAGTTAAATTAATGTATCGTGGGCTTGTAGCTAGTGTTGTTGAGATGAATATGACCTTGTGAGCCTAGATTGAGGTATTGTGTTGTTTCTTATCACTGTTGTCAGGCCCCGAATCCCATCGGGACGGATTGGCACTCGTAGCCGACAAGGCCCGAGAGAACCAAGCTTTGTCTCTATTCAATCATATGCATGCCATAGGAAACCCATAATCAAATAATAGCTTTAGATACCAACAATGGAATTCATGGAACATGATATATATATATATACATATGCGAAACTTGGCTGTTGAGGCCACCAAGTCAAGAACGACATATCTTTTTTACATTTATACACCCACATCCGTCTACAAAAGCCTCTAACAAATGCATTGATCAAAATGAACTAAAAGTCGGGACAAGTCCCCGTTTTATACAACATGTACAACCCCAAAACATATGTACAACTGTGACTCGGAGAAGCCCCGAACTAACTGGAGATCATCAAAGATCTGCAATACTGGCAACCTACTGTGGAGGCCTACTAGTACCTGCGCCTGCAGCAAGTAAGGTAAATTCCCCAAGAGGGGTTAGTACGAAGAATGTACTAAGTATGTAAGGCCATATGAAACTTGTAAGCTATGAAAATATGTCAACAACTCAAGTTCAAATGCATAAACAATATAGATAAGTCACAATGTGGATGAGTCACTATTCTGTACTGTGGAAACCATGTATGTGCTTTCATTACATTCTTTGTATCTTTACTTCCATGATTATTCTCCTTTGCCTTTGACCTGTGATACCCGAGCCCCGACTGAACAGTGGGTTTTAATCATAACATAGCGTTATGTTGGGATCGGCTCGATCTAGGCTTATACCCCTAGAGCTGCCACCCTATGAATCAATGTATATATCGGGATCGGCTCGAGCTAGGTTAGTACCTCTAGAGCTGCCACACATACAACATTTCAGGTTCGGCTCGAGTTAGGTTATTACCCCTAGAGCTTCCCCCTGTCAAGATCAATCCGAGCTAGGCTTATGCCCCTAGGACTTCCCCTTGATCCAATAACCTCGGGATCGGCTTGAGCTAGGCATTTTGCCCCCAAAGCTGCCACCCATACTTGATCATTGACCACGTATGCATTACTTTGTTTATTACTTTGAGATTGATACGATGATAGTCACAACTTTACTTGAAGCTTTGGATCATTAACCAATGAGTGAGGGACATGTGAATAAACATTGTCGGAAACATAGCCTTATGGGAAACATAACACCATTGGAACCATTAGACAATAATCAATGAACAAGATACATGAGTATAACCACTATTGAAACTTTGGAACAAAACATTGTTGAGCTTTTGGAACATTATTCATGAATATGAGACATGAGATTCACAATTGATCAATGAGTAGGAAACATATGATAATGACCATTGATAACCGGATATAGAATACCTTAGCACATTTCGGGATGGGACAAGCGTAATGTCAATGTGAATACTAATTGCCGCAGAAAGATACAGACAGAGTAACTTTACATACCTTGTATTCTCAATACGAATATACAATCCTAGAGGTGCATACAATAGTCCCACTCCTTATTTATGTGTCACTCTATAACACAAATATATAACGGGATTCACATTAACCATCAACTACTTTACAAATGCATATAACATCAATGAGTTACATGTTTGTCTTTAAACATGCCATTTCCCCTTGACAAAACCATTGATGAATTATTATTTCAAAAATCCCCCAATATTCCATACATTGACCAATACATGATAATCAATACATTTCACCACAACACTTCTCCTTTACACTTTCTTATCCACACCATATCACAAATAATTCATCAAATTACCTTAATACACCTCATAGCACATATCGACCAAAATCCCACAATTTACACTTATATGAAAATAACAAGTTTAATGACAAAATCACACCATACATATTCATATTTTATCCATACCATGCTCTTTCATTAAAGTCACAAGTCATAATTCAAGCTTGAATCTCATGGATCACAAATCTTACATAAAAACACAAAGCACCATGTCCACCATTTCCAAGCATAACCAAAATGATATACACAATCTACCATGCATATAATATTTTAATCCATGAGAATAAATACTTACCAAGGCTTGGAATAGGATGATCTTGTCCAAAGAAAAGGGCTTAGGGTTTGAGAGAACCAAAAAGAAATGTCTTGTAAATTCTCAAAATGTGTTATGTGTGTTTAGGAATAAAAATATGATTTTGGGGCCTTTATATAGTACTCAAGTCATACTTAGCCATTTTCTTGCATTAAATGCAATGGTTGTTTGGTCAAAGTGGAAGAGTTTGCCCCATTGGGCCTTGCCTTTTTGGCTTCATTTTGGGCCTTAAGTGAGCCCAATGACCCATATCCATTTAACCCATCAAATTTAATATGTAATCCATCATATATCTCATATTTAAATAATTCCATAATGTCACGACAATATTCTCTTACGAGATTCTCATTCGTCATCTCAATCGCAAAAATAGGAATTCTAGTCGCCCATGGCTTCATTGAACATTTTGGATAACTATTTGTGTTTCATGATTTGATAATTTAGGAGTATGTAGGAGTGTATTGAAGTATTTGAAGCTTTAACAATGCTCAAAGAACTCCAAAGAAACCATATAAGAATCGACATAGAATTGCGTTGCGGAACGAGCCCAGAAGGGCACAATCTTTGTGCCTTGCGCCACTGCTGCAAAGCAAAGAAGTGGCGCAAGAAATGCACCCCCTCTGAATCAGGTGGATTGCGCCACACCCCCTGAAACAGGGAGTGGCGCAAGTTTCCATGCTTTGCTGAATTTTTCGGTCATTTTTCCAACACTTGCATATCGTCCAATACCTTATCAAAACACTACAAAATACTTGCTTAGTGATCTTAATCATCAAGTAAACATGACTCCAAGTCACCAAATGAGGTTGGAATATGTACGGGGTATTACACAAATGCTCCACGAAATCACAAAACACCTCCTACGAAGGTCTAATCGCACATATTAGGTTCGATATCAAATGTTTCACCAATGACACTATAAAACACATACCCATGGAATCTAAAAACCTAGGTAGATATGACCCCAAGGTATCAAATGAGGTTAGAAAAAGTATGGGGTGTTACATTCTTCCCCCCTTAGAAACATTCGTCCTCGAATGTTAACAATATTGTCTTATATACAACAAATGCATCTCTAATTTAACATACGTATACACATACACATAATGCTCTTAAATACTTACTTGTTATTGTTCCACCTCCACACTGTGAACTTCTTGGTCCATTTGAAATAGCTGGGGATACTTGGATTTCATCATTTCTTCAGCTTCCCATGTGATCTCCTCTACTTGTTGATTTCTCCAAAGGACTTTTACGGATGTGACATCTTTATTCCTCAATATCTTTACTTGTCGCTCTAGAATGGAAATGGGTACCTCTTCATAAGTAAGATCCTCCGTAACTTGAACATCCTCTATGGGAACAATACGAGATGGATCTCCTATGCATTTTCGAAGCATCAAAACATGAAATACCGGATGGACTGAGGAAAGTTCCTGGGGTAGTGCCAACTCATACGCAACTTGCCCAAATCTTCTAATGATTTCATATGGGCCTATGTAACGTGGACTCAATTTCCCTTTCTTTCCGAACCGCATTACCCCTTTCATCGGTGACATCTTTAAAACACCAAATCACCTATAGCGAATTCAAGCCCTCTTCTTCTAACATCGGCATATGACTTGTGACGACTTTGAGACGTTTGTAACCGCTGTTGGATCACTTTAACTTTCTCCATAGCCTGATGAACAATATCTGGCCCAAGTAAAGCAGTTTCACCCGCTTCAAACCATCCAATTGGTGATCTACATTTCCTTCCGTACAAGGCTTCATAAGTTGCCATTTTAATACTTGAATGATAGCTATTGTTATACGCAAATTCAATCAGAGGCAAATGGTCATCCCAACTGCCTTGAAAATCTAACGTGCATGCTCGTAGCATATCTTCAAGTGTCTGAATAGTATGTTCTGCTTGTCCATCAGTCTAAGGATGGAAAGCTGTACTCAAATTCACCTGTGTACCCAAACTCTGCTGGAAAGATCTCCAAAAGTATGCTATGAACTGTGCTCCTCTGTCTGATATAATGGAAAGTGGAATTCCATGCAATCGTACTATCTCTTTCACATACAACTTCGCATAATCCTTAGCTGTATAGGTTGTCTTGACTGGTAGAAAATGCGCTGACTTGGTAAGCCTGTCCACTATAACCCATATAGAATCAAACTTCCGCAATGTACGAGGAAAATCGGTAATGAAATCCATATTAATCATATCCCATTTCCAGACTGGAAGATTGATACATTGCATGTAACCTCCCGGTTTCTGATGTTCCACTTTCACTTGTTGACAATTCGGGCATTGCGCGACAAATTCTGCAATGTTCTTTTTCATATTTCCCCACCAATACACTTCTTTCAATTCATGGTACATTTTAGTAGCACCCGAATGAATAGAATAGCGCGAATGATGCGCCTCTGTCATAATTCGTGTCCTCAACTCATCTACGTCCGGTACACATAATCTCCCTTGAAATTGAAGTACCCCTTCTTGTGTAAGATCAAATGCCTTTGTCAAATTCTGCTGTACATTTTCCTTTAGCTGCAATAACATAGAATCCGCAAACTGCTTCTCTTTCACTTCAGCTATTAAGGAGGATTCCGCTGCATGTTGCACAATAACTCCATCATCTGAGGATTCAATAAGGCAAACTCCCAAGCTGGCTAATTGATGTATATCTTTGATTATCGCCTGCTTATCAGTCAACTGGCCACTAGTGCTTTCTACTGCCTTGCGGCTCAATGCATCAGCTACTACATTTGCTTTGCCTGGGTGATAAAGAATATCAATATCATAGTCTTTTAAAAGCTCTAACCACCTTCGTTGCCTCAAATTGAGTTCCTTCTGCTTAAAGAGATATTGCAAACTTTTGTGATCCGTATAGATATCAACATGAACTCCATACAAATAATGATGCCATATCTTTAAAGCGAAGACCACCGCTTCTAATTTAAGATCATGTGTGGGATAATTTTTCTCATGTGGCCGCAACTGTCATGAGGCATATGCTATGACATTACCATATTGCATCAACACACATCCGAGGCCAACCCCGAAAGCATCACAATACACCGCATAACCTTTGGTACCTTCGGGAAGCACTAGAACTGGTGTGGAGGTTAATTTATCTTTCAACCTTTGGAAGCTTTTCTCACACGCATCATTCCACTGAAATTTTACCGTCTTATGTGTAAGCTTTGTTAACGGTGCAACAATAGAGGAAAAACCTTCCACAAACCTTCTATAATAACCTGTCAGTCCAAGAAAACTATGAATTTCTGTGGGTGTCGTAGGTCTTGGCCAATTTTTCACTACTTCAATCTTTTGTGTATCAACCTGTATACCTTCATCTGACACAATGTGGCCTAAGAATGCAACTGATTTTAACCAAAACTCACACTTAGAGAACTTGGCATACAACTTACGCTCACGGAGAATCTGTAACACCTGTCGTAAGTGATAAGCATGGTCCTCTGGTGATCTGAATAAACTAGGATGTCATCTATAAACACCGTGACGAACACGTCTAGAAATGGCTTAAACACCCTATTCATCAAATCCATGAACACAGCTGGTGCATTTGTTAGTCCAAATGACATAACTAAAAATTTATAATGGCCATACCGTGTTCGGAAAGCTGTCTTGGGTACATCTTCTTCTCTAACTCTGACTTGATGGTAACCCGACCTCAAGTCGATCTTTAAAAAACACTTGGCACCCCGTAACTGATCAAACAAATCATCAATTTGAGGGAGGGGATATTTGTTCTTGATCGTTACCTTATTCAATTGCCGATAGTCGATGCACATTCTCAACGTGCCATCTTTCTTCTGTACAAATAATATCGGTGCAACCCACGGGGACATACTAGGCCTAATGAAGCCTTTGTCCAGCAAATCCTTCAATTGCTCCTTCAATTCACGCAATTCTGCTGGAGCCATTCTATATGGAGGAATAGAAATAGGGTGAGTGCCCGAAATCACATCAATGCCAAATTCTAATTCCCGTTTTGGGGGTAAACCTGGAAGATCCTCTGGGAATAAATCAAGAAATTCATTGACCACTGGAACTGACTGCGGAGTTAGTGGTTCCACTTCAGTATCTTTCACCCATACTAGATGACATATATAACCCTTAGCAATCATTTTTCTGGCTTTCAAATAGGAAATAAATCTTCCTCGTGGTGCCCCTACATTACCCTGCCATTCAAGAACATTTTCTTGTGGAAAACAAAATTGCACCTTCTTGGCCCGGCAATCTACTGTAGCTTAACAAGAGGCCAACCAATCCATTCCCATGATCACATCAAAATCCACCATGTCTAATTCAATAAGATCGGCCAATGTATCATGACCACACACTGTTACCACACAATTACCATATACTCTTTTTGCAACAATATATTCACCGATAGGTGTAGACACTTCAATTGATTTAATTAATAATTCTGGTGCCTTTGCAAATTTAGCAGCAACCAATGGAGTAACATAGGAAAATGTAGAACCTGGGTCAATCAATGCATATACATTATACGAGAATATGGATAATGTACCTGTGACAACATCAGGGGAAGCCTCTGAATTCTGTTGCTCTACTAAAGCATAAGTACGATTCTGGACCCCACTAGTACTGGCTGCTCCTCTGGCACCTCTACCACGGCCAACAGGCTGCACACCTCGGCCCAGTGAAGGAACCGATGCTGATGATGCAACGGACGATCCTGCCGGTCGTGCTATACCACCCACACTCCTCTGGGGACACTCTTTCAATATGTGTCCTGTCATACCACACCAGAAATAAGCATTCGTCCCCACTCGGCATGTACCTGCATGAATACGCCCGCAGTGCTGACACTGTTGACGAGGAAAACCTTCTGCCTGTGATCCGTGACCTCCATTACTCTGCCCAGCTGGACCACCTCTAAACCCTCTAAACTGAGAGTGTGCACCTGCTGTGGAATGCGAGAACGATGGTCTAGGTGGTCTAGGAAACATACGGGGCCTAGATCCTCCTTGGGACATCATAGATGGTCCCATAGGTCTAGCCCTTTTGGACTGTCCCCTGTCAAATTCATGTACCCTTCGTCTCTGTCTTTGATCTTCCATTTTCTGGGCGAAGGCTTGTATTCTAGCTATATCCATGTCCTTTTTCAAGGCCGCAATGGTGCAATCCCTTACCAAATATGGCTCTAGTCTGTCCACGTATCTATGGACCCTGTCTGTCATCGTAGCTACAATATTTGGCGCATATCAAGCCAAGGAATTAAATTGCAAACAGTATTACCTGACACTTAGATTTCCCTGATGGAGATTTAGGAACTGATCCGCACTTGCCTCACGGATCTCGTAGGGCAAGTAATGATCAAGGAAAGCTGTTTTAAATTCTTCCCAATTTGGTGGATTTACACCAATCTCATGGGATTTCTTCCAATCCTCGTACCACAATATAGCCTCGCCTTTCAATCTGTACGCAGCAAGTTCAACTGTTTCTACCCCTGTCACGTGCATAACTTCCAAGGCCCTCTGAATTTGATCCACGAAGTCATGTGGATCTGCTTTTGGATCTGACCCTGTGAAGATAGGAGGGTCTAGTTTTAAGAAATCTTGTGTTCTGTGACTTGCCACTCTAGCCGCATCATCATCATGTGTCATTGGACCAGCTCGTCCTTGACTCTGGGCTGCCACTAACTGTGTTAACATATGAACTGCATTTCTAGGATCCTGATCTGTGGCATTCATTGGTCGTTCTGCGGGTACTTCTCTACCAACTGGCTCCTCCGGAGCTGGAAAAGTAGAAGAAGACCGCGATGAAATTTTAGCATTTTCTCCACCTTGACTAGCTTGGTCAGGTGGTAGTCTACTCATTCCTTCTTCAGCAGGCACATCTACCTGCTTCCCTTTACCTTTACCTCTCCTCGTGATAGGCATTTTGACTATACCAAAGAAAAATAATTACCATGATCAGATTCAATTAAACTTACAACACTGGCTCTATTGCACGATCTAGAAGTGAAGAAAAAAACAACATCCTAAATTTCCCGTAGCCTCCTACTGATAAATGTGGTGCACAACACATCGATAAGTAAGACTCTACTCAGACACGGCTTTGTAGACACCCTTAGAACGACCTGCTCTGATACCACTTTTGTCACACCCTGAATCCCATCGGGACGGATTGGCACTCGTAGCCGACAAGGCCCGAGAGAACCAAGCTTTGTCTCTATTCAATCATATGCATGCCATAATGATCCCATAATCACATAATAGCTTTAGATACCAACAATGGAATTCATGGAACATGATATATATATATACATATGCGAAACTTGGCCGTTGAGACCACCAAGTCAAGAACGATATATCCCTTTTACATTTATACACCCACATCCATCTACAAAAGCCTCTAACAAATACATTGACCAAAATGAACTAAAAGTCGGGACAAGTCCCCGCTTTATACAACATGTACAACCCCAAAATATATGTACAACTGTGACTCGGAGAAGCCCCGAACTAACTGGATCTCACCAAAGATCTGCAACATTGGCAACCTACTGTGGAGGCCTACTAGTACCTGCGCCTGCAGCAAGTAAGGTAAATTCCCCAAGAGGGGTTAGTACGAAGAATGTACTGAGTATGTAAGGCCATATAAAACTTGTAAGCTATGAAAATATGTCAAGAACTCAAGTTCAAATGCATAAACAATATAGATAAGTCACAATGTGGATGAGTCACTATTCTGTACTGTGGAAACCATGTATGTGCTTTCATTACATTCTTTGTATCTTTACTTCCATGATTATTCTCCTTTGCCTTTGACCTGTGATACCCGAGCCCTGACTGAACAGTGGGTTTTAATCATAACATAGCGTTATGTTGGGATCGGCTCGAGCTAGACTTATGCCCCTAGAGCTGCCACCCTATGAATCAATGTATATATCGGGATTGGCTCGAGCTAGGTTAGTACCTCTAGAGTTGCCACCCATACAATATTTCAGGTTCGGCTCGAGCTAGGTTATTACCCCTAGAGCTGCCCCCTGTCAAGATCGGTCCGAGTTAGGCTTATGCCCCTAGGACTTCCCCCTGATCCAATAACCTCGGGATCGGCTTGAGCTAGGCATTTTGCCCCTAAAGCTGCCACCCATACTTGATCATTGACCACGTATGCATTACTTTGTTTATTACTTTGAGATTGATACGATGATAGTCACAACTTTACTTGAAGCTTTGGATCATTAACCAATGAGTGAGGGACATGTGAATAAACATTGTTGGAAACATAGCCTTATGGGAAACATAACACCATTGGAACCATTAGACAATAATCAATGAACAATATACATGAGTATAACCACTATTGGAACTTTGGAACATAACATTGTTGAGCTTTTGGAACATTATTCATGAATATGAGACATGAGATTCACAATTGATCAATGAGTAGGAAACATATGATAATGACCATTGATAACCGGATATAGAATACCTTAGCACATTTCGGGATGGGACAAGCGTAATGTCAATGTGAATACTAATTGCCGTAGAAAGATACGGACAGAGTAACCTTACATACCTTGTATTCTTAATACGAATATACAATCCTAGAGGTGCATACAATTGTCCCACTCCTTCTTTATGTGTCACTCTACAACACAAATATATAACGGGATTCACATTAACCATCAACTACTTTACAAATGCATATAACATCAATGAGTTACATGTTTGTCTTTAAACATGCCATTTCCCCTTGACAAAACTATTGATGAAATTATTATTCCAAAAATCCCCCAATATTCCATACATTTACCAATACATGATAATCAATACATTTCACCACAACACTTCTCCTTTACACTTTCTTATCCACACCACATCACAAATAATCCATCAAATTACCTTAATACACCTCATAACACATATCGGCCAAAATCCCACAGTTTACACTTATATGAAAATAACAAGTTTAATGACAAAATCACACCATACATATTCATATTTTATCCATACCATGCTCTTTCATCAAAGTCACAAGTCATAATTCAAGCTTGAATCTCATGGATCACAAATCTTATATAAAAACACAAAGTACCATGTCCACCATTTCCATACATAACCAACGTGATATACATAATCTCCCATGCATATAATATTTTAATCCATGAGAATAAATACTTACCACGGCTTGGAATAGGATGATATTGTCCAAAGAAAAGGGCTTAGGGTTCTTAGGGTTTGAGAGAACCAAAAAGAAATGTCTTGTAAATTCTCAAAATGTGTTGTGTGTGTTTAGGAATAAAAATATGATTTTGGGGCCTTTATATAGTACTCAAGTCATCCTTATCCATTTTCTTTCATTAAATTCAATGGTTGTTTGGTCAAAGTGGAAGAATGGGTCATTTGCCCCATTGGGCCTTGCCTTTTTGGCTTCATTTTGGGCCTTAAGTGAGCCCAATGACCCATATCCATTTAACCCATCAAATTTAATATGTAATCCATCATATATCTCATGTTTAAATAATTCCATAATGTCACGACAATATTCTCTTACGAGATTCTCATTCGTCATCTCAATCGCAAAAATAGGAATTCTAGTCGCCCATGGCTTCATTGAACATTTTGGATAACTATTTGTGTTTCATGATTTGATAATTTAGGAGTATGTAGGAGTGTATTGAAGTATTTGAAGCTTTAACAATGCTCAAAGAACTCCAAAGAAACCATATAAGAATCGACGTAGAATTGCGTTGCGGAACGAACCCAGAAGGGCACAATCTTTGTGCCTTGCGCCACTGCTGCAAATCAAGGAAGTGGCGCAAGAAATGCACCCCCTCTGAATCAGGTGGATTGCGCCACACCCCCTGAAACAGGGAGTGGCGCAAGTTTCCATGCTTTGCTGAATTTTTCGGCCATTTTTCCAACACTTGCATATCGTCCAATACCTTATCAAAACACTACAAAATACTTACTTAGTGATCTTAATCATCAAGTAAACATGACTCCAAGTCACCAAATGAGGTTGGAATGTGTACGGGGTATTACACAAATGCTCCACGAAATCACAAAACACCTCCTACGAAGGTCTAATCGCACATATTAGGTCCGATATCAAATGTTTCACCAATGACACTATAAAACACATACCCATGGAACCTAAACACCTAGGTAGATATAACCCCAAGGTATCAAATGAGGTTAGAAAAAGTACGGGGTGTTACAACTGTATATCATGCATACTCACTCATATTCATATCATAGCATTGAGAAAGACAATATTTTGAGAAACAATGGTTTTAAAACGACTTGCATGCCTGATAGGGAAGTGTTTCAGATGGTTTCACTGATTTTACTTACGTGTCTGACGTAAAATTATTTTGGGTGGCCCAATGGAAAATGGTTCTAGGCAAATTCATTGATTTACATGCCCAATGAAAGATTGTTTCGAGTGGATATATGGACCTTGTGAGTCCCTCATGGGTCCCAGCTAGCCAAAAAGAGCAGCGAATGTACTATTATACATTGCATCATATTGCATCATCTCATCATTTTCATATGATTGCTTCATTATATTTAATATTATGATTTGGTGAATTGCTAATTTTACATTGGATAGTGAGGCAGTGGACTGGTATAGTGATTTTCCCCTTAATGTTGAAATATATATGTTAGACTAGGTTGACTTTCCTGAGTGCATGCTATTTTGTTGTTTTTGGATAGTTGGTTTTGGTATTTCTTTCCACCTCTTTGAATTAGGGTCAGTCGATGCTGCTGCTGAGTACACGTACCATACTCACATTTGTTGTTTTCTGCACCTTACATGCAAGTACCGAGCAGGTGGTCCCCAAAAATGATATTGCGGTTGTGTGGTGATTACTTTATAGAGATCCCAAGGTAGTGGCCGTTGATCCCCGTTACCTTGGATTTCCTCTATATTTCAGTCTTATGCTTTTCCCCGCATTATAGACCATTTTGGACTATTCATTGTATTACTTCTGTTAGAGGCTTCTACATATGGCTACCAGACCTTGGGTATTTGAGATTTAACATACTCTTTTATTTGCGTTGGTTTTAAGATTATCCAGGTTTTATTATTGTTTGCTTCCTTATAATTAGGTTGATGTCTTGGGTTAGGTTTCAGGCTTACTAGTCGCAGTAGGTGTGATAGGTGCAATAACGATCCCCATTTTGGGTCATAACAACAAGACATTTTGTCATCTCTGATTTCGTAACTGGTCACTTTTAGTTGTCTATGGAACTAAGCTGAAACAACAAACATCCAAGCTCTTCTACTTTGCATGTCCTTGACCTTGTGTAACGACCCGTTTCATTATTATCAAAAATATCTGCGATAAAGGTATAGGAACCTCATTCGTCATAGGTGTTAGGATCAATTCTTTAGTGTGGAAGTCCATTAGGTATGAACTAATGTCCTACAAAACCCCTAGCAGAAAGTTAAGTTAGAAGTGACCTTACCGATTGAGTTTTGGTCTAAGTTTAAACTAGGGTAAACTTTTGTAATGACCTATTTTATCATTACTAAAGGTACCTCGTCTATGGGCTTGGGGTACATGTATTTTTGAAAATACGGTCTCGAGTTAGTGCAAATTAACTTAGCTAAAAATTTCAAAATTTAAAATTTTGGGTGGGGCTGACGTCATCCCGCTATAATGGAAATTTTTCTACTATAGCGGCACCGTGGTAGCAGCCGACCGACCGCTATAGTGGAACATTTAAGGCAGAAACCAGACCCCGGTGACTTTATACTGGTTCTAGTTAGGACTTAAATACACCTCACTTCTCTTACTTTCAGTGCTTATCTCCTTTTTCAGTTGCAAAAATGATGAATGAGGCTTCTAAGACCCCCTTAGGATTGACTCATGGCCTTGGAGCAATGGAGAGGACAAATTACGCTCAAATGGGGTAAAACCCATGGTTTTCTCATGAATTTCACACCAAAAATCACTAATACGAAGTTAGAAGCCCACGTTCATGCCTCTGTAGCAGCTTCTGGGCGTCCAGGTAGGCTAGGTTTAACTGATTAGTTTAGAACTGGGTTAGAAAGCTTAGGCATTACGTAGATTAATGACAGGTTTCATGCTTAGGCCTGCAGGTACAATGTAGGGACAGAATAAACTGGTAAAATTAAGCTGGTTGATTGTAATTTGATGTAAAATTTGTGATATTGAAATCTATCTACTAATTAATGTGCATTCTTATTGACGCTGATCAGTTTTGAATGTTTTGATAGTATTGTACCCGAAAAATGGTATAGAACCCTATATATGCCTAATTTGGGGTATTTGGTATTGGTGGATTATGAGGAATCTAGGGTGGTTAGTGTTGGTGAATGAACCTATGGTGGTAACTAGAGGAATGAAAGTCATGACTAGGTATTAGTGTTTGTGGATTTCGAAGAATCTAGGGTGGTAACCAGAGGAATGGTACTCGTTTACTGGTATTAGCGACAAAATAGATGGATAGACATACTAGGGTGCGTACCATATGTGTGGATGTATACCTTAGACATTATAAGTCCTAATTAATCCCTCAATGGTATACGAATGGTAGGTGATCGTTTAATATGGTTGAAACCCAACTTGAATTATGTGTGCATGTTAACTATTCCTTCACATGCAATGAGGTTATATGAAATAACTTGTTTGATTGTACAGGTGTTGTTGTTTCTTACATTGTGGTTGTGATTGTTGTGATATCATATTGATTATTGTGGGATATATCGGTATTTGGATATCTTCACGGGCTTGGTTGATATAAGATTGGTAGGCACTAGATTTCTGAGATTTTGGTACATGGACAAGAGCTCGTCCCCTGTAGGTCATGGCTAGTGGGCGACCATAAGACCCTTAGTATGTATGTACAAGGTATTGGTGAGTGTGACAGTTTCTTGAGTGAACTGAGTTTATGTGTTGACTTATTATATTTGGTTCCTTGAGTGAACCGGGTTTATGTGTTGACTTATTCTATTTGGTTCCTTGAGTGAACCAGATTTAGGTGTTGACTTATTATTTTTGGTTCCTTCAGTAAACTGGGTTTATGTTTTGACTAGTTATATTTGGTTCCTTGAGTGAACCGATTTTATGCGTTGACCTGCTATATTTGGTTTCTTGATTGAACCGAGATTTATGATTAATGATACTAACTATTGCTATTGGATTGGATCCTTGAGAGGTCCAGGCTAAATTACAATTGATTGATATATCCTTTTTATTGTCTATTTACTTATGTATTTGAGACAAGGTGTAGTATATTATTGTTGAGTCATAGTTTGTTGATTTGGATTCTTGTTGGTAGTCATGGTTTTGACTTGAGTTGTTGCCTATTTTGACTTATACTTGATTGAACTCTGTGGTTGTTGAAAAGGCTAAGTGTTCTTAATGGGTATAAGTTACTTGAAAGGTATTCATGGTTGTGCTCGTGGTATGGTTATGGTAATTAATCTACTGGTTGATATTGTGGAGATTGGGTAGGCGGGGTGTTGTTGTCTTATTATTTAATTCCCCAACCCTTACTTGAATCTCTAACTAAGGGGTGTTAAGGCCTGACTAGATGATCTAGTGTAAATTTAATGTATTAGAGTGAACTTGGTGTGGGAGTTGACCTACAGATTAGTACGAATGAGCAAAAATAAAGGAGATAAAGAAAGAAATGATGGAGGGTCTTGACTAAATTAACTCTTAAGTTGCATGTTTTTTTCGGATATTTATGTGATTTAATTCGGGTCGACCGATGATGCGTACTAGTACTTATTGTTTGTACTGATACTACTCTTGCTATACTTTTTATTTTGGGTATAGTATGGTTTCAAGGTCAGTAGATGTTTCATACTTGGTGAGGTAGAGATCTCCAACAACTTCTATCCTTGCCTCATACGGTGGAAGTTGGGTCATGTGTATTGATTTCATTCTTCTTGTTGTATGTAATGACCCTCGTATTGATTTTTAGAATTTTATGTGTTTTGACCATTTTGCTCTTTCCAGTGTTTGTTTTGTCTCACTTATGATTTGTGGAAATGGTTTGTACGGTCCCCGATACGTTCGAAAGTGTTTTATATGAGTTTGTGGTTTTGGATACCCTTAAAGAGGTTAGTTTGACTTTGGTCAATATTTTGTGATCTGAGCATCGGATGGTGATTATGAAAATTTCATTAGATTCAAAATATCGATTTTCGGTTAGTAGCATGGTTAGTTTAGGCCCCGAGTCTTTATTTTGCATTTTTACCCCTTAGACGAAAAACTAGTTAAATAGCCTAAAAAGGGTCCTGGGGGCTAATTCTTTATAAATGATCTGTTTTCAAAAATCCTATGGTTCCATAACGTCGAAATTAACCTAGTAGCATTATTGGTTTGTTTGTATGGGGTTCCAAACAAATTTCGAGGGTCCGTTTGGAGGACTTTTGGACTTAGAGTTGCTGTTTCTGGTGCAGGTCCTCCCTTCTTCGCTTTCGCGACCTCCTCTATCGTGTTTGAGAAGGACAAATATTTACTTCATCGTGATCACAATGGAGGGTACCACAATCGCGAAGGGTAAGTAGTAGGCCGGGTTTGTTTTCTTTATTACGTTCGCGAAGGTCTCGATCGGGGCATCCTCGAGATCGCGACCAAGGGCCCATGTTCGCGAAGGCCAATTGACCTGGACAGATATTTAATTCCTATTTTGGCCCCAAATCATATTTTCTCTATTTTTGGAGCTTAGGACCTCGAAATTGGGAGATCATAGGGGGTTTTGAGATTTCTTCCATGGGTATGTTTCTAAACTTTTATTCTATAAATTTCCATTGATTTCGTTACAAATTCTTCATCAAATCCTTTCTTTCATACATGATTTTTGGGGTTTTTTCCAATAAATTATAAAATTAGTTTTTCTTCGATTTGAAGTTCGATTTCTCCTTATTTTTGCATGGATTTTCAGATATTAAATCCTATTGATATGAAGAACTTGTTTATAAAATAAAATCCTGGTTTTACCCTTGTGTTTTTGGAAATGATTTTTGAAGTGAATTTTGCACCCGAAACAAATATAGTAGATATGGGTATCGTTTGGCTTCTTTTGACTTGTAGATGTCATATTTGATTAGACCGGACACATTTGGTGTTGATTCGAGGAAGTAGAGCTTCTGATTGATGCTTTGGACTGTGTTTTGGCTTATGGATCTTTTTTAAAGGCAAGTTGAGATGTACCTTGACTTTTTCTGAAGTGTTTACGTGTTGTATGATTGTTGTTTGTGGTTTGTTAATCATTTAGGATTGGGGGTACCGCTTAGATAAAATGACGAGTATCTCCACGGGTATCGGAGTCTTTTAATGAATTGTAGTTAGATAATTGTAGTTCTACTTGTAAATATCCTTAGAGTAGATTGTAGATAGATGTCTTAGTGATCTTGAATAATTGATAGTGATTACTTAATTATGAGCTTGTATCGGAATTGGTGACCTTCTAGAGGATAATTATGTTATTCTTACCTTTTTATGGAATGATTGAGATTTAGTAAATGCTTAGAGTGTGAATAGACTTGAAATAGTTTATGTGACTATCGGAGTTTAGTATCACTTATTAGGGCACATAATTATCTAGTGTAGTTTCCTTTAATATTTTATTCTAATGAAGTCATTCTTGGGAAATATGGGACTTATCGTATGGAACAAGCTAGGTTTGAGTAGTTTCGTGATATATTGTTATTGAGATTATTGTTATTTTCGTGTTGTCTGTGTGGGGGGGCTTATGTGAACATTATTATTGACTTGAGATATTATTTGTTATTGTATGCTCGAGTGGGGGCGTATATGCAAATTATTATTGACTGGAGAGAATATATGGTGGTGATGCCCGAGTGGAGGGCTTGAATTGGTATTGTTGGCCTTGATTATACATTAAATTACCATATTTATTATTGTGTCGCCAAGTAGGGCTTGACTTGTTATCATAGGCCTTATTTGTGCATTAAATTGCCTTATCATATTGATGATACACGAGTGAGGGGTTTGAAATGATATTACCGATGTCTTATATGACTATTCTTCTAGTGGTGCCGAGTGAGGTCTGATATCATGAACTATTGACACATTGAGTTGATTTTGAGCTTACATTTACATGTATTGAATGAATTATCATCTTTATACTGATTGGTTGTGAGCATTACATCCTCTCATACATATATATTCATGAGATATTGGTACCACTGAGAAACACTTTATAAAACTCTTGATCCGTGAATAATAGCCGGAGAGGTGAATGAGACACTTTATAAACCTTGATTTGTGAAAATTAGCCGGAGAGGTGGATTGAGATTATGAGAACTTATACGGGTTGTGAACCTCCCATGGGTCCTATTTTGTCAGCATTGAGGCTAGGTAGGCATATATAGAAAGTTATGCGATAACTTTCAAATCAATCATCACTTCATTGCATTGCATTACTTGCATTGCATGTCATTTTCTTGGTATGTTCTGACATTGTATTTGAATATTTACTTTTGTATTGAATTACCGCGATTGAACCTTATTTGTGATATTGTGTATTCTGTATTTATTTCACTATATTCTATCATATTATACTACCTCTTAGTTGATTTGGGAGTTGAGATATTCATGAGACACAAGGTATGGCTATGACTTGATTAGTAATACATGTGATGTCACATCTATTGGTAGCATGATTTACACATAATTTCACACTCTCACTACTTTGTCCCAGATTATTGGTTGAATATGATAATTGAGCCTGATATACTGTGTTAGTGAGTTTCCCTTATAATGACTTCCTTCTACTTGTTAATCATAAGACTAACTAGTGTTGACTCACTTGGATTATTTAGCCTACCCTGTATATTGATACTCCTATGTCTGTTATGTTGGGTTACCCTGATAGAATGAAGTGGAGTATTTGTCGGTTATAGATCTATTTGGGGAAACCTTGGGTAATTGGGGTGGTGGTTCTCGCCATCGCTTTGGATTAGGGTCGATTATCGACGATGCTTGTTGAGTACATGTGTTTTATACCCACCCTTGATTTTCTTTCCTTTTTCTTATTTTTTTGTACCCCGTACAGGTATTGATTCAGGTAGTAGATCGTAGATTGCGTTCCTTCAGCGTTGGAGTTGCGAAGATCGAGGTAGTGGTTGGCAGACTTCAAAGCTTAGCGGATTTCTCTTTATTTATCTTATGCTTACTCGCATTTAAGATACTTTAGCTTAACGATATTATTCTATATTAGAGGCTTGTACTATTGACAACCAGACCTGGGATGTATCTTGAAATCGTTTATTTTATCTTTAAATATCTTTTGGGATTTATTTTATTCTTCTTTCGCTTTTGAATTATTTAATTATTGAGTTTGAGGTTGGGATAGACTTACCTATACCGTAGGGTGTAACAGGTGCCATCACATACTCTTTTTGGGTTGTTACATAGTAGCTCTTGTACCTATTTAGACTAGGTCCTTTGGAAAAAGTATTTATTTTGTACTTAAAATTTTGTAAACCAGTTATAATAAATAAAGAATCTATTATTTCTTTATAACTTTGGCATGTTTTCACTTGGGTGGTAAGGGTTCTCTTATCTAGGTGAATTAGAGTAGGTGCCACACGATCCAGTTAGTTGGGTTGTGACAACTTAAAATGAGAACTACTCCTAGGATATAAAGATTTATTGGGTCCTAATACCCACCAAATTAAAGATTTCTGAGTTTTCTTTCCAATGCTACCGATCATTTGTTAATCCACTTTTGGAGTAAAAAGTTATGGCCCTTTTATTGAAAACTGCCTGTACTAAAAAGCTGAGGCTGCCGCAGCCGAATTAGGCCAGTGCGGCGACCCTCGGGCAGTACTTATGCTTATTTTTGATAGATTTAGGGTTTTTAAGTCCAAAACTTCATTCCAAATCCCTAGAGGATCGATTTTCCAAGGTCTAGAGTAAAAATTCTTTATTGAGGTAACGTTTTCCATCATCTTCTTTGTCTTTCAATGCAATAACATCTTAGAATCATTAGAATGATCTTTAATGGTGGAATTAAGGGTTATAACCCTAGGTTCATGAGATTTTTTGGGAAAAGCCTATGGATTGGGGTAATATCACCTAGAATTACTTCTAGATTGTTAACTAACAATTCCTAGCATAAATTGGTTATTTTAAAACATTAATTTTGATGGTTGGGGACCTAAAATTTAATACAGGTGGGATCTTTGATGTGTCATGGTTACATGGCACTTTTGATGCTTAAAAAACAAGGAAAATATGCAATAACTTGGGTGTGTTTTGTTCGTATGATGTGGTTTCTGTCCTACTTTGCAGGAAAGCAGGTTTTAAAGGAAAATGATAAAAAAGGAAGAATCAAGCCCGAGAACAAAGTGTCAGAAGAAGAAAGAACAAGAATCTGAACAAGACAGGGACCCATGACACAAGTCATGTGGCGTGACTGCAACTCACGTGACGTGAGTGGCTGGCTTGGGTCCACTACAGAGATTGAAAAAAGTTGTCTGATTTCCACGGCAGGAGTCACGTGGCGTGACTACCACCCATGTGACGTGGAAGCATGCCGTGACCCAACTTCTGAAGACATCTAATTGATCCTGATTCCCACGACACCAACCTACATGGCGTGACTTTGTTCCACGACACCAAGTCACGACACCGTGAAAGTTGCTGACTTTGTTCTCCTATTTTGCTTAGGATAGGATTAGCTTTGTATCTATAAATACCCATGTATAGTCCTATGTGCGAGGGGGATTGAGAATTATTCATTACATTATTTTGAGAGCTGTTTTAGATTGTTTTGGAGTTCATAAACATATTCTTGGTTTTGTAGTTACAAACCCTAATTCAAGTTTTATTGATAATTGAGATTTTGGTTTTTCTTCATTGTCGTAAGATCATAATTATGTTTTCATCTCTGAATTCTTCTTGTGTTCTTACAATTATGAGCAGCTAAACCCATCAACTAGGGTTGTGTGAACCATGAGGAATTAACAAAACCGATTTAGTGCAAAGAAATTTTGGACCACTGTGAATGCATGTATTGTTGTTTCCTTCGTTGTGATTGGTCTTCTAACGGTTGCAAACGTTAGAAACTCGCCTGTATTCTAGACTTGCTCAAGAGAGAGGTAGAGATTAGGAAAAGGAGATAACAACAGAGATTTGAAGCTATCAACTTTCATCTAATAACCGAAGCCTTAGCGGGAATGGTTATCTGAGATCCAGGACAAGGGTTAGTAGTGCGACACTCAGAGACCGAGAGGAAAAGAGTGAAATTTGTCTAATGAAGGTCGAGAGATAGTTAGATGAACCTAACTTGTTAGATTTTGCATACAACGTAGTGGGACAGTCTTGTTAGCACAAGTAACCGGTGGAGTCAAGAAATCATTGGGGATCACAGTCCTAGTGTATTTCTCTTATTGTCTACAAACTCGATACGACCAATAATTGTTACTGTCACTTTTTATTCACAAAACCCCCTAGTTTTACTTACTTTATGATTGTTCCATCTAGTATTGTAAACAACTTTGACCTATTCCCTGTGGGATCGACCCCAACCTAGTTGGGTTCTACATTTGACAAGCGACCGCATTATACTTTTTAGTAGGTATATTTTGGGCGACATCAAATTTTGGTGTCGTTGCCTAGGAATACGGTTACGGAGTTGATTATTACTGGGTGGAGTTGATTGGTTGTGTTTTTAGATACTTTTGAGGGCATACATCGGTGTATGCCAAATACTAGGAGTCAAGGCAATCCCCTGATTCCACTTGATCTTGAAATCGAAAGAACTCTGAGAGCTAATCAGAGAATGGTGAATACTGAAGGAGTTCAGAATCCCGCAGCTACGGGAGACATTCACAACCATCCAATTCATCCGGTTGGTCAGGAAACAACGGATCAAACTACTGCTCGATTGACATGAGAAGAGCATGCTAGAGAAGCTGCTCTTAGACAAGTAGAGAGAGATAATCGAGCTATGCAGGAAGAAGTACAGTGTCTGGCTGATGCTGAAGAGCAACAAAGACGACTAAGAGAACAACCGAGACCATATGTGCCTGTTTATGATGACCCTGAAGAAGAAGATTTGGCCTATTTTGAGCCAATAGAGATTGGTGCCATCATTCCACTAGAGTTACCTCCGGGCACTAAGTTTGACATTACTAGTGCCATGATCTATCTGCTAAACCTGAAGGGTGTGTTTGCGGGTCTTTCCACTGATGATCCAAACATGTACGTAATGAATTTTGTGGGGGTCTGGACGTTGTACAATCTGCCTGGAGTTAACCAAGAGGCTATTCGGTTGAGGTTGTTTCCATTCTCCCTTACAGGAGAAGCTACTTTGTGGTTAGCTGAGCTACCACGAGGTTCCATTACTACTTGGCAAGAATTGAGAAACCAATTTTTGAATAGATTTTTCCCACCTTCCAAGATACTGCAGTTGAAAGACGAGATTTATAATTTCAGACGGCTTCATTCTGAAGCACTCTATGAGACATGGCTGAGGTTCAAAAAGAAGCTGCAGAATGTGCTAAATCACAGGATGAGTGGTAGAAATTTACTTGAAATCTTCTACAGGGCTTTGAATGTCAATACACAGGCGGTAGCAGATACTATAACTGGTGGAGCATTCATGAGTCTGAGATGGGACCAAGCTTCGGAGATATTAGATCGTGTCACTAAGACCAATCGAGGATGGAATACTCGGGAGGCAGATACGCCGTCTGGCATATATGCTATTGGAGCTTCAGCAACTCAAAGGACTTTGGATGAATCTGTGGCTTAAGAGGTCGCTCAGTTGAGGATAGAAATTGGTCTTCTGGCTAAACAGATAGCGGCCAGAGATGCTGAAAAGGTGCATGCTATAGGTGCACAGGGTAAATCGGCTAGACATGATGATAGTGAGTCTGATGAAGAGGCTAAGTACCTAGATCGAGAAGTGGCGGGTTTTCGAGCCAAGGGCCAAACGTCTAATCAAGACTCTTGGAATTCAAGGCAAGGGAATCAAGGTCGGAACTATTATGGATACAACTACGACAAATTGGGGTACAGAGATCGAGAACGAGACCATGATGGTGACTGGAGATGAAAGAATAATAGAGAGAAGAATGACCTTTATGTACCACCAGAAAGACGTGATGAGGAGTCTGGAAATTCAAGGATGGAGGCCTTTCTTAATAAACTGGTCAAAGGAGCAAAAAGCCAGGAAAATTGCTTGAAGGAGATTAGGACTGACATTTTGGGCATAAGTCAGAAAGTGGAGTCTCATTCAACTGCCATTAAACAGTTGGAGCAACAATTCGGGCAGGTTTCGTTGGCACTAAATCAACGTCAGCCAGGCACCCTTCCAGGCAATACCCTCCAGAATCCAAAAAATGATAGTCATTGTCTCGCCATTACTACTAGATATGGGTAGTGCATGACAGATCCACCTATGCCTGTCGATAGTAGTATGACTAATGATCCAGTGGTTATTGATGTAGAAGCTGAGTTAGAGCCGGATAATTCAAAGGGTGACATGATTCCAAATCATCATGATGATAGCGATAATGCAAAATCTGAAAAGAGGAAGGAAAAAGAGGTACCACAAGTGCTCAAAACTATCCCACGACCTCCTCCTCCCTATCCTCAAAGATTGAAGAAGAAGGTTGAGGAAGGAAAATATCAAAAGTTCATCACCATGTTGAAGGAGCTGTCAGTAAACATCCCTCTTGTAGAGGCATTGGAGCAGATGCCAGGTTATGCAAAGTTCATGAAAAACTTAGTGACAAAGGAGAGAACTGTCAGTTTTGAGCCAGCAGATAACATACATCACAGTAGTGCAATTGCTTCGCATTCCCTAGTTGAAAAAAAGGAGGATCCAGGAGCTTTCATAATTCCTTGTACTATTGGGTCCTATGACTTTGCTAAAGCGCTGTGTGATTTAGGTTCTAGCATCAACCTAATGCCATTAGCCGTTTTTAAGCAGTTGGGGTTGGAAGCACCAAAACCAACCTCTATGAGACTTCTCATGGCCGATAGGACTGTGAAAAAGCCGGTGGGCATTTTGTAAGATGTTTTGGTGAAGGTTTCATCTTTTATCTTTTCGGTTGATTTTGTGATTCTCGATTGTGAAGTTGACTTTGAGGCTCCCATCATATTGGGAAGACAATTCCTTGCCACTGGTTGTGCTTAGGTTTATATGGAAATAGGGCAGCTAAAATTTAGATTAAATGATGAACAGGTTACTTTCAATGTCTGTCGTTCAATGAAGCAACCAAGAGATAAGCGGGTGATTTCAGTGATAGATGCGGTCGATGATAGTGAGGTTGTTGTGTCCCTTGAAGAAAGGTTGGGAGTAGTACCTCTGGCTGCCGTGATCATGAATTTTGAAGACAATGGTATTGAAGACTATGATGAGATGGTGGGTGCACTCGCTGGTAAAGGAGCATACACTTATGCTCCAAAGAAACTGGATCTCGATTTGAAGAATAGGGTAAGTCCACCAGCTCGTCCGTCTATTGAGGAGCCTCCAATTTTAGAGCTTAAGGCTCTTCTGGCCCACCTTCGCTACACATTCTTGGGAGCCAACAATACCTTGCCAGTGATTATTTCTGCTAAATTGGTGTATTGGCAAGTAGAGGCCTTGGTTTCAGTATTAAGAAGATTTAAGAGGGCCATTGGTTGGTCCATTGCTGATATCATAGGTATTCCACCCGGCATTTGGACTTATAAGATCCAGCTTGTTCCTAATTGCGTACCTAGCATTGAGCACCAGCGTCGTCTGAACCCACCAATGCAAGAGGTTGTGAAGAAAGAGATCATCAAGTGGTTAGATGCAGGAGTGGTTTACCCTATTGCTGATAGCAAGTGGGTGAGCCCAGTTCAGTGTGTGCTGAAAAAGGGAGGAATCACTGTGGTTCCAAACGATAAAAATGAGTTGATTCCAATGAGGTCAGTGACTGGATGGAGAGTTTACATGGATTATCGAAAGCTGGATTCTTGGACTAAAAAGGATCATTTTTCTATGCCCTTCATGGACCAGATGTTAGACCGTCTTGCTGGTAGAGGATGATATTATTTTCTTGATGGCTACTCGGGGTATAATCAGATTTTTATTGCCCCCGAAGACTAAGAGAAGACCACTTTCACTTTTCCATACGGGACGTTCGCATTCAAGAGGATGCCTTTCGGTTTGTGTAATGCACCGGCCACCTTCCAACGCTGCATGATGTCTATTTTATCCGACATGGTGGAAGACACTATCGAGGTTTTTATGGACTATTTTTCTATTATGGGAGACTCGTTTGATGGTTGTTTGGCACACCTTGCCAATGTGCTATAAAGATGCGAGGTGTGCAACCTAGTGCTGAATTGGGAAAAAATGTCACTTTATGGTCAATGAGGGTATCGTATTGGGGCATTAGATTTCAAAGATTGGCATTGAGGTGGATAAGGGGAAGATTAAAGTATTTGAGAAGCTACCCCCACCTATCTTTGTAAAAGGTATTCGAAGTTTCTTAGGTCATGCTGGTTTTTATAGAAGATTCATCAAGGATTTCTCCAAGATTGCACATCCCTTGTGCAAACTTTTAGAGAAAGAGGTGAAGTTTGTGTTTGATGAAGCATGTCTTAAAGCATTTGAGTGTCTTAAGGAGAAGTTGGTTTCAACCCCTATTATTGTGTCATCAGATTGGACTAAGCCTTTTGAGGTTATGTACGATGCTAGTGGAGTGGCTTTGGGTGCAGTCTTTGGCCAAAGACGTGAGAAGATATTACATCCGATTTACTACGCTAGCAAAGTGCTTAATCCAGCTCAAAACAATTACACTGTGACTGAGCAGGAATTGTTGGCCTTAGTATTCGCTTTTGAGAAATTCAGATCTTACTTGATAGGTACGAAAGTGATTGTGCATACAGACCATGCAACTCTTCGGTATCTTATGTCGAAAGGATGCTAAGCTAAGACTGATTCGGTGGGTACTTCTGTTGCAAGAATTTGACTTTGAAGTCAAAGATCGTAAGGGGATCGAAAATCAAGTGGCTGACCATCTATCACGCCTTGAGGAGGAAGCCATGCTTAAATTGAAGGATGATCTTGAGATTGATGATACTTTTCAAGATGAGCAAGTACTAGCAGCATCCCAAGACTTAATCCTGTGGTTTGCTGATTTTGCCAATTTCTTGGCAAGTGATCTAGTTCCAGAGGAGATGACATATCAGCAGAGAAAGAAATTCATGCATGAGGTAAAAAAATTCTTCTGGGATGAGCCGTATCTGTTCAGGGTATGTGCTGATGGCATATTCGAAGATGTGTCCCAGAGGCCGAGATGATAAGTATTTTGGAGGCATATCGCTCATCTCCAGTTGGGGGTCATCATGGAGGTGCGCGGACTGCCCCAAAAATTTTGCAATATGGGTACTACTGGCCCAGTATTTACAAAGATGCTCACGATTATGCTCGCGCTTGTGACCGATGTCAAAGGCAAGGGAATATTTCACACAGACACGAACTTCCCATTACAACTATACTTGAGCTTGAATTGTTCGATGTGTGGGGAGTTGACTTTATGGGTCCCTTTGTGAGCTCGCATGGAATGAAGTACATCTTGGTAGCTGTTGACTACATTTCTAAGTGGGTGGAGGCAATTGCGCTTCCTAATAACGAAGGGAGAAGTGTCACAGCTTTCTTGAAAAAGAACATATTCTCATGATTCAGGACACCCCGAGTTATTATTAGTGATGGGGGATCCCACTTTTGCAACCGTCTGTTCAAGGCCCTGCTTGAAAAATATGGTGTCAAACATAAGGTGGCAACACCTTACCATCCTCAGGCAAGCGGGCAGGTTGAGGTGTCAAATAGCGAGATCAAGTCTATTTTGGCGAAAATAGTTAATGCCAATAGGACTGATTAGGCTCGAAGATTGGATGATACGTTATGGGTGTATCAGACTAATTTCAAAACACCAATTGGTGCATTACCATATCAATTGGTTTTTGGAAAATCTTTCCATTTGCTCGTCGAACTGGAACATAAGGCTTTGTGGGCGTTGAAGAGGTTGAATTTAGACTGGAGTGAAACGGCTCAATTGAGACTTGGGCAGATGAATGAGATGGATGAATTTCATCTCCGGGCTGATGAAAGTTCAGCATTGTATAAAGAGAAGATGAAATTGTATCATGATCGTCGAATTGAGAACTGAGAGTTTCACCCAGGAGATTTGGTGCTACTGTATAATTCCAAGCTTCACTTGTTTGCTGGAAAACTAAAGTCCAAATGGTCCGGCCCATTCACGGTAATTAGGGTATTCTCACATGGTGCTATTGAGCTAAAAGGAGCAGATAATGTTCTATTAAAAGTCAATGGACAGCGTGTTAAGCATTATGTGGGAGTTACAGAAGAGATAAGGACAATTGAAGAAATTGAGCTTGATGAAGTCTGAGTAGTCAATCTAGCCATGTCGTGCCGCGACGTTAAATCAGGCGCTTCATGGGAGGCAACCCATGGGCTAGTTGGTGAAGTCTGAGTATCCAAGTTAGCTGTGTCGTGCCGCGACATTAAATCAAGTGCTGATTGGGAGGCAACCCAAGATTTTGTTATGCGGAGATCTGATTATTAAAGAGCAGTTGGCTGAAAATCACAAAATTTACCTGAATCGGTTCAGTATCATCCACGACAAGACTCACGTCCCGTGAGTCCACTCACGACACGTGGTTGGTATCGTGAAAATCAGAGTTAAAATTCTGGTTTCAGAACCTCACCTACGTCAGGACCCACGTGGCGTGAGTCTAGCCCACGACACGTGGGCTGTCTCATGGAAATCAGAGGAACATTTTCAACCTCAGGACCTCCTCCACTCCATGACTCACGTGTCGTGAGTCACACCCACATCACGTGGGTTATGCCGTGAAACTTAAACCCTGTATATGCCTCGAATTCGACCCGACCCAGTCTCATTTTTCCAAAATAAAAACGGGTCCCTTCTTCTTTACCCGATAAAAATCCGACCCACTACATTATTTCCCCCACTTTCAAAATCATCTAATTAAAACCCTAATCTCCATTCCTTATCTAATCCATCAACCAAATTCCAACCCTCCTATCACCATAAACTCAAAAATCCGATCCCCTTATCACCATAAATTCTAAAATCAGAACCCTATTACCCCAAAATTTTGAAAACCCGACCCACTAACCCAAGAATCCGACCCACTAACCCAAATCCGTTCCAAACCCGACCCTTGCACTCAAAAATCTAACCCAAACCCATTACCATGCCTCCCAAATCAAACCCCAAGAGTGACCACCTTGATTCCTCATCTAGGATTCGCACCAAAAATCCAAATTTATCGACCCGTCTACGTGATGAACCAACTGAGTCTGAGAAAAGTGGTTCCGTGGAGGAGTTTTACATTAGCCATGATGATACTGCTTTGGTACCTCGGGCCACGAGGTTACAGACGCGGGCCCGAGCTGCTGCTCGGGCAGCACTTCAGCCGGTCCCACCCCCTGTCGAACCAAGTGTTCTGACTAAGTCCTCTGAGTCCTCCCCCCAGTCTGAAGAGGGGGAGGGTTCTTCTGCGTCAGGCTCTGCAGATGATGCTACGGGTCAGGGTACTTCTGCGGCGGAGGCTACTGCCTCTATTTCTGGTTCTGGTGCCCAGACTGCTCCAACTCCCGCGCAGAGTAGGAAGATTCAGCAATGGTATGTGCACGGCATGCGTGCCTTTTATGATAGAGATGCTGAGTTGACTGAGAGGGGTGTGTGTTGGAGGAGCATTTTGGAGGAGCCCCGATACAGGGTGGAGGAGTTGAGGACACTACCTGATATTTGGCCTGTCTTTGAGAGATATAGATTGGGTTGGATGGCGCAGCCTTCTGGTCGTTATAGCTCAGAGTTAGTCCGAGAGTTTTATGCCTCTTATACTGCGTCGGTTGACTTAAGCACTCCTGTTGGGCAGCGATATCTGTTGCAGCCATTATTGACTTACGTCATGGTTCGTGGTATCTGTGTGGATATTTTGGAGCAGACCATTCACCGCTTTTTATTTGGGGCTGACCGTCCACTTTTGGCTTCGACTGCTGAATTTGATCATAGGATGGACACTGTCAGAGATAGAGTTAAGATGCGAGATGCGGAGCAGAAATTAGAGCTGCTTAAATGGATTACGAGGTACATAGCCAAAGATGGTGTGGCGGCTAGTTGGGTGACTGGGAAGCTGGACATCAAAAAGTCCACGCTTTATTTTGCTGATAGACTCTGGTGGTCCATGGTTCGACATCGGTTGGGTCCAACCAATGCTGACAACTCACTCACATTGGATCGGGCTGTGGTAGTGGCCAGCATCTTGGCTAGTTATGAGATTCATTTTGCGAGGTACATCATTTGAGAGATCCACGAGCGGGCTTTCAGAGATCACACGAGTATACCCTTCCCATGCCTGATCCAGGGGCTGTGTGATAGGGCGGGGGTGGCCAGGATACCTGCCCTCTACCATTATATCAAGGTGACCCGCATTACAGATATTGGACTGATGCAGCAGAGGGGTTCACACCCCATTCTTCCACGAGGGTCACAGCCATCTGAGTCGTCAGGCGCAGCCCTGGATGAGCCAAGTAGTGCCCCTATGCCTATTCCCGTACCGGTTAGGGTACCTATGACTATTCCTGTACAGACTGAGGGCGCTGGCCTTATTGATGATGAGGTACCCGGTACTAGTGCTCCACCGCCTCCTTCTGGGATGGTTTTAGTGTCTAGGGACTTTCTACAATAGTTGATTGACAGACAGACATAGATGTTCGAGCAGCAGACCCACACTGAGACCCAGATGGCTAAGTTGGTATCCCAGCTTAAGCCTTGGGTTAGGACGACTGTAGAGGCTGCGGAGGCTAGGGTGGAGGCCAGGATGACTGCAACGATGGATCAGTTCATGCGGGGGTTGCATGGGAGGATTGATAGTTTTGAGGCACGTATGGCCTCCCGATTGATTACTGCACTGAGCCCTGATATGACCAGCTTGACCCAGGAGGTAGCCACTTTGAGAGAGGAGGTTCGGGCATTGGAATCGAGTAGCACTCCTATTATACCACCTATGCCTGCCTAGACCTCTGTGCGACCAGTATTTGAGGTTGATTTGTTCTCTGATGAGGATCCTCTGATGGATAGAGGCAAGAGACCCCGCAGTCCGGAGGATCGGGATGATAGTGATGCTGAATACGAGAGTGATCTGCGAAGAGTGGTTAAAGCCTCCCGGGTGGAGTACCACGCAAGCCAAATTGAGGTAAAGCAGAGGACGCGTGGTGTATCTGCCATTCAAGCTGTCCCTCCATCGGATGCACCTACTACTGTGCAGTCTGATGATCCCACTGTGGGCAAGCCCACTTTCGGCGCTTAGGGCGCCATATGCATGTCTTCACTCTCTTGTATTTTATTGATATCGGTGCATTGAGGGCATTGCACCATGTTTATTTGGGGGTGGGGTTGTACCACCACTTGGGGTTTTTTGTTGCCGTGATTCTTTTCCTCCAAGTGTGCTATCATAGTAGAACCGGCATGTTTAGGATGTTATTGATGATGTTTATGTGTTTCTTGCTAAACTAGGAGAAAAATAAGGGAACTGTAGTGCAGTCCAGTTTTGAAAGATTTTTATGTGTTTTGAATGTTAAGGATACCCCTCCTAAAAATTTCTATTTTTGAATTGTGTGAATAACATGCTTGTGTGTGACAGCTGTTGGATCTTGTTATGGCACTAGGATTATAGGCAAATAACTGTAGTTAGCATTGCATGAACCAAATAGGTAGTAGTTGATAATACAACCCTGTGCTATGTGTGTGTGAGGTCACTACTTAGTTAACTGTGTGTGTGCGATCCAGAACTTGCCTGGTTAGTCTTGCCTAGGTTAGAGGATAGAGGATTAAGAAAGGATCATAGGCCATTTTTGAATAAGTCCACTTTTAGCCTAAATGCAGACCAAATGAATAAGTATCCCTTGATCCCGACTTTGAGCCGTAATTGTCCTATTTCTTTCATTAGCCTATTCACCTTCCCATTCGAATTACAATGAACCTGTCTTGGCCCTGGTCCCTCCTTGGACACTGTGTACCTCAACTCAGGCAAATCTCCTAAGTTAAGGGTGGCTACGATAGGGGTGCGTAGATTGAGTTGGGTATGAAGAATAGGAAAATAAAAGAAAAAGGGAAAGCAGGTTTGGGTGTGAAAAAAAAAATTATAATATAAAGTGAAAAGAAGAGAAATTGCAAAGAAAAAAAAAGAGAGTTGTGTTGTGAAGTTTGAATTAAATGACACCCAAAATCTGAAAATAAAAGAACGGAGAATAAGAGAGGATAAAAATGAGAAAGGTTGAAAGTTGGAGCCAAGAATAGTGTAGTGTCAAGGAGGGTTGAGTCACCATACCCATCTGCACCATACCCATCCTTAAGCCTACATTACAAGCCGAGTAAAGTCCTATAGTGATCCTAGTCCAACTGTCCGAAAACGAAGGCGTAGAAAATAAGGGCAAGCCTATGGTATTTCATGCACACTGTTTTAACTTCTTTGTGAGAGTGAGTCTTTTGACCTCGTCCATACATTGATATTCATTAGTATACTGTGAGTGCATGAGACTTCTTTGATTGTGAGAGCACATGGGTTGCATTATTAGTTGCTAGTTGTTCGAGAAATGTCAATTGTATATATGCTAAGTTGTTTGTGCATAATCTGGTGCCATCACTTGATCCTTTCTGTGTTATGATACTATGCTGCTTGTATACACACTTTGGTTTTGATTTACAAATAAGAGGGGTTGGAAAAGTTTTGTGCCAAAGGAAATGAATAGACTGCCATAGGTCCCTTAGGTTTCTCTTAGTTAAGCATTGTATATGTGTGTTTTTGTTTTTTTCGCCTGAGGACATGCAAATGTTCTAAGTTGAGGGTGTTGATGTGTCATGGTTACATGTCACTTTTGATGCTTAAAACAAGGAAAATATGCAATAACTTGGGTGTGTTTTGTTAGTAAGATGTGGTTTCTGTCCTACTTTGCAGGAAAACAGGTTTTAAAGGCAAAATGATCAAAAAGGAAGAATCAAACCCTAGAACAAAGTGTCAGAAGAAGAAAGAACAAGAACCTGCACAAGACAGGGACCCACGACATAAGTCATGTGGCGTGACTACGTGAGTGGCTGGCGTGGGTCCACTACAGAAATTGAAAAAAGTTATCTGATTTCCACGGCAGGAGTCACGTGGCGTGACTACCACCCACGTGACATGGAAGCATGCCATGACCCAACCTATGTGGCGTGACTTGGTTCCACGACACCAAGTTACGACACCGTGAAAGTTACCGACTCTGTTCTCCTATTTTGCTTAGGATAGGATTAGGTTTGTATCTATAAATACCCATGTATAGTCCTATGTGCGAGGGGGGTTGAGAATTATTCATTACATTATTTTGAGAGTTGTTTTATTGATAATTGAGATTTCGGTTTTTTTTCATTGTCGTAAGATCATAATTATGTTTTCATCTCTGAATTCTTCTTGTGTTCTTACAATTATGAGCAGCTAAACCCATCAACTAGGGTTGTGTGAACCATGAGGAATTAATGAAACCGGTTTAGTGCAAAGCAATTTTGGACCACTGTGAATGCATGTATTGTTGTTTCCTTCGTTGTGATTGCTCTTCTAACGGTTGCAAATGTTAGAAACTCTCCTGTATTCTAGACTTGCTCGAGAGAGAGAGGTAGAGATTGGGAAATGGAGATAACAATAGAGATTTGAAGCTATCAACTTTCATCTAATAACCGAAGCCTTAGCGGGAATGGTTATCTGAGATCCAGGACAAGGGTTAGTAGTGCGACACTCGGAGACCGAGAGGAAAAGAGTGAAATTTATCTAATGAAGGTTGAGAGACATTTAGTTGAACCTAACTTGTTAGATTTTGCATGCAACGTAGTGGGACAGTCTTGTTAGCAAAAGTAACTGGTGGAGTTAAGGAATCATTGGGGATCACAGTCCTAGTGTATTTCTCTTATTGTCTACAAACTCAATACGACCAACAATTGTTACTGTCACTTTTTATACACAAACCCCCCCTAGTTTTACTGACTTTTCAATTGTTCCATCTAGTATTCTAAACAACTTCGACCTATTCCCTGTGGGATCGACCCCAACCTAATTGGGTTCTATATTTGACAAGCGACCGCATTATACTTTTTAGGAGGTATATTTTGGGCGACATCAATCTTTAGCTTTAAAACTCCATTAATAGAGATGAGTTGAGTATGATAAAACTAGCTAATGGAATATTGATCCTTGGGTAATATTTTAGACCATGAATAAGGATAGAACTAGCGGGTTAAATTCCAAAAGTATTTATTCAAAGGGTAATATTAATTACTCTTATAGTTGTTTGATTTTTAGATAATTGGATTAATGGAGGCATGAAGGAAAGGAAAGAGCAACCGTGGTGTGGCTTGCTTGTTTTAAGATCTCTAGTTGATGTAGGTATGGTTTAATATGTAGTAGATTTGGATTAGTTATGTGTAATAACTATAATTTTAATGGGAAACTTCATGTCTAGGCATACAGGCACAGAGTTAGTTGGATAAAACATGGAATTAATGTTATAAAGATCTAATTGGGTGTTGTTGGATTATTGTGTGGATCCCTTGATGGGTGTTTTGTATTTGTAAGACTCCATGAGGGATTGTAATGTGAATTATGTGAATATAAATGATGATAAGTAAATTAGGTGAGCTTGTAATCTATAAAATTCATTTTTGATACCTTAAAAAGGGTGAATTCAGTATTTTGCTTATTTTAAATGTGAGATATTCTTGCTGAAAAATAGTTAGGAGAATTGATCATGATAAAAGGATGAGTGTCATAACTTAAGAACCTAAAGTCAAGTTTTGCTATATACTAGAAAGTAAGATGTGTAAAGGTGTATGACTCAAGCTAGAATTGTAAGTTGATTAGAGTCGAGTGGTTGAATAATCGACTAATGGAGTAGTGTCTCAAACTTAGTGACGACTTGAATGTAAGAGTTACTAGTTAGTAACTAAATTTACCAGTTTTGATAGGAATAAAAGAGGGTTAGATTGGTAAATGATCTAGGTATGTTGAATTAGAGTGTAGACATTGATTTTGGTGGAATGTGCACTCCTAAAATGGATACTTGATTGATTGGTCTTGGTGGAATGTGCACTCCTAAAATGGATACTTGATTGATTGGTCTTTAGACATGTTGGTAATTGATAATTGGGTTTGATAATGCCTATTTGATTAAGTGGTGGATTGATGTTCGGACATACTGTAACTGATGAATATAGTTTGATAAGGCATGTATTACAAACTGTTTGAATTGGCCTTAGGGAATAATTGTGATGTTGTGTGTTAGTGAATATTTGTTATTTTACCTAGAATGATGAACTTGATTTTGACTAAATGTCTACAAAAGTGTGTACTTGCATAATTGGTGTGCTGGATTTCATCATGGTTGCTATTTAATGATGAAATTCATAGATTATAATATTTAGAAGATCAGGTACGAATTATCAATGAATGTGATTGTTGGGATTGGGTGCCATGTTGGTACAGATTTACACAACCTTGCTGTCGGAAATGGGTATCATATCGATACAGTACATGGACTGAGCTCGTCCCCTGTAGGTCATGAGTAAGGGTCCCTGTTGACCCTAGTATATGTGTACACTATTTTAGGCATGCACTGATTCACTACAGTATTACATATCATCGTGTACGTGATTGGTTGATAAATGGACTGACTATGTGTAAGTGAATTGATATGTGTAACGTGAGACAGATTGATAAGAAGATGGATAATCGGTGGTTTGTAAGTTGATGTATTTGTGAATATGTATTGTAGATGGGTGTGAATAGAAGATATGTTTTGAATTTTTGAATCAATTTTATTATCTTTTTTGTGTATGTGTGTATTTACGTGGTGTATATAAACGTGTCTTTTTTTGTGAATTTGTTATTTGCTTTATTACATGTCTTGGTGTTTGCATTATCAACGTGTAATGGTAGTATAATAGTAAGTGAGAGTAGTCACGAGAGAGGATTAATGAGAGAGGAGTGTGCATTTATTTTTAAAGAGATGAATGCATAAGAGATATAGTTTTGGTGATTCCATGGAATTGTGTCATTTAATCACTCTCTGAGGATAAATTAATATTGTTATAATTAAGGGAAAGCATTAAGGTTGGAAGTTGAAGTATGTTGAAGTTTGTTAAGTGAATATTACCATGATCTCTTCTTGATTGCTATATGTTGTTATATGTTTCTAACTCTGGTCGGTCGATGATACCTATGTATTTTATACTGATACTACACTTACTATATCTCTTTTTGGGGGTCTATCTATGATTACAGGTCATTTGAAGTTTCTGCAGATGCAGCGGTGATCATTCTTCAATAGGTCCTGTTGTTCTACTCTTACATGGAGGTTGTGTTTTGAGTTGTCCTTCCTGTATTTAGTGCTCTTGTTAAGTTTTAGACTAGGTTTTGGGAAGTTTTTAGTTGAATTTAGTTTTTGTTATTGTAAAATATTTTTCTTTTAAATTAGAGGTTATTGTTGTTTCCAAACTTTATTTGAGGTATAAAAAGTTAAATTATCTTTTGATGCTTAAGTCTTAAAAGATGTATTCCGTAGTTGTTTAAAGGTTGGGTGATAAGTGTTCTTCTATCTAGGGTAGAGTTAGGTAGGTGCCCCCACGATCCCGTGATATGTGTTGTGGCAAATTGGCATCAGAGCCCAGGTTACAAGTCTCCCAGTACAAGAGAAAATATTGAGTAGAGTCCTGCAGATTAGTGTGTTGATGTCCACATCAAATCCTTAGGAATCTACAAAGCATATAGAAAATCAATCTCACTTTCTTCTCTCCCATCGGTGTTGTCTCCCCGAGTTTAGTCCAAGTGGTATCTGGCAGATTTCAATTGATATCTCGACAATCATCATTAGGATTAGTTGTCCCAATTGGTATCTCGATAAAGTTCAAAAGGTTGAAAATTGGTTATTCTAATCGATAAAGGTCAATAGGAGGCGTAGGACTAGTGTTCTAATGTTGTTGTTGTGTTTTGATTGAGTGTTACGTGCATCCTTTATATTGTTATGGTTGTTTGATTAAGTGGAGTGTTGTGATTTTAGTAAACTGGTAAGTGTAACTCTTTCATTAGTTGATTGGTTATGTTCACCGAAAGGGAACGTAAGATGATGTTAAAGTTTTAAAACTTGCCCGGGTGTAAGGTCTTTTAAGTTAATAGTTAAGTGTAAAAGAGGCTTGAAGTTTGAACACGTGCAGCTAGTGGACATTTATAAGACCCATAGCATATGTGTACACCGTGATTTAAAGAGTTTGACGGTTCCTTGAGTGAACCAGTTTACATATCTGTTGATCATTATATTTGGATCCCTGTGTGGTCCGATTATTGGATAAGATATCGTGGTTCCTTGTGTGGACTATTATATTGATAAGATATTTTATGGTTCCTTGCGTGGATCAATTTATGTTTTGTGATACACTGTGGTTCCTTGGGTGGGTTGATCCGGGTTGATCCTTGATGTCATATATGATAATGAAATTCTTGATGTCCTAAATGGCAAGCAGAAATGGGTATAATTTACCCTTGTGTGAGATTATTAATATGAGCATTGTGAAAGCTTACTTGATGACTTGAATGTCTACTTGATGAATTGGAAGCTTACCTGATGACTTGCATGTCTATTTGATTTATGTTAAGTGTGGTAGTGCTTATTTATTAGTTGAGATATTTTACATGTCGTGTGACTCTCATGCCTTGACATTTGTTGTTATATTGCCTTAATTGGACTAGAAGTTAGAAGGATAGTGACTATTAGCCAGGTTCATAGAGTTAATTATGAAGTTAGTACTCGTCGTGTGCGTGTGGTGTCAATAGTGAAGAACCTAAGGTTTTTCTTGTATTGGAAATTATGAGGAGTTGGCTAGTTGGATAATGTTCACAAGTTTAGTAAGGAAGGATTATTCGACAAAACTTGTAATTGGCTTATTATGGTTTCACATTCCATATATGCTTATTGTATGGGAATAATTATCGATTAATAGTATCCCTTGAATGTAGTATAATTAAATTGATAAGGTTAGTTAAATAAATTATCTTGATTATGATTGATGATCTTTAGTTGTAGGATCGATTGAGAGAGTAGAGTTATTAGATATGATTATGCATATTCATATCGCTCTCATTGTTACATGATAATACTTGGATGGTATTGCTCCTTGAGTGGTTGAGGTATATTGAGGGTCAAATAGACTAATGTGAATTGTGGTGGAGAATTTATATGTTAATGAAACCCATAGTAGTGTGTTGATGGTGTTATGTTTGTTATATCATTGGTTAGGGTGTAACTATCCCACTAAAAGTTTTCCTAGTATAAGAGTAACAGACCTCGGAGTATGTGGTTTTGGTTGAAAATCTAGTGTTGTGTGGTTTAGTGTTGGTTTGTGGATCATGGCGTAATGATTGGTGGTGATGAGATTATTGCGGGATAGTTGATTGATATATTATTCCGTAGGAAGTTTCGGAATGTTAAATAGGTTTCTAGAATTTCAATTATAGAGGTTGTCGCATTGGGATAGAT
This sequence comes from Capsicum rhomboideum, assembly GCA_031232105.1. Classification (NCBI taxonomy): domain Eukaryota; kingdom Viridiplantae; phylum Streptophyta; class Magnoliopsida; order Solanales; family Solanaceae; genus Capsicum; species Capsicum rhomboideum. Next base: position 105,037,435 of record CP124719.1, on the reverse strand, counting down.
CTGTAATGTCAAAAATTAAGGTGTGTGTAGTGAAATAGGGATAGAGCTGAAGTCTCCTCTACTTTCTGCCTAAGTTTGGCTACAATGGAAGGGGAGGCCACTGCAGCGAGCTCTCTATAGCGAGAGATAGGCCGCTGCAGTGGTGGTTTAGTTTGGCCAGGGATTGCCGCAACAGACCGATTTTCACTGTAGCGATGCCGCTGCAGCAGTATGAAAACCGCTACAGCGATCATTGAGCTGTAAATACTTTTAAGTTTATTTTCCAAGATTATTCTAAAAACTCAAAAGTTTCATCCTTAGACCACTGTGAGAGGGGGGTTCTTCCCTTGTTGTTACTAAATGGTCTCTTGCTAAGGGATGGGTGGTACAAGCCCTGGTATCCCACAAAGTCCATAATCTCATAAGAACTTGCATAAATATATTCTTTCCCAAGTTTGGAATCATGAGATAAATGATATGATTCATGCATAAATGTTGGGCTCCACATTTTTTGTCTAGAAAAACCTTGATAGAGATGTTGAGTATAAAATATAGTTTAGTTGATAAACGATAGCGGGTGGGTAAGTAAGGATGCAATATAAGTAACTCTAAAAGTTTTGTCCTTCTAATCCTGACCTCTTACTCCTTTTCACCAATGTTTATTCAGGGATGAACGGTTGGTAAATTGGTATCTATTGTAATGATCCATTTCATCATTACTAAAAATATTTGCGGTAAAGGTATAAGAACCTCATTCGTAATAGGTGTTAGGATTAACTCTTTAGTGTGGAAGTGCACTAGGTATGAACTAAAGTCCTACAAAACCCCTAGCAGTACGTTAAGTTGGAAGTGCCTTTATCGATTGAGTTTTGGTCTTTATTTAAACTAGGGTTAATTTCAAATGAGCACTTTTCCTAGAATATAAGGAGTTATAGGTCCTAATAGCCACCAAATTAAATATCTCCGAGCCTTCTTTTCAATGCCACCGATCGTTTGTTAATCCACTTTCGGAGTAAAGAATTATAGCCATTTTACTGAAGACTGTCTGTGCTGAAAAGCTGAGGTCGCCTCAGCAAGGCCACTGCAGCAAGATTCGAGCCACTGTAGCGAGATTCGAGCCTTTCTAGCGACCCTCGGGCAGTATTTGTGCTTATTTTTTTTTTATGGGTTTGAAGTTTTTAACTCAAAAACTTCATTCCAAAGCCCTAAAAGGGCGATTTTCCAAGGTATAGGGTGAATATTCTTCGTTGAGGTAAGTTCTTCCATCATCTTCTTTGTCTTTCAATCTAATAACATCTTAGAATTATTCGAATGATCTTTAATGGTGGAATTGAGGGTTATAACTCTAGGTTTATAAGAATTTGGGGGGAACTCCTATGGGTTGGGGTATATCACCTAGAATTACTTCTAAATTGTTAACTGACAATTTCTAACATGAATTGGTTATTCTAAAACATGAATTTGATGGTTGGGGACATGAAAATCGATAAAGTTGGGATCTTTAGTTTTAAAACTCCGTTAATGAAGATGGATTAAGTATGATAGAACTAGTTAATGGTTTACTGACCCTTAGATAATGTTTTAGACCATGAATAAGGATAGAATTAGTGGGTTGAATTTCAAAAGTATTTATTCGAAGAATAATTGATTAATTACTCTTATAATTATTTAATTTCTAGTTGATTGGACTAATTGAGGCATGAAGGAAATGAAAGAGCAAGTGTGGCTTGCTTATTCCAAGATCTTCAGTCGAGGTAGGTTATGGTTTAATGTGTAGTATATTTGGGTTAATTATGTGTAATAACTATAGTTTTGATGGAAGACTTCATGTCTAGACCTATGGGCACAGAGTTGGATGGATAAAATATGATATTAAAGTAATAAATATCTAGACCTATGGGCACAGAGATATGGGTTTGGTGGTTTCATGAAATTGTATCATTTAGCCACGCTCTGAGGATAAATTAATAATGTCATAATTAAGGGAAAACAGTAAGGTTGGGAGTTGAAGTTCGTTAAGTGAATATTGCCATGATCTCTTCTTGACTGCTATATGTTGTTATATGTTTTTAACCCTGGCCGGTCGATGATACCTACCAGTACGTGTGTTTTGTACTGATACTATATCTCCTTTTGGGGGTATATCTATGATTGCAGGTCAGTTGAAGTTTCTGTAGGTGTGGCGGTGATCATTCTTCAACAGCTCCTGTTATCCTACTCTTGCATGGAGGCTGTGTCTTGAGTTGTCCTTCTTGTATTTAGTGTTGTTGTACGTATTTAGACTAGGTTCTGAAAAGTTGTTAGTTGAATTCAGTTTTTGTTATTGTAAAACGTTTTGGTTTTAAATGGAAGGTTAATGTTGTTTCCAAACTTTGTTTTGAGGTATAAAAAGTTAAATTATTTTCTGATGCTTAAGGCTTAAAAGATATATTCCACGGTTGCTTAAAGGTTGAGTTGTAAGGGTTCTCCTATCTAAGGTAGAGTTAAGTAGGTGCCCGCACGATCCCGTGATTTGGATCGTGCCACATTGCACAAATTTGTTGTAAGTTTTTCTGGTGAAACAATATTGTTAATGTACTAGAATTTAAAACTTGTTTTCCCCCTTTCCTTATGAGTAAATGGTTCTGAAATATTTGCTTAGTTTATCCTGTTTTATGCCAATATTTTTGTCAGGGTTTACATTTCTAGCCAATGATTGTTGTAATTAAGATGATCAAAGAGATTATTCTATGCAATCGCAATTTATCCAAGATTTAACATGCATCTTCACGTTGAAAAAAGAACTCATTTCAATAAGACACTGTGTCAAATTGTTCAAAATTTGAGGATAGAATGCTATCTCATTTCTTATAACGGCTAATTGGAAAGTAGTTACTTGCATTAATTTAGTGCTCACATAAAATTAAATAATTTATCATTAGGAGTTCCAGACTAAAGTGAGATAATTATAATCACTTTATAATCATCGTCAGCATAAGAAATGTTTACACCATCACATCATCTTTATTTATTATAGCATATAATCTATTTTATTTTCAAGATTATAAGTATTACATTTTGAAAAGACTTACTTATAAATATCTTGTGGATCGATGACCTGATGACGCAAAAAATTTTTTACACTGAGAACACATATATTAATACATAAATTCAAATTATATACTTATTAGACATGTGTATGTCTTAAATTTATTGATTTGACGTGAGTATCCAATTTGAGTAACTTTGTCCATGTTACCTTTCATCTTTGAGGGGCAATCATCACCATAGAAAAGTAATGACTCTTCGTAGCAAGTCTAATTCTAATAATAATAATAATAATAATAATAATAATAATAATAATAATAATAATAATTGATAAATTGCACTGATATTTCGGACTCAAACTTCATTTTTATAAGTTATAATTTTGTGGATAAAATCAATTAAGAAAAAGTAGCATGGTCAAAGTCAGTGAATTTCCAAAGAATCGCAGAAGAAAAATCAAATCAATGAGAAAAACAAATACTCCATAGAGGGGAAAGTAGGAAATTAATTTTTGTGTGTGTTCAAAAAGAGAGAAATTCTCTAAGCAATTTATGGATCTCTGTCTTGTCCAAAAGTGAGTTATAAAAGGCTATAGTCAAAAGTGCAAAGAAAAGGAGTTAGGAACACATGGAAAGCAACAAGTATCAAAAGTTCAAAGCCACTCATAATAAGCAAAAATAAATTAGTAGTATAATTAGTGGGGGCACTAATTAATTAGTCCATTACCTAAGCAATTCTAACATGACACTTTTAACTTTTCTTTGACTCACATGCTTAAATGGCATTGGGAACAACATAAGCCCCCACCCCTAACACAAAAAGAAAGAAAAACCCTTATCATAGTCATGAAATCAAAAAAATTTGGTCAACCCCTTTTTAGGTCTTTTTGTTACTATGATTTCTTAATTCTATAATGCTTTGCCACCACCCTTCTGGTCTCTGAAGTTGGCTTTATTACATAAAATTATTGAACTACTATTATAAGTTAAGGAGTGGGACAAATGTGAGAATTGGGATATTATTAAAAAACAAAGACATTATATAATTGAGGTTTGATTAAAATACTAATCATCTGTATCTATCTTGTATGACCTGGACAAAATCTATGACCCTTGACTCATCCACTAAATGTCCCCCCCGCCCCCCCCCCCCCCAAACTATATTCATAACCTGAATATAATATATCCTGATAATTCATCATTAAATAAGATTAATACTACATTTACTATAAAGCTATAAAAATTTTTTTTATCGTTTTGGTAGGATGCATTAACTCAATGTATTACTAATATCTTGTTTGATACATTTTTTTCAATCTATGTATAACTAATGCAACATTAGTTATACACTCTATTGTGTATTATGCTATGCATAACTAATACACGGAAAAACCTTGGTATTAGCAATGCAAGAGACTTTATTGTATGCATTAGCATGGGTAAAGACACAATAGCCCCTCAAAACCTTTTCCACATCATTTTCATTATATTTATGGAGGATATTTTTGTAAATAATTTTTTTAATTTAAAAATATGCAATGCAATTTATTTTTAACAGACCAAACCAAACACTGCATAAGAAATAATCTCAACATAACTAAAGCTAGCATTACTAATACATCATATTTTGCACTATTTTTTTACAACTTACCAAACGACCCCTAAATTCTTCTTTCTTTTTTGGCAGTACTGCACATTAAACAATAAAAACAAGAAAATCAGTAGATATAGGATACCACTGCATCCATTACTATTTTGTAGTACTAGGAGAGTATTTACTACACACATTACATAGATAAAGTTCCGTCTGAGAAGACTGGATGCAGCCTGCAATCCCGTCGTCTAAATACTACTATACTATAACTAGAATCTCTTACGGTGTGCTTGGTACGGGGAACTTTTTTCTTTTTTTTATGTTTGGTTGGTAAAAAATTTTTAAAAATATTTTCTTTAAAAAAATAAATTTCAAAAAAATGAGAAATGTAACTTTTCTAATAAAAGTAGAGAAAATAAATTTCACGAGAAACATTGCACATTAATTGTGTGTCATCCCACCCTCTAACGCACACCTCATCTTCACCACACTCCTGTATCTCCCATCCCCACCATGCCACACCCCTATCTCTCACCCTCACCTCTCATACAATTTGTCTAGATTATATACCAATATTTTTAGGATAATATTTTTTACTTACATACTGACATAAGAAAAGAAGTAAGAAATTCACTTATATTTATAAAAGATATTTTTCACGAAAACATTTACATGCAAAACTTTTGCCTTTATATCACACCCACCCTTAAATCTGTGACATGTTGAAATTACTCATACTTATCGCACCACCTATTTCTTAATGCCTTCGGAACTTTAGATAAATGTGTTATTGAGATATTGTGCCCTTTGGTACATTTCGATTTTCGACACCTCCTCTAGATAGAATATCATATCTTATTAACTTTGGAATTATATAAACATCAATTTCAATTTTTGTTTATGGAGGATAGATACTTTGAAAAACCAAGGAATTCATGTTTAGCATTTGAAAAGGATGAATAGTTGGTCAAGGGACATATGAAAAGATGTGAACCACTTGGGATTTAATTGGATAATAGAACAGTGATCATAAGTTGGAATTTCTTAAATTGAGGGGTTTGTGTTTTTGGATATTCTTGAAAAAAAATACTTCAATGTGGGGGCCTCCCTTTGAAATTTAAAATTGAGCTTCTATACTGACAAGGGAAACTTACATGTGTAGGAGTCAGATTAGAATTTTGCACATTCTCCAAAAAATTGCACACACTTTTTGTGTAGCAATATAGTATATAGTAATATAAAATAAATAAAATTAGGGTCATCCGGAATTTAGGGATAAAGATTATTATGATATGACATTCTAAACGAAGGACTTGAGAACATGAGACCTTGGACTTTGACGGGATACGATTTTTTGGTTTCTTTGACCAACCATAGAGTTTACATGAACATGGCTCCAATTACTAGTACAATGTATAACTCATGAGCTATTTGATTTACCGACTAAATTATTTTAAAATTATAATTTTGAATTAATTTAATCTATTAAAAATTATATTAAATGAGGATAAATTCATATCTTCAAGCAAATAAAATATAGTCTTCCTGACAAGATACGAAAAAGATCCGCATATATTCTATTCTTTTTCAGATCTCACATATATAATTATACTAAATGTTATTATTATTATTATTGAACCAAACAAAGTGTATATGAATTTTAAGAGTTAAGGGTTAAAAACACATCTAAACTATTCCACTTTTTGAGTTTCATAACTGAACTATTGAGAGTGTGAGTTTCCTACATGAACTATCATCCAATAGTTAGCAAAACACACCCTGACTAATATCTGATGAATTGTATTTTAAAAATTCTGACATGTGGCACTCCATGTGGAAAAACAATTTCATAGTGGTAAAATTAAATAAATTAATATTAGGTTAAACGTAAGGTTAAGGATTATTGTCGTATAAATTAAGTTATTCTCCATCGCGATATCCAATATTTTCTTCTCCACCTTCTCAATCATGGTCTCATCTCAGTCGTGACGTTGATATCTTCGACTTGGAAGGGGAGAGTTTAAGGTCTTAAAAAATCAATTGGAAAATATATTTTAATATTATATATATATATATATATATATATATATGTAATAATAATAATAATAATAATAATAATAATATGTCTGCTAATAAAATTGTTATATATGCCTGGTGGACGAATATTTAATGGCCAAACGCACCTAAAAGCATTTATATATAGATAAATATTTGGCTTAGTCAACGTTTAGGTATTTTCGCTAACCATTGAGTGATAGTTCATGTAGGAAACTCACAGTCCAATAGTTCAGGTATGAAACTCAAAAAATTGGGATAGTTTAGGTGTGTTAGGTGTGTTTTTGACCTTAACTCTAAATTTAATTATGAAATATCCCATTTTATTTATGAACCAAACGGCCCCTTAATGTTGTCATGAAATTTGTTTCTTAAATATTAAACGAAAAAGGGACAAATATACTCCTGTACTATTAGAAATAATTTAAATGTACCCCTGGTTATATTTTTGGTCCAAATATACCCTTTTTATTATACTTTGGATCTAAATATATCTCTGTACTATTAGAAATATTTTAAGTATACCCCTCGTCATACTTTCAGTCCAAATATACCCCGCCCGATTTACTTTGAGACCAAATATACGCCTCCCGTTATTATTTTTAGTCCAAATATACCCCTCATTATACTTTTATGCTGATTAGTTAACCCCTCCCCCCCATTTTTTTTTATAAAGGTGATTTACCCTTATTTTTTATTTTTTTTTATAAACGGACACATGATGAGCTTCAAAATAAAAATAACTCATCACTAAATATAAATATTTGCGCGATTTACTTTACAAACTCACTCATTTATTACAACCCTTTCACTCGATTCATAAAAAGATAATACACATTCACAATTTATACCCCTATCATCTAACCCTTCCTTGGCCTCACAACAAATAAACTTCTTAACAGAGAATTTTTGGAGTTTCGATATATAAGAAAAATCATTTTCTTTCTGACCTCATCTTTTGGTCTAATATTAGATCTTAAAAACTAATACTTGAAATAATCCGCTAAGGAAGATTATCATATAAGAAGGAAAATATTTTTTTCCCATATCTGATAAATGGGTCATTAATTTCAACGAGAAAGTATTCAGAAATAGATGGAGCAAAGATTTTAAAGAGTTTGGATTCATGAGAATCGAATCATTAAAAATGAGTAGAAAAAGAAATAGAAGATGATAAGAAAAGAAAAGAACTTAAAGTGAAGGAAATTGAGATGGTTTAAATGGGTGGTGTAAAAAATAAGGATAAATCAACATAAAAGTATGATGGGAGGGATATATTTGGACCCAAAGTATATCATGAGGGTTATATTTGAACTAGAGGCATAAAGAGGGGTATATTTAAACTATTTCTAATAGTACAAAGGTATATTTGAACCCAAAAAATAACGAAAAGAGTATATTTGAACCAAAAATATAACGGGGGTATATTTAAAACTATTTCTAGTAATAAAGGGGTATATTTGGCCCTTCTCCGAATATTAAATAGAGACAAAAATCTTTATGTGAGAAACACTTTCTCTCTTTTAATGAATCTAGCTATTTAATTTAGTGCAAATATAGATTAATCAAGCCAATTTGAGGTGATATATATGTCAAAGGAGGATTAATTGAACACACTTCGATAAAATAAAAAAATATTGTATATATAAGGTCAACTATTACTTTTAGTATATACAATATCTGAACAACTTTAAGTTTTAAAATTTATCTAAAATAAATCGTTTTGTTTTCCATCAAATTTTTAACAAAATCTGATTATTAGATTTAATAAAATTATGAAAAAAAAATCTAACAAAAACTCACATTTGAAAGTGTTGTTTTTCCTATTTTTGGTATTGACACTATTTTTTGTATTGCCGTTTTTTGGATTAAATAGAACGTTCCTGATAATTTTGATAAATATTTAACTGGTCTCAAAATATCTCATTTTTGTTAAATTAAAGATCAAGAGTACTGTTTAAGAGTTTAATTAAGGATCTAGTTTAAGCACACCCCCAAAACAAGAGACCATTTGACAACACTTCAGAATTAGTTCAAACCTCAAAAAAATTTGTGAATTAGTAAACCGTGAATTTAAGCACAGAAAAAAGACATGGTGTGACCACTAGAAATTTAAATGATGCAATTTGATCTATATACTCTTAAATACACTTTAGGCCCAAAATAACAATTTATAGCCTCTCCCTCACTTTTCTCCCTCTCTCTCGCCTCTCCCTCTCTCTATCTCTCTCTTCGTCTCTCTCTCGCCTATCTCTCTCATATGCCTTAAGAAAAACGCATATGATGTGTGTATATATATTATATAAAAAATAAATATGAAATAAATCTGAAAAGTGTATTGGTAAAGATGTATATAATGTGTATATATGTTGTATGAAAAGTGAATATGAAAAATCTATGGATAAAATGCATATAATGTGTATATATACTGTATGAAAAGTGAATAAGAACAGTATATAAAGTATACTGATAAAAATGTATATAATTTGTATATATGTAATACATTATGTAATTAGTATCTAATGTGTGTATTTATATTTATATACATATATATGTAACAATCCATGTATATATACTACCTAATGCTAATTGATGATTGTACTTCTATTTGATGACTTGAGTTAGTTTAGGGTGATATTTGATGAAATACTAAAACTTTGGTTAGTTTGGGTACAAAAAGGGAGTTATATCGATTGTGAAGGTTGATAGAGGTAAACTTAAATTGAAAATTAAATTGATTTATAGTATGAAATGTTTTGCTTTGTATTATACTTGATATTTGGGATCGACATGACATGCTTGCACATGCTGTATTACATTCATTGAGATTGGAGTGGCACACTTTCCTAATATGGTGTGAGCGCTGTGAGGAGTTTGAGGACTTGAAGAAGAACAGGTCCCACACTTCTGGTTAGTTCAGTATTACCTCACCTGGAGGTAGGATTCTTTCCAGAGATATTTTTGTCCTTATCATAGTAGGCCAGTACATGATGCTATTCATGCGTTCGAGGGTGGGTATTCCAAATGAGACTCCTTCAGTTTAGGACACAGTTCTTATGGTTTTTCTCAGAGGTTCCTAGGTCGTTGTGGCCATTCTGGTTATTCAGGTTTTTCTCAATAGATGATGGTTCCTAAGTCTTGTTATGAGTGTGGTACTATACAACATCTCAGGAGGGATTATCCCAGACTTAGGGGTGGGGGTCGATAACAGGGTTCTCAGGCTCCAGTTAAGGCAGCAGCACCCCGATCTAGGGGTCGTGGTGGATTTTAAGCCTGTAGAGGTACACCACCAACTGCACTAGGGGGTGGTAGAGGAGTTACTCAAGCAAGTGGTGATAGAGCTCAGTGTTATGCTTTTCCAGGTAGTCCTGAGATGGAATCCTCCAATGCAGTTATCATAGGTATCATACCAATATTCCATCAATACTAGCACTGACATGCCTCTCTTGGAGTTGGTTAGAGTGGTTAGGGAGTTTTATGATGTGTTTCTTATGGATTTTTTGGGTGTTCCAACTAATAGAGATATCAATTTTGGAATTGACTAGGAGCCGAACACTAATCCTATTTTAATTCCTTTTTATAGGATGCCTCCAGTAGAGATTAAGGATCAATTACAGGACTTGGTTAGTAAAGTATTTATTAGGCCCAGTGTTTCAGCTTGGGGTGCTCCACTGTTGTTTGTGAAGAAGAAAGATAGGTCCATGCAAACATGTATTAATTATCGATGGTTGAACAAAGTGATCATCAAGACCAAGTATCCTCTTTCACACATTGATGATTTGTTTGATCATCTTCAAAGTGCTTCATTGTTATTAAAAATTGACTTGAGGTCAGGGTACCATCAATTGAAGATTATGGCTTTGAATATCCCTAAGATGACTTTGTAGACTTGGTATGATCATTATGAGTTTCTTGTTATGTTATTTGGGTTGACTAATGCCTCAGTGGTATTTATGGAGTTGATGAATGAAGTGTTTCAGCCTTATCTTAATTCCTTCATCACTGTGTTCATTGATGATATCTTGGTGTATTTCAAGAGGGAGAAGCAGAATGTACAACATTTGAGGATTATGCTTCAGTGATTGAGGAATGAGCGATTATATGCTAAGTTTTTGAAGTGTGATTTTTGGCTTAGTTTGGTGTCATTCTTAGGGAATGTAGTGTCTAAGAAGGATATTATAGTTGATCCAACCAAGGTTGAGGAGGTTCAAGATTGGTCTAGGCCTACTTCACCTACTGAGATTTGAAGTTTTATTGGTTTGGATGGTTACTACCAACAGTTTGTGAAGGGTTTTTATACTATTACAGGTCCGTTGACCAAATTGATTCAGAAAAATATTGCTTTTCAGTGGTCCAATGAGTGTGAGGTGAGCTTTCAAAAGCAGGCTTTATTGACTTCAACACCTGTCTTAACTTTACTTATAAAAGATGAAGGTTATACAGTATATTGTGATGCTTCTGGAATTGTACTTGGTGAAGTTTGATGCAGAAAAGGAAAGTTATAGTCTATTCTTTGTGGTAGTTGAAGACTCATAAAAAGAACTACCCACTCATGATTTAGAGTTGGCAGTGATAGTATTTGTTATGAAGTTATGGATGCGTTACTTGTAGGGAGTTTATTGTGAAGTGTTTATCGATCATCACAACCTTTAGTACTTGTTCAACCAAAAGGATTTAAATTTGATACAACATAGGTGGTTGGAGATGTTGAAGGACTATGACATGACTATTCTTTATCACCCGAGCGAGGCTAGTGTTGTGGCGGGTGGCTTTAGTATAAAGGTAGTGAGAATTGGTATCTTTTCTTTGTTGATGAAAGAGGAGCGACCTTTGATTATGAATGTTCAGAGTTTAGCCAATAGCTTTATTAGACTTGATATTTCTGAGCTTGGTTGAGTGTTTGCTTGTGCTGAGGCATGTCTTTATTAATAGAGCAGATTAAGGATAGACAGTTTGAGGATGGGAAGATATGCATCACTTAGGACAAGGTGTTAAAGTTTGAAACTAAAGATGTGATTCGTGATCAGGAGAGTGTTTTGAGGATCAAAGGTCAGATTTGTTCTCCTAGAGTTGGTGGCTTGACTAGATTGATCATGGAGGAGGCCCATAGTTTGAGGTGTTCTATTCATTCGGGTGCATCCAAGATGTATCATGACCCGAAGCAACATTATTAGTGGTGTATGATGAAGAGGGACATTGTGGATTTTGTGGCTAAGTGTTTCAATTGTCAACAAGTAAAGTATGAGCTCCAGAGCCTGGGAGGTATGACCCAAAGGATACCTATACCTGAGTAGAAGTTGGAGTGTATTACTATGAACTTTGTTGTTGATTTGCCTCAGACTTTGGGGAAGTTTGACTCTATTTTGGTGATAGTGGACAAGTTGACCATATCAGCTAATTTTGTACCTGTGAAGACTAATTACAATGTGGAGAGGTTGACTAAGATCTATGTTCGGGAGATAGTTTGGTTGTATGGTGTGCCTATTTCTATTATTTCATACAGAGGTACTCAGTTCACATCGTACTTCTAGAACTTTATACAGTGAGAGTTGGGCACTCAGTTGGACATGAGTGCAACTTTTCATCCCCAGATAGATGGTCAGTCAGAGTAGAGTATTCACGTGTTATAGGACAAGCTTCGAGCTTGTGTTATTAATTCGGTGATTAATGGGACTAGTCCTTACCCTAGGCAGAGTTTTCATATTCCAGCATTCTGATGGCACCATATGAGGCTTTGTATGTGAGAAAGTGTAGGTTTGGTTGGTTTAATTATTTTGAAGTTAGACCTTAGGGTATGGACTTGTTGAGAGAGCTTATGAATAGGGTGAAGTTGATTCAAGACTGATTTTTGATAACCTTGAGTAGACAGAAAAGTTATGTGTATAGGATAGTTCGTGACTTGGAGTTAATGGTAGGTGAACGGGTTCTGTTGAAGGTATCACCCATGAAGGGTGCGATGAGGTTTTGAAAAAAAATCAAGCTTTGTACGAGGTTTATTGGTCCTTTTAGGATTCTTTATTGTGTTGGGGAGGTAGCCTATGAGTTGGATTTATCCTCGAGTCTTCCGGCTGTTCATCCCATTTTCTATATCTGGATATTAAGGAATTACTATTCTGATGGTTCTAATGAAATAACTTCTGTGAAGGTTTAATATAAGCATCGACCAGTTGAGGAGACCACTTGGACGATAGACTTGGAGATGCAGAGTAGATATCCCCTAACTTTTTAATAGTTCAAGTACTTTCCTTATCCTTACGTTCAACAATGAACATGTGTTTTAGTGGTAGATAATGTAACAATCCTTATATTGATTTTTTCAATCTTAGTGTATTTTGACCATTTTACTCCACCCCATAGTTACATTATGATATTTGTGGTCTGCGGGTTTGGGTGGCACATATTTTGAGGTAGACGAGAGTTTTTTCATTTAGAAAGGCTTAGAAGTTTGCATGATTGACTTTGATCAATATTTAGTGATATCGAGGTCGTATGGGAATTATGTCAGTTTCGTTAGCTGTGGAATGTCATTTTTGGTTAGTAGGACCTTTGGTTCAAGTCTTGAGGTGTTCAAATAATTTTGAGTAGTTGATCGAAAGGTTGGAATTTTAGGACATAGAGTTGACCTCGGTAAATATTCATTGATAACGGCCTTTGTTCGATGATTTGATGATTTCATTGAGTCTGTAATATCATTTTAGTCTAGTAGCACAGTTGGTTTGTATTCACAGGGTTCCAAGTGAGCTTCGAGGGTCGATTCTAGGCTTGGTATGTTGGTCATTATTGTTGTTAGTTGCTGGTGCTTGTTCATCTGCACCTGTGGGTATTGGTCGTACCATTGATTTCGCACTAGAAGAAGGATTTCCACTCCTAGGGAGCTCGATCAGGCCAAGCTTGACCACTCATGCGGGGACTTGTCTGCATCAACAGAGCTGTGGATAGGACATTTTGTTGCGCCTATGTGCTCGCTCATAAAAGATAAGGCCATGCCTGCATTAGTCTGTATAGTAAGTGGAGTCCACATCGGTTGATATTTGGTCGTACCTGCGACTCCACACTTGCGACTAAATCTCCGCAAGTGCGGAGATCGTTGTAGGTAAACAATGGACTTTTCCCATTTTTATCTTATTTTCCATATCTCGATTTTGGGAGATTCAAAAGGTATATTTCAATGATTCTTCGGTGGGTATGATTCTTATACTATTTTTACACATCTTCCAACGATTTATTTATGATTTCATTTCAAATCTTGGTTTTTCAATTTGAAAATTTAGGGGTTCAGGGATAAACATAAAAAATGATGTTTTGATGATTCGAAAAAGAGATTTTAACTTTGTTGTCATGACCCAACCCACTAGATCATACCGGGCACCTACCTACACCTACTTTAGATAGAAGAACCCTAGAAATCCCATGATTTTACTAATGCAAAAGTTAATACCATATATAAACCTAGTCAACTTAATGTTCATTCTATGAAAAGTCAAACCACATTGAAATATAGTAACTCATTTTATTATTTCCCAACATGTTTAATACATCAAATATGAAAAATAAATGCAGAAAATCACTACAAGTGACTCCCCAGAAACTAGCCTAAACCAGTACAAGAGCACTAAATAAGGAGTAGGGATATCCGTGACGCAACATCCATGCTGAATAGATAGGGCAGGAGATGCTCCTGAATGATCGGATCACTGCTATAGAAATTCCAACTAACCTTCACCATGGCTATACCCTTGATTGGAGATATAGTAAGTGTAGCATTATTACAACCACACGTACTGGTAAGCGTCATCGGCCAACCAGGGTTAGAAACAAATAACATCAATAATAAATAGGGAGAAATCACAACCTCAAGTAAAGTTTTGGTTTTAAATCCCCAATTAAACCATTCCTATTACCTCACATTTTGCATCTTTGTGACCTACACTTAGCATCTCTGTGACCTCCACTTAGCATCTCTGTGACCTATACTTAGCATCTCTGTGACCTACCGGTCATTTAATATTTTTGTATATCTTTATCCTTTGCTCACTTATTTCGACTTATTCTTATCATATCTACCACTCTTAGGTCCACAACTATCCAAAATTCTGGATCCTACCAATCATATACTATCGCACTCGGTTCTCTCAGGGGGACTGAAAATATCATTCTCAACTTGTCCCACCTAGGGAGCTAACGTACCTCCGCACCATCCTTTACCTCTTACCACAATAATGACAAGTATGAAGCAAATAAATTAATGAAACATTCAAACAAATGCAACGTACCGGCGTGGTACCCGACCCATTTAATATATGTACCGACATGGTACCCGACCCATATCACATCATACCATCCCAATGCATATGAATGAGTCCATAAAATCAACAAATCATAATTCATGAAAATAATAATAACAATATCAACTCACAACCCATCATGGGTCAATCCGATCTATAGTTACTTCAACCGTCTACTTCATCAATTTGGTGACCTCATTCTTCACATATATAACACATTCCTAATTTACAAAACACCTCTATGGAGTGTCATCACCCAAGTTCTCATTATTACACACTTCTCCTATAACCAAATCCCAACCTTGAGATTTTCACATTGTCTTCTAAATTCTGGAAAGCATTATTCAAATAATATGACAAGCAATGCCAACTTTGCAAGCTGGCTAGCCTCAATTCCTTTTTACTCACTATCTCATCTCAATACCTTTTTACTCACTATCTCATCTCAATGCCTTGTTTTACTCACTATCTCGTCTTCTTAATTCTGGAAAGTATCAACTAAACTGTCAAGGTATTAGAATTGTTCAAATCTACCCAACGTAATTCGGGCATTTTAAGAATTTATAAATTAGTTACGTTACCTTAAATTTTCCTTCTTATCATTTCACATTATGTCATTCAACCTACCACTGTACTCCACCCTGAAGGGTGATAAACTATGCACATTCACTCCATCTTCCTACCCACCTCTTAATCCAAACCAACCATTAACATACTTTAAGTAATTTAATAAAATTAAGCCTATCCGAATTTTAAACATGTTCATCCATACAACTCCGTGCCGGATAACAATCATCTTGAGTCCGAGAACCTAGATCTACATTACATGAAAAATAGAGCGTAAGATACAGTCAATATATGGAATGTATTAGTACGCAAGTTATATATATATATAGCAATAAATTGAAACTGAACATAAGAGCATAAGAGGAGCTTAAAATCATAAGTGGATACCAAAACATAAATCATGAGGAAGTCCTTTAAAGCATCATAAATATGTTGAAAACCATAGAGAATCATAAGTCATAGAGTTTGAATAAAACTTCTTTACTTGATACATATATATATATATATATATATATATATATATATATATAGAGAGAGAGAGAGAGAGAGAGATAATGAAATTATAAAGAATTAACTTTGGTGGGAGTTTCTTCTAACCAACATACACCATATGAGCTCATGATTCACCAACTTACAATCCCAGTTGGAGAGGGTTGCTGTAACACCCCGTACCTTCCCAACCCTACTTGATGACATTTTAATAATGGTTACGTCGGTGTCGAGACCTATAAGTATGTATTTGGTAATGTTAATGACGAGGAAATTGAAATTTGGCCTCGTGCATGTGATTAGCCCTTCATAAGAGGTGTTATGTGATTTTCGTGGCACAATTGTGGGGTTCAAAATGAGGCTAATAGTACCTCTAAACAAAGTATATTAAGGTTAAGAAGTAAGTTAAAGAATGGGACTTGAAGTATCTAACCAAACCCGCGAAGAAAAGTCGAAAAGTAGAATTTTCGAAAAATCTAAGTGTAGGGTGCACCAGAGGGAGTGCCACGCCTCTCTGGGCTAAAATTTTTATTCCATAGGAATCAAGTTGGCTCGCCCAAGGGCGTTCCACGCTGGTTTTCCACTTTTTCGAAAGTTGGAAATTTCTAAGTCCCAAGGGTATCTGGGGTCGTACCGAGCCGATATTTTTCCCCGTTTCTTCTACAACCATGAGCATATACATGAAATGAGTAAAGTATTATATTGGTGTGATAAAAGTACTCGGGAACGAATTTGGCGTCAAAATGATGGTTTTACCCTTATGGTCAAAATAGGCCATACGTGGCTAGAATCACTTATTTTTGGGATTGAGGTTACGGATACGAATAGCGTGAGTGGGAATATTGTTGTAACACGTATGAGATGATTTAAACATGATAAATTATTGATTTTACTGGGTGAAGTGAATTGGGCCCAAAAAGGACCCAAAAATGAAAAGAAAACATGGCCCAAAAATGGGTCAAAAGACCCATTCTTGCCTTGACCTTCTAGAACCCAACATTAAATGTTAAAGAGTGGCTAAGGATGGAATTTAGGGCCTATATAAAGTGCAATAAATCTGATTTTATTGATTACAAAGTCTCATGCCTTTAGACAAATATCCAAGACATTTTCTCCAAACCCTAAAGACTCAAAGACAACTTTTGGAGCAAGATCATCATTTCTCAAGCTTAGGTAAGTGATTATTATTATGTATTAACATATTATATGCATGGGAGAGTATGTAAATAATGTTGGTTGTGCTTGGATGTGTTGGACATGGTACTTTGTGTTTTTATATAAGATTTGTGATCCATGAGATTCAAGCTTGAAGTAGAACTTGTGATTATGTCTTATATTCGTTGGTCAATGTTCCAAAAGCCCAATAATGTCCCAATAATGTTGTGTTCTTAAGCTTCCAATAATGCTGTGGCTATGTGTATATATACGTTAACCTCTCATAACTGATTATACCAATCTCTCATAAGAGGATGAATCAATCTCTCGCAAGGACTTGTGATTTTGTAAATAATGTTGGTTGTGCTTGGATGTGAATTGTATGTCTCATATTCTTGATGTCAAAACTATTCATACTCATTGATGACATATCTAGATACCATACTAAGCATGAACTTACCTTTTGGAAAATTGTTCATAAGCATTGATGACATACTTAAACACCATTCTACTCATGAATTTACTATTTGGAAAAACCGTTCATATCTTTCTTTCATAAACATATCTTTACTTCTATGCATATAACTTAGACTATGAGAAAACTTACTTGAAATCATGCGTAACTTGTAAATACTCAAAGTAACTTTCATAACTTCATAAATAATCTTAAACTTGCTTGGAGAATCATAATCATATAATAAAATATGTTATTCATAGAAATTCATTGATAAGTATAAGAAATCTTTCATAAAAATCATATATTTGCATAAAAACCATAACTTGAAGAGAATTGGGTAAAAACCCTAGCTTTAAACATAATTCATCATATAATTAAAATACTTGAGCGTGAGGA
The DNA here is from genome assembly GCA_031232105.1 of Capsicum rhomboideum. Classification (NCBI taxonomy): domain Eukaryota; kingdom Viridiplantae; phylum Streptophyta; class Magnoliopsida; order Solanales; family Solanaceae; genus Capsicum; species Capsicum rhomboideum. The sequence continues at coordinate 105,019,432 of CP124719.1, read as the reverse complement.
TGAAAGGAACCCATCACTAAATCTTGTGTACCTGAGAGAACACAAATTCTTGACAAGGAGAACTTAAGAAATTTGCTTGATTTGAAACCCTAGCTTGCTTGATCTTGTTATGGAATTGTTAGGGACTTGTTTTTTAGACATTAGGGGAATAATAAGCTTTAGAATCTTATATATATAGGTTTTGGTGACCTACAATCCGTGGGAGAGAGTTAAAATCTAAGGAAAAGTCCAAATTACCCTTAAGAAAATATGGCTAAAAAACTAATTTCGGGCATCAGATGGACCCTCCCACGATCGTGGGACCTAACCATGATTATGGTGTGGAATCATGGGTTCTAGGGGGGATTTTCAGGCCTCTAAACTTCCACAAATGAGCACATCCCACGATCTTGGTTTCTAACCATGATCGTGGGTTCCAGTCGTGGTATGGATCATCAAATTTGACAGCTTGATAGCGCTTCAGTAAAATAGCCATAACTTTTAACTCCGACATTAGATTAACAAAATATTAGATGCGTTGGAAATAAAATTCAAATACCTTTAATTTGGTGTGTACTAGACCACCTAAATAGTCATAAACTAGGAGTAATGGTCATTTGATGTTTACTCTATAAGAATTTCTCACTAGAATTTGGTCAAAAAAGGAGTTTCCAATTCATCTAAGTATTAGGGACTTCTTATGACCTCTAATAACATTCAATACTCTCATTATACTAGAGATTTGATAAAAACACCTAGTTATAATTAAGAAATCAATGGGTTAGGTCAAATTACATAGTTAGACTGGCTAAATCCTTAGCTCGAAAGTTCGGGGGTGTTATAGTACAACCAAAGAAAATAACAAGGAACCGTCACAGTCTGAAATGTTTATTGCAACTGGTGCAAAGACGGGGAAAGAAGTTCAAGCAGCTAGCCAACTTCTAATAGTTAGTCGTTTTTGTGATGCATTCTTCTTTTTCTTCTTTACTAGACTGTTTGCTGGGAGGGGATAATTTTTGTTTCAATTCTTTATCGGAGTGGCTGCATTGTTTGCTGGGAGGGGATATGAATTTTTTTTAAGAAGATCCATATACATAGCTTGATAATCTGTGTACTATAATTACTATCCTAGTCCCTTTGAGTTGGTTAAGAGGATAGGAGATCTTAGCATTAGTGATCAAATTTTTGAATTCTAACTTGGTCTGACTCTCTGTGATGTCATTAGCCTTGTTACATACTATGAAATAAATTCAGCTATCTGTGTAGCTTATGTATCTTCTTTTTCTCTACTCCATGGTCATAATCTGGATCTTGTTATCATAATAGTAATTAAACCTATTTGGTTAGTCACTATGAGAATTTTTGTGTTTGTATATGTTGTTTATAGAACTTTTTTTTCACAGGCTGAACTTCAGAATCATTAAAATTCTGGGGAGACAGCGGATGATGCATTTAGGATAGTGTTTGAAAAGGAGAATCTGGTCGACTTAGATGCTTTGGTAGATCAGTGACAACAAGTTCCCTAAAAAGAGATGAGGAAACCAACAAGCTTAAACAAAAACATGCCAATGAAGTCATTTCTCTTAGGGAAGAACTGTATGAAATAAGATAAGAAATGCGACATTTTTGTAGTCAATTGGTGCAAAATAGCCCTAGATTAAATGTTCAAAATATACCAGGGTGTGCCAGATGTAACCTTCCTTCACTTGTTGATGCAAGTAGTACATAAGTTGTAAGAGGGCAAAATCTACCAAATTCTTCTGAATCAGCTCATGCTTCGGTATCTGAAAAGGTACTTTATATTTTACATTCACAAGAAGCTTAAATTTTGAACTTTTAAATCTGCAAGAGAGTACAACACTACTGGTGATTTCCTAGTTTGTAGCACTATTGGTGGTTAGCTGGGAGTCTGTTGTCGCAGATATATGTCATTTTCTTGATTACTTGTATGACTTAGTAAAAACAGTTTTATATTTGTTGCTTTATTTCTTCTGCAGTATGGGATTTTAGATAATCTATTTAGACTAGAATTTGACCACTTATTTGAATAAAATGATAGCTTTATTGGCATACCAGTAACTGAAATATACTATTAGTCTAAACTAATTGGTATGTTGATTAAGCGTCATGGCAAGTATGTTTATGTTCCAGATTACAAGATAATTCATCATATGGTATATCTTATTGAAATTGTTTTCAATAGCATTGTAATCATTAGAATCAAGTAGGTATTTGTGTAATTACTTGCTAAAGATCGACCTATGTATCATGATTTTAGCCTTTCTATTAATGTAGGCAGTGCAAACTAAAGTTTTCTTGGTATTTTCTTCTTATTCTCTGTGTCTTTATTAGTCTCTCTGTCAATACAATTAGCACATGTAAGGGATAGATATCGATGTTTTGGTAGTGTTCAGTCTCTTTGCATACACCTACGATGTCTTGGTTTGATTTTGGTTTTAGTTTGTAAATAGGGATTGGAGGAGGTGCACAAACTTTGGTTTTAGTTTTGGTTTTGGTTTGTAAATGGGGACTGCAGGAGGTGCACTAGCTTTTGTTTTGGTTTGTAAATAGGGACTGGGGGATGTGCACAAGATTTGGTTTTGGTTTTGGTTTGTAAATGGGGATTGGAGGAGGTGCACAAGCTTTGGTTTTCATTTTGGTTGTAGTTTGATTTTGGTTGTTGTTTGATTTTGGTTTTCTTTTGGTTTTGGTTTGTAAATGGGGACTGCAGGAGGTGCACAAGCTTTGTTTTTGATTTGATTTTGGTTTGTAAATAGGAACTGCAGGAGTTGCACAAGCTTTGATTTTGGTTTTAGTTTGGTTTTGGTTTTGATTTTGGTTTCAATGTGTGGTTTTGGTTTTGGTTTTGATTTTGGTTTCAATGTGTGTTTTCCATCAATTTTGCCATTGTGTGCTGGACATGGTGCAACTGATGCACTGTGTAATTGTTTTAACTCTAAAATGGGAGATTGAGCAAGTTTGTTTTTATTCTTCTATTCTTATACTGAATATTTTCATGTGAAATGCATTTGTATGTTTTATAAACTCACCAATGGTTCCATCTACTTGGTTGGTTAGGAAGTAGAAACCAAAATATAGCTAGCACAGAGAATGTCCTGTTATCACTAGTTGGTTAGGAATCTAGGAAGTATAATTTTCCTATTATTACTAATTGGTCTTGTTGCAATGAACATGATTTTTTCCTAACTTTAATTTTATTTTGAATGTGTAGGAAAATGCCAGTGATCGAATTTGAATGGTGGCTACAAGTCAACTAGTCCTATTGAAGTGAATGATAATGAGTTTTTGAACTATTTTGATTTATGTTTGAATACATTTTGTTTTGTGTAATGAAATCTATCTTTAGTATTGATCTTGTCAATATACTGATCTTGTTATTGCATTCTAAGCATGTGTTAGTACATTTTGAATGCATTGTTATTTTGAAGTTTGTTGCAAATGATCTATACATTTGAATATTTATCACATAATTTGGTGTTTGAGATCTTTTATATATATATATATATGTGTGTGTGTGTGTGTGTGTGTGTATGTGTGTGTATATATAAATAATGTGATTGGTGAATATATAATAATGTGATTAGTGAATATATAATGTGTTGCAAATTCTAGACAATGTTGCCACACTTTAAAAGTGTGGCTACAGGAATATCAATTGTGTGCATGTACATAAGAAATGTTACAATTTATAAGTGTTGTTGTAGAAGAGATACAAAAGACAACACTTTTAAAGCGTGGTCAATAACAAAGCATAGGCCAAACTTTTCAAGTGTAGAATGATAAAATAAAACTATTGCCAATGAGATGCTATAAAGCGTGGCCTAAAGTCAAGGGTTACACCTCTTTAGCCCATCCTCGAAAAAGTGAGGCCTAAAGTCTAATAGCATAGCCTTTGATCAAAGGCCACACTTTTTACTACTTTAGGCCACACTTTACAAGGGTGGCTATAAGACTAAAATGTTGTAGTGAGGAATGCATCTTTAAAAGATTGGACAGAGTCTTTGGTAACAATGATTTTATGAATCTTTTGGCTGATAGTGAAGTCCATCATTTAATAAGACGAGGGTCTGATCATGATCTTTTGCATGTTCTGTGTAATTCTAATCAAGAGCATGTCATCAAGCCTTTCAAGTTGTTATATTTTTAGACTAAGCACCAGGATTTTAAGAAGGTAGTAAAAGAAAATTAGAAGATACCAGTCATCGAATCTCCTCTTACTATAGTGCATACTAAGATGAGAAGACTGAAGACAGTCTTCGCATAATAGAGCAAAGATACATTTGGGAATATATTTCAGAAAATTACAACTTTGGAGGATGTGATAAAGGCTAAGAAGATACTAATGGTGATTGCACCAACAGAGGTAAACAAAGCTGGTCTCAGTAAAGCTAATGCAGATTTGAAGAGATAATAAGAAACATTAATAGAAGGAAAAAATTGCATAATGTGGTGCTAAAACTGGATATGGCTAAGGCCTATGACAGGGTGTCTTGGAAATATCTCATCAATGTCATAAGGAGATTTGTTTTTTCAGAAAGAATAATTGAAATGATAGTGAGATTGATCAGTAATAATTGATATTTAATATGGATGAACGAATAATCTTTTGGATTTTTCCAGTCATCAAGAGGTTTGAAGCAAGGAGATCCACTCTCTGCTACTCTTTTTATAATTGCAGCAGAAGTTTTGGCCAGAAGCATAAATTTTTTATTTGATGACACTTATTTTAAGGGTTTTAGGATGCCAAAATGGAGACCATCTATAAACCATTTATCTTATGAAGATGATACCATTTTATTTTGTTTAGGCATCCTACATCTATGAGAAAGATTATGAAGGTTCTGAGAAACTATGAGGAAGTTTCTGGACAAATGGTCAACATAGATAAAAGTTTGTTTTATCTGAATGAGAAGGTTCCTATAGGGGTATGCAATCAAATAAAGAGGATTGCAGGAGTTAGACAGGGCAGTTTTGCCTTTTACATTTCTTGGCGGTCCCATATTCTATAGGAGGAGGAATGAAGGCCATTTTGAAGATTTGCTCAAGAAGGTGGTTAAAAGGATGAACTTGTGTCAGAACGTAATCCTCTCTTATGGTGGAAGATACATATTTATAACACATGTTCTACAGTCCATGCCTATGTATTTGCTATCAGCTATGAAACCTCCCAATAAGTGTGTTAAATCAACTTCATAAGCTTTTTGCTAAGTTCTTCTTAGGTAATGCCACGGGTTCAAAAAATAAGAATTGGGTTTATTGAGAGTGTATGTGTTATCCAAAAGAAGAAGGGGGGACTGGGGTTTAGGTCTTTATATAATGTATCCAAAGCTCTCTTTGCTAAGCTTTGGTGGAATTTTAGAAGAGCCACCTGATCTTTGTGGAGTTCTTACATGTGGAACAAGTATTGCAAGAAGTTCTATCCTATTATAGCTGTAGGATGGGGTGCATCACATGTGTGGAGGAATATGACAATAGTAAGAGAAGAGGTGGAGCACAACATTTAATGGTAGATTAAGGCAGGAATTTCCAATTTTTGGTTTAATAACTGGACAAAACAGGGGGCTTTATATTATGTGGAAGGTGATACTTCCACTGAAGAAGAATTAGAAGTGAAGGATTTCATCACAAAAGGAGGATGGAATGAACAAAAATTGCTTGGAAAAGTGTCAAATGGAATGGTGGAGTACATTATGAAGTGTATAAAAACCCCTAGTAATAATCACGAAAATGATATTTCTTGGTGGATGGGAAATACTCAAGGAAAATTACCTGTTAAATCAACATGGAAGATAATAAGGAAGAAACAGGAGATCAAAGCAGATTATCGGTATATTTTGACCAAGGGTCTTCCTTTTAAGGTGAATTTTTTCCTATGGAGGCTGTGGAAAAGAAGAATACCTACTGATGATAACCTAAAAAGAATAAAGATCCACATAGTGTTAAGATATTGGTGCTGTGAAACAAGGGAGGAGGAAACCATGCCATACCTTTTTCTACCAGCCTCTATAGCCAATAGGCTTTGCATGCAGTTTCCTATTTTTACAGGTATAGACATGGAGGGTATGCACATATGACAACTACTAATATCTCGATGGAAACATAATACTTCACCAAAATTACAAGGGATATATAGAGCAATGCCTGTAATTATCATGTGGACAATCTAGAAAAGGAGGAATAACATTAAACATAGAGGAAATACTTCATTTATTAGAACGATGATGCAAGTACAAGACTTGGTCAAGAAGTTAGTGAAATGTTTGTACCCATGGATATACCTGGAGAGAAGATTATGGTCGGATATAGTTCAAAAGCTTAAGTGTTACAAACCAAAACTTCACTATCACAGTGTTACTTGGAGGCCACCCGAAGGACTTAAGGTAGAGTGTAACACTGATGGGCCATCTGAAGGACATCAAGGATTGATTTCATATGGATTTTGTATAAAGAATGCTCAAGGATACCTTATATATGCTAGATCAAGTGGGATAGGCACCACTACAAACATAGAGGTTGAGTCTGTGGCAATTCATGATGCCTTGGAGTATTGTTGGGAAAGGGAAATAGGAGAGGTCATAATTGAAACTGACTCTTTAAGCATCATGAAAATGATACAAGAGTAGTGGAGGGTACCATGGGAGCTAGTAGAAAGAGTTGAGGTCATAAGAAAGAGACTATAAAAACTAAATTCACAAATCATTCATACATTCAAAGAAGGAAACTGTGTTGCGGATTCCTTGGCAAATGAGGTGGTGGATTCACAACAGTCAAAGGAATATAACAATTTTTTGGACCTACCAAGTAACATAAGGAATCAATTAAACATTGACAAAGCACAAATCCCAACATTGAGAATCATAACTAGACGAATTGACATTCAGAATTAAGAGATGATAAAATCATCAAAGCAGGAAAAGAAGTCAGAAGCAATATGAACATGGCAAACATACATATTTATTGAACCTATATAAGCCATGAAACCATAATACACAGATATAAATTTAAGAGTGTATGCCCAGAAGGAGACATTATATCTATAATGAAAGTTAGAAAGACGTCCTCTAGCTACCAAATAGCTTCATAAAAAAAAAATAGGCAGTTGGATCTTGCACAACTACTGGAGTTCACATAAGGTTGAAGAGAGAGAGCCACTAACTCAGCTTCATTTGGTCAAGATTACATAATATAATGAGGTCAATGTAAATATATAACAAATAAGAAACACTCATCTAAAGAATAGGGTTTTGTAGATTACCAGAGATTCAAGAGCGATGAACTCCAAGCCTTTATCTTCAGTCCCTTGGGGATAAACCCTGACCACCTACAAAAAGGTACCATGAATCCTTTTGGTAAAGGATAAAGGAAAGACAAAAGGAGAGAGAGGGTATACCATGTAACACCCACAAGAGGAGCCAGAACAGCTAGGAGTTCCTCCGACAACACTCTGACATCTGGTTGAGGCAGAGGTGGATCAGGAGAAAGAGTACTGAGTACTCTCTTACATTGGATAGATATAGTATCAATTTAGAAATACTAGGGTTTTTTTTGTTTTGGACCGAGTCTTTTTGGGCGTGGAGTTACTAGATTGTGCCTCTGTCCATTTTTTTATTTTGTTGTTTTGATTATTAATAAAATTGGTCTTTGGACCTTAATTATTTTTTTTTTAAAAAAAATAGTGTTGATAGTAGTACTTTGTGTTAGATGGTTCTTCCATGGGAGGATTAGTGTGGGTGCTACTCATGATGAGTTTGGATCGTGACAGAGAAATCTTGAATGACTTAAGATTGAAAGAAAAGATTTTCTGTTTGAAAAATGGAATTAATTTCTTACTTTTTATCCTTTTTATATAGCCTCGGGCGGTTTTTCTCATTGTCAGGCGCTCCATGTGATAGCTCTTGGGTACGCTCCACCAAAATTTCTATCTTTCTGCCTCATGCTTCGTGCACCCAATGCTTGCTTTCATACCCTTTAGTAAAATAGTCATAACTTTCTGTAAAAATGTACAAATGACGAATAATTGGACCGTAGAAAACTAGACTTCAAGAGCTTTGATTTTCTATATAGTTCACAGCTCAATTCCTTTTATGTTGGAGTTATGACATGAAATTAAGCGAGCTGCGACTATGACCGTCTTCTTCTCATAAATATTTATAACTTGTTCTAAATTAACGTTTCCTTCTTTTAAACATCCAAACATAAAATTTAGTTATTACATACACCTTCATAACTTTCCAAACATCATATCCTCAATTTAGAGCTTGATTGGAAACATAATACTTAGCAATTTTTCTTGAACACTTCTCTTTTTATTATGTGTGTTCATCTGATCCATATTCTACGAATGTTTTTGTGATCAATTTTGTACTAGTTTAGACTTCTATTTGGGTTTTTCATTGTTTATTAATTAAGCTACGATATATATTTATGGTTTTTGCAGCTTAAGAATTTCTTTTTGTTTGACTTTCATGCTTGAGTTATGTATCATTTACTTATGGTTCAGACCTTAGGCCATTAACTGCATTTACTTTCATCAAAATTTAAGCAATTATTTAGTCTAAATAGGTATTAATCATTAAAATTTTGAATAAAGTCTTAATATCATTAAGAGTTATTTTTGTATGGATAATTTTTACCACCACACTTTGTACACAATCACCAGTCATCACCACTAACCACCTTTGCCATCATATCCAAAACCATTATTATCGTCGTCAACTATCAACCACCTCCGTCATCACAACTACCATCATTGCTAACTACTATTGTTAGTTGCTACCAGACATACCATCTTCATTATTATAATTATATCCACTGTCATTACCAGCAACCATATCTTCCATCACAATCACCGCTTCCAACTACAACTGTTAGTCGTCATCACACTTATCATATTTATTACCATTACCACCACAGTTATCACGGTCGCCACGTCCACCACCACTACCACCATACCACCATTGTGATCAATCCCTAATGTCAACTATCTCCACCATCATCACTAGAACCAATCTCAACTACTGCCAATACATCATTAATCACAATATATTCTTCAACCATCACCATTACTATTGGTAACTTCTAACATCAACCAACTTCACCGTCATAATTACCATACCACTGCCAATGTCATTATCAACCAATTTCACCATCAAAATCACTATCACCAACAACCTCCACCAGTACGACTATCACCACGATCATTACTAGCTACTAACACTAACCAACAAGGGCAAATCTACTAAGGTCGTTCCATGGCAGCCGCAAGCTTCGATTGAAACTCTATGTTTATATAGGTTTATAAATATAAGATACAAAAAAATAACAAAAGTGGCACATTGAGAAACAAAAAGGCATCTTAGTGCCAGTGGAAAAAGACCAAGCTTATATCCTAGGTGACCAAAAACAATCTCAGTCGACAAAATATTTTAAAAACATAAGTTTCCTTCTCTAGATCAGAGACAAAAACCTTGTTCTTGCCTGTTGTCCTGTCCTATCAAAAGTCCAACTCTACTCTCTTTATTTTTTTTTGGTTTTGGTCTTTTAAACATTATCTAAAAACCTTGTTCTTACCCATGATATATGGATGAAGCTGGTACCCTGCAAGTCATGATTATTGGGGAAACATAAGTCCCCTTAGTATGTATGTATAAATTTGATTTAGTATTTGATAAACATTATTAAATATGTTGAGATATTTACTTGCTTATATAATATTCACACTATGCTGTAGTGATAGAGGCAACATTAAACTATTCATATGAGATGGTTAAATGTATTGATGATTATGTATTGATTTCACACTCGTATATGCAGATAAGTATAGGTTCCTTTTTTGATTAACATTGTAATTATGGGTTGTGATGTAGTTGGGGTATTGGTTGGCATTACATGGTACATCAAGGCTAATAGGGGTCAATTAAGATTATAGGATATATGTTGAATATCATTTGCTTATAAATATTTTATATGTATGTACGTAGATAGGAAAATGAGTGTAGTAAATGGTGAGGTTAGTGGAACTATCGAGTGGACTAAAGAGAACAATTGATGTCATATGGGTTAGGTGATTAAATTGCCTAGGGGATACTGCGTGTGTAATAGTTGGGAAATGCTATCTAATGATCTTAATGATGGTTAAAATTAACTAATCGGGTAAATTGGTCAATGGGGTTAATCAGTTGTAGTTTAAAAACAAAATGTTGGTTGTTGAATATTGTTTGTTATTAAAGTGTAAGTTGCCATGTTTATTTCCTTGATTTCTGTATGTTGTTCATGATTCTAACCCTGGCCGAAAGATGATGCCTACCAGTACATGTGATATACTGATACTACCCTTGCTACATCCTCTTTGGGAAGTAGATGTGTTGCAGGTTAACTAGGAGTCTCATATGCGAATGTCGAGTATTCATCAATAACTTCTGCATCTCTTTTTCCGGTGGAAGTTGTGTCTCTATTTATCTTGTTTTAATCTTGTATTAGAAGCTCTTGTACATGTCTAGAATAGGTCTTGAGAAATGTTGCAAGATGTATAATGTGTATATAAATGCTTGTGAAGACTTTCTATTTTATGATTTTGTCGGTTTATACATTTGGATTGCTTAACTATAATAGGGATGCCAAATAATTTCCGCATAATAATTGGTTGGGTGGTAAAGGTTCTCCTATCTAGTTATAATAGAATAGGAGCCCACACGATTCTGTAATCTAGGTTGTAACAGTTGGTATCAGACCCCTAGGTTATTGATCTAGTAAGTACAAGAGCAGATGTCGAGTAAAGTCTTGTAGATTGGTGTGTTGCTATCCACATCAAATCCTTAGGAGGATATGAGGTATCTAGGTGTTATTTCCTTTCTTCTTTCCTATCATTATATCTTAATTCATCACCTACCTGGGTTGAGTCCAATTGGTGTCTAGTTGATTCCAATAGGTATCTCTATAACCACAATTAGAACCTACTCAGTCCTAATTGGTATCTCGATAACATTCCAAAAATTAGAATATAATTATTTCCACTTAGTGTTTATTCATAAGAGGCATTGATCGTGTTTATAATGTGAATTGTGCTTAAACTGCTTGAGTCACTATTGTTACAAATTGTGACTAATAAATTCGAAATGCATGACAATTTTCATGGTGTTTATCCATTGATTGTATGTTTAATGCTAATATATAGGTGAAATGATGTGAGCAACATTGAATTTGAATATTTAGTTGGAATACTTCTTCTTTAATAGTTGCCGTAGTGAAATTACTGGTGTCCGTAGTTTAAAAATGATAGTTGGCTAGTTATGTGCATCGTGGTTGAAGTTGGACCCATAATATCATGTCAGTATTACCATATCACGTTAAGGGGGAGGAGACAAAAAATTTCCCAGGTCACTAGTTAAGGGCTGCTGTAATGGAGGGAGTATTGCTGCAGTGGGATTGCTATAGCATTTTGTAGCCCACCATAGCGGGGCTATGTCTAAAGGTTTAGACCGCCATAGCATACCACCCTGTTTCTATGGCGGTACCACTGTAGCGGTTAGGGGACCACTACAGCGGTCATGAGGCACTAAGCTGCCAGCTTGTTTTGAACTTTTGTGTTTTCCTGATTCTTCAAGATTTCGAGTCAATTTTCAATACTAAAAGCAACTCCATAAAAAGTATAACCTACAAATAAATCCATTATTCCAAGATGCCACCAACGACACTGAAAACATAACCAAAACAGTGTTTATTATCTGAAAGTATGGTAAATAAAAGATATCTATCAAATGCCCACACAGGGGCAAAAACCATCAATCTAAACAATAGAGGATAAGGGGAAAAGTGGGGAATACCATGCTAGGTTCTAGTTCACCTCATCATCTTCAAGATTTGATGCCTAGGAATCATCCTCGTCCAGTCTGATAAAAAACAAGAACTCTTATGCATCTGATGTCTTTACCTTAGGAGCCTTCTTATCTATACCAAATAGCTTCACGATGATATTCACACCCTTCCACACACGTACGAGTAATTGGTCCTGTGAGCGCCTCTTCTTCGTCTTTGTATCTAGGTCCTTATGGAGCTCTATATGGGCCCAGTCTAGGAAAGCATAAGTGGTACCAATATTAAAGGGACCCATTGTGGTACTGGATGAGGTAGACCCTCGGGGATGTATGTGCGTCTTCAACAATATCTCCTTTACCAAAGCACGGTCTGCCTCCAGTTGCCCTAAAGGCCCTAACGACTAGTGGGGGAACATTCCCCGACCCTCTACCTACCTAGGTCCCACTACTCTCCTTATCCGTGCTCAGCTTCCTCTTCTTCTTGATCCTCGACTGATGCCCCTTTACCCTCTATAGGTCAAAGTCTTGGTCACACTAAGTCTAGTCATCTTCCACTTCCACCAGTACTTACATCCACTTACAAGAACATGTGCTTCGACTAGTTGTAGAAGGCCTTCCGCTCCTCCACTATTTGCTCCCCCACGTATGGCTCATTCGAGCGACTTGGTACACCCAGCGCCTCATTTATGACCTCTACCCCAATTGAGATATCCACACCCCTCAAGTAGATGATGGGTTTTGGAGTGTCCTACTTCACCAAAGGGAGATTAGCATAGAACTCCCTCACCCATCCCTTATTGCAAAGGCCAATCAACCACACCAATAGTCCCTATGCGAGCTCCTGTAATAGAGAATGGAACTCAAGTGCCTCCTCCTCCAACTTATACATCACAAATCCACGTTCGTGCATGAGGCCCATAATCTGCTAATCTAAAAAGTATTGCCTATAGCGGGTAGAGACAAACTTCTCATAGGGAGGGATAATATTACCAACGGAATCCATAACTGTAGTAGTACCTAAGAAAAAGAAAGAAAAAGTTCATTACTTGATATCCCAATGTCACAACCTAACCGGTCATGATTGGCAACCACCCTAACTTATGGCAGGAGAACCATACTAATCTCACCCTTACTCACTTGAATGTTACTCTCTCATTCACATTATTCAATTTCCCAAGTATTAAATCAATTTAAAAAGGGTTTTCACTTAATCAAACATCTTAGTCACCAAAATAATCATCTATAAATTGATAGAGTACGGAAACCTCTATTATTCAATCCCCGGGACCTGAAGTCACCGAGAAAAAACATCTAAAAGAAAGAACAAATAAGTATGAAAAACATATAGTAACATCCAAAAACATAATCAAGAGTTATCGTTTTAGTCCCAAAAACAAGGGCCGACAACAACATAAGAAGATCTAAAGGTTTCCCAGACATGGTGCCCACCCTCAAAATCAGATCCAAACCACTAACAAGAGCCGAGATCGTGTGTCAACCACTGGAAGATGTTATACATTCAACAAAAAGAAAAGTATAGGTAGCATCAGTACATCAACAAATACTAGTAAGCATCATAGGTTGACTAACTTAACAATGTACAAGTAAGCAAGTCAAATAAGTATGAAAGTGATCATAACAAGATTCATAGTCAATGATATCAATCAAACAACATATCATTGATCACCATATAATTACACTCAACAGGTCACTTGTATAAGCTTTTATACCTAATAATTTTCCTCAATCATTCCTCATCACATATATTCATCAAATAGCACTCAATGCATATAAAAGAGTGTATGTATGAAAGATGTACGCATCATCTCTTACCCTTTTCATCCTCCTCATCAACATCATAATGTGCCGGAGTGGTACTCTACCCATTATCATGACATATCAAGTTGTACCAGCATGGTACCCGATCCATTATCATAACATATCCTATTGTACCGATGCAGTACCTGACCCATCATCTCAATACCTCATCACGATGCAATGGAAATGCAATGCGGTAATCAAATCAAAAATCATCCTAGAAGACAATCATAGATGTTTAAATCACAAACAAGCACAAAGCCAAGAAAGTCTAAGTGGTACACAAAACCATAGCCTACCTCAACTCCTTTACTCAAAGTCACCTTTAAGCCATAATTTTCCCCTTTCATTCTCGTTCAATTCATTCTTGATCTATACAACCACCAAATATACGCATATTTAAATAATTCATCCCTTTTCAACAACTAAGGATCACAAATCACTTATTTTAGTCATAATTTTATCCTATTTCATCATTTTAGGGTTTTCTTATCATTTAAACTTCATGAAAACTATTCAATTTAGCACATTCAGTCATAATCCTAGTCCCATTAGTGTTTTCTAAAACCTTAGGATTATTACATACCGAATTCGTAAATATTCCCATCATTTTCACCAATTTCTATAAACTAGGGTTAAACCCCAAACCCACCACTAATTCGTTTCTAGTGATTTTCTAAGGTTAAACGAAGTAATTTCAAGTCTAGAACTTAATTACTTACCTCCAAAGATGAACAACTTCGAATTTCCTCCGAAAATTTCCTTTCCCCAGAGCCCAATTATGTTTTTTGAAAAGTGGGGAAAGAAAACATTTTCTAGGTTTTTAAAACTAAAAATTACTGCATGCTACTATTATAGTATATAATTACCACTGCAGCGGTTAAAGTTCCACTGCAGAGGTTCGTGTCTCTTTTCTTGGAGGTCGTCACTGCGGTTTGAGTTACTGTCGTAGAGGTACCGCTGCATCGATTACTTTTTTGGCTGTAGTAGTCTGAGATAGAAACTCAAGACCTCTCTTTATTTTTCCTTATTTCACAACACACACCACAAATTTCAACAACGCAAACCAACGCCTCCAAGAGAAACGCCATAACCGAAGTTCTATAACTCAGTTTCAGGTGCCGAAATTTGCTACGACTTTCTATGCTCGTTGTATATACAACTATCACATCAAAATAAGCTATTACTAATCATATCAATACAAAATTTCACTCATCTATGAAACCCTTAAATGTGAGCCAAAACTAGACTAGCCCTAAGTTTCTCAAAATTTAGCTAAAGAGAGTCTAGTTGCCACTTTTACCTCCTAATTCAGCATAATGAAATTTTGGGTCGTTACATTAGATACCAATTTACCACTCATTTATACCCGAATGACTATTGGCCCCAAAAGGACATAACATCTAGGATAGAACATACCTGAGTCAATGAATAAGTATGGATATCGCTTACACATGTCCACTTCTGTTTCCTATGTAGCTTCCTCAATGGTGCAGTTCCTCCACTGAACCTTCACGTAAGGGATAACTCATGTCCTTAACTTTCTCACATCTTTGGATAGAATAGCAATCGGTTCTTCTTCATAGGATAGTTCCTTGTCAAATAATTTTGGGTCCCAATGAATAATGTAGTCACCATCTCCATGGTATTTCTTTAACATAGACATATGGAATATGGGGTGAACCCCGAACATACTAGGGGGTAGGGGCAGCCTGTTTGGTACCGACCCCACTTTCTTCAACACCTCAAAAGGTCCTATATACCTTGGGCTCAACTTTTCCTTCTTGTTGAATCGCATCACACCTTTCATGGGTGACACTTTTAAAAGTACTTTCTCCCTCTTCTCAAGTTTCATGTCTCGTACCTTTTTATCCGCATACTCCTTCTATAGGCTTTGAGTTTCTATAAGCTTCTCTTGTATGAATATCTCTTTTTCCATAGATTCCTTGAGCTAATTAGTTCCCCAAGGCCTAACCTCAAATGCGTCAAACCACCCAATTGGGGACTAACACCATCTACCATATAAGGCCTCAAAAGGAGCCATGTCAATACTAGAGTGGTAGCTATTGTTGTAGGCAAACTCACACAATGGTAGGTATTCATCCTATTGACCCCCGAAGTCCATAACACAATCTCGGAGCATATCCTCAAGCACTTGGATAGTCTACTCAGATTGACCTTTTGTTTGTGAGTGAAAAGTTGTGCTCAGGTCTAATCTAGAACCCAACTTGGACTGAAACCTTTTCCTAAAATTTAAAGTAAACTGAGTACTCCTATCTGACACAATTGACACAGCTACCCCATGCAACCTTACAATCTCCTTCAAATAGATCTTGGCCAACTTAGCCGCATTATAATCAATCCTTACCAGAATGAAATGAGCCGACTTAGTCAATCGGTCAATAATAACCCAAATGGAGTCGTATTTCCTCAAGGTTTTTAGAAGATCAAACATAAAATCCATCATTATTCATTCCCACTTTCAATCCGGAATGGATGTCCACTAAAAAGTACCACTAGGCTTCCGATATTAAAATTTGACTTGCTAGCAGTTTTGACATTTAACCACAAAATCTACAATGTCGCACATCATCCTTCACTACCAATAGTGTTGCCTTAAGTCTCTATACATCTTGTTGGTATGCAGATGTATGGAGTACTTAGAATTATGATCATCTGCCAGAATGGTGGGAATCAAATTACCTACCCGAGGGACACACAATCTACCTCGAATTCTCAAAGTCCCTTAATCATCAAGAAAGGCCTCCTTCGCCTCCCCTCATAACACCTTCTCTCTGATATTATTTAATTTCCCATCTTTGAACTATTTACTCCTAATCTGATCATAGAATATGGACCTAGCCTCCAAGAGTGCCAACACCTTCCCTTTGCTAGTTTCCTACAATCTCAAAAAATCGTTAGCTAAACACTATAACTTTCTTGCCAATGGGCACCTGGACACCTCCAAAAATGCTAGACTTCCCATGCTCACTGATTTTTGGCTTAGTGCATCCGCCACTACATTGGACTTACCTGGGTGATACAGAATTGAGAAGTCATAATCTTCAATCAACTCCATCTATGTCCTCTGTCTCAGATTCAAATACTTCTAGGTGAACACATGTTGCAAGCTGTAGTGGTATGTGAACATCTCACATTTCACCCCGTAGAGGTAGTGCCCCCAAAATTTTAAAGCAAACACTATTGCTGCCAATTCTAAGTCATGTGTAGTGTAAATTTTCTCATAGGGCTTTAGTTGTCTTGAAGCATAAGCAATCACAATTTATTCCTGCATCAACACAACACCTAAACCCAAATGTGAGGCATCACAAAATACAATAAAATCCTTACGCTTGACGGGTAAGGTTAGTACTGGGGTCAAAATCAATACAATTTTGAGATTTTGAAAGATCTCCTCACTCTTGTCATCCCATTCAAAAGAAACTTCTTTCTGAGTCAAATGGGTTAGGTGTGAAGCCATGGAAGCAAACCCTTCAACGAACCAGCGGTAGTAAGTGGCCAACCCTACTAAACTATAGATTTCTATCATATTCATCAGTCTGGCCCAATTCTTAAACCTTTTGCGGGTACACCATCACCCTTTCTTTAGAAACCATGTGCCCCAAAAATGACACTTAAGAAAGCCAAAATTTGCAGTTAGAGTACTTAACATACAATTGCTTCTCCTTCAACAACTTTAAGACAGTACTCAAATGAGGTTCATGTTTTTCTTCACATTTAGAATAAATGAGTATATCATCAATAAACACAATAACGAATGAATACAAAAAGGACTTAAACACTCCATTCATCAAGCTCATGAAAGTAGCTGGGGCATTGGTCAAACCAAAAGACATAACCAAAAACTTATAGTGTTTGTAATAAGTTTGGAAGGCAGTCTTTGGGATGTCCTCAGCCATGATATTTAGTTGATGATAACCCGACCTTAAATCAATCTTAGAGAACATTGCAGCTCCTTGTAACTGGTCAAATAGATCGTCTATTCTAGGCAAAGGGTATTTGTTATGAATGGTCACTTTTTTCAACTGGCAGTAATCTATACACATCCTTATACTACCATCTTTCTTCTTCACAAACAACACTGATGAACTCCAAGAAGATACACTTAGGAGAATAAATCCCTTTTTCTATAGCTCTTGCAATTGGGATTTCAACTCTCTTAACTCTGTAGGTGCCATACAGTATGGAGGAATAAAAATGGGACTAGCTCCCAGCTCTAAGTCTATACAGAAATAAACTTCCTGACTTGGAGGCATACCCTGAAGATCATCTAGAAATACTTATGAGAATTCACATACTACTGTAATGGATGCTATAGGAGGGACTACAGATTTATCCTCCTGAAGATGGGCAAAAAACACCCTACACCCCCTCTTTACTAATTTCTAGGCACGAATTGCAGACACAAACCTCACAGGGTTAGGCTTAAAAGTACCGTCCCACTCTAACTTCTCTTTCCCAGGCATTGCCACAGTAATAATTTTGGAAAAACATTCAAAAACAGCATGATAAGGGGACAACAAACTCATCCCAAAATAACATCAGACTTCTCCATGTCTAAAATAACCAAGTCTGCCAGGGTCTTAAACCCCATAAACATCATAGGGCATGCACGATATACCTGATCAACACATACATACACCCTAACTAGTGTATACATATACATAGGTGTATCAAGCTATTCACAATCCAAGTCCCAATGAAAAGCAAATTTCACATACATATAAGAAAATGTTGAACTGAGATCAAATAATACAGAAGTCATACAATCGCAGATAAGAATAGCAACTATGATCACCACATCAGAAGCTTCCACCTCAAAATGAGCCAAAACTATATAAAGATGTGCCTTATCACTACCCTGACCACCACTTGTACCACCCTGTGCTCCATTTCTACCCACTTGTCCTCCCCCTCTATTAGACTAGTTTCCATCCTTAGCCTGACTACCATGCCCACCTTGCGGATGACTTCTACTATTTTCTCCTCCACTATAACCTATTAGAACAATAGTAGTAGAAGCTACTTGTTGTGTCAACTGGCCTGTAGATAAGAAATTATGGAAATTTCTCCTTACATGTTCTATACCTCCATATTCAAAGCATTTGTGCACCAAAGTAGGCCTTTGAATTGAAAAAGAAGAGGGCGTGTAGCTGTCAGCTCAGGAAGGCTGATAACTGACCCCATACGGGTCCCTTGCTAATACTGGCATAGCTAAATGATAGGGATTAGAAAAACTGTGCCCCTTTGAGAAAGTACCACTAAATTGGCCCGAGGTCCGAGCCTTCTTCTCTTCTGCTTTCACCTCTACCTATTTTTTAAGTGCTTCAGCCTTCTTGGTAAATTCAACAACATCCTAAAAAGACTTACCAGACACAGCCACAGATAAGGTAGCTAACTGAATTCCCTAGTTTAGACCCTTACAAAATACCTGATTCGCTCCTCTTCTAAGGTAATCAATTGTAGTGCATAATGAGATAGGGCATGAAACTTGGCCTCATAGGCCAGTACAAATATATTACCCTATTCTAACCTCAGAAACTCATCATTCTTCTAGTCACGATAAGTATGGGGAATATATTTCTCAAGGAATACATTCTGAAATCGAGCTCAAGTAAGTGGAGGTAAGGCAACCCTGCACTCTACAAATTACCTACACCAGTGCTTGGCTTTATTCTGCAGCTGAAAAGAAACAAACTCTATACTATACCTTTCAACAATATCCATTATATACAGACGTTTGTGACAATCTATCAAAAACTCAAATACATCCTCAGACTTTGTACCTTGGAATACTAGAGGTTTTGGTTTTATGAATCTTATACAGATGTTTGTGACAATCTATCAAAAACTCAAATACATCTTCAGACTTTGTACCTTGGAATACTAGAGGTTTCGATTTTATGAACTTGCAAAATAGTCCATGCTCATCATCAGTCATTATCGGACCAAGTACCTATTGGGGATACATTTCAACCTCAGAGCTTGCATCCATCCTTGGTGCTATAGCGGCGGTATATTGCAAGGTTGTGGGTGGGAAGGTCGGAATAACTGGAGTGTAGCCAGTGCCAGCAAAGCCTCCAAAAAACACCAATACTTGTTGAATCACCTCTGCAGACAAAGGCACCTGTGCTACCCCATTTGGTATTAGCACCACATTCTCTGGAGCTATCATTTCCTCTTCCTAAACCATCTCCTTTTCATCCTGAGTATGGCCTGGAGCATCCTGCAGTGGGGGAGGGGTCAGTGATCTCTGTCTTACCGGTCTCCTAGTTGCCTGTGCTCTACCCCTAACGGGCACTGCTCTCCATCCTCCCCTTCTTACTCTGCCTCTAACTCAAGGCCTGCCCCAGACTGCGATTTTAGCAGCTGGTACGGGCACTGATGAGGGTGCTACCATGGGTGCTACTGCTGCTGCTCTGGTGGAATGGGTATTCACTATCTGCAAATATGAGTGAAAGGATTAGATTCCAATTTGGATTGCTAGATACCAATTGGAATCAAGTAATAGCACGACAGGAAGAAAGAAAGGAAATTCTTTTCCTTAAGCCCTATAGCCTCCTGAAGAGAAGTACAAACATCTCCATACCATTATGCAGGACTCTACTAGACCTATTCTTGTACGACGAGATCTACAAACCTAGTGCTCTGATACCATCTCTGTCATTGCCCCACCTATCATGATTGGCACCCACCCTAACCTATGGTGGGAGAACCATACTAACTCACCCTTCCTCACTTGAATGTTAATCTCTCATTCACATTATTCAATTTCCCAAGTATTAAATCAATTTAAAAAAGGGTTTTCATTTAATTAAACATCTTAGTCACCAAAATAATCATCCATAAATCGATAGAGTGTGGAAACCTCTATTATTACAATCCCATGACCTGAAGTCACCATACAAGAACATCTAAAAGAAAGAACAAATAAGCCTGAAAAACATCTAATAACATCTAAAAACATAATCAAGAGTTATCATTTTAGTCTCGAAAACAATTAATGAAAACAACATAAGAAGGTATGAATGTTGCCTGGACATGGTGCTCACCCTCAAAATCAGTCCGAACTGCTAACAAGAGCCGAGGTTGCATGTCAACTGCTAGAAGATGTTCTGCACTCAACAAAAAGAATAGTACAGGTAGCATTAGTACGTCAACAGGTACTGGTAAGCATCATAGGTCGACTAACTTAACAATGTACAAGTAAGAAAGTCAAAAAAGTATGAATGCGATCATCACAACATTCATAATCAATGATATCAATCAAACCACATATCATGGATCACCACATAATTACAGTCACAAGTTACTTGTATAGGATTTCATACTTAATCATTTTTATCAACCATTCCTCATTAATATATTCATTAAATAGCGCTCAATTCATATAAAAGAGTGTATATATGCAAGATGTGTGCATCATCTCTTTCCCTTCTTATCCTCCTCATCAACATCATAATGTGTCGGAGTGGTACCCTACCTATTATCATAACATATCAAGTTGTATCGGTGTGGTACCTGACCCATTATCATACCATATCATATTGTATTGGTACAGTACCCGACCCATCATATCAACACCTGATCATGATACAATGCAATTATCAAATCACAAATCATGCTAGAAGACAATCACAGATGCTTAAATCACAAACAAGCACAAAGCCAATAAAGTCTAAGTGTTATACAAAACCATAGCCTACCTCAACTCTTTTGCTCAAAGTCACCTTTAAGTCACACTTTTCCCCTTTCATTCTCATTCAATTCGTTCTTGATCTATACAACCACAAAATATACACATATTTCAATAATTCATCCCTTTTCATCTACTAGTGATCACAAATCACTGATTTCAGTCATAATTTTACCTTATTTAATCATCTTAGGGTATATCAGTTAAACTTCATGAACACTACTTAATTTAGAATATTCAGTCATAATTATAGTCCCGTTAGTGTTTTCTAACACGCTAGGATCATTACATACCGAATTCGTAAACATTCCCATCATTTTCACCAATTTCCATAAACTAAGATTAAACCCCGAATCCCAACACTAATCCATTTCTAGTGATTTTCTAAGGTTAAACGAAGTAGTTTCAAGTCTAGAATGTAATTACTTACCTCCAAAGATAAACAACTTCAAATTTCTTCTGAAAATCGCCTTTCCTCAGATCCCAATAGTGTTTTTTGAAAAGTGGGAAAAAACATTTTTGGGTTTTTAAAACTAAAAATTACTGCATGTTACCGCTGCAGCAGATAATTACCACTATAGAAATTTGTAACCCCTTTTCATGGTGGTCGCCGTTGCTGTTCTAGTTACCGCCACAGTGGTTACTTTTTCCACTGCAGTGGTCCGAGGTAGAAACTTGGGACCTCTATTCATTTTTCCTTATTTCACAACACACACCACAAATTTTGACAACACGAACCAACCCCTCCATGATAAAAGCCATAATTGGAGTTCTATAACTCTATTTTAGGTGTCGAAATTTGCTATGATTTTTTATGCTCGTTGTACATCCAACTATCACATCGAACCCAGCAATTAACAATCATATCAATACCATATTTCACTCATCTACCACACTCTTAAATTTGAGCCAAAACTAGACTAGTCCTGAATTTCTCAAAATTTAGCTAAGGAGAGTCTAGGTGCCACTTTTACCTCCTAATTTAGCATAATAACATTTTGGGTCATTACATCTAATAAGTTAATATGTGAAAAATCAGTCTTAAAAAAAGATGCAATAGAAAGGAAAATTCCTGAAAAAAGCTAAAATTTCTAAAGGGCCTCACTGCTTAGGGACCGTTATAGCGGTACCCAGACCGCTATAGCGGTGCTTCCATAGGAGATGGGTTCCACTATAGTGGTACCTCAATAGTGGTACATGGGCCGCTACAGCAGGACCTTCATCCCTAATTTTGATTCCAACCTAGTAACCGTATATTCTAGTTTTTACGTTATTTTCCAATTTCTACTATAGATCAAGAATGGGAAAGTAGTGTACGACTATTCTACGTTTTTTTCATAGAAGTTAACACCAAAATCAAGCCTTAATGACTTGAAATCTTTCTAATTATAATCATTCATCTATCCACTCAAATTTTCAAGTTCAAACCCTTATGAACTCCATGAATCTTATGCCAAGAATGCTATAAGAGCGTTGGGAATGTAAGGAAAACTATAATTCTACCGGAATCCATTCACCACAAACCCAAATTAATATCATGCCCAATAATCCCATTTAAAGTTTGAATATCTAACAATTCTACTCTAGATTCATGGTATAAAGTAGTAAACGATGTAATAGAGTGAGAAATTAAGAGTTTACATTAACATTGGAAGATGGAAAAGGTTAGTTAAGAGAGAATTTTTATTTGAAAGAGTGTTAAGTTGAAATGGGGGGGGGGGGATGGAACAGGATTTTTTCCCCCTTTAAGCATTTTCCCTTTTAAAACTACTAAGGGACCATTGTAGCAGCCTGTTACCCGCTACATCGGTGCCACTGTAGTGAGACCCTGGCTGCTGCAACAGCCACTCGTGGAAATTTCATGCGCATTCCATTTACGTGCGGTGTTGTGTGCAGTTGCTAATAATTTTCCTCTTCGGTTATCATGGGTGTTGTAAGGACCCAATATAGTGCGGACCTTTTCTAATCAACATGGTGCGTAATGTCCTTAAAGTTGAATCAGTTATGAGGTTATTATTGTATGATGGTAGTGTTCAGGAGGCCTTGACGGGAGGTCCACATAAATATTATCAAGGGTTGGTATAATAAGCGTTGGTTCATTAGTATATCTTCTTTGGAATGATTTGACCTTCTGCATCATTCCTTCACTCCCGTTTGGGGATTGTTATATCAATAAGGGTTTTAACAACCTCACAACCAAGGGTTGTAACAACTAAGGGTCCTTTTTTAATCAAAAAGGGTTGTAACGATCTGTTCCATCATTATTTATAATTTCAAAAATGAAAATACTCATATCCAGTTATTATATTAAGTTGAGGTCAAGTTGAAATAATTTATTGTATGCGTTACAAAAATTTTGGGAACAAAACAAAATAGGCCAGGTTTATTACCTAAGGGCCACTATAGCGGTCCCCATGGCCTCTATAGTAGGACTGCCATAGTAGGCCCTAGGCTGCTGTAGCACTACCTGCATAGTAGCCTAAGTGGGTTTTAAACCCTTTTCCCAATTTTTGTTCTAACATAGTTCCCTTCTCCCATAAATGCTTTGGGGCTAATTCTAAGCTAAAAGTCTATTAGAATAGAGATGCAATGATCTCAAGGGACTAGATTTTCCATTTTCTTCTTGAATTCCTCCATGAAATTCGTTTGTAGGGATTAAGAAACATGAATTTGCGCTCCCTACATGCAGTAGCTCAGAGTCGAGGTAGGTTGTGGCTTTTATTAGTAGACTATGGTTAGTTAACATGTACAGAATATAGTTTTTATGGGAGAAAGAATATTTAGGCCTACGGGCACGAATTTTGAAAGGATATTAACATAAAAATTTAATATAAAAAGATACTTACTATTCTGATGTGTTATATGCAAGTTTTATTAGAAGGTTCATGTAATTGTATAATAAACTTAATGAATTGCTATGTGAATTAGGCTAGTTTGGTGACGATAAAGTCAATATGTGGTTGTCTAGTTATGAGAATAGCTTAATTACCTTTAGGAAGGCGTGGACTTGATGTATAAGTGTAGGGTTGTGTGACTTTTCTACAGTAGTGCTCATTAAGGTTGAGTCATAATAAGGGAAGGCTATGACACAATTCAAAGAGTCTAAGAGATCATTTTGTAAAGTGTTAGAAAGAAGTGAGGATATAATGAGTAGGTGAGGCTAAAACTCGTAACATTTCATAATAATGAATGCGCGATAAATTGGCTACAAAGTAATAACCATGAAACTCATAATGCTATTATACGTGAGAATTGTTAGCTAGGGTTGAGTCATATCAAATTTGATATTCATTAAATAAGATTGACTAGTTAATGGGTGTTTCCATGGTTATTATAGTTGTAGATTTGATTTAGACTTCATGCCTATTTGGGCATACTTGTGATGAGTGAGTTGGGTGACATTGTTGTATGCATGAGATAAATGATATGAAATTGGCTAAGTATTTATTGATGATAACTTGCGTACTTGAGGTATTGGTGCACTATGACATATTGATGTGATATTGATTGTATTCTTGATATTCTGATATTCAGAGGGTCGGATACCACACTTATACATATTACTTATTTATTTCTATTCTGGAGGATTGGGTACCACACCGGTATGGTACATGGATGAAGCTGATCCCTTGTACTTCATGACTATTGGGTAAAGATAAGTCCCCTTAGTATGTATGTATACATTTTATTTGGTATTTGATATGCATTTTTACATATATTGGATTATTTACTTGCTAATTTTACATCCACAATGTGTTGTAGTGATCAAGGCAGAATTTAACTATTCTTGTGAGATGGTTAACTATATTGATAATTAGGTGTTGATTTCACACTTATATATGCAGATAAATATAGGTTCCCTTTTTTTATTAACATTGTACTTGTAGGGTTTGATGTAGTTGGGGTATTGGTTGGTCTTACATAGTACATCGAGGCTAATATGGGTCAATTAAGACTATGGGCTATATGTTGAATATCATTTGCTTATAACTATTTTATATGTATGTACGAGATAGGAAGATGAATGTAGTAAAAGGTGAGGTTAGTGGAACTACCGAGTGGATTAAAGAGAATGGCTAATTTTGTATGGGTTAGGTGATTACATTGCAAGTGGGATACTACGGGTGTAATAGTTGGGAAATTCTCTCTAATGATCTTAATTATGGTTAAAATTAACGAATCGGGTAAATTAGGTAATGGGTTTAATCGGAAGTAGTTTAAAAATGAAAAGTTGGTTGTTGAATATTTATTCTTATTCAAGAGTAAGTTGTCGTGTTTGTTTCCTTGATTTCAATATTCTGTTCATGATTATAACACTAGTCAACTGATGATGCCTATTAGTGCTTGTGGTGTACTGATACTACCCTTGTACATTTTCTTTGGGATGTAGATGTGTTGCAAGTTGACTAGAAGTCTCTTATGTAGATGGTGAGTACTTATAAAAAGAGTCAAACAAAGTCTTAACTTGCCTCAAATTGAAGCCCAAGCATCAATTTACAAACTTTCCCTTTTGTAAATCTTTTGAGTGGTCAAAATCTATTCAAATACATATTTTCCATAAGAGTTCTAAGTAGCACATTGAATTTCAGCTAAAATGGATCGTTATCCAATCCCTGAATCAAGAATTCTTACTCTAAAAACCCTAGGCTTAAAACTTGAATTTATTACAATAATAATTATCGAAGGATAAAAATCCTATTGAACCCTCACATTTTTGAAGCAAATACAGTAACTGTACTTCTTTCAAATACACAAAAAAACCATTATATATAACATTCCTTCATCATCATTATCCAATCATTACATAATCATTATTCCATTTGTCCACTAATCTACTACCTAATTCTAGAAGCATAAGGATGAAAAGGAAAAGATTCATGTATTAGTAGTTTCTTGCCTAAATTTTCACCCACCCTCACATCACTGCCCAATAACTATCCATATAATTCTTGTCATCATTACACTATAATGAATCTATGATTCTTGTTTTCTAAGTCATAAATGTATCAAATAAAATAATACCGTAGGTTGTAGCAATTACTGTTAAACGACATATATCTTAGCATTGAATGAACCAGTGAACATAGGAGCACTCACGTGCAACTCTCAATTGCCGTCGAGACGTGGATGCCGCACAACTCAAATTCAATGTAAAGTTCTATCTTTTATTAGTTAAAAGTTACCCGAGGGACTTTTATTTAGAATTAAAAAATAATTACAGCAAAGGCCCAATCTAACAAACCCATAGAAAAACCAAACAAAGAAAACAAATAAACAATAAAACAAAAGAAGAAAGAAAAATAAAAATAGGAAAGCTCAGCAACAGAGCTATCTAGAAAAAGGTGAAGAGCCACCAAGATAAGAAAAACTAAACCCTATGCCTCCATCAACCAGTCTACCGATCATCAGAGCACCATGAGAATGCAACATTAAAGATGACGATGACAGAACTGCAAGGTAGAAGTATCTATTTCTGGCTTACTTAACCTTTTTAGCTTCCTTTAGACTACTTTTCTCAACTCTACATCTCTTTTATGTTTTGGTAGTTATCACTCAAGACATTCCAAGCTCTCACTGGATTCTATGATATCTATCCCAAAAAGAAGACTTCTTTCTACTTGATGGAGACTGATGCGAGAAAAATGGTCCTCATGTAAGATCCAAAGTTAATAGAACTAGATCTAGATTCAAGTACCACATACAAAACATTTCCAGATATTTCTAAGTTGTTATAACAATTCTTGTTATGATTTTTATATTTTGCTATATTTTGACCATTTTTCCTTTTCCTATATTTATTATATTCTATTTATGAGTTGTGGGAATGGTTTACTTGGTTGTCAAAGTGTTCAGGAGTTATATGTGTGAGTTTAAGCTTTTGAAAAGCCTTAAAATTATTTCATTTGACTTTGGTCAACTTTATGTGATCTGAGCATCGGATGGTGATTATGTTAGTTTCATTAGATCTAAAATGTCAATTTTTCATTAGTAGCATGTTTAATTTGGATCCTGAGCCTTTATAGTTAGTTTTGACCTATTAGATGAGAAACTAGTTAAAGTTAGCTTAATGGGGTGCCGAGGGTTAAAATGTTTAAAACAACATCTTTTGATAAATCTGATGGTTCCATTGAGTCCAAAATGTTGAAATTAGTCTAGAAGCAATATTAATTTATCTACATGGGTTCCCAAACGAATCCTGAGGGTCCATTTGGAGGATTTTTTAAAATTATTTTCTATCTGCATTTTGTTGATATCTGGTGCAACTGACATTTCTTATTTACATTTGCAGGCCCTAGGCTACATTCAGGAAGAAGGAAAAATATTGTTCATTGTGAAAGTGATGGTGGGACCTCGTTCGCAAAGGGTCACCACTTTCGTTCATCGCGATCGCAGCGTTACAACCGCATTTATGAAGGGTTAACTGGTCTGAATCTGGGCCAACCTCCATCACAATTTTGAAGGTCTGACTGTAATCATAGGACTCGAGTCAGGTTGGACTTCACATTTGTGGCCTGTGGCTTGTGTTCGCGAAGGGTAAATTTTACCTGGATAGAATATAAATACCATTCTTGTTCAAAACCCTATTATTAGCATTCTTAGACTTTAAGAGCTCAGTTCTTGGAGATTTCAAATGGAGTTCTCATTAATCTTTTGTGGTTAAACTCTAAACTCCTATTTTCATCATTTTCTACTAATTTCATCTTCAAAACAATTTCAAATCTCCGATTTCAAACTTGGATTTTTGGGGTTTTGCCCATTAAAGTTCAAATTGTTTTTCTGCAATTTCAAGTCCAATTTCAATTCATTTTTCATTTTATTTTCCGATTTGGAACCCTCTTAGTATGGGGAACATGATTCTTATATAAAATTTTAATTTTCCCTTTTTCCCTTAGGGTTAATTTTTAAACTATTTTTGGACCCGAAATGAAAGTAGCTAATATGGGTATAATTAGACTCCTTTTAATGCGTATATTATATTTTTGATAGATTTGTTCATTTCAAAGCTGCTCGTAAAGGAAAAACTCAGTGTTGTCGGGTCCAGACTTGTGTTTCGGCTTTTCGAGGTAGGTTATGACTTAACTTCCT
This sequence comes from Capsicum rhomboideum, assembly GCA_031232105.1. Lineage (NCBI taxonomy): Eukaryota > Viridiplantae > Streptophyta > Magnoliopsida > Solanales > Solanaceae > Capsicum > Capsicum rhomboideum. The sequence goes on along the minus strand of CP124719.1, from coordinate 104,990,998 downwards.
TCAGACTAGGCTGGGTAGTTAACCATTCATATAAAGTATGCAATGGGTTGGGAAGTTATCATGAGATTTACTTTTTGGGATTGATATTTTATTTGTGTTGCCCATGTGGGGCTTATGTGACTATTATTATTGTTGTGTTGCCCTTGTGGGGGCTTATTTGCTTATTATTATTAGTGTGATTCCCGTATGGAGGTTTATGTGAACTTTATAGTTGACTTCAGATATGATTATTATGATGCCATAGTGATCGCTTATATCATCATTTTTCCACCACATTTGCTTTGTATTACTATATTTGCACTTTTATTTAAGTGTTTATTATTGTGTATTTAGCCTTGTCTTATATATGTGTGTGCAGTTATCCTTATTTAGCTAATATAATTGTAGAATTTCTAGGAGATATAGTTTGAGCCGCCGTTGAGAACTTTTCTATATGCAGGTGAAAGCGTTCTCAAATTATTCTTTACTTGTTAAGTTTTCTGCTTTGCTCAATTGGCCTATGATACCTACTGAGTACAGGTGGACCGTACTGACTCCTACTTCTGTTCCCTTTGGTACAGATCCCAGTAAGAGTGCAACCCACGGTAGTTGATTCGTGTTGTGAGAGTTGATTCGGAGTACTGGTGAGCTCACTGTCCGAAGCCTTATTCAAGCATCCTTCTATATTTTATATATTTACTTGTATTTTTAGAGACAGTGATGTATTATTGGATTTCAGTAATGTCTTAAATGCTCTTTATACTTATGATACCAGGTTTTGGAATTTTGTTGTACTTCTTTTATATATTTTGGATTTATGAGTATTATGGTCTGACTTCATTCTAGAAGTCTCATATTGTTCTATTCTAGAAGTCTCATATTGTTCTATTCTAGAAGTCTCATATTGTTCTATCTCTTCTCTTTTTTAGTATTTCATATATGTTGTGCATTATTAGCTTACCTACCAAGGCTGGGTCGAGTTACCTCAGTTTCTGGGTCATGACAAATTGGTATCAGAGCACTAGGTTCAACAGTATCAGAAGTAAAAGAATAGAATGTCTAATAGAGTCTCGCAGATCGGTACGTTGATGTTTGTACCTATCTTCGGGAGGCTATATGACATATTTTAGGAAAACTTCCCTAATTTGATTCCATATCATGTGTATTATTCATGCCCAATATTCTAAACTTGTATTTCATTCTTTCTGCGTAGATGGTGAGAATTAGACCTAAAGTTGTTGAGGATGTTGAGCCAACACCCACTATGGGAGCCTCAGTCAGGGGCAAAGTAGGGGTAACGATCGAGATAGGGGTAGAGGTCAGGAACAAGGAGCTTCTCCAGCTAGAGGACAACCTAAAGCAACCTCTCCCGAGCCTAAGATAAATCATGAGGAGGTAGCTTATAAGCCAGAGAATATAGGATCAGCTTAGGTTCTTCAGGGTTTAATGGTTACCCCAATATTGTAGGTTCTGTTGGTTTGTCTCTTAGACCATTGGATGGCATTCCCCAGATAGGTATCCTACCAGGAACACCGGATGGATCTTAGACTATAGGATGTGTACAACCACTAAGGCACGCTACTACTAATGGTTTTCAAACTCTCGGGGCATAGCTAGTTGCTGTGGTGGCCTCACTTATTGATGTTTTTTCTACTAGATTGGTTATTTCACCTATTTCTCTAGGTCCTATTATGTTTGCCTATGAGCAGAAACAATTTAAGCAATTCATCAGGTTGTCCCCTTCTAAGTTTAGTGGTGCCATTTGGGGGGGGGGGGGATGCTTATGATCTTTTGATTGACTCTTAGGAGAGGTTGCATAACCTCAGTTTGCTTGAGTCCCATGGTGTTGCTTACACTACCTACTAGTTGACTAATGTGGCTAGTAGTGGTGGAGGTGTTTTATCAGTTATAGACCAGCGATTTTCCCTCAGATGACTTGGACCTAGTTTTCTAAGGCTTTTCTAGTGCAATTTTATCTTTTAACTTAAGGGACCAGATGAGGGATGAGTATGATTATTTAGAGTAGGGCTGCATGACTATTGTTGAGTATAAGGCTCATTTTTATGGCTTTTCATGATATTCTATTGCTAGTATCTCTGTTGAGTCTTAGAGGATAGAAAAGTTTATCAAGGGATTGTCTAGTTATTACCAGTTGGCGATGAGTCAGTTAGTGATTTCTGGTGGTTCTTTTCAGAGTATAGTAGATCATGCCAAGGTGATTGAGATAGTTTGCCAGACTATACAAGGTGGTGGTTCTAAGAGGGTGCATTGACAGGGTGATTACAGTGGTCATGCATCCTGAGGTTGGGATTTCTCGAGTAGAGGTTCTCATAGTTACCATATCAAACCAGTTCAGGCAGCGTTACATAGTTCAGATAGTAGGTTTATAGGTTTTGATATTTCTAGTGGTCAAAAATTGAGTCGTGTAGGCCGGGGGTCTCATTCTTGAATCTTAGTTTATAAAGGGTGTTTTGGTTCTTCTAGTCCCTCTCAGTGTGATTCTTCTTGTAAAGGATGTTTTGTGTGTTATGAGCATGGTCACTTCGAGAGAGATTATCCACAACATGCGATTGGTTCTTCCAGTAGGGGTTTTAGGTTCAGCTTTGTCTGATCCCTGTTTCAACAGTTAGAGGTGGTACACAAGGCAGTAGGGGTAGTTCTAGAGGTACGAGATATGGATATTAGGGAGCTCGTAGTGGAGGAGGAAGAGTCACTCAATCTGGTAGTGGATGTGGATAGTGTTATGCTATTCTTGGGAGACCCAAAGTAGGGGCCTCTGATGGAGTGATTACAAGTATCTTCCTCATTTTCCATTATTCTACTACAGCACTGTGTGATCCTACATCTATATTTTCTTATGTGTATGTATATTTTGCTACTGGTATTGATGCTATGTGTGAGTCCCTTGCTATGCCCATTCGTGTATGTACCCTTCTAGGTAATTATTTAGTGGTAGATTGGGTGTATTGATCTTGTGTTGTGATCTTTTCTAGATGTGAGACTTGGGTAGACTTGATTATCCTTGATATAGTTGATTTTGATGTTATCTTGGGTATGGATTGGTTGGCTCCTTTTCATATGATTTTATATTGTTTTGCCAAGACCATTACTTTAGCTAGTCCTGGTATTCTAAGGTTAGCATGGAAGGGTACTTCTAGCTTATGTCTGAAGGGTGTTATATATTTTATACATGCTCGTCACATAGTAGGAAAGGGATGCATTTCCTATTTGGCCTATATTCGAGATACTAGTGTTGCTTCACTGCCTCTTTTGGATTTTGTAAAAGTGGTTGGAGAGTTCATGGATGTGTTTCCTATGGACTTACTTGGTATGCCTCTGGACCGGCATATCAATTTTTCCATTGATGTTGAGCCAGGCACTAAGCCCATTTCCATTTCTTCTTATAGGATGGGCCGAACAGAATTGAAGGAGAAACTACAGGATTTATTAGATAAGGGTTTTATTAGATCGAGTGTGTCTCCTTGGGGTGCTCCTATCGTATTTTTGAAGAAGAAAGATGGATGCATGTGCATATGTATTGATTATCAGCAATTAAACAAAGTGACTGTCAAGAACAAGTATCCTCTTCCTAGGATTGATGATTTATTTGATCAGCTTCAGGTGCTTTGGTGTTTTCTATGATTGACTTGAGATCTGGTTGCCATTAGTTGAGGATTAGATCTTTGGATGTTTTGAAGACCATTTTTTGGATGTGGTATGGACATTATGAGTTCTTGGTTATGTCTTTTGGTATAACCAATTCCCCAACAACGTTTATAGAGTTGATGAACATGATATTTTGACCTTATCTCAATTGTTTTGTGATTTTGTTTTGATCGACAATATCTTGGTTTATTCCAAGAATGAGGCCGACAATGTAAGACATTTGAGGATTGTTCTTAAAAGATTAAGGGATGAGAATTTGAATGCCAAGTTCTCCAAGTGTGAGTTTTGGTTGGATTCTATTTCTTTCTTGGGTCATGTTATGACCAAGGATGGTATTATGGTCGATCGGGCCAAGGTAGCGACAGTTTTGATTGGGCTAGACCTACTTCTCCTACTGAGATTTAGAGTTTTGTTGGGTTAATAGGCTATTACCGATGCTTTGTACATGATTCCTCTTTTATTACGGCTCCTTTGACTAAGCTAACTCAGAGGAAGATTGTTTTTTAGTGGTGGGATGCTTGTGAGGAAAGCTTTCAAAAGTTAAGAAGTTGTTGACTTCGGCTCCTATCTTGACCTTACCTGAAGATGGCATGGTTTTTATCATGTTTTTGATGCTTCCAGAGTTGGCTTGGGTGGTTTGTTGATGCATAAGTGTAAGGTGATTGCTTATGATTCTCGACAGTTGAAGCCTCATGAGAAGAACTACCCTACTCATAATTTGGAGTTAGTGGCAGTGGTGTTTGTATTAAAGTTGTGGCGACACTACATGATTATTGTGAGATTTTCTCCAATCATCGTAACCTTCAATACTTTTTCACTTAGCGAGATCTCAATATGATACAACATCAATGGTTAGATTTTCTTAAGGATTATGATCTCACTATTCTTTATCATCCTAGCAAGGCTAATGTGGTAGCGGATGCCTTGAGTCAGAAGGCAGCGAGTATGAGGAGTTTGTCTTATCTATTGGTAGAGGAGTAACCTGTAGCCGTAGATGCTTAGTCCTTAGCTAACCAGTTGGTTAGGCTTGATATTTCGACACCCGAGAATGTTTTGGCGACTCCCGGGCGTGTTTTGGCCTATGTTGAGGCTAGGTATTCATTGATGGAGCTGCTTCAAGCTTGATAGTTTGACGATAAAAAGTTAAGGGTGATTGTGATAAAGTGTTGAGTGGTGAGGCAATGACTGCATTTCTTGATCCTAATGGTGTTCTGAGGATTGGTCATATATATGTGCCGAGAGTTCATGGATGGGTTAGACTAATCTTAGAGAAGTCCCATTGTTCGAAGTATTCTATTCACCCAAGAGCGGCTAAAATGTACCATGACTTGAAACAACACTATTGGTGGAGTGGTATGAAGAAGGACATCATTGAATTTATGGATAAGTATTTGAATTTCTAGCAAGTGAAGTATGAGCATCAACGATCGGATGGTAATATGCAGAGGATGCCTGTTCCTAAGTGGAAGTGGGAGCAGATCACTATGGATTTTATTGTTAGTTTACCCCCGACCTTGGGGAAGTTAGATTCTATTTAGGTGATTGTGGATAGGTTAACTAAGTCTGCATATTTTATACCTGTGAAAGTAAGCTATAATTTAGAGAAGTTGGCCAAGATCTATATTCGAGAAATTTTTCAGTTGCATGGTGTACCTATCTCTATTATTTCTGATAGAGGTACTTAGTTTACCTCAAATTTTTGAAGTTCTATACAGAGTGAGTTAGGGACCCAACTTTAGATGAGATGACATTTTACCCTCAGATGGATAGCCAGTCAGAGTAGACCATTCAGATGTTAAAGGACATGCTTCGAGCATGTGAGATGGATTTTGATGGTCATTAGGACCAGCTCTTGCCTTTAGAGGAGTTCGCCTACAATAACAGTTACCATTACAACATTCAGATGATGCCTTTTGACATTTTGCATGGGAGGAGGTATAGATCCCCCATGGGATGGTTTTATTCCTTTGAGGTACTGACTTGTTGAGAGACTCGATGGATCGAGTGAGATTGATTTAGCAAAGGCTTATGGCTGTCCATAGTAGGCAGAAGAGTTATAGCGATCTATGGGTTTTTGATGTAGCATCTATGCTTGGTGAGTGGGTTATGTTGAAGGTATCACCCATGAAGGGTCTAATGAGATTTGAGAAAAAAGGGAAGCTTAGTCTGAGATTTATTGGGCCTTTTGAGATTTATGAGAAGTTTGGAGATGTGGCGTATATGCTACCCTCCACATCTGTTAGCTGTTCATCCTAATTTTATGTTGAAGAAATACCGACCATATGACTTGCATGTGATATAGTGGGACTCAGTCGCATTAAATCGTGACTTGTCCTACGAGGAGGAGCCCATTGCTATCCTAGAAAGGTAGATTAGGAATTGAGGTCTAAGCATATTAATTCTATAAAAGTCCAGTGGAGACACCACCCTATTGAGGAGGCTACATGGGAGGTTGAGTATGATATGCGGATTAGATACCCCTAGCTTTTTACTGATTCAGGTACCTTATTTGCTTTTTTGTTTGAGGACAAACTTGTGTTTTAGTGGTAGATAATGTAACAACCCTTGTTGTGATTTTTAGCTTTTGCTATATGTTAGCTATTTTTTCCTTCCCTATAGTTGCTATATGCTATTTATGAGTTGTGGGGATGGTTGGCACGGTTCCCAAACCATTTGGTAGTGATTTGAGTAAGTTTGAGCTTTTAAGAAACCTTAAAAATGTTTAGTTTGACTTTGGTCAACATTATGTGATCCGAGCATCAGATCGTGATTCTGCCAGTTTCATTAGATCCAGAATGTCTATTTTGGTTTAATACCGTGGTTGGTTTGGATTTTGAGCCTTTATAGTTAGTTTTGTCCTATTAGATGAGAAACTAGTTAAAGTTAGCTTAAAGGGGTTGCGGGGGTTAACTTGTTTAAAACGACCTCTTTTGATAAATTTGATGGTTACATTGAGTCCAGAATGTCAAAATTATTCTAGTAGCATTATTGATTTATTTCCATGGGGTCTGGAACGAATCTCGAGGGTCTATTTAGAATTTTTGGATCATTTTCTATCAACACTTTATTGATATCCGGTGCAGCTAACATTCCTTATTCTCATTCGAGGCCCCCAAGTCACATTCATGGAGAAGAAAAATAATTTTTCATTGTAATCACGGGGTTGTGATCGTGTTCTTGAAAGGGTAATAGGTCCGGGTTGGCTTTTATCGCTATCATGAAGGTCTTATCGCGATTGCAGCACTCGATTTGGGTTGACCTTTGGTTCGCAACCTGTGGCCTACGTTTGCGAAGGATAAATTTTACCTAGACAGAATTTTAATTCCATTCTCATCCAAATTCCATTTTTACCAGTTTTAGACTTTGAAAGCTCAGTTCTTGGCGTGTTCAAAGGGGGTTTTCTTCAATCTTGTGTGGGTATACTCTGAACTCCTATTTTCATCATTTCCTATTGATTTCATATTCAAAACAACTTCAAATCTTCGATTTCAAACTTGGATTTTGGTGCTTTTGCACGGTAAAGTTCAAATTGGTTTTTCTTCTATTTTAAGTTCAATTTCAACTCATTTTTCATTTTGTTTTTGGATTTATTACCCTCTTGGTATGACATGATTTTAAAATAAAATTTTGATCTTACCTTTTTTCCCACGGGGTGGATTTTAGAACTATTTTTGGACCCGGAACGAAGATAGCTAATATGGGTATCATTAAACTCCTTTTAATATGTAGATTGCATTTTTGATAGATTTGGTTCATTCTAAAGCCGCTCGTAAAGGAAAGGCTCCATGTTGAAGGGTCCAGGCTCGTATTTCAACTTTTCGAGGTAGGTTATGGCTTGACTTCCTTCAGACTAGGTTGGATAGTTAACCATTCATGTAAAGTATGGTACGGGTTGGGAAGTTATCATGAGATTTACCTTTTGGAATTGATATTTTATTTATGTTGCTCGTGTGGGGGCTTATGTAACTATTATTATTGTTGTGTTGCCCATGTGGGGGCTTATTTGCATATTATTATCTTTGTGATCCCCGTGTGGGGGCTTATGTGAACTTTCTAGCTGACTTGAGAGAGGATTATCGTGGTGATACCCAAGTGGGGGTTGATATTGGTCTTGTTTGAGTACTATTTACCATCTATCTTTTTTGTGATGCCCGAATAGAGGCTTGAATTGATATTATTGACGTCTTACATAACTATTCATTACTGTGGTGACATGTGATGGCTTATATCATGATTTATTAAGATATTGAGAAGAATTGAGTTTATTTGATACCATCATTGATTTAATTCATTATATATGATATTGTATTGGTTATGAGAATGCATCCTTATATCATTCATCTAATTATATAGAATTGGCACCAGATGGAAACCCTGATTTTGAAAGAAAATGAAACACTTTATAAAAACCTTGACCGAAGATATTGCCAGCAAGGTGGATTAAGATATGAGATTAAGATTGCGAAAGTTTATGAGTTGTGAACCCTTCATAGGTCCAATCTTAGAAGCTGATGCTCGGAAGGTGCATACGAGAGCCATGCAATGGCTTATATCATTATTGTCCTACCATATTTGCATTGTATTACATCATTTACACTTTTATTTATGTGTTTGTTATCGTGTATTTATCCTTTTCTTAATATGCATGTGTAGTTATCCTTATTTAGATGACATATTTATAGAATTGCTAGGAGATACAGTTTGAGCCCCTATTGGGACTTTTTGTATGCAGGTGGAAGCATGCTCATAGTATTCTTTACTTGTTTAGTTTTCTGCTTTGCTTAGTCATCCTATGATACCTACTGAGTACAAGTGGACCATGCTCACTCCAACTTTTGTGCCTTTTTAGTGCAGATCCCAGTATGAGTGTGACATGTGGTAGCTAATTCGTGCTGTGAGAGCTGATTCGGAGTACTGGTGAGCTCTCCATCTGGAGTCTTTTTCCAGCCTCCTTTTATCTTTTATGTTTTTACTTGTATTCTCAGAGACAATGATGTATATTAGATTTCAGTATTGTCTTAGATGCTCTTTACACTTGTGGTACCAGGTTTTGCGATTCAGTTGAACTTCTTTCATATATTTTGGATTTATGAGTATTATGCCCTGACTTTGTTCTAGACGTCTCATATTATTCTATTTCTTCTCTTTTTCATATTTCATATCTTTTGTGTATTTTTAGTTTACCTACCACGGCTAGGTCGGGGTAGGTACCTTCATGACCTTGGTTTTTTGGGTCGTGACAGTTGTCCTTCAGTGGATTGAACCTACGAAGAGGTTGATACCACAACTAAAAGGTTAACTTAGTCCGATCTACAAAGTTCTATTTGTGATAATTTTGTTGAAAACATAATCTCCAATTCTATGAACTGTTATACTTGAAGCTTGAACAACTCAAGATATGTGTGTTGCTTCTTATTCTTGTTACATGATGCTTTCTATTCTTTTGCCTTGAACTTAGGTGTTTAGTCTGGTTCCCTTTCCTAGATCCTTAGATTAGACATTTGGGATCTGTCAGTATATTGTATTCTTCTAGCTTCATTTGGTAGTTCTCTTTTTGTAATAAAATGTATAGTACCTGCAGAATCAACAAACTTGTTAGTTAAATAATCTTCCAGTTGGTTTCCCTGGGAAACTTGAACTTCTCCCTTTCTTTTCTACTCTATAATGCTTTGTACCAACATACTGATAGACAAATGGCTCTCCCATTCCTTTTCAATCACTTTCTACATAATTAGGGAATCAGTTTCAATAATTAGGGGCAACATATTATGCTTCACAAAATACTTCATACCCTCAAAAATAGCCATAGCTTCAGTTTTGAGACTAGTAGTGTTTTCATTTCTTCTAGTCCTTGCATATCTAAGTGCACCTCCACAATATCTAATGCAAAAGGATATATGACTAAGTTTAGGATTACCTATTAAAGATGCATCAGTATTGCATTTAAAGGTACCTGGCAGGGGTAATTTCCAATTAACCAATCTATACCTGGTCTACTGCCTATGAGTCTCCAGTTTCTTGACTAACTGAGCTAGTTATTAGGAATATCTAAAATTCAAGTAAATCTCACATTAGCCAGAAGGTACAAATTTTGATTAATATAATTTATCACCTTGCTCCTAGACATTATTCCACCATGCACTATCTTATTCCTCCTTTTCCATAATTGCCACAGTATAATGGTTAGAGCAGCCTAATAGAGTAGTTTAAGCCTAAATGCACAGTCAGTCCTCCATCATTGGGTAATGGCCTGATTCATTTGCATAAAAGGGTCTTGTACTCCTGCTATCCCTACAAAAAGATTCTATATGCTTCTAGCATATTATGCAGTCAAGAAAAGGTGAGATAGACTTTCCTGGTAAGGAAAATCACCACACCTACATCTTGAACCAATGTTAATTCCCATAGTAGCTAGATTATGATTGGTAGGAAACTTCTTCCTTCAAACCCTCCATAAAAAAAAATATTTTAAAAGGCAAACCTATAGTCCATAATTTGTTAAAGAACCAGCGTTGCTCAGCCCTTTGCTTGACCAACTCCCAAGCAGATTTACTGTAAACTTGCCATTACTAGTGCACAACCACCAAGGCTTATCAAAAGTTGTTGATTCTTCTCCCTTAGGTAACACTTAGGTAATGTGATCTACCAGATAGTTTGGTAGACTTAGTTTGTGAAGCTCTTCATTCCATAACCCTTCATTTATAAAGTAATTCTCCTATTTAAATATATAATCTCTTTGATTGGAGGGAACAAGATGATATAAAGGACCCAACCTAGTCCAATTATCATTCCATAAGTTGACGTTACCCCTTCTAGGTTCCCACTATATGCTAGCTTCAACTTTATCTCTGGCCACTAGTATTTTCTTCCACAATTGTGAGTCTCTTTTCAAGTTTACCATTGTTGGTATCTGTTTTTTGCAATATTTGTTCCACATGAAGTTGGTCCATGATGTTACTGAAGTTTTTAACTTCCACCATAATTTAGCAAATAGGGGTTTAGATAAATCAAATAAAGATCTAAATCCCAAACCCCCTTCCTGTTTAGGCAGACATATTTTTAACCATGATGACTAGTGCCTACTTCTTCCTTCCTCCTTATTGCTCCAATAAAATCTAGCAAAGATTTTATGGATTTCATTTAATGTGTACTTGGTAGGAGCCACAGCAGACAAAAAGTATATAGGCATACTCATCAAGAAATTTTAATCAACACAACATTTCCCCCAAATGATAACAACTTCACTTTCCAATTTTGCAATTTCTCCTTAATCTTCTTAATCAGCTCATTATAATATACCTTCTTCTTTCTAACATGAAAAATAGGACAACCAAGATACTTGAAAGGAAAAATCTCACTGCTGAATCCAATGATGTGAGCTACCTCTTGAAATAATTCTTCCTTGACCTTCTAATACATGTAAAATGTAGATTTTCCAGAGTCTTTTTTATAACCCAATAAAACCTCCTTAATCTATTCAAGAGAATTACAATAAGCAGATATAAAAATAATAGTGTCATCTGTATAGGCAAGGTAATTAATTTTGGTAATCCACTTAGGTATACCAATCCTTGATATGAATTTGAGTCCATGGGAGAATTTAATGCCTTAGAAAAGACTTCTGTTGCAATAATAAACAAAGGTAGATATAAAGGATCTTCTTATTTTACTCTCTTGGTAGAGTGAAAAAATTCTGTGGACTGCCCATTCTGTAAGATAAAATACCAGTTATTTGTAATTAGTCTCCAAACCATGTCAATAAAGATCTCACTAACCCCATCCTTCTCAATACCTTGGTAAGGTACAACCAAGACACTCTGTCATAAGTTTTGTCCATATCTAACTTAATCACTACATTAGTAGGTTTTCCTCTCTTTCTTATGTTAGTGATTATTTCTTGAGTGATTAGAACATTCTCAATTATGCTCCTTCCCTTTATAAAGTCTGATTGATTAGAGGATATAATCTATGGTAACAAATCCTCTAATCTACCCTGGACCACTCTAGAAATAACTTTATTAATAAAGTTACTTAAGCTGATAGGCATTAACTCTGTAAATGTTTGAATAATATCCCTCTTTGGTAAAAGTACCAAATTTGTATAAGTGGTGGATCTGGGAAGGGTGCTTCCTTCAAAAAAAGCATTAACCAGCCCTAACATATCTTCCCTAACAATATCCCAACCAGTCTGATAGAACCAACCTATTAGCCCATCTGGTCCATTGGAACTAGACCCCTGTAATTCAAAAATAGCCTTCTTTACTTCCTCCAGATCTGACATACTGTATATCACCTCATTTTAATCACTACTAATCATTTTAAGAACATGATCAATTATAGAAATTTTGTAGCTTCCTCATCTTGAGTGAATTGCTTCAAGTAGAATTCTGAAGATTCATTAGCTATCATATCTTCATCTTGTAACCATTGTGCCTCCTCATTCTGAATTATTTTGATTTACAATCTCTTTCTCCTTCCCTTCACTAGGCTACAAAAAAATCTAGTATTTTATGTATCCTTCTCAATACCAAGTAATACCTGTTTTTTACATCCAGAATTCCTCCTCATATTGTAGATAGTTTTTAAGTTCTATTTGTGCCTGATTTATAATCATCCTATTACCTGCACTAGGTTACTCCTCAAATAATTTCTCCTTGAGGTTTACCAATTCTTCCCTGATGACAATTTGCTTGAAGATGTCCCCATAGGTCTCTTTACTCTAGGTTATTAGTGCTTTTTTGACCCTCTTGATTTTTTGATTAAATTGATAGAAACAGTTACCTTCACTATTGAAGATCCAGTTTTTCCTTACAACCTCCAATAAGCCTTCATTTTCCACCCAAAAATTCAAGAATTTAAAAGACCTATGGAACTGCTGCGTGTTTTCAGACATAGTAACCAATAGTGGAGCATGGTCAGAACCAGTTCTTGATAGATGTTCAACTTCCAAACCTTCAAACCATTCTTATCAAAGTTGATTAATAACAATCCTATCAAGCCTTTTGAATATGCAATCTTCTCCTGCCCTGCCATTCCACCATGTAACAGGACTGCCTGTATAATGCACCTCTTGTAATTCATAAGAATTGATGCAGAATGTAAAATCTTCACATTCTTGGGGGAGCACAGGTAGACCCCCAAGTTTCTCCTCTTCATTTAAAATAACATTGAAATCACCTCCCACTAGCCAAGGTAAATTCATAATGTTTGTAAGATGATGAATATTGTCCCATAGACTCAATCTTTTCCTCTCAGTGCATTTTAAATATATGATTGTAGTATAACAGTGTTTGTAATGCCTATTATCTTGTTCCAAGAAGATCTCATTTCACCCTCTTCGAGACAAAGATCTCGAACATCATAGAAAAAAAATCGCTCCTAACTAACCAGTCAAGTGAAGGGAGCCCAATTAGTAGGCTAAGTAATGTAAGGATAAGTAGTGATCAGAAACATACTTATATCCTTAATAATAGAGAATTTCACTCTTGAAGAACTAGATTTCTTGCCTCCATACTTGCTGGCACACCAATAAGGGGTGGTCATAATAAAGTTTACAAGTCATTTTCTGATGCTTATGAAGAATTTGAAACTATGAAAAGCTTGATGTGTCTTCACTGATCTAATGTTCCAAAATAGTACCTTCATCAAAAACTATTGGATTTTGTGGCAGAATTTCTAGTCAATCTTTTTGTAGTCTGTTGGATCTCTGTGTTTCCTTATTTCTTGACTTTTCTACCTCCTTTTTCTTTGGGAGAAGTATTAGTAACTTGGGCTTCTCCCTTCTCAATATATATAGCTTTTGATTTCTCTATGTTTTTAACCCCCTCTGTCATTTTATGTGAAACAATTGCATTAAATTGTCGGTTAGGAGAGTCTCTTGATCTGGTACCACTATGATCTGCAGGCTCAATCCCTGAAATAGTCAAGATCTCATCTTCCTTTCTTGGTGGAGAGTAATCCACCATTTTTTCGTGAGCTTGCAATTCATTAATTGGAGAAATAGTCATTGGAGCTATTGACACCCAAATTTTTCTCTCTACATTCTGAATTAATTTCGAGCTTCCACTATTTTAAACAATTTTGGAAATAATTGTTTATTAAAGTAAAATAATTTCAAGCTAACTTTGCGACTTCGGGTGAAATAAATATATTATATATTTAAATATATAGAATTATATAAATTTCACTTAAAAGAATATTTTTGAAAGTTATTTTCAAGTAAAAACAATGTTAAAACTGAAGGGTGTTATGTTTTCCTCAAATTGATTCAAATTGGGAAATTGATTATATAATTAGTTTCTTAATTTTTAGATAAATAATTATATTTTATAAATAATTATTTTTATTCGTTGGAAATAAGAAGGTCGTTAATTAATTTAGAATTTATTTTGTCTAAATTCAATTGATCGAACGTTGTCTAATATGGCCACAATTGTTATTTATTTAGCCACTTTTTGTCATCGAGATGTGGGCGTCGCACAACTCAAAGTTCTATCTTTTTTTTTTAGTTCTATCTTTTTTAAAAAAAAATTCACCCAAAGGCCTTTTATTTATAATATAAAAATAAGTACAACAAAGGCCCAATCTAACAGACCCATAGAAAAATCAAAGAAAGAAAACAAATAAATAACAAAACAAAAAAAGAAAGAAAGAAAAGAAAAATAGGAAAGTTCAACAACAGATATTTCTAGAAGAAGGTGAAGAGCCACCAAGCTAAGAAAAGCCAAACCCTATGCCTCCCCCAACCAGTCTGCCGATCATCAGAGCACCATGAGAATGCAGTGATGAAGATGACAATGATGGAACTGCAAGGTAGAAGTATCTATTTCTAGCTCATTTAACCTTTTTAGCTTCCTTTAGACTATTTTTCTCAACTCCACATCTCTTTTAAGATTTGGTAGTTATCACTCAAGACATCTTAAGCTCTCACCGGATGCTATGATATCTATCCCAAAATGAAGACTTCTTCTTCTTGATAGAGACTGATGAGAGAATAATGGTCCTCAGGTAAGATCAGAAGTTAATAGAACTAGATCTAGATTCAATTGCCACATATAAAACATTTCCAGATATTTTTAAGTTGTCCTTCTATGGATTGAACCTACGAAGAGGTTGATACCACCACTAGAAGGTTAACTTAGTCTTATCTATGTCACGACCCAAACGGTCATGATTGGCACCCACCCTAAACTATGGCGGGAGAACCATGCTTAATCCACCCACACTAATCAAGCTTAATAGTCAATAATTACTTTCTACCATTATTATTGTTAATAAGTTCTAACCTCAATTATTGAATAAAGAAGTAAAAATATCAAATCCAACATTACCATCAGATCAATTATAGAGTGCGAAAATTCTCTATTTATTACATCCCCGGGACCTGAAGTAATCGTACAAGAAAATCTAAAAGTACTTAAGTATATAGCTAAAAGATTATCCAAAATACAATATAAAATAAGAGAGTGTCTTAGTCCCGAAACAACAGACATGAACATATGTCAGAAGATTCAATGACTACCTGATCATAGTGCTCACCCTTAAATCGAAATTTGCAGATGATGGCTAGAGTCGAGGTCTTATCTCAAATGCTGGAACACGCTCTGAACTCAATAAAAAGAAGAGCACAGGTAGCATTAGTTCATCAAAAAGTACTGGTAGGCATCATAGGCCAACTCAACTTAACACCATACAAATCAACAAACAAAATAAATGCAACAACGGTTATCACATAACTTATAAATAATGATAACAACACATTTAGGAATCTACACTTTAGAGGGAATACAGGCTCATATTTATGTATGTTTACACTAAGCCAATTTCAGCAACAAGTTGCATCACAACATATAATTATAACCAAACATTTAATGTATATGAATGAATGTATGAATGCAAGATGTGCGCATTATCTCTTTCTCTTCTCAATCTCATCAACATCATGATCAATATCAATATAAACATTATTATCACCATCTCATCATCAACAACATCATGAACGTCATGATTTCAATATCAACATCACTATCATCAACTAATCATCATCAAGATGTATGAATATACAAATGCAGTCAATAATCACAAGTAGTGCTCGAAAGAAATTATAGATATTTAATTCACTTATAAGCATGGAGTCAAGAAAGACTAATAGCTACAATAAATTGTAACCTACCTCAATTCCCTGCTCAAAATTACTTTTAGGCAACAAGCTTGCCTTTTTTTCTCTTTCACCACGTTCTTGATCTATACAACAAGGTTACATAGCCAATTTAATCATTTCATCTTTTTTAACAGCTAGGGATCAATAATTAACAAATGTATCCATGACATTTTTCTAGTTCGCCATCTTAGGGTTTTTAACCCTTTTAAACCTCATAAATTCTACTTTATCTAACATGAACAACTATGATTCTACTCCAAATAGTATTTTATAACACCCGACATCATTATCAACTGATTTTTTGCACATTCCCACCAATTTGTATTAAGTTTATGAATTAGAGATAAACCCCAATTTTTCACCATGAACAAGATTCCAACAATTCTCAGTGATTCTAAGAAGTAATTCAAGTTTAGAATGTAAAGAACTTACCTTCAATGATGAAAACCTCTGAAAAATTATAGAAAATAGCCTTCTCCAAAGCCTTGGTTCATTTTTCAAAAAGTGGGGAATGAAAATGTTTTCTAAGTTTTTAAAACTAAAAATATACTGCATTTTACCGCAGCAGCAGTAAAGTTACTGCTACAGTGATTCGCGATGAAACTGAGGATAGCGCTGCAATAGTTTCTTTTTCTGCTGTAGTTTTCCTGGGCAGAAACTTTGGGCCTCTCCCCAAATGGGTCTATTTTATAACGCATCCCTCAAAATAAGACATCGTAAACCAACCTCTTCAAGGTAAACTCTATAACTGGAATTTTATAAATCCATTTTACGTGTCGAAAGTTGCTACGACTTTCTAAACTCGTCCTCTACCTATAAATTGAGTCAACCCCCACCACCACCACCAATCATGTGTTCCTTAGACTAGTGCTCACTGAAAATTCACCTAATCTTAGGACAACCCTAAATTTCTAAAAAATTGTCTGAGAGGAAATTTAGCTTAGGTTCTACTTCATATTTTAGCATAACAATGATTTGGATCATCACAGTCGATACCACTTTAACACTCATTCATCCCCAAATGATAACTAGTCCAAAATGACATAACAAAGGTAAGAGTACATACCTGAGTCTATCAAAAAGTACGAGTACCACTTGCTCATATCTGCTTCTATCTCCCAAGTTGCCTCTTCAACTGGACGGTTCCTCCAGTAAACCTTTATAAAAGGAATGACTCTGATTCTCAATTTTATCACATCACTATCCAATATAGCAATTGGTTTCTCTTTATAAGATAGTTCTTTATCAAACAACTCGGGGTGGGTCCCAACAAATAATGTGGTCCCCATCTCCATGGTACTTTTTAAACATAGATACATGAAATACCAGGTGAACCCAAGACATACTAGGAGGCAAGGACAACTTATAAACTGTCGAACCAATTCTCTTTAAAACTTCAAAGAGTCCGATGTACCTCAGACTCAATTTGCCCTTCTCGCTAAAACGCATCACACCCTTCATTGGTGACACTTCTAAGAGTACTTTCTCTCTGTTTTCAAACTTTACATCCCTTACCTTATTATCGGCGTATTCTTTCTTTCGGCTTTGAGCTACTAGGAGATTTTTTTGTATAAACCTTACCATCTCCATCAAATCCTTAAGCATATCAGTACCCCAAGGCCTCACTTTAAATATATCAAACCATTCGATTGGAGACCTATATGTTTTATTATATAAGGCTTCAAAAGGAACCATGTCAATACTAGAGTGGTAGCTATTGTTTTAGGCAAATTCATATAAAGGTAGATATTGGTCCTATTGACCCCCAAAGTCCATTACACAATCTCGAAGCATATCCTCAAGCAGTTAGATAGTTTGTTTTGACTGCCCATCAGTCTGTGGATGGAAAGCTGTAGTTAGGGCCAATCTAGAACCCAACTCTGACTGAAACTTCTCCCAAAAATTGGAGGTAAACTTAGCACCTCTATCTGACACAATCAAAATAGGTACCCCATAGAGGCCTTACAATCTCCATCACATAAATCTTGCCCAACTTAGCCGCATTATAATCTACCCTCACTGGAATGAAATGAGCCAACTTGGTTAATCGATCAATAATACCCCATATAGAGTCACACTTCCTCAAGGTCTTAGGAAGACCAACCACAAAGTCCATGGTTATTCGTTCCCACTTCCATTCCAAAATAGGCATCCTTTGAAAGGTGCCACCAGGTTTCCGATGCTCATACTTGACCTATTGATAATTTTGACATTTAGTCACAAAATTTGCAATATCACGTTTCATCCTTTGCCACCAATAATGCTATCTGAAGTCTCTATACATCTTGGTTGCACCTGGATGTATAGAGTACTTAGAGAGTTGAGACTCTGCAAAGATAGTAGAAATCAAATTACCCACACGAGGTACACAAAAGCTCCCCTGAATACTCAACACTCCTTTATCATTAAGGACGGCCTCTCTAGCTTCACTCTACAACACTTTTTCTCTAAGTTTGCTCAGCTTCTTGTCTTTGAACAACCTGTTTTTGATTTGGTCAAAGAATGTGGATCTAACTTCCATATGAGCCAATACTCCTCCCTCACTATTCACCTGTAATCTCAAGAAATTATTAGCCAAAGACTGTATCTCTCACGCCAATGGGCGCCTTGACACTTCCAGCCATGCTAAACTTCCCATGCTTACTGGGTTTCGGCTCAATGCATCTTCCACTACATTGGCCATGCCTGGATGTTATATGATTGAGATTTCATAGTCCTTGATCAACTCCATCCACCTTTTCTGCCTCAGATTTAGGTCTCTCTGAGTAAACACATGTTGCAAGCTACGGTGGTATATGAACACTTCACAGTTTAACCCATAGAGGTAGTGTCTCCAAATATTCAAAGCAAACAACACGGCCGCTAATTCTAAGTCATGTGTGGGATAGTTTTTCTCATAAGGCTTCAGTTGCCTCGAAGCATAAGCAATCACATTCTGGTCTTGCATCAAAACAACACCTAAATGCAACCATGAGGCATCACAATATATAATGAAATCCTTACCTTCAATAGGCAAGGTTAGAATTGGGGTTGACGTTAACAAAGTTTTGAGCCTTTGAAAGCTCTAATCGTACTTGTCATCCCACATAAATGAAGCTTCAATCTGAGTTAGGCAGGTTATGTGCAAAACAATAGAAGTAAATCCCTTGATGAATCAAAAATAATAACTGGCCAACCCGACAAAGCTATAAATTTCTGTCACAGTGATAGATCTCGACCAATTCTTAACAGCCTTAACTTTCTGCGAGTCTTCCATAACCTCTTTCTTAGATGCCATGTGCCCCAGGAAGGACATTGAAGACAACCAAAACTCACACTTGGAATATTTAGCATATGGTTGCTTTTTCTTAAGCAATCCCAACACTGTATGCAAGTGAGTTTCATACTCTTCTTCAATCTTAGAGTAAACCAGAATGTCATCGATGAAGACAATGATGAAAAAATCCAAAAATGAATTAAAAACCCCATTCATCAGACTCATAAAAGTAATTGGGGAATTGGTCAAGCCAAAAGCCATTACTAGAAACTTATAGTGCCCATAACGAGTTTGAAAAGCAGTCTTTGGGATGTCCTCCACACTAATCTTGAGATGATGGTAACCTTACTCTAAATCAATTTTGGAGAATACTGCAGCTGGATAAATAGGTCATCGATCCTAGTCAAGGGATATTTATTGTTATGGTTATCTTATTTAGTTGATGGTAGTCTATGCACATCCTGAAATTATTACTAGGACTTCAATTACCTTAACTCTGTTGGTACCATACGATAAGTAGGGATAAATATGGGACGAGTTCCTGGCTTTAAGTCTATACAAAAATCAAAATCATGGTCCAAAGGCATACCACGAAGGTCATCAGGAGATACGTTTAAGGATTCACACACAACTGGAACTGAAGCTATAGGAGGAACTATAGATTTATCTTCCTGAAGAAGGGCTAAAATTGCCCTACACCTTTTCTATACTAATTTCTGGGCACGAATACCTGGCACACTTCACACGGGGGTAGGATTAAAAGTAACCTCCCACTCTAAATTTTCCATCTCAAGCATCGCTACAGTGACAGTTTTAGCATAATAATCAAGAATGGCATGATAAGGAGACAACCAACTCATCCCCAAGATAATATCAAATTCCTCCATATCTAAAATAACTAAGTTTTCCAAGGTCTTAAACCTCATAAAAATCATAGGACACGTCCTATAAACCTGATTAGCACATACTGACACCCCAACTGGTGTAGACACATACATAGGATCATCGAGTAATTCACAAGCTAAGTCCTAACCCAAAGCATACTTCATAGACACATAGGAGAAAGTATACCCAGGATCAAACAATACAGAAGCCATATTATCACAAATAAAAATAGCACCTGTGATCACCGCATCAGAATCTTTTGCCTCAGGATGAGCTGGAACATCATAAAGTTGGGCTCTATCACCACCCTGAGCGCCACCTCTACCATCCTGAGCACCACCTATACCAACTTATCCTCCACCTTGGTTGGCTTATAGCAGCCTCTTCCTATAGCCTAGCCACTATGCCCATATTGGGGACGACCTCTACAATTTCCTTCACCATGATGACCTACTGGAACTAGAGCACTAAAAGCCGGTGTTTGAGCCAGCTGACCTGTAGACAAGAAATTAGGACAATACCTTCTAATGTAGCCCAAACCTCCACACTCATGGAACCTGATGCCCAAAGTAGGCTTCTAAATTAAAGAGGATGAATGTTATAGTTGTCTGTCCATAAAGGATGATAACTGACCCCAGACGAGCCACCTGTGGATACAGGCATGGCTGAATGATAAGACTAGGAAAAAGGAACCTGTAACCCATAAGCCTTAGTAAAAGTACCACAGAACTGGCCAAAGGTCAGACCATTTTTTTTTCTACTTTCACTTCTCCTTGCTTCCCAATTGCCTCATCTTTTTTAGCGAATTCCACAATCTCTTGGAAAGACTTGTCCACTGCCGCTACTAATAGAGTAATCATTTGAATCCCAGAATTCAAACCATTCATAAAGTACCTAATTCGATTCTCCTCTGGAGTGATAAACTGAAGAGCATAGTGAGATAAGGCATGAAACGTGGCCTCATAGGTTGCCAGAGACATGTCACCCTGCTTTTACCTCAAGACTTCATCTTTCTTTAATCATGATAAGTGCGGGGAACATACTTCTATAGAAAAACATTCTGAAATTGTACCCAAGTAAGTGGAGGTAAGGCAGCCCTACATTCTACGAATGACCTCCACCATTGCTTGGCTTTTTCCTATAGCTGAAAACAAACAAACTCCACACCGTACCTTTCAACAATATCCATCTTATGTAGACATTCATGTAATCTATCAAAACTTTGAATGTATCCTCAAACTCCGTACCTTGAAATACTGGGGTTTTTCTCTTCATGAACTTGTAGAATAGTCTATGCTCATCATCAGTCATCACTAGTCCAAGTACCTGTAGGAGATATACCCCTGTCTCAAAGCCCTCATCCATCCTTGGTGTCACAGTGGTTGTATGTTGTAGGGCTGGGGATGGGGATAGGAACACAGGAACAACATTAGTAGCATCTGTGCCAGCAAAACTGTCTAAATACCCCAAAACTTATTGAATCAACCTTGAAGTCATAGGTATCTGGGCTGCAACATTCTGAACAGGCACTGTAGTGTCAGGAATTACCATTTCCTCCTCCTCAATGGATACATCTTCATCCTGAGATAACTCCATAGAATCCTATTGTAGGGGAGGAGAGGGTGATCTCTGCCTTGTCAGTCCTTTAACTTCTCGAGCTCCACCCCTAGTAGGTTGTTTCCTTCTTTCTCCTCACCTGGCCCTGCCCCTCATGTGGTTTTCCCCAAATTGTAGCCTCAGTGGCTGGTGCAGGCACTGCTGCTAGTGCCAATGCTGAGGCATCTGCTGCTGCTCTAGAAGAACATATGTTAACCATCTACAAAATAAGAATGAAGGAGTTAGATACCTATTTGGATCACTAGATACCAATTGGAATCAAGCAATAGCACAAAAGGAAGAAAGAAAGGAATTCATTTCCTAAAACTCTGTAGCCTCTTGAAGAAAACTACAGACGTCTCTATACCATTTCGCAAGTCTATACTAGACCTGTTCTTAGATGATGAGATCTACGAACCCAGTGCTCTGATATCTTTTTTGTCACGACCCAAACGATCATGATTGGCACCCACCCTAAACTATGGCTGGGGAACCATGCTTAACCCACCCGCACTAATCAAGTTCAACAGTCAAAATTGCTTTCTACTATTCTTATCGTTAATAAGTTCTAAACTCATTTATTGAATAAAGAAGTAAAAATGTCAAATCCAACATAACTATCAAATCACTAATAGAGTGCAAAAATACTCTATTTATTACATCCTCGAGACCTGAAGTCACTGTACAAGAACAAATAAGAGTACTCAAGTCTATAGATAAAAGATTATCTAAAATATGAAATAAAATAAGAGAGTGTCTTAGTCCCGAAACAACAGACATAAACATAAGTATGAAGATTCAATGGTTGCTCGATCATGGTGCTCACCTTTAAAACAAAGTCTGTAGCTGATGAATAGAGTCTAGGTCTCATTTCAAATGCTTGAACATGCTCTGCACTCTACAAAACAAAGAGAACAGGTAGCATCGACACATCAACAAGTACAGGTAGGCATCATAGGCCGACTCAACTCAACACCATACAAATAAGAAAACTAAATAAATGCAACAACAATCATCACATAACTTATAAATAAAGAAAATAACACATTTATGACTTTTCACTTTAGAGGAAATATGGGCTCATATTTATGTATGTTTACACTTTGCCAATTTCAGCAACAAATTGCATCACAATATATAATTATAACCAAAAATTTAATGCATATGAATGAATGTATGAATGCAAGAAGTGCACGTCATCTCTTTCTCTTCTCAATCTCATCAACATCATTCTCAACATCATGAACATTATGATCAATATGAATATCAACATCATTATCACCAACTCATCATCATGAACATCATAATTTCAATATCAACATCATTATCATTAACTAATCATTATCAATATGTATGAATATACAAATGCAGTCAATAATCACAAGTAGTGCTCGAAAGAAATTACAGATATTCAATTCACGTATAAGAAAGAAGTCAAGAAAGTCTAATTGCTACAGTAAACTGTAACTTACCTTGATTTACTGCTCAAAATCACTTATAGGCCACAAGGTTACCTTTCCTTTCTCTTTCACCTCGTTCTTGATCTATACAATAAGGTTGCATACCCAATTCAATCATTTCATATTTTTAACCTCTAGGAATCAATAATTAACAAATTTAACCATGAAATTTCCCTAGTTTGTCATCTTAGGATTTTCAACCCTTTTAAACCTCATAAATTCTACTTTATATAACATGAACAACTATGATTCTAGTTTAAATAGTGTTTTCTAACACCGTAGCATCATTATCAAATGATTTTATGCACATTCCCACCAACTTGTATTAAATTTATGAATTAGGGCTAAACCCCAATTTTCCATTATGCCAAAATATTTTTCCCATGCTTGTTTGGTTCTACTCCCAAAATTGGACCATCCTAATAATCCTACTGAGTTCATACCTATTTCTCTATGGAATTCACTAATAAAGTCATATCCAAGCTTATTTGTCTTAGATTAGCTCCTATTATCCCTCACTTAATTTCTGAAAACCAATCAGGATTTGTTAAGGGAAGAAGTATATTTGAGAACATTATGTTAGCCCAAGATATCATTCACAACATTAAAAAGCCCAAGAAAGGTGATAATGTGGTAATAAAGTTAGACATAGGTAAGGCTTATAACAGGGTCTCTTGGTCATATATTTGCTTGGTGTTGAGAAAAATGGGCTTTGGGGAAACTATAAATGATATGATATGGAGAATAATCTGCAATAATTGGTATTCTATCATTGTCAATGGATCTAGACATGGATTTTTTCACTCCACTAGAGGGCTCAAACAAGGTGACCCACTCTCTCCTGTTTTTTTCATTATTGGTGCTAAGGTTTTATCAAGATTGATGAATAATTTGCACAACCACTACCTTTATAAAGGTTTCATAAGGAGATAAGAGATCCTCAGGTAAATCATTTGAATTTTGCTGATGATGTTATCATCTTCACATCAACTTGTAAATACTCTCTTCAACTTATTATCAAGACTCTTTAGACCTATGAAGTGACTTCTGGGCAGCTCATTAACAAGGAAAAAAGTCATTTCATGATCCCCTCTAAAGCTCCTAAAAATGCAGTTGATAGCGTTAAAAGCATAATTGGTTTTAACCAAAAAGATAGTCCTATTACCTACCTTGGTTGTCTGCTCAACATAGGTGGATAAAGGATTATTTATTTTACTAGCATGGTGGCTAAAGTTATTTCCAAAATCATAGGTTGGCAAACTAAGATGTTGAGATATGGAGGAAGAGTTACTCTTATGAAGTCTGTTTTACAGTCCCTCCCAATTCATCTTCTTTTAGCTATTACTCCTACTTCTACTACTCTCAAGCAAATCAAGAGCCTCATAGATGATTTCTTTTGGGGTTGGAAAGGTAAAAACAAGAAGTACCATTAGGCATCATGGGAAGCACTTAGTTTTCCATATTCTGAAGTTGGAATTGATATGAGACAGTTGGATAATGTATGCCTTTCTCTTTAGTATAAATAGTGGTGGTTATTTAGATCCAATAAGTCTTTATAGGGAGATTTGCTCAAAGCAAAATATTGTCAAAGAGCAAATACAATGATCAAAAAGTGGGATTCAGGGCAATCTCTAATCTGGAAGCATATGACGAACAACAAAGCTACTATTGAAGCTCATATTCAATGGTCTTTAAGGTCGTGTACATGCAGTTTTTGGTTGGATGATTGGTCAGGAATGGGTCCTCTTGCTTATCACCAAATATTCTTCCTAGACTTAGCAACATGAATGTTTCTCAACTTTTAATCAATGGAAATCGGGATAAGAACATGGTGAGACAGTATGCCCCTCTAGCTTTCATTCACAAGATCCTTAACACCAACTTCAGATATCAAGAGGGCATCTCAAATCAACCTATATGGAAGCTCAACACTAATGGAAATTTCTCTTATTCTTTAGCTTGGGAACTGGTAAGGAAAAAGAAGAATAAGACACTTTCTAACACCCTTATGTGGCACAAAAACATCCCATTCAAGACCTCTTTTCTTCTATGGAGAACTGTTGGGGGCAAGTTACCAACTAATGAGAAGATTTTTTTTATTTGGTCATGTACGAGCAAACTGTAGTTGCTGTTACAGACATGGTCAATATACAATTGAACATATGTTCATATCTGGGCATTTTGCTGAGCATGTGTGGAGATAATTTTCTATTTTTTGGGGCATTCAACATGAAACTACTTCTTTGAATAACCTACTTATGAGATTGTGGATTTTCAAACACAATAATGAAGTGCACAAGCTGATTCTTCAAGTTGCTCATATATTTATATATTGGAATTTGTGGAAGAATAGGTGTGCTAGCAAGTATGGAGGAAAGAAATCAAGTGCTTTAAGGGTGAAATACTCTATTATTAAGGATATCAATATGTTTTTGATAACTACTAAACCTTATATTTCTTGGCCTACTAATTGGATAGATCTGGTGATTTTAATTGAAACTTGTCAACATGAATTGAAGTTCATCCAAGTCTGTTGGTGTAACCTCCTTCATCAATGGTGAAGTTGAATACTGATGGTAGTGTACTAGAGAATCCGAGAAGAATTAGAGCTGGAGGTATAATTAGGGATAGTAAAGGCAACTTAATTTATGCTTTTGCTACTCCACTAGATGTAGGATCCAAAACCAAGCTGAAATTCAGGCTACAATTATTTGTATTATCTAGTGTATACAACATGGATATAGTAGGGTCATTCTAGAGGTGGATTCAGAACTTCTTGTCAAATGTCTCAAGTAAGATTTTAAACCTCCTTGTAGTATCTGTGAGTACCTTAATGATCTTCAAGCTCTAATATCTCTACTTGACAGCTTTAGATACAATCATATCTACAGAGAAGCAATTTTTTTGGCCGATACACTCTCCAAGCATAGTCACTTGATAAACTCAACTCAATAGTACTATTCCTACCAGTATCTCCCTCAATACACTAGAGGTTACATCACACTTGACAAAATAGGGTTGAGTAACTTCAGGAGAAGGAAATTGAATAGGATTAAGAAACCTCCACTGATGGATTTTAGTTTCTTCGGACCTTGGAATATGTTAGCTCATTTCTTTCATTTTCACTTTATTTTACTTTGCTTATCATTTTAATTTCATTTTTATTTAGGCAATATTTTTTAGTATATCTTTCATGAAGATGTCTAGTTTTGTTAGGTTCTCTTCTTACTATGTAAGGGGAGAGTCTTCCTTATTTATGTTTTCCTAGATTCTTTGTATTGAGAAGAGTCCTCTCTTCTAGGTGCATAGAGTTAGGTTTACATTTCATAGTATTGGGGATGAGTTGATCGGCCTTAGTAGGCTAGTTGACTTATGAACCACTATAGGATCAGAGGTAAGGTTTATGTCTCCCTCATTGTATTTTCTTTATATTTTTATTTATGTTAGGGTTTGGGGGGGGTGACTCAACCCCTGACCGCCACAAAGGGTGAGATCCTTGGATTAGGTCTGTTTAATTAAAAAAAAAGATTCTAATAATTCTCAATGATTCTAAACTTCCAAAGATGAAAACCTTCGAAATATTATCGAAAATCGCCTTCCCCAAAGCCTTGGCTCATTTTTAAAAAAGTAGGGAAATGGAAATGTTTTCTAAGTTTTTATAACTTAAAATATACTGAATTTTACTGACCGTTGTAGTGGTTTACGATGAAATAGAGGCTGCCACTACAATGGTTCCTTTTTCTGCTATAGTGATCCTAGGAAGAAACTCAGAACCTCTCTCAAAATGGTTCTATTTTACAACACACCCCTCAAAAGAAGACATTTCCCACCAATATTCACATCAATACCTGATTTTCTTAGACTAGTGCGCCCTCAAACTTTGCCTAATCTTAGTCCAGCCTGAATTTTTTAAAAATTGTCTGAGAGGAAATTAGGCCAAGAATCTACTTCTCATTTTAGCGTAACGTCGATTTCAGTCGTTACAATCTATAAAGTTCTAATTGTGATAATTTTGTTAAGAACATAATCTCCAATTTTATACACTATTGTACTTGATGCTTGTATAATTCAAGATATGTGTGTTGCTTCTTATTCTTGTTACATGATGCTTGTTGTTCTTTTGCCTTGAACTTAGGTGTTTTGTCTGGTTCCTTTTTCGCGACCCTTAGATTAGGCATTTGGGATTTGTCAGTATGTAGTTTTCATCTAGCTTCATCTGGTAGTTCTCTTTCTGTAATAAAATGTATAGTACCTGCCAAATCAATAATCTTGGTAGTTAAATAATCTGCCAGTTAGTTTCCTTCCCTTAATACATGGGAAACTTGAACTTCTCCCTTTTGTTTCCACTCCATTATGTTTTGTACTAACATACTGATAGACCAAGGGCTCACTCATTCCGTTTCAATCACTTTTTGTATAGTTAAGGAATCAGTTTCAATGATTAGGGGAAATATATTATGCTTCACACAATACTCCATTCCCTCTAAAATAACCATAACTTCAGCTTTGAAACTACCAGTGTTGTCAATTCTTCTAGTCCTTGCATATCTAAGTGTACCTCCCTAATCTCTAATGCAAATGTTTATAGAACTAGGTCCAGGATTACCTTATGAAAATGCATCAGTAATGCATTTAAAGGTACCTGGTGATGGCAATTTCTAATCAACCAATCTACACCTGGTTTGTTGCCTATGAGTCTCCAATTCCTAATTAACTGAGGTTAGCTATTAGGCATGAAATCCAAGTAAATCTTACCTTAGCCAAAAGGTAAAGATTTTGATTAATATCATTTATCACCTTTCTCCTAGACATTGTTCCACCATGCACTATCTTATTCCTCTTCTTGTATAATTGCCATAGTATATTTGTTAAAGCAGCTTGATATAGTGGTTTAAGCCTAGATACACAGTCAATCCTCCATCATTATGTAATGTCCTGATTCATTTGAATAAAAGCTCTTGTATATGCTTCTAGCATATTCTCTAGTCAAGAAAAGGTGACCTAGAGTTTTCTATTGAGGAAAATCACAACACCTACATCTTGAAACAATGTTAATTCCCATAGTATCTAGAATATCATCAGTAGGCAGCTTTTTCCTCCAAACCATCCATAAAAAATGAGATTTTAAAAGGCAAAATTGTAGCCCATAATTTGTTAAAGAACCAATGTTGCTCAGCTCTTTGCCTGACCAACTCTAAAGCAAATTTACTATAAACTTGTCATTACTAGGGCCAACCACCAAGGCTTGTCAAAAGTTGCTAATTCTTGTCCCTTAGGTAACACTTAGGTAATGTGATCTACAAGATAATTTGGTAGACTCTGTCTGCAAATCTCTTCATTCCATATCCTTTATTTATGAAGTAATTCACCTCTTTAAATCTATAATCTCTTGGTTTGAGGGTACCATATGTTATAAAGGATCCAACCTAGTCCAGTTATCATACCAAAAATTGGCATTACCTCTTCTAGGTTCCCACCATATGCTCGCTTCAACTTCATCTCTAGCCTCTAGCATTTTCTTCTACAATTATGAGCCTTTTTTCTAGCTTAACATAATTGGTATCTATTTTTTACAATATTTGTTCCACATGATGATAGTCCATAATGTTGTTGTAGTTCTAAACTTCCACCATAATTTAGAAAATAGGGCTTTAGATAGATCAAATAAAGATCTAAATCCCAAGCCCCCTTCCTGTTTAGACAGACATATTTTTAACCATGTTGACCAGTGCCTACTTTTTCCTTCCTCTTTGTTGCTCTGATAAAATCTTGAAAAAGTTTTTATGAATTTCATTTAATATGTACTTTGTAGGATCCATAACAGACAACAAGTATATAGGCATACTATTAAGGCATTATTAATCAACATAGCCTTTCCCCCAAATGATAATAACTTTGCTTTCCAATTTTGCTATTTCTCCTTAATCTTCTTAATCAGGTCATTATAATAGACCTTCTTCTTTCTATCATGAAAAATAAGACAACCAAGATAATTGAGAGGAAAAATCTCCCTGTTGAATCTAGTGATGTTAGCTACCTTTTGAAATAATTCTTCCTGGACCTTCTGATACATGTAAAAGACAGATTTTCCAGTATTAATCAATTGTCTAGAGACTTTCTCATAACCCTATAAAACCTCCTTAATCTGTCCAAAAGAATTACAATCAACAGATGTAAAAATAATAATTTCATTTGCATAGGCAAGGTGATTAATTTTGGTACTCCACTAAGGTATACCAAATCCTTGATATGACTTTGAGTCCATGAGAGAATTGAAATCCCTAGAAAGGACTTCTGCTGCAATAATAAACAAAGGTGGAGATAAAAGATTTTCTTTGTTTACTCTCCTAGTAAAGATAAAATATCCTTTGGACTACCCATTCAGTAAGATAGAGTACTAGTTATTTGCAATTAGTCTCCAAACCATGTCAATAAAGCCAATCCTTCTCAACCCTTGGTAAGATACAACCAAGAGACTATATTACAAGCTTTGGATATATCTAACTTAATCATTACATTAGCAAGTTTTCCTCACTTTCTTAGGTCAGTAATTATTTCTTGAGTGAGTAGAACATTCTAAATTATGGTCCTCCCCTTCTTAAAGCCTAATTGATTAGAGGATATAATCTGTGGTAAACAAATCCTCTAATCTACCATGGACCACTCTAGAAATAACTTTATTAATAAAGTTACTTAAGCTGATAGGCCTTAGGTCTGTAAATATTTGAATATTATCCTTCATTGGTAGAAGTACCAAATTTTTATGAGTGATGGATCTTTAGAAGGGTGATTCTTTTAAAGAAAGTATTATCTAGCTCCAACACATCTTACCCAACAATATCCCAACAGGTCTGATAGAACAAACCTGTTAGGCCATCTAGTCCACTAGCAATGGACCCCTAAAGTTCAAAAATAGCCTTGTTTACTTCCTCCAGATTTGACATACTGTATATCACCTGATTTTGCTTACTACTAATTATCTTAGGAACATGATCAATTATGGAAAAGTCTATTGCTTCCTCCTCTTAACTTAAATGCATTAAGTAGAATTATGAAGCTTTATTAGCTATCATATCTTCATCTTGTAACCATTGCCCCTGCTCATTTTGAATTCTTTTGATTTACAATATTTTTCTCCTTCCCTTCACTAAGCTAAGAAAAAACCTTGTATTTTTGTCTCATTCTAAATATCAACTAATACCTACTTTTTGCCTCTATAATTCCTCATCATATTGCAAATATTCTTGTGTCTGATTCATAATCATCCTATTGCCTGTACTAGGGTCATTCTCAAAAAGTTGCTCATTGAGCTTTATCACTTTTTCCCTAATGACAATTTGCTGAAGATGTCCCCATAGGTCTTTTTATTCCAGGAAATTAGTGCTTTTTTGACCCTCTCGATTTTCTGATTAAATCGATTAAAATAGTTACCTTCACTGTTGAAGATCCAGTTTTGCCTTTCAACCTCCAAAAAGCCTTCATTTTCCACCCGAAACATCAAGAATTTAAAAGGCCTGTGGAATTGTTGCCTCTTTTCAAACATAGTAATCAATAGTAGAGCATGATCGGAACTAGTTCTTGATAGATATTCAACTTCCATACCTTCAAACCATTCTTTCCAAAGTTGATTAATAACAATTCTATCAAGCCTTTTGAATATGCAATCTTCTCCTGCCCTACTATTCCACCATCTAAAAGGACTGTCTGTATAATGCACCTCTTATAATTTACAAGAATTGATGCAAAATGCAAAATCTTCACATTCTTGGAGGAGCATAGGTAGACCCCCAAGTTTCTTCTCTTTATTTAAAATAACATTGAAATCACCTCCCACTAGCCAAGGTAACTTCATGCTATTTGTAAGATGGTAAATACTGTCCTATAGACTTGATCTTTCCCTCTTAGTGCATTTTCCATATATGATAGTAGTATAACAGTGTTTGTTGATGTTTTTCAAGAACAAATTTAATGTAACTTGTTGCTTAGTGTCCTTAAAAATACTTCCACCTCCACACTATGATTGAAAAAGTACCATATTTTCCTTGTGCAATTACAACCTACTGATTCCATACCCAATCTTCTTTTGTACCTTTCAACTTGAGTAGCTCTCTGAAAGGGCTCTATGAATACAATCTAGGTTAAATTGTGATGCTTTTGAAGAATTCGAACCCTATGAAAAACTTGATGTGTCTTCACTGATCTAATGTTCCAAAACCTTACCTTCATCATAAACTATTGGATTTTGTGGCAGCATTTCTAGTCAATCTTCTAGTAGTCTATTAGATCTCTGTGTTTCCTTGTTTCTTGGCTTTTATACCTCCATTTTGTTTGGGAAATGTAATAGTAAGTTGGGCTTCTTCCTTCATAACCTACACAACTTCTGATTTCTCCATATCTTTAACCCTTTGTATCATTTTATGTGAAACAATTCTATTTAAGTGTCTGTTATGATAGTCTATTGATTTGGTACCACTATGATTTGTAGGCTCAATCCCAAAAATAGTCAGGATCTCTTTTTTCTTTCTTGGTGGATAGTAATCCATAATTTTTTCATGAGATTGCGCTTCATTAATTGTAGAAACAGTCGTTGGAGCCATTACTATAGCTTAGAATCTTGCTTGTCCACAGAATCCCCATCATCATTATCATGAAATAGTCAAATTCGCCATCATCTTCTTATTTTACCCTATCACCCCCACTTCTTAGATCTTTGAAGAGATTCACAAAAATTATTTACCCCTACTTTAGTTCTATTTCCACTCCCCCTCATGTTGATACTGATACAATCTCATTTTTCCCAAAGGTATATTGAAGTTCTCCACTTTCTTCTCCATCTCTTTAACAAGCTTATTAGCTTTATCTTTCTTGTATGCATTCTCAGTAGATGTATCCAATGCCTTCTAATTTTCCCTTTTTGTTGTGACCCCGTCTATCACTCTTAGATTAGCTACCTCATTTACTTGCTCCTCTTCGAATTCATTCAAGGTGTAAAACTTGTTTTTACTTGCAATTTCTTTGTTAGAATTAGGACTATTATGTGTTGCACTTATAGGCCTATCCTTATCTTCGTGATGCTTGCCTTCTTTTTCTTTTCTAGCACATGGATCTCCATTAATTCTACCACTTGTCAGTATCCCTGGAGGGAATACTTGTTGTTGCTGCCTCTGCTTCTGTGGAGAGCCATCTATTGATGTTTGTGAAGTTGTTTAATTGTTGCTCCATTTTTTGGGTCTTAATTCTGGGTGTAATATTCTACCATTGCTTGTGTTGTGCCCCTGAATATTACATTTTGTGAAAAATTTAGGCAAATGGTCATATTGAATCTTGATATATTTTGTGGTCACTACCCTGATTTTCCATCCTTAATCTTCATTTTGACTGAATCTGGTAAATGAGACACTAAGTCCACCTATACTTTGACCCTAGCACAACCGGGTCGGATTTTGTTGATGGTGGCCATATCCAAATGTAAAGGTTTTCCTACTGCTATAGCTAATGTAAATAAAGCTTCCTTGACAAAGAGAGTATTTAACAAGTTAGAAAATGATATCCACCCATAGCTTGTGTAGTTTCCTTGTTTGAAATTTGCATCGTTAATCAAAGGACACATCTGATATGCCTAGCCTTCCTTGTCATTGATATAATATGATGGCTTGGACATCACATTAATAAAATCTTCCACTAGGTAACATCTTATAAGTACGTGTTTTTTTTGTTGCAAAACCCCTGTGCGATAAGTACATGTTATGACACATTGAGATGGGATAGCCTTTCTGAGTTCTTTAATTTTAGGCCAACCAAATGCAAACTTGCCAATAATTTCGTATTGTAGGACTTCTCTAATATTCATGCAGTTGACCTCTGCTTGAGTCCCTGTTACCACTAGCATTCCTTCATCATATTTAATCTGCTTGATTGGGATGGGCTCCATAGAGGTATTATTAGAGGGATTAACATTGTTGAGAATGATGGTATTGAACAAAGCACCAAAGTTCTTATTAGGGGGAATTTTATCATGTTGCTCTTTATTGTCATTAGGTGTCTGTGTGATAAGTACATGTTATGACACATTGAGATGGGATAGCCTTTCTGAGTTCTTTAATTTTAGGCTAACCAAATGCAAACTTACCAATAATTTCGTATTGTAGGACTTCTCTAATATTCATGCAGTTGACCTCTGCTTGAGTCCCTATTACCACTAGCATTCCTTCATCATATTTAATCTGCTTGATTGGGATGGGCTCCATAGAGGTATTATTAGAGGGATTAACATTGTTGAGAATGATGGTATTGAACAAAGCACCAAAGTTCTTATAGGGGGAATTTTATCATGTTGCTCTTTATTGTCATTAGGTGTTGATGTAGAAGGCATATCAAGGGCTTTTTTGGAGGGGAGAGGTGGGGATTGAGATGGGGGCAAAGATTGTTGTTCATCCACTATAGCCGAAGATTCAATTACCGGTAGCGGCTCAGTAGGAGTTAAACCTACAAATTGCAGATTTGGCAAATTACCCACTAATTTAATTAATTATCTACAATAATCCAAAATTTCAAATAGACCCTCATAATTTATGTGGAATCTTATGAAAACAAACCAAACATGTAAATTTACTACAAAGCACATTCCAGACCTATCGGAAATATTAAACACCAATTTGAGGTCATCATGATTGAATGTTGACCCTATTCAAACTTAACTTTATTGAAATTCAAGACCGTAACCAATGACTCGAATCACTCTCGAACACCTCGAGATTCGTGCTACCCATCCCGACCAGTCATAAATAACGTATAAAAACTACAAGTAGGGATAAAATGGGAAAATAGGTAAAAATTCACAAAATAATTAGGGGGTCGTAACATATGGGTTGTGACACCTATCACAAGAATATGAGCAAATAAAAATATAAAAAATAATTGTAAAGCTGTTGTTTCATAACTTCATTAACAAGGTAATACAATTTAAAGAATTAAATTCAAATCTTAATTTAATGTCACGACCCGAGACTACCCCTTAATCGTAACATGGTGCTTAGAGTCACAAGTGACTCCAAGCTAACTTATGGCCTGGCGTGACACTAAAGATATCATAACAACTGAGTAATATTGAGCGAGAACTAAATGTATGAATCACATAATAATAATTAAATAAAAACCAATACTGAGTTAATATGGAAAACATCTAACACAACCATAAGCTAAAAACATGAGTGTATCTGTCTGAAAGCCTCTACTAAGATGAGTTGTTGGGACAAGCTCCTAGCTAACTCTAACTGTCTGAAATTGAAATAGAATGAAAATAAAGAAACTAAAGCTAGCCCTCAAATGATGAGGACTCACAAACTCTGCTGCGGAGGTACAACAGAATCGTGCTACCCGCGGTTACAATATGAGCTTTGAGGGTGTTACAATATCTCCCCCTTGGGATTATTCATCCTTGAATGAAGGCTAACTAAGCTGAAAGAATTGGGAAAAGGTTGCAATCCCAACACTGAGTGTTTAAGAGCTGAGTACTGACATGATAACTGAATCTGTAACTGGAATATGAAATGACTGAACTAATGAATGGATACTAAGACATGTGAGCAGTTGAATAATGTGAGACTAAGAGAAGTAATAAAGAGGAACTATAACCTCAAGTTGGAATAGAGTTAGAAGGGAAAAGGTAGGGATACTAGGTCATCATATCTACTTCTGCTTCCCAAGTAGCTCCCTCAACTCACTGATTCCTCCAATGGACCTTTACTGATGTGACTTTCTTATTTCTTAACCTAAAAACCTAGCAATCAAGAATCTCAACTGGGACCTCTTCGTAAGATAGACCATGTTTCAAGCCCACAATCTCTAAGGACACAACTAAAGCCAGATCACCAATACATTTCTTCAACAAAGATACATGAAAGACTGGATAGTTGATGAAAATTCTGCAGGCAAGTCTAGCTCATATGCCACATTGCCAATATGTCTCAATATCTTATAAGGACCAACATAGCAGGGACTGAGTTTCCATTTCTTGACAAATCTCTTCTCCCCTTTGATGGGTGACACTTTCAGGTAAACCAAATCACCAATCGTGAACTCAAGCTCTCTTCTCCTCACATCTGCATGGTACTTTTGTGACTCTGAGCTGTTTTTAACATTTTCATAATCAGCTAAACTTTTTCCATTGCCTTATGTACCTAATTAGGACCTATCAAGGTAGCTTCACCAACCTCAAACCAACTAATAGAAGACCTACACCTCCTACCATATAGCACTTCAAATGGGGCCATCTGAATACTGGAGTGATTGCTATTATATGCAAATTTGATCAAAGGCAAGTGATCATCTAAACTACCTTTAAAGTCGATCACACAAGCTCTCAACAAGTCCTCTAAGGTATGAATAGTCTGCTCTGCCTGACCATCTATCTATGAATGGAAAGTTGTACTGATATGAACTTGGGTACCCAGACCCTTCTAAAATGACTTCCAAAATTAGGAAGTAAACTAAGCACCCCTATTTGAGATGATTGTCAAAGAGACCGCATGCAACTTCACCAACTCTCTAAGGTAATGTCTGGCATAATCCTTATCTGAATTTGAAGTATTAAATGGCAATAAATATGCTGACTTAGTCATTCGATCAAATATAACCCAAATAGAATCATGGTTTCGATGAGTATACGGAAACCCTACAATGAAGTCCATATTCACCACTTTCCACTTCGAAGTAGGAATACTAATACTTTGAGTCATACCATTATTCCTCTAGTGCTCAACCTTAACCTGCTAGCAATTTGGACACTTATCCACAAACCCCGTGATGTCCTTGTTCATGACATTCCACCAATAGACTTCATGTAGGTCACGGTACATCTTAGTGGCTCTCGGGTGAATAAAATACTGAGAACTGTGAGCTTCTTCCAATATTCTCTATCTCAAGTCATCCACATCTAGAACACAAAGTCTACCGTGACACTGAAGAACACCATATCCCCCTTGGGAGAAAACCTCAAATTTCTAACTTTGGACGACTTCTTTTATCTTAAGCAAAATAAGATCACTATCTTGCTTTTCTTCCACCTCAGCTACTAAAGAAGATTCTAAACCATTCTAAACTAAGATACTACTTTCGATTGAGTCAACCAACCAAACTCCTAATCTAGTAAGCCTGTGAACCTCACGAACCAACTCTTTCTTCTCATCCTCCATATGAACGACACTTCCCATGGACAACCTGCTAAGAGCGTCAACCACTAAATTGGCCTTACTCAGATGGTATAAGACACTCATATCATAATCCATTAATAATTCTAGGCATCTCCTCTGACAGAGATTTAGATCTTTCTGACTAAACACATACTGTAGGCTCTTATGATCCATGAACACATCTACATGAACCCCGTAAAGATAATGCCTCCAAATCTATAAAGTAAAAACAATAGCTGCCAACTCAAGGTCATGAATCTAGTAATTCTTCTCATGAGGCTTGAACTGTCAGGAAGCATATGTTATAACCTTACCATACTGTATCAACACACAACTGAGGCTAACTCATGAAGCATCACAATAAACCACAAACCCATATAAACCCTCTAATGGAGTCAAAACTGGAGTGGAGGTGAGTCGAGTCTTCAACTCCTGAAAACTTTTCTTACAATCATCGGACAATTGAAAAATGACTTTCTTCTGAGTCAGTCTAGACATGGGAGAAGCTATAGATAAGAATCCTTAAACGAACCATCTGTAGTAACTGACTAAACCCAAGAAACCCCTGATATTTGATAGAGAGATGGGTCTTGGCCAATTCCTAACTGCTTCGGTCTTTTGAGGATCAACCTGGATGCCCTCATAGGAAATGATATGACCAAGGAATGCTACTGATTTAAACTAGAATTCATATTTGCTGAATTTTGCGAATAACTGAGGATCTTTGAGAGTCTGCAAAACAATTCTCAAATGGTCTGCATGTTCATCCTCACTTCGAGAATAAATGAAGATGTCACCTATAAAGATAATGACAAACATGTCCAAGTACTACTTGAACATCTTATTCATCAAGTCTATAAAAGTTGTAGGAGCATTTGTTATTTTAAAAGACATAACTATAAATTCAAAGTGACCATATAGAGTTCAGAAGGCTGTTTTTGGGATGTCACTTTCTCTGACTCTAAGTTGATGATAGCCAGATCTGAGGTCTATCTTAGAAAAACAACTGGCACCCTAAAGCTGGTTGAACAAATCATCAATCCTAGGAATATGGTTCTTATTCTTAATTGTGACCTTGTTCAACTGACGGTAATCAATGCATATTCTAAAAGAACCATCTTTCTTATACATGAAAAGAACTGGAGCACCCCATGGAGAGATATTGGGTCTGATGAAACCCTTATCTAAAAGATCTTTCAACTATTCCTTCAAATTTTTATGCTCGGCTGGAGCCATTCTATATGGTGGAATTGAAATAGGTTGGGTATCTGGAAGGAGATCTATTCCAATGTCAATTTCCCATTCAAAAGAAACTCCGGCAGATCTTCTGGGAACACTTCTAGAAATTCATTAACCACAGGAACTGACTAAAAATTCAAGGCATTGGACTTTAAATCCTTAACCCAGACAAGATTATAGATGCATTATTTGGAAATCACTTTTCTTGCCTTAAGGTAAGAGACAAATTGACCTATAGGCGCTGAAGTAATACCCTTCCACACTACGACTGGCTCATCTGGAAACTGAAACTAGACTACTCTGTTTCTACAATCGACTGAGGCATAACAAAAATATAGCCAATCCATTCCAAGAATGACATCAAAGTCAGTCATATCAAACTCTACAAGATCAACTAAGGTGACTTTTTAGGAAACTGTGATAGGGCAATTTTTGTATACCCTTCTGGCTACGACTGAATCACCAATAGGAGCGGAGACTAAGAAAGGTTCTGAGAGGATTTTAGGACTGACGCTAAAGTCTACAACGATATAGGGAGTCACGAAGGATAGGGTGGCTCCGGGATCAAATAATGTGTAGACATTAACATGAAAGACCTGTAACATACTAGTGACCACATCAGGGGAATCCTCCTGATCCTATCGAGTCTGAAGTACATAAAACCTGTTCTGACCCTGACCACTACCGATACTAGATGAGGCACCCAGCTGAGTCAACTGACCTGCTGGAGCAGCGATGTCCAGGCTGACCTCATCCGTAATAATTCCCACTGACATCCATACACTCCCCTTGGTTATTCTTACCACACCTCTTGTAAATCAGATTAGTACATCCACTAGTAATAATGCCCTAGGACATAGAGCCTGGTGCCCTATCCCGATACTCTTGCCTAATTTAGGTACCAGAGCACTAGCAGATGATGGATCTGAGGCTGAAGACTTTTGATGAAACTGAGAGCGATTATCACCATCTGACCTCTACTGAGAAAAGTTAAAACTACCAGTTCTAGCCCACTTATTCTCCCTTTCTTTCTCCTTGATCTTTTCCTCCTTAATCTGTTCAGCATGTTACGTCAATTGGATATGTCTATCTCCTTGACCAATATAGCAGTTCTACACTCTTTAATCATATTCTCATAAAAACCTTATACAAACTTACTCATACAGGCCTTGGAATCTGCCACCACTGTCAGAGCATACTTTGAGAGCTGAGTAAACATAAGAGAATACTTCTTCAATCATGTTACCCTGTTTCAGATTAATAAACTCTTGGACCTTGGCTTCTCTCAACTTAAGTGGGAAAAACCTATCCAGAAATGCAGCTGTGAACTCATCCCACTCTACCGGACATGCATCCATACCTCTCTTCCTTTCACTGCTTACAGAAAATGTAAGCCACTCATTTCAACTGATAGCCAGCCAAATTTGTACTCTCAACTGGAGTGAATCTTTCTCAGCCTTAGAACTATGAAATTTAGGAGGATTTATTCGAGTGAAATCCCAGACTTGGGCCGCTGCTGTACCACCATTTAGGTTTACCGGTGCAACAGCCTATTGATTTACTTGGGCAGTCATGACCTGAGCTAGCACCTAAAAGGAAGCCCTGAACTCAACATAGGAGACTTGTTCGTTCAAAAGGGTCTACTGGAGATGGTGGTGATTGCTGGTTCCCATTCCTATTTCTGTTTCTCCTTTAGTTAGCTCTTTTAGGAGGCATTTTCTACAAACACGTAGAGCACGAGTTAGAAGGAGGTTAAATAGAGTTCACACTCTATCGCATGATATGAACATGAAAGAAGTAAAACTTTTCCTAAAATATTTCATAGCCTCTCATTCATTAGTGTGGTGCGCTTCACATCCATGAATAAGACTCTACTTAACGCTTATTATAGACACCCTTAGGACAAACCTGATGCTTTGATACCAAGTTTGTCACGACTCAAGACTACCCTCTAGTTGTAACGCAATGCTTAGAGTCACAAGTGACCCCAAGCTAACCTATGGCCTGGCATAACACTAAAGATATCATAACAACTGAGTAATACTGAGCGGGAAATGAAAGTCTGAAGCACATAATAATAATTAAATAAAAACCAATACTGAGTTAATACAAAAAACATCTAACACAACTATAAGCTGAAAACATGAGTCTATCTGTCTGAAAGCCTCTACTAAGACGAGTTGTAAGGACAAGCCCCCAGCTAACTCTAAATGTTTGAAACTAAAATAGAACTAAAATAAAG
This sequence comes from Capsicum rhomboideum, assembly GCA_031232105.1. Lineage (NCBI taxonomy): Eukaryota > Viridiplantae > Streptophyta > Magnoliopsida > Solanales > Solanaceae > Capsicum > Capsicum rhomboideum. Next base: position 104,951,325 of record CP124719.1, on the reverse strand, counting down.
ATACTAAAGCTAGCCCTCAAATTATGAGTACTCACCAACTTTGCTGCTGAGGTACGACAGAATTGTTCTAACTGCGGTCTGGATACTGAACGTCTGAACCTATATTATGATACACTATAGAGAAAGAAAGTATATGGTCAGTACTTTAAATGTATTAAGAATGTGATGTATGCATTATGCTATATGAAACTGAAAATACTGATCATGAGAGGATAAACAGAGCATGACGACTTAAGAATGTAACTGATACAATGACCAAGAAAATTAAACTTGTAACTGATAATAATGTACTGAATAAACTAAATATGAGGTCATGCAATAACTGAGATTGAACTGTGGGAGCTACTATTAACCTACATACCCCAAATGAACAAATCAGGGCCCAACTAGTAACCCCAGTTGGATGGGTGCTCTATACCTTGCCAAGAGTACAAACACTGGCTGGCGTGGATCTACTAATCTGATGTCCAAAGGACTAAGGTGTCAACACTATCTTATGGATGACCCTTTAAAACCTACGGTGCCAATATATTTCTGGGACTTAAGGACTTCTACTAAAGGTCTCGCCCTAACTAACGGAGGAGCCTTCATCCCTAGGTCCGCTCGGTGCTAAGTACTACTCCCAACTGAATTTATACTGAATTATTGGTAAGCTAATGAATACTGAATTTTGAGACTTAAATGTAGACACTTTATCTAAAAGCATCCTAAAACATGTGACACTGAAAGAATAACTGTTCAATTATCAATGTATGAAAAATAGGTTATTGAGTGTTAGTAACCCGTCATCTCTGAAGATGACAGATGCTCATAACAATTTCTATGATAAGAATAAGACATGAATTTTCATGAAACCAACCCAAAAACCATGAATTTATAAACCTCATGAGGGTTACCATTAGCAACTCCATAATAACACTGAATTTTTCAAGGGAAACATGAATTCAAGGATTATTCTTGATAAAAAGCTGAAATACAACAAAACCCATATTTTCATGAAACCCTAACTATGAAGGATGAATAAAATTGTGGAATTTAGTTCACTTAGGAACTCAATGGGTGAAAGGAATCCATTGATGAAACCCCACATACATGAATTTGAGGAATTCTTGGAGCCTTGGAGCTTGAGAATTGAGAAACTCCTTTCTTGTATTCTAGAGCTTTGGGGAGAGAGAAGAGATTATGTTTTGGAATGATAATGAGGAATTTGGGACTAATTTGGGAGATTAAAAGCACATAGGGGGAGTTACATGGGGTGAAAGGACGAACTTGCCCTTAATTTTTAAAAGAAAAATGGAAAAACTGTAGGCACAGGAGTGTCGGGCGCGTCGCGCACCCCAACGCACAGGAAGAGGTTGTGCGCCGCGCCTCCCAACGTTCAGGGGTGTCCTGTGTTCTGCACCACCCCTAGCACAGGCCATTCAGTGGCTAACTTGAAAATGCTCCACGATGCGGGGCCCAAAGCTGAGGTCCCCGTGTGTAATGCTACGCCTTTTATTTCAGTCCATGACGTCCTTTTCCTACCCCAAACTTGCCCCAAACATTTTCCCACCTCCATAAGGGTCAAATGACCTTTTTTTTTATGACCTTAAACACATAGAAAACCCCCCAATAGACATGCATGAGCTTTGAGGGTGTTACATTTAAGTGTAATGCATCTTGGTTTATACTTTTCTATATGGACTTAGTCGAACATGGAGTGCAATACTTCTTCCATATATTTTTACAAAATGAATTGAAAAGATGAATAATTCAAATCGAAGCATGAGAAATCGAATAACTCCAATCGAAGTTGGATAAGATGAATAATCCAAATCGAATCTCAAATTAGTTTAATCGATATGTCTACATGGTGTCCGGCAACTCCAAATCATGGATCCACCTCTACCAATCATTACCACCACCATTACAAACTATCTCCATCATTATTAGTGAATATAAATGTTTTATTTTTTAAATTAAAAATTAATTTTATTTTATTAAATTTTTATATTTTTTTAAATTTAGTTATATTTTCATTTGTATTGTATATTTATTATGCTAACATATAAATAAATTATGCACATTCAGATTTTAAAAAATAGGACATCTTAACCATTCAATGTTCAGATCTAAAGACAATATGTTAATCGGTCTAATTTGAATTTAAATTTAGATGTCATAATCTTAATGAAAAGAAATGAGGCATTAGCTTATTAACGGATATGCTTGATTAGAGATGATCAGTGTCGATCATATTGCCATAGGATTTAGGCTGCGACACTGCCACATTTTGAATTTAAAAAAAAAAAAAAGAAATGAACGGTTGAAGAAAATGGAGTAATTTAAGGGATAAAGACATAAACGGTCAACCAGTCAATAATATTGACAATGGAATGACCCAAAAAAGTTAAATACCCATTTGAATTTCACTTATATTCTATTTTTCGTTGTTCTTTCTTTTTTTTTGTTGCTCTATTTTAAAAAAATATTTTTTTCTGCTCTTCTAAGTATTGCTTTTTTTTTAATAATTAAATACAATTTGTAGCCTTTCTCATTCACCCTCCCCCCACCCTACCCCATATATGATGGAGATAGTTAGAATAGAAAAAAGTCAATGCATTGTAATTTTTCACGCCTATTTTTGTATAATTCATGTATAATAAATACATACTTAATGTATAATGTATAAAGTCATGATAGCACCTATCTCACCTCTATGGTAGGTAAGTCAACCCAACAATAACCAACAAGATACAAAGAAAATGCACAACAATAATAATAGAAACCCAAATCTCAATACCGAAATCCAATGAAACAATACCAAAATCTAGAAGTCATAAAGTACAAGCCTCTAACAGAAGTAAGAATACAATTGATTGTCTGAGATATCTAAAATACAAGAGAAATGACATAAATAAGAAAGATAGAGGAAATTTGAAAGATTCATGGATCCACCAGTAGCTACCTTAAATTTCAAATCAAAAATCTCCTCACGAATTGCTGAATTAATGCCATGGAATGATCGACTCAAGACATGCACGTAAAGTGTAGAAATAAAAAAGTGTGCGTACTAAACCACATGTATTCAGTAGTACTATCAGCCAACCCTAAATCAAAGAGATGGCGAGAGCCACCTAAACATCCAATTACTCAATGTAAATTCACACCAACCTACAACCAGGAAGGTCACACCTAGGCTAAGTGTTAAATAACTATAGTATGGCATAACAAAATCCAATAATGCTCAACACCTCAAATTAGTATAAGGGTAGCAACTCAACCAATTATTCTTTACATCAAATACTAGTCCAAGTATAATAAATATCAGTAAATGAATGAAATGCATATGTTATGTATACACTTGCTGCTCCATATAGCTAGATAGGATCCAAAGTGACTCACGAGGTCCACATTTCAAATAGCGTGTCCTCTATTCCCAAAATATAACATAGGATGATGTGTCCTCTAATCCATAATATAACGCAGGACAATGTGTCCTCCAATCCATAATATAATATAGGAAGATGTGCCCTCCGATCCATACCATATTGGAAGGCGCCCCCCTTTGATCCCACTGAAATATAATGAAGAATATGCTGACATATCATATCGATCAAAAATATCAAGTACAATACCAAGCAAAGCATTTCATAACACGAATCCATTCAATTTCCAGTTAAGGTTTACCTCTATAAACTTTCACAATCGATAAAAATCTCTTTTTGTACCCCAACTAACCAAAATTTTAGTATTTCACCAAATATCACCATAAACTGACTCAAGTCCTCAAATGGAAGTACAATCATCAATTAGCATACTCAGTAAGTCACTTTCAAGTACAATTCACAACAATCCTGGTAGCAAATAGAGGAAATAGTCCAAGCAAGTTATTCAATTGCTTTTAACCATAATCATAGCACTGGTACCCTGCATAAGTGCTCGTTATCTTTTCTATATGAGATCACCACATTCCCATTTCTACCAATACAAATAATTAATACATACACACTTTGAAAAAGAGTAAAAGAAACCTCAACCTACTAAAAAAAGTTCAACAAAGTCAAATCGAAGCTTTAGCCTTTCAAAAAGTCTCCAAACGCACCTAATCTAATCAAATATGTATTTTACATAAGAAAAAAATCATAGACACCCTTATTACTATACTTAAATTTGGGTTCAAAAAGTCAACCCCAAACATCGAGGGGAACAATTAAAATTTTATTTGAAAATTATATTACTATAACTTAAGGAGTTCATATATAATTTTTTATTAAAAACAATTGTAATGACCCAAACTGTATTTACGTGTAAAAACACCCCAGGAATAATTTATGACCAATAATGGACTCAAAATGGACCAAAAAAATTTAAATCGGGAAAGAAAATTGGGGTCTAAGGGAATTGGGCTAAGAGGCCCAATAAAAAACTAGGTCAGCCTGCCAGTAACTGCTGCAGTGGTCGATTAACTGCTGCAGCGATAAAAGGCAATAACACGGCTAAAAAATTTTTAAAAACCCTTCCTTTTATTATTTCCCCAGGTCGCCCCTTTTCTCCAAAAATAACTTGAAAAATTCTACTCCTCCAGCCTTGAGATTTCAAAGGCCAAGGTTCATGAGAGCAGTTACGAGGCACACCTGAAGGGAACTCGACATGGGAATACGGTTAGCACATGCGGGATAACTCACTCCTCTCCACAGCAGTATGTTTTGGCTAAAAGGTAAGCTAACGTTTTAATTATAACAACTAAACTTGGGCTAGCTACATTTAATGTCAATAATGATATCGGAATTGTAATGCATTAGGCCTTTGGGCATGGAGTTGTATGGATGGACATGTTTAAAATCCGGATAGGCTTGATTTTATTGAATTAATTAAAGTATGTTAATGGTTGGTTTGGATTAAGAGGTGGGTAGGAAGATGGAGCGAATGCACAAAGTTTATCACCCTTCAGAGTGGAGTACAGTGGGAGGTTGTATGAAATAATGTGAAATGATAAGACGGGAAAGTTAAGGTAACTCGACTAATTTATAAATGCTTAAAATGCCCAAATTGTGTTGGGTAGATTTGTACAATTCTAATACCTTGATAGTTTAGTTGATACTTTCCAGAAATTAGAAGACGATGTAGAGAGTAAAAAGGTATTGAGAAGAGATAGTGAGCAAAAAGGTATTGAGGTAAGCCGGTTAGCAGAGTTGGTATTCCTTTTCATATTGTTTGAACAATGCTTTCCAGAGTTTAGAAGACAATGTGAAAATCTCAAAGTTGGGATTCAGTTAGAGGGGAAGTGTGTAATAATGAGAACTTGGGTGACGACACTCCATAGGGGCGTTTTGTGAATTATGAATGTGTTATCTATGTGAAGAATGAGGTCACCAAATTGGTGAAGTAGATGGTTGATGTAACTGTAGACTGGATTAACTCGTGCTGGGTTATGATCTGACATTGTTATTATCGTTTGGATGAATTATAATTTGTTGATTTCATGCACTGATTCATATACATTGGGATTGTATGATGTGATATGGGTCGGGTACCATACTGGTACATATATGATATAGTCGAGTACCATACTGGTATAAATATGATATGGTTCGGTTACCACGCCAGTATAGATATGATATGGGTCGGGTACTACGTCGATATGTTGAGATGTTGTTGGTGATGAGATAGGGAGGGATAAGGAGAGATGATGTGTACATCTTACATAAATGCATTCTTGCATCTATTTGCATGTTTCGTTAATTTATTTGCTTTATACTTGTCATTTTTGTGGTAAGAGGTGAAAGATGGTGTGAAGGTACGTTAGGTCCCTAGATGGGATGAGTTTAGAATGAGATTTACGGTCCCCCTGAGAGGACTGGGTGCGATAGTATAAGATTGGTAGGATCCAAAATTTTAGATAGATGTGTACCAAAAGGTGGTAGATATTATAAGAATAAGTCAAAATAAGCAAGCAATAGACAAAGATATAAAAAAATATTAAATGACAGGTGTCACTGATATGCTATGGATAGGTCACAGAGATGCTAAGTATAGGTCACAGAGATGCTAAGTGGAGGTCACAGAGATACTAAGTGTAGGTCATAGAGATGCAAAATATGACGTAATGGGAACGGTTAATTAAAATTGGAACTTTACTTGAGGTTGTGATTTCTTCCTATTTGTTATTAATTTTATTTGTTTCTAACCCTTGTTAGTTGATGATGCTTAATAGTACGTGTGGTTGTACTAATGCTACACTTACTATATCTCTAATCGGGGGTAGAGAATGTAACACCCCGTATACTCCCAACCCTATGTGACGACGTTGAACAATGGTTACTTCGGTGTCGAGATGCCATAAGCATGTATTGTGTAACATTAATGATGAGAAAATTTAAATTTGGCCTCGTCCATGTGATTAGCCTTTCATAGGAGGTGTTTTGTGATTTTTGTGGAGCACTTGTGGGGTTCAAAATGAGTCTAAGAGGATCTCTAGACAAATTATATTAAGGCTAAGAAGTAAGTTAAAGAATAGGACTTGAAGTATCTAACCAAACCCGCGAAGAAAAGTCGAAAAACAAAATTTTTGGAAAAACTAAGGAAGGCGCACGCTGGGGGGCGTGCCAGGCCACTATGGTACAATTTTTTGTGCCCATTGGCAGAAATATGGCGCGCCTAAGGACGTTCCAGGATGGATTTTTCAATTTTTCGAAAGTTGGAAATTTTCTAAGTCCCAAGGGTACCCGGGGACGTATCGAGCCGATTTTTTCCACGTTTATTCTACAACTATGAGAATATACATGAAATGAGTAAATTATTATGTTGGTGTGATAAAATTACTCGAGAACGAATTTGGCATCAAAATAACGATTCTACCCTTTTGGTCAAAATAGGTCATACGTGGCTAGAATCGCTAGCTTTTGGGATTGAGGCTACAAATATAAATCTCGTGAGTGGGAATATCGTTGTAACGCGTATATAATGGATTACACATTGATTTTAGTGAGTTAAGATGATATGGGCTATTGGGCCTAATTTGAGACCAAAATAAACAAAACATGAAAGGCCCAATGGGTCAAAATGACCCATTCTTGCCTTGACTTGTCAATGTTGGAATTAATGGCTAAGGATGACTTTAAGAGGTTATAAAATGTGGCCAAAAAATCAGATTTTTAATCTCAAAAGGGCACATGCCATTCTAGACATTTCTACAACATTTCCATAAGACCTTTCTCAAGTTCTTCAAACCCTAACGCATTAATGTATTAATCTCTCATAAGTTGATATATCAATTCACCCCACCAATAGAGTGGATGTATGCTACCCCTCCATGAGAGTGGATGAATGCTACCCCGCCATGAGAGTGGATGTATGCTGCCCCACCAAGAGAGTGGATGTATGTTGCCCCACCATGAGAGTGGATGTATGTCGCCCCACCATGAGAGTGGATGTATGTTGCCCCACCAATAGAGTGGATGTACGTTAATAGAGTAGATGTATGTTATATTATTACCCACCACCACTAGAGTGGATGTATGTGGATGAGTGTTATGCTTTTACAACCTACTAACCAAGTAGATGAACAATAGTGGTAATGAACATAGAAGTAAGAAAGAATCTCTTGGGTATAGAAGAATCTATTGGAGGAAAGTCTCTTGAGTGAAGGTAATTTCCCTTGAAGGAGAGTAGTTATAAAAGATATTATATAAAATGATGGTTTATACACATTGACTATTCTCTTATATTTTATTCTATTGACATTCTTATGTATGTTGCTATTTCTTAGAGCCTTACATACTCAGTACATTCTTCGTACTGACCCCCCCTCGAGGGACTTACCTTACATGTTGCAGGTGCAGGCATTAGTAGACCTCCTCTGTAGACTGGGGATCACTTGCGGAGTTTTGGTGAGCTCCATTTGGTTCGGAGCTTTCTGAGTTAGAGTTGTATATTGTTTTGGCATTGCAAATGTTGTATAAAGCGGGGACTTGTCCGACTTTAAGTTGGTCTTGTAAATGCATTGGTTTGAGGCTTTTGTAGACATATGTGGGTATATGGATGTAAGAGACAAATGTCCGTTTTGACTTGATGGCCCCAACAGCCAAGTTTCATAAATATCTATATAGCATATGTTCCATGTTCATGTTTTTTGCATATTTGCACAAGGTATAATAAGATTCGTACAAAGATATACATACGATGGTTCATGAGCAAAGATTGGTTCTCTCGGGCCATATCGGCTTGGGGTGCCAGTCCGGCTCGAATGGGATTTCAGGTCGTAACAATAGTCATGGTGCAGGTTAGTTGGAATTTCTATTGCAGCGATACCGATCATTCAGCAGCAGCTCCTACCCTCTCTATTAAAACATGTTGGGAAAGAATAAAATGAGTAACTATATTGCAACATGGTTTGAATTTTCATAGAATAAACATTAAGTTGACTAGGTTTATATGGTATTAGAATTTTCATAGAATGAACATTAAGTTGACTAGGTTTATATGGTATTAACTTTCACATTACTGAAATCATGGGATTTCTAGGGTTCTCCTATCTGGGGTAGGTGTAGATAGGTGCCCGGCTCGATCCAGTGGGTTGGGTACTGACAGAGATGGTGTCAGAGCCCAGATTACCGATCTTCCAGTACAAGATCAAATGTTGAGTAGAGTCTTACAAATTGGTGTATTGACGTCCACATCAAATTTGTAGGAAGCTACAAGGTATCTAGGAATCCATCACACTTTCTTCTTTCCTATCGTGCCCTCTCAACGTCGTATCCCCGGGTTGAGTTTAATTGGTATCTAGTCGATTCCACTTGGTATCTCACTCATCACAATTAGGACTACTTGGTCCCAATTGGTATCTAGTAATGTGAAAAGTTGGGATAAGATGCCCAACCGATAATGGTCAATAAGAAAACATAAAAGTGGATTGTTATGCTGTGTTCAATGTGGTGTTAAGTATTTGTGACGATGCGATGATGTTTTGAAATGTACTATGAGTATTGTTGTTTGTTGTAGCATAAGGTAGCTTGCTTGGTGATGTTTAGATTCCCAAATATGATTGTTGATTATGTGTGTTGTTGGATAATGTGTAGCCAAGACCGATGGACGTAAGGACCAAATGTGATCTCGAGAGTGTCTTCATTTCCATGACATAAGATACAACTCATCTCTCTGTGTTTTGGAGTACTACTTTTCTTCAAGCCAATCCTGTATGATCAACCTGAATGCTTGACTGTGGTGGAACACTCTTGAGGATGGTGAATTGAGTAAGTAAGAAGGTTAGTGAAAGTGTAACACTATTTAATTTGGTAGACAGAAAATTGTGTTGGTTCCCCAAGAGCAATAGAGTTGCGAATTCAATTATATAAAGTATAACGAGATATTATTATGCTACTTGAACATGTGTAAAATGATCTTTGCATAGGAAGAACCTGAGATTGGGTGAGGGGAAAAATCGAAGCGAAGTTACTGGAGGCTACCGCTGCAGCGGCTCTAAGCAGAATCCTTCCAGGTGATTCCCCTGTTTTAGCAACTTTGAAATCCACCCTGGTTTTAAAGCAATATAGTGATTAAAATTCAACCAACATGCATCATAATATAAGGTGAATATTATTATTAAAGGGGTGGGGGAAGAAAAGCGTCTGCATATATGAAAATTAAAAACAGTAATTGTTTGTTACATGCTCCAAACTGAGGCAACCCAAATCCAAAAACATAAAATTTAACCAAGAGGAAGGGGAGGGGAATATCTAGCTGGTGGCGTAATCTCCAAGAACTGCAGCATCTGGGCCTTCCTCATCCACGCCACTAAGAAAGGAGAATTCCACAATATCTTTCCTGGTCTACTTAGACAACTTTTTTAGGGGAGAAGCACACCCGAACATAACCTGTACCGTCTTCCACATCCTCACAAGCATGTGGTCATAGGAGCGATGCTTTTACTTTTCTTCGTTTAACTCTTCTTGAAGCTCCACATAAGCTCGGATGGGGTCCGGTAGAGAAGTAGAGTTAGAAGGAGCCTCTTCGAGAAGGGGTAAGTGAGACCTCTTTAGGATACCTCAGACGGTGGCAGGATCAGATTCTCAATCACCGAGAGACACGGGAGCCTGAGTAGAAAGGGCACTCGACCTCCCAACCCCATCGGCCTGACTGCTCTCACCCACCTCCCCCACCTTCATCTTTTTCTTATTTCCTTCCCGAATACCCATACCTCACAAAGGGTTATATGCCACCTCACAGTCGTTCATAGAGTGTTGGATCTCCATAGGCACATCCACCCTATTACATAGTGCGGCAACTAAAGAAGGCAGGAAAAGATCTCATACTGACCTCTCCCGAACATAAAAATACTGCCACTCATCTGCAATCTGGGCCCCCACATTCACCTGGATCCCTGCTATAGCACAAGCCACCACCAAGGCATGATGGATGTGACTTTCCCCGAGGTTCGTATCCTCTGGGACAACAACTGTAACCACATTCTGGCCTCGACTGAGAAATAGGTGTTCTTAATACCTTTTTCGCTGGACCATGTCACCTCGATAGCTCGTCCTTCCGACGCCAAGACCGTAGCTTCCCACTCTAAGTTCGATGCTCGAATACTCGCCTCACAGGTAGCATTGGAAGGGTTCGGGATGCCCAACACATCATTAATGGTCGCTGCATCCACCGGGACCCTCTTGCATCAAAAATAGATAGTAGGGTGAGGCGTTAACCAGTCTACGCTCTAGAGATTGGCATAAAACTCCCGAATGATCTCCTAGTTTTGTTGAGGATCGGGCTCAATCAACACCTCCCACCCGAAGGCCTTTAATTGGGCATAGAAGCCTGGCAACTCTTCTTCCATATCGGTCATCACCATGCCCCGCTCGAGAAAGAAACCGCTGTTATGCAATCCCTCCTCGTAGTGGGAAAGAGAATTCAAATTTTTCAGAAAAAGTAAAAACTAGGGACATACAGCCTAGTACCGCTGCAGCAGTACCTCAGTGGCGGTACTTACTGCGGCAGCGGTAACACTGTAGTGGTAAAGTTATCGCTGCAATGGAGTGTCATCTTCAACCATGAAACCCCCTTCCCATGGAGTATTTTTGACTTTTCTCCGTAAATTTAAAAATTAAGCATAGTTCGGGATTGGGAAGTGCGTGTGAACCTTTTTACACTAAAATGGGGGTGTGATACACCCAAAATCATGCTCAAATTTGAAGGAATTCATTGGAGAAGATGCCTTCTCACCTACAACCCTCCCATCACCAAAAACCCACCATGAACTACGTCAACCTGACGTCCCTAACGCTATAGGAGCATTGAAAATGTAAGAAAACTAAGCATGTCAACCAATATACTCAACAACGCTACAAAATTCAAGTTTCAAAAGTTGCACCCCAAAACCACCAAAATTTCCCTAATTCTATTGTAATTCTACAAAGTTATAATGAGAAACCCTTAAGAAAGTAGAAGGGACAAAGAAAATACCATGAATTCATTGACGGAGAGAGATTCTGTGGAGAGAGTTGAGAGGATTTGAGAAAGTGAAGTGAAAATAGGGGAAATGAGTTCTCCCCCTACTTAACTATTGTGAACCACTGGCGCGATTAGTTACCTCTGTAATGGTAAAAAAAATTTCGAACCAACTCCGCCTCGACTTTTCATGCTCTGGGATAGTATAATACATTCGGGTAGTTGTTCCAATAATTGATTGTGTGATCTGTTTCAGGGAAAAGCGTACGAATAACCATTGGGCCTAGGTTAGGCAATGTTGTAATGGGTGCCCATTAAAGGGCATGGATGTATGATGAGTTAGCGCAGATTAATCCTCCCATGTGGCTTGTTGTGGCTAAAAATTTGTCAAACACTCGTGTAAATGTTTCGACCTCACCCTTAGGGCCATTCAGGGATGAACGATGGATAAATTGGTATTTAATGTAATGACTCAAATTGTCATTATGTGTAAAACACCACAGAAATAATTTATGACTAATAATGGAATAAAAATGGACCGAGAATAATTAAATCGGGGAAGAAAATTGGGATCTAAAGGAATTTGGCCAAGAGGCTCAATAAAAGACTGGGTCGACCTGCTGATAACCACTGCAGTGATTGATTAACCACTGCAACAGTAAAAGACAGTAACCCAGCCAAGGGATTTTTAAAAACCCTCCCTTTTATTATTTCCCCAGGTTGCCCCCTTACTCCAAAAGCACCCTGGAATATCCTACTCCTTTAGCCATGAGATTCCAAAGGCCAAGGTTCATGAGAGTGGTTACGAGGCATACTCGAAGGGAACTCTATATGGGAATACGGTTAGCATGTGCAAGATAACTCACTCCACTCTGAAGCAGTATGTTTCACCTAAAAGGTACGCTAAGGTTTTAATTGTAAGAACTATTTAATGTCAATAATGTTATCGGGATCATCATGTATTAGGCCTTCGGGCATGGAGATGTGTGGATGAATATATTTAAAATCTGGATAGACTTGATTTTATTAAATTACTTAAAGTATGTTAATGGTTGATTTAGATTAAGAACTGGGTAGGAAGGTGAAGCAAATACGCGTAGTTTATCACCCTTCAGGGTGGAGTACAGTGGGAGGTTCAATGAAAAAATGTAAAATGATAAGATGGAAAGTTAAAGTAACTTGACTAATTTATAAATTCTTAAAATGACCGAATTGCGTTGGGTAGATTTGTACGATTCTAATACCTTAATAGTTTAGTTGATACTTTCTAGAATTAAGAAGATGAGATATTGAGTAAAAAGGTATTGAGACAAGATAGTGAGTAAAAAGGTATTGAGATGAGATAGTGAGTCAAAAGGTATTGAGGTTAGCTGGCTTACAGAGTTGGCATTGCTTGGCATATTGTTTGAACAATGCTTTCCAGAGTTTAGAAGACAATGTGAAAATCTCAAGGTTGTGATTCGGCTAGAGGGGAAGTTTGTAATAATGAGAACTTGGGCGACGACACTTCATAGGGGTGTTTTGTAAATTATGAATGTGTTATATATGTGAAGAATGAGGTCACCAAATTAATGAAGTAGATGGTTGATGTAACTATAGACTAAATTGAACCGTACTGGGTTGTGAGCTGACATTGTTATTATGTTTTGCATGAATTATGATTTGTTGATTTCATACGCTCATTTATATGCATAGGGATGGTATGATGTGATATGAGTGGGGTACCATGCTGGTACAAATATGATATAGGTCAGGTACCATGCCGATATAGATATGAAATAGATCAGGTAATACACTGGTACAGATATGATATAGGTTGGTTACCACGTCGGTACATTATGATGTTGTTAGTGACGAGATGGGGAGGGATAAGGAGAGATGATGTGCACATCTTCCATATATGCATTTGTGCATCTATTTGAATGTTTTATTAATTTATTTGCTTCATACTTTTAATTGTTGTTGTAAGAGGTGAAAGATGGTGCAGAGGTACATTAGGTCCCTAGGTGGGATAAGTTAAGAATGAGATTTACGGTCCCCCTGAGAGGATCGGGTACGATAGTATATGATTGGTAGGATCTGGAATTTTGGACGGCTGTGGACCTAAAGGTGGTAGATATTATAAGAATAAGTAGGAATAAGAGAGCAAAGGACAAAGATATACGAAAATATTAAATGACAGGTAGATCACAGAGATGTTAAGTGGAGTTCATAGAGATGCTAAGTGTAGGTGACAGGGATGCTAACTGGAGGTCATAGAGAAGCTAAATATAGGTCACGAAGATGCAAAATGTGAGGTAATAGGAATGGTTTAATTGGGGATTTAAAACCAGAACTGTACTTAAGGTTGTGATTTCTCCCTATTTGTTAGTCATATTATTTGTTTCTAATCCTGGTTGGCCGATGACGCTTATCAGTCGATATGGTTGTACTGATGCTAGATTTACTATATCTTCAATCGGGGGTATAGCTATGGTGCAAGTTAGTTAGAGTTTCTGTAGTTGTGATGTCGATCATTCAGCAGCAGTACCTGCCCTCTTTGTTCTGCATGGATGTTGCATCACGAATATCCCTACTCCCTGTCTAGTGCTCTTGTACCAGTTTAGGCTAGTTTCAGGAGTGTCACTCGCGGTTATTTTTAGTATTTATTTTTCATATTTGATGTATTAAAATATGTCGTGAAAGAATAAAATGAGTAACTATATTTCAACCTGGTTTTACTTTTCATAGAATGAACATTAAGTTGACTAGGTTTATATGGTATTAACTTTTGCATTAGAGAAATCATAGGATTTCTAGGATTTTCCTATTTGGGGTAGGTATAGGTAGGTGTCAAGCATGATCCAGTGGATTGGGTCCTGACAGAGATGGTATCAGAGCCCATGTTATCGGCATTTCAGTACAAGATCAACTGTTGAGTAGAGTCCTATGGATTGGTGTTTTGATGTCCATATCAAATCTGTAAGAATCTACAAGGCATGTAGGAATCCATCACACTTTCTTCTTTCCTATCGTGCCCTCTCAACATCGTATCCCCGGGTTGAGTTTAATTGGTATCTAGTCGATTACAATTGGTATCTCACTCATCACAATTAGGACTAATTGGTCCCAATTGGTATCTCGTAAAACAAAAAGTTGGGATAAGACACCCAACCGATAGCGGTCAATAAGAAAACATAAAAGTGGATTGTTATGTTGTGTTCAATATGGTGTTAAGTATTTATGATGATGCACTGATGTTTTGAAATTTATTATGTGTATTGTTGTTGATGGTAGTGTATGGTCGCTTGCTTGGTGATGTTTAAATTCCCATATATAATTGTTGAGTGTATGTGTGTGGTTGGATAGTGTTTATCAAGCAAACCGGTGGACATAAGGACCTAATGTAATCTCAAGAGTGTCTTCATTTTCGTGACTTGAGCTACAACTCATCTCTCCGTGAATTGGAGTACTACTTGTCTTCTACCCGATACCGTACGATCCACTTAAATGCTTGACTGTGGTGGAACACTCTTGAGGATGGTGAATTGAATAAGTAAGAAGGTTGGTGAAAGTGTAACGTTATTTAATTTGGTAGATGAAAAATTGTGTTGGTTGCGGTTTGAGAGCAATAGAGTTGTGAATTCAGTTATATGAAGTATACCGAGATATTATTATGCTAATTGAACATGTGTAAAAAGAGCTTTGCCTGGGAAGAACCAGAGATTGGGTAAGGGGAAAATTTAAAGCGGAGCTACTGGAGGCTACCGCTGCAGCAGATCTTTTACCACTGCAGCGGTAAAATTAACCGTTGTAGCGGTTTCAGGTAGAATTTTGCCAGGTGATTCCCCTAATTTAGCAACTTTGAAATTGTTGCAAAGAAACCGTTTTTCAAGGCAATACAATGATAAAAACTCATCCAACACGCATCGTAAGATAAGGCGAATATTATTATTAAAGGGGCGGGGGAAGAAAAGCGTCTGCGAGCACAAAAAATAAAAATAGTAATTATTTGTTACGTGCCCCAAACGGGGTCAACCTAAATCCAAAAACATAAAATTTAATCAAGGGGGAGGGGGAGGGGAGAAGTACACCCGAACATCACCTGGACCATCCTCCACATTCTCACAAGCATGCGGTCATGGAAGCGACATTTTTCTTTTCTTTGTTCAGCTATTCTCAAAGCTCCGCATAAGCTCAGGCCAGGTCTGGTGGGGCAGTAGAGCTCGAACGAGTTACTCTAGGAAAGGGTAGGTGAGACCTCTCTAGGATACCTCGGACTGTGGTAAGATCAGTTTCTCAACCATCGAGAGATGTAGGATCCTGAGTAGAAGGGGTACTCGACCTCCCAGCCCCACCGGCCAGACTGCTCTCACCCTCCTCTCCTACCTTTCTCTTTTTCTTACTTCCTTCATGAATGCCCCTACCCTGCAAAGGGTTATACGCCACATTACAGTCGTCCATAGTGTCTTGGATTTCCTGAGACGTGTCCATCCTATCAGATAGTGCGGTAATCAAAGAAGGCAGGAAAAGATCCTGTGCCAACCTCTCTCGAACATAAAAATACTGCCACTCATCTGCAATCTGGGCCCCCACATTCACTTAGATCCCTGCCATGGCACAAGCCACCACCATGGACCTGTGTAAAGCCACAACTGCGACATTCCCTGAGGGTCGTATGCTCCAAAACCCCAACTGTAACCACACTCTATCCTCGACTGAGATATAGGTGCACTTTGTCCCTTTGGCACTGGACCATCTCACCTCTACAGCTAGTCCTTCCGACGCCAAGACCCCGTCTGCCCACTCTAAGTTTGATGCTCAAATCCTTGCCTCATAAGTAGCATTAGAAGGGTTTGGGATGCCCAACACATCATTGATGCTCACTGCTTCCATCGGGACCATCTTTTCTCAAACACGGATAGTAGGGTGAGATGCTGACCAGTCTACGATAGGGAGATTAGCATAAAACTCCCAAACGACCTCCATGTTGTGTTGAGGAATGCTGTCGGTCAACACCTCACACCCAATGGCCTTCATTTGGGTGTATAAGACTAGAAACTCTTCTTCCACATGGGTCATCACCATGCCCCGCTCGAGAAGGAAACCCCTATTATGTAATCCCTCTTTATAGTGGTCACGACACTCTTTATTGGGAAATCAGTGGTAGGCGGGTTATTGGGCCATTATGATCCTATAAATACCATGAAAAGTTGTTAGAACCATATCAAACACCAAGAGAAGGAAAAAGAATTCAAAGTTTTTAAAAAAAGCAAAAATTGAAGACACACTGCCCAGTACCACTGTAGCGGTTAGTTTATCGCTGCAGTGGAATGTACTCTTTAACCATCAAACCCCCCCTCCCAGAGATGATTTTCTACTTTTCTCTATAAATTTGAATAGTAAGCATAGATCGGAATTTGGGAAGTGTGTGTAAACCTTTTTACACTAAAATGGGGGTGTGAAACACCTGAAATCAAGCCCAAATTCAAAGGAATTCATTAGAGAAGATGAATTCTCACCTACAACCCTCCCATGGTTGAAAACCCACCATGAGCTACGTCAACCTTAAGTCCCGAATGTTATAGGAGCATTGAAAATGTAAGAAAACTAAGCATGTCAACCAATATACTCAGAAACACTACAAAATTCAAGTTTACAAAGTTGCACCCCAAAACCACCGAAATTTCCCTAATTCTATCGTAATTCTACGATGTTATAATGAGAAACATGTAAAGAAAGTAGAAAGGATAAAGAAAATACCTTGAATTCATTGATGGGGAGAGATTTTGCAGAGAGAGTTGAGAGGATTTGAGAAAGTGAAGTGAAAATAGGGGAAATGAGTTATCCCCCTACTTAAATATTGTGAACCGCTACCGCAATTAGTTACCCCTACAGTGGTAAACCTTTTTTCAAACCAACTCCATCTCAACTTTTCGTGCTCCGGGATAGTATAATACATTCGGGTAATTGTACCAATAATTAATTGTGTGATCTATTTCGGGGAAAAATATTGGAATAACCATTGGGCCTAGGTTAGGTAATGTTGTATGGGTTCCCATTAAGGGGCATGGATGTATCATGAGCTAGCACAGATTAATACTCCCAAGTGGCTTGTTGTGGCTAAAAATCCTTTGAACACTCATGTAAATGTTCCGACCTCACCCTTAGGCCATTCGGGGATGAACAGTAGGTAACTTGGCATCTAATGTAGTGGCTCAAACCGTCGTTGTAAAAATGCCACAAAAATAATTTACAAAATAATTTATGACTAGATACATTTAACATCAATAATGATGTCGGAATTATCATGCATTAGGCCTAGATGTTTGGTAGCATCCACACTTCATCTTTTTGGTGAGCTCTCCCATCATTCGGAGTTGCAGAGTCTTATTTCAATTTTTTTGTTAGCTTAGAGTTTCCTTCTTTCTTTTTAATAATAGGGCATTTGGTCTCAGTTTACTTCATGTCTTAATAGTAGAGGCTTCATTAGACAACGAGTTAGAGTTTTGATTTTTTTGATGTTATTCAAACATTCTCAAAATTATTAGTGAAGTTAATTTATTTGATTATATGCTCAATATTCATTTAAAGTCTTCCGACGTAGTAAGATTATATTAGTTGGCTTAGTTATGTTGTACCAAGGGCCCATTTGGGTCATATTTGACGACTAGTTCATGGTTATGTCTAGGGGATAGTCTTGGATCGTGAAATGCATGCTACAAATTATATCAAAATAAAGTTAAAACATACACCAATACAATCTGACTAAGTACAACAAAAAATGAAAAAGACAGATTTTTCTGTGTTGCGGCACAACTATGTTATCTTGCCTACTCAGACTTCGTCAAGATATACACTAGAAAGCACTCTTACCTCTTCATTAGGACACATATATTGCTTTAGTCTTTGGCCATTTAACTTGAACACATTTCCTTTGTTGTTTTCCAACTCTACCACTCCGAATGGAAATTGTTGAGTAACTTTGAAAGGGCCAGACCATTTTGATTTCATCTTCCCAGGGAACAATTTAAATCGAGAGTTAAAAAGCAACACCACATCCTCCACTTTGCATTCTCTTTTCTCCATATTCCGATCATGGTATAGCTTCATCTTTTCTTTATAAAGATTTGCTCTCTCATAAGCATGAAGTCTGAACTCATCAATTTCATTTAGTTGGTCTAACCGCAGTTCCGCTGCCTCACTCCAACATAGATTCAACTTTTTGAGCTCCCATAGGGCTTTGTGCTCAAGCTCAACCGGTAGGTGACATGCCTTACTGAATACCAGCTGGTAAGGAGACGTTCATATTGGAGTCTTGAAAGCAGTCTGATAAGCCCACAAAGCATCATCAAGTTTCCTTGACCAGTCCTTTCTATTTGCATTGACTGACTTGGACAAAATCAATTTAATCTCCCGGTTGGACACTTCAACCTGCCCACTTGTTTGTGGATGATATGGGGTTGCAACTTTGTGTTGTTTCACCCCATACTTCACCAGTACAGCTCTAAATGCCTTGTTGCAGAAGTGGGATCCCCCACCGCTTATAATTGTGTGAGGAGTTCCAAACCTAGCAAAGATGTTTTTCTTAAGAAATAAGACCACACTCTTTCCTTAGTTGTGGGCCAAGGATACTGTTTCCTCCCATTTAGACACATAATCCACAGCAACTAGGATGTACTTGTGACCATATGAGCTGACAAAAGGACCCATAAAGTCAATGCCCTAAATATCAAAAAGCTCTACTTCTTCTATTTTAATCATGGGCATTTCATGACACTTGGATAGTGATCCTTGACATTGGCATTGATCACAAGTTTTGACCAAGTCATAAGCATCCTTAAAGATGGAATGCCAGTAGTACCCACTTCGCAATACTTTCCTCGCAGTTCGTTCACCTGTGTGATGCCCTCCAACAGGAGAAGAATGGCAGGCTTGGAGAATGCTCAACATTTCAATTTCTGACACACATCGTCAAATAATATTATCCGCACACAACTTGAACAGGTAAGGTTCATCCCAAAAATATTTAGTCACATCATGAAGAAATTTCTTCTTCTGATGAAAACTCAAGTCTTCTAGAACCTCTTCACTCACCACATAATTTGTAAAATCAACATACCACGAAATCATCCCATGGGATGCTGCAAGTACTTGTTCATCAGGAAAAGAGTCATCAATGTCTACCTCTTCTGATCTGTGGCGTTCATTCTCCAATCTAGATAGGTCGTCTGCTACTTGATTCTCACAACCCTTTCGATATTTTACTTCGAAGTCAAACTCTTGGAGTAACAAGACCCACCTAATCAGTCGTGGTTTGGCATCCTTCTTAGACATCAAATAACGTAATGTTGAATGATTTGTGTGAACCACCACTTTGGTGACCAGTAAGTATGCCCTAAATTTTTTGAATACATAAACCACAGCAAGAAGTTCTTGCTCGGTCACCGTGTAATTCTTCTGTGCTCCATTCAAAGCTTTGTTGGCATAATATATCGGGTGAAAAAGGTTTTCCTTCTTCTGACCAAGTACAGCTCCAAAAGCAACTCCTTGCATCACACATCACTTCAAATGGCTTAGCCCAGTCAGGAGCAATGATGATAGGTGCGGCAACTAATTTCTCCTTGAGATAAAGAAATGCTTTCAAGAAACTGTCACTGAAATCAAACTTGACTACCTTCTCCAAGAGTTTGCATAATGGATTTGTAATCTTGGAGAAATCTTTGATGAATCTCCGATAGAAACCTACATGACCAAGAAAACTGCAAACACCCTTCACCCAGATTGGTGGAGGTAGTTTCTCAATTACCTCAATTTTGGCCCAATCAACTTCAATCCCTTTCACTGAAATCTTATGTCCTAATACAATGGTTTTCGTGACCATGAAATGACATTTATCCCAATTAAGTACCAGATTGGCCTCCTCGTACCTCTACAAGGCATTACCAAGGTTGGACAAACAATCTTCAAAAGAATCTCCAACCACGGAGAAATTATCCATAAAGACCTTCAACGTATCTTCCACCATATCAGAGAATATTGACATCATGCATGACTTGAAAGTGGTAGCTGCATTGCACAATCCAAATGGCATCCGCTTAAATGCAAAAGTTCCATAGGGACATGTAAAGGTTGTTTTCTCTTGGTCTTCAGGAGCAATTGATATTTGGTTGTAACCAGAATATCCATCCAGAAAGCAATACCAACCTCTCCCAGCTAGTCGATCCAGCATCTGATCCATGAATGGCATTGGAAAAATAATCCCGAAAAGTCTACGAGTTTAACTTTCTATAATCCATACACACTCTCCTATCGTTGATGGGTAGAAGAGGAATTAACTCGTTCTTTTCATTTGCCACCACAGTCACACCTCCTTTTTTAGGTACGCATTGCACAGGACTCACCCATTTACTATCAGAAATCGGGTATACAACACCTACATCAAGCCACTTAATCATTTTTTTCTTAACCACCTCGTGCATTAGTGGGTTAAGTCTGTGCTTGTGCTCGATGGACAGCATACACTCATCTTTTAACTGTATCTTGTGCGTACAAATACCCGATGGAATGCCAATAATGTCTGTTATGGTCCACCTAATAGCTCGCTTATATCTCCACAATACTGACACTAGGTCTATCACTTTCCATTCAACTAAGTCTGCTGCGATAATCACTGGCAAGGTATTGTTTGCACCTAGAAAAATATATCTCAAATGCCCTGGGAGTTCCTTCAACTCCAACACTAGTGGCTATTCTATAGATAGTTTTGCTGGAGGTGTAGGCCTGTTTTTCAAGTTCAGGTCTAGCTTCTTCGGTGTATAGGAATAAGAACCTATACCAGTAAGGGCACACACTGTCTCATCATACTCTTCAATACCATTTGCATCAAAATTCATCAATACAGCGGCTAGTGTTTCGATCGCAAATAGCTCCTCAATAGGAACCTACATCTCAGGCTCATTAATGATATCAATAATAGAGACAACATTCATGTCCCTCGATTTCTTCATCGAATGGCAGATATTAAACTTAACCTCCTCATCATTTAGTCAAAATTTAAGCTTATTGCTCTCCATGTCAACTAGGACTCGCCCAGTGGCTAAGAACGGTCTACCCAAGATTACGGGAACCTCGAAGTCCACTTCGTAATCCAGGATTATAAAATCTGTAGGGAATATGAAATTCGCCACTTTCACCAACACATCATAAAAAACACCTTCTGGCCTCTTGACCGATAGATCAGCGATCACTAACCTCATCGAAGTTGGTTTGGGAGCTCCCAAACCCAACTGCTTATAAATTTACAATGGCATCAAATTGATGCTTGCACTGAGATCACATAATGCCTTTGCAAAGCTGATTTCACCAATCGTGCATAGAATAGTGAAGGCACTTGGATCAGCCTTTTTTCTAAACTAATGACCTTGATGTTATGGCACTGTATTAATGGATATTATTATTCGGCTCGTAGCTCATAGTCTTCTTCTTGGTTACCAGGTCTTTCATGAACTTGGAATAACCGGGCATCTGTTCAAGAGCTTCTACAAGTGGAATGTTCACCGATAACTGTTTTAACATAGATAGAAACTTGGTGAACTTTCCATCTTCCACCTTTTTTTAGCTCTATGAGGAAATGGAGGAGGTTGTCTTGGGATTTGAGTTAAGGGCTTTGCAGTTTTTTCAATTTTCTCCTTATTTAACACATCATCATTTTTCATTACTGTGGATTTTTCGGCCTCCACTACTTGTTCAACATCTTTTTCCCGTCTATCAGACTCAAAAGGGATATCCATTTTGATACAAATATTGCTATTCAATTCATCTTCGAAGGCAACATCATCTACATGTGTTAGAACACCAGTTGTGGTCCAGGTAATACTTTGTTGCTCCTTGTGGTAATGGCCAAACAAGTTCCATCATTCCTAGGATTAGTTACAGTGTCACTTGGTAAAGTCCCAGCCTTACGCTGGTTGAATGCTGCAGATAATTGTCCCATTTGGAATTCCAACTGCTTAATCGAAATAGAGTGTGAGTCAACTAATTGACCCATAAAAGACAAATCATTTTTCACCTCCTTGATACATGCATCGGTTGACTCAACACCCTTCAGCAACTTAGCCATTGTAGCCTCCAAAGAAAGTTTCCCTGAATTATTTGTCACATTTTCAAGATTACCTGGCGGTACATACAATCTGCTTCAGTCACCTTTGTTCTTCCAATTTCCCTGATCACGATCTCTGTAGCCGAACTTGTCATAATAGTTGTCTCGATTATAGTTTCGACCTTGTTTCCTTGGTCATTGGCCTGGAAACCCCCCTGATTGTTCAAATAATTTGCTTCCTCCTCAAAATCGGAGTCAGCAGCTCTCCCTTGTAAACCTACAGCTTTCACCTTCTCCACTCCACCGGACAACAAATGTTTAGTCAATAAATCCATTTGTGTCTTCATGTAAGCCATATCCTAATCACATTCTTCTTCTCTCCAGCGTTGTTCTACAGAAATACCGACTGTATAAGTGTTGTTTGCTACCTCAGAATCCCTGGTATGCCAAGCCATACTAGTCTTTATTAGTCGATCAAGTATATCAGTAGCCTCTGCATAAGTACGAGCCATAAAATCTCCTCATGAAGCTTTATCTAAAGAGGACTTAGTAACAAAATTCAGTGCTTTGTAGAATATTTGCATCAAGTGCTCATCAGTGAGGTGGTAATTCGGGCATTGAGTTAACTTTTTCTTGAACTTCAGTCATATCTCATGCAGTGGTTCATGCTGTAGTTGTCTGAAATTGCTGATTTCATCCCACAACTGTAACATCCTGGAAGGCGGAAAGAATTTTTCTAGGAAAGCTCCTTTTAATTGCCTTCAGTGTGTTATAGATGCAAAAGGAAGTTCATTAAGCCACAAGGTTGCCTCCCCAGACAGAGACAAAGAGAACAATCTCAAACGAATAGCATTCTGTGTCCTCTAGGATTATCGAATGACTTGCAGATGTTGATGAAATTCATCAAGTGCAAGTTAGTATCATCACCAGGTAAACCTCCAAATAATCCCTTTAGAGTCAGTAATTGGATCATAGTGTTGGGGATGTTGAATTTGGTGCCTGGAGAAAGTGGTAGTGGAACAACGGCTCCAGTAGCTCCAACACTATCCAAATCCGCATCATCCTCATCGTCCAGAGCAACATGCACAGCAAGTTGTCGGTGTCCTTTGTTCCTTTGTCGCAGGTTTTGGTTTTTCGGGGCAGCATGAACAATAGGTTGCCCATCAACAGCTTCATCACCACCCAAGTCATCGTCATCCAGATTCTGCACCCGATTGAGTGATGCAACATACCCTGGTGCATGATGTTGTCTTTCATCCATATTTCTCCTCAATGTTCGGTTAATCTCAGGATCAAGTGGCAACAATGGTTCTCCTAAGCGTCTAGTACTTGGCATGCACCACGGTTAGACTGAAATCACAAAAACAATAAATAAAAGTAAAATTAGGAAATTGTACTAATTGTCAAATAACGTACATAAAACTTATTTGACCATCGTATTCCCCGGCAACGGCGCCAAAATTTGATACGCCCAAATTACATCTCCCTTTTACAAAAGTGTAAGCGATCGTTGTCAAATAAAGAACCCAACAAAGGTTGGGGTCGAATCCCACAGAGAATAAAGGGTTAAATAAGTGGTACGCAACTCTTATAACAATTAACCACCAACTTCTAAGGAATTGGGGGGGGGGGGGAGGGGGGGTTGATTTAGTAACCTTAACAATATTTGAATGCAGTGAGCAAAATGCAAAATTTCTAACAAATAACTCAATAGAGAAAAGTAAACTAGGATTGTGTTCACCTAAGTTTCCAATCACCAACGGGTTATGAGCTAAAATGAATTGGCGTTAACATACGTGAAAATAAGGCAATCAATTCTATAATTTCATTTAAATGTCTTTCAACCAATTAAAATGATTCTACACTTCAATTCTTACGAACTCAAAGTGTCAGTTGCAAATCCGATTTAGGCCTCAATGGATTAATCTTGTTCAAACATTAATCTCTAAGTTGGAGACTGGTAGCTCCAAACTTTTGTTATGAACTCCTTTTCTTTGAAAGTTAAATTCTCTACCAATCAATTTAACAAAAGACTATTTCCCAATGTTTGTAACCATCAAGAATATATTAAAGTAAAGGAATTCTTAATATTTTCACGTAATCAACGCCTATTCACAGCCCATAAACCCTAATGGTGATTTTCCACCAAGGATTCCACAACCCTAGTTATGGGTGATTTAGCCACTCATATTCAAGAACAACAGGAAGAAAGAGGTTTTTATCATAAAAATAATCAAATCTTTACAATGAAAAATCACCTTCAATGATGTTCAAAACTTAAAGCAAAAAGAAGCTAAAGTTCCTTTTCTCCAGAGAAAGTCGTCAAGAAAATATCCCCCAGCATCAAAAATTAATAATGTATTCTAAACCCTAAAATGGGTATTTATAGGCTAAAAATAAGCATGATTTAAAATTTGAAATAAGTTATGTTGCGTCACCACTGACGGTAACTTCGACGGTCCGCCAAGAGTGCGACGGTCCGCCAAAGTTACCGTCGCAAAGCTGTCGATCAACCCACGTTCTGGTTAACTCTTGGCGGGCCGGTTGATGGTCTGCCACTACACTGACGGTCCGCCATACATGTCGTCGCCATCTCTTCTTCTTTAGGCCATTCTGGTTACGGCTTGGCGATAATAGTGACGGTCCGAAAAAGACTTTGGCGGTCTGCCATTGTTGCCGTCGCCAGGTCCTAAGCTTGGTCCTTTTCTGGTGAAGGATTGGCGGTATTAATGACGATCCGCCAAGCCTTTGGCGGTCCGCCATGATTGCCGTCGCAGACTCTTTTCACTAGCTGTTCTCATCTCTTGCAGACGAAGCTTAATTCCTGAAAGTAATCACAAAAAGCATCAAAAACCACACAAGTTGCTTGAAAACTTGCAATTATCCTTAATTAAATATGTTCAATGTGTCGTCATCAGCCGACGCATCACCTAAAATGAACAAGTTGCTACCAACTGCAATGGCCAGTAAAATTCCTCCATTTCCCTTTTGTTTTTCTTACTTGCACATAGGTTTTGTTTCTTTGCATATAGGTGTGGACCACATAATTGCTAAGTGTTTGAACTATCAACAAGTGAAAATCGAGCATCAATGACCTGGCGGTTTGACTCAAAATATAGAAATCCCATAATGGAAGTGAAAGTTGATCAATATAGACTTTGTTGTTAGTTTACCTCCACTACTAAAAAAAACCGAAAAAGCGACCACAAGTTGTGGTCGCACAAAAAGCGACCACATGTGGTCGGTTTTTCATTAAATATTTTTTGTAAAATTTTTTTAATCAAAAACCGACCACAAGTGGTCGTTTTTTATATTTTAAAATTGCGGGAAAGTAAATAAATTAACCCGGGAAAATATAATTCCTTAAAACCGACCACTTGTGGTCGGTAATAACAAAAAAATAAATAAAATTATTATTTAAAAATTCTTTTTAATTTTTTGTACAAAATATATTTAATTTTTGTGAAAATTATTTTACAAAAACCGACCACTTGTGGTCGGTTTTAGATTTAAAAAAAAAATAAAAAATATTTTATAAAAAACCAACCACTTGTGGTCGGTTTAAGATTTAAAAAATATAAAATATTTTATAAAAGGCGACCACTTGTGGTCGGTTTTAGATTTAAAAAATAAAAAAATATTTTTATACAAAATCCACCACTTGTGGTCGGTTTTGCTTTCCCAAAAAATTAACATAAATAAAATAAATAAAAAACATAAATTGATAAAATATATTAAATATATTTCTTAAAATTTAGAGACCACGTGTGGTCAGTTTTGCTTTCCCAAAAAACTAATATAAATAAAATCAATGATAAACGTAAATTGATAAAATATATTAAATATATTTCTTAAAATTTTGAGACCACGTGTGGTCGGTTTATTTTTAAATAATAATAAAAATGAATTAATGTTAAAAAACCTACCACAAGTGGTCGGTTTCTGTAAAATTGTGTAAGAAAAATCTACCACTTGTGGTTGGTTTTTATAAAAAATACTAAAAATAAATTAAGAAATATTAAATATATTAAATAAAATTAATAAATAACATAAAAAACAATCTTTATTTTTTACGTACATTTCAATCAAATAAATATATTTTCCATCGAGTATATATATATATATATATATGTATGTATGTATGTATATATGTATACGCTTTTATTGCGTGTAGTTATTTACGTAGTAGTCAAAAGCTAATTGAATGTATACAAGTATATTGAATACGTTGATATCACACGATTCAGGTAATTATAATATATTGTTGGAGTTATAATAATGTAAGGTAAATAATCGATAATTCATTAGAGTCTAAAGAATACGTTGTATTATGGGGTAATATAGTCGTGCATGTGATCTATATGTATATTTCGTGTAGTGATGTATGTAGTAGTCAAAAGCTAACTGAATCTTTCTAAGTATATTGAATACGTTGATATCATACGACCAAGGTAATAATATAATGTTAAAGTTATAATAAAGTAAGCTAAACTAACCGATAATTCATTAGAGTATATATGAAATATGTTGTATTATGGGGTAATATACTCGTGTATGTGATGTGTATATAGTATGTATTTAGAACCTGATAGTCGATAGAGTGTGTGTGTATATATGTATATCTCGCGTATTGATATACGCAGTAGTCAAAAGCAATTTAAGTGAATCTATCCAAGTATTTTGAATAACACGTTGATATCACAAGTTCGGTGTAATAATATATATACTGTTGAAGTTATAATAACGTAAGCTAGATTAATCGATAATGCATCAGAGTATATATGAAATTCGTTGTATTACGGGGTAATATACTCGTGTATGTAATGTATACAGTACGTATTTTGAACCTGATAGTCGATAGAGTGTACGTGTGTAGATATACGTGTATCTCGTGTAGTGATGTACGTAGTAGTCAAAAGCAAGCTAAGTGAATCTATCCAAGTAGTTTGAATAATATGTTGATATCATACGATCCACGTACTAATATATATACTATTGAAGTTATAAAAATGTCAGCTAATTAATCGATAATTCATCAGAGTATATATACTCGTTTATGTAATGTATACAGTACGTATGTTGAACCGAATCTATCTAAGTATTTTGAATAACACGTTGATATCATACGATCGACGTAATAATATACTTTTGAAGCTATAATAAAGTAAGCTTATTAATGGATAACTCATCAGATTATATATAAAATAAGCTGTATTACGAGGTATATAATTCATATTCAAAAGCTAACTAATCAAAAATTCATCCTAATATACGAAATACATTGATATTATTATACAATTGAGGAAATATACTACTTTTGTATGACGATGAATTAATTAATTATCCGATTTATATACATCGTATTAATTTTTTTTGTATTTGTTATGAATATAATACGATTTATTCAGGAAATATTTATTTGATTTTATTAAACCAAGAAGCTCAGGGTTAAATCGATTATTCATTTGTTTTGAATTTTGATTTAATTTGGCCGGTCTATTAAATTTGGGTCGTAATCAAAATCAAATTGGTCATAATTGCAATGCAATTGACCAATTGATTTTTGATTTGGTCTATAATTTAAATGACAATGGCTAAATAATCTAATTGGTCATTCTTTAAATGGCCTAATGTTACCCTCTCCCTTTTTATTTTAATAACCTAATGTTTTGGGCCCAATCCCTAAGGCCCAAAACAGCCGATCCGGTCCAGCCCACCCTTATATCCCCTTTTCTCCTTCACCCTAACACACTAGACAGCCCCAAAACTCCCAAAACAGCCCCCAAAACAGAAAATTGCTCCCAAAATCGAAAACAGCCCCAAAACCCGAAAACAGCCCCAAACCCGAAAACAGCCCCCAAAATCGATAAAAACCCACAAACCCGTAAACCCCAAATCGATTTCCTCGTGGATTTCGTACAAACACACTAGACACGTACTATGAGAGGTGCGAAATTCCTCTAGAAACTCCAATTTCCTCACAAATCCAAAAATACAAAAATTCCCAAATTCGAATTTCATTTTTTTTTTGTACGATTCCAGCTCATTCAAGGATTTCGTGGTGTCAAGGATTTCGAAGAAGCTCGTAGTTCCGTTTTGGTGCTCTAAGAAAGGTAAACACCCCCCTTCTTTTATTTTTAGCAACCTTTAAGATTTCGTTTTCGTAGTGTAGATTTTCTTTCGTCGTGTAGGTATAATTATTTTGTAGCTGTCGGAATCTCACATTAGGTGAGAATACTGGGATTATTTGCTGTAGAAGGCTATGAAGGTCGTTGGATTTTATGTTGAAAGTTATGGCTTAAGTGTAGTTACTTGAAAATGTGTATTTGTTACTTAAAAATGGTAGTGACTTGAAAATGTGTATTTGTTGCTTGAAAATGCTCAAGTGTAGTTACTTGAAAATGTGTATTTGTGAAGTTACTTGAAAATGTGTATTTGTTACATAAAAATGGTAGTGACTTGAAAATGTGTATTTGTTACTTAAAAATGGTAGTGACTTGAAATGTGAATTAGTTCCTTGAAAATGGTAGTGGCTTGAAAATGTGAATTAGTTACTTGAAAATGGTTAAGTGTAGAGACTTGAAATGTGAATTAGTTACTTGAAAATGGTTAAGTGTAGAGACTTGGGCATTTGAATTAGTTATTTGAAAATGTGTATTTCTTACTTGAAAATGGTTAAGCGTAGAGACTTGGGCATTTGAATTATTTATTTGAAAATGGTTAAGTGTAGAGACTTGAAAATATGTTTTAGTTAATTAAAAATGGTTAACTGTAGTAACTTGAAATGTGTATTAGTTACTTGAAAATGGTTAAGTATAGAGACTTGAAATGTGAATTAGTTACTTGAATATTGTTAAGTGTAGAGACTTGAAATGTGTATTAGTTATTTGAAAATGGTTAAGTGTAGAGACTTGAAAAGTGAATTAGTTACTTGAAAATGGTTAAGTGTAGAGACTTGAAAATGTGTTTTAGTTAATTAAAAATGATTAAGTGTAGTAACTTGAAATGTGTATTAGTTACTTGAAAATGGTTAAGTGTAGAGACTTGAAATGTGAATTAGTTACTTGAAAATGGTTAAGTGTAGAGACTTGGGCATTTGAATTAGTTATTTGAAAATGTGTTTTTGTCACTTGAAAATAGTTAAGTGTAGAGACTTGAAATGTGTTTTAGTTAATTAAAAATGGTTAAGTGCAGTAACTTGAAATGTGTATTAGTTACTTGAAAATGGTAGTGACTTGAAATGTGAATTAGTTACTTGAAAATTGTAAGTGTAGAGACTTGTAATGTGAACTACTTACTTGAAAATGGTTAGGTGTAGAGATTTGAAAAGTGAATAGTTATTTGAAAATGGTTAAGTGTAGAGACTTGAAATGTGTTTTAGTTAATTAAAAATGGTTAAGTGTAGTAACTTGAAATGTGTATTAGTTACTTGAAAATGGTTAAGTGTAGAGACTTGAAATGTGAATTAGTTACTTGAAATTGGTTAAGTGTAGAGACTTGGGCATTTGAATTAGTTATTTGAAAATGTTTTTTTGTCACTTGAAAATGGTTAAGTGTAGAGACTTGATATGTGTTTTAGTTAATTAAAAATGGTTAAGTGTAGTAACTTGAAATGTGTATTAGTTACTTGAAAATGGTAGTGACTTGAAATGTAAATTAGTTACTTGAAAATTGTTAAGTGTAGAGACTTGTAATGTGAACTACTTACTTGAAAATGGTTAGGTGTAGAGATTTGAAATGTGAATTAGTTATTTGAAAATGGTTAAGTGTAGAGACTTGAAATGTGTTTTAGTTAATTAAAAATGGTTAAGTGTAGTAACTTGAAATGTGTTTTAGTTAATTAAAAATGGTTAAGTGTAGTAACTTGAAATGTGTATTAGTTACTTGAAAATGGTTTAGTGTAGAGACTTGAAATGTGAATTAGTTACTTGAAATGGTTAAGTGCAGAGACTTGGGCATTTGAATTAGTTATTTGAAAATGTGTTTTTGTCACTTGAAAATGGTTAAGTGTCGAGACTTGAAATGTGTTTTAGTTAATTAAAAATGGTTAAGTGTAGTAACTTGAAATGTGTATTAGCTACTTGAAAATGTTAGTTATTTGAAAATATGAATTAGTTACTTGAAAATTGTTAAGTGTAGAGACTTGAAATGTGTTTTAGTTAATTAAAAATGGTTAAGTGTAGTAACTTGAAATGTGTATTAGTTACTTGAAAATGGTAGTGACTTGAAATGTGAATTAGTTACTTGAAAATTATTAAGTGTAGAGACTTGTAATGTGAACTACTTACTTGAAAATGGTTAGGTGTAGAGATTTGAAATGTGAATTAGTTATTTGAAAATGGTTAAGTGTAGAGACTTGAAATGTGTTTTAGTTAATTAAAAATGGTTAATTGTAGTAACTTGAAATGTGTTTTAGTTAATTAAAAATGGTTAAGTGTAGTAACTTGAAATGTGTATTAGTGGTTAAGTGTAGAGACTTGAAATGTGAATTAGTTACTTGAAAATGGTTAAGTGTAGAGACTTGGGCATTTGAATTAGTTATTTGAAAATGTGTTTTTGTCACTTGAAAATGGTTAAGTGTAGAGACTTGAAATGTGAATTAGTTAATTAAAAATGGTTAAGTGTAGTGACTTGAAATGTGTATTAGTTACTTGAAAATGGTAGTGACTTGAAATGTGAATTAGTTACTTGAAAATTGTTAAGTGTAGAGACTTGTAATGTGAAGTACTTACTTGAAAATGGTTAGGTGTAGAGATTTGAAATGTGTATTAGTTACTTAAAAATGGTTAAGTGTAGAAACTTGAAATGTGAATTAGTTACTTGAAAATGGTTAAGTGTAGAGACTTGGGCTGTGTTTTTGTCACTTGAAAATGGTTAAGTGTAGAGACTTGAAATGTGTTTTAGTTAATTAAAAATGGTTAAGTGTAGTAACTTGAAATGTGTATTAGTTACTTGAAAATGGTAGTGACTTGAAATGTGAATTAGTTACTTGAAAATTGTTAAGTGTAGAGACTTGTAATGTGAATTAGTTATTTGAAAATGGTTAAGTGTAGAGACTTGAAATGTGTTTTAGTTAATTAAAAATGGTTAAGTGTAGTTACTTGAAGTGTGTTTTAGTTAATTAAAAATGGTTAAGTGTAGTAACTTGAAATGTGTATTAGTTACTTGAAAATGGTTAAATGTAGAGACTTGAAATGTGAATTAGTTACTTGAAAATGGTAGTGACTTGAAAATGTGAATTAGTTACTTGAAAATTCTTAAGTGTAGAGACTTGTAATGTGAATTAGTTATTTGAAAATGGTTAAGTGTAGAGACTTGAAATGTGTTTTAGTTAATTAAAAATGATTAAGTGTAGTTACTTGAAGTGTGTTTTAGTTAATTAAAAATGGTTAAGTGTAATAACTTGAAATGTGTATTAGTTACTTGAAAATGGTTAAATGTAGAGACTTGAAATGTGAATTAGTTACTTGAAAATGGTAGTGACTTGAAAATGTGAATTAGTTACTTGAAAATTCTTAAGTGTAGAGACTTGAAATGTGAATTAATTACTTGAAAATGGTTAAGTGTAGTAACTTAAAAATGTGAATTAGTTACTTGAAAATGATAGAGACTTGAAATGTGAATTAGTTATTTGAAAATGGTAGTGGCTTGAAAATGTGAATTAGTTACTTGAAAATGGTTAAGTGTAGAGACTTGAAATGTGAATTAGTTATTTGAAAATGGTTAAGTGTAGTAACTTGAAAATGTGAATTAGTTATTTGAAAATGGTTAAGTGTAGTAACTTTAATTAAGATTGTGATTGCTTGTGTAGATGGAATTTGATTATAGCTGGATATATCAACGAAATAATGATAATAGAGTGGGTATGAGAGAGGAATTTGCAGCAAGTGTCAATCGATTTATTGAACATTCCAAAACACTTGACGATTGGTCAATTTTTGGATTGATTGTTGTCCTTGTGTAAGCTGTGATGCACCTCGGGCTGCGAGAGGCCTAAGCTCACTTGATGATTATACTACAGATGAGGAGGAGGATTTTGATGATGATGATGAAGGTGGGGATGAGGATGAGGAGGATGACTTTTAGTTTATTTTTGATTTGTAAACTTTGATATTTATATGTTTTGATTTTGATATTTGGATGTTTTGATTTTGATATTTGAATGTTTAAAGAGATGTTTTAATGTTTCTAAATTGGTGGGTTGTATTGAGATGATTGAATGTTTTTGAATTGGTGGGCTGTGGAAATGCAGCATATATGCTGTAATTTTTAAAAAAAAAAATCCAAAAAAACCTACCACAAGTGGTCGCTTTTTCTGGAAATTTGCAAAAAAACCAACCACAAGTGGTCGGTTTATAAATAAAAAATATTATTTAAACGTTTTTTAATTAAATTTTTTTAACAAAAACCGACCACATGTGATCGGTTTTTTAAAAAAATTTTTTTTTTTTTTTTTACAAAAACCGACCACATGTGGTTGGTTTTCTAAATAAAGTTTTTTTTTTTTTTTACAAAAACCGACCACAATATGTGGTCGGAAAATTTTTTTTAATATAAAAAGAATTTTTTTAAAAAAAATTATTTACAATATAATTAATATCAATTTATAAATAAATAAATATTTTTTGAAAAAAGCGACCACATGTGATCGCTTTTGAAAAAAGTGACCACATGTGGTCGCTTTTGGAAAAGCTACCACTATTTTACCGAACACACATTGTGGTCGGTTTTTTGGTCGCAAATACAGGAAAACCGACCACTTGTGGTCTCTTCTTGTTGTCGGTTTTCCTGTTTATTTTAGTAGTGAGCTCGCATGAATACCAAGTTTCATTCGATTTGGGTGATTAAGAATAGAATTATGAAATTTACACATTTCCTTCCTATGAAGACAACAAATACTGCGATAAGCTGAACTTGAAGGAGATAGGTTGTATGCTATTCCAGCTATTCCTTCTTGTACTTGTAGCAACTATTCTAGATGATATCATCCGATATCAAACTGATACTATCTTTCTATATGCACTCTACATTCTTATAAAATCATGCGTAAACTACACAATAGTCTTTATAATCTATAAATCTTCATAAAATAATGAAAACAATTGCATGATGTTAGCTTTAAAAGGGAAAAGTAAGATCTAAGGGAAGATATGAGGAACAAAAAGGGAGTCTAATCAGAGGAAACAAAGAACCGGATTCTGTGACCAAATCCCGTTTGCTTTTCTCCCGTCTTGTAATCAAGCATTTCCCATGTAAACTGAGTACGGCCGTGAACAGTGACACGTGGACATTATTGCCATGTCATCAAGTGGGTCCCGCACTTTGTTGCACGTGTTAAGACCAACAGATTCTGGTCGTCAGTAAAACAGGTAAAAGTTATATACTTACGATTTTTTTTGGGGGGCGTTCGATATTCGTATTGG
The DNA here is from genome assembly GCA_031232105.1 of Capsicum rhomboideum. Classification (NCBI taxonomy): domain Eukaryota; kingdom Viridiplantae; phylum Streptophyta; class Magnoliopsida; order Solanales; family Solanaceae; genus Capsicum; species Capsicum rhomboideum. The sequence goes on along the minus strand of CP124719.1, from coordinate 104,917,398 downwards.
AGCCCAATTAATTTAAATTTGTATCGGATAAGGCCCACTCGAGGATAGCGCTCTCTACCAAGAATTTCTTCATAGCTACGGCTCAAAATAAAATCTCTCTAGTTAAGAGAGGAGCAATTTCTTTCACCACATCCTTTGATGCAAAGAACGAGGTTGAATGAGTGCGTACGTGTGGATATGGTGTAGGCTTTAATTCTACCTAAAAGGCATAGGGCTTCCCTTACTTTAAACAGTAGAAAGAAAATAAAAAGCACTCTGTTTGGTTGTCAAAAGATACGAACTTCCTCATATAAGTATCAGATTTGATTCCTGGGTCCTCATTTGGTTTATTGGCAAATTCCGGATTTAAATTTTTATAGATTCTGAAGAAATCCAATAAATGTTGCTTACTAGCTACTGTATAAACTACGTCTTAGTTCCAAATAAAGTAAGGTTACATATATGTCCACTAGATTTGCACATATCATATTTCTTCATTCTTAATTCATGAAAGTGTTATATATATTTCCAAATCATTTAAAAGGATCATAAAATTAAATAAATTTAATCTCTTTATTTAAACAAATAAAATAAAAGTAAAAAATAAGTGTATATATATTGCATTTATCTCTCTTATTTGATGTCTTGTTGTGACAATTATTTATTATTAGTGCATAAAGAGATTATAATTTGATTAATTTGCCTTAGTTCTCCAATCTACATATAATAATAAAGGAGAATGTAGAGGAGGTGATGTGACACCTCTTTATGGCTTTCATTTACATTTATCTTTTTTCTCATTTTTTTGAGCTTTTTTCCTTTCTTCATCTGTTTATTTCATTTTTTAATAGAACCAAAAATCTTTAAATTCAATTAATCAACTTCTCATCTTCTACTATAATTGTCCTCTTTAATTATCCACTAAATTCAAAGCATTTAGTTGCCTATTTAATTTTTGTCACTCAATTCCTCAAATGCACCGTATCATTGCTTTTACATACGTTTCTTGTAGTAATTTTAAAGATATGTTCGGTCACTTATTATCTAAATATATAGTTCATTGTTGAATTTCAAAAGGGTATTCTTCTTCAGGCAATTTTTTTATTCATATGAGTCTTTCTCTGGTATTTTTTTTTGCAAATGTACGTATTACATAATATATTTGTTTTTGAGTTACATTTTTTTTTAAGAAGAAAAATTGAAGTTCACATATCGTGCTATATTGTGACAGTAAAAGAAGAAAGATGATCGATTTTCTCCTCTCAATCGATTGGCCCATCGTAAGCTTTGAAAACTCCACTTTTTTTACTTATTAAGTAATATATGTATCTTTTTTCAGTTATGTTCTTCCATCAAGAAATTGCAGTGGTTAAATTTTACTTTTCGGAGATAATGTTGCTAATTATATACCTTTTTCAAGACGAAAATCTATAATATATCTTTTTGCTAGAGTTCACAGATTGTACATAAATAAATATTTATTTTTTATCTATAAATCGAGAATGAGGTACGTGCTATATTAAAATTTCAAGTTCTATTTTCTATTTGTCGTGGAAAATATTGGGTCATTTTCACTTTTATTTGTTGCTGATATGATAGTTTCACATTTGATTACGGGAGAAACATATATAGTATTTACTTGGTATCAATGTATGGACCTCCTTTATTTATATTGATGACGAAAAGCTCTTATAAGTTAGAGTTTGATCATGCATTGGATAATTTTCAGATATGTTGATGTAAATTTAGGTATAGTGTAGGTGATGTGACATCTCTTTTTGGCCAAAAATTATATTTATCTTTTTTGTGCATGAAATGGGTGAAACGGCAAAACCTAAAGAGGGCTACCATATTTATACCACCTATTAATTCATACTTAAATAATGATAATGAACATTCTAAATTTTATGTCTTTTCATATTCATTGGTTAGTGTGTGTGTATGTATATAGTAAGAAAAACATCACTTTGACCATGGTTTCTATTATTGGATTGGCTTGGGAGACAAAGAAGACTATGACGCTCGGATAATGTTGAGGCAATTACAGATGCAAGCGGTCAAGCAAAGTAAAGGATGTTCAAATTTTTTGCTCTAGAATCCCAAATAAATCTTAATTCTAGACAAATCTACTAAATATCTAATTTATTTTACCAATATTTATTTTTACGTTTTTAAATTCTACTTATAAAATTCCACTTAATATATATAAAAAAAAGGCAGTCTGGTGTACTAAAGCTCCCGCTATGAGCAGGATCCGGGGAAGGGCCCAACCACAAGGGTCTATCGTACGCAGCCTTACCTTCCATTTCTGCCAGAGGCTATTTCCAAGGCTTGAACCCGTGATCTCATGATCACATGACAACAACTTTACCAGTAAACATATTTATACTTAATATGTTATTGTTATTTTTATTGGTGAATATTTATTATTATTTTGTATCATATAATTAGTAGAGTTGAGAATTGTAAAAACTGCAAAGTATTGCAGAGTATCGTTACACATGATTAAGCATAATATGAAAGTGTTATGGCTTTGAGGGGGAAATTTTTTTCGCCTTTTGAAATTCACAATGCAAATAATTATGAATGCTTTCCTTATTAGTATTGCAATTGCTTCATTAGCTAAGATTTAACAAAATTATTTAGGGCAACTTTAATTGACACCATTATTATGACCACTATTTTCTTATTTTATAGTTTAGCAAGAAGGAAACAAAGAAAATGAGAGGAAAAGGCAAAAACATGATTGAAAAGAAAAATATGTTACTTGCCCGAATAAATATGTCGCATCCACAAAGCGGGGTATGAAGAGGATAGTATATAGATCTTATTTTTACCTTATCTAGAGAGTCTGTTTGCGGAAGACTTTCAGCTAGGTAGAACTTATATGAGCATTTTTTATCATTTAAGTTCTAATAGTAATACCGGATTGATGATTTAAAAAAATATTTATCATATGAATGTGCATGAGAATTTTCATCTATTCTAACTCCAATAAAATTAAGTGTACTTATTTGTTTATCATCGTGCGAAGCGCGACCTATTTCACTAGTTAATAAATAAAGATTATAGATATCTTCTTGAAAAAGTTATTTAGAATAGTGTGCTAGAGTAGACGGTAACCCTCCCTTGACCATAGAAGTGATAGTCGCAATCGTATCTGGGATTTAAAGTTTATGAGTTTCTCTATGATAATCATAAATTAATTTATAATATTAATTAAATTCACCATTAAATATTTATAATAGTTAGTAAATTTTTTAATAGATTTATAAAGTATTAGCAAAAGCTATCGGGTTCTTGTGAATCGGTAGCTAAAGCTTTGGATCCGCCACCCCAAAGTTATAATTCCTCTCTACAATGAATTGAATCATTTTTAGTCGTATATTTTTTTGCGATAATAGATTCATCCATAGACTTGTCTTTGAATAGATAAAAATAGGTGCCAAAACTTAGCCTGACATACGTTTTATGTTTCATTTATCCACATTTTTAGTGCAACTTAGAACAGTCTTCCTTGAGACTTCTCCTACGTAAGCAGTTCATATGCATCCCCAGATGTGCACTGCAACGTAGTATGTATTAGTAAAAGATAATTATGAGTATAGTGTTGGGAACCTAGGGAGGAGAGAATGGAGAAAAGGAAGTGAAATTCGAGGAGAGGTTAAAACCTAATTTGTTTGCACTAAATAAAAATTTTAATTTTAATTTTAATTATTTAGATCTCAGTCATCAAGTGGAGAGTGAATCCCTCTTTACCCCCTAACAATTATGGGTTGAGAAACGATACCCCCTCCACATATTAAAAAGGAACGATAACTCCCTTATGCAATATTTTTCCGATGCGATTTTTCTTTTGTTGCATAAATATTTTTTTTTCTTTTCTAAAATTAAAATATAAAAATAAACTTCTATTACTGTCCCATTTAATATAAAGATAATTTAAAAATGTTTGAAGGGGTGAACTCTAGGTAATAATATATGTATCTCTCTCTCCTTTTTTTTTAACAAAAACATGCCTACTAGTACGTATGAGTACACATCAAAGTTTCCCAATGCTAGTATGTATGAGTAAGAGTGAAGGTGTAAACAAAAACGAACAACAAATCGCACCAAACTGCAAATTGAGTCAAACTGGAAAAAAAAATCGATTAATGATTTGGTTTGACTTAATTTGGTGTCGAAAAAAAAAATCGATTATAATTGATTTGATTTAGTTTTAACTAAAAAAGGCCAAAGCAAATCGAACCACCCTGATATTACATTTGTACAATTTTTAAAAATATTTAATACATAAAAATATTTACTATGATGTAACTTATAAGTATTTCTTAAACTTTTTCATTGTTTTTATCTTTCAACATATTATTTCAAGTATAAATAGAATTTTGAATGGTTCAATAAGTTTTATAGCTCATTGATATCAATAACTCAAATAAAGCCTAAATCAATACTAATGCTAACAAAAATATTCAACTAAACACTAGAAATAATAATAATGTTGGATATCTGTTCTTTAGTTTTGCATAAATACATAACCTAAATTTATTTTTCTATTTAATATTTAGTGTTAATTTTTTAAGAAACACCTAAGATAATTGTATCTTGCTAAGACTATAGAAATATTTGAAGCACATGTTAATTATATGTTTGTATGAACACATCACTAAAAAAAATCCGAAAAACTCGAGAAAACAGAAAAAAAAAAAAAAAAAAAAAATCAAAGTTGAAAAACCCAAATTTATTAGTTTGGTTTGGCTTATAGATTTAATAATCCGACATAAATAATTTGGTTTGATATTTAAAAAATTCGAACCAATCAAGTCCATGTACACCCTTGTAAAACAGAGAGGCACCTAAGAAACCAAGAGCAAGAGGACTAGACAGAAAAAAAAAAAAAAAAAGGACTAAAAGGTGTAACTTCTTATTGTTCGATTGAAAGATTATGAATTTATCCGTGGCAATGGATGAAGAGGAGAACCTTAGATCAGACAATTGTAAGATTATCTACTTGTAAATCACTTCACAGAATAAAAGCCTAAAGTACTATACTCATCTTCAGAAATATGTCTCGATGAGATTACACATATTTAGTTACGAATCGATGAATCAAAAACCGATAATAAATATCAAGAACATATAGTGCCAAAAACCAGCATAAAAATATTTCACTCCAAATAAAGTGTTTTAGCACCAAAAAATTCCTTCGCTTCAGTGTTTTTGAAGGTTAGGGAGTTAATTTTCTTATTTTAGTTTTTTTTAAAAATCTTTATTCAACAAGAGAAAAATCTCACCGAAAAAATATTGCATAAGGGGGTTATTGTTCCTTTTCAATATATGGAGGGGGTATCGTTTCCCAACCCATAAATATTAAGGGGTAAAGTGGGATTCACTCTTAAGTAGATTTATTTTTAAGGCTTGAATCTTAATCATTTAGATCTTTATTATTAAGTGCATCTTTTTATTATTATTCTAAAGTTACTTAACACGTCAGAGTGATTAAGATTTATAACAAAGTCTTATTATCATTAAAATGTATATTCAAAGATTTCGACAAAGATTTATAGTTCACCACTACTCCATTCACTTTTCATCAATAGTCGTCGCCACCCACTGAGCCACCATTATCAACTACCATCACCTACCACCTAGCCACAACCATCATCTTCAACCACAATCACCATCGCTACCATTCACCATAATCAATCTTTACCAACATATAGGCACCATGTACAATCATTATCACCAACCACCATTATTAAAACACTATCGATAATTGTCACCATCAACTACCACTATATATCGTCAATCATTATTATCATTCACCACTACCATTAGTTATTACTATCTTCGCACCACAAACTACCACTATCTAAACACACTTGAAATTTTTCTGGACATTACATTCTTTCCCACTTAGACAAACGAGGTGGAAATTGTACCTAACCAATGTTTTAAAAGGCAGTCACGGGGCTATCCCTGGGGCAAGGCGTAGCCAAAAACACACCGAGGTGTTGTGGAAAAGTGAAAGTATCGAAAGGCGAACGACCCAAAATTTGAGGCATTTGCCTAAGCATTGGGGTTCGCCTAAGTGTAAGGCGCAAATTAGGCTTAAGCCCAGAAAATTTTATAAAGTAAAATATTTTTTTCCTATTAAATCTCTAATTTAAACTTAATACTAAAATATATGACTATTAAATACTTAAATATTCAAATCAAAAGTAAAAGAAAACTTATAAGTCACACTTTCAAACGTATTTGCCGGTGGGTGTCGACGACGTCGCTACTCAAGACGGTATTGGGTATACACTTTCTTCTTCCTAGTTCCTTTCTTTTCTTTTAGTTCTTTTCAAGTCACATAGTGACTAGTTTTAAAATTATTTAGTTTTTTTTGCTCTTTTTAAAAATACAATATATGGTAAATTAAATGAGTGCGTAAATATACTGATCGAGTAACGGAAAGGTGGAGATTGATTAATTATGTACTATTTTTTATACAAATTTGTGTTTTTGAGGACATATAATAGTTTATTATATGAAAAGTTGACTTTATATATTACTTGTATTATGTGGCTTTGGTTAGTTTTTTTTTTGCTGAAGCAGTATCTCCACTTTTTTTTTTTATAATTTTGATGTAATTTTAATTTTTTTGGTGATTTATCTCTTTTAAAAAATATTTATTTCTAATTATATTAATTTATAAAATATTAAAAATTAAATGATCCATGGGGCTTACACCCTATCCAAGTAAAACGTCTTGTCTTACGCCTCCGCCTTTAAAAACACTGTACCTAACATACGCCTCAAACAGCAAGATCTTCATACTAAGTAAATATTATGGGGTGAAAACTGAGTCAAAAGAAACTAATCATGAACCACTTGCTATGTAACATAAATTTAGATAGTTTTGGGACTGGATTTATAACCATACTCTCTTATGCCTCTGATGCACTGGGACACATCCACGTGTCATGACCACAATGGAACACATCCACCTTTCGCACATACTATAATGCTGAAACACTTCCAAACACTTACATAACACCCTCAAGTACTGTAACGTTGGAACACACTCATACACTCCTATCACCAGAAGGTTAGACAAATCATAATAGGTCTGGAAATATGTCTTCAGAATATCTAACTCTTCATCTTCCACTCATAATGTCCTGATCACAAGTTTATCTTAGGATAAAAGGTAACACTATGTAACTGAGGGTACAAATCATCCAAGTGTAACAATAAATACTTGTCCATCATAAAACTTTGTCATTTGTAAATTATCAATAAACATGTGTAGATCAACCGTTCTTCTCAATGAACATCAACGTAAGCACCTCAAGGCGATATAGGTGGTCTGCTGACCTCTTAAGCCGAAAGTATCCAAAATTATTCTTTTGGTTACTTTGAATCCACAAAGCCATTTTATAACAAGAAATAAAAATAGACTAGTTTCTAGTATAATCCAGAAATGTAGGATAAGACTTCGTACAATAAACTCTTATGATTCAGCCCTTACCTAGATCCTGCATATAGCGGGAGCTTTAGTGCATCGAGCTGCCCTCTAGTATTATATTGTTACCCAAGTCTATATTCCTATAAGGTGGTAGACTTGGTGGTTCTCTAAAAACATATTCGAGAACTCATTAACCATTGACACTAACAAAATAATAGGTTACTCAATCCTAGTGCCCTGAGTTATAGTTAGATACAACATATACCCCTCACTTGTCATATCAAACTTTCATTGACAAGGTGGTTTTTCCAGTAGGTACTGCAATGTTCAAAATTAAACCTATTTTATGTAAATATAGTAATCCAACAAGGTTGAGAACAAATTTCACAAGGAATAGGCGTGAAAAGCTACAAAGCGGATGAATACTTGACTGACGGTCTAGTTTCTATCCCGTGAATATAGAGAGAATTGGTTTTGAATTAATAGCTAAAATTGATGAATGAGATTGATTGTAAAACTATTAGGATTAAAGAACTAAGGTTGTATCCTCCTTTTATGGAATGCAGTGTTATAGATTTTCATGCAATTACAGATAATTGGATTGTTTAGATATGCACTTAATCCCTACATCATCGCTCAATCTTTCCCAAGAGATAAACAATTTATCTCAATATAATTTTCTCAAATCTAGCACCGTCATACATTCTTGATTAGTGTGCTTAATGCTATCAACCACTATTGATTGAATTCATTTGTTGTCTTTAAGGGAGTGTTCGGTATGAAGAAAAACATTTTTTGAAAAATAGTTTCCTATTTTCTCATGTTCGTTTGACTAAAAGTTTTGAAAAATATTTTCCCTAGGAAAATAATTCCTTCAAATAAGGAAAATGACTTTCTTAATCAAATCAGGAAAAACAGGATGTCATATTTATACGACTGTAAAAATTAATACCCACCCCCACCTTTATCCTTCCCCCCCTCCACCACCCCCCTCCACCCCCACCACCCCAAAAAAAAAAAAAATTCTTACCCAACCCCTACCCCAATCACCCCTAACACCCACGCCCACCCCCAAAAAAAACTTTTTCCCTTACATCACACCCCCGCCCCCCCCCCCCCCCAAAAAAAATAATTGTTTTTTTAAAAAATTTCAAATTATTTTTCTTACCCTATCCCCACCCCCTGGCCCAACCCCCACTCCCTACCAACACCCCACCCCCCACCGCAAAAGAAAAAAAAAATTGTTCTTTAAAAAGTTCCAAAAAAGATTTCATACCCTAAGCCGACCCCCATGCTCTACCAACTCCCAACCCACCCACGCCAAAAAAAATATATTTAATTTTTTTTAATTTGTCTTTTAAAAAAAGAAATTCAAAATTTTTTCCTTACCCTATTACCACCCCTCACCCACCCCCACCCCCACCCCCAAAAAAAAATTAAATTTGCTTTTTAAAAGAAAAAACAAATTTCTTTTCTTACCCCACCTCCCTTACCCTATTCGTTCTCATTGTTTTGTGTTAAATATATACAAATGTTTTTAAAAATATTTTCCTACTTGTATAACGGACACAAAAAAAATAAGTAAGAAACAACTTGTTTTCCTAGAAATTTGCAGATCTTAAGTAACTGGTTGATAATATTTGTGTTATGTTTGGTGCGTTGGATAATGACCCGTTTTTGGCACATCTTCACCCACTCCATTTTGACCCAAGCCAACTTTGGCCGGATCGGGTCTTAACCCAATAACTAATTTGACACATTTGGACCCACCTGAATTTGACCCAACCTGCCCATTTGTCATCCTTATATGTATTCCCTCCGTCCCATTTTATGTGGCACCCTTTTCTTTTTAATCTGTCCCAAAAAGAATGTCAACTTACTATACTTAGTAACAATTTAACTTTAAAATTCACTGTTTACCCTCAATGAAATGATTTACAACCATACCAATATCTAAAAATTATTTTACATCATAAGTTTCAAAAGTCTTCCTGTTTTCCTTAATACCGTGTCGAGTCCTATAAAATGGGACAGATGGAGTAGTAATTAATAAACCAATGCTATCAAATAATAAAACCGAAGGAACATTGCGAAAAAAAGCCTTACAAGGCAGAGCAAAGAAAGATTGGGTCAAAACGGGGCAATAAGGTACATCTGAGACATAAAGGTATTGTTTGGATCACAAACTAGTTATGCAAGAATATAATACATAGTTTGTTATCTGTTCAATAATGATGTAAGATTGTTATAAGTTCCATGATCCTCTATTAATAATGGAAGTCAAAATTAGAAGGGAAACTACTTCAAAAAAAATTACTGCAACTGTTATCAACTTACTTATATATGGTCATTTGAAACTTAAGATGCAACTACAACAACTATGTCTCAATCCCAAATAAGTAGGGATTGGCGGCTATATGACCTCACTGACCATGACCATATCTAAATGTACAAAAATATAAAATCACGTAAGTCCACTGTCACTGACATAAACTAACTAATGGGGATAGTGATACACATCATTGCACCAGAAAGAAGAAGCTGCATTAATCTGGCATGGGCCGAAGATGTTCGGAGGTGGTACCTTATCTTCCAGCCCATTCCTCTTGCAGCTCTGTAAGGTGTTTTGATCGAAATGACAATCCCAAAATTATAATTCACACTAGCCTAAGGAAACAATTTTTTATGCAATATCTTGAACAAAATTAGAGTACTTACATGTCTTGTCCGTGGTGCAGTATAATATAAGAAGATTTTCAGCAGCTCTGGTTTAAGTTCTGGGAAATGCCACAAGAAGGATGTTGTCTTTTGTACAATTCTTGATTAGCAGCACATTCTGAAGAGCAACCATGAAATTATTGACTTGGTTCTGCAGCCCACTTCCTCCTACTTGTAGAGCCTGCATCATCATAATCATGCCACACCAACTCCATCTGGCAAAGAATGACACAAAACTCAGTCATATTATCCCCGATACCTGCACACTTATTATACGCAAAAACTGAAAATTATGCTGCTGGAAGAGAAAAAGCATAGCAAGGATTTCTTTTCACTCAGCTACAGCAAACATATCACCGACGATGTCAAGAGCTTTTTATCATGACATGCTAAACAAAGCTGTGTGTAGTACTGGTAAGCCTTGATAGACGAACTTAAGTTAAAGAATAGGAAGCTATTAGCAATTAAGTTCAATGCAAATAATAGAAAAGAAGCAATTATGCAGTCTAGTGACTAAGATCAGCCAGGAATAAGGAAGCAATGTAGAATAGGCATACATCTCCAACGATGACGGTGTCACCCTCTTTCACGCCAAGCTTGAGCAGAGATTTATTCACACCACATGCTTCCAAAACATGTTGAAATCTTCTGTCTGAATCCATATATCTGCACAGAGAACAAGATCCCTTTTTAATGGAACTCAATCTAATTTTGATAAGCTCAAGTATATCAAACAAAACTTGATTTAAAACAGGTGCCCAACGTAAAATCTCCGTACACGTAGATTTAGGATGATATGTGAGACCACTAGAAAAAGTTCAACTCAACTTGAAAATGTTGACTAATCTCAGCAATGATACAAGAAAATGCAATTAATTTCAGGGTCAACATGCTAAGACCAAAACGTGTTTCCATAGGGATGCTAATCCAAAGGGAAATAGGGGGAACGGCACTTGACAAAAGGCAACAAACAAGAAGGTAAAAGAAGTCAGGATCAGAGGACACTGAGATTCATACCTCCAGTTTGTCATTTGGACGAAACGTTGCAAGCCTGATCCTTGAACATACCAAGTTTTGGAAGAACTATCATGGGAGATCTCAAATTCGTTTATGGGAGCATTTCGTAGCTTTTTCACCATGTCAGCAACATAGTTCAGGTTTACTGGGTCCGTTCTCACTGTAGAAGAAATTAAAACCAATACAATCAAAGAACTTGGCACTATTACATCCCCCCCCCCCCCTTTTTTTTTCTTTTTAAATTTGACATGCAGTTAACAATAATAAATGATATTTGGTGCTGAAAATACACAGTATAAAATCTCGTCATGGAAACCCTAAAGTCCATCCTCTCTTTTTTTAAATTTCTTGATAAGCACTCTTGTTTTATTTCCTTTAAATAAATTCTAGAGGAGTTTACCCAGAGGGAAGGAGGCAGAAAGCACTCTCAGTTCATATGTCACACTCACAAAGAATGAAGCAAGTCCAAGCAAATCTATCTAAGCAATTCTTGATGACCGACACACAACTTGATCACTTCCTTTACGAGGAAAAGGAAAGGTGAACAAAGAAGAAAAGAACAAACAGCAAGGAGCAAGGGTGCAAGTTGCCTTACCACATCCCCCTCTCCGTTGCAAAAACTAAATAAAGGAAGGGAAAAAACACTTCATTCAAAATTTAATCTATGTAACTCCATCCATTCTATTTTTTTATGATAACCATGGTTTTTGGGTGAACTTGCGTGCACCTCGACTAATTCCACGGGGTCCCTTCTACCTCCCAACAGCACTGGTACTGGGTAACTCTGTGCATCAAGACTTTGATAGCTGTGAATAAATCACCTAGTGTTTTGCCTCCGCTGGGATTTGAACCTGAGACCTCATAGCTCTCAACAAGCTTCATTGATCACTAGGTCACACCCTTGGATAATACTCCATCCGTCCTTAATTTGGTAGTCCACTTTTTCATTAAACTCTAGTAGTAAGAAAATAGTGAATACATGAATTATTTATCATTTCTTGAGAAACAAGCATCCCATTTTCGACGTTTGCAAGGTTGAAAGATAGAATAGAGGACAAAGTATTGAGAAAAGTAATTATGTATTTAAAAGGGATAAGGCACAAGTACCCCCCAAACTATACCCGAAATCCCAGTGACACACCTAAACTTTACGAGAATCCTATTACCCCTTAAACTCATTTTTTCAGTATTTTTGTGTTGACGCAGTGTTTTGAAAAGCAAGAGGTGGGAAAAAGCGACGAGGGCTCGCTGCACAGAAGCATGAAGAGAAGCGCACGCTTTTTTCCATTAAGGCTCGCTTCACAGAAGCAAGAAGCGTGAAGCGAAACGCACGCTTTTTTCCATTAAAGCACTATTTAGTACAAAATTTAAAAATATTAAATATGCATAAATAAATAACCAAGAACTCAATAGATAACATAATCTTTCAATTCTTAAATTAAAAAGACAATAGATAGTCATAACAAGCATGCAACCAAACTGTAAAGTACTAAAAACCAGTCTCGTGTCTTAATCAACCAACACAGATGGAGAAACCAACAATCAGAATATCAGATAGAAGTTTACAACTTTTATTCGGGTGTCAGTGCCTATTGAAATTTCATACGCCCAAGCTGGATCTCTTTTTTGCGCCATTGAATAAAGAAATATACTACAGGAGAAAACAAAATAGTGAAAATATATACAGATAGACAGAAGTCAGAACACATACAGCAAAAAAAAAATTAAAAGAAGAAAAACAGAGCTGGAAAACAGAGAAGAAGAAGAAGAAGAAGAAGAAGAGAAAAGAAAACAGAGCTGGGAAGAACAGAGAAGAAAAAGAGAAATAGAGAAGAAGAGTAAGAAAAAAAAGAGTTGCGAACAGAGAAGAAGAAGAGAAATAGAAAAGAAGAAGAGAAATAGAGAAGAAGAAGAAGAAGCATACCAGTCGCAGCAGCAGCAGCTCCAGAGTCGAAGAAGTCGCTTAAGGGTTTTAATTAGAATAAACCAATAAAACCCTTTAAAAAAAAAAAACTTAAATAGCGCTTAAGCGAGCTTTTTCTCGCCTTTTATGCTTCGTCGCTTCTCGCTTCTAGGCCTGAAGCGTGCGCCTTTTTCTCTCCCCATCGCTTCAGGTTAAAAAAAGGGACCCTCTGTCGCTTCGCTTCGCTTGGCGCTTTAAGCGAGCACTTCAGCGCTTTTCACAACACTATGCTGACGTGGCTGCCAAGTAGCATAATATTTTGTGCTGACGTGGCAGCCATGTCAGCACAAAAGGAGCATAAAAATACAGAAAAAATGAGTTTAGCAGGTAATAGGACCCTATAAAGTTTAGGTGTGTCACTGGGATTTCGGGTATAGTTTGGGAGGGTACTTGAGCCTTAACACTATTTGAAATGTGCTAATTATAAAATGGGCAACACTTTAGGACAACCCCAAAAAGGGAAGTAGGACAAATATTTTGATATGAATATATATGTAGCCAGAACAAGCATTTGTTCAATTTAATTGCACTATTCAAAACAAATTAATTGAACATCACCGGTGGTTTAGCATAATCATGCCCATGGATAACATCGAAACAAATAATAATACAGACATAAGAAATGCTTACCTTCTTCTTTAGCACCTTCTCTTCTTCTACGAACAAGCTCATAAGCAGCACAAATAACTTCATGTGTACCCTCTCTTTTCACTGCGCTCATGCAAAAGGATTCAATTCCACGAGATCTCAGACTGTCCCTGAATGTTTTCCAATTCTCATATGCATCTGGAAGGTCCATTTTGTTGTAAGCCACTAAATAAGGCTTTTCAGCAAGTTCAGGACTAAACATTTCCAATTCAAGACGAACTGCTTCAAATTCATATTCCGGTTGTGGAGATGAACCATCAACCACATGCACCTTTCTCCAAATAAAAATTTCATCAATTACTCAAAATATAAGCTCAACCTCAGAATAATCAGAAAAAGGGTAAAGAAACGCTATAAAACCAGTGCAAAATAATTGGGACTTTTAAGTAAACAATGAAACATATGGATGCACAGAGTACATAGAAACTACTAAAAGATACTCATGCCAGCGGGGTCAAGGACATAGTACAGTGAATCCATGTTGCGGAACTCAAAAAGGAAAGGGAAGCTAAATATGAACACAACTATTCTTTTTTCTCTTTACAATATGAAAAGGACAAATACATATGCGGCCTCTTAAGCTTGTCCAAACATTTCATTTAGACACCTAAACTAAGGTTGTACTTGTTGAACACTTGATCTATACTCAAACTGTGTTTATTAGACACACGTTGCTGACATGGCGGAGAAAGTGTAGCAGACTTATTCCATCACATGAAAGGGCTAATTTTTTTTTAAAAGAATTTCTCTCCATTCTCATTCTCTCTTTCCTGTTACCACCTCCTCCGCCGTCCATCACCATCCCTGTCACCACACACCATTCCCCTTCCCCTTCTTTATTCGACAGATTTGGCCACTATTTTTCTCCAAAATCTGGCTAGTTTTTTCAACAGATTCTGGCCTTCTCCTCCTATTACTTCTTCTCTACCATTTTTTCCAAATGGATAAAACCACAAATTTTTCCTCCAAAATCTAGCCATTCTTTTCAACAGATTTCACCATTTATAGACTACCTTAAGACTATGATACAATGTACGGAAGTCAAAGGCATTCGACGGAGAACAAGATACTTCAATTCTGTCATCCAAATTCACAGAAAACTGTGATATTTGGATCCAAATTCATAGAACCCGAAATGAATTTTCTTTGATCAAATTGAAGCAAGCCTTGTACATTGAGAATTGGGCAAAAAGAGAAATCTGATGAAGTGGAAAAGAACAATAGGGGATTGATGAAGATGACGAATATAAGAAAGGGAAAGGGAATTGCGGTTGGTTTTAGTTGCCGTTGTTGTTGGTGACGAGAAGATATAATTTTGCTTTCACCGGAAGTTTTTTTTTAACCAGTCAATGTGTTTCTTTTTTTCAGATTTCAATTTTTTTTAGAGTTGATATGTTCATAGGTTTTATTTTCCATGTAAGGAGTGAGTACCATTGACGCACTTCACATAGTTTGGAGCTGCCAAATATGTGTTCCGCAGGCACATTTTTTGACAACATAAAGTGTTCAATAGGTATAAGTATAACCCTTTGTTTAGGTGTCTAAATGAAAAATTCGGACAAGTTTAAGGAGCCCTCTATGTATTCAGCCATATAAAAATCACCAAGCTAACACAAACTTGAAACAAGAAAAGAACAAAAAATACATCAAACTACAGGGTGCAATTTTCGGGCGGGTTACGGCGCTCTTTTTTTTTTTTTACTTTTTTCAGCGTTTCCCAGACCCTGCATGATTGTGGGATACTTTGTGCACTGGGTTTGCCTTTACAATTTTGCAATCTGTTTAACCTCTTCAAATATATATAGTTTTAGATTAAAAGCTCTCAGTAACGTTTCATTACATATTAGCTATAACATAGCAAGCATATTCAAACAACAAAGTGCAAACTATATAGGGATATGGTAATCTGCCAAAATCTTTATCTGATTCAACAACTCACTAATAGTTCTATTTATGCAGAATTGGAACACATTCAACTTATTTATGAAAAGAAAGAACACTTTAGAAAAGCTTATACCAGGACTGTACATCTTTCTGAGTGCCGAAGGAATTCATGGCCTAAACCAAAACCTCGGTGTGCCCCTTCGAGTAGACCAGGCAGATCAGCAACGACCACAGTAGCATCATAATCAAATGAAACTACGCCCAAATTTGGGAGCAAAGTGGTAAAGGGGTAATTCGCAATAGCTGGCTGAGCAGCACTTATAACACTGAGAAATGTACTTTTCCCTGCATTTGGTGCTCCGACTATACCAACATCAGCAACCAACTTAAGCTCCAAGTCTAACCACCTGGTCAATAGGACGGTTACTTGCAAGATACATAAATCATGGAATATGAAAGAAATCTGACTAGGATATAGTCCTGGATTAATTGGAATTCAAAATTAAGGATGACAGCTTAATAGACCCACGAGTGAGAGGTTTGATCATTTTTCCTAGTCATGACATTCTAATACCATATGCTATATAGTTAGATGCTGAATGTACCCAAAAGATACAACAAAAAAATTAGGAAGTGTAAAGAGCAGAAACGATATTCATTGGAGATACTCACATCTCTGGACCTTCTTCTCCATTCTCCGCGATCTTGGGCACCCTATTCAACCCAGTCTTAAAAGAGGCATTCCCTCTCCCACCTTTTCCACCAGGCAACAGCAATGCCTTCTGCCCTGGATGTAACAACTCGAGAAGTATGTTCCCTTGAATTCCACCCTCCCCAGCCTCCCTAATGACAGTACCTGGTGGCACCTTTACAACTACATCCTCACCTTTTGCCCCAAATTGCTTCTTTCCATGACCATGTCCTCCTCTCCCAGCTTTAATATGCACACTCTGCCTAAACGGCAACAATGAATTCATCGACCCGTCTACCTCCACATACACATTCCCTCCCCTTCCTCCATCACCACCAGATGGTCCACCCAATGGCACAAACTTCTCCCTCCTAAACGCCACCACCCCGTTCCCTCCATCCCCTGCTTTTACATATATTTTTGCCCTATCGAAACATCTCATTACTGCTGGAACCCCTTTCTCTTTCTCCTTTATATCACTCCCTTCCCCTTCAAACACATCACCCCCCTCAAATATCCCTTCCATTTCACCCCCCAAGCCATCATCTTCATCAAATTCATCGTTAACCTCGTACACCTCAAATTTTCCAGGACCTTCCATTTCACCATCCACATCATCATCATTTTCCTCAAAATCATCATCATTAACTTCGTAAAGCTCGAATTTTCCATAATCAAACCTTAAGTTCTCCACATTTTCATCATCCAACGAACCGAATTCTCGCTTAATATTCTTCTTAGCTTGGCTTGGAATAGTTAACTGAGAGAGCGTTATTTCAGTTGAATCTTTGAGGGATGGAATGAAAAAGTCATCTTTAGGGGGTAGACGAGTGTAGGTGGTGGCAGTTTCACCTGCGCCGGTGGTAACTGGCGGTGGTGCTCTAAACTCGCCGGATTTGAGTTGAGGGCGATTGGGGCTTTGCCTTCTTCTGTTTGTGTTTGTGTTTGTATACACGCGCTTTGGGTTGGTTCTATTGCGACTGGTGTTGGGTCGAGCTTGGCACTGAGGAGAGAAGCTGCTTGATATAGTTGTGAACGAAGAGAAAGCCATGGATGGCTATGGTTCCAGGAGCTCAAGAAAATATCCGTTTGGGCGGGTGTTTCAGAAATCCATATAATTTTTTCACATAATTCCTCAAAAGGGAATTACAACTATTCTATTGTTTAATTTGAGATGTTAGCTATTGTTAGGGGACGTTTGGCAATGTGGAATGAAATCATAATAAGAAATTATGAGATGAAGTTGAAGTTTTAGGTTCGTTTGGCTATAAAATCATGAGATAAAGTTTGAAGTTTTGTTTGTACATGCAATTTAGTTTTTTTACTATTATATATTTTTTCATAAATATAAAAACCTCATAAGTTGTGAAACACTATCAAATTTACCCCAATTTTTTTATATAGTGTTACTAAATAATCAAAAGTTTATTATACAATCTTACCAAATAAGCAAAAGTTTATAATAAAAGTATAATACACTATCACAAAGTTATTCTAAAAAAGAATACAACATTTATTAATCAAACTTTAGTTCAATAAAAACGTAAAATTGAACATGAGTTGGAGTGTTCTACTCTTTAGTATAATCCTCGCACATAGTACGGACAATCTCCTCACGTTGAGCTTGCATTTAACTATAGAAAATTATTTCTTATCAAATGTTGGTTTGAATGAAATAGTAATAAATTTGGTATGTGAATGAATTTGGTCAAAAATAATAAATTTAATAAATAATAAATGGTAAAGTAAGAGTTGATTTGAAGTAATAATAAATTTTATATTGGTGAGAGTAATGGTTAAATGAGATATAAATGGTTTAAAGAGTAATAATATGAACTATAAATTTTATTTACATATGAAATAAATAGTTGGTAGATATAAATGGTGGATTTTTTTATATAAAATATAAACTTGTGGTTAATTTTTGTATTTGAAAAATCTCAAATCAAACTTTTTGGAGAATTTGGGATTTCATCTCATGATATGAAATCATGAGATGAAATCAACATTAAATCGCATGTCCAAACGTTGATTTCATCTCATGATTTCAGATATTGTGAATATTTCTTCACTCCTTTGGTATTCTGGCAAAAAATTATGTAACATTGCTCAAGTTATGACAATTGCCACTTATGTGTCAATATCATAATGGTTCATGCCTTGTTTATGTATTCTGAATCTAATTTTCCAAGTTCCAAAAGTTCGTTCAATCACATTGCGCAGAGATGAATGCCTAAAGTAAAACAATTTTTTTTAGTGTTCTGAGACTCTCTTTCACTTCCTCTGTAATCTTGCAAATGAAATTGTAGTTCTTTGTATGGATCTAAACATCCTTTCGTGTTTCGAAAACCAACGTCAACAACATAATATTTATCTACCAACAAATATAACATTTTTTGTAAATAATTACTAAAAGACATGTGACGGAAATGAGATAGCTTTTTGTAAATAAATAATATTTATTCTAAGCGATGACTTTCTCTAAACGCTTCAAATTAGTAGGATGTAATTGTAACACCCCGTACTTTTTCTAACCTTATTTGATACCTTGGGGTCATAGCTACCTAGGTGTTGAGCTTCCATGGGTATGTGTTTTATAGTGTCATTGGTGAAACATTTGATATCGGACCTAATGTGTGCGATTAGACCTTCGTAGGAGGTGTTTTGTGATTTCGTGGAGCATTTATGTGATACTCCGTACACATTCCAACCTCATTTGGTGACTTAGAGTCATGTTTACTTGATGATTAAGATCACTAAGTAAGTATTTTGTAGTGTTTTGATAAGGTATTGGATGATACGCAAGTATAGAAGAAGTGGCCGAAAAATTCAGCAAGGTGCTGAAACTTGCGCCACTCCCTGTTTCAGGGGGTGTGGCGCAAGCCACTGATTCAGAGGGGGTGCATTTCTTGCGCCACTACCTTGCTTTGCAGCAGTGGCGCAAGGCACAAAGACTTTGCCTTCCCGGGCTCGTTTCGCAACGCAATTCTACGTCGATTCTTATATAGTTTCTTTTGGTTCTTTGGAGTTCTTTAAGTGTTGTTAAAGCTTCAAATACTTCAATACACTTCTACATACTCCTACATGATCAAATCATGAAATATAAATAGTTATCCTAAAATGTTCAATGAAGCCATGGGCGACTAGAATTCCTATTTTTGCGATTGAGACGACGAATGAGAATCTCGTAAGAGAATATTATCGTGACATTATGAAATTAATTAAACATGAGATATATGGTGAATTACACATTAAAGTTGGTGGGTTAAGCTAACATGTGCAATTGGACCCAAATTTAGGCCTAAAATGGGATAAAAATGCATGGCCCAAAGGGGCAATTGACCCATTCTTCCACTTTGACCACATTTAATGTCAAGGAATGGCTAAGTATGACTTGGGGTCTATATAAAGGCCCCAAAATCAGATTTATTTCATATAACACTCTCATGCCTTTTAAGATATTTTCTCAAACATTTCTCTAGTTCCAAACCCTAAAGCAAATATTTCCTTGGGACTCTTTGGACAAGATCATCCTATTCCAAGCCTTGGTAAGTATTTATTCTCATGGATTAACATATTATATGCATGGGAGATTATGTATATCATGTTGGTTATGCTTGGAAATGGTGGACATGGTACTTTGTGTTTTTATATAAGATTTGTGATCCATGAGCTTCAAGCTTGAATTATGACTTGTGACTTTGATGGAAGAGCATGGTATGGATAAAATATGAATATGTATGGTTTGATTTTGTTATTACACTTGTTATTTTTCTAAAAGTGTAAATTGTGGGATTTTGGCTGATATGTGCTATGAGGTGTATTAAGGTAATTTGATGGATTAATTGTGATGGGGTGTGGATAAGAAAGTGTAAAGGAGAAGTGTTGTGGTGAAATGTATTGATTATCAAGTATTGGTCAATGTATGGAATATTGGGGGATTTTTGGAATAATAATTTCATCAATGGTTTTGTCAAGGGGAAATGGCATGTTTAAAGGCAAACATGTAACACATTGATGTTATATGCATTTGTAAAGTAGTTGATGGTTAATGTGAATTTCGTTATATATTTGTGTTGTAGAGTGACACATAAAGAAGGAGCGGGACTATTGTATGCACCTCTAGGATTGTATATTCGTATTGAGAATACAAGGTATGTAAGGTTACTCTGTCCGTATCTTTCTGCGGCAAATAGTATTCACATTGACATTACGCTTGTCCCATCCCGAAATGTGCTAAAGTATTCTATATCCGGTTATCAATGGTCATTATCATATATTTCCTACTCATTGATCAATTGTGAATCTCATGTCTCATATTCATGAATAATGTTCCAAAAGCTCAACAATGTTATGTTCCAAAGTTCCAATAGTGGTTATACTCATATATCTTGTTCATTGATTATTGTCTAATGGTTCCAATGGGGATATGTTTCCAATAAGGCTATGTTTCCCACAATGTTTATTCACATGTCCCTCACTCATTGGTTAATGATCCAAAGCTTCAAGTAAAGTTGTGACTATCATGGTATCAATCTCAAAGTAATAAACAAAGTAATGCATATGTGGTCAATGATCAAGTATGGGTGGCAGCTTTGGGGGCAAAATGCCTAGCTCAAGCCGATCCCGAGGTTGTTGGATCAGGGGGCAGTCCTAGGGGCATAAGCCTAGCTCGGACCGATCCTGACAGGGGGTAGCTCTAGGGGTAACAACCTAGCTCGAGCCGAACCTGAAATAGTGTATGAGTGGCAGCTCTAGAGGTACTAACCTAGCTCGAGCCGATCCTGATATATACATTGATTTATAGGGTGGCAGCTCTAGGGGCATAAGCCTAGCTCGAGCCGATCCCAACATAACGATATGTTATGTTAAAACCCACTGTTCAGTCGGGGCCTGGGTATCACAGGTCAAAGGCAAAGATGAATAATCATGGAAGTAAAGATACAAAGAATGTAATGAAAGCAACATACATGGTTTCCAAAGTACAAAATAGTGACTCATCTACATTGTGACTTATCTATATTGGTTATGCATTTGAACTTGAGTTCTTGACATATTTTCATATCTTACAAGTTTCATATGGCCTTACATACTCAGTACATTCTTCGAACTGACCCCTCTTAGGGAATTTACCTTACTTGTTGCAGGCGCAGGTACTAGTAGGCCTCCACAGTAGGTTGCCAGTGTTGCAGATCTTTGGTGAGCTCCAGTAAGTTCGGGGCTTCTCCGAGTCACAGTTGTACATAGGTTTTGGTGTTGTACATGTTGTATAAAGCGGGGACTTGTCCCGACTTTTAGTTCATTTTGGTCAATGCATTTGTTAGAGGCTTTTGTAGACGGATGTGGGTGTATAAATGTAAAAGGGATATGTCGTTCTTGACTTGGTGGACTTAACGGCCAAATTTCGCATATGTATATATATATATATATATATATATATATATATATATCATGTTCCATGAATTCCATTATTGGTATCTATAGCTATTATGCGAATATGGGTTTCTTATGGCATGCATATGATTGAATAGAGGCAAAGCTTGGTTCTCTCGGGCCTTGTCGGCTACGAGTGCCAATCCGTCCCGATGGGATTCGGGGCGTGACAGTAATTTAAAGTTACCATGTGGCGGAAATGAAAAGTAGGAGTTGGTTTGAAATAATAATAAATTTTATGTTGGCGAGAGTAATGGTTATATGAGCTATAAATGGTTTAAAGAGTAATAATATGAACTATAAATTTTATTTATATATGAGATAAACGGTTGATAAATATAAATAGTTGGGTTTTTTTTTTTTTTACAAAATATAAACTTGTAGGTCAATTTTTGTATTTGAAAAATCCTAAATCATGATATGAAATCCCAAATCAAGCTTTTTGGAGAATTTGTGATCTCATCTCATCATATGAAATCATGAGATGAAATCATCGTTAAATCGCATTTCCAAACGCTGATTTCATCTCATGATTTCAAATCACGAGATGAAATCCCATGTCCAGACACCTACTTAGTAAGTTTTTCTCCTTCCATTTTTTTGTATTTGTATTTGGTATTACTGTTTAACTTCAATATCAATACATTTGAATTTATATGAGGTCAAGAGCAAGCATATTAATTTAACTTTTGTTTTAAGTCTGTTTACTATCGATGTGAATGCAGATTAGATAATATGCGTAGTAAAAAAAGCGAAAAAGAGAACAGAGATTATGAATCTCAATATAATATGATCCTAATCAAGAAACTAGGATCAAAATGCTGAAAATTGAATTAAACAAAACGATATGTGAAATTATCGAAATCTCATCGGATTTATGAGCAACAAAAAACTCTATACCTTCACCTCTCAATTGAATCCAATCGAACAACAATAAATTGACTCAATCAAAGACGAGAAAACCAATTTAATCCACAAAAAGGAAAACTCGATGATTGGTTAACCAAGAAGAAGTTAACACGAGCAATTTAGAGAATCCACCTTAAACACGCAATCTACGATTATCAAATACAAACTACACTAATGTTAGGCTTCACCTAGAGAATTCTACTTCAAGCTTCAAAGCTCTCAATTCATCAAAATCTCAACACCTACTAAATAAAATAACTAAGACAAGTATTTGCATTTGCCTTTACAACTATAGCCCAAAAATGGCTTATTTAAAAAGTAGCCAAAAAGCCGAGGCCTAGTTGTGCGTCCAAGACCTAGTGTGCTCCACAAAGGAGGTTGTGCGTCTAAGTTGTGCATCCAAGATTTGTCTAGTTGTGCATCTAAGGTTGGTTGTACGTCCAAGACTTGGCCATTTGTGCGTCTACAGCTGGTTATGTAATGTACTCACACAAATGGATAGAGTGTCCTCCTCATCTTTGGTTTTTGGACCTCCCACATGTTATAGAACTTTCTTTAGGGTAGTTCAAGTTCTTATTCTGGAGGTAATTCGAAGAAAAGAAAAAAAAAAAAAAAAAGAGAGACATTGCTTCCTCTGAACCTAACGTTGACAATATTTTCCCTGGAACCTTCTACTTCAATGACGACTTCATAATTCTACAGTGCAACTCTTCCTAGCCAATAGATAGGGACATAGGTGCTTTTCCTGCCCTTATAAAGGAAAAAGACATTCACATGGTTCAGCAAGATTATAATTAGCCTGAAGGCAAATTCCGAGTATTGGCTCCTATTGGCTCCAAAAAGCATCACTTATTCCAAACCTGGTTATTCATTTGTTCACACCTACCTTTTTACTATGGGCTTCGAAAAACCTATTGACGAAGTCATTATTTCCTTCTGCTCAATATTCAAATTGTGCCTGGGGAAACTCAGGCTTGGGGTCTGGATAATTGTATCATGCCTTCGAACTCTAGTTCAAGAGACTAGGCTATCCTTTACCCTGACCCAACTTCTACTTTTGTATTCCTCTAGGATCATCTGGTGAGAAATGGTGATACTGGTGAGGTAAGGCTAGAATTCTATCTTAAGAACATGGATGATGTCTATGATCGGGGCTGGATAGAAAGGTTTGTTTTCAAAAATCACTCTAACTCGCCACTTCCAAAGCTATAAAACATATCTCGTAAGTATTCTCACCCCCATTTGCTCTTGTCTCTTCCGACTTCTTCTTGGTCTCTTACTATTGTCCCAGAAGTTTATTATTCAGCACCCAAATGGCATCCATACTCAAGAATCCTTATTCTTGAATGAATTTGGGAGATCCAGGAATGGGTTAATAAGATCTTAGACTTTATTGTGGCTAATGATCGGATGTGGAACTAAATAGCCAGAAATCATGACAGGATAGTTAAAAATCATGGTATGCCATTATTCTTTGCTTCATGTCGCCGCAACTTATTTCTTGTGTCTAACTTCACGTTTCTTTTATCATGCATTGGCCTTATGGGGGGCCTTGCTTTCTGTCTCCTATGTCAATCGCTACTACCTTTGTTGAGATTCATAAGGGGGGACAATCGTGGTTTCCTTGGTCAATCCTCTACTCTACCTATTGTCGGAGCAATATCGATGCTAGGAGCTGAGTCCCAGTATCTTAAGAGGAGAAGAGGTGATCCGGACCTTCATGATACTCCTGTGGATAAAACGACAAATCCATCTTTAGGGTTATCGCATAGTACGGTGACTATAATAATGGAGATGAAGGCTTTGGGAAGGTTCTCCCTCAGAGAGAGAGAAAGAAAAATTATTTATCAGACCACGACCTCGTACAAGACTAATCTATTATTTTGCAATTTGGAGCACACCTCATGGGCCAACTCGTGCGTCTAAATGACCTTTGCACTTAGTGGAGCGAGTTCATACATTGGGATCAGCCTGACAAATCCTTCTGTTGTCCTTCCCTTTCCAAAGATACAGGTCTTACGCGACAGTTTCGAAAATCTTCAACTTTCATCAGATATGTCGAAGAAAATATGTTATGTCCTTTTCAAGAAAAACTTGGCCTCAAAGAAGAAAACACCAGTTTCTAGAGAGTCTAGTTCTCCATATGTTTCTTGCACACATGCTTCATGTGGTCCTAAGGCCCTGGGCACTGAATCTTTTGATCTTTTTATATTGGTTAGGATCTTCCTGGCCCCTATTCGTGATCCATCGCGAATGCAATCCACTATGATATAGATCCAATTTGTTAGAAAAAAACATAATAGAATCAAATTTATCCTTCAAGGATTTTACCTGATTCAAATAACTTGTCATCTTTTGTTGATTCTGTAAGTCATATAAGACTGAAACAAATTTAACGACTTAGGATCAAGTGAATTCCACATAAGACTACACAAATGTACATCTATTTTAATTCAAGTCGACCTTTCAGTTGATGCAATGTCTATAGAATTTTTGACCAAGTGGTCATCATATCCTTGACCTAAAAATCATAATTCTATAGAAGCAATCCACAAGTATAATTGTCACTACCATCTAGTTTTGTTATAGTAATTGAATGAGATGGGGGGGGGGGGGGAAGAGAAAATTGATCCTCCAATATTCTGACTGTCATTATTTTCGGACATGATTTATCAACAAAAATATATATAAATCAGCATTAACAGAACAAAATAAATCTGGCATAAAATTATTTTTTTTTCTTTTGTTTCTTCGATTTTGTTTTGTAGAGTCTATTTTTGGAGAAAAAGAAGGAAAAATAGAAAAACAAAAGCTCTGATACCATGAGAAATTAGATGGATAAGAGAAGAGAATTTGGAAAGTAGTGCCTTGATTATTCCTTTAAGCTAGTGGGATTAAATTTTTACTATATAGAAAGGTAAAACCTTGGACGACCAAGGTTAAAATCGTAATTTCACATATAATATTTAATTTAATTTCTTAAAATTTACCCACTGATTACTAACCACGTGGTCAATTAATAATCACATATGCTATACTAGTTTTCCCTAGAAAGTTGACTCATTACATTTATATTTTAAGAAACACTTCATCCTCTCCCAATAGTTTCACATACTATCACAAATATAAACTATTCATCTTCCGCAATAATTGCATATCAAATCGCTGCTACGAACTTCACATTTTTCTTTTGGTTTTAACAATTCCAGGTTAGCTAATCATGAATTTTCTTTTTTCTTCACACAATATTTTTTAAAATTTCATGATAATTTTTAAAATATTTTTGATCTATATTAAAAAAAACAAAACTTACAGTTCTTGTTTGTATTTTTTAAATAAGGGGATTTGAAATGCTACTAAAAATTAATTAAATGTCTATATGTGAAAAGTTTTTAGTTATTTTGTGTCTTTTAACTTTAGATCTACTTATTGTTCAATTCTTCTTTACTTTTTTCAATAATTTTTTTGAAGTCTTCATTTCTTTATCTATTGTTTTCATCCAATTATTAAGACAGATAAGTATTCAATGAGATTACAGATTTTCTATTTCTGTCTAATAATAAATAATTGATCTTTGTTGTGGTTGTTATTTATTCTTATTATGTTTTTAAATGTTTATGTGGCACCTCAGAAGTTGTCTCTAAAATACAAAGATTTAATTTTTGTTAAATACAAAGATTCAATTTTTCCCGGGGTTCCTATTTGGCACCTTTTGTCAATATTTTCTTGGTTTATCTTGAATGTTGAGTGTGTATGTTATTATCATCATAGTATTATGTTATTATTATTATAGTATCACATAGTTTAGCTAATGTTTACTTGGATCCCACATATGTGTAAGAATTTCAAGAATTTTTCCTTGTATTATTGCACGTAAGCAGTTTAGATGGATAGTATTCATGGAAAATATGTTGTCCTTTAGGTGGAATAACCTCTTTACATACACCAATTTATAAATGCAAAAAACTCTTTTATATAACCTTGTGACTTGCAAAATATTAGATCAAAAAAAGTGCTAAAACTTTTGATCTTTCGTATTTTCTAACATTGTATTCTATGACCATTTGATTTATGATAAAAAATATTTTAAATTCTATATTTCAATGTACAAAATTCTACAATGAGGTATATTTATTTTTGTTTTTATTCTTTTCTTAAGCCCTTAAACCGCCGACCACCCTTAAACCACTGACCACCGCCTACCATCTCGGGTGATCTCATCTCTGGTGACCATTATCTCTGTCGATCTTGTCTCCAACTGTCACGATCCAATTTCAAAGTCATGATGGCACCTACTATGTCCCACAAGTAGGTAAGCCAAGCCTTAGCCCGGAACGACAAGTAATGGGTGCAATGGCGGAAGGATACCAAAAGTAATATAAATCATGCCCATAATACATGCACGAAAATATAGGGCTAAATAAAAGAGGAAGAAGAACAAAATGAATCCCACGACCTGGTAAGGCTGGTACAAGAGCCACTAGCAAAAGAATAAGAGTACTAATAATATCGATGCACAGATAATCTCAAAATGAAAGACTGTCCAAAAATAAGGGAAGGAGAGAGGATCAGCTCCGGCTCTGAAAGCTCACCCTATTTTCGAGACCTGTAGGTAGTTGGTTGGAATATCAACGGCGACAGCTAATACTCTGATCTGCACTAGAAAAAATGCAGAAGTGTAGTATGAGTACCAAAACAACGGGTACTCAGTAGGCATCATCGGTCGACTGAGCTAAATCATAATAAAAGTATAAGAAAATGCGAGGATGTAAAATAAGTCAAGGGAGGGGCAAACCTAAGAACATGCTATGAGATAGGTAAATAAATAAAGAAACACGCAATACCGAAACTAAAGTAGCTATTACGACCCAACTAGGCCCCCATAAGCCTAGAGGGTGCAAACAAGAGAAGACTAATCCAAACGGACCCTCATAAGCCCGATGGATGCAATCAAGGAATGTACCATTATCATACTTATGAGTCCCTTCTGAACCACAACTCACCGGACTCGAACCGGTACCATAATACCATGAAATAACCCATAGACACCGGATTTGAACCAAATTTCCCTCCTCATAACTCACCACAAGTGCCAGACTCGAACCGGTAATTTAGTGCCATAAATAGATAGAGTATGCCGGACTCGAACCGGTTTTTAAAGGATATAAATCAATAGAATGTGTCGGACTCGAACCGGTCTTTAAGTGTCATAAATCAATAGAATGTGCCGGACTCGAACCGGTCTTTAAATACCATAAGTCAATAGAATGTGCCAGACTTGAACCGATCTTTAAATACCGTAAATCAATAGAATGTACCGGACTCAAACCGGTTTTTAAACACCATAAGTCAATAGAATGTGCCGGACTCAAATCGGTCTTTAAATACAATAAATCAATAGAATGTAAGCTCAAGATCATTAACCTAGCCCCGTACTAGTTATATATTATGTAGTCTAAGGCTCAAGATTAAGGATAATGTTGCGAAAGAGGGCCTTCTAAGTCTACAAAGAGCTAAGAGTGATATCCCAACCCCAAAGCATCAATTTACTTAAGGGAAGGGTAAATGAGTCGATTCTACCTCCAAAACGGCCTTCAAATCGGCCAAATAACCCAATTTTTAGTAACTAAGCAACCGATCGTAAATTCCAACCTCAAACTAGCATAATATCATACTAATACCATAATTAGGCTCAATGTTTAATTAGGGTAAGCCTAGCCTACCTGGCCGTCGAAGAAAGCTCGATAAAGTCCGCTAAAGTGGAGCCTTTCCTTTTTGAGAAGCCTCAGCACAATGTCACGCTATCAAAATAACAATCTACTCATCAATAAGAGAAAAACAATACCCATATTGCATATAGATGCGTCGGGTCCAAAATCGAGTCAAAAATCTCATGTGGGGCACGCTTACGGAATCACAAGTTTGAAACCGTCAAAACGTCCCTTAAAGCTCAAGGATAATTTATCCTCAATAATGGGTGAATTTCAAGTATCACAACACCCAAAATCAATCCACAAAGCTAGCTAGGGTTTTGGGCTTAAACGGAGAATTTACCAAGAAATTAGATGAAACATACAAAGATTTAGATGAGGAAAATGATGTTAATGAACTCTCCAAGCTCCCTTGAACACCCAAGATTCACCCCTTGTCTCCCACTATCTCTCTAGATATTTTATGCTCTAACATTTAGAAAATATGATAGAAAATCGGGTGAAAGGGGATTAAATGAGCGGTCACCGCTAAAGCGGACAAGCCTCCACTTAAGCGGACAGGTGGGTCCAAGGTTCAAGCAGCTAAAGTTGTGCCCAAGCCGCTAAAGTAGCCTTAAGCGGTTGCAGTAGCTGAAGCAATATCAGCACTTGGTAATATTTTGCCAAGTTTCCAATGGGTCCTCGGAATTCGTTCGAAACCCCGTGAACACAAACGAACTATGATACCCTATCAAATTTAACATTTTGGACTCAACTACACAATCAAAATTTCAATCCGGGGTCATTTCGATGAAATATGGGTCCCACATCCAAATGACCGTTTTTATCACTTTCCACCCAATAGCCCAAAATGAGTCTGAAATCCTCGGGACCCAGACCAAGGGTCATCCTAGCCTAAAATCAATGTTTCAGAGCTGATGGAATTGTCATAATTGGTATACGAGGTCGTTTACCTAGAGTTTAGGCCTGGTAGCCAAATTTGAAAAAAAACAGGAAATTGGCTCTACAAACCAAACGAACTGCCTGTTGACACCCAATTTTGACCTCCCGATATTCTCTCTAGACTAGTATTTTATAAAATTATTAGTTTTGGATATTAATATTTCTTTACTTATTATTTTAGTATTAAATAAATCTTGACATCTCACATTCATAATTTTTGAAGTATGTAATTTATTTTTTATATTTTTATATAGTATATATAATTTAAATATAATATTTTACATAATTTAGTTAATATTTATTAAATTATCTCAACAAATATGTGTACTCATAATTTACAAACACATAGTTTTTTTTTAAATTATTATTATTATTATTATTATTATTATTATTACTATTATTATAGCATTTTCTTAAAATTCGCATGCATAATTTACAGGTACCTAATTTATTATTATCGTCAATTTTATATAATATTTTTACGTAACATTTTTTATATACATAATTTATTTTAAGAATAGTGATTTTATGACATCTTATTATTTTCTTATTGTCATTGTTGAGTCGTTAGTTATTAAATAAGCAGTCTAATTCAATTCAATTTCCCTAATTTATTTAAACTCTAGCCATTTTTTGTACTCAATTTCGTGTCAATTTCAGCCTAAATTGATTTTAATTTGAGACCCAAATTGAAATCCCCAATCCAATTCAATTCCAATTAAACCCAATTCTAAATCCAATCCGAATGACCCGAATTCTGTCCATATCCTTGATTTTAATTCTAGCCGTTCATCTCATATGATCAACGACTGAGATTAAATCCTTTCTTTTCTTTCCTTTTTAATATACCAAAAGCCCCAAATTCCAAAACCTAATTTCATTTTCCTTCACACCAGCCGCTGCCACCCTCAATACTCTCTCCACCAAATGCTCTCTCCCTCTTCCTCGTTCATCACCACCGCACCTCTATCATCTCCTATGAGAACATCGGCTGTAAACCACCAGTCGCCGTTAATCGTCTCTCTCTCCCCTATCTCCCTCATCTCTCAACCCTCGCCGCTGCACCGCCTCTACCAGTCGGCGAACACCCTCATCTTCATCGCCTCCTCCCCTCCTCCGATTTTCATCGCCGACCAAACCAACACCCCCCTCTCTAATATTTCTTTCTCTCTCTCTCAACTCCAAGCGCCGCTCCGCCATCGCTTCTACAACGCCAACGAGTCCATTGTCGGTGGACATGAGCAGCGCCACCACCTCTTTCTCTCTTCTCCACTGTCCATGTCACCACAGATACTCCGACTAGCCGTCGGATGGTGGAGACTTCTGTCACTATCATCTTCGATGAAGGCAAGACCCCGGACATGTTCTTCGATGATTCACGCGAAACTATATTTGAGATGTAATGGAAAATTAAAGTTGGCCGTCTCATTTTTTGATTGGTATTAAAGCTTTAGGATAGATTCTCATGAATCCATCCCAGGTATGACTCCCGTTGGCGCTCATTTCTTAATTCACTTACATCATTCGTATTTGGCTATCGACAATATTACAAGATTTAGGAGTTGTCAAGCTTATTAAATGTGGAAATTAACCGTGTTAATCCTAATACGTGTTGTGTCTGATTTGGTGGTCAATGTTGTATTCATGCTATGTACGCTTGCTTACTTACTTGATTAAGCACCTATCCAAATAGTGGGAAAAATATGTAATTCTGCCAATATATGTTCGTGCTACAAATGAGTGAATTTGAATTTTATTTGCCTACTTGTTTCTTTCCTTATGGCATTTCTTCATATGTTAAATCATAGTAGCTGCAGGTTCAGACTTGGCACGACTTTGGTACTTGTCCGATTATGGCCTGATATTACATGTTATCTATGATTCTCACTTTGCATTGCAATTTTTGTACTGATCCATTTTTAGTAAACTTTGATAGCTAAATGATTGTTTCTTTCTCTGTTTAATTTCAAATTATGACAACCTTTAAATTTAATTTATTTGGTAATTTTGGACTGATTTGTGTTGAAGTGATTTGGTTGTTTAAGGGAAAATCCTTCTTGATTCCTACCTTCTCTCACTTCTTTCCATTAACTAGTGTATGGTAGCTTTAACTTTGCTATTTTTGAGTTAAATTCTGATTTGGATCATTATGATGATTTTATATTGTTTTCCTTAAATTAATTGTGGTATTTTGAATATTTTTGGCAAGGCTTTGAATAATTCTGATACTTGACTATTCTTGGTAAACTTTGATAGCTAATCAATTTGATTTCCCTCTATTTGGCCCTTTTAGTTAAACAACTTTAGTACTTAGTTATTGAGGGTAAGTTTTGATATAATTGATTGAGCGATCTAATATTTATGATAAACTTTGTCTTGATTAGGCTAATTAAGGAGAAGGATTTCGTGATTGATTCTTTTGATTATGTCCTTGCCTTTGCTAATTATCTCTTATATTACTATATACAAAAAAGCTCCCTTCACTATTTTCGGAGACATTATTCACACTCCCACTTCTCTTTACATAGACTTGACACACAGATCCTTGGACAAAAAACTTTTACACACTTTGGCTAGCATTATTCTCCTCTCTGTTTACATTTAAAAGCTTTCATATTGCATGGGAAAAGAGGGATGTTTTCTAAGTTCTCTTATTGCTTTTGTTGTTAACCGGTTAGTCTTCCATCGAAGTAACTTCAATTCCTAATGTGTTAGTTTGTTGTAGTCTTACTTTGTGCCAAAGTTATGAATATTGGAAATCTTGGATGCCGTGAGCATTATATGGAATGCAAACAATATTTGTTCAGTTCTTTATATATAAATGAGCATAAACGAGGCTCTAGTTGATCTATTTGTACTCAAGGTCTCTATTAATTTTTGGTTATCTTTTGTTATTGTGACTATGTGCAGACCACTAATATTTTGTTTGAAATCTGTCCATATGAAGTGCCTGGAAGTGTTCCTTTGTTCATGTGTTTGAAACTTAGGCTATATGCAAATTGTTAGTTATATTAGGGTGCCCCTTTGGGCAATTTATATGTTCTCCATGCATTTGTGTGGGTGTCTATTTTGTGTGAACAGGAGGCATAAACTTGAATTTGGGACCGCTTGAAGAGTTGCTCGGAGCGAGAAAACGATAGGTTGTTCATTGGAAGTTCTAGGCTTCGTTCTGTATTTTATTTACTCCTTTGTTTGGCATGTAATAATTGTGAACATAATTTATATAATTAATGGGGACTGCTACGAGGGCGGGGATTTTATGTGTTAAATATTTTATCACCTAGATATCATGCCTCTAGGATTATTGAAATTTCATGTATTAATTAAATTGTTTTATCACTTAGGCAAATATTCTAGGGTCATTATTTATTCTATCGCTTAGAAAATCATGTCATTAGGTTCATTAACTAACCTTCGGACATATTAGATTAACTTTGAATATGTTAATTTAATTTAAACATATTTAATTAATTTTTGGCATGTTAAAATTGATTTCCAGCAATTTAAATTAATTTCCTGCACACTTTCAATTAATTTTCCTGCATATTCTTATCAATTTTCTGCACATTTTAAATAACTTCTT
The DNA here is from genome assembly GCA_031232105.1 of Capsicum rhomboideum. Taxonomy (NCBI): domain Eukaryota; kingdom Viridiplantae; phylum Streptophyta; class Magnoliopsida; order Solanales; family Solanaceae; genus Capsicum; species Capsicum rhomboideum. The sequence continues at coordinate 104,884,464 of CP124719.1, read as the reverse complement.
GCACAGTTAAAACAATTTTCTGCATACTTAAATTAATTTTCTGCATGTTTCATTAACTTTTCTGCATATTTAAATTAACTTCCTGCATGTTTAAATCAACTTCTTGCACAATTAAATTAATTTTTTGTATATTTAATTAAATTTTTTGCATATTTAACTTAATTTTCAGCATATTTAAATCAATTTTTTGCATAATTAAATTAATTTTCAGCATATTTAAATCAACTTTCTGCACATTTAAATTAATTTCCTGCATATTTAAATTAAATTTCAGCATTTTTAATTTAATATCTAGCACATTAATTAAATTTTCGGCACCTTGATTAATACATTTCGCCTAGAAATCATGCCTATAGGTCTTAATCACGTAAAATGAATAATTGTTTTTTTAAGCATGTTAATCGCCTAATTACTTTAGTTAATCAAGTGGTTTGTTTGGACCATTACTTGCTATTTGTTCAAGTCTTACGTGTTTTGTGTGACGCAATCCTGAGTTTAATTAGGTAGCCTAAGACTTCCTTTGTGTTTAGATCCTTATCCAAAATAGGTCGTCCAACTCCTCTTGGACATTAAGTTGGGACGAGTAGGCATTTTAGGGAACGTTAGTTTTATCGCTTTCTTTAGAACGCCTTAAAGATTAATAATCAAACTAGGAATGGTAGGTAGAAAGTCGGATATGATGAAAGTTGCCCCGAGTAGAATTTGACAATGCGATATGCAACATTGTTATCCGTTAATAAGTCGGGTGCTGATCCGAATAGGATAAAATGAACTCCTTGTCCAAGTTTTTCTAAATCGACTTTTCTTTAGTTTATTTTGAATGTTTTACTTATCTGGGGTAGTTAGGTTTATTATTTAAGTAAATATTTTTACTATATAATTGTGTCCATTCTATCTCCTTGCTTATATGATCCATATTTGATTGCGTGCTTAATGGTTTTATCACTTAATTAGCTATTAATTATGATAAAATAGAAGTTTTATGTTTAAACGCTTAGTCAATATTAAATTAATAAAAATAATTGACCTTTATTTATCACGTAAATCCCCACGTAATGTATGAGTTCGGTCGGGATCTATATTTGTGGACCTCGAAAGGTGACTAACACCTTCCTTTCGAGATAACCTGAACCCTTATCTGAATTTCTGGTTGACGTAGACTAATTAAATAATCGTAATTAGTTTAGAATAGTGCCCTAATACACCTTAATTCGTTAGGTGGCGAATCTTCTCTTTTAAACCATCCTAAAAGAGAGTTGTCACGTTGAATTCCACTTTTCACGAGAAAAATGGGGCGTGACACTGCCCGGTAACCGAATTACCAGCACCAACGAGTCATAAATGACTTGGGGCAGCTATGGGAAAGCTCTAAATGTCGAAATAATGTGGAAATGCAGAAAATGACTTGAAGGGTCATTACACCGACGATCTTCTGCTCTCCAGATCTTGCTTACTTTGGTGACCTTCTTTCCTTTTCAGATCTTGATTCGTCTGGCGACCCTTTCTTTTTCAATTTTTGATTTTTTCGGCGACCATCTCTCTCTCTCTCTAGTCAAATTTTCTGGTGGCGACCACCTCTCTCTCCAGTGAAGTCAACCAAAAATCTCGCCAGAAACAACACTTTTGTCTTTTTTGTTGTGCTTTCTTCTTCTTACAAGCACTATCAGATTCGGTATCGCTCCAGCCAGCAGATAGACTGACGCGCGACAACCCCGATATTAAGTTCCGATGACCAATTTCACCATCAAATTGTCGAAACCCAACAACTCGACCAATATTAGGTGGACGTTGCATTCACATTGTATCAGGTGCACTCGCTCCTCTCATCTAGCTCTTTTATATTTCTTGTTTGTTGGTGACTGATACCTCTTATTTCGTCCATAGCGGTATCTCTGTTTATTGATTTCTTATCTGTGATTATCCTGATTATTAGTTCTGTTTCTCTGTGGCGCCGTAGTAGTTAGTGGAGACACACATATCTTTTGGTGTTGCCCGCTTCAAGTTTCATTACTGTTTTCATTCTAGTTTGAGGTGACTTCTGTTGTTGTTTTTAGTCATATTGGTTTCTAGTTTCCGAGTCATTTGTTGAGTTTTTGTTTAATTCCTATCATTGTTCCTAGTGCATTTTTCAAAACTGGCGTTATAGTATATTGATTTTATTGCTTTTGTTTTAGATTGTTGATTCTTGATTCTTTCTTGTGGATTTCTGTTTTTTTTTCTTAGCATGTAGTTGATAGAGCTTTACACTTCATTACTGATTTCATTTGTTATTAACCATTGTTTCCTTGTAAGCCTTGCCTATTTATTTTTTAGCCTTACCTATTTGCGCGCCTTCTTATTTTTTTCTATTATTGAGTAGTGGCTTTGGTGGTCGATGGTAGACTAGGGTCCTGTCATAGGTCGAGGTTGGGGTATGGGTCAGGGTCTGGGTTAGGTTGAGCTTGAGGTTGGAGATGAAGGGTAGTCGGGTTAAGCGGGATAAGGGAGGCTATAGGTTGAGAGTTGGGTCTTGGAACATAGGAACTCTTCAAGGTAAGTCCATAGAGCTCGTGAAGATTCTTAGGAAGAGGAGGATTAGTATAGCTTGTATCCAGGAGACCTTGACCTAGTGAAATGCATCAAGGGAGAGGATGGAATAGTGTTGGTGGATGACGCCCTCATTAGGAGGAGGTGGCAGTCTTATTTTCATAGACTTTTGAACGACGAGAGGGATAAAGGTTTAGTACTGGGGGACTTGGAGCACTCAGAGAGGTGTTATGATTATGGTTATTATAGGCGTATTAAGGTTGATGAGGTCAAGGGTGCTATTCGTAGGATGCGTAGGGGTAGGGCGACTTGGCCAGACAAAATTTTGATGGATTTTTGGACAGCACTGGCGGGGCATGTATGTAGTGGCTGATAAGGTTGTTTAACATCATTTTTAGGACAACGAAGATGCCCGAAGCTTGGAGATGGAGTACAATGATTCCATTATATAAGAACAAGGGGGACATTCAAAGTTGCAACAACTATAGGGATATCAAGTTCTTGAGTCATACTATGAAGGTTTGGGAAAGGGTGGAAGAGTTGAGGCTGAGGAGGATCATGACTATTTTTGAGAATCAGTTCGATTTCATGCCAGGTCGCTCGACACTGAGGTCATTCATCTCATGAGGAGATTAGTGGAGTAGTATAGGCAGAGAAAGAAGGACTTGTATATGGTAGTTCATCGATCTTGAGAAAGCGTACGACAAAGTTCCCAAGGAGGTTCTATAGAGATGCTTGGAGGTTAGAGGTGTGCCTGTGGCATATACTAGGTTGATTCAGGATATGTACGGTGGAGGAAAGACTCATGTGAGGATGGTAGGAGGAGATTTAGAGCACTTTCCTATTTTAATAGAGTTGCACCAGGGATCAACTTTTAGTCTGTTTTAATTCGCCTTGGTGATGGATGTATTGGTGTGGCATATTCAAGTGGAGGTACCTTGGTGTATGTTATTTGTTGATGATGTAGTGCTTATTGATGAGATTCGGGGAGGAGTTAATGATAAATTGGAGGTTTAGAGACAGACCCTAGAGTCTAAAGGGTTTAGGTTGAACGGGACCAATACGGAGTACTTGGAGTGTAAGTTCAGTGATTTGATGCATGAGGGTGACGTGGTAGTAGAGCTGAATTCTCAGGCCATTAAGGAGAGAAAAAGTTTCAAGTATCTTGGGTCTATGATTCAGGGGAATGTAGATATTGACGAGGATGTCATGCACCGTATTGGTGTAGGGTGGTTGAAATGGAGGCTCGCTTTGAAAGTCTTGTGTGATAAGAAGGTGTCTCCCAAGCTTAAAGTTAAGTTCTACAGAGTGGAAGTCCGATTGGCTATGTTGTATGGAGTAGAGTGTTGGCCAGTTAAGAACTCCCACATTCAAAATTTAAAGGTGGTGGAGATGAGGATGTTAAGATGGATGTGTGGACTTACTAGGAGGGATAGGGTTAGAGATGTTATTATTTAAGAGAAGGTGGGATATGGATGGTTTCAGACGGGTTAGAGGTAAGCTGAAGAAATATTAGAGGGAAGTGATTAGGCATGATATGGAGTAGTTACAACTTACGGAGGATATGACCCTTGATAGGAAGATGTAGAGGACACGGATTAGGGTAGAGGGTTAGTGGGTAGGAGTGCGTCCTTACTAGTAGGGAGGAGTGCTTTGTTTGTAGATGTACCTATAGTCATAGTGTGATGCATGTGTCTTGTAGTTTCTTGTTCGTGGTGTTTTGGTGATGTTTGTGATTTTCGGATAGATAGTTCATAGTATTACTCTGTGGTTGTCTTGTTTCTTTTATTATCTAGTGGTGTGTTATCCCATTTGTTGTTTGTTTTTATGTTTTTTTTGCTTGTTATACTGTTATTTGTCCTGAGTCGTGGATCTATCGAAAACATCCTCTCTATTTCATCTGAGGTAGTGGTATGGACTGCGTATACTTTACCCTTCTCAGACCCTACTTTGTGGGAATACATTGGGTATGTTGTTGTTGTTGTATGTTTTAATGTACAAACTTTTTTTAAAAAAACACATAATCGTTGCTTGAGTCTTCATCTACCGTTTTGGGTTTTTCAATTTCAAATGACAATATTAATAATAATAATTTGTGTGATTGTATTCTATGATAGTTATTATGATAAGAGAGCATTTCATTAACCTTCTTAAAATATATATTTTAAAAAATATTGCAAACTAACCTATATATCAACTCATTAATTACCAACATAACCAGTCCGATCCTATCACATTTAATTAATTTTTCTAATTCTCTTCCACTTGAATATGATTATGATTCCTTGGTAATCATAAGCCATTACCTTTTTTTTTTTTATAGCTTGATCTTATATTACCACTTATTACTTTCATTTCATTTCTCTAATTTTGTTCTTTTTTTAAAAAATAATTAATTCAGAAAGTAATATTCGCCTTTTTTAATAGCGTCTTGATTTATTTCCTTTGCAATTTCTGCATAGTGTCTTTTCGTGTGTTCCTGTGATATTTCATTTTTTGGTAAGTATTCGCCTATTTAATCCATCTCTCTCTCTCTCTTCATAATTTCTTTGTATTTATGTAATGACCCTTCCATCTTTACGGGTGAGTCAATTGTGCAAAAAATTGGGTTAAATTTTTCCCCAAAATGAAAGTTAAAAAATTTCAGGTTAGGCTTGGCTTGGATGAAATCTGAGCGAGGTATGGTCTAGGATAATCTGGGAATGAATTGGGTAAAGGCAGTAAAATTTAGCTTGATTTTATGGTAGCTAACTCGATAGGGAATCCGTGGAACTTTTGGGAAGTGAATTCGAGTGAGTAGAACTCCAGATATCGAACTTGACGTAAAGGGGTTAGCTCGGAATTGCGTCGTATGAGGGTGTGTTGCGAAAAAGGTAAAACTGAAAGGATTTCTGAGTTTCTGCCTTGCCACTCCTGCTATAGCGGAGACATTCCCTCTATAGCGGAAGGCAAAGTTAGTCAACCCGCCATAGTGGGTGACTCCCGCTATAACGGGATTGGGTCGCTATAGCGAGGTAAATTGCTGTTAATGCAGAAATTTCCCAAAAAATGGTTCATTATTCTAAACTCATTTTTGAGGGAGGGGTTAGGTGATTTGGGCGATTTTCATCAGGTTTCCATCGATTTTCTTCGTAAAGGTAAGTAATTCATCCCTAGTAACTAGTTTTCTGGTTAATTAACCTTAGAATTGCTAGTTTAGGAGTTTTGGAAAGGGTTTAAGCGGATTTTCTGGTGCAAGAGGGTAAACTAGGTGTAAAACCTTTGGGTTTTAGTTGTTAATCGTTAAATTACTATTGCATGACAATAATTCACTACGGTAACCATGAAATTGGTACGTTTAAAGTGAATTATGGTAGAAAAATCCTAGAATGGGGATAATGATCATGAAATTGGCCTTAGGGTTTGGGATTAGGTTATAATTGTCATGATCCAAAAACAAGATCATGCTGGCACTTATCGCGACCCAGCCTTGATAAGTAAGCTCATCACCCAAAGATAAAGAAAATCGAAAACAACGGTAAAATAAAACAAGCCGAGACTTCTAGAACGAAGTCAAACCATAATATATATATATATAAATGCAGAAGTCTGAACAAAATACAAAACCATCCCAAAACTTGATGTCATAAGTGTAAGAGCATCTAATTCATAAATCGAATTTGGAGATACAAAGTCTATCTCTGAAACCGAAATAAAGACATAACAAAAGATAGGACGAGGCCTGGAGTCAACTCTTATAAACCTAGAGCGTGCCAGTACCTCAAAATCACCAAATCCTCACGCACGAACTCAGCCACTGCGCGTCGTACTCGTACTAGGATCTACACTAAAAGGGCACAGTAGGAGTAAGTACGGACGTAAATGGGAAACAACGGTAAAATAAAACAAGGCTAGACTTCTAGAACGAAGTCAAACCATAATATATATGTAAATGCGGAAGTCGAACAAAATACAAAACCATCCCAAAACCTGATGTCATAAATATAAAAGCATCTAATACATAATCAAATCAAGAGATACAACGTCTGTCTCTAAAATCGAAACAAAGACATAACGAAAGATAGGATGAGGCCTGGAGTCAACTCTGATAAACCTAGAGCGTTCCAGTACCTCTAAATCACCAAATCCTCATGCACGAACTCAGCCACCGCGCGTCGTACTAGGATCTATACCGAAAGGTCATAGTAGGAGTGAGTACGTTCCACTTGTACTTAGTAGGTATCATAGGCCGACTGAGCAAAGTAGAAAATAAGATAAGTAAAATAACACAATGAGCATATCACCTGTAAGCAGAAAAGTTTTCAAATGGTAGCTCACACCGTCACTACTAACAGTTCTTATAAAAATACTGAAATGAAATAACACAGATATAAATGAAAAGTATACGACAACTAGATACACATCAAGACAAGCAAAAGAACCATGAAAGATGCATATGCAATGCAATGCATTGATGATGGGATGAATAATGAAAGTCATCGCATGAATTTCTGTATACACCTACCGAGCTTGTAGCTCCCAATATAGGACCCATGGGGGGTTCGCAACCCATATACTATATCTCAAATCTCAAGTCTCAACCCACCTCTCTGGCTCGTGTTCACAGAGAAGTTTTTTTTAAAAATATCTCATTTTCTTTCAAAAACACTGTTCCTCAATGGTACCAAATGTTCGCTTAAGCGGTTACACCAGTTGATGCCCAGCACTAGCAAACTTGGAATTTTTCCAAGTTTTCTATCAGACCCTCAAGATTCTTTTCAAATCCCGTGAACATAAACAAACTATGCTACTAGGCTATTTTCTACGTTTTGGACTCAATGGCAACGTCAAATTTTTGAAAAAAAAATCATTTTCAATAAATTAACCCCCCCCACCCAGAATCCCTAAAGCTTATTTAAACTAGTTTTTAAATGAAGGATTGAAATGCAAAATAAAGGTTTCAAACACGAACCAACCTCGCTACTAACCCAAATTTGACATTCCAAATCTAATAAAACTGTCCAATTCGCCATTTGGTACTCAGAACATCAAATGTTGAATGAAGTCAACTATAGAGTTTTTAAAGTTTCTAAAAACCACAACTAACTCAAATAATTCCTAATTGCATCGGGAATCGTGCTAACTATCCCTATACCTCAAAATCAACATGTAGCAACCACGGAGAAGGACAAAATAGTTAAAACACGTACAAAGTAATATTTCACAAATTAGGTCATTACAATATCCACCAATAAGACTTTAGTTCATCCTCGAACTAAGAAGTTAAGAAATACCTGAGTCGGTGAAAAGCTGGGGGTAACTACTATGCATATCAGACTGGACCTCCCAAGTAGCCTCCTTAATGGAACAGTCTCGACTGAACCTTAACTATAGGAATATCTCTAGAATGCAACCGTTTAACATCCCTTGCTAAAATGGAAACTGTCTCCTCAACAAAGGTCAGTCTCTTATCCAACTGAGCCTTCTCCCAACCAAGCATGTGAGACTCATCAGGAATGTAGCATCGAAGCATGAATACATGAAAAACTGGATGAACGACTGAAAAATCTGGAGGTAAGGCCAACTCATAAACAACCACCCCAATTATCTAAAGAATCTCAAAAGGTACAATGTACCTCGGGCTAAGCTTGCCCCTCTTTGTGAACCTCATCACCCCCTTCATGGGCAATACACGAATAAAGACGTGATCACCAATCCCGAACTTCAAGGCACAAAGTTTGCGGTCAGCATAACTCTTTTACTTACTCTGGACTGTCCGAAGCCTATTCTGAATCACCCAAACTCTATCCAAAGACTTGCAAAGCAAGTTGCTACCATGGGGTCTATCCTTGAAAGTCTTAAACCAACTAATCAGAGAACGACAATGCCTACCATACAATGCCTCAAAAGGTGCATCTTAATACTCGAATGGTAGCAATTATTATAAGCAAACTTTGCCAAGGCTGAAGCTGCTCCCACTGACCTCTGAAGTCTAAAACACATGCGTGGAGGATATACTCTAAAATTTGAATGGTCCGCTCCGATTGTCCATCAGTTCGGGGGTGAAAAGCTATGTTAAGGTCAACCTGAGTACCCAACTCCTTCTAAAACATCCTCCAGAAGATAGAAGTGAATACTGAGCCTCTACCGAAAGTAATAGACATGGGTACCCCATAAAGACGGACTATCTCTCGAACATAGATACGAGCCAACCTTTCAGTACTGAAGGAAACCTGAATAGGAATGAAATTGGCCAATTTGGTCAATCGACCCGAAATGACCCAAATGTTGTCAGACCTACAAGAAATATAAGGCAACCCACTCATGAAATCCATAGTGTTTCATTCCACTTCCATTCAGGACTAGGTAATCTCTAAAGCAAACCACCCGGTCTCTTATGCTCAGCCTTCACCTGGTGACAACACAAGCAACAAGCTACAAAGTCAGCCACATCCTTCTTCATACCACCCCACCAATAATTCTGCTTCAAATCACGATACATCTTGGTCACCTCTTGATGGATGGAATATCTAGAATAATGCGCCTCCTTTAAAATCAATCTTACCCATCCACTAACTCTCGACACACAAACTCGGCCACTAATCCTCAAAACACCATCTGAATCTAGAGATACCGCCTTATCCTTGCCACTCAATAGCTTATTTCGAATCACCTTCAATCTATCATCATCAAACTGGTGAGCTCAAATTTTTCTCCATCAAGGAAGATCTAACACCAACAAAGGTTAAAACACATCCGAGTGTCAAAATGTCAAGTCTAACTATCCGGTAAGCTAAAGACTGAACCTCTAAGGATAAAGGCCACTCTTGAGTCAAGAGATGAACTAACCTCCCCATACTAGTTGTCTTCCGGCTCAAGGCATCCGCAACCACATTAGCCTTACCTGGATGATAAAAAATAGTGAGATCATAATCCTTAAGCAACTCAAGCCAACATCGCTGTCTCATAGTAAGATCTTGTTGAGTAAAGAAGTACTGAAGGCTACGATGATCCAAAAAAATCTCATAACAGACTCCATAAAAGTAATGTCTCCACAACTTTTAACACAAACACAACCGCGCCCAACTTCAAATCATGGGTAGGATAATTTTTCTCATGAGGCTTCAACTGATGAGAAACATAAGCAATCACCTTACCCTTCTGCATAAAAACTGCACCTAAACCAACACTATAGTAAAACCCACGCCCTCCTTGGGCAAAGTCAAGATAGGAGCCGAGGTCAACAACTCCTTGAGCTTTTGAAAGCTCGTCTCATAAGTATCCAAATACCGAAATACAATCTTTTTCTGAGTCAACTTGGTAAAAAGGAGCTGCAATAGATGAGAAACCCTCCACAAAATGTCGATAATAACCTGCCAAACCAACAAAACTCCGAATTACGGTAAGAGAAGTAGGTCTAACCCATTCACGAATTGCTGCTATCTTGGTCGAATCAACCATAATACCATTCTTAGTCACCACATGACCCAAGAAAAAGATAGAATCCAACCAAAATTCACACTTGGAGAACTTAGCATACAACTTCTCATCACACAATCTCTAAAGTACAGTCTTAAAGTGTCTCGAATGATCAACCTCATTCTTGGAATAGACCAAGATATCATCTATTAATTCAATCAGAAAGGATTTAAGATACGATTGAAATACCCAGTTTATCAACTTCATGAATGTTTCTGGGGCATTGGTTAACCCAATATACATGACCAAGAACACATAATGACTGTATTGAGTCTGAAAATCCATCTTTCAAAATATTCGAAGCTTTAATCTTCAATTGGTGATACCCGAATCTCAAATCAATCTTAGAAAACACGGAAGCACCTTAAAGCTGGTCAAATAAATCATCGATGTGAGGAAGAGGATACTTGTTCTTGACTGTCACCTTATTTAACTATCGATAATCAATACACATGCGCATGGAACCATGCTTCTTCTTCACAAACAATATAGGATCAACCCAATGAGATACATTAGGTTAATAAACCCCTTACTCAACAAATTCTGTAACTGCTCCTTGAATTCCTTCAACTTTGTTGGGGCCATCCTATAAGGAGAAATAGAAATGGGTTTGGTGCCTGGCTCCACATCAATAGAAAAATTGATATCACAATCCGGAGGCATACTAGGCAAATCTGTAGGAAACACATCCATGAACTCGCGAACAACCCAAATAGAGTCCATAGGAGGCAGTGAGGCAAAACTAGTAGCACAAATATGAGCCAAATAAGACAAACACCCTCTTTCTACCATGCGATGAACACATAGAAAATATATAAATCCCTTCGGACCCAAATTTAGCATACCCTTCCAAGTTATTCTCGACATACCCAGTGTAGCTAAGGCCATGATCTTGGCATAACAATCTAAAATAGCATGATAGGGAGCTAACCAATCCATACCCAGAATAACATCAAAGTCTATCATATCTAGGAGAATCAAGTCTACCCAAGTCTCATGCCTCATAAAAATAACCACGCAAGATCGATACACCCAATCCACCACTAAAGAATCTCCTACGAGAGTAGATGCATGAAGAGACATATCAAGAGGCTCACATGCAACATCAAAACTAGAAGCAAAATATGTAGACACATAGGAGAATGTAGACCTAGGTTCAAATAACATGAAAGCAGATCTGTAGTAAATTGGGAGGATATCTGTAATAACTGCATCAAAGGCCTCTGCCTCGGGTCTCCCAGGTATAGCATAACACTGACCACGTCCACTTTCTAACTGTGCAACCCCGCATCTATTACCATGAGCTCCCCTATCTCTACCTCAAGCACCTCTAGCACCACCCCTACCACTCTGTGAACCACCTCTCACTATAGAAATCAGAGTAGGGAAAAGCTAAAGTTGAGATCCCTGCTGAGTAGGTCCAAACACATATCGAGGGAAATTCTTGGCCACATGGCCAAACTTATCACATATAAAACATCCTCTATGACCTGACTTAATCTGAGGAGCTACGAATGAGCTAGAACGACCACTCTGGCCTGAAGAATCAAACTTGGAACCTCTAATCGCATGACCTGATACTTGGCTACTAGAAGTTGTAGAACCTGAAGGTCTACCACCTGATCCCTGCAATGCGGCCTGAACTGGCCTACCATGATAACCATGAGAACCCCTACTAGAGAAGTCTCTACCTTAAGAGGCGTGTCTACTATACTCGCTCTGACGACGCACCTTCTTGGTGCCTCCTTGAGTAGGCTGGATAATAAACTTGGTCATCTTGGTGTGCTCAATAATACTCTTAAAAGAAGCACCTAACACTACCATCTGGGCTGTATCCAACTGATATGAACCATCTAACCCCTTCGTAAACTTCCAAATCCTATTAGACGCGGTAGAGATGCTAGCAGCTGAATATCTAGATAGAGCATAAAAATGTGCCTCATACTCGGCAATAGACATAGAGCCCTACTTCAAATGGTCAAACTCATCCCTCATCTGATCTCTTAAGCTATACGGTACAAATCTCTCCAAGAAGTCCTGGGAAAACTGAGCCCAAGTCATAGTAGGAAAACCCAAAGGCCTACAATTGGCAAGCGACCTGCACTAATCCTTGGCCACATTCTTCAACTGATAGGTGGTATACGAAACTCCATGAGACTCAAGGGATCCAAAATTATGTAACTTCTCTTGGCAATCATTCAGATACTCATAGGCATCCTTGCCAATAATACTATTCAACTTGGGTGGACCCAAGCAAATAAACCTCTCGACCATCTTCTGATCATCAGAAGACATAACAGTACCTGAAGCAACTGGAGGGATAGTAAGTCTGGTAGGCAAAAAGTCTATATGCGGGGGTCCCGTAGATGATGGTTGCACCCCTAAAGTAGGAATACCATAAGTAGATGCCAAAATAGATGGTGGAACACTAATTAAAGTCTGAAAAACACCTGGTACACTCAAAGGAACACTATCCAAGCGACTCAAAAGGCGAACCAACAAATATTGAAGCACTAGGGTGTCAACTAAACCCTGTGGGAACTGAGCTAGCCTCGCACCCCTTGTCTGATGGTCATCTCTAGGATACACAACCTCAATCTCAGGAGAGGCCTCCGTAGCACGTCCTCTGACTGGGGCAGATACTCATGCCCATCATCTACCTCTAGGTCATCTATGACACCTACCTCATCCTAGAACCAGAGCTCCCATATTAGGTGCCAGCTCTGCATCCCTAACATCTCTGGACCTAATCCTCACCATCTACATAGAAGAGAATAGAATACAAGTTTAGAATATTGCCCACACGATGAGGAATCAAATTAGAGAAGTTATTCCTAAAGACATCTTATAGCCTGTCGAAAATAGATACAAATATCTACGTACTTATCCACGAGACGCTACTAGACATCCTGCTCTTACACTTATGAGACCAATGAACTAGGCGCTCTGATACCTATTTTTCACAACCCAAAAATAAAGTCATGATGGCACTTATCGTGGCCCAGCCTTGATAAGTAAGCCCATCACCTAAAGATAAAAAATCCCAAAAATAATGGTAAAATAAAACAAACCAAGACTTTTAGAACAAAGTCAAACCATAATATATATATATATATATATATATATAAATGTGGAAGCATGAACAAAATACAAAACCAATCCAAAACCTGATGTCATAAGTATAAGAGCATCTAATACATAATCGAATCTAGAGATACAAAGTCTATCTCGAAAACCAAAATAAAGATATAACAAAAGATAGAATAAGGCTTGGAGTCAACTCTGATAAACCTAGAGCATGCTAGTACCTCGAAATCACCAAATCCTCACGCATGAACTCAGCCACCATGCGTCGTACTCGTACTAGGAGATACACCCAAAGGGCACAGTAGGAGTGAGTATGGTCCACTTGTACTCAGTAGGTATCATAGGCCGATTGAGCAAAGTAGAAAATAAGATAAGTAAAAATAACACTATGAGAACGTCACCTAAAAGCAAAAACATTCTCAGACGGTAGCTCACACCATTTCCACTAATATTTCTAATAAAAATACTGAAATGAAATAGCAAAGATATAAACAAAAGTATACAAAAACTAGATACATGTCAAGACAAACAAAAGAACCATGAAAGATGCATATGCAATGCAATGCAATGATGATGGGATGAATATTGAAAGTCATCGTATAAGTTTCTGCATACACCTACCGAGCTCAAAACTCCTAAGATAGGACCCATGGGGGGTTCAAAACCTATATACTATATCTTAAATCATAAGTCTCAACCCACCTCTCAGGCTCGTGTTCAAAGAAAAGGTTTTTATAAAAATATCTCTTTTTCTTTCAAAAACAATGTTCCTCAACGGTACCGATATCTCATGAATGTATATGTATGGAATGAGGATGTAATGCTCATAATTAAATCAGTATGATGATATCCAATCCATTCAATAAGTATATGAGTGAGCCCAGAAATCAACTCAAAGTATCCACAATTCATGATATCAACTCTAATTAGGCACCATCGGAATAAATAAGTATGTAAGACATCATTAATATCATATCAACCCCTAACTCGGGTGTTTCTATCATGATAAAGGCAACCAATACTAAATAAGGCCTATAATAACAATTTAAGCCCCCGCATGGGCATCATATCTAGAATAAAGGCATTTAAATGCACAAATAAGGCCCCCACACGGGTAACACGCAATATCAGATATTCACAAGTTAACAACAATAAGAATATAAGCCCCCATACGGGCACACAACCGTAATAATAATCTCAAAATACAATTCCCATAGTTATTCTCCCCAACCCATAGCATGTTTTACTTATTTATTAATTACCCAGCTCAATCTGAAAGAAGTTAAGTAATAACTTACCTCAAAGCGATGAAATCTAAGCCTAATGTCCTTCAACACAGTGCTTTCCCCTTTCAAAAGGTCTTAAAATCAACTAAAACATACAAATATAGCATCTGCACGTTAAAAGACTGCCAACAATACCCATATTGACCATATTTAAGACGGGTTCAAAACGAACTTGAAAAATAACTTTGAAAATAAGAGGGGTAAAACAGGAATTTTATTTTAGAAACTCATTCCCCAAGGTTATAGGAGTCTACAGTTGATATCCCTCGCAAAAATGAGTTGAAAATGAGGTCTAAATTGAAGAACAACTATTTTTAAGCTTTACTGTAAAAACCCTCAAAATCTATTTTGATATCAAGATTAAAGAGTGTTTTGATGATATAATTCAATGTAAAGTAATGAAATTAAGGTCTTGGAGCTTACCCAAGCACAAATGGTGAATAAATCCCTAAAATCGCCCAAACCCGAAGCTCAAAGTCCAAAAATGGTAAAAAATTAAAAATGGGATTTATATACAGCGGTTTCCTCTTAAGCGACTAAATGATCACTTAAGAGGCTAGGTTATCACTTAAGAGACCATGGTCAAAGTGGTCAGCCTTTGATTAAGCGGCTAAATATTGATTAAGCGACCGCCGCTTAAGTGATGGGGCCTCCGCTTAAGAAACTGGGGGATACCTTAGCTGTCCTAAAGTGACTCATTTTTCGCATAAGCTACCCCCACTTTAGTGACCAAATGATCGCTTATGTGGTTACACCAGCTGATGCCTAGCACCAGCAAACTTAGAATTTTGCCATGTTTTCGATCGGACCCTCAGGATTCATTTGGAATCCTGTGAATGTAAATGAACTATGCTATTTTTGATGTTTTGGATTCAATGGAAACATTAGATTTTCTTCGTCAAATTAATCCCCCAGACCCCCTAAAGCTTATTTAAACTATTTTTTAAATGAAGGGCCAAAATGCAAAATAAAGGTTCCGAACCCAAACCAACCTTGCTAATAACCCAAATTCAATATTTAAGATATTATAGAACTGTCTAATTCACCAACTGACACTCAAAACATCAAATATTGACCAAAGACAACTATAGAGTTTTCAAAGCCTCTAAAAACCACAAACTCACCCAAATCATTCCCGATCGCATTGGGAACCATGCCAACCATCCCCACACCTTAAAGTCAATATGTAGCAACTATGGGAAAGGAAAAAATGGTCAAAATATGTACAAAGCAAGATTTCACAAATTAGTTCATTACAATAATCTTCGTCATTGTAGGTTATTTGGTTGATTAAGTAAGGAATCCCTATTCTCTCATCCCTCATACAAGTTGTCTTATACTGCTGGAAATTTGAGTACATGTCCCCTGATCTAAATGCGTGATTTGATAGAAGAATCAATACGTGATTTGAATCTGATAGTGCTAAGGTTGTTTAGAAATTATAGAAAAAATTACATCACATGATGCTAACAAATTAGGGCAGTCCACCATAAAAATAAGATGGCCAAAAAACATCAAAGGACCTTGAGGGTAGCTTCTTGAAGGATCAATAAATTCTCTTAAGCAATACGAAATAGAGTGTAATTCTCATTGTCCTAGAGGTAGAACAAGTATAAAATGACAGGGTGATACAAAAGTCTGACTCTGAATATATGCTTGTCTTGGTGACTGATGTGAAAGCTTAACAATGGAAGTCAACATACACAAATAATGTCATGTAGAAACTTATTGGTTAAATTATAAATTGCATGCATTTGCAGTGCTTGTTTAAATTATTTTATCCTCCTCTGTCCTTTGTTTTGTTCTTTTCAAGAATTTTTTAACTCAAAACTATTTTCCTTTACATCTTCCACTATAGTGTATTTGCAATTACTAGGAGAGGGTTTGTTCTTGAATAAGCTTTCCATCGTTATTATTTCAGTGAACGTTAAATTGAACAATCTTGAATATAAATTTTAAAATGCGTATTCCATGCAAATAACCTTATTTTCATTTAACCTATGAATGCTTAAACAGTGGATCTTGAGGCACATGAAACGAAAATTATCTATATCTCGACTATTGTTAATAATGTTTATTATTTTTTTGAAGTGCAGTTAAAATTGATATTCCTTTTGCTCCTGCTATTGAATGCCATTTTTGCTGCTCTTTGGCTGCTGCTGTTAACTGCCTTTTTTGCTACTCTTTTGTGAGGGTTAAATTTTTTTTTTTTATTGTAACAAAGGTTAGTTTACATAGTTATTATATTTTTCACAAGAACAGTTATCAACTTGAATACATATATAAGTTTCCAGTTTTGTTGCTTCAAAAAATATAAAGAACCCAATTTTTGAATACAAATCAAACTGTGAATGCTATAAAATTTGGTAGAAAAAAACTCTTAGGTACACCTATAAGATTTAATTATTCCACTGGTGGATTGACTACTGAACAAAATGTCATGTTAAATGCATATCTATGCTTTTACTAGTAGATGCATCTGAAACCTTGATTTTCATTTGCCTTGTAGGTAAAGATAGAATAATTGCATTGGAACAACAATTATGTTCTGTTGAGCAGGTGTTTTTGATCAAAGGTTGCTCGAGTGAAACTTGATCATAGGATTAAAAATGCATTTATCTTTGTGTAATTTATTAGTAGTATATCATGCAAATAGTACTCCCATATATGTAAATGTTAATTAATTAACTATAACACTTTAGTATTCAAGACAGACATATTGAAACGTATATTTACATAATATGCAGCAGTTAGTATATGATGGAGTTTAAATGCAACTTATTTTCTGATTCTTATTACAACTTATCTGGTTATTGTATTTTTTTATTTAATTTTTGTGTGCCAAATTATTCTCTTATTTTATCATGACTTTACTCTCTTTCATGTTATTTTTCTATGAATTGATGATTACTTTAATAGTCGTTACAAATTTCATATCAAAATAAAATTTAATTAAATATCATAGTTCCAAACTTCTATAAAATTAGGTTATTAGTAAAATTATATGCTGGGCCCATGTATAACACGAACAAATCACATCTAGTAGTGTTACACATAATGGAAATAAGAAAACCAATTACAATATTGTACAATTTTCTAATTGCCTAATTATAAAAATTTAGGAATAGTCTCATATTTACACCGGTAAAATTGGAGAAGAAAGAAGAAAGAGAAACTAAAGACCTACTTTTGGTGTCATTTATTTCACGCTTTCTAGCCACCACTGCAAAAACCCTAAATTTTCCTAACCTTGATGTCAGAATATAGCCATTACGGCCGTTGGACAGCCTCCACCGGCAGAGGAGGCCGTTCAACAGTTAGCAACCACATCATCAACCATATCAGCTAGCACAATGACATATGTATCGACTTTAAATCCTGTCACAGCAACACCGCAAACCATTCTATTAAAATAAATACAATATCTTCATGGAGAGCCTAGAATCATTTGGGAGGAGGAAGAAGTGGAGAAAATGATTATTGATGAAGACCTCCAATATGCAGTAGTTGGAAAATTTTCATATGGCTGGCCAGATATTCAAGATCTGAGAAAGTTAATACCTAAACAATGTGAATTGAAGGGGGAGGTGACTATAGGAGTACTGAGCAATAGATATGTCCTCATTTAGGCATCAAGATTAGAGGATTATGTACATCTATTTTCTAAACCATAATTTTACATCATCATAGATATTGGTCGTATCCCATAAGAACGTTAAAATGGATCCACTTTTTGACCCAAAGAAGGAAACTACGACTGCAATAGCTTGGATGTCGTTTCCTTCATTACCCCTAAATTTTTTTGAAAAAGATGTAATCTTTTCAGTAGCAGCAGCAGTGGGGAAGACTCAACAAGTTGATATGTCCACGTACAATAAGATACGACCTAGTTATGCTAGGGTCAAGATAGAAGTAGATCTGTTAGGTGATTTGCCTAAAAGAATCAATGTCGGGGTTAGGAAAAATTCACGAGAAGTGAAGGTAAATGGATTACAATAAAGTATGATTACATTTCTAAGTATTGTAAGAATTGTAAGTTGCAAGGACATAATGAAAAGGAATGCTTTGTGCTTCACTCGAAGTTATATCCAGTAGAAGAGAAAAAAGAAGAGAAAGAAGACACTAAAACAGAAGAGAAGGCAAAGAAGAATGGTCAACAAAAAGAAAAACATGAAGGGAAAAACAAAGCTCAAGGAGAGGAACCAAAGTAAGAAAATAAGGAGAAAGGCAAGCAAGAATCTCAAGAAGGATTTCAGGAGCATAAACACAGGGGTTATATAAGGTGAAGAAAATACAATATACAAAAAGTATGGAATAGAAGATCATAGTCTCAAGAAGGAGGAATTAATACAGGCAATCAGTTTGGGGCTTTGGACATGGAAAGAGACAAAAAAAGGGCATCCCAAAGAAAGGCAACTGAAAAGCAAACTTCAAAGCATAGGTGGAAGATACTTTTGGTAAACAAAAGGACAAGGGGGATAGCACCAATGATGGTATTCATAATTTTTCACCTGATCAGAAAGTGAAGCAATCAAATACTCAAGGTGAAAGAGTGATTGAAGAAGGTGGAAAAGTAGCAGAAGTAGACCAACAACCAACAAAAGAAAAGTTAGGAGATACAATACAAGAGAGTGGGAAAGTAGTGTCTAAAGAGGGAGAAGTATCAAAAGGTGCTCGTGCCCCAATTCAAGTGCTTGGACTAATACATGAGACATTTTTACTTGACAATGTTCCTCATCAAGAAGAGATACAAAGGAAAAGGTGGAAGAGGATGATGATATGGAGGCCAATATTGAAAATATATCAAGATTTGGAGACTTGTCTCCAAGACAAATTAATCATTTGCAAAACAACATGAAGGACAAAGGTGCAATAAATCAAAGGAATACAAGGCAGAAGAGGGGTTTGTTTAATCTTGCCTAATGATCAGCAAAGCTATATTTTGGAATATTAGGTCAGTAAACTCTCAAAATGCTTTTGAGAGATTACTAGATCTTAAAAGAAGGCATCCCTACTCTTATATTGCTCTTTTAGAGCCTTTTCAAAATCCTATTGAATTGGAGAATTATAGAAGGAGACTGGGCTTGAAGTTTGTTGTATCTAATCTAATTGTTCTTCTAAGATTTGGGTTTCCTGGAGTGAGTATTGGGAATGATAAGTGGAGTCAGACACCATCCAACAAACTACTCTTCAGTTCAAGAACAATTTTAATAATTTTTCTTTTTCAGTTCAAAAACAACTTTAATAATTTTTCTTTTTGCATTTTTGCTATTTATGCTAGATGTAGCTCCTTAGAAAGATTGGAGTTGTGGGAAGATTTGGAGGAAGTGGCTTCATACACTAACATTCCATGGTTAGTGGGAGGATATTTTAATGTCATTCTAGATGATACTGAGAATATGGAAGGACTTCCTATTAGTCAACAACAAACTATTGACTTCGCACAATGTCTCAACAATTGTGATCTGTCAGAAATCAAAACCACTAGGAGAAGATTTACTTGGTGGAATGGGAGAATAGAGAAGCATGTATACTCAAGAGGTTAGATAGAGTTCTTGGTAACAATGAATTTATAAACATCATCCCTAAGTGAAGTGCATTATTTAGTTAGACAAGGGTCGGATAATGCTCCACTTCATGTCAAGTGTATTTTTGAACAAGAGCAAGTTATTAGACCTTTCAGATTTTTGAATTTCTGGACAAGACACTCAAATTTCAAAAAACTGGTGGAGGGCTTTTGGGGATATTTTTTAGCAGATTTCAACTTTGGAGGATGTAATTGAGGTGAAGGAAGCACAACTGGAAATATACCCAAATAAAGAATAGAGCAGAGCTTAGTAAGGCTGAAGCTGAATTAAAAAGATATTTGCATCTAGAGGAAGAGTATTGGAAGAAAAGGTTGGAATGAGGTAGTATCAAGATGGTGATAGAAACACCAAGTTTTTTCATTCTTATGTTAAAGAAAGGAGGAGGAAGCTTCATATCTGTGAAATTCAGTCACCTCAAGGAGATATCTTAAACACTACCCCAAATATAGGAGAAGAGGCTATGAATGTGTTTATGGATCAGTTTAAGGAAACCAGTTTCCCAACTAATTTTGCCATGCTCAAAAGTATATCCCCTTAGATATCTTCGGAGCAAAATGACCAGATGATAAGATTACCTACAGTGAAAGAAGTAAATGATGCGGTTTTCTTATTAAATGGAGATAGTGCAAGTGGTTCAGATGGTTTCTCTGGCTTGTTTTTCCAAAATTGTTAGGAGATTATAGGGGAAGATGTTACTAACATGGTTAAAGTTTCTGTGTTCAGGGGATTTCTAGATTTATTACCCACACCAATTTGGTTCTCATCCCTTAAAAAGAGCTGGACAGTACTTATAGTGATTTAAGGCCTATTAGTCTTAGTAATTTTGGTAATAAAATCATTTCTAAGGTGCTTCATGGGAGAATTCTGGTTTTCCTACCAAATATCATATCAGAGAATCAAACAGGCTTTATGAAGGGAAGAAGTATCACTGAAAATGTCCTACTGGCTCAGGAGATAATCAGGGATATTAATAGAAAGAATAAATTTCACAATGTTGTAGTAAAATTGGGCATACCAAAGGCTTATGATAGGGTCTCTTGGATATATCTTACAAAGGTATTGAGGAGGTTTGGTTTATCTGAAATAATTATAGACATGGTTTGGAGATTGTGTCAAATAACTGGTATTCAGTACTGATGAATGGTCAGTCCTTTGGTTTCTTTCATTCCTCTAGGGGTTTAAAGCAAGGAGATCTTTTGTCGCCTACTTAGTTTATTATAGTTGTTAAAGTTTTAGGCTAGGAGATTGAATAATTTATACAAGGACCCATATTTTAAAGGATATGGAATACCTAAATAGAGCCTTGAAGGATACCAAGTTTGTAACGACCAGATACTACCCCCTGGATATCACACTAAGCTCAAGCCTAAAAGTAGCCCGAGCTAACCCGTAGTATCTGGTAATCATTGAATGTATATTCTAAGCATTTCAAACCATAAGTAGAAACTGTAAGTTCATAAGCTTAAAATTAAAATAGATCAACAATCCTAATAATTTCATTAACAAATGAAAATCATCTGAAACTTAGTGATAACTGAAAACAACTACTAATTCTAGACAAGCCTCTAAACATACTAAAGAGTCACTAGAACAGGCCCCAGCTGACCCGAAAACCTTGAAGTCTTAAATGAACATGAATGGAACTCCTAAAAAATAATAATCTAGGCCCTCAAAACATGAGGACTCACCAACTGATAGAATTAAGCAAAGGTGATCCCAGATAATCGTAATGTTGAGAACGTGCATCAGAACCTACATCAAAAAAGGATGTAGAGCATAAAGAGTATGTGGTCAGCACTTTTGAAATATACTGAGTATATGAGGGTGCTTGAAACATGTAAAAGTATCATAAATCATGAGTGAAAACATGCATATTAAGTGTATAACGACTCACCATTTTCATGAATAGAAATGGAAACTGAATTGTCATAAGAATAAGCTATTAAAGCACAATTTAATAAAGCTAGTGAGTAATTATACTTGGATTTCTAAAACTAATATACTATGGGAGTTTCTCTTAACTGACATAAACCGCGTGAGCTAACATGGAATTTTATGTATACGCTCCATTGAAAGGATTCAATATATCTTGCCAGGGTATAAAGGCATGACTAAGTGGAATCCAATGTATACGCCCCATTGGGAGGACCCAATATACCTTTTCCAAGGGTATAAAGGCATGATTTCAATGGATCCAAGAACATAAAGCCAAAAAGGCTAAGTTAACCTACTGTAGCACGTAGTTCTAGGACTCGAGTACGCTAACCCTGTAACACCCCATATTTTTGAGCTAGAATTTGAACTATCCTTCATACATGAATAGACACGAACCCAATGATTTCTATTTATATGTAAGTGTGAAGATCAATTCTTTAGTGTGGGAACACCTTTGGAGATGAATTGAGGTCATAGAAATCTCATAGCTCAAAGTTTAGTTGAGAACTTTCCTACCTATTGAGTTTTAGTAGATGTTCTTACTTGAGTCAACTTCCAATGAACATTAACCCAAGAATATGATGATTTATATGGACTAATACCTACCAAATTAAATATTTTTGAGTCTTCTTTCCAGCGCCACTAATCGTTCATCAATCTGAGTCCTGAGGAAAACATTGTGGGCATTTTAGCGAGACACTGTCAAGGTTGCGCGATAGGCCATGCGAGGCATAACTGGGTACCACGCGATTGTCCATGCAATGTAAAGAGGGGTACCATGCAATTGAATGTACTATGCATATAGGGGTACCACGCAATTGGCCATGCAATTCACCCCCCCTTCTTATATGTAAAATTCCACTATTCTCTTCTTAAATCGGGGGAAAACTAGTCCTTTCACCCCATGTAACTCTCCCAACTCATTTTAAATCCTCCAAGTCATCATAAGCTATTAGATTCATTATCAAATCCCTAATCCCTCGCCTCCCCAAAGTTCCAAGAAATAAGAACACCTAGGGTTCAAGGTTCAAGGGTCAATCTCAAAGTTTTTCTTCAATTTCTCTCCGTCAAAAGGTATGTAGAACAACTCTACTTCTATCAGATTTTGAAAGTATGTTTACTAAAATCTTATGTACGTATAGATTATAATTTCAACTAAGGTTGGGAAGCGTTTCACGATTCTTTATCGTTCTAGTTTCTAAAGTATGTAGAATGACCCTACTTCTAATATATTTGAAAGGTTGTTTTCCTAAACTCTTAGTTATGTCTAAATTATAGGTTTTTAATCTAATTTCAAGAGCATATTCTTATATCTCCATTTAAGCCAAAAAAACATAAAGTAAACTAAGGTTGTGGATTATATTATGATTTACGAAAAAGTTGAGTTTTGAATGTCTTTTTCATCAAATTGTTTCGTTGCTTATGTAAATGGATTTGGAAAGTATTACTTGTATTTTTAAATTGCTCTTTATGGATTTATGATAGAGATGATCACACTTTAAAGTTTTTGAGAAGTCTTGAATGAGATATATTTGCCAAAACCCTTATACAAATTTCGAAAGGGAATTCTTATTTGATCTTCAAATCATTTTGTGGTCAATGATAGTTTGAAAGAGCTAAAGAGATGCAATGAGATGATTTATGTGACGTATAAGTCTTGTTATGATGATACCAAATAAGAGGATGCCCTTAAGAGTAACAAATATTTTTGAGAATGAATTTATGAGCTAAGAGGTTAAAATATGGGCTTAAAGAGAGTTAGATGGTTAACCGAAAAGGTACAAGTTTAAAAAACTCATTACCTGAAACCGTGTTTTACCAACACGGGATTGATTACTTCCTAAAATATGGATAATATTTGTATACTTGCCTCGTACTTTGGAATACTAGAGAATAGAAACTCCAGTCCTTGCAATAAACTTGGATTGGGGGATTGGCAGACGAGTTAAAGTGGGACCCACATAGCCCGTGGTGTATAGAGATGTCGGGTATGCCATCTAGTTCAGAATTAAAGAAAATAGTGGAGTCTATGTTTCAAAATATTCAATGAAGCCTTCTTAATATTGTGTGATTTGACTTATAATGTTTTGCCTAATTTTATAAAGTATGTTTTCCTTTGATTGTTCTACATGCCAATACATTCCATGTATTGACCGTCTTCGGATGGCAGAATTATTTTATGATGTAGGGTCGGAAGCACCTTACCGTGGTTCTGTGCAACATTAGGATCATTCGGATAGCATTAAAAGAGGTGAGCCCTCCATTTTTTGAAAGGTAGTTTATCATAGAATTTTAGTATTTTCAGATTATGGTATTGTCGGGGCCTTGTCCGGCCTAGACAGTTTTCTTATGTTAGAGGCTTTGTAGACTATTTTAGATGGACATTTTATGTCATATTCTGAGAATTTGGCTTATTGTTCTTTTATTAAGATTGGGCTCTCCCTGTTTGAATTTCATCTTCTGCAATTTATAAATATATGTGCTTATGATAATATGCAAGGGGGTCTTCTCGAGCCTTAGGTGGTCTGGGATACCCGTTACGTCCAGGTCCTTGGCTCGGGTCGTGACAAAACCCATGTTCGCTCGGTACTCAATACTACTCCCAAAAACATACTGAAGCTCATACTGAAAGAGTGCATCATAAAGTACACATAAAAAGCGTATAAGTCTAAGAAAACATCTATGCTTGTACGTATATTTCATAATAATAAGTCATACCCATGAGATTCATAATGATTCTAAGTCCACAAGACCAAATACATGGTGTGTAGCTTATGTCATGTCCAAAATCATATAGTACTTACGAAAACATGGAGCTTCATGTCAAAAGAAAAGGTAAAACATAGCATGAGATTTAAAATCCACAAACAAAATGGTAAACCAACAAATAAAGTTATAAATTTAGTCATATTGCATAAACCAACTCATATAGAAGTGCAAAGTTCAAGATCATAATAATTGAGTTTGAACCCTAGTTTAATAATTAAAAAATTCATTAAAGAAAAGGACGTATTTGGGCACAAGGATAAAAGGAGATCCCTGTTGAAAACCCTACATACCTGAACTTGAGGATTTCTTAGAGGAAAGTTTGAGTTTGGAGCCTTTGGAGTTGAATTTTGAGAGAAACCCTTCTTTTGGTGTTCTTGAGAGTTTGGGAGCAGAATGAACGATGAATGTGAGTTAAGTAATGATGGAAAATGTTTTAGTATAAGTTATAAGGTCATTTAGGATCAAAAGGACTAATTTACCCTCAAAAAACCAAAAGAAAAATAGAAATTTCACGTCACCGTGACCACTGGAGTGGCACGGTGAAATTGCAAAGCACCACTAGCGCGGCACCCCTCTATCATGACACATTACTGGAATGGCATGCCCATGTCTTGCCAGGCCACTGGATTTTGCACTTGGGTTGTGCCTTGCCTCTGTGGCATTGGCCTAACGCGGACCCTACTATTTTTGGGTTGTGTTTTGCCCCAAAACTCATTCTAAAATTTTTAAAACACTTCCTAATGGCCTCGTTATCATTCCTAATTATTTATCAACCTTAAAATTTCATCAAAACACATGAGAGCTATCAAAATAAAATTGTTGAACTTATAGGGTATAACAATATCTCCCCCTTGGGATCATTCATCCTCGAATGAAGGTTGGGATGGGAAAAAGGCAACTTATAGAGATGTTAGGCTAAGGCTTGAAGCTTATCATGGGACATTAACTAAAAATTTAACTATCCCAAGGACATGCATTCAACTTAAACTAACTGACCACACATAAATTCTATCGAGTTGCTTGAAATAAGTAAGGATTTAAGTTTCGAGGTGATAACACTAGGATAAAGAGTTATAGCTTATGCTAGCTCGGTGTTAGAAGTAAAAAAATGGGGATATCGATTCATCATGTTTGCCTCTGCCTCCCATGTCCCTCCCTCGACTGACTAATTTCTCCATAATACTTTTACTGAAGCCACTTTCTTATTCCTTAACCTTCGAACCAGTTGATCAATGATTTTAACTGGAACTTCCTCATAGGATAAACTATCTTTCACCCCAATACTCTCTATAGGCACAACTAGGGATGGGTTTCTAATACACTTTTTCAACATGGACACGTGGAAGACTGGATGGACTGCGGCTAACTCTACTAGAAGATCGAGCTCATAAGAGACGTCTCTAATGCACCTCAGGATTTCATATACACCAATGTACTAGGGATTAAGTTTTCCCTTGTTTCTGAACCTCATCACCCTTTTCATGGGTGATACTTTCAAAAACACCCAATCACCTACGACAAACTTTAGTTCCCTCCTCCTAATATCTGCATACGACTTGTGATGGCTCTAAACGATTTTCAATCTCTCTCAAATCAAATAAACCTTCTCCATAGCCTCAAAAATGGAATCTGTCCCAATCAAGGCAGCTTCACCAACCTCAAACCGCCCTATAGGAGACCTGCACCTACGCCCATATAAGGCCTCAAATAGTCATCTGGATGCTAGCGTGATAACTGTTATTAGAAGCGAACTCAATTAGAGGTAGGTGATCATCCCAATTTTCTTTGAAGTCAATCACATATGCTCTCAACATGTCTTTTAGAGTCTAAATAGTACATTTGGCTTGCCTATCTGTCAGGGGGTGGAAAGCGGTACTAAGCTTCACCTTCTTACCAAGTCCCTTCTGAAATAATTACCAAAACTGCGAGGCAAATAGAGTACCTCGATCTAAGATAATGAATAAGGGAATTCCATAAAGTTTGACCAACTCACGGATGTATAATTTTGCATAGTCTTCAGCTGTATCTGAGGTTTTGATAGGTAAGAAGTGGGCTGACTTAGTCATTTGGTCCATAATGACCCAAATTGAATCATGTTAACGCTTAGTACAGGGAAGTCCCATAATAAAATCCATATTGATAACCTCCCATTTTCAAGTGGGTATCCCAATATCCTGAAGCATACCTTCTGTCCATTGATGCCCAATTTTCACTTGCTGATAATTTGGACACTTGACCATGAATTCTGCTATATCTCTCTCCATACCATTCCACCAATAGACTTTCCTTAGGTCATGGTATATCTTAATGGCACCTGGATGGATCGAATTCTTAGAATTATGAGCCTTTATTAACATCTGATCTCTCAACCCATCAACATTGGGAATACACAAACGGACCTAATAGTGAAGAACACCATCTCCCCCTTGGGAGAAAGCCTCCAGCTTCTGTTGATGGACTGCATCAATCAACTGACTCAGTATAGGCTCATTACGCTATTTTTGTTTCACCTCAGCTACAAGAGACAACTCTGAACCATTCTGTATCATCAAACCACCAACATCCGTATCAAGCAAACGAACTCCCAAACGAGCTAATCTATGCACTTCCTTAACCAACTCTTTTTTCTCATATGCAACATGGACTACACTACACATAGACAATCTACTCAGAGCATCTACCACCATATTTACTTTACCCGAATGGTAGAGAACATTCATGTCATAGTCCTTCAACAACTCTAACCACCTTCTCTGGTGGAGATTCAACTCCTTCTGGCTAAACACATACTGGAGACTCTTATGGTCAGTGAAAACATCTACATGTATGCCGTATATATAGTGTCTCTAAATTTTTAGAGCAAAGACTACTGCTGCCAACTCCAAATCATGGGTAGGACAAGTGTTTTCATGATCTTTGAGTTGTCTGGAGGCATACACTACCACTTTCCCATTTTGAATTAAAACACATCTGAGGCCACCCCTGGAGGCATCACAATACACCACAAATCCCTCTAACCCATCTGGCAAAGATAATATCGGTGCTGAAGTCAACCTATTCTTCAACTCTTAAAAACTTTTCTCACACCTGTCTGACCATTGGAACTTCACCTTCTTCTGTGTCAACTTAACCAATGGTGCAGCTATTGAAGAAAAACCCTCAACAAATCTCTTGTAATAATCGGCTAAGCCCAGAAAGTTCCTAATATTGGATGGAGTAATGGGCCTAGGCCAGCGGTTCACTGTATCTGTTTTCTGAAGGTCTTAATAAATACATTCACTCAAAATCACATGTCCCATAAAAGTAACCGACTCCAAGGTGATGACCACCATAAGGTGATGCGTGGCAACTCTCCAACACAAGCTTCACCTCTGCATCCGGAATACATCGTCTCACCACTTGATCAGGTCCTTGCTTGAATAAATAAGGCTTGTCCCAAATATAAGAATGTGCCTCATATGACAACTTCTTCTTTTGTTGAGGACTCAAATCAGGAGGAAATAGCCCACTTACCAATAGATTTACAATGTATGCATACCATAGCAACTCATCAACTCCCAAAACTAACAATTGGTCATCTGGAAATTCCTCACAAATATGCCCATCATCAGCTACATGTGTTGAGCTCTCAAGTCTAGAAAGATGGTTGGCAATTTGAATTTCTGACCCCTTCCTATCTTTAATCTCCAAATCAAACTCTTGTAATAATAATATCCATCGAATCAATCGCAGCTTAGCATCTTTTTTATTGAACAAGTAACATATGGCAGCATGATCTGTGTATACAATGACGCTAGTGCCCACCAAATATGATCTAAATTTATCAAAGGCGTACACCAATGCTAACATCTCCTTTTCAGTCACCGTGCAATTCACTTGTGTTGCATCAAGAGTTTTAATCGCATAATAAATAGAGTGAAATACCTTGTTCTTTTGCTGCCCAAGAACCGTACCCACTGCAACATCACTCAGGTCACACATGAGCTCAAATGGTAAAGCCCAATCCGGAGCGATAAGGATAGGTGCCTCTACCAACTTCTTCTTCAAGATCTCAAATGCCTTCCCACATGACTCACAAAAGACAAATTTAACATCTTTCTCTAAGAGTGTGCACATGGGGCGTGCAATCTTGGAAAAATCTTTAATGAACCGTCTGTAAAACCCAACATGTCCCAAGAAACTACGCACCCTTTTTACTGACACCGGTGGAGGTAATTTCTCGATAACTTCAATCTTTGCTCTATCAACTTTGAGCCCCTGCTTTGACACTTTATGTCCAAGAACTATACCTTCCATTACAAGAAATGACATTTTTCCTAATTGATAACAAGATTAGTTTCTTTACACCGAGCAAGGACTCTATCAAGGTTTTGCAAACATACCTCGAAAGAATTACCGAAGACCGAAAAATCATCCATAAAAATCTCCATGAACTCCTCCACCATGTCATAGAAAATTGCCAGCATGCAACGCTGAAAAGTAGCCGGTGAGTTGCACAAGCCAAAGGGCATACGCTTGAAAGCATAAGTACCGTAAGGGCATGTGAATGTAGTCTTCTCTTGATCTTGAGGATTTATAGCAATTTGATCTATAGCAGTTCTTGTAGGAATCAACTCATTATTATCATTCGTGATCACCATCATACCACTCTTTTTTAGGACACACTGGACTGGACTAACCCATGTACTGTCAGAGATAGGGTAGACAATGCATGAATCTATCACTTAATTACCTCTTTCCTTACCACTTCTTTCATTACTGGATTCAAGCATCGTTGGTGTTGCACACTTGGCTTGTTCCCTTCCTCCATGAATTTTATGCATACACAAACCTGGATTAATACAATGGATGTCAGACATCTGCCAATCCGTAGACTTCTTTCTTCGTTTGAGTATCACCAATGCAACATCAACTTGTTCCCTTGATAAATTTGCTGCAAGAATAATTGGCAGGGTCTCATTTTCACCTAAGAAAGCATATTGAAGATGGGATGGAAGTTCTTTCAATTCAAGCTTCGGTGCCTCCTCAATTGATGGTTTGGGTGGAGGTCTGAGTGGACGATTCAAAGGATCCCATCCACCCTCTTTGGCATAGATGCCCATAAGGTCAAGAAACTGCACCAATTTAATAACTTTCGTATCACCAAAAATATCTTTCCCCATCAAAACTCTTTCCACGGGATGTGTAGACAAAGTATGAATGCTTTCAGCCGCCAAATCTATAGTCGTGATAGCGAACAATTTCTCATAAATTTCTGGTAGCTTCAAAGCCCAGAATACATCAAAGACCTCCACCTTATCATGAGCTCACATAGTCAATTTCCCTACTGCTACATCAATGATCGCACCTCATGTGGCCAGAAATGAACGCCCCAAAATAAATGGGACTTTCGGGTCAGGCTCAAAATTTAGCACCCCAAAATCAACCGAAAAGATCAACGAACCCACTTAAACCAGAACATCCTCAACAATACCATCAGTCTGCAAAATAATAGTAGTAGGTTTAGGAAGACCCAAACCCAACTCCTTGAAAACCAAAGTGGGCATCAGATTAATACTAGCCCCCATATAGCACAAACCACGAGCACAGACACAATCTCCCAAAGTAATTTTTATAGTGAAGCTTCCAGGATCCTTCAGCTTGGTGGGTAAACGGTTTTGAATGCGAGAGCTAAACTCCTCAGTTAGAGCAACTATGGCATACTCAGTCAATCTACTCTTGTTTGCCACAATATCCTTCACAAACTTAGCATACTTTGGAATACCCTGCTGTTGGTTGTATTGTGGTGCATATCCTTGAGGTCTATATTGATTCTTCCCCCAAGATAAGTTCGGGGGATTTTTCCACCCAGCATTGTAAGTATTTCCATAATTCTGTGCTTCAACTCCTCTTTGGGCATTACCCATAAAATTCATGAAATTCGGATTTGCACTGCACAACTCGCTAGTATGGTCCCCGTTTTTGCATACTTCACACCACACAGAAACCTGATGTTGTACTGCATTTACGGGAGCTTGTTGCTACCCCAAATTCAAACTGCTGAAGTGATTATTCATCATGTTTTGCATGGATAAAATTTGGGCAGATAATGCAGTGACTGCATCCACATCTAGTTTCCCAGCAACCTTCTTTGTAGAATTTCTAGAGTTATCACTATGCCAATCTGGATTTCCCTGCGAAATATGATTTAACATAGCATATAATTAATCATAAGACTTCTCTAAAGCTTGTCCACCTACAGCTGAATCAAGTAGAATTTTAGTGTTGGGATCAAGAGCCTCAATAAAAGTATGCACTAATACTTCATTTGCTTGGTGGTGATGAGGGCAATCCCTCAACATGGATTTGAATCGGTTCCAGGCTTGGTACAGTTTTTCATCATCTCTCTGTCTAAAACTCAATATCTTACTCCTGAGCTTTGCTGTCTTTCTAGACGAAAAGAACCTTATCAAGAATTTTTTAGCAAGATCATCCCAAGTAGTGATAGAATTCGTCGGCTTTGCATCTAACCACCTCCTTGCTTCCCCTAATAGAGAAAAGGGGAACAAAGTTAGTCTCACATAATCCGAAGATACACCCACAGGAATATATGTGTCACGGATCTCCAAAAAATTTTGGATATGCCTCTGCGGGTCCTCATGAGCAAGACTTGTAAACTGTCCACTTGAGTGCAAGATTTGCACCATATTTTGTTTAAGCTCAAATCTACCTCCAGCTATCGGTTTTTGAATACTGGAGGTTACATTAGTAGCGAGTGGGATTGCCACATCGCGAACTGTCCTAGCTGCCATCACTATCGGCTCACATCTATCCAAAATTGGGTCTTCAATTCTTACGAGATCACCCCGTATGCCTTCGTCCGCCAGTTCAAACTGCAGGATTAGGTAATCAGCAGCCTGTCTCCTTAATCTGTGGAAGTATATTTCAGGGTTAGACTGCGGGGTTACCAAATCTTTGTTCCTTGCCAGCGTTCAAATGAAGTGAGCCTGAAAAATAGGATAGCTAAGATCAAGTTGTCAACACTTAGCTGAAAATTAAAGTAAAAACGTCAATAATTGAAATCTATCTATTTGAAAGTCCCCGGCAATGGTGCCAAAAACTTGTTGCGACCCAGCTATACACGCAAGTGTACGTGATCATTCAAGTAATATAATGGCTCCTTTAAAAGAGCCGGATATCGAACCCAAGGGACTTTCGTCAACAGAAATCAATTTTAGACGTCAAACAGTAATTAAAAACTAGTGTTGCGAAAAGAAAAAGGAATTTGTTACTAAAAATTAGATGATTGCGGAATATAAACTACTATCTTCGCTACCGTAACTTCAATTTTCGCAAATATTATTTAAAAGTCAATAAAAAGTAAATTCCCAGGGTCAAGGCATCCCGAACGTCATCTCTAGAGCATGAATATTATTGGTTTAAGCAATTTGAGTCATTTATCTTGGTTGTTAATCACGAGGTTAATATTATGGTTAGATTCGTTTCCAAACTATAACCTTCTATTAGAAATTGGAAACCTAACTACATCGTTGAGCGGGAATAGATTTAACCAATTCTAATGTCTTTAAGCTATCTTCCCGTTTTTGAACAAGCGCGGCGAATTAGGTACCCCTAGGTCCTAACCGCATATCAATCTCTCGGAATCCCTTCCTCGAGTAAAGATCACACTCCTTATATTCCCCATTCTATCTCTCAGTTTCTCTCTCGAGCTCACCTTAAGACAATAGATTTATTTCAATGGTGATCAAGCATTAACATAATAAAATCAAGAATATAAGAACAACCAATACTTGATAAAATTCAGCAAAAACCAATCATGTTCAACACTAGAAATTCATGTTCGTAGCCTCAACCCCAAGAATGAGGGATTTTAGCCACTCATATCTTGACTTAATATCATAATTTGATAAAAAAACATAAAAAGAAATAAAAAATGAAAAGAAGAAGAATGAAACCTAATTTCAATGCTAAAATACGCCCAAAGTAGTCTAATGATGATGGAATAATGATACAATAACCCAAAAGCTCTATTTATAGACAAAAATTCGGAGGCAAAAATTTGCCAAAAAACTGCCCGGCATGCCCTTGGGCGCTCCTGACACTTAGGCAAATTTTTGCCTCTAAAAGGTCGCGCCTGAGCGGCCCGGCACGCCCTTGGGCGCGCCCCCCTGCTGTCCAGCTGAACAAAATCTTTGTCAAAAGTGGCCCGGCACGCTGCCTGGCACGCTTGGGACTTAGACTCCATTTTTCTTCCTTTCTTCGACTTTTCTTTGAGGATTTGGTTGGATTCTTCACGTTCAAATCTTTGGCTAGCCTCTTATCTTCAATATCCTTCACTCGTAGCTCCTCCAAGCCTCGCTTTCCACACCAAAAATGCTCTAAATAGTCACAAATTTCACCTACAAGGGTCTAATCACATTTGTTAGCACAATATCAAATATTCCATCAAAACAATACAAAATACATTCTTATTGCTCTCAAAACTAAGGTAAACATGGGTCAAAGTTGGCAATAAAGCATATAAATATGCCTTAGATCACCACCCCACACTTGAACCTTTGTTCATCCTCGAACAATAACAGCACTCAACTTATGGCGACTTTAGACAACCGACTCACAATAGGTATTCCTGCATAGCTACACAACCATATTTATTACATTATGCACTTAACACGCTAACCTTACTAACAAGTGAATAGCAAATTGAAACGACCTATCCTCACAAAACAACTTTACTAGTTGCGAATTCATGCATGACACGTTACTAATAGATCACCACACTTTGCTAAACATGTGCCCTTACCGCAAGAAAATCACCCAATATTTCACACAAATCTTTCAAAGTAACTATTGAATGGGTGCATAAAAAGTTCTCTCACTCTCAAAAAGAATTCACATGCAACACAAGATGAACCATAAGCTTGCCCTTAGTGTAGTACTCCACTAATAGTCGAATGTTAAAGCTTAAGATCAAGTAGGACTTTGCGGGTTGTAATGTAGGCTAAGGGATGGGTAGGAACTATTTGGTCAAGAGTAGTGACTATCTTCCCTAAGCTCTTTAATACACTACAAATTACATTAAGACCACTTTCAACCAACCTATTTTACACCACTTTTGTCTTCCCCATTCTCTTTTGTTTTGTCCCATCTATTTAAGCTAGCTTAAGCATATTAGGCAAGGAGTAATTTCTATCAACACATGATTCACTTCTTTTGATCATTTTTTTTTCATGACATTACTCCCTACCAACAACACATAAACTTCACACACCCAAAAGCTATTTACTTGGGGCTTCCACTTCACTTTTTCCTTTTTCAATTTTTTCTCATTCCTTAACATCTTAATTTCTCAACTAAAGCACTTAGGAATTTTGGATCAAATTACGGTTAATTGAAAGAAAAGGATTAAGCTACATATAAGGCTACCAAAGAATAAGCTAAAGGCTCAACGGGGCTAACTAAGATCATGCAAAAAGGGTAGATAAAGTAGGTGTAAAATATAGTTATCAAAAAAATGCCTATATCATCTCCTAAACTCAACACCCTTTATTTGGCTTTGCAAACACACCGGGCAAGTTCTAGACATAAATATGCACATGGAATAACATAAAAACCTCACTCACACATGGCACATGCTTAACTCAAGCAGGCTCACCATACACTTTATACGAAGTTATGCACGAGTTCAATATTAAGCAACTTATCAAGTTGACTAAGTGAGCATTAAATGTCTCAACACTTGCTATCATATGACTTAGTGTGTTCCACAATTAAACCAAATGTGTGTGCGTAATTACATAGCAAGCAAGAACACCTGACAACAACATGACTAATTTGCTCTTAAGACGGTCGCCATCCATCCATCATAGACCAAAGCTCCTAATACTATGACTAAAAGAGATTCAATCTAACAAAAAAATCTTTTTGTGCTTTTCTACGGTTCAAAGGGACTATCCTTAGTAAAAGAACCGAAAACAAAGGCTAAGGAACCCAAAATAAAACAACTAGAAACATACAGAAACACATATATACACATATAAAAAGGAATCCCATAACACCCCACCCCACACTTAAAATATTAGCAGTGTCCCCAATGCTACACAAATTAAACAAGGCAAGAGCAGGGTGTAAGAAGCACCCTGGTTAGTCAAGGAAATCATCATCCTTCAGCCCACAGACTGCTACCAGTGTATCATCCGCTTCTACCTCGTCATCATCGAAATCGGTCAGGCGGTCATTCTCATCTGTAGGGACATCATCATCCACAGGCTTAACAAAATCTGGCCCAATTCGTAATAATGCCATGGCATGCTTATTAAGAGGATAATCCCTCTCAACCTGGCTCATCTCGTCTGTCGTAGAGGGCCTACCCCCAGCCCTATGTCTTAGCTTCTCCAAACCATACATACGGGCTAAGATCGCGTCATCACAAGTGTGCCGCTCTGCTAGTGTGAGGGTGGGGCCGAGTGTATCAAGTGCTTTAGTTTGGGTGACATCAACAGGTGTCATCACCAAAGGAGGAGGATAATCAAATGCCTTCTCAGCCACTTCGAATGCTCTCATTAATTTAGTCAATACACCGCCAAAAGAATATCAAAGGCAACCCTGTAAATGAGCTCGGCGCATAGCCGATAGTACCACAGACCCTACATCAATTTCCACATCGGTCATTAGAGCTACACCAAACAGATTTGGTCCCTAGTGACCTCCGTCATGTGGCTACCTGAAATCAAGCAACAACACATAATTTTCAACCAAATCTGCGCCTCTTTATTGAAATGAGCATAAAGTAGACTCATGTGGTACCCTTTTTCATGGTGGCGAAGCTATCTTGCTGTCGAACATTGGCCACAAAGTGTGTGGCAAATATAGGGAGGCCTAACATTCAGCTTATGGAGGTCGTAAGGACTAGCCCGAGTGTGTGCTCCCAATAACCCATTTAGGCGCAGGGAATCCAGTATAACATTCGACCCTCGTACAACCACCGAGCTGGTAGGTGCATCTGGGTTCCAATT
Source organism: Capsicum rhomboideum (assembly GCA_031232105.1). Taxonomy (NCBI): domain Eukaryota; kingdom Viridiplantae; phylum Streptophyta; class Magnoliopsida; order Solanales; family Solanaceae; genus Capsicum; species Capsicum rhomboideum. The sequence continues at coordinate 104,848,800 of CP124719.1, read as the reverse complement.
AGCATACAATTCCCTCACCAGATGAAGGTTGCAATCCGTTGGTTTTTCAAAGATGAACCCCATACCCAATTGCACAATTCGATCCAATATTTTAGGGTGAGTCCGAGCTAGACTAGCCCTATCAATACACTCATCCGCAAAGTATTTGGCTTTGGGGTGACTTTTATACCAATTTTTGTCGGCACTAGATACAACATTTAGCCCATACTTTCTCTTCTGGCCTTTAGGGACTGGGGGAGCCGTTGGGACCTTATTTCCTGACCATCATCGCTTGTGTGAACTTGAAGCTGCCACGTTAGATTTCGAAATGGTACCTGTGACAAAGTTCAAACAAGTATGTCAATTACCCATGTAAAGATAGCCAACCAACTCAATGTGTGATGGCTATAAGGGCAATCCCATACTTAGTTGCTTAGCACCAAGTCAAAATATATGGGTGTAAGGATACTTAGACTTCCCCTCATCACTTAAGGCCCAATTACAAAGTCCAACCCATATCCATATTCAACATTCCCAACACAAGTTTCACATTCCCATGATTATCCATAGAATGGCTTACTTGTTTTACTCAAGAATTCAAATAACTTCCATGCACTTTCAACAATATGTTGGTTATAACAAGTAATTACAACAAGCAATTTTCTCAATTACTACCATATAAGCTAAACCCGCTTGCAATTTCTTCAACTAAAAACAAGATTAATAAGAACAATTGCACTTGAACTTCAAGTTCATCTTCATGACACCCCATAAATTCCAACAATAGCATAATAAGCAAGTCAAACTACAAAGAACATACGGGGCATCACAAATTCGAATTTCAAGAATTCCCTAAATTTTCACCATTATCATAGCAATTTAGAGAGAGAAAGTTTAAAGAAAACATACCTTGGTAGCTTTAATGTAGTCTTTCAATCACAATCCAAAGATGAGAAGGTGAGAATCGTGCTTGTGTGGGAAGAGAATGGAAAATTAAGAGAGAAAATTTGATTGTTTGGGGAGAAAATTGGGTTTTGGGGCAAAGGATTTGTGAAGAATGAAAAGGGAATTGGGGATTTAAAAGAGAGGGGGTGGGGTGGGTCGGGTAGGTTAGAGGGGTATGGGGTTACCTCTTTTTTAAAAAAATTTTAGCTCAAAAACTTAAGGGGGTAGCGGCCTAGCACGCCCCTTGCCGAGCTACCCCGCTGCCTATCTCGCCACAAATCTAGGCAGGAGCGGCCTGGCATGCTAGGTGCTGTGCCTGATCACTTCTTGAGGCAAAAAAATTTTGGGCAGGAGCGGCCTGGCACGCTAGGTGCCGCACCTGCTCACTGCCAAGGCACACAAAATTTTGGCCAAGAGCGTCCTAGCACGCTTCCTGGAACTCTCCATACTTAACATAATACCTGGGCGATTTTCCACACTTTTCAACCAAATTTGGGGATTTTTCAACCCATGACGCAAAACCTCACTCCAACGCATTTCTTACCTTCCTGGCACCTTCAAAAGATCGTCAATCCTCCAATTACCTTTTTCTCTTGGATTTCCATGGAAAAATACTCTGTGTGTCTCTGTATAAATAATAAATCCTATAACTAAGTTAGAACAGATATTTTTTTAAAAGAAATGGGTTGCCTCCCATCAAGCGCCTTAGTTTTGGTCGTGGCACGACTCTTTTTTTTGTATTTTTACTTTAGAATTCCTATCTATTACAATACATTAATGGGTTGCCTCCCATCAAGCGTCTTTTTTAATGTTGCGGCTCGACCAAGCTCGGCTCAATCATCATCAAGGTGAAGTACGTCCTCCTTATGCTTCTCTTCTTCACCAAAATAGTGCTTCAATCTTTGGCCATTCACAAGAAATTTTGTACCATCTCCTTTATTCATGATTTCCACCGCACCATGAGGAGTTGTGCGACTTACCGCAAAAGGACCACTCCACTTAGATCTTAGCTTGCACGAAAACAACCTAAGTCTAGAATTAAACAGTAGTATAAATTGGCCTGGCTCGAAAGTGCGGTGAAGAATATGCTTGTCATGCCATCGCTTTGTTTTATCCTTGTAAATCTTCGTATTTTCATACACGTGGAAACGAAACTCTTGCAACTCATGTAGTTGCAACAACCTCCTTTTTCTAGCCAACTCCGGATCTAGGTTAAACTTCTTCACCGCCCAATATGCTCGGTGCTCAAGCTCAACCGGGAGATGACAAGATTTCCCAAAGACAAGATGATATGGAGAAGTCCCTATAGGTGTTTTATATGTAGTTCAATAAGCTCAAATAGCATCATCTAGCTTTAGCGACCAATCTTTTCTCTGAGTATTCACAGTCTTTTGCAAGATTTGTTTTATCTCGCGATTAGACACTTCAACTTGGCCACTTGTTTGGGGATGATACGCTGTTGACACCTTGTGTCTAACACCATATCAAGCTAACACACTCTTCACCCAATAGTTTATAAAGTGTGAACCTCTATCCCTGATAATAGCTCTTGGAGTTCCGAATCTTGTGAAGATATGTTTTTGAAGGAACTTCACCACAACCTTAGAATCATTCGTAGGAAGAGCAGCAGCCTCTACCCACTTTGACACATAATCCACTGCTACAAGTATGTATTGATTCCCATGCGACTTCGAAAAAGGGCCCATAAAATATATCCCTCCATACATCAAAGATTCCAATTTCTAGGATATTGGTTAAAGGCATCTCATGTCTCTTTGCAATCATCCCCATACTGTCACGCCCCGACTTCCAACGAGGCATGATTGGCACCCGAAGCTGATATGGCCCGAGAGAACCAATCTTTGCTCATGAACCTTCGTATGCATATTCTCATATGAATCTCATTAAACCTTATGCAACTATGCGGAAGACATGATCATGGAACATATGTTATATATATATATTAATGAAACTTGGCCGTTGGGGCCATTAAGTCAAAACGGACATTTATCTCTTACATCCACATACCCACATATGTCTACAAAAGCCTTTAACAGATGCATTTACTAGACCAACTAACAGTCGGGACAAGTCTCCGCTTTATACAATATTTACAATATCAAAACAACTATACAACTATGACTCAGGAGGCTCCGAACCAACTGGAGCTCACCAAAACTTTGCAAATGATCCACAGTCTATTGAGGAGGTCTACTAATGCCTGCACCTACAACATGTAAGGTAAGTCCCCCGAGGGGGTCAGTACGAAGAATGTACTGAGTATGTAAGGCTCATAAGAAATAGCATCATACATGAGGATATCAATAGAATGACATATGAGAGAATAGTCATTGAGGATAAACCATTATTTTAATATCATAACCTTTATATCTACTCTCCTTTAAGGGAAATTACCTTCACTCAAGAAACTCGCCTTCAATAGATTCTTCTACTTGGTTAGTAGGTTATAAAAGAATAACATTCATCCACATACATCTACTCTAGTGGTGGGATAATGATATAACATATATCTATTCTATCGGTGATTTAATAACATAACGTACATCCACTCTATTAACGTACATCCACTCTCATGGTGGGTTAGCATGCATCCACTCTATAGTGGGTTAACGTACATCCACTCTCATGGTGGGTTATCATACATCCACTCTCGTGGTGGGTCAACATACATCCACTCTATGGTGGGTTAACATACATCCACTCTCATGGTGGGTTATCATACATCCACTCTCATGGTGGGTTATCATACATCCACTCTCATGGTGGGTTATGATACATCCACTCTCATGGTGGGTCAACATACATCCACTCTCATGGTGGGTTATCATACATTGCTCACACATCTCCTCACCTCTTATTTGGGAGGGATTGATTTATTCACTTATGAGAGATTGGTACATTAAGGATCATAACACTATTTGGAACACACAAATATGCTTTACCTTATTCTTATACTTCATGAGATTAACACCTTAACTTGTGAAGGATAGTTATACTAACTCGCACTTTACCTCCTTCCTTATCTTATGAGATCTTATATATGCAAGCATAACATCGGGCCTCCACCTTTAGTGGCTATACTAAGTATCATAGCTTAATCTTGGGATTATTCCACCTTGAACTTATACCCTTTAGATTGTAATCCATACTCAATGAAACATCTATCAACCATGCATGCATTACTTCTTTACCATCTTGTACCCTTTACATAGCTAAGAAGGTGACACACTAGAGATCATGACATTAATAGAAGCACACACTTATATATTACTTCACTTCTCTACCTTTGGAGATTGACATCTTCACCATGCGGAAATAGATATATTGACTTGCACATCACTTCTCTTATTCCTCTTATGAGAATAGTACTTTTACTTATGAAAGGTTAGTACAAAGATAACCATCATATTATAGGGCTTTGGAACATCACAGGATTGGAAAATGTTATTCAAGCATAAATAGATTTTCCTACATTATTACACTCTTGAGATAGTTCTTTTAGGAATTACAACATTATGACATCTTACACGAAGCTTTGGATCATTAACCAATGAGTGAGAGACATGTGCATCAATTGGCAATATAACATCCTTGGAAACACAACACTATTGGAACCATTGAACCATAATCGATGAACAAGAGGCATGAGTATAATAACTATTTGAACATACCCTTGTTGAACTTTTGGAACATTAACCGTGAATATGAGACATGTGATTCACAATTGATCACTGAGTAGGAACTATGTGATAATGACCATTGATAACCGAATATAGGATACCTTAGCACATTTCGGAATAGCACAAGTGAAAAGATACGGACAGAGTAACCTTACATACCTGGTATTCTCAATACGATTCTACAATCTTAAGTGTGCATATAATAGTCCTGCTCCATCCTTGTGTTTCGCTCTACAACAAAAGTTCATAATGAAACCAACATTAACCACCAATTACCTTATAATGGCATACAATAACAATACGGCACAGGTTTAGCTTTAACACGTCATTCCCCCTTGACAATACCATTTATGAAATCATCATACCAATAATCCCACAATATTTCATACATTGACCAACACATGATAACCAATAGCATGTCACACCAAGCTCATATTATACACTTCTCCATCACTACAACATCACAATTATGCCATCAATTTACTTCAATACACCTCACAACAATAAATCGGCGAAAATCCTATAATTTACACTTATAGAAATAAGTTTAGGACCATAATAACACCATACATGTTGTTATTTTATCCATACCATGCTTTTTCATCAAGACCACAAGTCATAATCCAAGTTACAATCCCATGGATTTCACATCTTTTACCAAAACACAAAACACCATATTCAACACTTCCAAGCATAACCAACATGATATACATAATCTCTCATGCTCATAATATGTTAAAGTACAAGAATAATCACTTACCCAAGCTTGGAAAATGGTGATCTTGCTCCAAAAATGACTTAGGGTTTGAGAGCCCAAAAGGGTGTTCTTGATAGTTCTAGAGAAAAAGATAGAAAAGCATGTGTGTTATTGTATAAAAAAATCTAATTTTTGCCTCCTTTTATAGACCTCTAAAGTCATGCTTAGCCACTCTTGGCATTTAAGGCATAGTCAATGGAAGAATGGATCATTTGACCTATTCTTGGCCCATGCTTTCTTTCACATTTTGGGCCTTTTATGAGCCCAATTCACTTAACCCAATAAAATCAATAATTTCTCATGTTTAATTCATTTCATACGCATTACAACAATATTCCCACTCACGGCATTCGCACTTGTAGCCTCAATTCCAAAAACAAGTAATTCTAGCCACGTATGACTTATTTTGACCATAAGGGTAAAATCGTCATTTTGATGCCAAATTCGTTCTCGAGTAATTATATAATACCAATATAATACTTTACTCATTTCATGTATATGCTCATGGTTGTAGAAGAATCGTGGCAAAAATCGGCTCAATACGTCCCCGGGCACCCTTGGGCGCGCTACCTTAATGCCTGTGGGCTAAAAATTTTAGTCCAGAGCGGCCCGGGGCGCGCCCCACCTCTTTTTTTTTTCAAAATTTTCGTTTCTTCGACTTTTCTTCGCGGATTTGGTTGGACACTTCAAGTCCTATTCTTTAACTTACTTCTTACCCTTAACATCCTTTGTTTAGAGGTCCTCTTAGACTTATTTTGAACCCCACAACTGCGCCATAAAAATCACAAAACAACTCTTATGAAAGGCTAATCACATGTATGAAGCCAAATTTCAATTTTTCTCATCTTTAACATTACCAAATTCATACTTATAGCTCTTGACACCTAAGTAAACATTATTCAATGTCATCAAGTAGGGTTGGGAAGGTACGGGATGTTACACATACGTTGGCATTGGTCACAACTTTTCACAACCGCATATGCATCTTTAAATAGAGAAGTCCAGAAAAAACCTAATTTTAGAATTTTGCGGGCTGTGCGTTCACCACCATGATGACTACCATAATGTGATGCGTGGAAACTCTCCAAAACATGCTTCACCTACGCATCCGGAATATATCGTCTCACCACTTGATCAGGCCCTTGCTTGAATAAATAAGGATCGTCCCAAATATAAGAATATGCCTCATATGACAGCTTCTTCTTTTGTTGAGGACTCAAATCAGGAGGAAATAGCCCACTTACCAATAGATTTACAGTGTCTGCATACCATGGCAACTCATCAACTCCCCAAACTAACAATTTCTCATCTGGAAATTCCTCACAAATACGCCCATCATCAGCTACATGTACGAGCTCTCAAGTCTAGAAAAATGGTCGGCAATCTGATTTTCTGACCCCTTCCTATCTTTAATCTCCAAATCAAACTTTTGAAATAATAATATCCATCGAATCAATCGCGGCTTAGCATCTTTTTTATTGAACAAGTAATATATGGCAGCATGATCTGTGTATACAATGACGCTAGTGCCCACCAAATATTATTTAAATTTATCAAAGGAGTACACCAACGCTAACATCTCCTTTTCAGTCACCATGTAATTCACTTGGGCTGCATCAAGAGTTTTACTCTCATAATAAATAGAGTGAAATACCTTGCTCTTCCGCTGCCCAAGAACCGCACCTACTGCAACATCACTCGCGTCACACATGAGTTCAAATGGTAAAGCCCAATTCGGAGCAATAAGGATAGGTGCCTCTACCAACTTCTTCTTCAAGATCTCAAATGCCTTCACACATGACTCATAAAAGACAAATTTAACATCTTTCTCTAGGAGCGTGCACATGGGGCGCGCAATCTTAGAAAAATCTTTAATGAACCGTCTGTAAAACCCAACATATCCCAAGAAACTACGCACCCCTTTCACTGACACCGGTGGAGATAATTTCTCGATAACTTCAATCATTGCTCAATAAACTTTGACCCCCTTCTTTGACACTTTATGTCCAAGAACTATACCTTTCGTTACAAGAAATGACATTTTTCCCAATTGAGAACAAGATTAGTTTCTTCACATCGAGCAAGGACTCTATCAAGGTTTTGCAAACATACCTCAAAAGAGTTACCAAAGACCGAAAAATCATCCATAAAAATCTCCACGAACTCCTCCACCATGTCATAGAAAATTGCCACCATGTAACGCTGAAAAGTAGCCTGTGTGTTGCACAAGCCAAAGGGCATACGCTTGAAAGCATAAGTGTCGTAAGGGCATGTGAATGTAGTCTTCTCTTGATCTTGAGGATCTATAGCAATTTGATTATACCCGGAATACCCATCAAGAAAGAAATAATATTCTTTCCCGGCTAAACGATCTAACATCTGATCAATAAAAGGGATTGGATAATGATCTTTCCTCGTGGCATCATTTAGTTTTCGATAATCCAGGCAAATACGCCACCCAGTCACAGTTCTTGTAGGAATCAACTCATTATTATCATTCGTGATCACCATCATACCACTCTTTTTTAGGACACACTATACTGGACTAACCTATGTACTGTCAGAGATAGGGTAGACAATGCCCGAATCTAATCACTTAATTACCTCTTTCCTTACCACTTCTTTCATTATTGGATTCAAGCGTCGTTGGTGTTGCACACTTGGCTTGTGCCCTTCCTTCATGTAAATTTTATGCGTACACAAACCCAAATTAATACCATGGATGTCAGACTTCTACCAACCGATAGACTTCTTTCTTCGTTTGAGTATCACCAATGTTGCATCAACTTGTTCCCTTAATAAATTTGCTGCAAGAATAATAGGAAGGGACTCATTATTACCTAAGAAAGCATATTGAAGATGGGATGTAAGTTCTTTCAATTCAAGCTTCGGTGCCTCCTCAATTGATGGCTTGGGTGGAGGTCCGAGTGGACGATTCAAAGGTTCCCATCCACCCTCTTTGGCATAGATTCCCATAAGGTCAAGAAACTGAACCAATTCAATAGCTTCCGCATCACCAAGAATATCTTGCCCCATCAAAACTCTTTCCACGGGATCTGTAGACAAAGTATGGATGCTTTCAGCCGCTAAATCTATAGCCGTGATAGCGAACAAGTTCTCATAAATTTCTGGTAGCTTCAAAGCCCAGAATACATCAAAGACCTCCACCTTATCATGAGCTTGCATAGTCAATTTCCCTGCTGCTACATCAATGATCGTACCTCCAGTGGCCAAAAACGGACGCCCCAAAATAAATGGGACTTTTGGGTCAGGCTCAAAATTCAGCACCACAAAATCAACCGAAAAGATCAACGAACCCACTTAAACCAGAATATCCTCAACAATACCATCAGTTCTAGTCACGGATCAGTCTCCAAGCTGCAAAATAATAGTAGTACATTTAGGAAGACCCAAACCCAACTCCTTGAAAACCAAAGTGGGCATCAGATTAATACTAGCCCCCAAATCGCACAAACCACGAGCACAGACATGATCTCCCAGAGTAATTTTTATAGAGAAGCTTCCAGGATCCTTCAGCTTGGTGGGTAAACGATTTTGAATGCGAGAGCTACACTCCTCAGTCAGAGCTACTATGGCATACTCAGTCAATCTACTCTTGTTTGCCACAATATCCTTCACAAACTTAGCATACTTTGGAATACCCTTCAAGATATCCACAAGTGGCAGATTAATGTGCACTTGTTTAAGTAATTCAATAAGCTTACCAAAGCATTCGTCTTCCTTCTTCCTCTTGAACTTCTGGGGAAAAGGAGGAGGCAACTTTACATTCTGGACCACTTTATCATCTTTGGAGCTTTTGTCAGACTCAACTTGTTCGTTTTCAACCACAACTTCTTTCGACTCCAACTCTCTTGTTGGTGGAACTGTATCCTCTAACTTCTTACCACTACGAGTAACAATAGCACTCACCTGCCTCGGGTTAGGATTAGTGTCACTTGAAAGACCTCGTTGAGGCTTTGTATTCTGTGCATTTGCTAACTGACCAATTTACTTCTCCAATTTTTGAGTAGCTAACTGATTGTTCCTCATATCTGCTTCCAGCTTAGCTTGCTCTACCATAATCTGCTTCAACATATCTTCTACGCTCATGTTTCTTGGTTTAGCACCCAATTGATTACCTTGACCCTGCTGTTGGTTGTATTGTGGTGCATATCCTTGAAGTCTATATTGATTCTTCCCCCAAGATAAGTTCGGGTGATTTTTCCACCCAGCATTGTAAGTATTTCCATAATTCTGTGCTCCAACTCCTCTTTGGGCATTACCTATAAAATTCACGAAATCCGAATTTGCACTGCACAACTCGCTAGTATGGTCCCCGTTTCCACATACTTCACACCACACAGAAACCTATTGTTGTACTGCATTTACGGGAGCTTGTTGCTGCGCCAAATTCAAACTGCTGAAGTGATTATTCATCATGTTTTGCATGGCCAAAATTTGGGCAGATAATGCGGTCAATGCATCCACATCTAGTTTCCCAGCAACCTTCTTTATAGAATTTCTAGAGTTATCACCATGCCAATCTGGATTTCCCTGTGAAATATGATTCAACAAAGCATATAATTAATCATAAGTCTTCTCTAAAGCTTGTCCACCTACAACTGAATCAAGTAGAATTTTAGTGTTGGGATCGAGAGCCTCAATAAAAGTATGCACCAACACTTCATTTGTTTGGTGGTGATGAGGGTAATCCCTCAACATGGATTTGAATCGATTTCAGGCTTGATACAGATTTTCATCATCTCTCTGTCTGAAACTCATTATCTCTCTCCTCAGCTTTGCTGTCTTTCCGGACGAAAAGAACCTTATAAAGAATTTTCGAGCAAGATCATCCCAAGTAGTGATAGAATTCTTCGGCTTTGCATCTAACCACCTCCTTGATTCCCCCAATAGAGAAAAGGGGAACAAAGTTAGTCTCACATAATTCGAAGATACACCCACAGTAATATATGTGTCCCTGATCTCCAGAAAATTTTGGATATGCCTCTGCGGGTCCTCATGAGCAAGACTTGTAAACTGTCCACTTGAGTGCAAGAGTTGCACCATATTCTGTTTAAGCTCAAATCTAGCTCCAGCTGTCGGTTTTTGAATACTGGAGGTTACATTAGTAGCGAGTGGGATTGCCACATCGCGAACTGTCCTAGCTGCCATCACGACCGGCTCACATCTATCTAAAACTGGGTCTTCAATTCTTATGGGATCACCCCGTATGCCTTCATCCGCCAGTTCAAACTGCGGGATTGGGTAATCAGCAGTCTGTCTCCTCAATTTGTGGAAGTATCTTTCAGGTTTAGACTGCGGGGTTACCAAATCATTTGTTCCTTACCGGCGTTCAAATGAAGTGAGCCTGCAAAATAGGATAGCTAAGATCAAATTGTCAACACTTAGCTGAAAATTAAATTAAAACGTCAATAATTAAAATCTATCTATTTGAAAGTCCCCGGGAATGGTGCCAAAAACTTGTTGCGACCAAGCTATACACTCAAGTGTACGTGATCATTCAAGTAATATAATGGCTCCTTTAAAAGAGCCGGATATCGAACCCAGGGGACTTTCGTCAACAGAAATCAATTTTAGACGTCAAACAGTAATTAAAAACTAGTGTTGCAAAAAGGAAAAGGGATTTGTCACTAAAAATTAGATGATTGCGGAATATAAACTACTATCTTCGCTACCGTTACTTCAGTTTTGGCAAATATGATTTAAAAGTCAATAAAAAGTAAATTCCCAGGGTCAAGGCGTCCCGAACGTCATCTGTAGAACATGAATATTATTGGTTTAAGAAATTTGAGTCATTTATCTTGGTTGTTAATCACGAGGTTAATATTATGGTTATATTCGTCTCCAAACTATAACCTTCTATTAGAAATTGGAAACCTAACTACATCGTTGAGAGGGAATAGATTTAATCAATTCTAATGCCTTTAAGCTATCTTCCCCTTTTTGAACAAGCGCAGAGAATTAGGTACCCCTCGGTCCTAACCGCATATCAATCTCTCGGAATTCCTTCCTCGAGTAAAGATCACACTCCTTATATTCCCCATTCTATCTCTCAGTTTCTCTCTCGAGCTCACCTTAAGACAATAGATTTATTTCAATGGTGATCAAGCATTAACATAATAAAATCAAGAATATAAGAACAACCAATACTTGATAAAATTCAGCAAAAACCAATCATGTTCAACACTAGAAATTCATATTCGTAGCCTCAACCCCAAGAATGAGGGATTTTAGCCACTCATATCTTGACTTAACATCATAATTTGATAAAAAAAAAATATAAAAAGAAATAAAAAATGAAAAGAAGAAGAATGAAACCTAATTTCAATGCCAAAAAATGCCCAAAGTAGTCTAATGATGATGGAATAATGATACAGTAACCCAAAATCTCTATTTATAGACAAAAATTCGGAGGCAGAAATTTGCCAAAATCTTTGTCAAAAGCGGTCCGGCACGCTGCCTAGCACGCCTGGGACTTAGACTCCATTTTTATTCCTTTCTTTGACTTTTCTTTGCGGATTTGGTTGGATTCTTCAAGTTCAAATCTTTTATAGCCTCTTATCTTCAATATCCTTCGCTCGTAGCTCCTCCAAGCCTCACTTTCCACGCCAAAAATGCTCCAAATAGTAGCAAATTTCACCTACAAGGGTCTAATCACATTTGTTAGCACAATATCAAATATTCCATCAAAACAATACAAAATACATACTTATCGCTCTCAAAACTAAGGTAAACATGGGTTAAAGTTGGAAATAAAGCATATAAATATGCCTTAGATCATAGATTCTCTAGAAAGACTTCAAGAAAATCATTGACTACATGAACTGACTGGAGGTTTGAAGTCTCATACTTAGAATCCTTAACCCAAATCAAATGATAGATATACCTTTTAGAGATCAATTTTCTGGCTTTAAGATAGGAGATAAAACGACCTTTGGGTATCACAAGACTACCTTTCCATTCGAGGACTGACTCGTTAGGAAACTAAAATTTCACAACTCGGGTTCAACAGTCAACTGAGGCATAGCATGAATGGAGCCAATCTATGTCAAGAATAATATCAAAGTCAGTCATCTGTAATTCTATTAAATCTGTTGAGGTGAGCCTATAAAGGACTGCAATGGGGCAACTTATATAAATTCTTTTGGAATTGACTGACTCTCCAATAGGGGTGGAAACTGAGAAAGGCTCAGAAAGACTCTCAGGACTAACACCAAAATTCACAGCAATAAATAGGGTTACAAAGGAAAGATTTGACCTCGGATCTAACAACACATAAGCATCAACATGAAAGACACGAAGCATACCAGTGACCAAATATGGGGAGATCTCCTTCTCCTGGCGAAAACATAAAGTATAAAACTGGTTCTGACGCTGATCGCCACGGGTATTGGATAATGCACCCTGTTGATGAGCTGGACAGCCCAAATGGACTGCTGAGGTAATGAATTGAGCTGAGGGTGAGCATTCTTGTTGCCTTTCCTGATAGATGGAAAATCCTTCACCCTATGACCTAGTTTACCACATCCCAAGCATCCTTACTTGCCAGCCAAATATTAACCCTGATGGTTCTTACCACACCTTCTATAGGTTGGATAGTTACATCCCCTAGTAACTCTACCCTGAGATCTAGTTACCGGTGCACTACCCCACTGCTCCTTCTTGGTCTTGGGTGTGGAGGTACTAGATGAAAATGGTGTAGGGGTTGACGAACGGTTCTGAAACTGTGAATGATTTCCCCCACCTGACCTGTGCTGACTATACTCAAACTGCTCGATCCTAGCCTTCTTAGTTTCCCTCTCCAGTTCCTTCAATTTTTTCATTAATCTATTTAGCATGGTCCATCAATTGGGCAATATCCATGTCCCCAATTAGCATAGCAGTTCTACACTCTTTGATCACCAATTTAGACACACCAGTAAAAAACTTACTCATACGAGCTCTCGAATCAGCTATCATTTCTGGAGCGTACTTTAAAATTTGGGTGAATTTGAGAGAGTATTCCTTCACTAACATATAACCTTGCTTGAGATTCATAAACTCATCCACTTTAGCTTCCCTCATCTCACGAGGAAAGAACCAGTCAAGAAAAGTTGCCTCAAACTCTCTTCAATCCACCGAAGCGGCATTCGCACATCTACCCTCTTTCCACTACTTAAACCAATCATGAGCAACATCTTTCAACTGATATGATGCCAACTCCACACTCTATACCCCAGTAACATGCATAATCTAAGTAATCTTCTTCACCTCATCGATAAAGAACTGAGGATCCTCACCCATCTTCGAACCAAAGTATTCAGGTGGATTCATCATCATAAAATCTCAAATCCTGGCAGCAGTTAAGTTACCATTCTGCTGAATCAAGACTACCGCCAGCTGATTAACTTGTGCAGTCATAGCTTGAGCCAACACCTAAAACGCAGCCTGAAGCTCAGCTAAGAAACATTTTCGTTCAAAGGGTCCGTAGGTGGTGGTGAGGCTGGTTGGTTCCTATTTTTGTGAATGTAAGCTCTGCGTAGAGACATTTTCTGTCACGTGAAAAGTATGAGTTAGAAGTTATATAGAGTTAAACTCCAAAGTACGATAGAGAGCATGAAAAAAGGGAAAATTTCTATAACATCCTGTATCCTCTTACTCATAAGTGTGGCGCGCTTCACACCTATAAATAAAACTCTACGTAACGCGGCATGTCATACTCCCTAAGACTCTTTAAACCTTAGGCTCTGATACCAAGTTTGTAACGATCCGAGACTACCCCCTGGACGTCACAAAGTGCTCAAGCCTGAAAATAGCCCGAGCTAACCTATAGTATCTGGCATAGCACTGAATACATATTCTAAACATTTTAAACCATAAACGGAAGTTGTAAGTTCATAAGCTTAAAACTAAAATAGATCAACAATCCTAATAATGTCATTAACAATTGAAAATCAATTGAAGCATGGTGATAACTGAAAACAACTACTAAGTTTAGACAAGCCTCTAAACATATTGAAGAGTCACTGGGACAGACCCCAGCTGACCCGAAAACCTTGAAGTGTGAAATAAACATGAATGGAACTACTAAATAAATCATAATCTAGGTCCTCAGAACATGAGGACTTACCAACTAATAGGAGTAGGAAAAGGTGATCACGGCTAATTGTAATTCTCAGGACGAGCACCAGAACCTACATTATAAAAAGATGCAGAGCATAAAGAGTATGTGGTCAGTACTTTTGGAATGTATTGATTATATGGGGGTGCATGCAACATGTAAAAGTGTCATAAATCATGAGTCAAAACATGTATATTAATGTATAACAACTCACCATTTTCATGAATAGAACTGGAAACAATTTTCATAAGCATAAGATATTAAAGCATAACTTAATAAAGCTAGTGAGTCATTACACTTTGATTTCTAAAACCAATGTATTGTGGGAGTTTCTCTTAACCGACATAAACCACACGAGCTAATGTGGAATCTAATGTATACGCCTCATAGAAAGGACCCAATATACCTTGCCAGGGTATAAAGACATGACTGAGTGGAATCCAATGTATACACCCTATTGGGAGGACCCAATATACCTTTTTCAATGGTATAATGGCATGATTTATATAGATCCAAGAACATAAAATCAAAAAGGCTAAGTGAACCTACGGTGGGACGTAGTTCTAGGACTCAGATACGCTCGCTTGGTACTCAATACTACTTCCAAAAATATACTGAAGCTCATACTGAAAGAGTACATCATAAAGTACACATAATAAGCTTATAAGTCTAAGAAAACATCCATGCTTGTACGTATATTTCATAATCATAAGTCATACCCATGAGATTCATAATGATTCTAAGTCCACAAAACCAAATACATGGTGTGTAGTTCATGTCATGTCCAAAATCATATAGTACTTATGAAAATATGGAGCTTCATGTCAAAAGAAATGATAAAATGTAGCATGAGATTTAAAACCCACAAACGAAATGGTAAACAAACAAACAAAGTTATAAATTTAGTCATATTGCATAAACCAACTCATGTAGAAGTACAAAGTTCAAGATCATGATAATTGAGTTTGAACCCTAGTTTGATAATTGAGAATTTGTTAAAGCAAAGGACATATTTTGGCACAAGGATGAAAGGAGATTTTTTTTGAAAACCCCAAATACCTGAACTTGAGGATTTCTTAGAGGAAAGTTTGAGTTTGGAGCCTTTGGAGTTGAATTTTGAAAGAAACCCCTTTTTTTTCGTGTTCTTAAGAGCTTGGGAGGAGAATGAACGATGAACGTGTGTTAAGTAATGAGGGAAAATTTTTTAGTAGAAGTTATAAGGTCATTTAGGATTAAAAGGATTAATTTACCCTCAAAAAAACAAAAAAAATATGGAAATTTTACGTCGTCATGACCACTGGCGTGGCACGGTTAAACAGCAAGTACCATTGGTGTGGCACCCCTCTATTGTGGCATACAACTGGCATGGCACACCCTTGTCGCGTTAGGCCACTGGATTCTACACTTGGGTCGTGCCTTATCTCCGTGGCATGGCCCTAATTCAGACCCCTACTATTTTGGGGTTGTGTTTTGCCCCGAAACTCATTCTAAAAAATTGGAAACACTTCCTAATGGTCCCATTATCATTCCTAATCATTTCTAAACCTTAAAATTACATCAAAACATGTGGGAGATATCAAAATAAAATCGTTGAACTTATGGAGTATAACACATTTATCCTATGCTGATGATACCATCCTCTTTTGTTTAGGACATACAGGATCTATGAAGAAGATAAAGAGAGTTCTAAGAAGCTATGAAGATATTTCTGGACAAATGATTAACCTAGATAAGAGTTTGTGTTATATGCATGAAAAAATACATGTCAATGTCTATGCAAATATCAAAAGAATTACTAGGGTGAGACAAGGTACTTTTCCATTCACTTACCTAGGTTGCCCAATGTTCTATAGGAGGAAAAACAAATCTCACTTTGAGGACCTTATTAAGAAGATGATGAAGAGAATACACTTATGGCAGAATAGGCTTCTCACTTTTGGTGGTAGATATATTCTTATTGCTCATGTTTTGCAATCTATGCCCATCTATCTGTTATCAGCCATGAATCCACCAGTAGGAGTTATCAATCAAATACACAAGATCTATGCAAAGTTTTTCTGGGGAAACTCTACTGGGGCCAAGAATAAGCACTGGATAGCTTGGGATATAATGTGTTTGCCTAAGAAATAAGGAGGTTTAGGTTTCAGAACCTGCATGACATGTCTAAAGTCTTATTTGCAAAGCTTTGGTGGAATTTTAGGGTGAACAACTCATTGTGGAGTAACTTTATGTGGAAAAAATATTGCAAGAACGTCCATCCTACTATTGCACATGGTAGAGGTACTTCTCATGTTTAGAGAAAATTGATTATTGTGAGAAAGGAATTGATTATTGGGATCAGATGAGAAGTAGGAAAGAATAAAGAAAGGGATTTAATCTTAACTGGGCAAAAGGTTTGCCATTTAAGATTAATTTCTTTTTTTGGAGAGCATGGCATAAAAGAATAGCTACTCCTGATAACCTAAAGAGGATGAGGGTCAACATAGTTTCTAAATGCTACTGCTGTGATATTTATAAGGACGAGACCATGAATCACCTTTTTCTAACAGCTCCCATAGCCATTAGGCTATAGAAGTAATTTGCTATTTTTGCAGGTATTGACATTAACAATATACATCTACAACAGGTGATATTGTTATGGGGGAATTTGGAGGGTCCAGCAAAATGGGAGACTA
Source organism: Capsicum rhomboideum (assembly GCA_031232105.1). Lineage (NCBI taxonomy): Eukaryota > Viridiplantae > Streptophyta > Magnoliopsida > Solanales > Solanaceae > Capsicum > Capsicum rhomboideum. The sequence goes on along the minus strand of CP124719.1, from coordinate 104,831,622 downwards.
TTTGCAAAGCAATGCCTGCTATCATAATGTGGACCCTCTGGAAAAGGAGAAACACTAGGAAACATGAAGGGCAAACTACTTACACAACCATGGTCATACAAGTGTAGAAAATTATATCGCAACTGGTAAGAAGTTTATACCCTTGGATAAAAGACATTCCAATGGATTGGCCAGGATTAATGCATAAGCTCAGAATTTACAAACCTAAGCTTCACTACCATAGTGTCGCATGGATGCCTCCAGCAGAAGGAACCCTCAAATGCAACACTGATGGGGCCAGTAGGGGAAATCCAGGAGTTAGTTCATATGGATTCTGTTTGAGGGACATAAATGGAGATTTGATTTATCCTCAGGCAGAAGTAATAGGGGAGGATACAAATATTGGAGCAGAGGCCATAGTTATTCTATAAGTTGTGCTATGGTGTAAAGTAAACAACATCCAGGATGTTCAATTAGAAACAGATTCCCTAAGTATGAAAAACATCATTAGTGATATTTGAAAGGTGCCTTGGGAACTAATTGAAAAGGTGGAGTAGATCAGAAGTATAATGCAACAGTTAAATATGGGAATTAAGCATACGTTTAGAGAAGGTAATCATCTAGCATATTCTCTAGCAAACTATGCTTTTGATCATTATCAAAAATAGGAGATTCATACTTTCTTAGAGCTACCAAGCATCAGCAGAAGGATTCTAAAAATAGAGATAAACATCAAGTTCCTAACTTGCGAGTGAAAACAAGGAAAATCAACACACAATGAGGACAGATATTAACATCATATCTACTACCACAAGCATCATCAGATTCACATTCACCATAATTCTTAAAACATATAATAGTAAAGTAGATCTGCGAAAGAGTTTGCAGATAATACACAACAGAGATATTTACACCAGATGCCCAAAAAGAGACATCGCTATGTATAAACTAGCTAGACTACATCTTAGCTACCAAAATACTTCATCAAAACTGAAGGATAGTAGGGTTTTTAAGAACTTAGAGGATGGAGGTACAGATGCCATTGAAGACCCCATGGATACAAAGCCTTCAAACCTGCTAAAGAAGGAGTCAGCAAAGGTAAAGAAGAAAAGTCAAAGGAAAAGGAAAAAAAAGGAAGTGTACTCACTTAGATCTGACCTAGATGATAACCTTTTCCTTCTCCAGTCCCATAAGGATATAAAACCCCGACCACCTAACATTGGTTATCAGTGGTTAGAAAAGCACAAAGTATCAAGGAAAAAGAAGAGAAGATGCATATCCATACCTTCGTACTATGAAGCAGACATAATAGAGATGACCATAAAGACAACAAGGACATGTATAAAGCAGATCCAAAGGGGGAGTTTCCTTAGTTGGTGTTTCAGGCCGCAACAAGGCGGCAGCATCTCCAAGAAGTGGAGAAGCCAAAGATTTAGAGTATCTGATACTCCTTTAGGAAAGTCAGGTTATTTATGCTTTTGTACTTGCTTTTTCTTTATTTTGGGTTGATTCATGTTTTGGATCTAGCCTTTTCCTTTCCGTCTTGGATTTTTTGGCACTTGGCCTTTTCCTGTACATATATTTTGATAAATAAAAAATGGTCTCCGAAACTAAAATTTAACAAAAAGAAAAAATATTTACACTATCTAATTATAAGGATATTCTCATATCTATGCTATCTAATTATTCCATACTTAACACTATTAAATATATAAGACTTGTAAGATTAGAATCCAGTAACAAGTGTAGATGGCATGTTGTAATAACCTGTTATGTGAAATTTTATATATATATTTTGACCATTTTGCCCTTCCTTATAGCTGTTACATGTTGATTTTGAGGTATGAGACTGGTTGGAACGCTTCTTGATACATTCAGGAGTGATTTGGGAGAGTTCAAGGCTATTTGAAGCTTTAAAACCCCTTAGTTTGACTTCGGTCAACATTTTGTGTTTCGAGCATCGGATGGTAATTTGGACAGTTCTATTATATCTAAACATTGATTTAAGGTTAGTAGTGTGGATAGTTTGGGCCCAAAGCCTTTATTTGTCATTTTGACCCTTCATTCGGAAACTAGTTAAAATAAGCTTTTAAGGATCCTGGGGGCTAATTTATTGTAAATGACTTCTTTTCAAAAATCCAAATTTTTCATTGAGTCTGGAACATCAAAAATAACCTAATAGCATATCTATTTTATTTCTGTGGGGTTTCGAAGGAATTTTGAAGGTCCGATCGGGACTATTTTCCCAAAACTCCAACTGCTAGTTTGTAGTTTCTGGTGCAGCATTAGGGGTCCCATCGCAATCGCGTAGCCACGTGTCACAATCGCGACCCATGATAGAACAACTCATCGCGGTCGCGAGGTGGGGTACTGTGATCGCGAAGAGTAAATCAATGGACTGGGTAGGGTTGACTCATCGCGATCGCGAGGCCTAGTTACGCGACCGTGATGACCAACTTAATGGACGAGCAATTTTGACCCTCACTATAGCAAGGTGGGTTCCGCTATCACGAGGTACTGTTCTAGAACAGTATAAATACTTTTTTTTTTGTAAATTCTACTATTTTTTAACCTTCAAGCTTCGGGAATAGGCGATTTCTAAGGTTTTTCTCACCATTCTTGCTTGGATAAGATTCTAATTCATCTTTCCATCATTTTCTATTGATTATATCTTCAAAAATACCTTTTAATCATGATTTTAAACTCAAATTTGGGAGTTTTTACTAGTAAAACTTTATTATAGTTTTTCTTCGAATCAAGCCTCATTTTTAACTCGTTTTTGCTTGGGTTTTCAATTGTAGACTCCTATAATCTTGGGGAACATGTTTTTGAAATAAATTCTTGATTTTACCCCTTTCATTTTTGAACCCATTTTTCTAACCTGTTTTGGACCCATCTTAAATATAGTCAATATGGGTATCATTAGCTTCCTTTTAACGCTTAGATTCTATATTTGTATGCTTAACTCATTCCGAGACTATTTGAAATGGGAAGGCTCCGTGTTAAAGGTTCTAGGCTTGGATTTTGGCACTTTGAGGTAGGTTATGGCTTAACTTTCTTCAGACTGAGCTAGAGAGTTAATAAATGAATAAAGCATGCTATGGGTATGAGAAATTTAGCCTTGGAAGTATCATTTTGTGATATTTATTATTGTTGTGTGCCCGTGTGGGGGCTTATATGCTTATTGTTGTTAACTTGAGATATCATATATTGCGTGTTGCCCGTGCGGGGGCTTTATTTGATGATTTCAGGCCTTACTTGTGCATTATTTGCCATATTTTTGTATTGTGTCGCTCGAGTGGGGGCTTGACTAGATGTTATAGGCCTTATTTGAACACTTTTGCCTCTATCATGATAGAATATACCCGAGTAAGGGGTTGAAATGATATCATCGATGTCTTACATGACTATTTATTCTGGTGGTGCCAAGCGAGAACCGATATCATGAATTATCGATACATTGAGTTGATCACTTATACATGTATTGAATGGACAATTATCTTCATACTGATGGGATGTGAGCATTACATCCTCATCTCATACATACATATTTCATGAGACATTAGTACCATTGAGAAACACTGATTCGAAAGAAAATGAGACATTTTATCAAAATCCTTAATCCGTGAACAATAGCCGGAGAGGTGAATGAAATACTTTATAGACCTTGATCTATGAACATTAGCCAGAGAGGTGGATTGAGATTATGAAAATTGTATATGGGTCGAGAATCCCCCATGGGTCCTATCTTGGGAGCGCTGAGGCTCGGTAGATGTATACAGAAAGTCATGCGATGACTTTTAATCATTCATGGGTATCATACCATCATTGCATTGCATTGCATATATTCTTCCCGTGTTTCTTTATGTACCCTTGTTGTGTACATAGTTTTCCTTATATGTATTTGTGTTTAGTTGTTCCTGTGTGAATCCTATATTATAGAACTGTTAGTGGAGACGGTGTGAGCTACCATTTGGGAACTTTTCTGTTTGCAGGTGACGCGCTCATGGTATCTTTTATTTGTATTATTTTTTGCTTTGCTCAGTCGGCCTATGATACCTACTGAGTACAAGTGGACCGTATTCACCCCTATTGTGCCGTTTCAGTGCAGATCCTGACTCGCGTACCAGGCGCGGCAGTTAATCTCATGTTGTGATTGTTCGACTTTCGAGATACTGGTGTGCTCCAGAGTTCAGGGCAGACTTTAGATCTCATCCTATCTTAGTTGTCCTTATTTACTTTGCAGAGACAGATCCATGTATCTCAGTCATTTTTGAGTTGTACTAGATGCTCTTACGCTTATGACACTTGTATCTTTGGGGTTTATGGTATTTTATTCAAACTTCCACTTTATATATATGTGTGTTGACCTAATTTCGTTCTAAAAGTCTCGTTTATCTTGTTCTATTTACATTTTGATTTTCCTTTCCTGTCTGGGTGAATTAGCTTACCGACCAAAGCTAGGTCTTGGTAGGTGTCATCATGACCTCAACTTTAGGATTGTGACACAGTTAAAGTAAAAAAGATGGATCTGCCGAGGCACTTCTGCACTAGTGACGAGGGATCGAATTCTGTGTATTTGTCTCCTATAATTCTGTGTACTAATTTTATCACTTTTTTCAGCTTTCGTAATGCTCTTCTACTTTTTCCTTTTTCGTCTTTTCCCTGAGAGGTGGAGTGGACTACTACTATACTATTTGTCTACTGATTTGTTTGTAAATAATGTATATTAATTTACAATGAATCAAATATTCAATAAGCAATAATTCATGTTAAATAATGCATGTATAATTAATCATAATTAATATCTACATAACTAATACTTGCATAACTAATTCCTACCTAACTAATACCTACATAATTTTAGGGATTGCCCTAAATTTTCTACTTTACTTGAATTCTACAATAATTGTGTTTTACTTCAAAAGGTTTTCTTGGTTAAAAAGGTTTCTTTGTAGAAAAATATCTCTTTCATAATTGGTTAATTCTTTTTTAGAGGAGAAGGTTTGGACTTCTATAAATAGAAGATTTTTACTTCTTATAGACAATACAATGTAGTCATTAAATAGTTTTGTTTATGGGGATATTTTCTCCTAATAGATTTTATATTTTTTGATTTAGTTTTTAATATGAAGGTCAATTGATCGAGCCATATCAATAATATTATGTTTTAGTATAGTTTTATTTGTCTTCAAATTTATCGTTGTTGTAGTTTGCAATTATTAGATTCCGCATGACGCCCTCTCGATTTCGATCCCAACACGTGGTATCAATGTCAATGATCCTATGGTTCAATGATTTCTCGAGATTGAAGACAGGTTTAAGGCGGTTTCAAATCAATTTGCAATCAATTTGGTGATAATGAAGATTTTTGTGCAACTACATGTGGAGAAGAAGTTTCAATCATATTTTCAACATTCCTACTGCTGCATTTTTAAAAATAAAAACAAAATATTAATTTTTAACCATGGCAAGCAGCAAGAAAGATTATTTGAAGATGAATTATTTTGCTAGAAAATTGAGGTCAAGGGGAGATTTGTTAGGGATTGCTCTGAATTTACTATCTTACTTGGATTCTACGATAATTGTGTTTTACTTGAATTTTCTTGGTGGTTTCCACGATGTAGTTATTAAAGAGTTTTGTTTAGGGAGATATTTTCTCCTACTAGATTCTATGCTTTTTGAATTAGTTTTTAATATGTAGGTCAATTGGTCAATCCATATCAATGATGTGTTTTTAGTATGTTTTTCTTTGTGATCTGATTTATCGCCGCGATAGTTTGCAATTATTAACTTCTGCATGACTCCCTGATGATTTCGAACCCAACACATAACTCTAGTTAGCAACCAAAAGACGCCTAAACTTCATTCAATTGCAGAATGCCTGTATTCACCCATTTCTCTAAGTTTTACAGTGTCTGCAGATTGGAAGTGGGCTTCATTATTTACTTTTGTATCATCCCATGAAAAGAAGAGGAGGAAAAAGAGAGGAAGTTTTTGGTTACTGTCACATTCTGGAATTAGTCACCCTTGATGAAATTTCTTCACTGGAATTTTGCAGGCTGAGAAAGTTGGAGCTAAAGCTGTGGGAAAAGGCGCCTCAAATATACCAACAAAGTGTTGCAAAAAGTTTAAGCATGCTTGGTCCCATCAACATGTGAATGTCTCTACTATTCCTTCATTATTGGAACGAAATGGGAAATGACAACTTTATAGTGTAGCAACTATCAGGCTCTTTTACCCTTTCATCGTGTCCTTTCCCTAAATTTTTCTTACTTGAATCGAGAAATTCAATGACACCAAAACCAAGATGGTCTCGAAAATGAATTTAACTTGTATCCATCGTCCATCGACAATGTAAAGAATCTTACTGGTGCAATTTCAGCTGCCATAGTAGGTTACTTGCATTATTTTTTAACTGAAAAAGTGTTATTAGTGTATAGAAGTTAAACTCGTCAAAAATATGAATGTCCAAGAATGAATAGCTTAACCATATAATTAGTTAACGAGTTATCCTTATGGTTATACTAATGCTTTATGCCTTATTTCTAATTTAAGTTGTAAGGATTCTAGGCTAAGTTGATTGAATGGTTAACTACATTGCGGGATAGCAGTTTCTAGATATCCAGCATGACTACATTGACAGAAAGTATAGTCGATCTCCACCATCCATTACTGCAAACATGGCTGATGACTGTTACAGTGGTAAACGAATTGTATTAAAAACAAGAGAAAAGGGGGGAAGTGAAGTGGAGTGGTGGATAGTACTAATGGAATCCTGAATTGAACATTTTGTAGTCATCTTTAATATACCAATGTTGCTTTTTATTTGAAGGGGAGAAAAACATGTTGGATACTGAAGGTTAAGAAATTTCTTATGACCTATGTTAATCGGACTCTTCAAAAATGTCATTGGGTGCGTATCGGATCGTCCAAAAAATAGTGCATTTTTGGAAGATCGACACGAGTGTGGCAATATTTTTGAAGAGTCCGAGCAACATAGCTTATGATCATTTGTTTGGACGATTGTCTTTATGCCTTCTAGATGAAAGAGCTCCTCAGAAGTGAATTGCACCATCAAGCCATTTTAGTCATACAAGTTCTTGGAGGGATCTTAGAGGTCTCTATAATAATGATGAATCTAAACACCATTTCAGAGTCCTCAACTATTTTGGAAGTTTTGACCTTTAAATGTTATCATGTTCATGCTCTTAATGTGCTGTTAGATCTTCTCATTCATGGACTGCACCAGGATATATTCCTCTTCAGATTAAATCTTGGCAACAACAATTTCTTCTCTGTGTTGATCTAATGAGAATAAACTATTTGAATTGAAAGAATATGTAGTTGCTATTCAATCAACTCAATGTAAAAGGAACACAAGATATTGCACTAATTTCACGAACTTCATTTTACTTTATTGAACGTGAGAAACAAAAGCTTCCATCTTCTGCTAGTTACTGTAATCATCAAGGCCACAACCACAATCTAAAAAGGATCATGCTTTCAGCATATCGACCCTATCAAGAAGGAAATTAATTATCATAAATCAAACAAGAATACCCTATCAGGGGTATTGAACTTTAAAGAAGAAAAGAATATTGCCGGTTAATATTTCAGGAGCTGACCTTTTGCTCCTCTAGCTTTGTAAGATGAAGCAGAAGGAGGGGAGAGGTAAAAGCTATTCAAGCTGTTGTACATTTACTTGCTGTTTCTTGCAGGCTGAATTCTTTCAGGAAAACAGAAATCAAGACTACTATCGACTCGTCATTGCTTCAATTTGTAAATAATTGACTCCCTAGAGTAACTGTGGAAGTACCTTCTCCCATAACAGTTGTGTGCATAATCTCCCTCTCAAGAATCTTTTCAAGATCCAACACGACTGTTTCCATGGTTGGCCTATATCTACCAGGAAAACTCATGCATCTCAATGCTATCTTGATGAAATCCCTCATCACTTCTGCAGTGAAGCTTCCCAGCAGCCTATGATCCACCAACTGCTCTGAACTCAGCTGTTTTTCAACCTTTTGCCAAGTTCACATAAAGATTCAGTATAAACATGATGAAAGGTGTTTTTTTTAAAATATTGAATTTGGTAATTTAACTTACCCAATCAAGTACACTTTGGTTTGATCCAAATTCATCAACATGTGAAGCATCCCTACCAGTTATGAGTTCTAACAGGAATATGCCGAAACTGTAAACATCACTCGCCTCACAGAAAATTCCAATTTGATTAATCCTAAACATGGAACAGAAAACATATCAAAAAGTGCGTAAAAGTCAAGTTTGTTCTATGGAACTTCAAATGAGGCAAAGTGCTATTTACTCTGGATCTCTAAAAGCATTGACAGAACTCGGGCCAGAAGGACCTGCATTATCAATTTTCTCAAGTAGTTTCAGAATCCCTGCATCTGCAACTTTGACAATGAAGTCCTCATCAACCAGAACATTAGCTGTTTTAAAGTTCCCATGGATTATTGAAGGGCGTTGGCCATGTAAATGACTTAAACCTGTTATAGTTGGGAACAAATTTTAGAGTCATCCTTGTTCCTGTTTCTCATTCTTGGATAAATCATGGCACTTATCTCGAACGAGTCTTATGATATACCTTTAGCTGTTCCAATAGCAATAGATAACCTCTGCTTGAATTCTAGCTTTGTTGCAGATTCCCTTCCTGTGTCTGACAAAAGAACCAATATTCAGCTTTGGCATATAACGAGTAATGTATATGCAAGGCTGTCTACTCAATAGAGTCCTACCATACAAGTGATTGTGCATGCTTCCATTAGGCAAGTACTCAAAAACCAGCATGGAGTATCCACTCTCTTGGCAGTAGCCTAAAAAACTAACCAGGTTGCGATGATGAATCCTTGATAAATGAGCAACCTATTATTGGAAATGCAAAGTTAGAGCTAGCTAGCTTTAGAAACATATGTGTGACCCTTTCAGTGATCAGTAAATTGAATTAGATGGTTTGAATATTGCTTAGACTTTTGCATGTTCCTTTGAGGTTCTAGTTTCCACTTCTTTTCATTTTTGTTAAAATAGGAATAAGAAGTTCAAAATTGTATGGGTTCCTTAAGAAGGAAATGGATGAAGTGAAAAGATGAGTAGGATAATCCATTCCTTGTTGTCCTTACCTTTTCTTCCTATTCTATTAAACAATCAAACCCCTTTAATAGCTAGACATACCTCATCAGTAAATTCCTGTTTTGGAGTCCCTAAACGCCTTTTTATAGCAACCACGGTTCCTTCACAAAGCAACCCTTTGAAAACCAGACCAAAACTCCCACAACCAATGAGATTGCTCTCATCAAAATGCTTTGTGGCTTTCTCCAACTCTTCCATTCTGAACAGCCTTGGTGGAGCAAAAGATGCACCGGGTCCTCCACTTTTCAGCTCCACTGAAACTACTTGGCCAGTACATTTAGCAGAAAGTAGAGTTAACAGGGCAAATTAGCTCAACTAGTGATTTTTTTTTTCTACATTACCTACTGCAGATGGGTCTGAAGACGCTGAATCTGAATTCCTATTTGAATACTTCCTGTTGCGGAATGCGCGAAAGCAAACAAAAAAAACTACTCCCAAGAGGACTACTGCCCCTCCAATTCCTCCTGCTATAGCTGCAAATGAACTTGCCATCCAAGAAAATCATCCAACTGATTTGAACATTGACACTTAGCTTGTATATCAATGAAGAAACTTTCAAGCCAAACTACTGTTGAAAAATCTGAAATATTTTCATGTCCTTCATAACAGTGCTAAAAACCATACGGATGAATAAAAGTACCAACTTGAACTCCATCAGTATGAAGGTGGTGGTCCTCTTGATTGTACTAAAAATAATTGCTGACAAAAACTCTGAAAAGTGTTGATCTCAAGAATCCATTTGAGAAACAGTAACTATGGTAAGGAAAGAATGCTGCCAATTTTCTTCCATCAGACAACTCATTGGCTAATTTCCATAGTACCCCACTTTCTTGTCCATGCATTCACACATGCCAATATGTCACTCAAGAAAGAAGCTCTACAATAGTTGAAGAGCCCTCTTTTTTTTATCCAACACAAATGTCATTCTGCTCAGTAAAACTAAGAAAAAGGTATTAATATTAGTAGCTTTCTTCAGATTCTGTCCCTCTTTACACCAATTCAGTGAAGATTACACACTTTGTCAGTTGTACAAGTACTTTTTGATGCCCGTGTAGAAAGATAGTTGTCATTGGAGATATCACTTAAAGGTGTCTAACAATTTCCACACAGCAAGAATATTATCCTAATAAGACAAAATCTTGATAAGGGTGTTACAAACCTCAAATTTTTACATGAAATTACCAATAAAATGTGCGTTAAATAAAGTCTTGGGAACCTTTCAAAATAGAAAAATGAAGAAGAGAGGATGTCATCCAATCTGAGTAGTTGTAACTATAACAACATATACAGTGTAATACCACAAGTGAGATCTGAAGAGGATAGGATGTACGCGGACCTTACCCGACGAAAAGAGAAGAGGATGTAATTGATAGTAAAAAAGTTTTTGTCTTTACTAGGTTAGGAATAGTGAAATAAACTACTACACTTTTACTGGACAGACATAATAATTGAAAGGAATCAAAATAAAAGGAGAAAAAAATCCACATATCAATTTTAAGTCTTTTCCTTGTATCCACACTATGAGCCTTTTTGCTTTCTTTTGCTTTGTATGACCTGGAAAGAAGAAGGCTCTGTGTTATTATTTTTTTGTTGGTAGAATGAGACATCACGTCATTACAGATCATGACAGCTGAGCAAATAAGACATTCCCCACACCAAAATCCATACACACAAATACTGCTGGAGGTACTCGTTGGCTTCTTTGTTATTACACCTCAATATTTAGGGTCAGTTTGGTTGTTGATTAAAGTTACGCGGGTATTAGTAATGAAAAGATTGGTTATGCATGTATCAATAATGAAAGAATTATTTATACATGATTTAGTTATTCATATATTTGTTGTTCCATCTTGTTGGTGTACATTTTAATATTAAATAAAGTCTATATATTAGTGGGTATAAATTGGCAAGAAGATGGTCATTATTCTTGGTGTAACTTATGTAACCACTAATATCATGATCTACCACTAATTACCCACCACGTCTACAATATTATTATCTCATTACTTTGATATTTAATCTATGGAAGAATTCTACATCTATAAATAGTGATGTTTCTATCTTTGTGTAGTAGTATGAGAATTATAAGTGGGTGAAAATATTGTAGTGTAGTGAGGTTAGAATAGTGAACAAAATCAAAAATTCAGAGAAAGAAAAATATTTTAAGTCTACAACTTATTCACTATAAAAGAGAGTAATTTTATGTTGAAAAAAGGTGTTCTTTTGGTGGAGCTTTGGACTCTTCAACTAATCCGGAGTTGCTTGAGGCATACGAGGTTGTTGGGTTGTTATATCCCGGAAGGAATAAGTCAAGAGTTATTGTCACGCCCCGAATCTCATCGAGACATGATTGGCACCCGTAGCCGATAAGGCCCGAGAGAACCAACCTTTGCCTATGCTCAATCATTCATATGCATCTCATAATCATAACCACCATTGCATAAGAACATGGAAGACGAATAAAGGAAAACATGGGACATATTTATACATACATATGAAACTTGGCCGTTGAGGCCATCCAGTCAAAACAACATATGTCGTTTACACTGATACACCCACATCCGTCTACAAAAGCCTCTAACAAGAGCATTGACCAAAATGAACCATAAGTCGGGACAAGTCCCCGCTTTACATATTATGTACAAAACCAAATCATGTATATACTCTGACTCGGAGAAGCCCCGAATGAGCTGGAGCTCACCAAAGAACCGCTAACACTGGCAATCTACTGAGGAGGCCTACTGGGACCTACGCCTGCAGCAAGTAAGGTAAATTCCCCGAGAGAGGTCAGTACGAAATAAGTACTGAGTATGCAAGGTCAGATGAAACTGTACAATACATGAATATTTCAATGAACTCAAAACATATGAATAATCAATGTGCATAAGTCACCATTTGGTATTTTGGGAAACCATGTGGATTGCTTTCATTACTTTATTTGCTTTCTTTATCTCAATGCTCAATGATAACAATGTACCCGGGCCCCTACTGATCAATGGGTCTTTTCATATCATAACATCATATTGGGATCGAGTCGATCTAGGCTTATGCCCCTAGACTTGCCACCCATAAATCAATATATCGGGATCGAGTCGAGCTAGGCTTACGCCCCTAGACTTGCCACCCATAAATCCATATCTCGGGATCGAGTCGATCTAGGCTTACGCCCCTAGACTTGCCACCCATACTTGATCATTGACCACATTTGCATTACTTTGATCTTTACTTTGAGATTGATACTTGGATAGTCATAACATTACTTTGGAACTTTGGAACATAACATTATTGGAAACTTTGAATCATTAACCAATGAGTGAGAGACATGTGAATAAACATCGTGAGAAATATAACATTACTAGCACCATGATACCATTGGAACCATAGGACAATAATCCATGAACAAGAGACACAAGTATAGGCACTATTAGAATATTGGAACGTAACTTTATTTGAGCTTTCGGAACATTAACCATGAATATAAGACATGAAATTCACAAATGATCCATGAGTAGAAAATATATGACAATGACTAGTGATATACGGATATCGGATCCCTTAATTCAACTCATAACACATATCGGCCAAAATTCCACAATTTACACTTTTAGAAAAATAACAAGTTTGGGACCATAATAACACCATACATGTTGTTATTTTATCCATACCATACTTTTTCATCAAGACCACAAGTCATAATCCGAATTACAATCCCATGGATTTCACATCTTTTACCAAAACACAAAACACCATATTCAACACTTCCAAGCATAACCAACATGATATACATAATCTCTCATGCTCATAATATGTTAAAGTACAAGAATAATCACTTACCCAAGCTTGGAAGATGGTGATCTTGTCCAAAAATGCCTTAGGGTTTTTGGGAGTCAAAGAAGTGTTCTTGAGATTTTTCTAGAAAGAAGATAGAAAAAGCATGTGTGTTTTGCTTCAATAAAATCTGATTTTTTGGGTCCCTTATATAGTGCTCAAGTCATCCTTAGCCATTTGGGAGCAATAATGGAGTGGTCATGGCAAGAATGGGTCAAATGACCCATTTGGGCCAAGTCTTTTATTCCATTTTGGGCCTAATTTTGGGCCCAATAACACATATCCATGTAACCCACCAAATTTCATGTATTATTCACCTTATATCTCATGTTTACATAATTCCATAATGTCACGACAATATTCTCTTAAAAGATTCTCATTCGTCCTTTCGATCGCAAAAATAGGCATTCTAGTCGCCCTTGGTTTCCTTGGACATTTTGGATCACTATTCACATTTCATGATTTGATCATGTAGGAGTATGTAGGAGTGTATTGAAGTGTTTGAATCTTTAACAATGCTCAAATAACTCCAAAGAACCAAAAGAAACCATCTAGAAATCGTCGTAGAATTGCGTTACGAAACGACTCCGGAAGGGCACATCTTTTGTGCCTTGCGCCACTGCTGAAAAACAAGGCAGTGGCGCAAGAATCCACTGCCCTCTGAATCTTCAGCCTGCAGGTGGCTTGAGCCACACCCCTGAAATAGGGTAGTGGCGCAAGTTTCAGCACTTTGCTGAAATTTTCGGCCACTTATTCAATGTTTACGTATCGTCCAATCCCTTATCAAAACACTACAAAATACTTACTTAGTCATCGTAACCATCAAGTAAACATGACTTAAAGTCAACAAATGAGGTTAGAATGTGTACGAGTTCTTACCCAAATGCTCCACGGAATCACAACACACCTCCTACGAAGATCTAATCGCACATGTTAAGTCCGATATCAAAGGTTTCACCAATGACACTATAAAACACATATGCATGGCATCACAACACTTATGTAGGTATGATTCCAAGGTATCAAGTGAGGTTATAAAAGTACGGGGTGTTACAGTTATATTGATGGAGCTTAGATTATACTACAGTGGGCTTGAATTTTCTTGAAAGAACGAGATATTCGTACCTCAGTCTGAATATATTTATATTTATTTTTGTCATTTTATTTTTCAATTGTAATTTACTTGTGGTATATACACCAATACATCTTTTACCGTGCATAAACCAATACATAAATTTTTTCACTGACTTATATATATATTAGCTATGGAAATTGTAAATTAATAACCAAAACCGTACTTGCTATGCTGAATATTATATATAGAAACTAAATACAAAACATAATACTGATTATATTAATTTTATTACTATATGAATAATTCACTTCCTAACAAGCAACCAAACAAGGGGTCGTTTGGTTGGGAAACAAGTTATCTGGGGATTAATTATTCCGGAATTAGTTATTACCCTTAAGATGGGACAAAAATAATCCTATAATTTCAGAATAATTAATTTTGTGATGAGTTATCCGACGTAGTTTATCCCAACCAAACACGGAATAAGCTCATCCTAAAATTAATCTTGAAATTAGTTATCTTTATCTTTGTACCAAACGAGCCGTAGTGTTTTATAATGCACATTGATGTTAAGTCTTTATCCTCCACTTTTTGGGTGCTAATATAATGGTTGGGGACAGAGAGCTAATATAGTGGTCGGGGTCCGCCAGTACGATGGCTGTGAATTTAAAAGAGAAAAAAAAAGTCGTATGCACCATCACCACGTACAAAAATATCTCACCATCAGTGTACTCTAATACCAAGTACTCACCTTCTCCCATTTTACTTGACACTCTTTAGTTTTAAGTATGACTATAATCTCAAAACCAATGATCTCTTTTTGTATTTAGAAATAATTAAATTTTAAATTTTATTTTACTGTTAATGACATAGTTTTACGATCCCAAAAGAGTATCTGGCATATTTTACACCACAAATTTTTTTAAACTTAATCTCTAGTCAAACTCCGTCACATAAATTAGACGAGAGATTTTTTAGTGAAATTACTTGTCTATTGTTGGTTTTCTGGTGACCTGATTGTTTAATTTTTTAGATGATCAATACTTAAATTTAAACTTGTATTTAATGCTACCAGTTTCAAAAAACAAATTGAACTTGTACTTGCCTCTAAATTTACCTCTTGTTGAGCTGTTAGTATTTACCTCCCCCACCCCCCACCCCACCCGGCCTAAGGCTGGAGATGAGTTGTTGGTACTTGAATGGAAGATTCTTGAGATGTAAGATATTCCCTGTACATCCTCTCTTTGTCTTGCTCTGTCCCATTTATAAGTTTTGTTATTTTCTAACAAGTCTTTGTCCTTTATTTTGAGAGTAAGAGAGAGGGAGCTGCACTACAGTGTACAGCAGAAAAGGGGTAAAGGGATTGGTAGAAACCAAGAGCGTGATGTTTCTGGAGGATTCGTGTTATGGTCCATTGCAACGTATGGTACTTGAGTTTTATGTCGGGAATGATACGTACTGATGTGGGATTTATAGAGCCTTGAACTCTCTATCTCACTACATAGCTTTTAGGTGTGATTCGTAAGTTGTATCAATTCAATACTTAAGTAATACTCCGTATAAGAAAAGAACAAGGGTCAAATTATCCCTCTAATGTGCAAAAAGAATTAATTTTATCCTTTATTATATTATCCGTACAAAATACTTTTATCGTAAGTAGTTCAAATATATCCTCTTCCGTTAGGTTTGTCCAAGATGGATGCGCAATCCCCTTCATTTTACTCCATCCCCTCCACTTCTTCCACACTTTCACCTTCTCCCCTCAACCACCATTGTCATCACCAGTGTTTTAAAAGCTAATTTTGGGACTCGCCCCTGGACTCGCCTGGAGAGGCACTGTCAAAACGCCTCGGGGCTCACGTGTGGGGTTAGTTCTGTGAGGCTTACGCCCCAAGCGTCCGATTGTACGCCCTAAACACGCCCAATACTCGGGGCTCGTCTAATAATTCTTACACAAATTGTGTCAAATTTCTTAGCCATCACTATTGATCCTCATAATTTTTTAATAAATAAATGATGCTTAGTAGCTTTTTTTCATTTATAAAAGTAAGAAAATTGAGAGTAACTCAAATAACAAGTCATATTATTGCTTATTTACTATTTGAGAATGGTGTGAGAGTAAATATCACTTAACATTTCTGTTTAAAATACATATCCAAATTCTTACATCTTTACTTATCATTGGTCTTTATGTTTTTATCCTATATCTCAAAATTATTATATTTTATTATTTTGTTAGTTGAAACTATTTTATTTTTATTCATGAAGAAGTGATGTCTTAATTATAATAATAATAGTGTATTGATTATTTCTTTTAGGGAGGTAAATTGCATAGTATGATAGTCATATATTTTATGAAATTGTGATTCTTTTATTATTTGAAAGTTAAGATTTTAGAGTTGATTTCCATCCTATAATAGCTTTTATTTCATTTCATTATTTCTAATTGTAAAATGATGTTAGGAGTTTTGATTTCTATGAGTTTTTTAATCATGTTTTAAATTTTTAAAAATTATTAATGTATTTTTTTTATGTATAATTTTTGTGTTTATTATACTATTTTTACTATATTATAAATTAAAAATTAAAGATCCACGGGGCTTACGCCTCGCCCCGTGGTATGTAAAACGCCTCTCCTCATGGCCCCGTCTTTTAAAACACTAGTCACCACCATCACCAAATGTCAGTGTCATATAAAATTAAACGTTCATCTTGATTAGCCATAACAAAGAAGGGTATATTTGAACCATTTAAAATTGCATTCAGTTGTTGCAGTAATTTTCTTTTTTGGGTAATAACTTGCAAGTTTAATAGAATGGTTTGAATTTTAAATTTTTGTTAGATTTTGTCTAGTTGTTGAGATATTTTAAAATTTCTATTTGAATTTCAAATTAGGAAAAAGGCATCAAATACACCCTGAACTTGTTTCAAAAAGTTGATTACACACTCAAATTATTGTGGCGACCTATTACACACTTGTACTACTTAAAAGTGAATTTATTTTCACCCCAAAAGCTGATGTGGCAAAAAATTAAAAAGAAAAGAAGAAAAACGCGTATAGGAGTCAAATTAAAAAAAAAAAAAAAAAAAAAAAAACACTTCTTCGTGCATTCTCCATGGACAACCTTCCCAACTTCTTTTTCTTCTTCATGCCATTAATCTTCTTTTCTCCATCTTTTTTCTTATCAAAACCACTTCCTTTTCTTTCACTAATCGACTTCTTATTTTCACCATTCTCCACCTTGAGCTTGAACGAAATTCATAACGGTGAGGGATTTAGTGATGAGTTGAAAAAATTGGTGACAGTATGTCTCTTGTTTTCTATAATTGACAATGAAATTGGTGTGAATTTTGGTGATGAATGTTGAATTTGTAGTTACGGGTGTGATTAATTCTGACGGTGACAACGATGGTGGATCTGGTGATGAATGATTTAGTAATGTAATTTAGGGTGAAAATAAAATTTTGTTATGATTATTGTTGTGAATTTCAAAAGTGATAGTGATGGTTTAATTTTGATAAACATTGAAATCTACTAATCTGGTGTGATTTTGATGTGGGTTCAGTGGTGGGTATTGAATTTATGTGGTGGTTCATTATAATTTTTGATGACGATAATGGTTGTGATGTAATTTCGATGATGAGTTTGATTATGAGTGTTGAATTTTGTGGTGGCTCTTTGCAATTTTAGTAGTAATAATGGTGGTGATATGATTTCGATGGTGAATTTAGTTAAATTTATGATGGTTCTTTGTAAATTTTTATGGTAGCAGTGGTTGTGGGATGATTTCGGTGGTGAATTTGGTTGTGGGTGGAAAAATCTATGGTGGTGAAGATGTGAGTTTGGTGAAGATGGCGGCAATGGTGGTGGTTTAACAGTGGGTTTGATGGTGGATAGGTATTAGACCTCCAGCTTGATGGTTCGGGTGGCTTGGGCTTGGCTAAGGATTTACATGATCAACCTAGCCAAGACCACATGGTGAGGGCCAAAGTCAAATTTGCTTAAGGCCAGTCTGCCGCCATGGGCATGTCAGCATGGCATCGCGCGTGTCAGTAGGGCAAGGCAAGACCTTGGCATTGGTGTGGCTAAGGCATGCAAGGCGTGGCTAAGACATGACAAGGGCTGGCAAGCTAAGGTGGATCAAGGCTAAGGCTGATTTAAGCTATGGCAAGTCATGTTGAGGAAGAATGGCTAAGACATAGCAAGTTGGGCTAGACATGGCTGGGACCAGGCGGTTTGGGTGCTGACAAGGCAGTGACATGGGTGAGTGCACAAACACCCAGGGCCCTGGTGCGAAATTGGCACAAGGCTGCCAAGGATGTGCTGGCACTAGGCGTGTACCTTGCACATGACAGTAGTTGGGCAGTTACAACCGCCCTGGACATATGGAAAAGCTTAGTTACTGATGGAATTTGAATGTTGTATTCGAATTTTAAATTATCCTATCAGTTGGGGATTTCAACTAAATTAGGATAGGGTCATGTGTTGGACATGTGACTAGCATGTGACAGAAGTTGTGGCCTATAAAAAGGCACAGGCAGGCTGTCTCAAAGGCCAGATTTAGTTGTGTTGGTCAGATTTTTGTAAGGTTGTTTTGTGTGCTTCTTTTTGGCATAAGTTAAATACAAAGCTGGAAATTCGTTCCTATATAAACTTGTGTCTGTTTCAATTCGTAAGCCTAGGCAAACTAAGTGTTGAGCAAAAAAAATAAAGGTTGAATCCATAGTACGTGTGGCTGCTGCATTGGATTAGAACAAACAGGTTGACCCTCTGTCAATTGGTATCAGAGCTTTGTGTTGCGATGGTGATCTTAGGCGTATTTATACACATAAGTGTCATTATCTACGCTCGTTTAGCTTAGTTTTGAGGATAACTGAGCGTGATTATGTGAAAAATTAGTGATATTGGTGTATTTGTGTGCTAATCCTCATGTTTAGGTGGTTAAAGGTGCATTTGAATCAATTTAAGAGTAAAAACAACAGAGGCAAGGCTAGACGAGTTAACTAGTCAAACCAAGTTTGAGTTGTGCTTATTCTCGAATGATTTCGATGAGCTTAAACCATTTTACTCTCTAATGGTTGTTATGACCATGTGCAGGAGCTTAATGGTGGTGCATTGGGTGATATTTGAAGCTGCAAATGAGCTACAATAGATGATGGAACAAGGAGTAAGTTCGACCAGCGATAAGGGACTAAATTGGGCGAAATTGTGCCCAGTTGTTGCTACCCCCGCCCCTCGCAGCCTACAAAGGCTCCCAGCCATGCGAATCCCTACAACATGGATTGAGCTACTGGAATTGGGAAGACCAATCCCACAATCCCCGCTACACGCCACTCATTCAATACAATAAGCTCTGCTGCGCACAAACTCTAGAAGCGAGCAAAGTCAGTCCCAAAGTCCTAGTTTGAGTAGGAAACGTATGATACTTGTTCCTAATCCTTATGAGACATGGCTTGGATTATTTGGAGGCTATATAAACATCTTAAAATTATGCAAATGAGTGGGGAACAAGTGGAAACAGTCCACAACACGAAATTAACACACACTCACACTCCTAAACCGACTAGGATTTGGTTTTCTACTTATTTTAAGTAAGGGTGGTAAATGTTTATATTTTCATGTGGGGCTGCTTATGAATGAAATTTTGGGTTATAAAAGGAGTACTTAGCCACATGTACACATATTCTTGGAGGCTACACGAATTGGAGAGCAGAGAAGACACCAAGGAGCTCGAAATTAGGGTTCTTTCTCTTTTTACTTTTCTTTCTTGTAGTTTGAATTTATGAATTCATCTATGGAGATTCTTTGTATGAATATGAGTGGATAAATACCCTCTTTGTAGGTTTGAGGCTACAACATGATTGTTTTAATTATGGTTTGTGAGTTAGTTAATGTGTTTATCAAGTAATGTGATTATTCTTGCGTTCTTGTTTTACTATTCTAAAGCGTCATGAACTTTAGGATAAATTTAAGTCTCAAAATGAATTGACCATAGGAATGGAGGGACAGAATGAATAACATAGGGAGTGTGGATCATGTCTTTAATCATTAAATACAAATTATTAAAATATGATTTACGGTTAGGACAGAGATGTACCTAAACGCCCCCACTTTGTTAATGAAACGAGAAGATAACTTATTGCATTCGAATTAGAGAATTAAATCCCCGTTCAATGATGTAGTCGTGAGACTAATTTGGGTAGATGACTTAGAGGGTGACCATCCCCGAGTTATATTATCAACCTCGTAAATCAATAATCACGATAAATACCAACGTCGGCTAGAAACCATAGTTATACATGAATGTGAAGTAAATGCCTCAACCCTAAAATTCTCCATATATTGTTCACAATCCAAGTTTCATAGTGTTGTTATTTATATTATTTAGTTTATAAGAAAACAAAACTCAGATTCCTCTTGGGTTACAAATCGCATTTGTTTAACTTAAATAGTAATACTAGAATTGGATCATCTGCTAAATACCAAGTCCCTGTGGAATCGATAAACAACCCACAAGAGTCACTTTACTACTTGTTTATTCACGTACACTTACATGTGAGCTTGGGCACAACAAGTTTTTGATGACGTTGCCGGTGACTTGAAAAATTAGCAACCTTCAAATTTTTAGTTTTACTATTGTCTTTGATAAGTGCTAACAACTTGGTCTTAGCTACTCATCTTGCAGGTATAGGTTTGTGAAGCTAGTAAGCTGGCAAGGGCTAAGGATTTGGTCCAACCAGATCCTGAGCCTGAGCGTCGCTTACACGGGTTGAGAAAAGAAGCAACACTTCTCTACCCAATACCGAAGGTTGAGCAAGATCAACAGGTACAGGTTGTTCTTGAAGTCATGGTAGCACCAAGGATAGTTTGTGACGTGGCAATCCCACTGGCAACTAATGCTACCTCCGCCATCCGTAAACCAGAATTTGTAGGTGGATTTGAGCTAAAACAGAATATGGTACGATTATTGAACTCGAGTGGACAGTTCACTGGTCGGACTTATGAGGACCCACAGGTCCATCTTCAGAATTTCTTAGAGATCAGTGACACGTTCATTCCTGCAGGGGTCTCCACTGATTATGTGAGGCTGACACTTTTTCCATTCTCACTTTTGGGAGAAGCGAAGAAGTGGTTAAATGGAGAGCCTGCAAATTCCATCACCTCATGGAATGATCTTGCAAGAAAGTTCCTCATTGGATTCTTTCCATCTAGTAAGACTGCGAAATTGAGAAATAAAATAGTGGGTTTCACTCAGAAGCCCGAAGAAAATTTGTACCAGGCTTGGGAGAGATTCAAGGGTCTTCTCAAAGATTGCCCTCATCAGCAGCAGTCTAATGAAGTGTTAGCTCACACTTTTGTTGAAAGTCTTGACCCAAATACTAAAATTTTGTTAGATTCAACTGCAGGTGGTCAAGCTTTAGAGAAAACTTATGATGATATTTACACTTTGTCCGACAGACTTGTGTAGAGTAACCCAAATTGGCATAGTAATGCTTACAGAGCTGCATTGAAACATATTTCAAGTACATCAGAAAGTGATGTCATCACAGCATTGACTGCACAAGTGGATAGCATGCAAAATCAGACAATGATTCAGTTGAATAAATTGAGTATGGCTCAAGGCCAAGTTCCATTCAATGTTATACAATCAGTGCAGTAGGTTCAGCAAGCTTAGATTTGGTGTCAAGTCTGTAGAGGAAGTGATCATTATCCAGACCTTTACGATGCTAATTCGGAGTCAGTCAATTTTATAGGCAATGCTCAGAGAGGTAATTAGGCTTATGGTAACACCTACAATCGAACTTGGAAAACTCAACCCAATTCAGCTTGGGGAAATAATCAGGTCCAATATCAGCAGGTTCAGTTGCAGCAAGGTATGCAGACTAAGGTCGATAGTATAGAAGAGACTTTGAAATGATTTTGGCAAATCAAGAACAAATGGCTGTGAAAATAAAAAAATCAGCAAATAGCTCAAAAGAATTTAGAAATGCAGGTGGATCAGTTAGCTCAGGCACAAAATACAAGACCTCGAGGGGTTTGCCTGGTGATACAGAGCAAAATCCAAAACAAGTTATGGCAATAAATTTGAAAAGTGGTAGAGATTTGATTGATGCATCTCCAAAGAAAAATCATGAGGTGAAAGAAGAGTTGATCACACCCACGCAGACAGAAAAGCAAGCTGAATCTAAAGAAGCTGATAAAAAGGGAAAGTCTGAGTACCCTAATAAAAATCCAGTGGAGCAAATCCAAAATTAACCACCACCACCTTTCCCTCAAAAGCTTAAGAAAGCTAAAAAGGATGCTTATTTTAATAAGTTCCATGACATATTCAGAGAACTTCACATTAACCTTCCTCTTGTAGATGTTTTACAGAGAATACCAAAGTATGCTAAGTACTTGAAGGACGTGGTGACAAACAAAAGAAAGCTTGGTGATATTGAAACTGTAGCACTTACAGAAGAGTGCAGTTTTTTGGTCATGAGCAAGATGCCCAAAAATCCCAAGGACCCTGGGAGTTTCACGCTCCCCATACAAATTGGTGAAAGTGATATTGTCCAAGCTTTGAGCGATTTGGGGGCAAGCTTTAACTTGATGCCCTTTTCAGGATTCAATACTCTTGGTTTAGGGAAGAGAAGGCCCTCCTCAGTTGTGCTACAGATGGAGGACAGAACACGAGTGGTTCTCGAAAGGATCATTGAGGATGTTCTCATTAAGGTTGGTAAATTTATTATTCCTGCTGACTTTATTATTCTTGACTATGATGCAGATGACAGGGTACCAATCATATTGAGACGTTCATTCTTGGCTACTGGCGGAGCATTGATAGATATGAGAGAGGGCACGCTCAAGATGAGATTGAATGATGAAGAGGTGGTTTTCAGAGAGTACAAAGCACTCAACACACTCTCACACTATAGAGATCTATGCATGATCACAGTGATGGAAGTGGATAAGTGTGGGGTGAAAGAATGCAAAATACCAATTACCTTTTTGGACTCTCTCATGGAGTTGTCCAAACTGATAAATAAGCCTAAACTTGCAACACTTGAATGGACTCCGAAAAACATAGTTGTAAGAAAAGTTGCAGACCTCGATTGTGAGCACTTGAGAGGTCAGAAAAGAAGGAGAAGATGGGATTTGAGTAGGAGTAAGAGGATGAGAGACTACGGATGAGAGTTGTGATGTGAGTCGTGCCGCGACAATAAATCAGGCGTTGTTTGGGAGGCAACCCAAGTTAAGGTAGTTATTTTTACTTTTTAGTTTTTCTTTAGTATCACCTTTGGTTTTGGTTTTGTTTTGTGTTGACAGGTTGAAGGAAAGTCTGAGTACCGGAGATCTTAGCTAAACAGCATGGCAAAAACAAAGTGTGGGGTTCTCCGGACCTCCTTGATGGTTATGATGCGACTAGCTAGGCCTAGAGGCCTCAGGAAGTATTCCTAATTCTTATTATATGATTTATACTTTAGGGACAAAGTATGATGTTAAGTGTGGGGTGGGTAATCTTCCGATATGTTTAGGGTGAAGTGCGCTATAGGATTTTCATTTTGATTTATTTGCAACCACCATCTCTACCATTATTCTTCACTTTCCTCCATTTTCCTACCCATATAACCTCTCACCCTTTTCGCTTCTCCCATTGCCCATTTCCCCTAAATTCTTTCCCAAATTTCAAGAATTAAGAATCAAACATCAAAAAATCAAAAAAATTCAAGAAAAAATTGTATTACCAATACCATATTGTCTTTCATCCCACTTCAATCCAAGTCAAATTTCATTTCTAATTCACATTTTGGTCTCATCTCACCCATCACTACCACCACCACCCTACTAGCCGCTGCCACCACCACTTCTCTTTCTTTTCTCTGTCATCGTCGGAAACGAATACTACCCGACAATGACATGGAACACAAAATTGTTCATGTTGAATTTGTTGTTTCTTTGATTCTCTCTGACCAATGGCCTTGATACAAAATTTTGATGCTTTGTTTGGTGTGAAGATGAAATTTGATCTTTACAAGAAAAAATTCAATTTTGAATTTGTAGAAGTGAATATGGTTGAAGATAATGGAAAAAAAATTCACGTATCAAACGCGTGAGTTTCACTGATCAACATGGATGTGGTTATGACTTTTTAAGGGTGTAATAATTTTAGTTTTAAATAGTTCAGGGGGTAATAGGACCTCCGTGAAGTTCGAGTGTGTAGTTGGAATTTTGGGTAAAGGTTGGGGGTGTTTTAGGTTATTTTCTCACAAGTTTTTGACTAAATTTAAAAAAATTACAAAAAGATTTTTTTTATTTTTGTTATGTTGGTGTCTGTTTAGTAGAAGTACATTTCACCCACCCCTCGATTTTTCTTTTCGGTTCTTTTTCGAGGGGGAGCTCTTTGAACCCAGTATCCTTTTTTAATTTTTAGAAGTAATTTTAAACTTTTTGTCATTAGGAATAAATAGACATGTTCTTGCTAGGTGCTATACATGATTACATGATGCAAGTTGGTTTTGAATGTGGAAGCATGTGTATTGAATTGAGTGACTATTTTTGAGACTCCTAAGCTTATTTATTTGACTCTTGTGTGATGTTGGCCTAATTGTGAATTCTTGCATGTGCTTGAGTAAGAGTCTACAAAGATCCTTCTTGATTTGAACATGTGCCATGTGTGTGAGGATTTCGTTGTACTCCATGTGTGCATATTGATGTCTAGAACTTGCCTGGGGTGTGTGCAAAGCAAAATAAAGAGTGTTGAGTTTGTGAGATGATATAGGCATTTCTTTGACAACCTTGTTTTATACCCACTTTATCTACCTGTTTTGCATGATCTTAGTTAGCCCCGTTGAGCCTTTAGCCTATTCTTTGGTAGCCTTATATGTAGCTTATTCCTTTTCTTTCAATTGACTGTAATCTGATTCAAAACTCTTAAGCGCTTTAGTTGAAAAATTAAGATGTTAAGGAGTGTAAAATTAAAGAAGGAAAAAGTGAAAGTGATGCCCCAAGGAAATAGGTTTTGATGTGTTAAAAAATTTTATGTGTTGTTGGTAGGGAGTAATGTAATGAAAAGAAAATTTATCAAAAGAAGTGAATCATGTGTTGATGGCAAATACTCCCCACTAAAGATGTGTAAGTTAGCTTAAAGAGATGGGGCAAAACAAAAGACAGGTAGGAAGATAAAAGTTGTGAAAATAGGTTGATTAGAGATGAGTTTAATGGAAAATGTGATGTATTAAAGAGCTTGGGAAGTTAGTCACTATTCTTAACCAAAATAGTTCATACCTGTCCCTTAGCCTACATTACAACCCCTTCCTACTTGATCTTGAGCTTTGATATTCTGATATTAGTGGAGTACTACACTAAGGGCAAGCCTATGGTTCATCTCATGTGACATGTGAATTCTTTGTGAGAGTGAGCAAAATTTGATTCTTACACCCATTCTTATGATAAATTACATATTTGTGAGTAACTAAGGGTGACTCTCTTTTGGTGAGGGCGCATGTTTAATGATGGATATGTGACTTATATGATCTCTTTGTTAAGTAATGTCAACTTTGTAGAGTCAATTCTTGAGGTTAGGAAGTTTTGGAGTAGTATTCATATGTTTTCAATTGGAATGTGACATGGCTAGTGTTGAACTTGCTATTCATGTAGTCGTTGCTATTCGAGGACGAACAAGGCTTTAAGTGTGGGGTGGTAATCTTAAGCATATTTACACACCTAAGTATCATTATCTATGCGTGTTTAGCTTAGTTTTAAGGATAACTGAGCGTGATTATGTGAAGAATTAGTGATATTGGTGTATTTGTGTGCTAATCCTTATGTTTAGGTGGTTTAAGGTTCATTTGAATCAATTCAAGAGTAAAAACAACAAAGGCAAGGCTAGACGAGTTAACTAGTCAAACCAAGTTTGAGTTGTGCTTATTCTCGAATAATTTCGATGAGCTTAAACCATTTTACTCTCTAATGGTTGTTATGAGAATGTGCAGGAGGTTAATGGAGGTGCATTGGGTGACATTTGAAGCTGAAAATGAGCTACAATGGATGATGGAACAAGGAGCAAGTTCGACCAGCGATAAGGGACTAAACCGATCAAAATCGTGCCCAGTTATTGCTACCCCTTTACCGCGCAGCCTACTAAGGCTCCCACCCATGCAATGCCCTACAACATGGATTGAGCTACTAGAATTGGGAAGATCAATCCCACAATCCCCGCGGCGTGCCACCCATTCAATACAACAAGCTCCACGGCACACAGACTTTAGAAGCGAGCAAAGTCGGTCCCAAAGTCCTAGTTTGAGTAGGAAACGTATGGTACTTGTTCCTAATCCTTATGGGACTTGGATTGGATGACTTGGAGTATATATAAATATCTTAAAATGCTGAAAATGAGTGGGGAATACATGGAAGCAGTCCACAACACGAAATTAACACACACACACACCTAAACCGACTAGGATTTGGTTTTCTACTTATTTTAAGTGAGGGCAAAGGGGTAAATGTGTATATTTTAGTGTGGGGCTGCTTATGAACTAAATTTTGGGCTATAAAAGGAGTAATTATTCATATTTTAGTGTGGGGCTTCTTATGAACAAAATTTTGGGCTATAAAAGGAGTACTATCCGCATTTACACATATTCTTGGAGGCTACACGAATTGAAGAGCAGAGAAGACACCAAGGAGCTCAAAATTAGGGTTCTTTCTCTTTTTACTTTTCTTTCTTATAGTTTGAATTTATGAATTCATCTATGGATATTCTTTGTATGAATTTATCAAGTAATGTGATTATTCTTGAGTTATTATTTTACTATTCTAAAGCATCATGAACTTTAGGATAAATCTAAGTCTCAAAACGAATTGACCATAGGAGTGGAGGGATAGAATGGAGAATGTAGGGAGTGTGGATCATGTATCTAATCGTTAAATGCTAATTATTAAAGGATGATTTGTTTTTAGGATAAAGATATACCTAAATGCCCCACTTGGCTAATGAAACAGGAAGATAACTTATTGCATTCGAATTAGAGACTCACATCCCCACTCAACGATGTAGTTGTGAGACTAATTTGGGTAGATGACTTAGAGGGTGACCATCCCCGAGTTATATTATCAACCTCGTAAATCAATAATCACAATAAACACCAACGCCGGCTAGAAACCATAGTTATACATGAATGTGAAGTAAATGCCTCAATCCTGGAATTCTCCATATATTATTCACAATCCAAGTTTCATAGTGTTGTTATTTATATTACTTAGTTTATAAGAAAACAAAACTCAGATTCCTCTTGGGTTGCAAATCGCATTTGTTTAACTTAAATTGTAATACTAGAATTGGATCGTCAGCTAAATACTAAGTCCCTGTGGGATTGATAACCAACTCGCAGACATACACTTGTGTGTGCGCTAGGGTGCAACAGATGGTTGGCGATGCGAATTACAATGAATTACGTAAGAAAGTTGCAAGGTTGGAGACGCTGGTTGGCTTGAAAGATGACATAGACGAACTGGTTGATGTCATAACTCAAATTCATGGTATTAACACAGAACTGTCAAGTTATCGTACTGCTGTAGACAGTCAATTGGATGGCCTTGTCACTTTTAGTGAAACATTGGGTACACGAATTGAAAGCCTTTTGAAGAAAAATAAAGATTTGAAGGCGGAGGTGGTGGTCCTTCGTCGGGCTATTGTTGGTTCGTCATGTGGTGGCGAAGAATATGCCAAAATAAAAATTTTGAAACCAAAGTAGTTTGATGGTGTTCGTGGTGCTAAGAAACTGGAAAATTTTCTGTGGGACTTGGAGCATTATTTTGCTACTACCCATGTGTCTGAAACTGATAAGTTGACCATGGCAGTTCACTATTTTAGGAACGATGAAGTGTTGTGGTGGCGTATAAAGAATGTTGATGACAAAAGTGTTAGCATACCCAAGTGTGATATGTGGGAAAAACTGAGAGATGCACTTCGTGAGAAATTTCTTCCTAGTAACTCATCTTGGGTTGCTAGGGACAGACTAAAGTGGTTGAAATAAGTTGGTTCCATTCGGGACTATGTGAAGGAATTTTCGTCTTTGATGTTTGATATTCAGAATATGTGATGAAGATAAGTTGCACAACTTCATTTCTGGAATGCAAGGCTGGGCACAGAATGAACTGCGTAGGCAGAAAGTTCAAGATTTGTCTAGTGTCATTGCAGGGGCGGATGCTTTGATTGATTTTCATTCTAACAATGCTGCCTTTGATCCTACTCCCAAAATAAAGAAGAAAGAAAAGGGCAGAGACTGGAAGAAAGACAATCACAGGCAAGAGGTAAATGACAAAGGCAAGGGAAAGATGGATGTTGCTCCATCTAACCAAAGCAAGCAGGCTGGTGAAAAAGTCTGTTGGACTTATCAAAAACCTGGGCATCAGGCAAAGAACTGTCCAAAGTAAGGGAAAATTAATTTTCTTCTTGCTGAAGAGGAGAAACAAGCCAAGGGACAAGAAATTACTGCCTATGTGAATCCATTATATTTGTTGAGTACGTTGTCTAGCGTGAATGTGGTGGAAAGAAAGGCAAATGATGATGCCGATGCCTTGATCAATACCGCTGAAAATGTTGATGATTTGTCGCATGCCTACGATTCTTTAATGTATGTGGATGTGAAAATTGGGAACAAAAGTGTAGTGACAATGGTTGATACCGACACTACTCACACTTTTGTGGCCTCAAAAATCATAAAGTTGTATGGACTGAAGGTGACTGCTTGTACAACAAGGATGAAAGCTGTAAATTATACACCGCATCCAGTCTATGGCATGGCATTGGATGCCCCACTGACTATAGGTCATTTGTCTGGACTACACAACTTGACTGTAGTGCCGCTTGATGACTTCAATCTTCTTCTTGGGATTGATTTTATGAAGAAATTCAAGGTTACCCATATC
Organism: Capsicum rhomboideum; assembly: GCA_031232105.1. NCBI lineage: Eukaryota > Viridiplantae > Streptophyta > Magnoliopsida > Solanales > Solanaceae > Capsicum > Capsicum rhomboideum. The sequence goes on along the minus strand of CP124719.1, from coordinate 104,802,673 downwards.
CCTCACTTGGACGGTCTGATGTTCATGGGGGAAACTAACCCTAGATTTGTGAAAGGTATTCGACCCTATAATGAGGAAAAAAAGAGAAAACATGATGGAATTATTGCTATGTTGTCTGCTACTGCTTTTGAGAAAGTCTTGAAAATAGGTGAGACTGCTTATCTTGATGCCTTGGTTGAAGTGAAGCCTGATGTGCAGATTGAAGTTCCGGATAGTGTTTCTAAGTTGCTGGAAGAATTCAAGGATGTCATGCCACCAGAACTGCCTAAAGAGTTGCCTCCAAGGAGGTAAATTGATCACAGGATTGATCTGATTCCTGGATCAATGCCACTGGCACGCCTTTCTTTTCGCATGTCTCCATTAAAATTGGTAGAATTGAGGAAGTAATTGTCTGAATTGCTTGAGGCCGGACTGATTCAGGTTTCGAAGGCTCCCTATGGTGCCCATATTCTGTTCCAAAAGAAGCAAGATAGAAGCCTGTGAATGTGTGTTGACTATCGCACACTGAACAAGATGACTGTGAAGAATAAGTATCCGGTGTCACTAGTTCAAGACTTGATGGATAGGATGTCTAAGGATAGTTTCTTTTCTAAGTTAGACTTAAGGTCTGGCTATTGGCAAGTACGTATAGCAGAGGGGGATGCCCCAAAGACCACTTGTGTGACTAGATATAGTAGCTATGAATTCCTTGTAATGCCGTTTGGGCTGACTAATGCCCCGGCTACTTTCTATAACTTAATGAATAATGTTCTTTACAAGTACTTTGATGACTTTGTAGTTGTTTACATAGATGATATAGTCATTTAAAGTAGAACATAAGAAGATTATTTGTTGTATTTGAGAACGGTGTTGCAATGACTTAGAGAATATCAACTCTATGTCAAGATGGAAAAGTGTGAGTTTGCTTGTCGCGAGATTAAATTTTTGGACCCTTTGGTTAGTGAAAACCAGGTGCGAATGGACCCTAAGAAAGTGTAGGCTATTGTGGATTGGCAGGAACCAAGCGGGGTTAAAGAATTGAGATCATTTTTAGGATTGGCAAACTATTATCAGAAGTTTATTGCTGGCTATTCAAAAAAGGTTGCCCCATTGACGGACTTGTTGAAGAAGAATGTTAAGTGGGCTTGATTCGAAGTAAGTGACAAGGCTTTCAAGTCTTTAAAGAAGGTCAATACTTTTTAACCAATATTACGGTTGCCTGATTTTGACTTTCCATTTTAAGTTCACACGAATAGTTCTGATTATGCAGTCGGTGGTGTGCTAGTGCAAGAGGATCATCCGGTTGTGTTTGAGAGCTGGAAATTAAATCCTGCGGAGCAAAGGTATTCTGCTCATGAAAAGGAGATGGTGGCAGTCTTCTATTGTCTCTAAATTTGGTGGGTTTATTTGCTGGGAATGAAGTTTGTTGTCAAGAAGGACAATATAGCTAATACATACTTCAAGACTCAATAGAAATTGAGTCTGAAATAGGCCCGATGGCAGGAGATTCTTGTTGAATATGACTTTGTTTGGATACATAAGCCAGGCAAGCAAAATCAAGTTGCACAGATGCTTTAAGTCGCAAAGAGGTATTTGCTGCAGTTTATGCAATCACTAGAGTATACTCTGATTTCTTAGATAAGATAAAGTTTAGTGCTGCATGTGATTCATTATATGTGAAATTGATGGATCAAGTGAAAAAAGGGACTGTTATACGGTATTTAATCGAGGAAGATCTGTTGTATTTTAAGGAGGGGCGGGGGGTGAATTGTTGTGCCTCAAGGTGATGGGTTGCGTCGAAAACTCCTCAAAGAAACACATGATCCTGGCTATGTTGGTTATCCGGGTGTTGAAAGGATGATGGCATTGTTGTCCCAAAACTATTTCTGGCCAAAGATGGAAGAAGACATTGAGGCCTATGTGAAGTCTTGCCTTGTTTGTCAACTTGACAAGACTGAAAGAAAGAAGGAAGCTAGGTTGCTTAAACCTCTACCTATTGCAGAACGTCCATGAGTTTTTGTTTCTATGAATTTTATTAGCGGGTTTCCAAAGGTTGATGGCAAAGCATCGGTCGGTGATGGTTGACAAGTTTTCTAAGTATGCTATTTTCATTGCCGCTCCTACTCTTTATTCTTCTGAGATAGCTGCTGAATTATTCTATAAGTTCGTGGTGAAGAATTTTGGTGTTTTACTTGATATGGTGAGTGATCGAGACACAACGTTCATAGGCCAATTTTGGACTGTATTATTCAACATGATAGGTACTGAACTGAAGTTCTCAATTGTGCATCATCTACAAACTGATGGACAGACTGAAAGAATCAATCATCTGCTTGAAGAATATTTGAGGCACTATGTGACTGCAAGTCAGAGGAACTGGGTGGAATTGTTAGACAGTGCTCAGTTTTGTTATAATCTGCACAGGTCGTCGGCAACTGAGAAAAGCCCCTTTGAACTAGTGTTGGGCATGCAGCCTAACATGCCTCTGGAAGTCACTAGATCCAAAACAGCGGGCAAGTGCCCTGCTACCTACAAGTATGCACGAGACAAATAAGAGTTGCTAGATGAAGCGTAAGATAGCTTGGGAAAGGCAGCAAAACGAATGAAGAATTATACTGACAGACATCGGCGTGCTTTAGAATTCCAGGTTGGTGACAGGTGTTGATGAAGCTTACTCCTCAAATCTGAAAGAAAATCAGTAGCAAGACGATCCATTGTGGGCTGATTTCAAAGTATGATGGACCCTTTGAAGTGATACAATGGGTGGGTGAAGTAGCTTACCAGTTAAATCTGCCGGAAAGGCTAAAAATCCACCCTACTTTCCATGTGAGTTTCCTTAAGTTTTTTCATGAAGATACTGAAGATCCATCAAGGTCGGCTACAAGATGTGCTCCTCTTGTTATGCGACAGCAGTATGAAGAGGAGATTGAGAAGATCTTGGATCACCGAACTTTGGGACAATGCAAGAAGAATAGGCGAACAGAATTTCTGATTCAATGGAAGGGCAAGCAAGTGTGTGATGCTAATTGGGAGAAAGGGTCATCATTATGGCAATTTGAAGACTAGGTCAATGCCTACTTAGATTCTACCTCTTCGAGGACGATGCACTCATATGGTGGGGGAAGTTTGTTAGACCTCCAACTTGATGGTTCGGGTGGATAGGGCTTGGCTAAGGATTTACATGATCAACCTAGCCAAGACAAAATGGTGAGGGCCAAAGTCAGATTTGCTTAAGGCCATTCTGCCGGCATGAGCATATCAGCATGGCATTACGCATGTCAGTAGGGCATGGCAAGACCTTGGCATTGTCATGGCTAAGGCATGCAAGCCATGGCTAAGGCATGCAAGCCATGGCTAAGGCATGACAAGGGTTGGCAAGCTAAAGCTGATTTAAGTTATGGCAAGGCATGGCTAAGACATGGCAAACTGAGCTAGACATGGCTGGGACCAGGCAGTTTGGGTGCTGACAAGGCAGTGACATGGGCGAGTGCACACTCGCCTAGGGCCCTGGTGCGAAATTAGCACAAGTCTGCCAAGGTTGTGTTGGCATTGGGCATATGCCTTGCACATGATAGCAGTTGGGCAGTTACAACCTCCCTGGACATGTGGCAAAGCTTGGTTGCTGATGGAATTGAATGTTGTATTCGAATTTTAAATTATCCTAATCCTATCAGTGGGGGATGTCAACTGAATTAGAATAGGGTCATGTGCTGGACATGTGACTGGCATGTGGCTGACATGTGACAGAAGTTGTGGCCTATAAATAGGCACAGGCAGGCTGTCTCAAAGGCTAGATTTGGTTGTGTTGGTTAGATTTTTATAAGGCTGTTTTGTGTGCTTCTTTGTGGCACGAGTTAAATACAAAGTTGGGGATTTGTTCCTGTATATGCTTGTGTCTAATTCAATTCGTAAGCCTTGGCAAACTAAGTGTTGAGCGAAAAAAGTAAGGGATGAAGCCATAGTACGTGTGACTGTTGCATTGGGTTCGAACAAACAGGTTGACCCTCTGTCAATAGGGAAGAAGAAACAATTGGGGTGACATGGACTTTTTCTTTTTGAAATCTGACATAGAAGTTGATGTGGCAGTGACATGGTGAGACATGGCGCGAGTGTAAAACACCTCCCATCGTGTGACTGGTTCTATGTGCGTCAGGGTGGAATTAAATTCACTTTTAAGTAGTACAAGTGTGTAATAGGTATAATAGTCTGAGTGTGTAATCGATTTTTCAAGACAAGTTCAGGGTGCATTTGATGTCTTTTCCCTTTCAAATTATGCAAATTTTTATTTTAAGTTATCTATTTAAAGTCTTCCAATGCTTAGTAATAAAAATATTGAGAAATATTGATCAATCAATATTTTTAACCAGTTTTGGTGCACCGTCTTTTAAAAAACCAACAAACACAAAAATATTTTTATATAAATAGTATAACGAAAATAAATTGATCCTTTATGCACCGTTAAAATATCAAGCGCGCAGTCGGATGTAAGGTGTGGGCAGCAAGTGCATCTCACCCACTTTCATTAGCTTGAATTCTTATATATAGTTTGAAAATTTGAAAAATTGAAAATTGTACATTTACATGAAATTTCCACCCAATTTGACCAAAAAATATATATATAAGTGGGTACAATGGCATTGATTAGTATCCTGAATTTAAGTTGTCGTCTTAATCGTTTAAAGATAAGTAAACAATAAATTTGACTATTCTAAAGAAATCTAAGTTGTCTGCCAATTCTAGTCAAGAAACATAGCATCCATGATTTAGGTCAGTGGGTTCAAAGGGGCTCTGTGTATGCATTTATGTAATACACATGCACACGCTACATGCGTATATGTATGTATGTACGTACGTACGCACGCACATAATACTTTTTTTGCATGCATATATAAGGTCCGAGTTTGGTTGAACCTGCTACGAATGGCTAGATATGCCTCTGAGCTGTACGCTCGTTCTAATCAAGAATAGAGGCAGATGGAAATTTTAATATTAATGAGTTGTGGTGTAGTATATATACTTAGATATCGATGCCCGTGCTTCGCACGAGTCCAATATTACCTAAATAACTTCTAATTATATCACATTAGTATATGAAGAAGTAAAACAGTATGAGGTATGACAAAGGTAAAAAGAAAATTAGATCTTACAATATCTAATCTAGTAAAATATGATTAAAAGGCACGTGCATACATAAAGTCAATAGTAAAAGCACATGAAATCCATCAAGTATAATCTTCCAATAGTTTATTTCATTTTCTATTCTCCCTCTGTTTAAAAAAGAATTATCTATTTTGACTTGGCACGAAGTTTAAGAAAATAAAGAAGACTTTTGAATCTTGTGGTCTAAAATTAAAGTTATGTCAAATTTACAAAAACGCTCTTATGTCAAATTTACGAAAACGCTCTTTAAGCTTGTGGTTTTAAACATGCCATGTGAAAAATTGGAATTAAAGTGTTGCCCAAAAAGGAAAGGGTCATTCTTTTTGAAACGGACTAAAAAAGAAAGCAGGTCATTCTTTTTTAAACGGAGGGAGTATTACTTTGCTGACGTTTTGGAATACGTGGAAACCAAAAATCGTGACTGGTGGAGAGCATTGAAAGGATATTGTAAAAGACAATTAGTTATTTATGATTGTACCCTTAGTAAAGTTAGCAAATTCAATGCGAAGGAATGAATTTGGACTGTCAGATCACAGGCACAGACCCATATTATTTTCTCTGTCTCAATTTATGTGACACAAATGAAATTTAGTAAGTCAATTAATTTTTTATATGGTTTTAAAATATTTTAAATTGTTAATTATTGTTATTTGTAATACTTCTTACATAATTTGCTGATTTATTCATTTTACGCGGCATAGATGACATTTAGATAGTCGATCAAACTTTTGTATGATTTTAAAATATTTTAAGTTGTTGATTATTATGATTTATAGTACTAATTTTATGTCTTTCAAATAATATATATTTTCGTTGTCCCAATTTACGCGACACCGATATAATTTCGAGAGTTGATCAAATTTTTTATGTTATTTAAATATTTGAAGTTGTTAATAATATTACTTTTTAACGTAATGTAATTTTATCATTTTGTGTCTATTTTAATTTTTTTAATTAAATATTATCAATTTTCTAATACTTAAACGACTTATAATAATTAATTAGGGGTGATATAGTAAAATCACTGGGTTGAAGCAGGTGGGTTCGTCCCTTAATTTATCATTTTATATTTATTTACTTTTTTAAATTAAATATTATTAATTTTCTAATACCTAAATGAGTTAAATAATTAATTAGGACTAAGGGGTGGAGGAACGGATAAGATCCGTCGGATCAAAGGGGAAGGCTGTTAATTATATTACTTTTTAAAGTAATGTAATTTATCATTTTGTGTCTATTTTACTTTTTTTTAATTAAATATTATCAATTTTCTAACACTTAAACGACTTATAATAATTAATTAGAAGTGATATAGTAAAATTACCGGGTTGAAGCAGGTGGGTTCGTCCCTTAATTTATCATTTTGTATTTATTTACTTTTTTTAATTAAATATTATTAATTTTCTAATACCTAAATGAGTTAAAATAATTTTTGATTTGACAATTTTATGATGTAATAAATGTAAACAATGACATCCAAGCGAATTTTAAAATAGAGATGAACGTGTTTACCTATCAATCAGTAGAAGTGAATTAATACCAAAGTATTCCTCCCAACAATAAATAAATCAACAATAGACCCTTGAAAGGAAAAGTGATAGAGATGAGTGAGAAAGTGGAGAGCAGATTGGGACTAAAATAAAGTAATATGTGAGCAACACGTGAAGATGCAACGCGTGGGTAGTATTAACACGTGTTTGGTGTAGAACTAACAACTGAGAGGTGAAGGAAGGAATAAGATCCGTCCGATCAAAGGTCGTGGACGATCGAGATCTTTTTGGTAGTCCAAGGGACTCACATATGCCCGTGCCAGCACGGGCCCGATATATGTTACTATTTCTATTTTAATTTATGTGACACAAATGAAATTTAGAGTCATCTAAATATTTAAGATATCTTGAAGTATTTTATGTTGTTAATTGTTATGATCTATAGCGTTTTTATGAAATTTTCGCATAATATATAATTTATGTAGCAAAAATTGAATTTCGAGGCTCAACAATTTTTAAAAAAAAAATATTTAAATTGTTAATTGTTGTAATTTATAGTACTTTGTACGTTATTTTCACATAATATATATTACTCTTTTTGTTCCAATTTATGTGGTACAATGGATTTCTCGAGTCAAATCAATTTTTTTATAAGGTTTTTAGATATTTGAACTGTTAATTATGTGATTTATAATACTTTTTACGTAACTTTTAGATAATATATGTTACTTTCTTTGTTCTAATTTATATGGTATAAATGAAATTTCGAGAGTCAACTTAATTTTATAGAGCAAACTAAAAGAGATTTTAAGTTTTAAGAATCAAGTCGTTTTTAGGAACCTTTACCAAATAATTTGGCACTAATGATATTGTTAATCTTAAAATCCCCCTCTACTTAAGTTTATGTATTTTTATATTAACCTACAATGAATGTATATTCAAAGATTTTTTTAATAATATTGTGTGCTTCTAGTTAGACATCATCTCTCACAGTGGAAAAGTACTTAGTTTTACCATTTTAAGAAAGCATGTAAAGATGCCTTTATTTATATAAATGTACAGGGCAATTAAAGTAATAAGATAAAAAAGTAAGGGCAAAATATAGACCTAGTAAACCTAGCAGGTGAAATGTGAAGGAGTTGATAGGTACCGTCTGATCAAAATGTGGACGGCCGAGATACATTTGGTCATACCAAAGACCCACACTTATTAAAAGGGATTTGGACACACATTTCATGTAAATTTGTTGCACATGTATACATGATTATAAGCTATCAATTCAACTGAACCTGCTGCAAAAAGTTAGTTGTGTGTGTGTCTGGCTAAGAAACTAGGTATAGTCATTAAGAGGAGAAACAGTTAAATATGTCTCTATGTCTCTGGTCAAGAGTCTAGCCAAAAAGAGGAGAGTAATGTTTTAGAAAATTAAAAATCTGAAAGAGATCAGGTGGTGTTGCTTTCAATATGTTGTGAGTGTCTAGTAGGATATGTGTTATGTGCATTTGTCCATATTAAGAAATAAGTTAATCTTTAAAGGCAACGAGTGTACGATGTGCTATGCAGGACAAAGTTCTATATATCACGAATATTCAGTGTGGATAAATAAATTAGTTTGTTTTACTAGTTTAATTAGAAGAAAGCATTCGGTAAGCAAGTACTGCTACTTAAATTTGTTTGGCAAAGATGATAACAATGAGGGATGAAGACAGTAAGTTAAATTTCTTAGAACAAAAATCTATTCAATAGAGGAGATGAAAACAAGATCTAAAGATTTTAAATTGGAGAATGAGGTAGAATGAAGATCTACACAGACAGAAGAAAATTCTTAAAGAGACTAGAACTAGAATTAAACTCAACTAAATACTCAATGAAGCTTCTTTTATCTTTTTCTTTTTTTGTATTTTTCCCATTCTCCTTCTCTCTTTTTTTTTTTTTAACCAACTGTAGCGTCAGGACCAGAAACAGGTAGGTAATTTTGTCCACCAAGGTTAAAACATATGAGAAGAAATTTCTTAGTGTTTTGTCTCTATTGAAATTTGAACCTAAGACCTCATGATACTCGAGCCACTTCATTGACCACTGGATCACACCCCAGTCACTTCATTGACCACTAAATCACACCCTGTGCTTCTTTTTTTCTCTTCTGCTAGCATAACATCATCTCTTGCACACTTCAAAGGTTCTACTTTGGTTTCAACTTCTTTTTAGCAAGTACTTTGGTTTCAACTTTAGTCAGATTCAAAGAGATTTATCTTAGTTATAAGAACACTAGACAATAGTTTCTCGCAGTAAAACAGTTTCACATTATAAAACTCAACTAGTACATGAAAAGCATAATATACTTGGCCAAAGGTAGAGATGATACAACAGAGCAGGAAAACCTGACATAGCTTTTTCATTACAAGACTTCTAAAACATGCTTGTTGGGGTACGGCCAGTGAGCCAAGCAACATGCACCTTCGATTCAGTATCCATCTCAGATTTCAGGAATCTCTCAGCTAGACAAGATTTCAAACATACAACTTCCGGAGGTTTGTTCAGCATCCAAGAAGACTACCTTAACGACAACGTCGTTAGCCACTTCCCATTCACACAACTAAGAAAAGCCAAATTTTCTACATACATAGGATAATCTATTCTGCAAACTAGGATCTGATGTTAGTGCAATTACAGATGACTGGCTCTTTAAATCCTTCATCCTTCTTCTTGGGGCTCTTCCTCTTCCTGTAGAAGATTTTCCCTGTTGTCATGGGCCCAGAAACCACGCACGTCTATAAGCATGCTTGCAACAGTGCCACCTTGTTTGCATGATAGCAAATCAGCCAGTGATATCCTCAAAGGGTCAGCCGGCTTCACCATATCCCATATTTCATCCCTTACATCCTCAATGCATAGTTCATAGTTCCCTCCTTCAATCCATTTTTGATGGACATCTCTGTTTTTTAAAAAATACAAAGGATATTTCACATCAGAAATGAACCACTTTAATGGAATGCTCAGTGAATAAAAGAATAAATCTGACTTTTAGATATAACTACTTATCCCTAACCGAGATGAGTAAAATGTTTAGCAGACTGGGAAAAATATCAACCTAAATCGTTTTCGGTGTTTCGTTGGAAATAATTCTGTGCAATATAATATTATGGAAACAGGAGAGGTGGGGAATTTTTCCATTTACCAAAACATATTCTTCAGTTCTAAACAACCAAATACAAAATGATATCATTAAAAGGAAAACATTTTGCATTATACCAAATAGGCCTTAATCTGGAAACTGGAAGAAATTCTGGAGCAAATTATGGTGACCAACATCTAGATCGTCAACTCAAAACCCTCTTGCCTTTCATGAGTTTTTGTTCTCTTTTCCACACTCTATTTGGTGTACAAGGGAGAGGTAAATGGTACAGGTAGCATATAGAATCAAATAGTGTAATTCAGCCTATGAATGGATTGTATTTCATGAGGTGATGTATCTGGTTATTTGAGACTTGCAGCACTATCTCAGTAACCACAAGCAGGAAACGCCAGAACTCTTTTTAGGAAGACTGAGTCAGGATACATCTCAACTTTTATGTGATCCCTTCTTTCACTTCCATGTTTCAATTTTTCTTGTCAATTTGGAATAACAAATACAAAACAAGAAGGAATCACCAACTAGACAAGTGGAAAAACTTTCCTCAAAGCAAAAATACAACTTCATGTTCCTTTACCTGAATAACGTGTGAATATCAGCTGTAGTCAGGAAACCCCTTCCTTGGAGATCAAGACACCTGAACAAATATGTTAGACCCTCCGGAGCATCCTTGTTCTCCAGGGCTAGAACGAAGTCAAGAAAACTTTCAAAATCCATTTCACGGGCATTGCCGCCTCCAATTTTTCCACGTCTAACATGCTCGTCAAAAACTAGTAATTACAAACCAAAAGAAGTTCACAATAAACATACGAATTCAATCCTTGTAATATATAAAAGCTATGGGAGGTTCAAAAATAAAAACACCAGAGGACTTCTGACGAGCAATGCAAATTGGCATGAGATAACAGTAAGGAGCACAGAGATGAAGAAAACCTTATGAGAGAAAAAGAGAGCTGTTAGATGAAACAGGCTACGAGCATTCTCTGGTATTCCACCGCATCATGTTACAAACAGCAAGGCAAGTGGAAAGGTAACATGGTGTGGCTGAAGTTCATTTGAAATGTTTGCGTTATTCCCTCGAGAGGAAGGCAAGGTAGTTTTAGGTGCATCCAAATGGAACACTTCAGGATAATCTATCTTAAAAAGCATCAAAATCGTTTAATATCCAGAAGATAAGTAGTGATGCAGGTCTGTTTTATCTAGAGTCTGCGCTGTAGATACTGTAAACATGACCTATAGAGGGAAAGATTGCCACAGTAAAGTGGGTTACTATATCGATGATGGAGGTAATGTAGGTAGTGTTTAGATTACATACTAATCTTATTTTTTATAAGACAGACCATTTGCAAATGTTGTTTTTAATCCTTATAACGCCTCCAAATGTTTTATGGTGACTAATAATTGAAGAGTTCCCAATTTGCAGGTAACTTAACAGGTGGTGCCAGAACTGATCAGAGCAGATATAGGCAAGGCACTCCCTTGATGAGACAGCTCACCCATCCTGGAACCAATGCTGGTGATGGCCCCAGTATCAAAAGAAGAGACATAGCTGAATCCCTACCTAGTTTAGACTGGAGGACAATTTTAAAGCAAATTCCTAGGTTTAGTGTCAGGTAGATGAATAGACAGTGTCTATCTTGGACAGCAAGGTTTCAATGTGAACTGCAGGAGTGACTCCTATAGGACAGCTTCAAGCAATAATTGCAGAAAATGAAAGAAATAGTTAGGGAAAGAGACCACAGCTGCAATGGACCACACATCTGAAACATCCCATAGATCCTCATGAAAGATACATTAAATGGTACATAAGCAGACTCACAGGTTTACCTCTTTCAATGAAGATATCCGTTAGTGTACCATCCGCGTATTCCCTCAGCTCCTGTTTGCTCAATGTTCCATTCATATCTTTATCAAGAGCAAGAAACATGTCTGCATAATTCATATAAGCATATTGATTATAAGTCAAGGAAGGAAGGAGAGGACCAGCACCCAGAAAAATTGGAAAAAAAAAAAAAAAAAGCAAACAGCAAAGAGAGAAAACAGAGTGGACGAAAAGGAGAATAAGAAGAAAAAGAAAGGAAAGGAGAAAACTGTGGAGAAAAGCGGGAAGTAATAAGAAAGACGTGTGAGCGTAACTACAATGGAAATTGGGATATTGTGCTTCCCGCAACAAACCACATAAGCAAGTATTTGGACATGTACTACCTATTTTCTCCACTGTATGCCGTTTGTATTTGAATTTCCACCAGATCATGTATGACAGCTACAACAAATCTTGTAATGCATGACGAAGTATTGAGAAAATTGGAAGCACTAAACTGGCAACCTTTGTTTCCTACCACCTAAGAAGTACTTAAGACAACCTCTTTTTTGTAGCCAGGATAACCACTTATACACCTTAGGGGTTGTTTGGTAGAGAGTATTAAAAAAAAAATTAACTCATGCATTAGTCTTGTGTACTACTACTATCTTGCTTGGTACATTTTTTTAGCCTATGCACTCTATTGTGTATTGAGGAGTGTATTACCAATACCTCAAAATCCATAGTATTAGTAATGCAATGGATTCTAATACATGCATTAGCATGATTAAAGACACAATTGCCCTTTAAAACCTTTTCCACATCATTTACACCATATTTGTGGAGGGTATTTTTGTAAACAAATATTTTTTTAAAAAAGTATGCAATGCATGTTATTTTTAATACACCAAACCAAATACTCCGTAAGAAAATCTCAGCATAACTATTGCAAGCATAACTAATACTAGAATTACTAATGCATGCATTACTAATACACCATATTTTTCACTATTCTTATACACCCTACCAAACGACCCCTTACATTTCTGTTAATTGACATACGACGGGAACTATACTCATTCAAAGGGAACAATATATCAGAGCTGGTAAACTAGTAGACAAAATGGTCCAGGAGTCTCGAAACCTTGGAACTATAACATAAACATACTGCAACCAAGGCTTCAGTATAACTGGTAAGGGTCCCACACAATAGGTGTGGGTTTGATTCTCATTATCCCCTCCCCATTCCCAGATGGGCCAGATCCCCAATCTAATAACATACTGCAAGCTCGATTCCCAATGATTGAGCAGAAACTCAAAGATAGCTCCAACAAAAGCTGGGTGGAAGGAAAGCAGTAAACAAAGCATGACATGAATCTGCTTCTAAATTAAGAAATTCAAAGCACTGACCACAAATCCGCTGTGCAGAAGTCAAGGAAAACCAGTTTTCAGCCTGTTCTGTGTCAGTGACTTCCTCCTCAGTTTCCTAGTAGACCAAAAAATGTGAACATGTCATCCTCAAAGTAAAAGGAAAACTAATGTAACAGCAGATTCTTACTTTTAAAATAAATAGGGAAACTATAAAACCAGAGTTATATGCTTCTCCTGCCAAATATAATGAATGCTTGCAACAAAATAGTTTATGTGAACATTTTGCGCATGCAAAGGAGTAAATATTTTAGGGGTAAAACTTGCGGACTTCTCCTGCCAAATATAATGAATGCTTGCTACAAAATAGTTTACGTGAACATTTTGCGCATGCAAAGGAGTAAATATTTTAGGGGTAAAACTTGCGGACCTCAGAATCCAGGTGATAGTTTGTAAAAGTTGTTTCCTTGACAAAAAACTACGTAAATAACTTTGATAAGATTATGCAAAATAATAACCTGGGATCATTTCTTTTATGTGTTTCAAAGTTCTGGGAACAGCCGAATAACCTGATTCTACTTGTCAATGCAGAATTTCAAAGCAACAATATTTAGAAAAATACTAGGGTTGAAAGAGATATCAAAATTTGAGAAAATTAATTTGAGATATAAAAGTTCCTTCCAGTATGTCAACAAGTCCCAAATAGCTTAAATAATGATATTCTGACAATAGCTCCTTGGATAGCATTTCTGAATTTCAATTGAATTGATTAGAAAGAGAATAAGCAATATGTCAGGTCTGAATCTCCCATTCTGTCAGTTTTAAGTCCATCCTTTTACATTCTAATCAAGAAGGTCCACGAACTCGACTTATGTCATCACTTTATTGTGTTGCTCCAGTGAGTTAAATTACTCAACTGAAGCTGAAACATCGCATCTGGAATACTAAAGCCTTCGTCATCCCCACCCCCTCAAATTCCCTTTTAGGCGCCTTCTAACACAAAAGGAAACTAGAGTAAATGAGGGCAGAAAGATTGATTATAAGGAGTCCACACCTTAAATTTTGCTGAAGGAGGTGCTACATGTAAGAAGTTAAATCAAGGCCGATTAAAATGAAAGTCTATGAGCATTTCCTATAGGATTGAGATAAAACACAGCAACTAAAACTGTCACACAAACAAATGGCAGGTAAAATGCCATACACTTGAGAGAACTTGTGTGATATTTATTATAGGTGCCTCTTAAAGCAAACTTAATTGCATAAAGTAATAGTACACAACAACAAGAAGTTACCTGGTGAAGTTCCATCAACTCCTGGAGACAGTTGCTAAGCAATATCTTTTTTATGCATGCCTTACCTGTTGGGGTCAACATTGCAGTTTTCAAGATAAATTCAGGTAACTGTATAAAAAAGTTTGTCTAGCAGCCTAACATAAAGGCAACGAACATCTAATGGGTTGGGGACATAAAGCAAAAACATATGCTTAGAAAAATTATTGATTAGCTGAATTACAAAACAACAGTAACACATACGCCATACGCCGGCTGGTAACACAAACCTCGTCTATGGGGATCACAAAAGAAGAAAAATTTGTGTGCAGCTATACGGCAATACATTTGCACAAAAGCTGCTGGCATGTCTCGAAGCTGTGCTAGGTTAGGAATCAGGCCCCGTATATAGGCTTCCATTTCCTGTTTGACCCCAAAAAAGTGCATGTGTGAGTTCAATTTGTCTAAGTGAGCTAATTATACAAAGACAATAACTGTCTAAGGCAAAAAAGTAATAAGTGTAAAACATTGTAGTTGAGAATAGTGAAGAACCATACATGGGGTTGAAGGAAACCATCAGAGTCCTCATCAAGCTCACTCATGTCAATTCGGGCTTGAGTAAGTGAAACCTAAAAGCCAGAGAAATCATATTACATATGCAAAAATCTGACACAGACATCTTAATACCTTTTCCTAATTTACTTTTAGCTGAGATTAACTCTCCATTTAAAGTTAGCCAAGAAGATGCATCAACTCTTGCAGAGGGCCAAGGACTACTATTCATCAAGTTCCAAAAAACAACAAGTATCAAATGTCCGACTTTCTCAAAATTGAAAATATGGAAAGAACCACAGAACTTTTGGTCAACAACATCAAAGTGACCATTACATCTCGCAATATGAACCCTCCCTAATTAGAAAATCATGGCCAAGTAGCTTGCCTGAAGGAAGCTTTCAGAATATCTCTTTTAACTGCGAAAAACCTCCAACAATTTATGCATTATACTCCCTCCGTTTCAATAAGAATGACTTACTTTCCTTTTTAGTCCGTTTCAAAATGAATGACCCTTTCCTTTTTTAGCATTTCTTTTTTCCAACTTTCCACATGGCATGTTTAAGACCACGAGATTAAAAGGCATTTTGGTACATTTGACATATCTTTAATTTAAGACCACAAGATTCAAAAGTCTTCTTTATTTTCTTAAACTTCGTGCCAAGTCAAAACAGGTCATTCTTTTTGAAACAGAGGGAGAAAAAGCTCTATGATTAATATTCAGTTAATTCGAACTAGAGCCCGAATGTTGAATCCACTTTTTTATTCTTTCTCTTTCCTCCCTTATTCTAAAAAGGGAAAAAAGAGAAAAGAGGGGGAGAGGGATTCATCGCCAATATTTGATTGCAAGAACAGGTCCATGGAGAGAGGGATTCATCGCCAATATTTGATTGCAAGAACAGGTCCATGCACTATCTCCCTTCAACCCTTTGAGCGAAATGCGGAAAAAGAAAAGGAAGGAAAATCCCTGGCCCGACCCCATTCTTACAGAGACGGAATGCCATACTATTAGATGAACTTTTTGTTCAGTGTTGTCAAAGGCGTGCTTAAGCCCTGAAGCGAGGCTCAAAACATGTTGAGCGCTTTGACTTGCTAAATGTGCGCTCTAGTGCCGTCATCGAGGCTCTAAGACATACTTTACCTTGCCAATGAGTGTTTCCTAAATAGGCTACACTAAATAATTGATATTTCACTTTACCTTGTTTTTTTTTTCAATTTCGTTGTCCATATATTTGTTATTTTTACTTATAATTATCAGTCTTGGACTAAACATATATTTTTTTTCCTCCATTTATGCCTTTTTTAATTAAAACCCAAACTTTATTTGCGCTTCGCGCTTAAAGCCCCAACAGACCTTAGCAGTTTTTTGTGCTTTTCACTTTAGATAAAACTGTTTTTGTTTCATCAGAAGTTCCCGCTCAAAATAAGTCTAAGTAAAAATATGGCAAGATCTGCAAATAACATATTAACTCAATTATAGAATTGGAGGACGGCAATTCATAATGCCTCCAGTTTTTTTCAAATAAAGTAGAGTTCATCTATGCAGTTCAAATGGGTGCAATCCTGTAAGGAAAAATTCACTCTCTCTTCTCAAGAGATGAATCTTATTACATTTTCCTTTTCTTTAGTTCCTTCAAATTGTCCTTCTTTTCCTTCAGGAAGGTCCATGACGAAGACACTAAAACAAACACATGCACATGATGTGATTCGATCATTCCAAAAAGTTCATGTCAGGGACGGGGAAGGATATCTGAGTATATTTAAACACTGTTGAGGAAAGAAAATTAGAACTAAAAGGAAAGTTACCAGTTTCAAAAAAAAAAATTAGAACTAAAAGGACTTTGCAGGTAGGGGTTGATAATACTCACTGTACGCATCACATAGAGGTAAAATGGCAGGATGGCAATTCTCCCCGATTCATCCTTCTCAAACTTCATGAAATTCGAAGGACTGAAAAAGCGGCGACATTTAGGCCCTATTTGTTCTGTACAGACGGAGGCAATGTGGCAAAAGTCTTCATAATTCATCTAAACAAGACAAAGAATCACTTTTTCAGCATTTCATGCTTACAAGTGTAATAAGAAAGCAAAGAATTATTACATGTAATAATGATATAACAACAATAAAAAATCAAGAAACTTTTGTCTGCTTTTCTCAGATGGCTCAAAACAATGTCTATGGTTAATTTCTCAAAAAAAAAAAAAAATGGAAGTCAACCGACATTAATGAGAAGCAGCTGAAGATATAGTCATTAGTCAGGCAATTAGATATCTTCAAAAGCACATCAACAAGGAGCAAATTAAACAAACATCGGGAGAGAAACACACCCATAAGCACTTAATACCTATTTCATCCACATTTTCAGGTTTATTACCAGCTGAGCCATGTAAATGGGAAGTAGGATTCAAGCGACAAGAGTGTTTAGGTATATCAGCCATTTGGCCGAACAATTGAAATGATGATGACTCTAAGATTGTGAGGTCTCTAGAAAATCTCTAACGTTAACTCTCTCTCTCTCTCTTTAACATTCTCTCTTCTCGACCGCCCTCATCCGGCAGTTTATCCCGGCACCGGCAATCTCTCTCCGGCGGCAGGTAAGTTACTCTTCACCCAGATCTATCCTTCTCTCTTTCTCTCTTTCTCTCTACCTTCTTTATCTCTCTCGCCGCCCTCTTCTACGTTCGGTCACCACCTTCTCCGCCGGTATTCCGACTTCTCCGGCGAGACTCCGACCAGTTTCACTTCAGGGAACGATAGTCCGGCGACGACCAAGAAGCTGTTGTTTGCTCCAAGATTTACTGAGCGAGCAAGTACGCCAGATCCAGATTCTCCGACGTTCTTCCGGCGAAGTTCTGGCGACCAATTTCTGCACCAACTTTTGTCGGAATCCAAAAAAGCAAGCAAGACAAGGGCCCCTAATCTACTCTCTAGCAGAACCCGGTGATTTCTATCCCTCAATCTTTATTTTGTATTGTTTATCTCCCGAATTTTTGCCTCTTGTGTGGACTGTTCTGCTACTGGTTGTTTCTTCGTGTATCGTCTAGTTGTTTATTGCCTTTTGCTTTTGTTTTTCCTAGTATCGTTCTCTATATTCTCTGTATGTTGTGTGTTTGATAATTTGGCCTAGACTTTCTAGGAAAAGAACAGGGAACTCCTTTAATTGCTATTTTACGCTTTCCTAGTGTGTTGTGAATCTGCTAGTGGTGTTTTTTGGTAGTGTCTGCATAGTTGCATATAGGATTGGATTGTAGCCTTGGGTGTGTCAACTCTAGCCTATAGTATTTTTACATCTCTTATTTGTAGATTTCAGCTTTTTTACCGTCATTGCCCGAATTGTTTGTGTGCCTTTTTATTTTCTCCTCTTTTTGAGTAGTGGCTTTGGTGGTTGATGGTAGACTAGGGTCATGTCATAGATCAGGATCGGGGTTGGGGTTGGGGTTGGGGTTGGGGTTGGGGTCGGGATCGGGGTTGGGGTTGGGGTTGGGGTTAGGGTTAGGGTTGGGGTCGGGATCGGGGTTGGGGTTGGGGTTGGGGTTAGGGTTGGGGTCGGGATCGGGGTCCAGGGTGTGGTTGGGGTCAGGGTAAGGGTTAGGGTCGGAATGGGGGGAGGGGGCGACGGGTAATAGGGTTAAGTGGGATAGGGAGCCTCTAGGTTGAGAGTTGGGTCTTGGAACATAAGAACTCTTCAAGGTAAGTCCATAGAGCTCGTGAAAATTCTTAGGAAGAGGAGGATTAATATAGCTTGTGTCCAGGAGATCAAATGGGTAGGTTCTAACGTGAAAGACGTGGACGGGTATAAGTTGTGGACCTCGGGTAGCGTGAGGCATAGGAATGGGGCAGGTATCTTAGTAGATGAAGAGCTTAGAGGGCAGGTGGTAGAGGTTAAGAGGGTCAACGATAGGTTGATGTCAATTAAGTTGGTCATTGAAAGGTCTACGTGGAACATTATTAGTGCCTACGCTCCACAAGTGGGCTTGGACGAGGAGGAGAAGAAATGCTTTTGGGAGGTGTTGGATGAGGTGGTGAGAGGCATTCCGAGCACTGAGAAGCTTTTCATAGGAGATGATTTTAATGGGCACATCGGGTCATTACCGAGAGGCTATAATGATGTGCATAGAGGCTTTGGGTTCGAGGAGAGGAATGAAGGAGGAGCCTCTCTTTTGGATTTTGGTAGGGCCTTTAGGCTGGTGGTAGTGAATTCGACTTTTTCAAAGAAGGAGGAGCACCTTATTACCTTTCGTAGTTCGGTGGCCAAGACCCAGATAGACTTTTTGCTCCTTAGGAAGAGTGATAGAGCGTTATGTAAAGATTGTAAGGTCATTCCTAGTGAGAACCTGTCGACCTAGCATAAGCTTCTGGAGATAGACTTGGAAATCAAGAAGGGCATAAAGAAGAGGGGTGTGGAGGATCGGCCCAGAATTAAGTGGGGTAGCTTGACTTTGGCTAGTGCTCTGGAGATAGGGGAGAAGTTGACGACTATGGGGGCTTGGGAGAGTAGAGAGGGCGTGGATGGTATGTAGGAGACGACTGTTTGTCGCATCAGGAAGACAGCTAGAGAGGTGTTGGGTGTCTCGAGAGGCCGATCTGGCAAACACCGAGGGGACTAGTGGTGGAACGAAGAAGTGAAAAGGAAGGTGGAGACTAAGAATGTGGCCTTTGCAAAGTTTGTTGATAGCAAGGATGAAGAGGAGAAGCAGACGAATAGAGAAGAGTATAAGTTAGCCAGGAAAGAGGCTAAGTTAGCGGTTACGGTGGCTCAAACAACAGCTTTCGAGAGCTTATATGCGGCATTAGAGGAGAAAGGCGGGGATAAGAAGATGTATAGGTTTGCTAAGGCTAGGAAGCAGAGGGCCCGTGACCTTGACCAAGTGAAATGCATCAAGGGGGAGGATGGCAAAGTATTGGTGGAGGACGCCCTCATTAGGAGGAGGTGGCAGTCGTATTTTCATAAACTCTTGAACGACGAGGGGGACAAAGGCTTTGAGCTGGGGGACTTGGAGCAGTCAGAGAGGTGTCGCGACTACGGTTATTGTAGGCGTATAAAGGTTGAGGAGGTTAAGGTTGCTAATCGTAAGATGCGTAAGGGTAGGGCAACTGAGGCAGACGAGATTCTGGTGGATTTTTGGAAGAGCATTGGCGAGGCAGGTATGGAGTGGCTGACCGAGTTGTTTAACATCATTTTTATGACGATGAAGATGCCAGAAGCTTGGAGATGGAGTACAATGATTCCATTATACAAAAATAAGAGTAACATTCAGAGTTGCAACAACTATAGGGGTATTAAGTTGTTGAATCACACTATGAAGGATTGGGAAAGGGTGGTAAAGTTGAGGCTGAGGAGGATCGTGACTATTTTCAAGAATCAGTTTAGATTCATGCCAGGTCGCTCGACTACCGAGGCCATTCATCTCGTGAGGAGACTAGTGGAGCAGTATAGGGAGAGGAAGAAGGACTTACACATGGTGTTCATCGATCTTGAGAAGGCATACGACAAAGTTTCAAGGGAGGTTCTGTGGAGGTGCTTAGAGGCTAGAGGTGTTCCCGTGGCGTACACTAGGTCGATTCAGGACATGTACGATGGGGCCAAGACTCGTGTGAGGACGATGGGAGGAGATTCGAAGCACTTTCTTGTTTTGATAGAGTTGCACCGGGGATCGACACTTAGTCCGTTTTTATTCCCCTTGATGATGGATGTATTGACCCGGCATATTCAATGGGAGGTGTCTTGGTTTATGTTATTTGTTGATGATGTAGTTCTAATTGACGAGACTCGGGGATGAGTTAATGATAAGTTAGAGGTTTGTAGACAAACCCTAGAGTTGATAAGTTGGAGGTTTGGAGACAAACCCTAGAGTCTAAAGGGTTTCGGTTGAGCAGGACCAAGACGGAATACTTGGAGTGCAAGTTCAATGATTTGACGCATAAGGCTGACGTAGTAGTGAAGCTGGATTCCCAGGCCATTCGGAAGAGAAATAGTTTCAAGTATCTTGGGTCTATGATTCAGGAGGATGGAGAGATTGAAGAGGTTGTCACACATCGTATTGGTGCAAGGTGGTTGAAATGGAGGCTCGTTTCGGGAGTCTTGTGTGATAAGAAGGTGTCTCCTAAACTTAAAGGCAAGTTGTACAAAGTGGCAATTCAAACGGCTATGTTGTATGGAGTGAAGTGTTGGTCAGTCAAGACCTCCCACATCCAAAAGTTGAAGGTGGCTGAGATAAGGATGCTGAGATGGATGTGTGGACTTACTAGGAGAGATAGGGTTAGGAATAAGAGTATTCGAGAGAAGGTGGGAGTAGCTTTGGTGGAAGACAAGATGCGGGAAGTGCGGTTGAGATGGTTCGAGCATGTGATAAGGAGGTGCACGGATGCCCCAGTACGGAGGTGTGAGAGGTTGGCTATGGATGGCTTCAGGCGAGGTAGAGGTAGACCGAAGAAATATTGGAAGGAGGTGATTAGACATGACATGGAGCAGTTATAGCTTACTGAGGACATGACCCTAGATAGGAAGGTGTGGAGGACATGAATTAAGGTAGAAGGTTAGTGGGTAGAAGTGCGTCCTTGCTAGTAGGAAGGAATGCTTTGTTTGTAATTGTGCCTGCAGCCGTAGTGTTATGTGTGTGTCTTGTAGTTTTTTGTTTAAGGTGTTTTGGTGATGTTTGTGTTTTTTGGATAGATTGTGTATAGCACTACTCTGTGGGTGTCTTGTTTCTTTTATTATCTATTGGTGTTATCCCATTTTTTTTGTTGTTTCTATCTTTTTATATTGTTATTTGTCCTGAGTCGGGGGTCTATCGGAAACAAACTCTCTACTTCGTCTGAGGTAGTGGTATGGACTGCGTACACTTTACCCTCCCCAGACCCCACTTTGTGGGAGTACACTGGGTATGTTGTTGTTGTTGTATGACTCTTAAGATTGTCCATTCTAACACTTCCTGAATTATAGTCTCAAACTCTAAGTTCAACAAATAGAAATCTACTGACAGTTCTCTGAATGATGCACCTATGTGCTCATGTAGGTCCCTTTTGGCAAACCCAGTTTAGACAGTTGCAAATAAAGGAGACTGCATGGAGAACCTGAATATGCTACAATTTTTATCAACACATTACTCCATTATGAAGCTAAGCTTTACACAAAGGAAACTATGATTGAGGCTAACCAGTTTCATTAAACATATGGCAGTTTACCAATCAGTTACACAAAAGAAAGGAAAAGGAAAACAACATAGAGCTGGAGCCAGTGCAAAATATAAACACGAGACAAGAGAGGAGAGCCTCCCGAAGAGTATCTCACTTGAGGCTGGTTATTGGAGTTGAAACCGCAGGAAAATAAAGTTAAGGTCTAACCTTTTCTGCACCAGTTGCATCATCTATCACACAGTTCTCCCTTAAGCAGACCCACATAGCATCCAGATCATCAGCATTCAGCAAAAGGTCAGATTGTTTCTGAACAAATAAAAGTAGTTGATTAACTTCATAAATTATCACAAACCTGAGCTATAACAATATCAACTATCCCAGTGACGCTGTTTTTGAAAAATAGGTAAAAAAATACTAGTCATCAATAATTCAATATCAACATGATGTCCATCAACCAGAAAACCAGAACCCCTTGGAAACATCAGAGAGAAGCTCCTCGGCCACGAGCACCGGAAGACTGAACCTCAATGCTCAAGGCTTTTCAACTAGTAACCATATGCAAATGGGGAAAAGGGTATAAATACCTTTAAAAATCGGTACTTTGCCAGCCTCTGAACCCTATGACTAATAGATCCTTCTTCAGGTTTCTATAAGAAAAAAAATGATAGAAGCAGTAAGCACGAGAACAGGAAATGAGGTAGGAACAACGCAAGTTACATTATCTTATAAGAATGCAGTGTGATATACCTTCTTATAAAAGCTAGGAATTGTGCCAGCTTCAGCACTCTTTTGTTGCTTCTCCTTAAAAATATCTAGCAATATTCTTTTTGTTTCAAGCTCTGAATGAAAAGCAAGGTGACATAGTCAGACCACACAGACTGCTACATAGATTCATTATTTACAAATCAAACAAATTAGCTAAGAAAATCCAGCTCTGCAAATAAGGAAAAAGCTGAGACAGTAGAAAAAAAAAAAAAAAATTGGAAAACACATAAACAAGTTGTGGTAAGACTGACCCATTAGGGCTTCAGAGCCGAGACCGGCGCCGGATCCGATGTATCTACGGAGGTTTCGGACCCAAAGCATTGAGGATGCCGGGGGAATCTTTCGCTGAACCGGAGCCTCAGGGCCTTCTCCATCGCTTGAACCACTGTACATTGCTTCTTGACAACCCAACCAATTTACAAAAGGGGGAAAAGACGATGTTTAACTGGAAATGAGGTTTGATTTCGATGAGTATCAATCAAGGTGTAGAAACCCTAGAAATGTACAGTTCACAACAAGGCTTTCGATTGGTTAATCCCTATGTGGAGCTCGATCCGTTGAGTCCACAGGGAGCGGGGCTATGTCTATGCACAAGAACGCAACGTCGGAGAACAAACGGGAATTACAGTAATATAATAGAACTTATGTTAATCCTCGGATATTTTTATCCTCAACTCAAACTTTTTGTTGTTTTGCCCACCAAAACTATCCTTTTCTTTGGGTAAAAATAGATGATGACCATGTGGAAAAATGGGGCGAGCATGCCTTTCAAGTTACAATTAATTAAAAGGTAAAAAAACTTGGGGTGGCCATTAGAAAAAATAATGATATAATTTTATTCTATGTATCATTAAATAATTTTTAGATCAAAATAACGATAACTTGTAACCAAATTTTCTTTCCTCTCACACCTCTCACTCTATCACCTCCCTTGCCCTATCCCTTCCCCTCTCTCTCTCTCTTCTATATTTAGAGAAAAAAAATTACTGTTGATCCATGCTCCATATCTTTGGAAAGAAAAAAAATCGTATAAACTCATTTATCTTCTCTCATACAGAGCCTCTCTTTTCTTTTTTTTCCTATTTATTTAATAGATTATTGGTTGGTTAATGATAAAAAGCAAGTCCCTTTAATTTGTTGTTCGTTATTTGTAATTCCTCTATTGTTATTGAATTACCCCTTTTTTACTTCTTCACTTATATTACGAATGATTATATGAAATATTTTTCTTAAAACCAATTTGGAGAATATAATATGTTTAATTTGCCCTACGTGCATACTGAAATTGTATTGATGCAATGAGAGTTTGGTGCGACTAAGCAATAAAGCAAGGAAGTTACTCTAAATTTATCTATTAAATTATTGAGCTATAGAAACTGTATAGGGTATTTATAAAAATTATATAATTATTGTATAGAATATGTATTTAAATAATTATTGCAGTTAAAGGTTGTATATGATGTGTATAAAAACTGTATCATTGTTATATAGAATATGTATTTGTATATGATTTATATAAAAACTATATGTTGTATAGAATATGTATTTGTACATGATGTGTATAAAAACTGTATCATTGTTGTATAGAATATGTATATATATATATATATATATATAGGATGTGTATAAAAATAGTATAATTATTGTATAAAAAATATATTTGTATTTGATGATGTGTATAGAGACTCTATCATTGTTGTATAAAATATGTATATGTATAGGATGTGTATAAAAATAGTATAATTATTGTATAAAAAAATATATTTGTATCTGATATCAAAGATATATCTATCTGCTATCAAATAGACATTGATATATATATATATATATATTTTCTTTTTTGATTGTAATTGAAAAATACACTCTTTTCTTATTTGATTGTTAAAAAAATGCAACAATAAGAAGATACTTGGAAGAAAAAAAAAAGCAACAAAAAATAGAGCAGCAAAAGAAAAAAAATATTCCATTGAAAAAAATATTAAAGACTACAAAATTATATTTTATTAATAAAAAATAGTAACAATTAAAATAGTAGAAAAAGATTTTAAAAGAAAAGAACATAGAAAAAGAAAAAAAATAAAGAACAACCAAAAAAAAGAGATAAGAGCAACAACAAAAAAATAAACTCAACGAAAAGAAAAAAGCAATAACGTAGCAAAAGTCAACAAAGTTGGCTATAAAATGAAAACAATTTGTTTATGGATATACGCTTGGCATTTGTTTGGGCCGAGAGGCCATTTATGTTCTTTCCCCTATTATTTATGAACTTTAGTGTTCGTTTAGCCATGAAAATTTTTTCCCTTTTTTTCCAGAATTTTTTTTCATTTATTCCAACTACAATTTCAAGTTGGTGTATGGTCATGAGAATTCCAAATACAACTTGGAGTTATATTTGAAAAAGTTATTTTCACTTTTTTCACTTCTACTTTTCTCACAAAAATTTTAAAACAACTTCAATTAAATTCATAGCCTAACACAACTCCAACTCCAAAAAAATTTGATTTTCATGGCCTTACACCTACTTAGTCTTCTCATTAATTGATTCATTTATTATTTATTTATTATAAGATAAATTACTATATTATTTGGCAGTATAAAAATTAGTGCTTAAATAACAGATAATTTAGTTATTCAATGTTTAAAGAGTATTTTTGTAATTCAACTTTTAACTAAGGGTTTTTCACTCTAAGTATAACTAATTTTCAATTGGAGGAAATTCGGAGCACTTCCTGATTGAGATGGGGCTGCACTAGGAATCAGTTCTTAGCCCCTTTCTATTTGCCTTGGTAATGGATGAGTTGACACGATTTATTTAGGACGAGGTGTCATGGTGTATTTTATTTGTGGATGACACAGTATTGATTGATGAGACTCGGGACAGAGTTGAGAAAATTGAGTGTAGGGTGGCAAATAAGTTTGAAATTAAAATTGGTGACAAGTTTGACCAACCCAAGTCAAATCTTTTTTAATTAGTGATTAGGTTAAATTAGGGTGTAAAATGAAATTCTTAAAACTCTTTAACTTTTAAAAAAATACAAAAACAACCCAAGCCCCAAAATCGATCAACTCTGTCGTTTTCTCCGATTCAACTCTGTCACCGTCGCCTTCTCCACTTCAACTCCGTAGCCATTGTCGTCGTCTTCTCCTCTCTCGGCTTCAACTCCTCTGTCTTCTTCGATTCACGGCTGCTATCTCCGTCACCGTCGTCATCTCCTTCAACCATTTCCGCCACCTTCTACTTCAGCGTCGCCACCAGCACCACCACGTACCCCTTCACCATAACTACCATCTTCTTCCTAGTCTCTTCCTCCAGATCTCTTTCCAGAAATTAAGCAACTATCGAAGTTGCTGGGGCAACTACGAGAGTTGCTGCAGCAACAGTCGAAGTTGCTGGGGCAACTACGAGAGTTGTTGCAGCAACTTTAGGAGTTGCTACAATAACTGCGATAGTTGTTGTAGCAACAATAGAAGTTGTTGCTGCAACTTTCGAAGTTGCTACAACAACTACAATAATTGTTGAAGATGACGAAGATGACGATGGTGACGGAGTTGAAGTGGAGAAGACGACAGAGATGAAGAAGGCGACGGCGATAGCAGTCGTTAGTGATTCACCGGAGTAGTGAGCTTCGTGGATTTGGCATGGATGGTCGCTGGTTCGAAGTCCGCCGGAGTTCGTTGTTCATCGATTATTCGTTGGTTGTTACTCTGTTATGGTGATATTGTTCGCCGGTTTCGTCGGAGGTTATTTTCGCCGGAGACGGCGAGCTGGGGTATGGTGGAGAAAGTAAGGATCTTTGTGTAAATAATAAAACTTGAGAGTTTTATGATTAGTGTCATTAACACTAATCATAAAATTGTCACCTCTACTCAATAATTAAGACTTGTGTCACTTTTTTTTAGTTTTCAAACTTTTTTATCACCCTTAATTAATTTGCCCGACAGAATTAATACTAGGTTGGATGTTTGGGGACATATGCTGGATTCTAAAAGGTTCAGATTGAGCAAGACCAAAATGAAATATTTGAGGTGCAAATTTAACGATGCGATGCATGAGGCAGACATGGAAGTGAGGCTTGACACACAACTTATCCCCCAAAATAGAAAGTTTTAAGTATATTGGATTTGTAATTCGGAAAAGTGGGGACATCGATAATGATGTCATACATCGCATTAGTGCGGCATGATGAAGTGAAGGCTTGTCTCTGGAGTCTTGTGTGATAAAAGGTTCTGAAAGTGTTAAAGTATTAATTAGACCATCTATAGCTGACGACAATGATGATTACTCTACATATATGTTGTCTATGATGAAACTATTGAAAAGTCTCTCTCTTGCATTTATTCTATCATTTTCAATGTTAAATCTAATATACAACTTGTTTATTCTATAGTTTCTTTTATTTTATATTAGAGAAAATAGCCAAATGCTTCCCCTCCCACTCCACCCTACCAATTTATTACCACATTCCTAACTACATATTTATACATTACGGGGATCCTATTTTCTCCTTAAGCTGTTTAAAACTGAAATTATTACACCCTAAAAAAGTCGTAACTAATTTTATCTCAAAGTTATGTAAGACACGCGCTATATAGTTATTTTTTTATTTATTTATTGTTATTCTTTTCCCTTTTTTCTTATTCTTTCTTTTCTCTTTGTTTTCCTCTTTATTTGATTTCTTCCAGTCAGTGAACTCCAAACGAACTTCAAAAACACACGATAAACTTTATTGTAGAAGCTTAGCAAAATCACCAATGCATTGGGTTCTCTCAAAATTGAACGTAAACGGGACCATCAAATCACAAGTAATCATTGACTTAATCTTCTTAGTCTTAATCCAACCAAATTTAAGCCTAACCATATTCAAATCGATCGTGTTCTTGTTACCTTAATAAAACGGAAGAAGATTGTAGTTGAGAAATCTTAAACGTGATAAAAATCTCTAGTTTTCATTGAATCGTAGTAAATTTTGATTCGTTTTATTAAATTTCTGATTGAGATATTGAAGTTGAGATCGTAGTAAACGGTGTTTTTTCATGGTGGAGAAATTGAATTTATTAAGCGACACTTCGATGGCATGAAAATTTGATCGGAGAAAAACTAGAGGATGAATTTGACATCGACAATGATAACAAAGAGAGTGCATAGATCTGGAAGATGAAAGTGCAGATGCACTTGAAGATATGCAACACGATATAAGAATTTTAATTTTTTAAAAAATTGAAAAAAAAGAGAAACAAATAAGGAAAAGAAAAATTAAAAATACATATATATTTATGAAAATAAATATTAAAAATAAAGTTTTACTATTTGTTTTCAATGCTCATTCTTTTTGAGAGAGTGTAATACACTTACTTGCCACGTAAGCATTTAGGGGTTTCATAATTTTAGTTTTAAAACAGTTTAGGGGGTAATAAAACCCCTATGAAGTATAAGTGTGTAGTTCAGAATTCGGTAATAAATTGTGGGGAAGGGAGGGGGAGAGGTATTTGACTATTTTCTCTTTATATTATGTATATTTTATCATTATTTTTAATTTATATTGTTGTAGTGCATCATTAATATTTTTAAGTACTATAATCGCAGATTGCTCCAATATTACAGAAAGATTTACTATCAATATGATTACTCCTAAGACAGAAGATTCGACATGCAAGATTCAAGTGGTTGACAAATATCGACCAAGGAAAAACAACGAGAAAACCAAAAAGTACCAATTTTTGATACTTCAAGATGAAGAGGTATTTATTTTATAAATGTTTTAAAATTTATCCGTGATTAATAATTAATTTAATGATTATAATTTTTACTTTATAAATATTAAAAATAATAGGTGAACATTTAGATATATTATTCACAATGACAAGTCTCTTACATGATAATCAAGTTCAGGTCATTATATTCAATACTAATGTAATACATTTTGAAAATCTGTGTACTCCTTTCAACACCTATTTGGTATCTGCTGCGCAAGTGAAGGAACTAAGGGCCCTTTTGGGATTGCTGGTAGAAAACTACTTATTTGAGAAGTATTTTTTTAAAATAGCTTTTCAGAAAAGTGCTTTTGAAAAAAAGCAATTTGTGTTTGGTAAATTCATTTGAAAAGTGTTTTTCATAAACAGATTGTGTTTGAATAATCTTTTTCAAAAAGTGTTTTTGAGAGACAAATGACCAAAAAGGACATGTATAAATAAACTTTTACTACTAAAATCATTTTATAGAGAAAATTTATTTTAAGTATCTATTATAATATTTTTAAAGAAAAATTTTATTCTTATTTAATTAAAAAGTACATACCATAAAATTTTCAATCAATATATATATGTAGATACATTAAAAAAATATTAAATAATAATATAATATTATTAAAATAATTTAAATATTACTGAAAAACATCAAACAAAAATGAATTTAAAATTATTCCATAAATTAAATCACTACATATGAAAAAATTCACTACAAAAATAAGAAGTCCTTCATACATCACAAAAATTCTCAATGATTTCATCCCTAATTTTATCGCCCAATGTCTCCATACTAGTAGAATAAATAATCATATATATATATATACTGCATGATGACAAATATGTCACTTTTCATGAATTATTTATTTAAAATTAAATATTCGAGAAAAAATATTTACAAGTGCTGTCAAAATATCATTTGATCTTGCAACGTGATTCATCTATCATTTATTATCATTAATAATAAAAAATAAAGAGTTATATATTCTTCGACCGTCATCATCAATGATATTTTCAATTTTATTTAAAAAAAAAGAGTGAAAAATAAAATAATAATATATAAATCATAGAATGAAATAAAGAATTATGATGTAAATATGAAGTATAAAATTTTAAAATCAAACTTTAATCAAACTTATAAGATATGCTAATTAATTAATAAGGGATATTTTGTTATATATATGTGTGTGTATGTGTGTATAAGTGATAGGGATATTTTTGTCATGAAAAAAATAATTTTCTGCTTCTGCTTTTTTTGAAAAGTAGAAGAGCCTGTTTGGGATTGCTTTTTTTGAGAAAAAACACTTTTTTTGAAAAGAAGGGTGTTTGGTAAACTTGCAAAAGTGCTTTTAAAAAGAAGCAGAAGCAGTTTTTCTGCTGTTGGGAAGAAGCAGAAAATTATTTTTTTCATGACAAAAATATCTCTATCACTTATACACACATACACACACATATATATAACAAAATATCCCTTATTAATTAATTAGCATATCTTATAAGTTTGATTTTAAAATTTTATACTTTATATTTACATCATAATTCTTTATTTCATTCTATGATTTATATATTATTATTTTATTTTTCACTCATTTTTTTAAAAATAAAATCAAAAATATCATTGATGATGACGGTCGAAGAATATATAACTCTTTATTTTTTATTATTAATGATAATAAATGATAGACAAATCACGTTGCAAGATCAAATGATATTTTGACAGCACTTGTAAATATTTTTTCTCGAATATTTAATTTTAAATAAATAATTCATGAAAACTGACATATTTGTTATCATGTAGTGTATATATATGATTATTTATTCTACTAGTATGGAGACATTGCACGATAAAATTAGGGATGAAATCATTGAGAATTTTTGTGATGTATGAAGGACTTCTTATTTTTGTAGTGAATTTTTTCATATGTAGTGATTTAATTTATGGAATAATTTTAAATTCATTTTTGTTTGATGTTTTTCAGTAATATTTAAATTATTTTAATAATATTATATTATTATTTAATATTTTTTAATGTATCTACGTATATATATATTGATCGAAAATTTTATGGTATGTACTTTTTAATTAAATAAAAATAAAATTTTTCTTTAAAAATATTATAATATATATTTTAAAAAAATTTCTCTATAAAATGATTTTAGTATTAAAAGTTTATTTATACATGTCCTTTTTGGTCATTTGTCTCTCTAAAGCACTTTTTGAAAAAGATTATTCAAACACAATCTGTTTATGAAAAGCACTTTTCAAATGAATTTACCAAACACAAATTATTTTTTTTCAAAAGCACTTTTCTGTAAAGCTATTTTAAAAAAGTACTTCTCAAATAAGCAGTTTTCTACCAGCAATCCCAAACGGGCACGAAATTTTCTGCTTCTTCCCAACAGCAGAAAAACTGCGTCTGCTTCTTTTTAAAAGGACTTTTGCAAGTTTACCAAACACCCTTCTTTTCAAAAAAAGCAATCCCAAACAGGCTCTAACTCTTGAATATAAAATTTCACTTAATGATTTCATTTAGACGATCAACAAAGGCATCATAGTTGAGTCAATTGAAAAGGTTACTCCTCTCAAGGATCCATTATCACCACCAACACGATTAACTCTTACTACATTTGATACTTTTGAGTACCAACCCAACGATTATTAGGTTGGTACTTATAAATTTATTATTTTTTTTATATTAATGCATGTAGAATTCAATTATTACCGTGATAATGTGATTCTAATTATCTATGTCACGATCCAAATGAAGGTGAGTGGCACCCACCCCATTCTCCGGTGGGAGAACCAATAACCCCGAAAGCATTAATCATCACTTAGAGAAAGAAAACTATCTGATTAATAGTTCAAGGATTATCCAATCTAACAAACTAAGAAACACTGAAATAAATACTAAAACAAAAACCTCCCTAGAATTTGAAAGTCGATGTACCAAAACATACTAAGAATGTTAAGATGGGGATACAACCCCAAAACTAAGAAGAATGCATAAGTCCAAACAAAGGACAATATCATAAAAGAGAGATTCCATGGTAGCCCGAAAATGCTGCTCACCCTGAAATCTGAATCACACGCTAGAATCACAAGTGAGGTCTTGTAGGAGCCGCTGGAATATGCGGTGCACTCAACAAAAGTAAGAGTAGGAGTTTTATCAACACACAAGAAAACAACAGTGTATTGGTAGGGTCATTTGACCAACCCAAGATGAGAATATGAACACTTAACCAAAATATAGTACAACAAGTTAATCCATGCTCATTCTAACCTACACCTAGCACCACGAGTATCAAATAAGCAGCTCAGGATTACAAGCAACAAGTCAGGACATTTACAACCAAGCCAAGTTCAGTCAAGCTAAGTCAAAACCAGTTAAGCAATTATCAAACATATAAATATATTCCCCGGTTCACTCATGGAACTGTCAAACTCACCTGAACCTAGTACATACACGCTATGAGTATCATAACCACCCTCTAGTCATGACCTGCAAGGGACAAATTTCGTCCATGTACCAAACCCAGACACAAGTGTATGCTAACCTTATACCACCAATAAATCGAGAGAACGTTCAAGTACCAAACATTCCACAGTACAATAAGGCAGGTCAAACTCATACAACAAGGTAAATTCATTAAATTGACCATACCAAACAACATGCACTAACAAGCCATACTAAGGAGTAGTTAACATGCACATATAGTACAAATTGGATTAAACTACAATATCATCACCTACCTCAATCCAAGCTTGCATAACTCAACTAAGCTTGAGTCTTGCCTTTCCGTGCAATTTCTGCTTAATCTCGTTCTAAAAATACATACAAACACATAATTAATGAAATGACCTAACCCGTTGAAGATTATAACTCATACCCAACCCCTAAGGTCAAGTTCATGATCAATCCCTCCCCGTTCTAGGGTTTTTTTTTCCTACCATAATCCACCCTAAACTACCAATGCCATGGATAAATTAGAGAATTAATGACTTGCAAGGGTAATTTAACGATCATTAACCAAAACCCATTGATTTTATACTTAAATTAATCCCTTGCACTAGAAAATCAACTAAAACCAGCCCTTAATCCTCCCCGAACTACGTAAACTAGTAATTCTAAGGCTAGATTATCAATTTACTAGTTACCGGGGATGAATTTCTTACCTTAACGATGAAATATGATGAAAAACTGATGGTTTTCGCCCAAATTGCTACTGCTGAAGTCCCAAATGTTTCTTAGAAAACTAAACCATTTTTGGGGTTTTTTGAAATACAACAACGATTTATGTGGCTATAGCGGCCCTTGACCGCGTTGACTGGTAGCCATAGTGGGAACTATCCCGCTTTTGAGCATTTTGCTATAGCAACATGCACGTCGTTATAGCGGCGTTGACGGGACAGAAAGTCCTTTTTTCCTCAGAAATTTCCTTTTTCACAATACACCTTAAATCCGAGACATCCCAAACAATA
Source organism: Capsicum rhomboideum (assembly GCA_031232105.1). Taxonomy (NCBI): domain Eukaryota; kingdom Viridiplantae; phylum Streptophyta; class Magnoliopsida; order Solanales; family Solanaceae; genus Capsicum; species Capsicum rhomboideum. The sequence goes on along the minus strand of CP124719.1, from coordinate 104,769,798 downwards.
TTATTTATGCTAAGATCAATTCCGGGTCTACTTACCCAAATTCAATTTCGTAAAATCCTATGGGTTCCTTATCGTCTTAGCTAACTAGAAATCAAGTCGAACACCACCACACTTACCCAATTCATTTACGATTTTTCCTTGACCACATCTTGCCCGAATTTCGTCCGAAACTAGCCTAGTCTGAAATTTATAACTTCAAATCCGGAAAGAATTTTAGCGTGAAACTTTAAACGAGAGACTTATATGTAACGACGGAAAGGATCGTTACAATCTAATTGCTTTATCATTATTTATTTATTTATTAATACAAAATGTACTTGCCCCTGTCATTAACGACAGTCATCCAACAAAGATTGTAAGTAAAAAAATAGAGAAATTTATTAGGGATAAATAGTAAATATATAAAACACACCACTTTTGCTATTTCTCATCCTCTTATTTGCTCCGAGTCTCATCCCCTTCATCTATCTTCTTTTATCTCTTTTTAATGGTTATTTGCGTGATTTTAATTTTGTTAATTATTATTCATTATTCAACGATATTTTTTTATACTCATGATTTAATCACACTTGATATTGTAGTTGTCCAATAGTTTCTTTACACTGTTTTATTCAAAGTAATTATGTGTAATATCAATTTTCATAAATTAAAAACATGACTAAGTTGTTATAATGAATTTCTTGTATTTCATGTACTTAACTTTAGCACAATACACTAAATTATATATGTTATAATATTTGATGAAGATATTTCAAGTGGTGACTTGCTAAATTTTAAAATACATGTATAACTTAAAATTAATATTAATAGTAATATATAAATAGGTTGCTCTCTCCTAATCAATTTAAAGTTATAACTAATAATTTGATTTGAGATTTGTTGTTCATTGTGTTCTTCAATATTGCATATCTTTTGTAACGTATAACGATTAAACGTGTCTTTTCATCATATGCAAAAAAATTATTAAAATTAATATTTTGAAAAGATCTATTGATCATGAAGGAATTAAACTTTTAAACAACTTCATGAGTATCCGATTATTCTTACTAAAAGAATTGAGAAAGCAACTTTAGATGAAATTTCAAATATAACATATTTTTTAATTTTAATATTACATGATGAAATTATTATAACTAAAATTTAAATGTATGTAGGATCGATAAACAAATTTAATGATTTGTCGAACACCTTTAATACGACAATTAAAATTAATTTTACATATTCATAGGCTTCCGCATTGAGGACAAGGTATTATGTTTTGGAGTTTGATATTTGCATCCAAAACTGTTATGTAGAAAATGCATCTCAGGATAGGATGAGATATTTATATGAAATAATAATTAATTGTTATAATTTTAATTATTTGTAGGATCAAAACTATTGAATCGGAGCTTGTTGCTTAATTATAAGATGAAGAGTACAACTGCAGTGGGCTATTCTGTTGGTTCTCTTTAAAAAAGAAATTATATATGTCGATAATATCCAAGCACGACCTCCAGTAAGAACAACAATTTATTATTTCATTTATTTTTATATTATTTTATGAAAATTAAAAAGTGATATCGAGCAATTTTGAGGAATAAGTATTTTATGCCAAAGTTGAAATGTCCCTATCAAATGAGGATCGTGGCTTTTGTGTGTTAGCATGTCCAAACTGTAAGCAATTATTCATGAAATACTATGTGTGAAGAAAAATCTACTGCACAAATTGTCACTGATCCAAACATCTTATTCCTAGATATAAATGCTCTTCTACAACATAATTCACTCATTCAGATTATTTATTTTTGATATAATTAATCTAATTGAATATTTAATGTAAAATATTTTTTATTTATTATAATATATGTCAATTTGAAGTTACTGTTAAAGACAACAGCAGTACTATAGCAACTATTATTTCAGAAGAAGTTGCAAAAAAAATGTAGATTCTTACTTCAGAAAAAATTGATGAGATTGCCTTTGTCGAGGTACCTATTACTAACTTCAAAAAAATTACTAGCTGAATTTTTCATCAATAACACATTTTATTGTTATTATTAGCAATATTATATTTAACCTTTTTATACTTTCAGAAGGAAGCATTATTCCTTTAAAATGTGCAAAATCAATTCAGCGATAAGATGTTCACGATTCAAATGAAAAGGTTATTCACAAAAAATCTGGATATAGCGTCAAAATAATCAATTTTGTCTTATCATAAAAAATAAGATGTGATTCATAAATCATTTTCACCAACTACACTTCATATTGCAGAGTTGAGAAAAGTCCCAATTAAACATCTTAATTCTGAGAGAAAAAAATCAAAACACAACAAATAAATACAATCCCTCCAATTAGAAATATAGCATGGAAATGAAAATACCTTTCTTGAAAGTATTGAAAGATATTTGAACTTTTTTGTAAAATGATTCAAACTTCATTCATTTTTTGCTTCTCATTTTTTGCGTTACAAGTTGTGCATCACAATAGAATGGATCGGCTTGAAAATTCCTTACTTAGTTAAAATTTTAACCTAACAAAAAAATTGTCATTATTTATCTATTTCCATTTACAGATTCGAGATTATGCTTTGTCTTTAATTCAATATTTTGAATCTCTTTGCTCAACTAAATTGACATCACTTCATCTCTCTCACATACCACACAATAACACAACACATATCTATACATTTTGAAATCGAAACAGCTCTCTACTCCACATTTAACTTTTCATTTTCATTTCAAATAAGTATTTGTCACTAGTTATATTAGAGTCACATATTTTTACTCAAAGATTTTTACTCTTTTTTTTTTCAAAGAAGTCACTTTTTTTTACATTTTATTCAATTTAGCCAGTTTCTTAAAAAAAAACAATCACAATGTTGTAATTTTTATTGAATTTGTTCAAGAATTAATATTTATTAAGATATCATGACTGTAAGTTTTTGTTCTTGATACAATGTTATTCTCTATTGAGTTTTGACTTTTTCTATTGAAAATATTTGTTGAAATTAGATCATGAAATAAAAATTTAGTGTAAAAATTTTATTTTGAATGGTATGATAAGAATAGGCTTGGCCAAGATATTAATAGTCTATGTTTATTTTTATGTTTATGTCAAATAGATGAATATTGTTTCAAGTACACACTGTAACATGTAGCTACTTAGGATAAATCCTCTTTTACGAAGGTTATTTTGTTTCAAATATGCCTCTAGTAATATCATTTAGGTGAAACAAGCTTCAGTAAAAATAATATTCAGGCTGCATTTTATTCAGTGACCTAGAAAGAATAAAAACTTTATTTGATTTGCAACATCCAATTGTGAATACTCTCCATGTTCAGAGATATATATTATGTCATTAGCCTCTTTTTTTAGTTTTCTGCTGAATTATTCTATTCAAAATTTTTCTCATTCCTCGCTACTAATACTTGCTCTACTATTCTGTTCAAGCATGGCTGAGAAAGAATTACGGGACGTAAAATAAAAAAATACGTCTAGGGCATACTATGTGTAATGATTTTCATATTTCGTGATAAATTTTAAAAAAAGCCATTTCATTTCGATAAAAGACCCACACCTAAGTTTCATAGCTTTTGATTTGCTATCTTGATCATGATTTTTCTACCCCCAGAAGGAAAGGAACTTTTCTTTTAGATCGATTGTGGGTGAGAAGGAATTCGAATCACGATATCGTGGTTCCTAGCCACGTGCTCTAATCCTCTAAGCATCAAGTTCCACCCCATCTCCACTGAATTTGTTCATGGGAATACCCTTAAAATAAGGAACATTTCCTCTCCCAGTCATTTAGGGTTAAGAAGATGTGAAAGCGATCTTCCACTATAGTGTATTTTACCATATATCTATTTTAGTGAGTTTGACAAGATCAGATTAGTGACTTTAACTTCAGTTGCCTATCATTTTTTTTAGTTATATATACTTTTGTTATGCATATTCTTTAAAAGTTATTCTTTAATTATATGTAGAACAAAGATATGGAATACAAAACCATAACAAGAGATTTAGAAATCTAGAGAATTCTATAAATAAAAAGAGTTGAAGATTAAGAAATGTCTCATAAACTCCCAAGGAGAACTGCCTAAATAATTGTATCTCTTATTGCTTATAGTTTTTGTATTTCACATTCTTTGTTCTACATTTACAGTTTTTTGTGAACATTGATACTTCATCAAGATGAAAATTGTCATAGTTTTCTTGCCAATATAGACTAACCTCTCATGTAAGAATTATTATTTCTCAACTTTGTGTTATTTATTGAAATTCTTAAATTATTTTTAGATTTTGTATTTACTAGGGAAAGCTTTGTTCTTAAACAAGTTTTTAATTGTTATTGTTTGAGTGAAAGTTACATTGAATTAACTTTTGTTTAAGTATTGTGTCTTCAATGTTCTTAAATACAATGTCTATTAATATTTTGGAGAGCAGTTTGACACACTTTTTCTGTTATTTTGAAATCGATTGAAATTATTTTTGTTGTTGCTATGGTGTAACAATCTGTTTCATTGTTACTAAAATCACCGCGTCCGAAGGACACGGGGTACAAGAATTTCTTAAAAAGGTTTGTAAAAGACTTAGTTAAAATAAATTTAGAGTAGAAAAATTTCAGGGCGGACTAACGTTATCTCGCTATAGCGACGCCGTGGTAGAGGCCTGCCGGCCGCTATAGCCGGGAACGAAAATAGTCCATTCGAGTTGTAAACCAGAATGAGACATATTTCTAAAAACTCCTTAGGGTTGCCTCAAGGCTCTAGATCAATGGAGAAGAAGGGGTACGCTTAGAAGGGGTGAAACCCGACGTTTTATTACGGTATTCATGATAGAAATTGCTAGAATAGAGCCAAAATTTCAAGTTCATGCCTCCGTAGCAGATACTTGGCACCCAGGTAGGCTAGATTTAATTGAGTAGTAGACCTGTGTTAGAAAACGTATACATAACGTAGATTGATAGGAGATTCCATGCTGAGGCCTGTGGACAAGGTGTCTTGGATGGATAAAAACTAGTAATTGAAGGTTATGTGAATGAGATTGATATTCTTGAATGAAGTGTTGTATTGTTATTGATGATGTACTATTATTCCTTGTGCGTGTTCAATCAATTAGTGAATAAGAATGGGTTGGTTATGATTGTGTGTGGTTGTTAATGGGATAAGTACTAGTAAAGGTGATGTCCTAAATTCTTGCTCAGTTGGACTAATTGAGTGGTACAGTGATGACTTAGAGTTAAGGTGGAAGTTGAGGAGGCAATTGAGTTGAAGTTAGAAAGAGTTGTGTATATCCCCAATAATTATGAGTAGAAGTCATCCTGAATTAAATGTGTGCTTAATTACTTTCATAGGTTAATTAACCCTGGTACTAGTGTTGGCGGGGTAGGTGATGGTTGAAATATAGCTAAATACTCAATTTGGTTTGTGTATGCATGTTAACTGCCTATTTGTCTACTTGCTGCAATGCATTCTATTGAATATTGACTTGTTGGATAATTTTACAAGTTGTTTGATTACCTGAAAGGAGATTATGTAAAAAGGCTTATTTTTAAGTGTAAGTATGGTTAAACTATCTCATTATGTGATTGTATATATAATGACATGGGTTGATATTGTGAGATGAACCGGTAAAGGCTGATCGTGATGGAATTGGTGGATCTTAGGAAGTATAAGGGCGGGGACGTTGGAATAAGGATGATCTAATACTTGGTTTGGGATAAGGGTGGCAGACACTAGGTGTCCGGGTTATTTGGTACATGGGTAGAGCTCGTCCCCTGCAAGTCATAGCTAGAGGGCATTAAGACCCTTAGCATGTGTGTACATAGTATTGGAGGGTTTGACGGTTCATGAGTGAACCGGGTTATATTATTGATGTTGTTTTGGGTCCCTTGAGTGGACCGAATATATTGTAGTTTAGTTATTTAGTCTCTTGAGTGGATCGGGTCATATTGTGGTTTGGTTATTTGGCTTCTTGAGTGAGCCAGATTATATTGTGGATGTTAGTTGGATCCTTGTGTGGTCGGGGCTATTGATATGCTTGAACTAAGTTGATATTATTGAAGTTCACTACAGAGATAATTGTAAAATGTTGAGTTATTTGTTTTATAAATCTTGGTGGTTGACTTGAGTTGAATATTTGTACTTGTAATATGCCTTTTTGGTCTACTTGATTGCTTGTATAAGTGAATCCGCAAAGGGAAGGTTGATTGAAGGGATAATTGTTAATGTTAAATGGTTACTCCTTGTTTACAAATTATTGGTTGAATGTTATTGTTACATGGCATGTTTATGTTGGCCTCATGAGTTAAGTATTATTGTTATAAATGAGACTAAATTGAATGGTCTATCAATTATCTGGGTATCCTTGAATTCGTATATGCTATTGGGCTCACTAAGTGGATAAACGATAACGTATAATGATGAGAGAGTGGCTTATTAAAGTGGATGTTGTGTTGTAGGTTTGCTAAAGGATAGCAAGAGAACCTAGGTTAATTAGTGCCTGAGAAAGAGAGTGGGAGGTAAGATAGAAGAAGAGTGATGACTGGAAAGTGGTCAAGAAATATAAACTAATGTTATTTTATAAGTGCATGTTAATTTTTGGATATTTATGTTGTGTTTATGTGATTTAACTTGGGTCAACCGATGATGCTTACCAGTATGTATAGTTGTACTGATACTATTCTTGCTATACCTTTTTTAGGGTATAGCCTGTTGCGTGATCAGTTCAAGCTTCATTGCTTGATGCGGATAAAGATCTTTAGCAGCCTCCGACTTCTTATTCTTACGATGGAAGCTGAGTATTGTATATTATCCTTGTCTTTAGTAACTCTTGTACCTTCCTAGACTAAATCTTCGGGTAAAGGATTTCTTTGTTGTATTTTTATTTAATGGAATTGTAGTAAAGTTTTATAATACTTTTGTAGAGATTAATGCTATTCTTTTATGACTTTCGTATGTTTTCTAAATGGGTGATAAAGGTTCTCCTATCTAGGTGGAATAAAGTAGGTTCCTGCACGATCTAGTTAGTTGGGTCGTGACAGTTGGTATTAAAGCTTACGTTACCTGTCTCACAAGTACAAGAGCAAATGTCGAGTAGAGTCTTGCAGAATTGTGTGTAGACGTCCACAACTAATCTTCGGGGAGCTATGAGGCATTCAAGGAATTGTTTCCCTTCTTTCTTTCCTCTTGTGTTGTCCTAGATGATTGTTTGTATGGGTTGGGTCAAATTGGTGTCCGATCTTGGGCGTATTTATAAACCCAAATGCCATGTTTTACCCGTACTTTAGCTAAGTTTGGAGAACAAAATGTCTTGTGTAAGTGTGTTTAGCTATACTTTTGATGTAAATGCACTAACCAACATGATTAGTACTATTTCAGGAGTGAATGAGGCATGTGGAGACTCAAGATGGCAAAGGATTACAAGAGACGAGGTTAATTGGGCAAGAAGCGAGTAAACACAGGCTGCCAAGCAGGCCTTGCGCCGCACCCCTTGGGGATGCACGATAGGCCTTGAGTCGCACCCCTTGGGGTCGCGCGTTAGGCCATGCGATGCATGGGTAACCTACGATGCAACTGACTCTTTGAATTTAATAAATGTTCAAGGACTTGGGGGTAATTTCACCATACATCTATAAATACCCCAGGCAAGTTTTTGAGAAGTATTACGCATTATTTTGGAGTAATTTAGAGAGGCTAAGGGTTTTGATTAGGGTTCATCTTCCGTAAACTCTTCTACTCATTTTTCCTTTGGTTTGAACAACAATATCTTTGTAGTTTTATTTCAAATTATGAGTGGCTAAATACCCTTGTTCTGGGGTTACGGCTAGAACATGATTGTTTAGTGTTTTGTTTAAATCAATGAAGTTTGTTTCTCATTTAATTGTGCTTGTGTTCTTGAATTTACTATTTAAGTGTCTGGCCAACATTAGAATAAATGGATAATTCTTGCATGAACTGACCATGGGAATGTAAGGATAGGACAAAAAACATGGGAAACAAGATCATCTCATACTAAAGCTAGGGTTGATTTGCAACTAGGATAGCAATATACCTAGTTTACCTTATTTGGTTATGCATGGGATGAAAACCTTAAAGAATTTGAATTAGAGACTCACATCCACGCTCAACGATGTAGTTGTGAGACTAGTTCGAATAGGTGATTTAGAGGATGATCATTCCCGGATCATACACTTAACCCTGAAACCCGCAATTCGAGAAATAAAGTTCATTGAGACGAATAAATAGTGTACATGATTGTGGTAAATGTCGTAGCCCTAGAATTTCTCTTGATATTGTTTACAACCTTGCTCAAAATCATAATTGTCTCATTTTATTCTTTTTGCACGTTATTAGAAATCTATAGTTTCACAAACCTTATTGATAATTACATCATTTGTCTAAACTATTATTGGAAATTAAATTAAGTAAATTACAAAGCGTATAGTCCCTGTGGGTTCGATAACCGGATCCCAATGATCCACTATATTACTTGCTAGACCACTTACACTTTGTGTGCGGTAGGCCGCAACAAGTTTTTTGCGCCGTTGCCGGGACGGCCGGGGACTCAAGAAATTAGTGATTTTCTGAATTTTATTTTCAATAATATTATACAAGTGTTAACAATTTGATCTTAGCAGATGTTTTTGCAGGTCTAATTTGTTCCTTAAGCTGGCAAGGGAGAGAGAATTGGTTGAACCATATTTGGAGCTTGAACAAGCATTTCATCAGCGGAGGAGAGCAACTGCTCTTCAATATACAATTCAACAACTTCAGCTGGCTGATCCGATAAAAATTGTTCCTGCAAAAATGACAACAGCTAGGCCAGTTTGTGAGGTGGCAATCCTAATCGCCAATAATGTCACCTCCAACATTCGCAAACCGAAAGCTAGTGGTCAATTCGAGCTTAAACAAAATATGGTGCAACTTTTGCACACCAACGGACAGTTTGCAGGGCTATCTCATGAGGATCCACAACAACACTTGCAGAATTTTCTTGAGCTTAGTGACACATATATTCCCGCAAAAGTCTTCGTCTGACTAAGTGAGACTCACCTTCTTCCCTTTTTCTCTACTAGGGGAATTAAAGAGGTGTTTGGAGGCTGAACCACCTAATTCCATCACCACCGGGATTATCTGGCAATTTTTTTTAACCCGTTTCTTTCCATCTGGAAAGACGTTAAAATTGAGAAGTGAGATCTTAAGCTTCAGACAAAAGGATGGTGAAAATCTGTATCAAGCTTAGGAAAGATTCAAGTCCTTGCTTCGTGATTGCCCTCACCGTTATCAAACTAATGAGTTTTTGGTGCATACTTTTATAGAGGGGCTTGAACCTAGCACAAATATTCTCTTGGATTCAGCAGCTGGCGGGAAAGCCTTAGAAAAGACATATGATGAGCTGTATAGCCTTCTGAATCACATATCCCAGGGAAATTCAAAATAGAATGCAGATGTTTTAAGAAGCACCACGAAAAGGCTCCAGGGTTATTAAAAGTAGATCAGTTGACAGCTATTACAGTGCAGATTGGTTCTCTGCAGAATCAGATGAACACTCAATTTAGTAACTTAAATTTGGGACATCAATAAGCACCCACAAATATGGTGCAACAAACTCAGACTTGGTGTGAGGTATGTGGTAATGGAGATCACTCAGCAGATGCCTGTGCAGCTAATCCAGAATCATTAAACTTTGTGGGTAATGCTCAACGCCAAAGTAATCAAAATTTTGGGAACACCTATTACCCAGGTTGGCGATATCACCCCAATCTCTCATGGGGTGGAAATCAAGGGCAGAATGTCAATTAGTATAAAAACCAAGTGGGAAATCAGAATTTCCAACAATAGGCTCAGGGTACTAACTCTAACGCTCAATCCAGCAATATTGAAGTGATGCTTAAGCAAATTATAGCTAACGAAGCACAAATGGTTGTTGACATAAAAATCATCAATTAGCCATGAAGACTCTAGAGGTTTAGATGGGGCAGCTTGCTGGAACACAAAACACTAGACCCCAGGGAGGTTTTCCAAGTGATACTGAAGTTAATCCCAAGCAGGCTAATGCAATCTCCACTCAAAGTGGTAGGCAATTAGAGGAGTTAGAGCCCAAGAAAGTAACTCACAAGGCTGTGGTGAGAGATAAGAAGAAAGCATAGGTTGAGAAAGATGTGAGTAATGAGGACACTATGGCAAGCTTGAAGCCACCACCTCCATTCCCACAAAATCTGAAAAAGCAAAAGGAGGAAACATGTTTTCAAAAGTTTATTGACTTGTTAAAACAAGTGCACATTAATCTTTCTCTTGTTGATGTTTTACAGGAAATTCTCAGGTATGCCAAGTACATTAAGGACATTGTGGCTAACAGGAACAGGCTGACAGAGTATGTTATTGTTGCACTTACTAAGAGTGCACATCCTGAATTCAAAATAGATTGCCAATAAAACTCAAAGATTTCGGTAATTTCACTATTTAGATCACCATTGGGTAGTCTATCAAGGCTTGGGGATTGTGTGATCTTGGAGCTAGCATCAACTTGATGCCCACTTCTTTGTTCAAAAAAATGGGATTGGGCAGTCTGAATCCCACTATAGTCATTTTGTAGCTTGCTGATCATTCGTTGGCAAGGCCCGATGGGATATTTAAAGATGTGTTGGTGCAAGTGGGGTCACTTATCTTCCCCATGGATTTCATAGTTTTGGACTTTGATGCAAATTTAAAAGTTTCATTTATTTTTGGGCATCCATTTTTAGCTACTGGTTGTGGGTTGATAGATGTAGTTGCTGGTCAGTTGACAATAAGAGCACATGATAAAGTTGAGGTATTTGATGTTTACAAGGCCATGAAGCTCTCTGCCATTTATGAGGAGTTATCCACGATCACTGTGATAGATCTTGAATTGGAGCTTCCATTAATTACTTCGAGGGACCCTTTAGAGAGAGCTCTTGTTGGGCATGATATTTTTGTAGATGCTAATGCACATTATATGGTGGAAGTTCTAGATGTGGCCAACATATTCATTCACACAGGGGATTTTGAGCCTTTGAATAGACCTGTTGGGCTACCACCCAAGCCATTTATTGTGGAAGCCTTAAAATTGGAGATGAAGACGTTGCCATCACACCTCAAGTATGCTTAGTTGGGGGAAAATGAGACCTTACCGGTTATTCTTTCTGCAGGTTTATCTGAGGTATAGGTTGGTGAGGCTTTGGCTGTGTTGAAAAGGTGGAAAAAGCAATCGGGTGGCAGATGTATGATATTTAGGGAATAAGCCCTGCTTATTGCATGCATAAAATTTTTATAGAGGAAGGGTACAAACCAAGTGTTCAACATTAGTAGAGGCTGAATCCATTAATGAAAGATGTGGTGCAAAAAGAAGTGATTAAGTGGCTAGATGCATGTATTGTCTATCCTATTTCGGATAGTAAGTGGGTCAGTCCAGTTTAGTGTGTCCCCAAAAAGGGAGTTATGACAGTGATTACTAATAAGAAGAATGAGTTGATACCTACTCTAACAATCACAGGTTGGAGAATCTGCATGGACTACCGCATGCTCAATGAGGTTACTGGAAAAGATCTCTATCATATTCCCTTCATTAATCAAATGCTAGACAGGCTCACAGGTCAGGAGTTCTATTGTTCCTTAGATGGGTATTCAGGATACAATCGGACATCCATTGCTTTTAAAGACCAGGAGAAGACGACATTCACATATCCTTATGGTACCTATGGCTTCAAGCGCATGCCTTTCGGGCTATGCAATGCACCTGCCACTTTTCAACACTGCATGATAGCAATCTTCTATGACATAGTGGAAGACTTGGTTGAGGTATTTATGAATGATTTTTTTATTTTCGGTAACTCTTTTGATGTGTGTATGCATAATTTTGATAGGGTGCTTACAAGTGTGAAGAGATGAATCTGGTACTTAACTGGGAGAAATGTTACTTCTTGGTTAGGTAAGGCATTGTCCTTGGCCATAAGGTGTCCTGAAGAGGCTTAGAAGTTGATCATGCTAAGATCGAGGTTATAGAGAAGCTACCACCACCCGTATCTTTGATGGGTGTGCGTAGTTTTCTTAGGCATGTTGGGTTTTATAGGCAGTTTATTAAGGACTTCTCCAAGATTTTGAGGCCCATATGCAAACTCTTTTTTAGAAAGAGGTACAATTTTAATTTTGTGATGATTGTGTGAAAACCTTTGAGGCTTTGAAGAGAATGTTGATTGAAGCACCTATATTAATTGCTCCCGATTGGGAATTGCCATTCGAGTTGATGTGTGAAGCTAGCGACATAGCTGTGGGAGCAGTATTAGCCCAGAAAAAGAGAAGGTCTTTTATTCGATTTCTTATGCTAGTAAAACTCTTAATGCAGCTCAAGTTAATTATATTGTTACAGAGAAGGAGATGTTAGCTTTGGTGTATATGTTTGACAAATTTCGGTCCTATTTAGTGGGTACTAAAGTGATTATGTACACAGACCACACAGCTATCCAATACTTGTTCATCAAAAAGGATGTCAAACCTCGACTCATTAGATGGATTTTGTTATTGCAAGAATTTGATCTGGAAGTTAAAGATCGGAAAGGGTCGGAAAACAAAGTAGATGATCACCTATCCCGGCTAGAGAGTTGGGCACATATTCTAGAAAATGGTACAATTCGAGAAGAGTTCCGAGATAAACAACTCCTAGCATTGAGTGTTACAGATCTACCTTGGTACGCAGATATCGTGAACTTTATAGTGAGCGGAGTGTATCCACCTGAGGCCACTAGTCAGCAAAGAAAGAGGCTTTACTATGAGTCCCGGTTCTACACATGGGATGAGCCTTACTTGTGTAAGTGTGTTTAGCTATACTTTTGATGTAAATGCGCTAACCAACATGATTAGTACTATTTTAGGAGTGAATGAGGCATGTGGAGACTCAATATGGCAAAGGATTACAAGAGACGAGGTTAATTGGGCAAGAAACGAACAAACACAGGCTACCAAGCATGCCTTACGCCGCACCCCTTAAGGATGCACGATAGTCCTTGCGCCGCACCCCTTGGGGTCGCGCGTTAGGCAATGCGATGCATGGGTGGCCTACGTTGTAGCTGACTCTTTGAATTCAATAAATGTTCAAGGGCTTGGGGGTAATTTCACCATACATCTATAAATACCCCAGACTCATTTTTGAGAAGTATTACACATTATTTTGGAACAATTTAGAAAGGCTAAGGGTTTTGATTAGGGTTCATCTTCCGTAAACTCTTCTACTCATTTTTCCTTTGGTATGAAAAACAATATCTTTGTAGTTTTAATGCAAATTATGAGTGGCTAAATACCCTTGTTCTGGGGTTACGGCTAGAACATGATTGTTTAGCATTTTATTCAAATCAATGAAGTTTGTTTTTCATTTAATTGTGCTTGTGTTCTTGAATTTACTATTTTAGTATCTGGCCAACATTAGAATAAACGGGTAATTATTACATAAACTAACCATGGGAATGTAAGGATAGGACTAAGAACATGGGAAATAAGATCATATCTCACTAAATCTAGGGTTGATTTGCAACTAGGATAACAATATACCTAGTTTGACTTATTTGGTTATGAACGGGATGAAAACATTAAAGCATTTGAATTAGAGACTCACATCCCCACTCAACAATGTAGCTATGAGACTAGTTTGCATAGGTGATTTAGAGGATGACCGTTCTCGGATCATACACTTAACCCCAAAACCCGCAATTCGAGAAATAAAGTTCATTGAGATGAATAAATACTATACATGATTGTGGTAAATGTCGTAGCCTTGGAATTTCTCTTGATATTGTTTACAACCTTTCTCAAAATCGTGATTGTCATATTTTATTCTTTATGCACATTATTAGAAATCTATAATTTCACAAACCCTCTTGATATTGACATCACTTGTATGAACTATTATTGGAAATTGAATTAAGTAAATTACTAAGCGTATAGTCCATATGGGTTCGATAACCGGCTCCCAAAGAGACACTATATTACTTGCTAGACCACGCACACTTGCGTGTACGGTAGGTCGTAATAGTATCTCTTGATTCCAATAGGTATCTCAGTCAAACTAATGGAGATAACCTGGCTCCATTTGGGATAACATAAGCAACAAAATTGGAATTTAGAAGGTTCCAACTGGTATATGGCCGTAAAGGTTGTGTTTAATATATAGACGATCAACTAAGTGGTCGTCAAGATCGTGGGTTAAATAACGTGTTTAGAGAATCAAGAATGTCGGCTAAGTTAATTATTGTCACGACCCAATCCACGGATTGTGCGGACACCTACCTAACACCCACCCCAAATAGGAGAACCCTCACTAATCAACCATTAGTTTAATGTAGAAGTTAAAACAATTCTTTAAATTGGTAATTTCTGTCATTTAATTAAGATAGTCCTTTTTTCAGCCCATTTATCCAGCTAACATTATAAGTATGAATCTAGTTTAATACATTTGATACGTGAAAGTAATTTGGAAGATAATCAACAATGAATCCCCAGAAACTAGCCTAAACTGGTACAAGAGCACTAGACAAGGGACAATAAAGTCCATGACACAATATCTATGCTGAATAGAGATGGCAAGAGCTGCTGCAGAGTGATCGCCATCGCTCCTATAGAAACCCCAACTAACCTACACCATGGTTATATCTTTATGGGAGATATAGCAAGTGTAGCATTAGTACAACTACATGTACTGGTAGGCATCATCGACTGACCTGGGTTAGAAACAAATAACATTCATAGCAAATAGGAATAAATCATAGCATCAAATAAGGTTCCAATTTCTAATCCCCAATTTATTAAATTATTAGTACCACATTTTTAGCATTTCTGTGACATACCTGCCATTTAATATTTTCATATATCTTTGTCCTTTGACAATCCACTCTAACTTACATCCTTTAACATTTCCCTCACCCATTATTCTAGTTTCCACAATTCCTAGCCCACCCTAGATCGACTTACCGATTTCCCAAAACTAGGTCTTGAGGCTACCTATGAATTGACCGAACCTCCTCGATATTCTACTAATACAATCCACTATAGGGTTTACAACCCTTTCAACTCTAATGACGTTGACTAATCCTTTGTAGGAGGGACACTACTGTATATCCTGCCTACCAACCATAGACATAAGGGAAAAATATCATACATAATGCAGAACATACCTGGCATTCACGCTTTATTACTATGCACTACCACCATTATCAAAAAGCTGGTCCACTCAAGGAACCAACAACAATATAAAAGTATAATCTCACATGTAATGCACATAAAAAAATGTATGTATGCAAGATGTGCACAACATCTCTTCCTCTCCTCAATCTCATCAGTATCACTTCCGCATCATGAACATCATGATCAATATCAACATCACCAACATTATTATCAACTTATCAACAAACAACATCATGAACATCATGATGTATATAACATCATCATCATCGCCACTACCAACCTATCCTCATCAACATGTATGGATATGCATATGAAATCAACAATCACACAGAGTGCTCGAGGCCAATTATAATTCCTTCGTACACATACAAGTAAAAGAACTTAACCTTATTATTATACATATACTCAGGCACATATATCTACGTAATTACGTACACCCACATCTTCTATGAGACTGTGACAGTTCTACTAGAAGGCTGTTACTAACTGATTTTATCTACAACCTACACTCATGTTTAGTACCTTGCTCTTAAATTCCTTACTAAATCCTCTATCGGGATTCTCACACTTACCTTAATAAACTTACCCTGCTTACTCTATGACTCTTAACAACTTACCTGTTCTGCCACTTACCCTACCACTAGGTCATCCCTTAACTCTCTTACCCTTCTTATTACGCTCATAGGTCGACTAAACTCTCTTAGCTTACTACTAACCCCTATTTTACCTTTACATTTGTTAACCCTTCTCAACTCAAGGCGTAATTGTCCAATATACTAAGAGCACCCTCAATCTTGCCATAGCTTACTACTTATTCTTTCTTTTCGCCGTACTCAACTCACCCACACATACAAACCACAATACTTAATCTGTTAGGCTAGGTTCCTATCAGATTCACCCCATTCGACACCACAAATATCACAACAAATATCACAACAAATATCACAACAACGGGGTATAACAAAGTTAACCATTTTAGTAAAGTCAAATAGGATTATTATCATTTTCGTCCTTCCAAAAACTATGCCCGCAGGCCTAATGCATGAGAACTCCCAACATTACTATCAAAGTTATATGAATCCAACCCGAGTCTAATTGCTACAATAAAAACCATAACCTACCTCGCAGATAAAATATGCTGCTATTGAGAGGAAAGAGCTGTCCCGCAATTGCCTAGCATCTTTTCATATCGGGTTCCCGTCCAGTATGCCTTAAAATCTCTCTTATAAAGTTTGGCCTTTGAAATCTCATAGCTATGGAGGGGAACCAATGTCTGGGGGAGGTTAAAATAAAAGAGGGTTTTTAAAACATCTCTGGTTGGTTACTATTGGGTTTTGCTGCAGAGGTTAGCCTACTGCTGTAGTGGTAGGTTGTCGACTAGCCTAGTCCCCTTCTGGACCGTTTGGCTGAATCTCTTTGGGCCTCATTCTTTCCCCACAAAATAATTTTCCCAGGTCCATTAAGAGTATTTTAGTCATCGTAAAAAAAGTTTCTTGGTTGGTTTCGTGCGTCATGACGTTTTGGGTCGTTACAATTATTTAATGAATTTCTCCAAAAAAATAAGGTCTATAGAATTGTAACTGATTTGATGTTTGGAAATCTACAATAAGTAAAGTGGTGGTAAGTTGACTACGTGAAATTGATTGAGAACATATATAATGAGTTATTTAAAAGAAATTTGATGCTTGAGTGCTAGTCACTATGGATGGTACATGTAGAGGTGGTAGATAAAATTACTAAATTGTTAAGATCGTCCTTTCTTTTAAGTGGTTGTTATGTGAAGTGCCTAAGTGTGGCGACTGTTAAATGTTTAGGAATGGCCTAATATGTTCATTGATGTTAAATTTGTAATTTATAACTGGAGTGTAAAATCAGTGCTTCAATTAATTTTTAACCTTTTCAAATTAGTGGGTTTCGATCTTGGAATTGTGGTCTAACTTATGAATTAGATTTAAAATTTTGAGGAAGGGAATGGGGGTGAGGGGACTGCAGGGACTGAAAAAAAAATTTGGGCCATGATGTCGCCCAAAATATGCCTCCTAAGAAGTATAATACGGTCGATTTTCAAATATAGAACCCAACTAGGTTGGGGTCGATCCCACAGGGAATAGGATAAAGCTGTTTAGAATACTAGATGGAATAATTGGAAAGTAAGTAAAACAGGGGGGTTTTGCGAATGAATAGTAATAATGACGATTGCTGGTTGTATCGAGTTTGTAGACAATACGAGAAATACACTAGGACTGTGATCCCCGATGATTCCTTAACTCTACCGATTACTTGTGCTAACAAAACTGTCCCACTATGTGGCATGCAAAATCTGACAAGATATGTTCGTCTAAACGTCTCTCGACCTTGGTTAGATGAATTTCACTCTTCTCCTCTAGGCTTTCGAGTGTCGTAATACTAATCCTCGTCCTGGATCTCAGATAACTATTCCCGCTAAGGCTCAAGTTATTAGATGAAGGTTGATAGCTTCAAATTTCTGTTGTTATCTTCTTTTCCCAATCTCTACCTCTCTCTCAAGCAAGTTTAGAATACAGGCAGGTTTCTACCATTTGCAATCGTTAGAAAAGCAATCACAACGAAGAAGATAACAATACATGCATTCACAGCGGTATAGAATTGCCTTGCACTTAACCGATTTCGTTAATTCTTCATGGTTCACACAACCCTAATTTATGGGTTTAGCTACTCATAATTGTAAGAACACAAGAAGAATTCGTAGATGAAAACATAATTATGATCTCACAACAATGAAGAAACACTAAAATCTCAATTATCAATAAAACTTGAATTAGGGTTTGTAACTACAAAACCAAGAATATGTTTTTGAACTCCAAAACAATGTAAAACAGCTCTCAAAGTAATGTAATGACTCACTCTCGCACATAGGACTATCCAGGGGTATTTATAGATACAAAGATAATCCTATCCAAATCAAAATAGGAGAACAGAGTCGGCAACTTCCACGGTATCGTGACTTGGTGTCGTGGAACCAAGTCACGCCACGTAGGTTGGTGTCGTAGGAATTAGGCTCAATTAGACGTCTTCAGAAGTTGGGTCACGATATTTTTTCACGTCACGTGGGTGGTAGTCACGCCACGTGACTCCTGGCGTGGAAATCAGGCTTTCTCCTGAATCTCTGTAGTGGACCCACGCCAGCCACTCACGTCACGTGAGTGGCAGTCACGCCACGTGATTTGTGTCGTGGGTCCTTGTCTTGTGCAGTTTCTTGTTCTTTGTTCTTCTGACACTTCGTTCTCGGGCTTGATTCTTCCTTTTTGATCATTTTGCCTTTAAAACCTGTTTTCCTACAAAGTAGGACAGAAACCACATCATACCAACAAAACACACCCAAGTTATTGCATATTTTCCTTGTTTTAAGCATCAAAAGTGCCATGTAACCATGACACATCAGGCCACTATCCTGCTACTGCAACCCTGCTATAGAGGGAATTTTTCCTCTATAGCGGTGCCGTGGTAGCAGCATGCAAGCCGCTATAGCTAGATGGGCCAGGGTAGAATCCCTGCCATGTTTCCCCTGTTTTTGCATTTCATTCCCAACCTGTCTGAACACAATTGTAAGCTATTATTCATCAAAAGATTAGTCTAACATGCAAGGTATAAGATAATAGTAGTGCATTCATCAATAGAGATACAAAAACGAGCATTTGTGCCGGAAAAATAAAAAATGTTTGTTACATGCCCCAAACAGGGGCAACCTAAATCCAGAAAAATGTAATAAAATAGGGGGAGGGGAGGTAAGCTGACATACACCCAGAGATCTAGCTGGAGGCCCCATCATCTCCGAGGCTCGAGGCATCGGAGCCCTCCTCATCCAGGCTACTTAGGAAGAAGAACTCTTCCACATACTCTTTCTTCATCTTGGGGAGCTTCTGGTTAGGGATGGTGCATTTAAACAAGACCTTAATGGCCTCCCATATTAGGGCAAGCATGTGATCCCGAGAGAGCCTCTACTTCTTCTCCTCATCCATTTCTCTCCAGAGCTCTGCATAGTCCTGAGAAGTGCTGAGTAGAGCGGTGGAGCTGGAAGGGGCTAAACCCTGGGCATGTCAGTGTGCATGCACCAAGAAGCTCCTCACGATGGCCATGTGCACCTCCAGACGCTTGTAGGATATCAGGGGATGGGTGGAAGGGGCATCCTCCTACTCGCTCTACTTTGCTACTCTCCGCCTCTGTCCCATATTTTTCTTCTTCTTGCTCCGGCCCTGTGTGTCACGACCCAAAAAGTCATGATTGGCACCCACCCTAAACTATGGCAGGAGAACCATACCAAACCCAACCCTCGCTATCCAAGCGTTAGATTCACATTCACATTTTACTAACTTCTTCATTAACAAGTTCAAAGTCTTTATTCAGTAGATAAGTTATAATGTCAAACCAACGAAATTATCAATTCACTAATAGAGTGCGGAAACCTCTATTAATTACATCTCCGGCACCTGAAGTCGCCGTACTAGAACAATTAAGAATGTCTAACAAGTAACTAATAGATAATCCAAAATATGGAAGAAAATACAAAAAATGTCTTAGTTCCGAAACAAGGGACATGAATACAATTCAAATGATTCAATGTCTATCACGTCATAGTGTTCACCCTTGAACCTGAGTCTAGAGTTGTTGGCTAAAGTCGAGGTCTCATCTCATATGCCAGAACACGTTCTGCACTCAACAAAAGAAGAGCACAAGTAGTAGCAGTACATCAACATACTGGTAGGCATCATATGTCGAGTCAACCCGACACCATACAAATAAGTAAACCAAATAGATGCAAAGCGATCATCACAGAACTTATAATCAAAGACAATAACACAATTATGACACTTCACTTTAGAGGGAATACAAACTCATACTCATGTATGTTTACACTTAGACAAATTCATTAAAAAGTTGCATCACAACATATGGTTATAACCGAACATTCAACGCACATGAATGAATGTATAGATGCAAGATGTGCACATCATCTCTTACTTTTCTTAATCTCATCAACATCATCAATATCATCATGAACATCATGATTTCAATAACATCATCATCACCATCTTGTTAATATCATCATCATCAATAACATCATGAACATCATGATTTGTATATTATCGTCATCATCATTATCTCAATAACATCAATGGGTATGAATATGCAATGCAGTCAATAATCACAAGTAGTGCTCGAAAGCAATCACAAATACTTAATTCCCATATAAGAACTGAGTCAAGCAAGTCTAATTATTGCAATAAGCCATAACCTACCTCGATTCCTTGCTCAAAATCACCTCTAGGCCACAAGTTTGTCCTTCCTTTCTCTTTCACCTTGTTCTTGATCTATAATAAGAAGATTACACACCCATTTCAATCAATTCGTCCCTTTTAACTACTAGGGACTAATAACTCATAATTTTTAACCATAAAATTTCCCTAATCCGTAATCTTAGGGTTTTCTATCCTTTAAACCTTATGAACCCTACCTAATTTAGCATGAACAACTATGATTCTACTCCCATTAGTATTTTCTAAAACCCTAGAATCATTGTCTACTAATTTTATACTCATTCTCACAAATTTGCATTAAATTCATGAATTAGGGATAAACCCCAATTTCCACCATGAATTAGTTTCTAATGATTTTCAGTAATTCTAAGAAGTAATTCAAGTTTAGAATGTAAGAAACTTACCTCCAAAGATGAAAACCTCTAAAAATTTGCAAAAAATCATCTTCCCCAAGGCCTTGGTTCATTTTTCAAAAAGTGGTGAGTAAAAATATTTATGGGTTTTAAAAACTGAATTTTACTAGTGTTTTACTGCTGCAGTGGTTCGCGACGGGATTGAGGCTACTGCTGCAACGATTTCATTTTTTGCTACAGTAGTTCTGGGTAGAAACTTGGGACCTCTCCCAAATTATGTCCATTTTACAACACATACCTCAAATT
The DNA here is from genome assembly GCA_031232105.1 of Capsicum rhomboideum. NCBI lineage: Eukaryota > Viridiplantae > Streptophyta > Magnoliopsida > Solanales > Solanaceae > Capsicum > Capsicum rhomboideum. The sequence continues at coordinate 104,748,669 of CP124719.1, read as the reverse complement.
ACAATATTGAGAACCAATCCTTCTACGGTAAACTCTATAACCGGAGTTTAATAACTCTGTTTTACCTGCTGGAAGTTGCTACGACTTTCTAAAATCTTTATACATCTAGAAATCTAGTCAAAAATTCCCACTAATGTTCACATCAACACCAAATTTTCTTAAAATAGTACACCCTCAAAATTCATCTAACATTATTCCAACCCTGAATTTCTTAAAAATTACATAAGCAAAATTTAGCGGGGGTTTCACTTCCTATTTCCAGCATAATGACAATTTGGGTCATTAAACTATGCACTTTACCTTGAGAGGGTTTAAGAGAGTTTCACTCTCTATGTCCTAGTCAGTATCCTCCCTAGGCACCCCTACATGGAGGCATAACTCGATAATCAATCCAAAAAGGTAGGGAGCCTTTTTTGTTTCCCCGATAGAAGTCCTTTCACTCTAACATTATCAATGCCCCCATTTTCAATAGAATCCTACGTATAGCAGTAGCCATCACTAGAGCCCAAGGGCATGTCACATCAGAAGTGTTACCCAAAGGACAAATCCTCTGAGTCACCAAATTAAGCCACCTCCGAGCATCTGCACTGAAATGCATACTCCTAATCCCTTCGGGACTGGTCTAGTAGACCTTGTCCCGATAAGTCTCAATAATTAGGGTGTCCCTCATCCACCACATATCCATCCCCTGAGCCTTGGCCTCGTACTTAGTGTTGGGGACATCTGGCACCTCCGAGACCTTGTTAATAGTGGCTATATCAATGGGGACATCCACTCCCCAGATGCAGATAGTGAGGTAGGGGTCATCCCAACACACGGTCAGGAATATGGTATAAAACTCCTAGACCCAACCAGTGACCCAGCCAAACTCCTGGAGTCGGGCATAGAACTTTGGTGCCTCTTCCACCGAATCAGTCATAAGGAACCCCTTCTCATAGCAGAAGCCTATTCTCTGGTAGTCCTAGTACCTATTACAACAGTTCTGATCAGGGAATCTCTGGAATGGAGGGGGAGCACTATCTTGGTTTCTGGCCGTGAAGTTAGTAGTCCTGGAAAAATCGTGCAAAAACAAGTTAGAATCCATGTAAGTGTTTAGATAATTGCAAAGTTTTAGAAAAAGCTAAGTCTCAAATTCTAAGGGTGGCTACTATCGGCCTTCCTCTATAGCGTAAGGCATCCCGCAACTACGGGACCGCTATAGCGGAAATTTTTCTGCTATTACAGAACCGCTATAGCGAATGAAGCCGCTATAGCGACCTTCATCTTCCCGAATATGAACAGAATCTCCAATGGCGTCTTTTCACAAAAATCATCCATTTTTGACTTTTTTACACAGATCAAATTTGGGGAAGAACCATAAACTATTATTTTCTAAATTTTTGGTGCTTAAAACCCTATACAAGCCCCAATGACAAAGAATTTTTTGATAAAAAAACCGTTCACATTTTACCCTCTTTCAAGCCCTAAATCGACCATGAACTCTGTGAATCCTATGCCTAAAACTCCATAGGGCGTTGTAATCATAGGAGAATCAACCATGCTTTGAAAATTCATTTAAATTCAAGCAAATTTTTATGTCAAAACCAACCCCAAAACCCACTTGTTTTCTACAATTTCAAGCACTAAACTATGATAGTACGAGTAATAACGTAAATGATTCCAGTGTTAAGAACAAAGTGATCGGGGAGGGGAGGGGAGTTTTGAGTTTGAAAGAGTGAGAAATGGGCGAGAAACCTATTTATCAATTCTTTAAACTGCCACATCTAGCTATAGCGGCCTGCAACTTGCTATAGCGGTGCTTTTACAGTGGGACTCAATTCACCTTCGGGGGCAGATATTTTTTCGTTCTTCCCATTTTAATTAATTATTAATTTTTGAATATATCGGCGAGGCCCCAGTTATCTTGGGTAGTCGTAAGCTCTTGTCAAAGGTAGCCTTTTATGAATCCCAGTTACGATAAATATGTAAGGTTATCATATTAAATATGTGTGGTATAATTCAGACAAGCTCTATAGTAAGTTCTGTGAGCAAAGTTTTGAAATAAGAACTTTATAATCAACGAGTGGGTATTAATGACCAAGTATGCTTTCATCCAGTCCTTTTCCTACTATGATCATTTAGAGATAAACGATGAGTATATTGGTATCTGTTGTAATGACTCGTGCTGTCGTTACTAAAATCACCACATCCGAAGGGAACGGGATACGTGGATTTCTTAAAAATATTTTTAAAAGGTTCATAAAAGACATAATTAAATAAATTTGGAGTAGAAAATTTTTGGATCAGAGTGACTTCATCCCGCTATAGCAACAAAATTTTTTTTGCTATAGCGGCGCTTTGAGAGCGGCTTGTCGATCTCTATAGCTAGGGACCAAATATAATACACTCGAGTTTTAAAACTCTTTTTTCTTTTTAGTTGTAAACTAGAACACGGCTTATTTCTAAAAAGCCCTTAGTGTTGGCTTAAAGCTCTAGAGCAATGAAGAAGAAGAAGGGGTACACTTAGAAAAGGTGAAATCTGATGTTTTCTTGTGGTATTCACGATGTAGATTGCTAGAACGGAGATAGGATTTCAAGTTCATGCCTCCACAGCAGCTGCTTGGCACCCAGATAGGCTAGGTTTAATTACGTAGTAGACCTGTGTTAGAAAACATCTACATAACGTAGATTGATAGGAGATTTCATTCTTAGGCATGCGGGCAAGGTATTTTAGATGGATAAAAACTAGTAATTTAGGGTTATGTGAATAAGATTAATATTCCAGAATAAAGTGTTATATTGTTATTGATGATGTCCTATTATTCCTTGTGGGTGTTCAATCGATTGGTGAATAAGAACGGGTTGGTTATGATTGTGTGTTGTTGCTAACGGGATAAGTACTAGTAAAGGTAATATCCTAAAATTTTGCTCCGTTGGACTGATGGAGTGGTATGGTGATGACTTAGAGTTAAGGTAAAAGTTGAGGAGGTAATTGAGTTGAAGTTAGAAGGAGTTCTGTACATCCCTAGTAATTATGAATAGAAGTCATCCTGAATTAAATGTGTGCTTAATTACTCTCATAGGTTAATTGACCTCGATACTAGTATTGATGGTTAAAATGTAGTTAAAGACTAAATTTGGTTTATGCGTGTATGTTAGCTGCTTATTTATCTACTTGTTGCAATGCATGCTATTGAATATTACCTTAGTGGATAATTTTACAAGTTGTTTGAGCCCTTGAAAGGAGATTATGTAAAAAGGCTTATTTTTAAGTGCAAGTGTGGTTAAACTATCTCATTATATGATTGTACATTTTATGACATGGGTTGATATTGTGAGATGAACAGGTAAAGGTTGATCGTCACAGAATTGGTGGATTTTAGAAAGTATAAGGGTGGGGACATTGGAATAAGGATGATGTAACACTTGGTTTGGGATAAGGTTGGCAGACACTAGTTGTTTGGGTTATTTGGTTCATGGGTAGAGCTCGTCCCCTGCAGGTAATGGCTAGTGGGGACCCTTAGCATATGTGTACACGGTATTGGAGTGTTTGACTATTCATGAATGAATTGGGTTATATTATTGATGTTGTTTTGGTTCCCTTGAATGGATCGGGTTATATTATAGTTTGGTTATTTGGTCTCTTGAGTAGACCGGGTCGTATTATGGTTTAGTTATTTTGTTCCTTGAGTGAGTCGGATTATATTATGGATGTTAATTGAATTCTTATATGGTCTGGGCTATTGATATGCTTGAACTGAGTTGATATTTTTTTAAGGTCATTAAAGAGGTAATTGTGAAAAGTTGAGTGTAATGACCCGCGTATTGAGATTTAGAAATTTCTGTATTTTGACCATTTTACCATTCCCTGAGGTTGCTTTATCTCATTTACTAGTTGTGGGGATGGTTGGCACGGTTCCCCGATGCATTCGGAAGTGTTTTAAATGAATTTGTTGTTTTGAACATCCCTAAAGGGGTTAGATTGACTTTGGTCAATATATAGTGATTCGAGTCTCGGATGATGATTCTGACAGTTTCATTAGATCTAGAATGTCGACTTTGGATTAGTAGCGTGGTAAGTTCTGGTCCCAAGCCTTTATTTTACATTTCAACCCTCCGTTTGAAAACTAGTTAAATTTGGCTTAAAAGGGATCCCAGGGGGCTAATTTATTGTAAAAGATCCATTTTTAAAAATCTGACATTGTCAGTGAGTCTGGAAAGTCAAAATTAGCCTAGTAGCATTATTAGTCTATTTCTTTCGGGTCCCAAATGAATGTTGAGGGTCCGTTTGGAGAGTTTTTGTAGCAAGTGTGTTGCTGATGCTGTTGTTTCTGGTGCAGATACCATTCCTTCTTTGAGTTCATGAAGAAGGAAAATATTGGGCATTGCAAATGCGATGGTGGGACCACATTCATGAAAGGTAGCTTCTTTGTTCATAGCGATCACGGTGTCCGACCGCATTCGCGAAGGGTTAAGTAGGTTCGCTTCAGGTCGGCCTTCATTGCATTCGCAAAGGATTGAACGCTAAAGCGGGACTCAGGTTAGTTTGACCTTTGCATTTGCTGCCACTGAATCGTATTCGCGAAGGGTAATTTCTGCCTGGAGAGAATTTTATTCCCAATCTCGACCTAAAACCCCATTTCTCCATTTTTGGACCTAGAGAGCTCAGATTAGGGAGATTTCAAAGGGGAGTTTTTGAGACTTTTTTCATGGGTATGTTTCTATATCTTTATTCCATCATTTAACAATGATTTCTACACTAATCCATCTTCAAAATCCTTGATTCTAAACATGATTTTTGGGGGGGTTTTGCCGGTAAAGCTTAAAAATGGTTTTTCTTCGATTAGAACCTCATTTTTAACTCATTTTTGCATGGAGTTTCAACCATAGACTCCGAAGATTATGGGGAACATTATTCTTAAATAAAATCCCTGTTTTACTATTGTGTTTTCTGAAATGAATTTTGAAGTGAATTTTGGGCCCGGAATAAATATAGTTGATATGGGTATCGTTGGACTTCTTTTGACTTATAGATATTGTATTTGATTAGATTGGTCGTGTTTGGAGATGTTTCAAGGGAGTCGAGCTTTTGGTTGAGTCTTTGGACAGTGTTTGGACTTGCGAATATTCTTTGAAGGCAAGTTGAGATGTACCTTGACTTTCTCTGAAGTGTTTATGTGTTGTATATTTATTTGTTCATATTTTGTGAAATGGTTAGGATTGGGGGTCCCGCTTAGCTGAAATGGCAAGTATCTCCAGAGGTACCGGAGTCTTTTGATAGGTCGTAGTAATTTAGTTGCTTATCTTAGTTAGTCTTGATACTTGTGAATATACTTGGAATAGATTGTATATAGTTAGCTCATTGATCTTGAATAATATTAATAGTGGATACCTAATTTAGAGCCTGAATCCTGTTTAGTGGAATGATTGAGGTTTAGAGGATACTTAGAGTATGAATAGACTTGTAATATTAGATGAGGCTTAATGTATGGACCAAGTTATGTTTGGTAGTCCGAGATTTATTATTGTCGGGATTGTTGTTTATTTTGTGTTGCTTGTGTAGGGCTTATGTGAACTTCACTATAGACTTGAGTAATTATTTATGATCGTGTGCCCGAGTGGGGGCTTATATGCATATTGCTTTTGAATTGAGAGGATCTACTATTGTGATGCCCGAGAGGGGGCTTGACTTGATGTTATTGGTCATGTTTACATATTAACTGCTTTATTTATTATGGTGTCGCCCGAGTAGGGGATAGACTTGTCATCATAGGCCTTATTTGTGCATTAAAATGTCGTATCTATTATTATGTCGCCCGAGTGGGGGCTTGACTTGACATTGTAGGCCTTATCTGAGCATTTAATTGCATATTCATTATAGTGATGCCCGAGAGAGGGGTTGTAAATGATAATATTGATTACTACATGACTATTTATTCTGGTGGTGTCAAGTGGAAATTGATATCATGAATATTGATACGTTGAGTTGATTCTAAGCTCACTTATACATGTATTGAATGGACTTTGATCTTCATACTGATTAGTTATGAGCATTACACCTCATATCATGCATGCATATTCATGAGACATTGGTACCACTGAGACATTCTGAATTTGTAAGAAAATAAGACACTTTATAAAATGCCTATACCGAGAGATGTGCCGGTAAGGTTGATTTGAGCTATGAGATTGAGATTATAAGAGTATATAGGTTGCGAACCCCCCATGAGTCCTATCTTGGGAGCGTTGAGGCTTGGTAGGTGTATATAGAAAGTTATGCAATAACTTTTAAACATTCATAATCATCCCATCATCATCACTATATTGCATTGCATCATTTGCATTGCATTGGCATTCCTTGGTATGGTTTGGCATTGTGTTAGTATTTATTCTTGTATTGTATTACCGTGATAGAACCTTGTTTGTGATATTGTGATTGAGCATTCATTTCACTTCATTACATTGTCTTATATCATCTTATATTGGTTGGGAGTAGAGGTATACATGAGACGTAGGGTATGGCTATGGCTTGATTAGTGAGATATGTAGTGTCGCAATTAGTGGTATCATGACATACACATACTTGTACACTCTCACTCCTTTATCACAAATTATTGATTAAACATGATAATCGAGCCTGATATACTGTGTTAGTGAGTCTTTCTTATAAATGTTTTCCTATTCCTGTTGATCATAAATGGCTAGTACTGACTCACCTAGACTTATATGCCTACCCTATTTATGGATAATGTTATGACTGTTGTGTTGGGTTGCCCTATTAAGATGAAGTGGAGAATTTAACGGCTATAGATCTATTTGGGAAAACCTTGGGTTGTTGGGGTGGTGGTTCTTGCCATCGCTTTGAATTAGGGTCGGTTAGCGATGATACTTGCTGAGTACACGTGGTTTGTACTCACCCTTGTTTTTATTTTATTTTTCTTGTTTTTTTGCACCGTATGCAGGTATTGGACCGAGTAGAAGTTTGTAGATCGTCTTTTTCTCTTTATTGCCATGAGAGGTTGCATAGGTTGGGTTTAGTGGACTCTAATGGTGTGGATTTCACTGCCTTTCAGTTTCTTGGGCCAGCTAGGTAGTGGTGGAAGACTTATGTAAAGAGTAGACTAGTAGTCTAGTTGGATCACCTCTTCTTTGGTGGGACCAGTTTGCTCGAGTGTTTTTAGAGGCATTTGTGTAGAGATATAAGAGGCTTATGGAGAAGAGGGCCCAGGGATTTGATGATCATAGTGATATACATGATGGAGGTCAGGATCTTCGTGGTTATGTTTAGAGAGAGTTAGATCAGGGTGGTCTTTTGGGTTCTTAAATCAGTGGGCTTTGACTTCCTTGGGTTGCTTCTTATATGGAGATCTAGGGCACTATAGGAGGTGTGTCCCATAGGTTAGACAGAGAGATCCTTCACCAGTTGCTCCAGGAGATGACAGATCCAGTATCACATTCCACAGAATGAACTCGAAGCAGGAGCTTCTGGTACTGTAGCCACAGGTATGGTTCTTGGTATGCCTATGTTATGCCTTAGTGGTATTTGACTGTGGTTCTATACTCTTCTATGTGTTTATTTATTCAATATTAAGTCTTGATATGATTCGTGAGTTTTGTTAGGTCTACTGATATTGCTACCTAATAGACGATTCTTTAATGGTGGATTGGATGTACCGATTTTATATTGTGACTCACTTAGAGTGCATAGCAGGAATTGGGTTTGATTTCTAAAGTTTTATGGATTTTGGGGTATTTAGGTATGATCTCTTAGATGGTTATGTTGTGGACTAGTGGTTGATAAATTGTGGATGTTGGCATATTTCGATTACGGAAGGTAATTCAGAAACTCACTTGAGAGTTGTAATTGAGTAGAAACTCGATTATTGGGATGGTGAGTTATGATTAAGAAAGTTTGCCACTGGTATACTTGTGTAAAATTGCTTGCAGGTGTTAGTGATAGTATGTGTGCATGGGTTAGTTATTCTATAGGGTCACATCGATGGAATTATGGTTTGGTTTATGCTGTGTTGACAATATCGACTTCATGGGATGACTAGCGGTACTTATTAGATTGTCAAGAATACCTTGTGATAGGTCAGACTTGATACAACTAACTTTGAAGGATTGGAATTGAAGGATTCTAGTTGGATAAGGGAAGACTTTTTTTCCAGACGTTCGTGCCTTGCATATTGTTACTTCCTTAGCATTTAGCCTTTGTTTGCGTGATAAACTAGTTGGTATTGAGACACTCCTCTGTCAGATTTGAAGGATTTTTGCTTTTGATTTGGAAAGATTTTCGAATGGAAAAGGGTACCTAGTTTGTAGCAGTTGTTACTCTTATAGTTATGTGGCTTGGTGGAATATTCTTGCTCATAAGCTTCGATTAAAGTATGTGTTATTCTCTGTGGACTTTTTGTTAGGGAATGTTGAATGAGAATTGAGCTGGTTTAAGTTGTACCTTATTTCTCCACGACTCATGTGTTAAAGAATATTGAATGGGAAGAGAGTTAAGGAAAAACATAAGGATATTTGTGCATAAGGAAATTTGTTATATTCAGAGTTTAGCCTTTGGGCTTAAGATAGAAATTCGAAGTCCTGATAGTGTGGTTCATCGGTAGTTTATGCAGAGTTTAGTGGTAATTTTCCCGAGTTTGATTTGTGATTTGGATGTACGCTAGTGAGATATAGTGGTTGTTACACTTCTTCTATGGGTTGATTTCTTTCCTATTACGATGGGTTGCTTATGTGTGCGGGATCAAAAAGACTCTTTATTCTACCAGATTATTGAGGACTTTGGGTTGTTTGATGGCTTTTGTATATTAAGGGTTGCACGAGTTATTATGATGAGTTGCTTGAGTATTTGGTGTCAATTAGAGATTCCATATCTATGGTATATAGAGTTTATGTCAATTCTCGGTTGCCTCAAAGAGTTAAGCAGTAGGATTTGACTATGAAATAGTGACCTAGCATGCTAAGTGTGACTTTTGAGATTTTGTGTAGTTTTGATATCGGTTTCTGGCCTAGCATCTTTAGCCTGAGGCTATAGTACTGTTTGATTTGATAGTGATAGTATCGGCCTTGGGTAGGTTGATTCCATGTTTTGGTAGGCAGTGATGTGGTTTTATGGGTTCCTTGGTTTTTGTGGGTCCGAAGAAGATTTTTGGTCTTGTGGTTGTGGCCAGTGTCTTGTGGTGCCTTGGTAAGGTTTAGGTTAGCGGTGTATGTTCAGAACTTCTATTGTGTTCGACTCAGTTTCAGTGTATAGAGGAAGTTCGTTAATATAGAAATTCAGCTTCATTGAGAATTTAGCCTTAGATACTAGTGTTGTGACCCAGTGAGTCCTTATGTGATAGATTTTTTTTTGGTTTTCTGGTGAGGTCAGTAGTTCTATAGTTGTGATTCCGCGTTGGAGTGCTTGCTTGATGTTTCTCGAGGGTATTTTCTATCTACGTATTTTGGCATTTTCTTGCTTGTACGTTTGAGGACGGCGTAAATCTTAGTGGAGGATACTGTAATGACCCTCGTATGGAGATTTAGAAATTTCTAAATTTTGACCATTTTACCCTTTTCTGCAATTGCTTTATCTCATTTGCGTATTGTGGGGATGGTTTGCACGGTTTTTGATATATTTAGAAGTGTTTTAAATGAATTTGTGATTTTGACATTCTTAAAGGGGTTAGTTTGACTTTGGTCAACATTTAGTGATCCGTGCCTCGGATGATGATTCTGACAGTTCCATTAGATCCGAAATGTTAATTTTAGGTTAGTAGCATGGTTAGTTCGGGTCCCCAGCCTTTGTTTTGCATTTCGACCCTCCGTTTAAAAACTAGTTAAATTTGGCCTAAAAGAGATCCGAGGGGCTAATTTATTGTAAATGATCCATTTTCGAAAATCCTACATTGTCATTAAGTCCAGAACATTGAAATTAGCCTAATTGCATAATTGGTCTATTTGTGTGGGGTCCTGAATAAATTTTGAGAGTCCGTTCAGAGAGTTTTTGAACCAAGTGTGTGTTGATGCTGCTGTTTTTGGTACAACTACTAGTCCTTCTTCGCGTTTTCGGGTCCCTGGCCACATTCACGGAGAAGTAATATATTGGACATCGTAAATGCAACGGTGGAATCACATTTGCAAAGGGTAGCTTCTTTGTTCATTGCAATCGCAGTGTCCTACCGCGTTCGCGAAGGGTTAAGTGGGCCTAGTTTGGTCGGCCTTTATCGCGTTCGTGAAGGCTTGACCATGAACGTGGGACTTAGATCAGTTTGACCTTCGCGTTCACGGCCACTGGATCGCGTTCACGGGCACTGGATCGTGTTCGCGAAGGGTAATTTCTGCCTGGACAGAATTTAATTCCCAATCTCGACCCAAAACCCCATTTCTCCATTTTTAGACCTAGAGGGCTCGGATTAGGGCGATTTCAAAGGGGGGTTTTGAGACTTCTTCTGTGGGTATGTTTCTAGACCTTTATTCCATCATTTCCCAATGATTCTTCACTAAGCCATCTTCAAAATCTTTGATTTTAAACATGATTTTTGGGGGTTTTGCCGGTAAAGCTTAAAAATGGTTTTTCTTCAATCAGAACCTCATTTTTAACTCGTTTTCACATGTTTTTTCAATCATAGACTCCTATGATTATGGAAAACATTATTCTTAAATAAAATCCCAATTTTACCCTTGTATTTTTAGAAATAATTTTTTAAGCGGATTTTGGGCCTGGAATAAATGTAGTCGATATGGGTATCGTTGGACTTCTTTTATCTTGTAGATATCGTATTTGATTATATTGGTCATGTTTGGAGATATTCAAGGGAGTCGAGCTTTCGATTGAGGCTTTGGACAGTGTTTGAAATTGCTGATCTTCTTTAAAGGCAAGTAGAGATGTACCTTGACTTTCTCTGAAGTGTTTATGTGTTGTATATTTATTTGTTCATATTTTGTGAAATGCTTAGGATTGGGGGTCCCGCTTAGGTGAAATGGTGAGCATCTTCGCAGGTACTGGAGTCTTTTGATGGGTCGTAGTTATTTAGTTACTTATCTTAGTTAGTTTTGATACTTGTGAATATACTTGGAAAAGATTGTAGATAGTTAGCTCATTAGTCTTGAATAATATTGATTGTGGATACCTAATTTAGAGCCTGAATCGTGTTTAGTGGACTTGGATGTAATGATTGAGGTTTAGAGGATACTTAGAGTATGAATAGACTTGTAATAGTATATGAGGCTTAATGTATGGACCAACTAAGGCTTGGGTAGTCCATGATTTATTGTTATCAGGATTGTTGTTTATTTTGTGTTTCCTGTGTAGGGCTTATGTGAACTTCACTATGGACTTGAGTAATTATTTATGATCGTGTGCCCGAGCGGGGGCTTATATGCATATTGCTTTTGAATTGAGAGGATATATTATTATGATGCCCGAGTGGGGGCTTGACTTGATGTTATTGGTCATCTTTGCGCAGTAAATCCCTTATCTATTATTGTGTCGGCCGAGTGGGGGCTTGGCTTGTCATTATAGGCCTTGTCTGTGCATTAGAATGCCGTATCTATTATTGTGTCGCCCTAGTGGGGGCTTGACTTGACATTATAGGCCTTATCTGAGCATTTGATTGCATATTCATTATAGTAATGCCCGAGAGAAGGGTTGGAAATGATAATATTGACGACTACATGACTATTTATTCTGGTGGTGCCAAGTGGAAACTGATATCATGAATATTGATACATTGAGTTGATTCTAAGCTCACTTATACATGTTTGAATGGACTTTAATCTTCATACTGATTGGTTGTGAGCATTACATCTTTATATCATGCATGCATATTCATGAGACATTGCTACCACTGAGACATTATGATTTTGTAAGAAAATGAGACACTTTATAAAATGCCTATATCGAGGGATGTGTCGATAAGGTTGATTTGAGACATGAGATTGAGATTATAAGAGTATATAGGCTGCGAACCCCCCATGAGTCCTATATTGGAAGCGCTGAGGCTCGTAGGTATATATAGAAAATTGTGTGATAACTTTGAAACATTCATCATCACTACATTGCATTGCATCATTTGCATTGCATTGCCATTCCTTGGTATGGTTTGGCATTGTGTTAGTATTTACTCTTTTATTGTATTATCGTGATAGAACCTTGTTTGTGATATTGTGATTGAGCATTCATTTCACTTCATTACATTGTCTTATATCATCTTATATTGGTTGGGAGTTGAGGTATACATGAGACGTAGGGTATGGCTATGGCTTGATTAGTGAGACATGTAGTGTCGCAATTAGTGGTAGCATGACATATACATACTTGTACACTCTCACTCCTTTATCACAAATTATTGATTAAACATGATAATTGAGCCTGATATACTGTGTTAATGCGTATTCCTTATAAATGTTTTTCTATACCTGTTGATCACAAATAGCTAGTATTGACTCACCTAGACTGATGTGCCTACCCTGTTTATGGATAGTGTTATGACTGTTGTGTTAGGTTACCCTATTAGGATGAAGTGGAGAATTTAACGGCTATAGATCTATTTAGGGAACCCTTGGGTAGTTAGGGTGGTGGTTCTTGCCATCACTTTGGATTAGGGTTAGTTATCGACGATGTTTGCTGAGTACACGTGATTTTGTACTCACCCTTGATTTTCTTTTATTTTTCTTATTTTTTTGCACCCTGTACATGTATTGGACCGAGTAGCAGTTTGTAGATTATCTTATTTTAGTATTGGCATTGTGGAGATCGAGGTAGCGACTGATGGACTTCAAGCTTACCCGGATCTCTCTTTATTTATCTTATGCTTATCCACAATTAAGATACTTTAGTTATTGATATATTTATGTATTTAGAGGCTTGTACTAGTGACAACCAGACCTGGGATGTATTTTTGGAGACTTGCATCTCGGTTATATATTTGAGATTATTCTATTCTTTCGCTTCCGTTTCTATTTTCCCTTATTCGTGTTCTTTTGGATTGGGTTAGGCTTACTTGTCCGGAGGGTTTAACAAGTACCATCGCGTGCCTATTTTGGGTGGTGACATTGAGTTGTTTGTTTTATAAGCCTTGGTGGTTGACTTGAGTTGAATATTTGTACTCATGATATGACTTTCTTGTCTACTTGATTGCTTGTTTAAGTGAATTCGTGAAGGGAAGACTAATTGAAGGGATAATTGTTAATGTTAAATGGTTACTCCTTGTTTACAAATTGTTGATTGAATGTTGTTGTTACATGACATGCTTATGTTGGCCTCATGAATTAAGTGGTATAGTTATGAATGAGTCTAAATTGAATGGTCTATCAATTATCTGGATATCTTTAAATCTTTACAAGCTATTGGGCTCACTAATTGGATAGAAGGTAACGTATAATGATGAGAGAGAGTGGCATATTAAAGTGCATGGTGTGTGGTAGGTCGGCTGAAGGATAACAAGAGAATCTAAGTTAATTAGTGCCAGTGGGAGGTAAGATGGAAGGAGAGTGATGACTAGAAAGTGGTTAAGAAATATAAACTGATGTTAGTTTATAAGTGCATGTTGATTTTTGGATATTTATGTTGTGTTTACGTGATTTAACTTGGATCGACCGATGATACTTAGCAGTACGTGAGGTTGTACTGATACTACTCTTACTATAACCTTTTTGGGGTATATCCTGTTGCAGGATTAGTTCAGGCTTTATTGCTTGATGCGGATAGAGATCTTCAGCAACTTTCGTCTTCTTATTCCTATGGTGCAAGCTGAGTCTTGTATATTGTCCTTGTCTTTAGTAACTCTTGTACCTGTCTAGACTAGATCCTCGGGTAAAGGATTTACTATTTTATTTAATGGAATTGTAGTAAAGTTTTATAATACTTTTGAATAGATTAGTGATATTCTTTTATGACTTCCGCATGTTTTCTAAATGAGTGGTAAGGGTTTTTCTATCTAGGTGGATTAGAGTAGGTGCCCGCACGATCTGATCAGTTGGGTCGTGACATATTGAAATCCTTTTGCTACTCTTTTGTTGTTGCTATTGGATGCCTTCTAATGCTACTCTTTTGTGAGGGTCATAAAATATTTTGACTGTTGTGATATTAAGTTAGTTTACATATTTACTATTTTATTATTGGTACTCCAGTTATCAACTTGAATACTTATATATATATTTTTAATGTTATTATTATTATAATTTATTAAAATATTATTGAGCCACATTATTAGAATACTGATATTTGACCATCAAATTTAATTTAACAAGTGTTTAATCAGTGACTACACAGAAGATTGATCACAACATGAAAATGCATTCATTATTTTCTATCATATAAATAATATATTAATCAATGTAAATATGTAACAATTAGTATGATATGTAACTATCGCACTTCAAGATCCAATCATATGATATTCAACATCCAAGATAGTGATATTGTTATATATTGAAATATATTTATATAATGTATGCAACAATTAGTATATAATACTGTTTATATGCGACTTAATCATTTACACGCACCAACTGAACGATATCATGCCCTTAATAAGGTTACATGTTGGGCCTGTGCAAAGCATATGCATATCTATCTAGTATAAGAAATAAGCGCGATAGTATCTATTTTCAAGGTAAAGTATATCTCAAAAAAGAAATAAGTTTTAAAAAGAGAAACATGAGACTTGAAGGTTCGTTAACGAAATAGGAGTATAATTGGGTAGTTTTACTAATAACAAGAGTATTTTTATCTTATTTCTAATACATTAGGGGCATTATAAATTAAAAAATAAATGAAATATTTTATTCTATTTTCAAAAGTTTGCATTATGGCCCTTTTTTGTTTTAAAAATCAAGATAAATACATGTGTAATTTATAAAAATAACCTTGAAGGTATGTTGTTTTGAACTTTTGACCTTACTTACTGTATGAATAAAATTTATTTAACCATGAAGTTTTATGTATGAATAATATGAGGAGTTAAAAGTTTAACTATCACTTATTCCGGTGTTTTTTAATTACACGAGGTTGGGAAAGAGGAAATATATGAAAAAATTATAGTATGAAAAATCAAAACATCGTCAATTAGTTACGCAATCTAGCTGCTAAAATCTCCTATATAATTTGGTGGTCACTGTAAATGAGTGTTTGACCATGAAAAGTATTTAATTTTTTTCAGAGTTGAATTTCGAAAAAAATGTTTGGCCATAAAATTTTGAAAAATTTCGAAATTCAACTTGAAGTTGCATTTGAATTTTGAAAAATAATTAAATTTTGTTTTATTTTTTTTGCTCTCATTTCTCTCACAAAAATTCAAAAACAACTTCAATTTATATTCATGACCAAGCACAAGACGCAACTCCAACTCCAACTCCAATTTGTATTTAATTTTCATGAACAAACGGGGCGTAAGCATTGAGCCAAATTAAGAAAGAAAAAAAATGTTATGAACTTAAAAGTAGTGCTAAAGTAAATAACAAGAAGCAAAGAGATAGAGGGAGAACTACTAATTATATTACTTTTCTCTCTTTTTGTACATTTGTAACTTGATGAAACAAGGGTTATTTATAAACTAATCATATACAATCACTTGGGTAAAAGAGGTAACAAATTTGCATTTAACAACTTAGTCACCTGTAACACATTGTACCTTCCCGACCTTACTTGACGACTTTGAACAATGTTTACTTAGGTGTCGAGAGCCATAAGTATGTATTTTGTAGTGTCATTGATGAAATATTTGATATTGGGCCTAGTACATGTGGTTAGACCTTTGTAGTGGGTGGCGTTTGTGACTTTGTGGAGCATTTGTGGGGTGAAAAATTGAGGTTTAAGGGACATCCAAGCAAAGAATCTTAAAGCTAAGAGGTAAGCAAAAGGTTGGGACTTGAAAGATCCAACCAAATCGGCAAAGAAAAGCCAAAATCAAAAATTTGGCATGGGGCGCTGCAGAGGGCGTGCCAGGCTGCTCTGGCCCAAATTTTTGTTTCCACAGGCAGCAAAGGGGCGTGCCAAGCGGCATGTCGGGGTGGTTTTCGCCAAAATTTTTCTTCGACTATTATGGTGTATATAAGACCTTTGAGTCATGGTATCATTACTCCATCATAGTAGGACTATTCTTAAGCGCGTTTAGCATCCGAGTTGGGGTTAATTCTTCGTCACAAGTATTTTAACAAATTTAACAAATTATGTTCAAATAAGCCATGAACGACTAGAATTTCTATTTTTGCGATTGAGGCTACGAATGGGAATTCGTAAGTGAATGTTATCGAGACATTTATAGAATTATTTGAACATGAGATATATGGTAGATTATACATTACATTTGGTGGGTTAAGATGACATGGGTTATTGGGCCCAATTTGAGACCCAAAATGAGTCAAAATGAAAGGCCCAATGGGTCAAATGACCATTCTTGCTTTGACTTGTCAATTGTTGAACCAAATGGCTAAGGATGACTTTAAGAGGCTATATAAGGTGGCCAAAAATCAGATTTTATTTCCACAACTCACACATGTTTTTCTAGACAATTCTCTAAGAGATATTTATTTCTCAAGCTCTCAAACCCTAAGTCATCTCCTTGAGCAAGATCACCATTCTACAAGCTTGGGTAAGTGTTTATTCTTATGAATTAAAATATTATGTACATGAGAGATTATGTATATCATGGTGGTTATGTTGGCAAGGTGTTGAATAGTGCACTTTGGCTTTTTGGCTAAAAGATGTGCATTCTTGTGAATTAAACTTGAAAAAGGACTTGATGTTTTGATGAAAGTGAATGGTGTGGATGATATCTCAACATGTATGGTGTGGTTATGTCCATAACTTGTTATTTTTCTCTATGAGTAAATTGTGGAATTTTGGTTATAAAATTTATTGGAGTGATTTGATGGATTCATTGTGATGTGGTGTTAATGAGAACATGTAAAGGAGGAACTTGGTCTGAAAAGCTATTGGTTTATGATGTTTTGGTCAATGTATAGAATGTTATGGTATTGTTGGTATGAAAAGACCATGAATGGTATTATAAAGGGTGAAATAATGTTATAGGGCAATCATGTAACTCATGGTCGTCTTATACACTTGGAATGTAGCTTGTGGTTAATGTTGGTTCTGTTATGTACTTGTGATGTAGAGTGAAATGTAAGGAAGGAGCGAAATTGTTGTACTCACACATTGGATTGTATATTCATATTGGGAAGACAAGGTATGTAAGGTTATTATATCTGTATCCTTCTGCAGCACATAGTAGTCACATTGACATATTATTTGTCCTATTCCAAAATGTTCTAAGGTATCCTATATCCGGTTACCAATTGTTATTATCACATGTTTCCTACTCATTGATCAATTGTGATTCACATGTCTCATGTTCATTGACTAATGTTCCAAAGGTCCCATGGTTCCAATAATGTTATGTTCCAAAATTCCAATAAGTGTTTATACACATGTCTCTTATTTATTGACTATTGTTCCAATGCTTCCAATAATATTATGTCAAGTGAATGTAACAATCTCTCACAAGTGAATGTGCCAATCTCTCACCAGTAAAGGTATAAATCTCAAAAGTAAAGAATAAAGTAATGCATATATGTGGTTAATGATTGAGTACGGGTGGCAGCTTTGGGGGCATAAGCCTAGCTCAAGTTGATCCCAAGATTATTGGATCAGGGGGCAGTCCTAGAGGCATAAGCCTAGCTCAGACAGAACCTGACAGAGGGCAGCTCTAGAGGTATGAACCTAGCTTGAGCTGAACCTGACACATTGATTTATGGGTGGCAGCTCTAGAGGTAAAAAAACTTAGCTCGAGCCGAACCCGATATATTGATTCTTAGGGTGGCAGCTCTAGAGGCATAAGCCTAGCTCGAGCCGATCCCAACATAACGTTATGTTATGTAAACCCACTGATCAGTCGGGGCTCGGGTATCACAGGTCACAGGCAAAGATGAATAAACACAGAAGCAAAGAAATCATTGAAAGTAAAGTACATGATTCCAAAATCACAGATTGATGGTTTATCCATATTTACTATGCTCCTATATTTGATTCCGTTGATGTTCATCTGTATGTAACAATTGCTTAAGGCCTTACATACTCAGTACATTCTTCGTACTGACCCCCTTGGGGGGATTTACCTTACTTGTTGTAGGCACATGTACTAGTAGACCTCCACAGTAGAGTGCGGGTCATTTGCAGATTTTTGATGAGCTCCAGTTGGTTCGGGGATTTTCGAGTCATAGTGTACACTGATTTTGGTATTGTAAATACTGTATAAAGCGGGGACTTGTCCCAACTCTAGCTTGGCTATGTATATGTATTTGTAGAGGCTTTGTAGACATATGTGGGATGAGGAATGTAAGAGATGTACGTCCATGTTGACTCGATGACTCTAACGGCCAAGTTTCTTATATGCATATATCACGTGTTTCCATAACTTCCGCTATTGACATTTTATACCTCTATGTGATGGTGATGCTTATTGAGTGACATGTATATGCCTAGACATGAGCAAAGATTGGTTCTCTCGGGCCTCATCGGCTTCGGGTGCCAGTTCGCCTCATTGGAACTCGGGGCGTGACATCACCAAGTTGAAAAAGTAACTTAGCAAATAGGTTTTCTAGTCACCAAGTTGGAAAAATAACTTAGCAAATATGTTTGATACCATACATAAGTTACAAAGTCATCCATCTATTTTTACAATACTCCCCTTTACATGTCCATGTTAAGAAAAAAATATTCATAGTTCTTCATAATACGCATGCTGTCTCATTAAAAACCTTACAAGAAAAATTCAGTGAGACAAAACCTCGTAAGGAACAAAAAGTACAAAGCATATTAACTCCCTCCTAATGAGAATATCCTTGAACCTTCGCATCCTCATCTTGTGTATCATTTTCTCAAAAGTTGTAGTTGGTAGGGATGTGGTGAATAGATCAACCATATTATCACTCGAATAAATCTATTACACATTGATGTCACCATTCTTTTGGAGTTCATGTGTGTAGAAAAGCTTTGGTGAAATGTGCTTCGTTCTATCTCCTTTGATGAATCTGCCTTTTAATTGCGCTATGCATACTGCATTATCTTCATTCAAAGTTGTGGGTATTTTGTCACATTTTAAATCATATTTTTATCGAATGAGGTGTATTATGGACCTCAACCACACACATTCTCGGCTTGCTTTATAAATAGCTATTATCTCAGCATAATTTGATGAAGTAGCCACAATAGACTGCTTTGTAGATCTCCAAGATATGGCAGTACCCTCACATATGAGCACATAGCCTATCTGAGACCGAGCTTCATGTGGGTTAGATAGGTACCTTGCATTAACATAACCAATAAGATCGGGACTGCAATTGTTAGAATAAAATAACCCCATGTCGGTAATCCCTTTTAGATACCACAATATATGTTTGATCCCATTCTAATGTCTTCTAGTAGGAACAAAACTATACCTTAACAACAAATTAATCGAAGAGGCTATATCAGGCCTTGAAATATCATCAAGATACATTAGTACATCAATTTCACTAAGATATGGTACTTCAGGATCAAGAATTTCCTCATTCTTTTCTTGAGGTCGGAATGGTTCCTTATTCACATCAAGTGATAGAACAGCCATCAGAGTACTTAATGAATGTGCTCCATCCATATAAAATCTTTTTAGTACCTTTTCTGCATAGGCAGATTGATGGAAAAATATACCATTTGTCAAATGTTCAATTTGCAAATCAAGACGTAATTTTATCCTTCCAAGATCTTTCATCTCAAATTCCTTCTTTAAATAATTAATTGCATTTTGGATTCTATTGGAGTTCCAATAAGGTTTATGTTATCAACATACACAACAAGTACAACAAACTCCGATGTTTTTTTTTTTTATTTATAAAAATACATGGAGAAATTACATCATTTATATAACCTTCTTTAGATAAATACTCACTAAGACGGTTATACCGCATGCGCCAGATTGCTTCAAACCATACAATGATCTTCACAATCTAATTGAATGCATTTCCCTAGACTTTGAACTATATGCTTCAAGTATTTCAAATTCTTCAAAAAATTTCATGTATATCTCATTATCAAGTGATCCATAAAGATAAGTTGTAACCACATCTATCAAACGCATTTCAAGTCTCTCATGGACAGAGCAACTAATGAGATAGCATAATGTTATTCCATCCATAACTAGTGACTATGTCTCTTCGAAATCGACACTAGAACTTTGTGAAAATCCTTGTAAAAAAACGTGTCTTATACCTTTGTATTTCATTTTTCTCATTCTTTTTTCGCACAAAGACCCATTTATACCCAACAGATTTAATACTATTTGGTATTTGACCTATAGGATCAAAAACCACACGCTTGATAAGTGAATTCAACTCTGATTGAATTGTTTCTTGAAATTTTAACTAAACATTTATTTGTCGACATTTCGTGACAGATTGAGATTCAAGATCCTCATTATCTTGTGTGATTTTTGTTGCAACATTATATGCAAACACATAATTCATCACTATTTTTGATCGATTCAAATTAGCTCCAACATCACTTGAATTTATGGATAGTTCCTCATTTTCTTGAGTCTAAGGCTCACTGATTTCTTCATGGCTATCAATTTTTCTCAAATCATGAACTTTAATATTTTTCTATATAGAATTTCGATCCTTAGAACCCAATGGTCTACCATACTTCAGGCATGCTTTGGATCCATTAGTCATGACACTAGTAGATGATCCTACAGGAACCTCAATCCGAATTTTGAGACATTTTATACAGGTATATGTGATTTAGTAATCCTTTTCAAATCTGTAAGTGCGTTAGGAATTTGATTTATAATTTTCTGCAGATGAATAATCTTTGTACTTCTTTCTTATAAACAGTAGCACGTGGATCAAGATGAGACAATGATGAATTTTTTCATAAAATTTCTCTTTTCATTTTATTATTTTCTCCTCCTAATTTTGGGAAAAGTGTCTTATCAAATCAACAATCTATAAATCAAGCAGTGAACGTATCTCCGGTTAATAGTTCAAGATAGCGAATAATGGAGGGTAATTCAAACCCAACATAAATTTTTAACCTTCTTTTGGAACCCATATTTGTGCGATGTGATAGTTCAATAGACACATACACAACATATCCAAAAATTCTCAGATGAGATATATTAGACTCTTGACCCAAAACTAATTTTAATGAAGAAAATTTATGGTAATTTATCGGTCTGAGATGAACAAGTGTTGCAGCATGCATAATTACATGACCCAAACAGAGGTGGGAAACTTAGTTTCATAAACAATGGTCTTACTATCAATTATAGATATTTAATTAATGACTCATAAAGTCCATTTTGAGTGTGAATATTAGCTATATGATGTTCAACTTTTATCCCAATTGATAAGCAATAATCATTAAATGCTTGAGGTAAAAACTCTGTAGCATTATCAAGGCGAATAGACTTAATCTGATTATCAGGAAACTGTTTCCGTAATTGTATTATTTGTGTCAATAATTTTGCAAATACCAAGTTGTAAGATGATAATAGGCACACATGAGACCATCTAGAAGAAACATCTATTAGTACCATGAAATATCTAAACGGCCCACTGGGTGGGTGAATAGTTTCATAAATATCCTCTTGTATGCATTCTAAAGATACAGGGGACTTAATCTCAACGTTAGTTGGTGATGGCATCACAATTAACTAGCCTTGATAATGTAACGACCCATTTCATCGTTACTAAAAATATTTACAATAAGGGAATAAGAACCTCATTCGTCATGATTTATAGGACTAATTCTTTAGTATGGAAGTGCATTGGACATGTACTAAGGTCATACAATACCCCTAGCACAAAGTTAAGTTGAAAGTGTTTTTACCGATTTATTTTCAAGCTAAGTTTAAACTAGGGTCAACTTCAAATAAGCATATCTCCTAGAATATAAAGAGTTATAGGTCCAAATATATATCAAATAAAATATTTTTGAGTCTTCTGTCCAACTCATCCGACCGTTAGTTAATCCGCCTTTGGGGTAAAAAGTTATAATCATTTTACTGAACACTGCCTGGATTGAGAAATTAACTGCCGCAGCGGTAACTAGGCGGTTTATAATATTGTTTTTGACGGGTTTTTGAGTTTTAACTCAAAAACTTTGTCCCAAAGCCCTAAGAGAGCGATTTTCCATTTTCTTGGGTGAAAATCCTTCGTTGTGGTAAGATTTTTCCGTCATCTTCTTTATTTTTCAATCCTTTAACATCCTAAAACCATAAGAACAATATTTAATGGTAAAATTATTGGAGATTTAAACCCTAAGTTCATGAGATTTTGGGAAAAACCTATGGGTTGGGTTAATATCAACTAGAATCACTTCTAAATTATTAATTAACAATTTCAAGCATGAATTAGTGACTCTAAAACATTAAATTGATGGTTGGGGTCGTTGAATTTAATAAAAATGGAATCTTTAGCCTTGAAACTCCATTAATGAGATGGGTTGAATATGATAGAGCTTGTTAATGGGTAATTGACCCTTGGGTAATGTTTTAGAGCATGAATGAGGGTAGAATTAGTGGGTTTGAATTTCCAAATTATTTATTTGAAGAGTAATTAATTTATTACATTTATAACTACTTGTTTCTTAGGAGATTGACCATTCTAAGGCCTGAAGAAAGGGAAGAAGTATCTTAGGTGTGGCTTGCTTGTTCCAAGATATTTGGTCGAGGTAGGTTGAGGTTAAATTGTAGTATACTTGGGCAAGATGCACTTAATTTTGATAGTAATGTTGGGAGATTTCATGTCTTTGGCCTTCGGGCACGGTGTTTGGATGAATTAAATTGTTAAAAATTCGGTTAGGCTTAAATATTATCATGGATTATTGTTATACTCAGCTGATGCAATATTTGTGGCATGAAAATTAGAGGAATATGGTGAGAATGATAGTTGAAAGTAATATAATAATAAGATAATTATGTGTCATTGTCTTTTGTGTGGATCCCTTGAGGGGTATTTATTTTTGTATGACTTGATTGATTTGTAAACTAGTCTCTAATGTCTTAAAAAGGGGGTGAAACCGATATTATGTATGTTTGAAGTAAGAGACATGCTTGCTAGAAGATAGTTACTAGATAGTAACTGAATTACCGGTTCAATGTGAATATAAGAGATTCAGATTAGTTAATAAAAAAGATGATGAACTAGAGTATAGATATCAATCTTGGTAGAATGTGCACTCCTGGATGGATACCTAATAAATTGGTCTTCAGACATTTTTTGATTGATGATTGGATTTGATAATGCTCAATTGAGCAAGTGGTGAATGGGCCTTTGGGCATACTTGTGATTATTGAATGCTATTACTTTGTTGTCCTTAACTGTAAGTTCTGTTTCAATCGCGGTCTCTCGCATCTGATTTCATTTGGGTGTTTACAAGATACCTTCATGCATTACTTATAATTATTGACTATTTGCATATTCATACACATTGTTGATGATATTTGGTGATGAATGATCGGGTACCACGTTGGTATAAATATGATATGTTGGTTATGATAGATCGGGTACCACGCTGATACGGATATGATATATTGGTTATGATGGATCAGGTACCACGCTGGTACGGATATGATATGTTAGTTATGATGGATCGGGTACCACACCGGTACAGATATGATGTTGTGGATGAGTTGAGAAGGGAAGAGAAATTGTGCATAATTGCATACATACATTCATTCATATGCATTGAATGTGCATTTATATTTATATGTTAGTAGTGGTTCCTTGCGTGGACGTGGACCGGGTTATATTAATGAGGTATGATGGTTCCTTGTGTGGACCTGTGTTTGACGAGATACTATGGTCCCTTGAGTAGATCAGTTATGTCGATGGTTGTGATTGGGCATTGTAGCGAAGTGTGAATATAAGGTATGTCCTGAATTATGTATAACTCATGCTTCCCTGTGTATATAGTTATACGTGATGTGCATTATGATGCCTTTCTTATAAAGTTGTTGATACTATCAGTTGTCTTGATTGTTGCAATCTCGATAATTAATGATGGAGTGAAATCTGTAGAGCTATTGCTGCTAGGATAGAGACAGGATTACATAAGTTGAAAGAACATTGTAAGATAGATCGAATTATCCAAGAATAAAGATATGCAAAAGTGATAACTGTTAGGTGGTTCATAAAGAGACTAAGTGTGTGTATTAATACTGGTGTGAATGTGCTTTAGTAACCGAAATTAAAGTTAAGTCATATTTCTTTCCTATTTGCTATCATTATTATTTGTTTCTAACTATGGTCGACCGATGATACCTACCAGTACGTGTGGTTTGTACTGATACTACATTTACTATGTCCCTTTTCGGGGATATATCCATGTTCCAGGTCAGTTGGAGTTTCTATAGCAGTGACGACGATCATTCTCCAACAGCTCCTGCCCTCTCGTCCTTGCATGAATGTTGTGTCATGATTGTCCCTACTCCTTGTCTAGTGCTCTTGTACCGGTTTCGGCTAAGTTCTGGAGAGTCTCTTGTAGTTATTTTCCACATTTATTTTAAGTAACAGAGGTATTAAACCAGTTCTGGATCAAATCTATTTGGAGAATCGTATTTGAAACTGTTGATTAGTTATTCATATGGCAGACATAAATTGAGTAAGTGAATATTGTAGTAACTTTCGCAGATGTTGAATGGTTTAGTAAAAAATGTTCTCCTATCTAAGGTAGAGTAGATAGGCGCCCTACATGATCCGTGTTTTGGGTCGTGATAAGATGGTATCAGAGCCCAAGTTACCGGTCTCTCAATATTGAGTAGATTCCTACTTTCATGACCCAATTTCTCAGGTCATGATGGCACCTACTCTAACCCACTAGTAGGTAAGCCTACTCGTAGTCTGGAACAACTAGTAATTGACTACAAAGAGAAATAAGAAGAACTAAGGAATAAATATAATAAAAAGGCTAATATAATTCCAAAACCTGGTGGAGCGTGCACAAGAGCTTCTAATACACCAGGAGTACAAATGAAATAAAAGATAAATATATATGTACAAAGATGTCTCTGAATACAACATAGAGATCAGTCTAACAACAAGAGAGAGAGTATGAGCAACTTAAAGCGTCAAGAGCTCACCCTAAGTCCCAGATCCATAGCTGCTCCACATGATGCACACATCAACGGTGATAACTCGTACTATGATTTGCAGGCTGCAGAAGTGTAGTTACCAAACACATGGTACTCAATAGGCATCAGCCAACTGAGCTCCAGAAATAATGTAATCATAAAATAACATCTAAGGCATGAATATAACTACAGGCAACTATCCAGGAAGACTGAGCAAAATGAGGCTAATGGAGCAATAAAGGTAAACTTCCCTATTCTAACAGTGCTCAGAAACTAAAGTACAATACCGTATATCACTAACCAATATACCAATGAAGAGTGAAAGAAAGGTAGGTAATAGTATACTAGGCCAAAGAATACATATACAATATGAATAGACAAAGAAAGAAAGGGATATATGTAATACCATATATATATATATATATATATATATACAAATAAACTTGTAGTACAAGATCAAAGGTAATAACCTACGGGAGTCAACCTAACCTCTCGGGGGCCTTAGCCAAGTAAGGGAGCTAATACTAGTATGATCAGGCCTCTACCAAGTAAGGGAGCTAATACTAGTATGATCAGGCCTCTAACCAAAAATATGACTCAGCATGAGGTAACTCAACCACAAAGTAACTCACTGAAATAAAGAAGGGAAACAGGAATGTACCGATAATCTCAGGTACCAGTCCATAATGAATGAATGTAACATATCCATAAATACCATATCCGACCCAAGTGCTATAAAATACCAAGTGTATACACCTCCTCCAGCTCCGGAGCTAGAAAAGGTAGGGCCTACAGCGACCATCCTTCTTCGAAACTGTGGCTCGCAGACTAAGGGGCCCCTAAGGGATTCAGGATATTCGTATACACTGCCTGGTCTCGAATCAGGACTTCTAATAATCATCATAATCTATCTACTCCGTCCTTTACCATAGAGAGATATAAATATAATAAGTGCACGGACTCATACCGTGACTAAAAGAGTATGCATCGTATAATAAGTCCACAGAGTCGAACCATGACTAAAAGAGTATGCATTTGTAAACCATTGCCCGAGATCAAGTTCGGGACTAAATCATCATAATAATGTAAAAAACATCGGAATTTCCATCGACCAAAGTAAACAGTAATGGTAAAATGAGTAGATTAATAACAGACTGAAATCAACCTCGGTCTACTTTCCAAAATATCAATTTGAGTTCCAAAAGCTCACAAATCATCATATAAGGTGGTACGATTCCCATTATAAAAGAATTCATTTTAAAAGTGAAAAGTGGAAATAAATCCCTTTTTGGAAAATAGTACTAAAATCAAGGTTTGGGATTGGAATCGTACCACTAAATGAGCATGAATGTGCCTAACAGTATGCATGCCATCACTAGTATCCAAACAATACAACCATAAGTGCCTAAGTTTCTATAAACCAGAATCATGCCCTCATGAAGGGTAAAATACTCACCTGGAGTCCAAATAGTATCGTAACCACGGCCTCGGGCCCAATAATACATAATCAACATAACATGACTCATAACTTAAGAATCCATAGTAATCAAGGGCATAAAGCCACTACAAGGATCTAATCGGGGAAATACCTCCCAAATCATTAAGTCAAATGATAAATTTTATACTAAGAGATCCTTAATATTAAACTATGGTTAGCATGCTTATAATTGAGGGTAATAGGATTCTATAGCCATGACAAGTGTTTTACACTAAGGTTCGGGTCACATTTCTACCCCAAATTCCCTAAATGGCCTAAGTCATGCTATACTAGTCATAAAGATATCCTATCATCCCTACCTAGCATACAAACTATACTATACACAATCTCATAGAGAAAAGTAGACTGAATCCTACCTCGATGCCGAACCGCAAGTCTTGAATCATCCATAATTCGCTCGTCTTTGCTCCACGATCTCGAAATGCCGCTGCGCTATCAAAATATTAAACTACATGCCATAACAAGTAAAATGATACCCATATTGCTATAAAAAAGCTTAGGTCAAAATTTGGGTCAAGAACTGGTCCGTGGGACCGCAAATGAAACCCAAAATTGAATTCGTCACGAGATCCCTCGAAAGACAAGGAATGTGTGCTCAAAAGTTGAGCACAAACAGAGAGTAAATTAGGGCTCAAATCAGTCCCCAAAGTTAAGGATTTAAAGACCTAATTTCTAAGAATTCACAACGAAATGGAACGGAATTCAACAGGTAAAATGATGAATAAGGACCAACAAGGGTAGAGCTAACTTACCTTAGCTTCAATGGATGATTCCCGGCACTTTCTCTCTTTTCAAGATCTCAAAAATGGGGAGCAAAGAGTTGAGAAAACGAGAGAAAATCGGGTGAAGAAGGGGGGGATTTAACACCCCCAGGTACCGCTAAAGCGGCCATTGCCAAAGGTAAGTGGCCACTAAAGCGGCATCGCCGTAGCTAAAGCGACGTCTGCTTAATCTGACAAGGGGCGCTTAAGCGGCCCTCAGCTAAACAGCCAAGGCCCTAAAACGGCTCGATGCATCTAAAGCGTCTTCCGCTTAAGCAGTCATTTGTCCGCTTAAGCTGCTGCACCAACAACTTTGAGACATCAGATTTTTTAAGTCCGAACGGACTCCGATTTAGCGTTCGGGATTCGTTCGGAACTCCATGCGCTCAAATAAACTATGCTACCATACTAAATTCGACATTCTAGACTCAATGGAACCATCAAAAATTTCATCTGAGATTGTTTCGATTAAATATGGGGCCCATACCTAAAGTTTCATTTTTCATCAAATATACCCAACAGCCCAAAATAAGTCTGGAAGCCTCGGGACATGAACCAAGGGTCCCCTAGCCTAAAATCAATAGGGAAATGAGCCTAAAATCCAAACGAACTATCCGATGATCGAATTGATAGTTTTGAGAAGTCATAAATGACATCTAGCTACTGTGGGAAGGCTCGAAACGCTGAAATGCATGGAAACCGAGAAAATAACCTGGAGGGTCATTATAATATTCACTATTAAAAGGACTTTCATCCGCGAAAGTCAATGGATAGAAAAAGCTTGAAAGCTTAAAAGGAAGAGGTACTGGGCTAGCATGACTCACTAGACAACCTCAAAGAAGAGACAACGCTTCCAAGGGAGTTTGCCAAAGGTATCCCTTTTTCAACCAACTTCCTTACTTCACTTTCCAAATAACCAAAACTCAACTTCAACAACCAACTGGCCTTCACCTGATCCTAGAACGAGTGATGTACGCAAATCCAGACCACAACATGCTAACAATACACCAATACAAGCCTAACCAGGCAGTAACTTAACCAATCCAAAGGCAAACCAAGGCATGAATCATGGAACCAACTCCAATTTCAAATCTAACCTTCTTTTTCCTTTCCAAACCTGCTATCTACTCCGAACCATACAAAATATCATCTGAGTCTTGTCTGTGCATTCAAATCACACTGACCTCGAAAGACTAAAGCTGGTATATTGAAAATCCATAATGGCAAGCATAAGAATAAGCCCAAAAGGTGCTACCTGGACACACAAATGGAGATGACCAAAGCCTGCGATCCTTAGCCAAAGCTACAATTGGTTCAAATGACCCTTAAAACTAATAATCATGAATCACAAGAAAAATCTCTCAAAGCTAAATGATTCGCTCCAGGATGTTCCACCAACTGTGGATGAAACCATGTTAAGTCCAACTTGAACACACTCCTTCTGCTGAGCAGACAATCCAAAATTCTGACAAAAACTTGAAATTAATGTCCAGAGTAGTAGAAAGCAATTCCATGTGCCAACGGACAAACTTCTGAGAATTAATCAAGTATGATCCATCTAAACTGAAGAAAACTGAGTCGGTAGGCAAAGAGTAGGCTAGTCGGCCTATAAACGAATGCTCAACTGAAACAAATCTGGAAATGAGATGCAACCAAGTTATGCAATCCAAAGCTAAAATCTCTGCACCAAAGCTGACCTACTCAAACTCAAACATCCAAACTGATCCTATTGACGAGTAAGCATCCACATGCCAACATCTATCATAACTCCCAAGCCGTCATCCGAAGGCATCAAACTCCAAAATTGGAGTCAACAAGCCTTCACTAGGGTCAAATACTCAAATCAATCTCACTATCAGAAATCAAGCATATACTCAATGGTCCTCGCAAGGGCTGAAACTGTAATGTCGTCGAGGACATAGTCATGACAGAGGAAAACCATAAGCTGAAGATACAAGGAGCCAACTCCATATCGGCTGAAAGGCATAATCAAGCACTCACCAAGGGTGCAAAAAGCACTAAAGGCACCAAAATCTCAAGCTAGCCTGAAAACATGAACTTAGCCTGAATCTGGTCAAATCAGTACCCAAAACATGACAGCAAATACTCGTTCTCAACAGACATCTTCTTTAATTATAAATAATTGATGCCCAAGCACATATCACCTAGTAGAAGTATCTCATGAAGTCATATAAGGCCGAACAAATACCGAGATGAGAAATTTTCTGAAATCTCCCAATTTATACCAACTTTAACTCGACTGAGCCATGAGCCATATCGCAGAAACAACAGAGTATCCAACTCCACATCTATACCCAGATCAAAATGATCATTAGGAGACAAACCCAACAAATTAGAAAGTAAGCCGTAGACTTTCCAATATTCAAAACGGGTAATAGGACGAAATTGCCAATTCTAACTTAATACCAACATCAAGGTCAAAACCACTACGTAGAAATGAACTATCCTAATCCAAAAAACTAATCTCAAATGCATCATCAATAAGAATGAGCTATGGAGGAAGACTGCCAGTGCTGAAATAACAACAAACCCATGGAAGGTCAAACATACCTTCACTTACTCTCCATAACTGATCTAACCTCGCTAACAAGAGGGAAAAGCAACCAATCTAGGTTCTAAGCCAAACGGGCAAGAGTGGCAAGGAGAAAAAAATGCTAACTAGACAACACTAGTCTAGCCATCTATCAAATAAGAATCAATAAATGTCAAAACAATGACTATGATATCAACAACATAAGATGCAGGTGGTACCAAAAATGAAAATAAACAAAAGTACCAATTTAGGGCCATAACAAGGCTAATATGCCAAAGGAAATGGGACTTTAACCCAAATGCTACACCCTAAGGAAAATACCATACCAATCCACTCAATCCACTACTAAAATAAATCATCTACGGGGGTAGTCAAATAATAGTAAATCTACACCAAGACATACATCACCCAATATAGAAATACCACAGCTTATAATCATCGATAGGTATGAAAACCCCAATATAATTCAAAATAAAAACTAAAACAGAAAATCAAAGGTGCACCTATCACGGTGGAAATCCAAAATCATAAATTTGACGTACCCGAAGGAGTACGAATCTGAGCATGTCCAAACTCAAACTGAGCGTCTGAATGACCAACTGAGGCACTAAATGCACTATCTCTACGCAACGGTGCCACGACTACATGAGACTGATCTGTATGAGCTGAATAACTGATAATCCCATGCAGGGGACACTACCTGGACTAGTGACCATCTCTTTGCAATCATAACAAACCCCTGAAGCTCTAACCTGATGAGAAACATGAGCTGGCCCTACCTGGCTGACTGACTAGCACCTGGGGAACTCCCTAGACTAATGATAAATCTCACCTCAATTAAATCATACCCCTGGGACCCTCTGATGCACTGTACTTGTTGACCCAAAAAGACCTTTATAACTTGGAAACTTAGACCGAACAATCTGTACTGCTTGACCAGAACTCTGTCCACTTATATCACCACGATCTACCTGAGAGTTATCCATAAGTTGAGGTGCTACCTGTATAGGCCTAATAGGTGGCAAGTGATGCTGACCTCTGCTGGGAAGTTCTTCAGACAGAATACCACTAACACTGAATTGCTGACATGGCCTCTTACTGCCACCTCCATATGTTTCAAAGTAAGCCCTCTCTGTATCCCTCGCATGATCAATAACCTCAAAGAAAGAAGATCCAACTGCTATCAAATGCTTCAATGCCAAACGGAGTAGCAACGCCAATCATCTAATAAATATCTGCACCGTTACATGCTCAGTAGCATATATCATAGATGTTTGACTGGCCCACTCGAGAAACCCAATCTCATACTCTGAAATAGACAACGAACCCTACTGAACACCAACAAATCCAACTCTGGCCTAAAAAACACTCAATGTACCGAACACTATCTCTGGCTGAGAGGTAGCCACTAAAATACTCGGGATCTCTAACACTGGATCCTAAAGAACTAAGGCAGTCACAAACTTTATCGAAGCCTAGGCTGACCCCAGACCCTCTGGTTGATGCTGAAGATCCTCTCCATCAATCCTTAACTCCCTAGTCCGTCGCTGGACTGAAACTATGGCCATACATGCAAAAGTACCATTTGTATCTATCAATAACCTCATACGATCCATCTGGGATAGAGTGGAGTCGAAAGAAGTGCTTAGAGGTTCACAGAAGTACGAACACACGATAAAGAGTCAAGAATAGAATTTTCTAAGAATGCCCTGTAGCCTCCCGAAGATAGGAAATAGACGTCTTCGTACCGATCCGCAGGACTCTACTAGACACTAAGCTTTTGTAACAACAACACCAGTAAACCTAGGCTCTAATTCCAATTTGTCACGACCCAATTTCCTAGGTTATGATGGCACCTACTCTAACGCACCAGTAGGTAAGCTAACCCATAGTCTGAAATAGCTAGTAACGGACTACTAAGAGATATAAGGAGAATTGAGGAATAAATATAATAAAAAGGATAATATAATTCCAAAACCTGGTGGAGCCAGCATAAGAGCTTCTAATACATTAGGAGTATAAGTGAAATATGGGATAAATATATATGTACAAAGATGTCTCTGGATACAATATAGAGATAATTCTAACAACAAGAGAGAGAGTAGGAGCAACTTCGAGCGTCAGGATCTCACCCTAAGTCCCCGATCCAAAGTTGATCCACACGATGCACACATCAATGGCGATAACTCATACTATGATCTGCTGGCTGCAGAAGTGTAGTATGAGTACCAAACACTTGGTACTCTGCAGGCATCGGCCAACTGAGCTCCAGAAATAATGTAAGCATAAAATAAGATGTAGGGCATGAATATAACTGCAGGCAACTATCCAGAAAGACTGAGCATAATGAGGCTAATACTGCAATAAGGGTAAACAACCCTATTCTAACAGTGCTCAAAAACTAAAGTACAATACCGTATATCACTAACCAATATACCAATAAAGAGTGAAAGAAGGATAGGTAATAATATACTAGGCCAAAGAATACATATACAATATGAATAGACAAAGAAAGAGAGGGATATACAGTAATACCATATATATATATACAAATAAACTTGTAGTACTAATTCAAAGGTAATAACCTGAGGGAGTCAACCTAACCTCTCGGGGGACTTAGCCAAGTAAGGGAGCTAATACTAGCATAATCAGGCCTCTAACCAAAAATGTGACTAAGCATGAGGTAACTCAACCGTAAAGTAACTCACCGAAATAAAGAAGAAAAACATAAACGTACCGACAATCTCAGGTACAAGTCCATAATCAACTTGCCACGAACTAACCATAATAACCAATAATAAATTAATCGGCTAGTCTGGACAAACAAGTACCTAACCGGACCCCCATAAGCCTAGAAGCACTCAACAAATAGCAAGCATAACCTATGCCTATACAACCCCCCATAAGACCGATGATACAGGCGCCAAATAATCATACTGGTGATAGACGATGCATATAAATAAATTAATGCAACATATCCATAAATACCATATCCAATCCAAGTGACATAAAGTACCAAGTGTATACACCTTCTCCAGCTCCGGAGCTTGCAAATACAAGACCTACGGCGACCATCCTTCTCCAGCACTGTGACTCGCAGACAAAGGGGCCCCTAGGGGATTTCGGATATTTGTATACACTGCATGGTCTCGAACAAGGATTTCCAATAATCATCATAATCCATCTACTCTGTTTAATACCGGAGAGAGATATAAGTATAATAAGTTCACAGACTCAAACCATGACTAAAAAATTATGCATCTGTAAGACATTGCCCGAGATCAAGATTGGGATTACATTATCATAATATTGTAGAAAAGGTCGGAATCTCCGTCGACCGAAGTAAATAGTAGTTGTAAAATGAGTAGATTAATAACAGACCAAAATCAACCTCGATCTACTTTCCAAAATATCAATTTGAGTTCTAAAAACTCACAAATCAACAAATAAGGTGGTACGATTCCCATTATAAAAGAATTCATTTTAAAAGTAAAAAGTGGAAATAAATCCCTTTTTGGAAAATAGTACTAAAATCAAGGTTTGGGATTGGAATCGTACCACTAAGTGAGCATGAATGCGCCTAACAGTATGCATGCCATCACTAGTATCCAAACAATACAACCATAAGTGCCTAAGTTTCTATAAACCAGAATCATGCCCTCATGAAGGGTAAAATACTCACCTGGAGTCCAACTAGTATTGTAACCACGACCTCGGGCCTAATAATACATAATCAATATAACAAGACTCATAACTTAAGAATCCATAGTAATCAAGGGCATAAAGCCACTACAAGGATCTAATCGGGGAAATACCTCCCAAATCATTAAGTCAAATGATAAATTTTATACTAAGGGATCCTTAATATTAAACTATGGTTAGCATGCTTATAATTGAGGGTAATAGGTTAAGTGTTTTACACTAAGGTTCGGGTCACATTTCTACCCCAAATTCCCTAAATGGCCTAAGTCATGCTATACTAGTTATAAAGATATCCTACCATCCCTACCTAGCATGCAAACTATACTATATACAATCTCATAGAGAAAAGTAGACCAAAGCCTACCTCGATGCCAAACCGTAAGTCTTGAATCATCCATAATTCGCTTGTCTTTGCTCCACAATCCTGAAATGTTGTCGCGCTATCAAAATATTAAACTACATGTCATAACGAGTACAATGATACCCATATTGCTATATAAATGCTCGAATCAAAATTTGGGTCAAGAACGGGCCCACTAATTAAATCCATCACGAGGTCCCTCGAAGGACAAGGAATGTGTGCTCAAAAGTTGATCACAAAGGAGCATAAATCGGGGCTCAAATCAGTCCCTATAGTTAAGGATTTAAGGACCTAATATCTAAGAATTTAAAATGAAATGGAACGGAATTCAATGGATAAAATGATGAAAAAGGACCAAGGAGGGTAGAGCTAACTTACCTTAGCTTCAATGGAAAACTCCCCACACTCTCTCTCTCTCTTTAAGCTCTCAAAAATGAGGGGAAAAGAGTTGAGAAATTAAGAGAAATCGCGGTGAAGAAGGGGAGATTTAACACCTCCAGGTACAGCTAAAGCGGTCACATAGCCGCTAAAGCGGCCAGTGCCAAAGGTGAGTGGCCACTAAAGCGGCATCCCCGTCGCTAAAGCGACATCCGCTTAAGCGGACAAGGGGAGCTTAAGCGACCCTCAGCTAAACAGCCAAGGCCACTAAAGTGGATTGATGTCGCTAAAGCGGCTTCCGCTTAAACGGTCATTTGTCCACTTAAGCGACTGCACCAGCAACTTTGAGGCATCAGATTTCTAAGTCTGAACGGACTCCGATCAGGTGTTGGACATTTGTTCAAAATCTCGTGTGCACAAACAAACTATTCTACCATACCAAATTCAACATTCTGGACTCAATAAAACCATCAAAACTTTCATCCGAGATCATTTTGATTAAATATGGGGCCCACACCTAAAGTTTCATTTTTCATCAAATCTACCCAATATTCCAAAACGAGTTCGAAAGCCTCAGGACCAAAACAAAGGGTCCCCCTAGCCTAAAATCAACATTCTAGAGCTGATGGTACTGTCAGAATTTCCATCTAAAATTGTTTACTTGCAGTGTTAGTCCGAGACCAATTTCTTAACAACGAAACCTCCAAAAAGGGAAATGAGCCTAAAATCCAAACGAACTATCCAATGACCGAATTGATAGTTCTGGCAAGTCATAAATGATATGTAGCCACTTTGGGAAGACTCGAAATGCCAGAATGCATGGAAATTGATGAAATGACCTGGAGGTTTATTACACCTATGGATGGTGTGTTGATGTCCACATCAAATCTATAGGAAGCTACAAGGTATCTAGTTATCTATCTCACTTTCTTCTTTTCTATCGTGGTATCTCAATGTTGTCTCCCTAAGTTAAGTCTAATTGGTATCTAGCAGATTCCAATTGGTATCTCAACCATCATAATTGGGACTAGTTGGTCCCAAATGGTATCTCACTAAGATTGAAGGGTTGGAACAGGGTATTCCAACCAGTAGAGGTCAATAAGAAGTATAGGGGTTGAATTTTTATGTTGTGAAATTTATTTGATACTATGTTAAAATCCCTGTAAATTAACTTTTTTTTGTTATGGAATGATAGAATGCAATGTGTATTGCTTATATAGATGGTTATTGTTTGATCATACTATTACCTAGTTGTTTGATTGTTAAATGCTTTAAGTACAAGAGATTATTAAAAGTAATATGAGATGAGTGGTTGTAGTAGGATATTTAGAAACTGTAAAGGTTGGGTATAATTTTGAGGTATGTCTTCATTTCTGTGATTTGAGATACGTATTGATTTTCCATAATTTGAAGTATGCTTTGATATTTATTTGGACCTTGATGATATACTTGGATATACATGTATGGTTCGATCGTTGATTATAAAAATATCTGGTATCCTTGTGTGGTCTGGTTTTGGACAATAATAATTGGGTTCCTTGTGTAGTTCGATTAATGATAAAGATATTGGGATCCTTTTGTGGTTCGATTAATGATAATGATACTGGGGATCCTTATGTGGTTCGATCTTTGATAATTATATTTGAGCCTGAAGTACTATTGGGTCACCCTGGTGTGAATAATCTAGTTAATGGGTTGGCTTGCTAATGATGCCTTAATAAGTGATTGGTTAAACTGAAATGAATTTAGTTGTCTTGCACAACCTTGGTGACTTGAATATAGGTGAATTATGTAGTTGATGTCACTACTGCAAGGCAAATAGCCTAGGTATATAAAATGGGTTGCTTCCTGTAATATGTTAAGAGGAGATGGTAATAATGATTTTACTTGATATTGGTAAATTGAACCTTAACTGTGTGATTGACAATTATCTAGCTTAAATGTGTTAAGTGACTGGAATGATCTTATGAGGGTAACAACGTTGATGTCCTAAAGGTAGACTAACCAATTGTACAAAACCCATGGTGGCTATGAATGAATATAATGGGTTAAGTTTTAGGGATGCGGATAAAGTGATAGTAAAATAATGTTCATAGTATTAGTGAGGAGGCAGGGCTACTAGACTGACCTTATAGGTGGCTGATTATGGATTGACATTGCGTAAATGCTTAGTGTGTATGAGAATATTATTGGTGAATAGTATACCTTGAATGTAATGTAGCTAAGTTGATAAGGTGGGTGAAATGTGTTAGCTTAACTATGGTTAATAATCGTTAGTTTTAGGGTAGATTGAGGGAGTGAAGTTATTAGATGTGTTTATCCAAAGTTATATCCCTCCCGTATATACATGATAATACTTGGTTGGTGTTGTCTCTTGAGTGGTTGAGGTATGTTGTAGAGTCGAATAAACTAATTTGAGTTGTGGTGGAGAATATATGAAATAGTGAAAACCCATAGTGGTATGATTGGGGGTGTGGTGATGTTATGGCATTGGTTAGGGTGTAAATACCCCACTAAACTTTTTCCTAGTGTAGGGATGACAACCTCAGAGTAGTGTAGTTCTGGTTAAAAATCTGGAATTGTGTGAATTAGTGTTGAATGGTGCGTCATGGTGTGTTGATTGGTGGATTTTAGTGGTTAATGTGTTAGAGGATGAGTTTAGAAGGTCATAGAAACTTTCGGTGCATAAAACGAGTTGGTAGAACTCTGTTTATAGCGATTACCGCAAAGGGGTTAGTTCATAATGTCGAATTTTAAAAAGTGTGTTGTGAAATGGCCTGAACTGGGACCAAGTCCCAAGTTACTACCTTGGGCCACTGCAGCAGAAGATTTACCACTACAGAGGTACCGCTGCAGCGGTACTTAGTTTCATTCCCAGTTATTTTCGTTGTCGCCCCAAATGTTCGTGCATCATAATATTGTGTGATGTTTTGGGTATTATAGATGACCCATTACATAAATTTCATCACAAATCATATTTCCTGGGTTATAGTGATCGTGCTTTGTGCCTAGAGCATAGTGGCATATGGTGGGTAGGCTGGTTGAGTATGCTGAGTTTCAAAAATCATGCTAAAAACTCTCCTCTACACCAATGATCGTTCGGGGACGAACGCTGAATAAATTGGTATCTAATGTAATGACACGTTTCATCATTACTAAAAATATTTGCGGTAAAGGAATAAGAACCCCATTCATCACAAGTTATAGGACTAATTCTTTAGTATGGAAGTGCATTGGACATGTACTAAGGTCATACAATACCCCTAGCACAAAGTTAAGTTGAAAGTGTTCTTATCGATGATTTTTGAGCTAAATTTAAACTAGGGTCAACTTCAAATGAGCATTTCTCTTAGAATATAAAGCTATGGGGCCAAATACATACCAAATGAAAGATCTTTGAGTCTTCTTTCCAACGCATCCGACCGTTCGTTAATTCGCCTTCGGAGTAAAAGGTTATGATTATTTTACTGAACACTGTTCGGGCTGAGAAATTAACCTTCGTAGTGGTACCGCTGCAGCGGTAACTAGGCAGTTTATAACAGTATTTTTGACAGGTTTTTGAGTTTTCCCAAAGCCTAGGAGGGCGATTTTCCATTTTCTTAAGTGAAAATCCTTCGTTGAGGTAAGATTTTCCGTCATCTTCTTTATTTTTCAATCCTTTAACATCCTAGAACCATTAGAACGATCTTTAATGGTGAAATTTTTGGTGATTTGAACCCTAAGTTCATAAAATTTTGGGGAAAACCTATGGGTTGGGTTAATATCACCTAGAATCACTTCTAAATTATTAATTAACAATTCCTAGCATGAATTATAACAACATACCCAGTGTATTCCCACAGAATAGGGTCTAGGGAGGGTAAACTGTACACAATCCATATCACTACCTCAGATGAGTAGAGAGGTTGTTTCCGATAGACCCTCGACTCAGGACAAATAACAGTATAACAAGCAGAAAACATAAAAACAAACAACATGTTAGTGACTAGGATGAATTAGTGACTCTAAAACATGAAATTGATGGTTGGGGACCTTGAATTTAATAAAAATAGAATCTTTAGCCTTAAAACACCATTAATGGAGATAGGCTGAATATGATAGAGCTTATTAATTGGTAATTGACCCTTGGGTAACGTTTTAGAGCATGAATAAGGGTAGAATTGGTGAGTTTGAATTCCCAAAGTATTTATTTAGGGCCTGTTTGGAAAGCCACCCTGGTAATTGGATTTGGTGTAATTGGGTGTAATTACACTGTCTGGCATGTTTGGTTGACCAGGTAATTACTTGGTCAGAAGGTAATTGGGTGTAATTGGCAGGGTGTAATTACACTCTTCAATTCACAGGGGGGAGCTGTGAATTGCAGGTAATTACATGGTGTAATTACAAGTTGATTACTTTTTAATTTCTTCCTTTTATTTCTATTTTTATTTTTTTCGTTTTAATTTATTTTAAATTTCTATTATTTTAAATTCTTTCTATTTTTATAATTCTAATATTTTTTTAAAATTTTTTTCATTTTTTATTTTTTATATTTTATTTCTTTCTCAATTTTTCGTATTATCTATTTTTAATTTATTTTATGTTTATTTTTTTCATTTAACATAATTTAGTTAGTATTCTAATTTTTAAATTAAGTAGAATTTATTTTTGAATAAGGTTATAGACTTAGGTGTTCCTTTTCTTTTAAATCCTATTTACATTATGTTGAAATTTGACATAAGAGTATTTTTTTTTTTAAATTTTGAACTTATGTTATATTTTCAGTTTCTATTCATTTGTTTTACTAGTATTGACATGATATTTCACATTGCAAGTCATTCATTTTTTAGTTAGAATTGATAGATTATCTTTTTATCAAATGTTTTAATAATTTTATGACATTATATTTATAATATTAATCTTTTTGTTAAACATGCATTTCATGATGTTCTTAAAAATCATGTACTTTATGTTTTTATGATTAATTTAATTAAAATATACTAGTTTGAAAATTAAAAATTGATTATTTTTTTATAAGAACATATGTTTATTCATTAATATATTTCAAAAAATAATATATATATATATATATATATATATATAATATTTAATCTAATATCATTTATAAAGACACTTATCTGTCTAATATAAATTTTTAGTTTTTGATAATTAACTTTTATTTTAAAAATTGAATATAACCATGTAATTACACTTGTGCAACCAAACAGTACACTTGTAATTACACTGTAATTACACTGTGGCAAACAAACAGGTCGGCGTAATTACTAGGTTGTGTAATTACTAGGCTGGTAATTACTACCCTAGTAATTACACCAATTCCAATTACCAGGTGGCTTTCCAAACAGACCCTTAAAGAAGAATTAATTAATTACTCTTATAACTACTTGTTTCTTAGGAGATTGAGCATTCTAAGGCCAGAAGGAAGGGAAGGAGCATCCTAAGTGTGGCATGCTTGTTCCAAGATCTTCGGTCAAGGTAGGTTGAGGTTAACTTGTAGTAGACTTGGGCTAGATGCACTTAATTTTGATAGTAATATCGGGAGATTTCATGTCTTAGGCCTTCGGGCACGGTGTTTGGATGGATTAAATTATTAAAAATCCAGTTAAGCTTAAATATTATCATGGATTATTGTTATACTCAGCTGATGCGATACTTGTGGCATGAAAATTGGAGTAATATGGTGAGAATGATAGCTAGTTGAAGTAATGTAATAATAAGATAATTGTGTGTTATTATCTTTTGTGTGGATCCCTTGAGGAGTATTTGTGTTTGTATGACTTTATGGATCTGTAAACTAGTCTCTAATGTCTTAAAAAAGAGGGTGAGACCTATATTGTGTACGTTTGAAGTAAGAGACATGCTTGCTAGAATATAGTTAGGAGGATGGATTGTAATAGGAAGACGTGATGATATAACTTAAGAATCTAGGGTTAAGTTTTGTAAGTGCCCGAAAGTAAGATGTGTAAAGATGGATAACCCTAGTTAGAATTGTAAGTTGAATAGAGGCGAGTAGTTGGATAATCAGCTAAAGGGGACAGCGTCTTGAAACTTAGTTGTAACTTGAATGAAAGGGTTACTAGATAGTAACTGAATTACCAGTTCAATGTGAATAAAAGAGATTCAGATTGGTTAGTAAAAAATATGATGAATTAGAGTATAAATATCAATCTTGGTAGAATGTGCACTCCTGAATGGATACCTGATGAATTGGTCTTCGGACATGTTTTGATTGATGATTGGATTTGATAATGCTCAATTGAGCAAGTGGTGAATGGGCCTTCAGGCATACTTGTGATTATAGAATGATATTACTTGGTTGTCCTTAATTGTAAGGTTTGTTTCGATTGCGGTCGCTCGCATCTGATTTTAATTGGGTATTTGCGATTTGCCTTTATGCATTACTTATAATTATTGACTCTATTTGCATATTCATGCACATTGTTGATGATATTTGGTGATGAAGGATCAGGTACCATGTCGGTACGAATATGATATGTTGGTTATGATGGATCAGGTACCATGCCGATACGGATATGATATATTAGTTATGATGGATCGGGTACCACGCTGATATGGATATGATATGTTAGTTATGATGGATCGGGTACCACACCGGTATGGATATGATGTTGAGGATGAGTTGAGAAGGAAAAAGAAATTGTGCATAATTGCATACATACATTCATTCATATGCATTGAATGTGCATTTATATTTATATGTTGGTGGTGGTTCCTTGCGTGGACCGAGTTATGTTAATGAGTTATGGTGGTTCCTTGTATGGACCGATATTTGACGAGATACTATGGTCCCTAGAGTGGATCAGTTATGTCTATGGTTGTGATTGGGCATTGTAGCCAAGTGTGAATATAAGGTACGTCCTGAATTATGTATAACTCATGTTTCCCTGTGTATATAATTATACGTGATGTTTACTGTGATGCCTTTCTTGTAAAATTGTTGATACTATCAATTGTCTTGATTGTTGCAATCTCGATAATTAATGATGGAGTGAAATCTGTAGAGCTATTGCTGCTAGAATAGAGATAGGATTACATAAGTTGAAAGAACATTATAAGATAGACCGGATTATCCAAGAATAAAGATACACAGAAGTGATAACTGTTAGGTGGTTCATAGAGAG
Source organism: Capsicum rhomboideum (assembly GCA_031232105.1). NCBI lineage: Eukaryota > Viridiplantae > Streptophyta > Magnoliopsida > Solanales > Solanaceae > Capsicum > Capsicum rhomboideum. The sequence goes on along the minus strand of CP124719.1, from coordinate 104,707,188 downwards.
AATAAGTGTGAGTAGTAATACTAGTATGAATGTGCTTTAGTATTCAGAATTAAAGTTAAGTCATGTTTCTTTCCAATTTGTTATCATTATTATTTGTTTCTAACCTTGGTTGGCCGATGATACCTATCACTACGTGTGGTTTGTACTGATACTACACTTACTATATCCCCTTCTGAGAATATAGCCTTGTTGCAGGTCAGTTGGAGTTTCTATAGCAGTGTCGGCGATCATTCTCCGACAGCTCCTGCCCTCTCGATCTTGCATGGATGTCTCTGCTGCTTGTCTAGTGCTCTTGTACTGGTTTAGGTTAGGTTCTGGGGAGTCTCTTGTAGCTATTTTCCTCATTTATTTTACGTAACATAGGTATTAAACCAGTTGTGGAACGAATCTAATTGGATAATCGTATTTGAAACTGTTGATTAGTTATTCATATGGCAGACATAAATTGACTAAGTGAATATAGTAGTAACTTCCGCAGATGTTGAATGGTTGAGTAAAAAGGGTTCTCCTATCTGAGGTAGAGTAGGTAGGTGCCCGGTACGATCTGTGGTTTGGGCCGTGATAGATAACAAGCAGTACAAGAATATTCATTATTTGAAAGAAACTTCAAGTTCTTTAATGGGTGCCCATTTGAATTTTTTATAATCCGTCTCATCATTATAAATTCAAGATGTCCCAATCAATCATGCCAAGTTAAAAAATATTGAAATTAGGAAACTTTTGGTTTACCATAGAATGTGCCTCAATTGCACTAATTTTTATCCAATACAAGCCAAAAGATAAAGCAGGGTACTTTTCTATAACACATGTCTGCCCAGAGACATTCTTGGTGATACCAAGATATTCAAGATTCAACTCATCCATTTTTTGATATGATAACCATTTTCACGGATATCTTTAAAACTCAATAACTTTCTCCGAGACTTAGGAGAAAACACAACATTATTTATGATAAGTTTATCTCCTTTAGGCAAGATTATAATGGCTCTTCCGAAGCCTTTAATCAAATTAGTACTACCAGAAATTGTAGTAACATTTATCTTGCCCATATGTAAATGAGAAAAATATTTCTCTTCTTTGAATATCGTGTGTGCTGTACCAGAATCAATCAAACAAATGTTTTCATAATTGGATAAGTTACATTGAAAATTATTCATATCTTCAAATAGAGTAACATACACAAAATCAAATATATATCAAATATTTGTACAAAATTAAAGCTAAAGTAATATAACAATTACTCATAGTTATTTTTTTCTATGCAATTTACAAAGAGATCTATTTAATCAAATCAATCGTGTATGTTATCTTGTGAAATTGATTTTGATTAGATCACTCATATTTAGATAAAAGAGTCAATTTTTTATTTTTTATTTGATAACAAAATAATATCCATCATATCTAAAGATATCCTTTTCCTATGAAAAAGACACGACACCCAGTGACCTTAGTTTGTCAAGTTTACTAGGTTAATATAATATTGAAATAGAATTTGCAGAAGTGGACAGATCCACTTCTAGGAAAACACTTCATGTGTAATTTTTTAAACAATACTTAGTGTTAGAATAGTACTCCACTAATGGTAATTGTTAAAATATAATACCTACAACAAATATTAAAATATTATTCAATCAAAATGGGATCAAAATTAATTCAATTTACTTATAAACTTATGATAATATGACTAAACCAAAAAAAATACTAATTAAAAGATTAATACTCATGTAAACAACTACTTTTACATGATTTTTTTGTTTACTAGTTACTATCAGTAGCAAAAATCTAAAACTTGTTCATTCTTCCATAGCCACAGAACCATCACCAATCAAATGATCTATCTTTCCTTCAGGGTGCTAAAAGAAATCCGTTACATCCAAATGTGCGATGTCAACATGATTTTCAGAGATAAAATTAGCTTCAGGATCATTCTCTTTCTTCTTTAGTGATGCTTGATAAAGCTCAACCAAATGTTTGGGAGTACGACAATCACGTGCATAGTGTCCTTTTCCACCACATCAGAAACAAACACTTGCTCTAACTGCTTCACGTTTCTCATCGTCTCCTTGTTCCTTTTGATGGTGTCCTTTCTTTGATAAATGATTAACACCAAGAACATGATTTCTTTCTTGACCATAATTTCGACCACGTCCACGTCCACGACCAGGGCCGCAACATTTTTCACGTCTAGCATGGTGGGCATACACCTCATTCACTTTAGGAAATAGTGTAGATGCAGTAGGTCGATTCTCATAATTTTTCATTAATAAATCATTATTTTGTTTAGCCATGAGAAGATGAGAAATCAGTTCAGAATACTCCTTGAAATCTTTCTCTCGATATTGTTGCTGCAAGAGCACATTCGAAGCATAAAAGGTGGAGAATGTCTTTTCCATCATATCAATATCATCAACCGTATCTCTACATAGTTTCAACTGAGAAGTAATTTTGAGCATAGCGAAATTGTACTCATGAACAAACTTAAAGTCTTGAAACCTCATATGCATCGAATCATATCGTGCTTTTGGATGGATGACCATTTTCAGATGGTCATACCTTTCTTTCAGGCTATTCCACAAAACAAGTGGATCCTTAATAGTGAGATATTCAATTTTTAAAATTTCGTCAATATGATGATGCAAGAATATCATAGCCTTAGCTCAATCTTGATTTGATGCTTTATTTTCATTTTTAATGACGTCTCTAAGACCCATAACATCCAAATGGATTTCAGCATTCAACACCCATGAAAGGTGATTCTTGCCCGAACTTTGAAGGGCAACGAACTCAAGTTTTGTAAGATTAGACATATTAAAAAGAAGAGAAAATAATACCTTAGCCTTCAAATTTTGATACGGTAGAATCTCGTGCTGATAACGTGTTATGAAAATAAAATTAGTGCTAAAGTAAATAACAAGAAGCAAAGAGATAGAGGGAGAACTACTAATTATATTACTTTTCTCTTCTTCTTTTTTTTACATTTGTAACTTGATGAAACAAAGATAAGCCATACACACACAACCACTTGGGTAAAAGAGGCAAAATTGCATTTGACTACTTAATCACCAAATTGGAAAAGTAACTTAGCAAATAGGTTTGCTAGTCACCAAGTTGGAAAAGTAACTTAACAAATAAGTTTGCTACCATGCATAAACCAGGGAGATGCAATTAAAAGAGACAAATGAGTTTGTCAATTAAGTGGGGGTCCTTCAAATTTTAAAAATTGGGTAAAATGATAAAAAAAAATAGCTTTTTATTTTTACACTTTTATCCCAACAACTGTAAAAGTTGTATCAACAACTATAGAAGTTGTTTGAAAATTGTGCGAAGTTGTTGGACAATTGAATAGTTGTTGGGATAACTAATGTAGTTGTCAAACAACTGCAATTATTTAAAGGACTTGACCCCTTTTAACTTAATTAATATTGCAGGATCCACTCGTCCCTTTTAATTAAGGGGGAAGGACGTAAATGGCCTCTCGGCCCAAACAAATGCCAAGTGTATAGCCATAAAAAATTATTTCCATTTTATAGCCAACTGTGTTGACTTTTTCTCCATTAATGCTTTTTTCTTTTCGTTGATTTTTTTTTGTTGTTGTTGCTCTTATCTTTTTTTTTTGTTGTTGTTGTTCTTTATTTTTTCCCTTTTTCTATGTTCTTTTCTTTTAATTTTTTTTCTACTATTTTAATTGCTATTTTTTATTAATAAAATATAATTTTGTAGTCTTTAATATTTTTTTCAATGGAATATTTTTTTTCTTTTGCTGCTCTATTTTTTTTTGCTTTTTTTTTTTTTTCCAAATCTCTTCTTATTGTTGCTTTTTTTTTTTTAACAATCAAATACGAAAAGAGTGTATTTTTCAATTACAATTAAAAAAGAAAAAAATATATATCAATGTCTATTTGATAGCAGATATATATATCTTTAATATCAGATACAAATATATTGTTTATACAATAATTATACTATTTTTATCCACATCCTATACATATACATATTCTATACAACAATGATAGAGTTTCTATACACATCATCAAATACAAATATATTTTTATACAATAATTATACTATTTTTATACACATTCTATACATATACATATTCTATACAACAATGATATAGTTTCTATACACATCATATATAGATACATAATTTATACAACAATGATACAGTTTCTATACACATCATATACAACCTTTAGCCACAATAATTATTTAAATACATATTCTATACAACAATTATACAATTTTTATAAATACCCTATACCATTTCTATATCTCAGTAATTCAATAGATAAATTTAGAGTAACCTCCTTGCTTTATTGCTTAGTCTCACCAAACTCTCATTACATCAATACAATTTCAGTATGCACGTAGGGCAAATTAAACATATCATATCCTCTAAATTGGTTTTAAGAAAAATATTTCATATAATCATTCGTAATATAAGTGAAGAAGTAAAAGAGGGGTAATTCAATAACAACAGAGGAATTACAAATAAAAGACAATAAATTAAAGGGACTTGCTTTTTATCATTAACCAACCAATAATCTATTAAATAAAATAGGAAGAAGAAGAAGAAGATAAGAAAGAGAAAAGAGAGGCTCTGTATGAAAGAAGATAAATGAGTTTACACAGGTTTTCTTCTTTCCAAAGGTATGGAGGATGAACCAATAGTAATTTTTTTAAGGCTTAAGTCATCTACAAACCCTTAAAGTTATCTGCACAATTCACTTAGGTACCTCAACTCAGCCTTGTACCTATTGAACACTTCTATCACTTCGAATTTAAACCACAATACTTTTCGCTGACATGGCTTAATGTGTGTACTACACCTGAAATAGACACGTGAAAAGTGGTGTTTTTGTCAAATTTCTTTTTTTTTTTTTTTGGGGGGGGGGGGGGGGGTCTTCTTCTTCATTGTAGTCTTGTTCCAAATCCACCACCACCTTCCGCCATTTCTTTTTGCCGGAAAAAATGGAGACCACTACCCAAATTTTATACTTCCTCTCTATCTCTATCTCTTTTCCTCTCCCTCTTCCCAAACCCCAACCCCTCCCCCACCTTCTCTTCTTCCCAACAAACCAAAATTGAAATAGAAAAAAATTGAAGAACAGATCTAAAATAAAAGAAATAGAAGAGATTAAAAAAAAAAAAAAAAAACTAATTTAAAATGAAATGAGGAAAAACATGTAAAGGGAAAAAAATATGTGTATTCATATTAGAAAATGTCAAAAACTTCAACTTTTCAAATTCAATTCATTTTCTTAATATTAGATAAAAATTAATTCTTTGATTCTAATGATTTGTCAATTTTTATGTTAAAAGAGGACATTTTTCTTGATTTGCTCAATGGATTTTGCATTGATTTTTGTTTTGAAGTTTCATGTCATTGATGAGCTTGTAATGGGGATGATAACTTTGGCTATGGCAGATGAAGGTGAAGGTGGACGAAGGGGGGTGGCGATGGCTGGTGATTAGACTTAGGATTTAAGTAGTCAAATATTGTTTCTTATTTTTTTTACTCATAATTCTTTTTTTAATAATTTTTTCGAACTCATCTGCCACATGCACTAATATAATTGGTCATTTTATCACGTCACCGTAATTGTGCTACACACATTTTATACTTTTAGCAGATATCAAAAAAATGTCTAATAAGTACATATTTTGAGTGATTTAAGTGTTCAATAGGTACAAGGCTTTGTTGAGGTGCGTAAGTGAATTATCTGGACAACTTTAAGGTCCCGTAGATGACTTAAGCCTTTTTTTTAATATAGAAGAGAGAGAGGGGGAGGGAGGCGATAGAGTGAGAGAGGTGTGAGAGAAAAGAGAGTTTGGCTATAAGTTATCACTATTTTGACCTAAAGGTTATTTAATGGTACATGAGATAAAGTTGGATCATTATTTTTCCTAATGCCCCCCTCCCCCACCATGTCTTTTTTCCTAAATAATAAGGGTTTGTTTGGAAAGCCACCTAGTAATTGAAATTGGTGTAATTACTAAGGTAGAGATTACCAGCCTAGTAGTTATATATATATATTGTCTTTAAAAATATATTATTTAATAAACATATGTTCTTATAAAAAATAATTGATTCATATTTTTCAAACTAGTATATTTTAAATAAATTAATCATGAAAACTTAAAGTACATGATTTTTAAAAACATCATGAAATGCATGTTTGACAAAAATATCAATATTATACATATAATGTTATAAAATTATTAAAACATTTGACAAAAAGATAATCTATCCATTCTAACTAAAAAATTGTAATGTTCCTCATTTTTTATTTTTAGAATTTTCTGTATTTTGACCATTTTGCCCTTCCCCATGATTGCTTTGTCTCAATTTTAGTTGTGGGGATGGTTGACACGGTTTCCTAGGCGATCGGGAATGTTTTGGTCGAGTTTGAGGTCGTTTTGAGGCTTTAAGAGCCAATAGTTAACTTCGGTCCACATTTCTTGATCCAAGTGCCGGATGACAAAATGAACTATGCCAGCAAATTCAAAATGTCGATTTTGGGTTAGTAGTGTGGTTGGTTCGGGTTTGGGGCCTTTATATCTCATTTTGATCCTCGGTTTGGAAAATAGTGAAATAGGGTCCCAGAGGTTAATTTGTTGAAAACAATCCTTTTTCAAAAATCCGACGTCGCTATTGAGTCCGGAACGTCGAAATTAGTCTAGTAGCATAGTTCATTTGCGTGCACGGGATTCCGAATGAATCCCGAGGGTGCGATTGGAAACTTTGCATTTTGGGCCAAGTTGTTGATATTGCTTCAACTGGTGCAGCCGCTTTTGCGGCCAAATACCGCTTTAGTGGTATCCGCTTAAGCGAACAAGCACCGCTTTAGCGGTCAGTCTTGACCAACCACCTACCGCTAAAGCGGGCACTTGACCGCTTTAACGGGTGCCGCTTTAGCGGAAAGTGACCGCTTTAGCGGTCCTAACCATTTGGGTCAGGCCGCTTTAGCGGTCATTTAGCCTCTTAAACGGTCACTGCTGGGTCAGTCTATAAAAACCCAATTTCACAATTTTCCTCCATTATTGAGTTTTTGAGCTTCGGGTTTAAGGGTTTTTGATCGATTTCTCCACCATTTGAGTTTGGGTAAGCTCCAGAACTCTATTTTCGTTACTTTACATCGATTATGTCTTTGAAAACTCTTTCTAATCTTGTTTTTAAAATGGAAAAATGGGTTTTTTACCGTAAAAGCTTGAAAATAGTTTTTCTTTGATTTGGACCTCGTTTTAAGCTTGTTTTCACTTGGGTTTTCTTCTATGGGTTTCTTTAATCATGGGTAATGTATTTCTAAAGAAAAATTCAGATTTTACCTCTTCGTTTTCAAAATCCATTTTCGAGGTCCATTTTGGACCCCACTTAAATATGGACATTATAGGTATTGATAGTTTTCTTTTGGCTTGTAGATGACGTTGTTGACTTGATTGGACGCTTTTGGTGTTAATTCATAAGAGTTGGGTTTTCGGTTGAGGTTTTGGATTGTATTTGAGCTTGTGGGTCTTTATTTAAGCCAAGTTGAGCTATACCTTGACTTTTTTCAAAGTGTTTATGTGTTTGTATTTGGTGTTTCGTTAGGATTGGGGGACCCGCTTAGGTGAAATGGAGAGCATCTCCGCGGGTGCTAGAGTCTTTCGGTGGATTGTAGTTAGGTTATTGCCTTTCTTAGTTATTATTATGGTTAGTAATTATCCTTAGAGTAGAACATAGATAGATAACTTAGTGATCTTGTATTGTTAAGAATTGGATGCCTATCTTAGAGCTTGAATCTTGTTTAGCAGATCTTATTGTGATAATTGAGGGTTAATGACCTTTTAGAGAGCATTTAGAGTATAAATGGGTTTGCAATAGTTGATGAGACTTGTACTATGGAACAAGCAAGGATTGGGTAGTCTCGCGTTATTTTATTATTGGGATTGTTGTTTATCATTATGTGCCCGAGTGGGGGCTTATGTGCATATTATTACTGATTTTGAGAGTATATATGGCGGTGATGCCATGCGTGGGGGCTTGCATTGTTATTATTGGCTATGATTGTGCACTAATTGTCATATTTATTATTGTGTCACCCAGTGAGGGCTTGACTTGATGTTATTGGTCATGTTTGTGCATTAAATGCTTTATTTATTATTATGTCGCCCGAGTAGGGACTTGACTTGTTATCATAGGCCTTATCTGTGCATTTGAAATGCCATATCTATTATTGTGTCACCCGAGTGGGAGCTTGAGTTGACATTAAAGGCCTTAGTTGAGCATTTAATTGCATACTTATCATAGTGATGTCCGAGAGAGGGCTTGAAAATGATAATATTGATTACTACATGACCATTTATTCTTTTGGCGCCAAGTGGGAATTTATATCCTCATTCCATACATATGCATTCATGAGATACTGGTACTATTGAGAAACATTATTTTTGAAAGAAAATGAGATATTTTCATAAAATCCACGAGTCAGAGAGGTGAGATGTGTTGAGATTGAGATTGAGATATGAGATAAAGTATATGGGTTGCAAACCCCCCATGGGTCCTATTGCTGAGTTGCGAACTCGGTAGGTATATACTGAAAGCCATGCGATGACTTTCACAATTCCACCCCATCATCATCATCACATCATTGCATTGCATCATTTGCATTTGCAGTATCATCCTTGGTATGTTCTGATGATGTGTTAGTATTTACTCTTGTATAGCAAATTCTGTGTTAGGACCTTGTTTGTGATATTATGTTTGAGCATTCATTTCACTTTATTACATTATCCTATGTCATCTTATATTGATTGAGGGGTGAGGTATTACGAGACTTGGGGTATGACTATGACTTAATTTGAAAGACTGTTGAATTGCACTTCTAGGTAGCTTATAGTTCATTATTATATACACTTTCTCTGTCTTTATCCCATATGATTGGTTGATTGTCATTGATTAAGCCTGAATTATTGTGTTAGTGAGACTCCCCATAGATGACCTCCCTTATCTTTGAGAGAAATGAATAGTGTTGACTCATCTAGATTAGTGTGCCTATCCTGATTTTGATATATTTGTTGACCATTGTGTTGGGTTACCCTGTTAGGCGGAGACGTTGTATTTGACGGGGCATAGAACCTTTGGGAAACCCTTGGGTAGTTGAAGAGGTGGTTCTCGCCATCGCTTTGGATTAGGGTCGGTTATCGACGATACTTGTTGAGTACATGTGGTTTCGTACTCATCCTTGCTCCTTTTTCCTTTTTCTTGTTTTTCTGCACCCCATGCAGGTATTGGTTCGAGTAGCAGTTTGTAGATCGTCTTCATCCGGTATTGGCGTTGCGGCGATCGAGGTATTGGCTGTTGGACTTCAAGATACCAGTCTCTCTTTACTTATCTTATGCTTATCCGCATTTAAGATACCATAGTTATTGATGTCTTTCTGTATTTAGAGGTTTGTATTAGTGACAATCAGACCTGTGATGTATCATTGAGACTTATGTATTGTTTATATTTACATTTGGGATTTATTTCTATTCTTCCCTTTTCGCCTTTGACTTTCCTTATATTTGTGAATTCAGATTGGGTTAGGCTTACTTGTCAGGAGGGTTTGATAAATGCCATCACGTGCCTATTTTGGGTCGTGATAAAAATGAATGGCTTGCAATGCGAAATATCAAGTCAATACTATTAAAACAAATAAATTGGAACTGAAAATATAACATAAGTTCAAAATTCAAAAAAAATAATAAAATACTCTTATATTAAATTTCAACATAATGTACATAATTATGATTCAAAAGAAAAGGAAAATCTAAGTCTATAACCTTATTCAATAATGAATTCTACTTAATGTAAAAATTAGAATACTAACTAAATTATGCTAAATGAAAAAACGAAACATCAAATAAATAAAAAATAAATAATACGAAAAATTGTATGGAATCACAAGAAGTAAAGGTTGGGAAATGAAATATAAATAATATAAAATAAAAAATATATATTTTAAAATATTAAAAATAAAACCCTGTGAATTGGAGAATGTAATTACCCTCTGCCAATTATACTCAATTATCTGCTAATCAAGTAATTACTTGGCCTATCAAATATATCAGATAGTGTAATTTCAATTAACAGGGTGCCTTTCCAAACATTCGCAATAATTGGGAAAAGGCCAGTTATGTAATTCCAAGCTTGTCCCCAAACAGTTTGTTAGGGACAATGAATTAAGGGTGGTCAAAAAGTTTTGAAATTGAGTTGTGGTGACTCAAGTCTTAATTATTGAGTATGGGTGACTATTTTTAGATTAAGGATTAAGGGGATAAATTTCATATCCCCAAGTTTTTAAAATTACACTTTGACCCATCTTATATAAAACCCTAAAACTAAAAAAAGGGGGGGGGGGAACGCGACTTTGCTCTCTTTTCTCCTCTCTTCGATTTTCTTCATTGTTGCTGCTTCTTGGTGCTTCTTCTTCTTCTTCATCTTCTTCTTTTTATTCATCATCATCTTCTTCTTCTACTGCTTGTCGCCATTGTTGTTGTTGTTCTTGTTGTTGCCGCTACTGCTGCTATTGGACCAAATTTTGTTCGTATATCACTGGGCATTAATTCATAGGTGATTTTGGTAAGTAAAATTAATTATTTTTAGTTCAATTTCTCATCTGGGTATATCTGCTATTTTTTCAACAATTTTTTGTAGCATATCCAACAGCTGTTGTATTCATTTACAACGGCTGTTGGATTGTTTTCACTACTGTTAAAGTAGTTCCAACAGGTAAGTCATCTGTTGCAACAGATGACCTAGCTGTTGCAGCAGATGGCCTACCTGTTGGATTCATGTTACAGCAACTCAATCCAACAGCTAAGTTATCTGCTGCAACAGATGGGTCATATGTTGCAATAGATGATTCATCTATTACAACAGATGACTTATCTGTTGGATTCATCTTACATCAGCTAGCAAAGTTGGTTCAGATTTAGAAGCTCAATCCAATAGATAGAGCATCTGTTGCAACAAATTAGTCATCTGTTGCAACAGATAACTCATCTGTTGCAGCAGATGACTTACCTGTTGGATTGAGCCACTGGTTTTGAATATGCACCCAACAGATAGGTCATCTGTTGCAGCAGATGAGTTATCTGTTGCAACAGATGACTCATCTATTGCAACAAATGACCTATCTAGTGGGACAATGATAATGCATATAATTTTGTTGTTGTACATAGCCACTCAACTTTACTATACTATCATTATTAAAAATTTTAACAAATTTCTTTAGGTACCATAATGGAGGATTCAATAATAATAGGTGTTGATTGTCAATAGAAAATCAGAATGTAGAACACGACCAACAAGATATGCTAAATGATGAATTGGATGGTGTGGACATAAATATTCTAGATGATGAGAGTGAAGATGAAGTGGAGGAGGATCAAACACCTACACCCATTGTTGCGAGCAATACAGTGGGTAGTTCTCAATATGTGCTCCATATGTAAGACGGTTGGCCACAAAAGAACTACATGCCCGGATTAAAATATTTTATAATTATTATAATAGTAAATAGTCTTGTTGTTGGTTTAGTTATGAACTTGATAATTTTAACTCATTTTAGTTGGTCATGTATGTTATTTATTATATAAAATATATTTTTATTTATGGCCCAACAATTGTTGTATGTGTGGGAACAACTTATGTTGCAACATATGTTATATCTATTGCAACAGAATTAAAATTAGTTAGCATAATGAATTATGTTGCCTCAGATGATTAATATGTTGCAACAAATTATTCATATGTTGAAAATAATCAAACAGATATAGAAATCTGTTGCAGCAGGTGTCTAATATGTTTGATCATTTCCAACAGACTCTACATATGTTGCAACAGATGCATTATCTATTACAGCAGATGACTCATCTGTTGGAAATAATCAAACAGATATACTCATCTGTTGCAACAGATATATAAATGTCTTGCATCAAGTGTCTAATATGTTTGATCATTTCCAACAGACTACATATGTTGCAACAGATGCATTATCTGTTGCAGCAGATGACTCATCTTGTTGGAAATAATCAAACAGATAGACACATCTGTTCCAACAGATGAATGATATGTTTGATTATTTCCAACATACTCTACATATATTTGATGTGAATTGCTTCATTAAATCATAATTATTAGTAATAAAAAAAGTTGTTTAACTATAATTAGCCGTCAATTAATAAGTTTAATTACAATCTCAATGAATTTCATAGTAATTACATGTTCAACTAAGTGTATTTGTCCTAAATAGAGCGATCAATCAACCAATTTGATGTGAGTTGCTTCATTAAACAATGATTAGTAATAAAAAAGTTATTTAACTATAATTAGCCTTCAATTAATAAGTTCAATTACAATCTCAATGAATTTCATAGTAATTACATGTTCAACTAAGTGTATTCGTTCTAAATAGAGAGATCAATCGGTTAATTTGATGTGAATTATTTCATTAAACCATGATTAGTAATAAAAAAAGTTATTTAACTATAATTAGCCTTCAATTAATAAGTTCAATTGCAATCTCAATGAATTTCATAGTAATTACATGTTCAACTAAGTGTATTCGTCCTAAATAGAGCGATCAATCGACTAATTTGATGTGAATTGCTTCATTAAACAATGATTACTAATAAAAAAAGTTATTTAACTATAATTAACCTTCAATTAATAAGTTCAATTACAATCTCAATGAATTACATAGTAATTACATGTTCAAATAAGTGTATTCATCCTAAATAGAGCGATCAATCGACTAATTTGATGTGAATTGCTTTATTAAACCATGATTAGAAATAAAAAAGTTATTTAACTATATTTAACCTTCAATTAATAAGTTCAATTACAATCTCAATGAATTTCATAGTAATTACATATTCAACTAAGTATATTCGACCTAAATAGAGCGACCAATCAACTAATTTGATGTGAATTGCTTCATTAAACCATGATTAGTAATAAAAAAGTTGTTTAACTATAATTAGCCTTCAATTAATAAGTTCAATTACAATCTTAATGAATTATATAATAATTACATGTTCAACCTAGTGTATTCGTCCTAAATAGAGTGATCAATCGACTAATAGAGTCATTTGTTGCAATAGATGTGTACATCTGTTTGATTATTTGCAACATATGAGTCATCTGTTGCAACAGATGAGTATATCTGTTTGATTATTTCCAACAGATGAGTCATCTGCTGCAACAGATAAGGCATATGTTGCAACAGATAAGTCATCTGCTGCAACAAATAACGCATTTGTTACAACAGATGACTATATCTATTTGATTAGTTCCAACAGATTATTCATTTGTTGCAACATATGTAGAGTATGTTGGAACTAATCAAACATATCATTCATCTGTTGCAACAGAAGTGTATATCTGTTTGATTAGTTCCAACAGATTATTCATTGATTGCAACAGATGTGTATATTTGTTGCAACAGATGATTATATTTATTGGATTTGTTCCAACGGATTATTCATCTATTGCAACAGATTATTCATCTCTTGCAACAGATTAATCAACTATTACAACATATGTAGAGTATGTTGGAACTAATCAAACATATTATTCATCTGTTGCAACAGATGTGTATATCTGTTGAAACAGATATCGATATCTGTTTGATTAGTTCCAACAGATTATTCATATGTTGATTTGATTTATCAGCTATTGCAACACATGTTGAGTATGTTGAAAATCATCTGCAACAAATGTCTATATCTGTTGCAATATTTCCAACAGATATACATCTGTTGCAGCAGATATAGTAAAACTGTTGGAAATAATGCTGTAAATTTGTACATCTAAGAAATTAATTCATAACAAAATAAAATTCGTAACAAAAAATAAATTCAAGCCATCACAATTACATAAAATAATTAAACAAAAACATGAAAATATAAAAATTGTTATGTTGTCAGAACCAATAATTACATAGAAATAAAAGTCATCACAAATTAAATGGTCATTTGGAAACGAGCATTATTGTCCTCCGGCAAATCAAGATATTGCCCAAAGCAGCTGTCCTTAAAATAAACATCCAATTTTTATTCCCGAAGTATTTTTCTAAAGGTGGCAAAGAATTTTTCATAGCCGACTTTACCACACAATCACTAGTTAAATCTGTGGCACCATCACACTGCATTCTCATAAGAAAATTATCAATACATATGGTTTTGACAAACTCTTCAGTGGAAGGGCTATTAGGATCGATGTTAACATTTAGATCATGTTGACCTTTTGATCTAAGTTCAGGATCTCTTGTGAAGCTTTCCTCTTCCTCGTGTTCATTTTCATTATCTTCTCCTTCTTCTCCTTCCTCTTCTTCTCTTTCTTCATTTTTATCATCTTTTTCTACTTCATCATCTTGTACAACAAGCTCATCTAGTGGTGAATGTAGCCTAGCTACTTTACTTTTTCCTTTCTTTGGAGTTGATTCACTTCCTTTTCTTTTGGGAGTCATTTTATCTACAAACAAAAGGAAAATAAAAAAGATTATAATGTGCATCATTAAAAAAAGGGTAACCATGAATTTAACAAGTACAACACGGTAAAATAATAGTTTCAACATATGAGTGATCTGTTGCAACAGATGACTCATTTATTGCAACAGATGAGTGATATGTTGGAAGAAATAAAAATAATTTCAATACTGTTTTGATTTCATCCAACAGATGACCCATCTGTTGCAACAGATAAGTCATCTGTTGGAAGAAATCAAACCAGTAGCAAGAATATTTTTGTTTCTTCCAACATATGATCCATCTGTTACAACAGATGAGTCATCTGTTGGAAATGCTTTTACGATAAACCAACAGAGGAAATAGTTGTTTCCAACAGATGCTTAATATGTTCTAACATATTCTTATTCTGTTGTAATATATTACACATTTGTTGGGCAATATCTTTACTATGCACATATATAAACAAGAACACCACCACCTTTTGTTCAATTTTCCCAAAACACCACCACCACCAACACCAACAGCAAGCTATATCACACTAAGAACACCACCAACAACAACACCAACAAGTTATAACATCCCTTGAACAACACCAATATTTTTACCAATACACCACCACCAACAACAACAACAACAACACCACCAAAACTAAGAAAATCAATAAAACCAAGAACACCAACAACAATAAAAAAAAATTAAAAAAATAGGGCACCAAGAACACAAGCAACACCAACACCAACAAAACAAAACTAGGGCACCAAGAACACAAACAACACCAACAAAACAAATAACACCAAGAACACCAACAATACCAACAACACCAACAACACCCACCACCAACACCAACAAACCCCAAGTGAAGTGATTCAATACAACAACACAAACAACAAGACAAAATTGTCACAATAGATATCTCCGAAAAAAGTCAAAATTCAAGTTTTACTATTTTTACAATAATTTTCGAGAACAAGAACAAGAACAACAACAAAAAATTATATTTCACTTAGAAAAGATATCACATTTACATCAACCACCATATTAAGAGAACAAATACCACAAATTAGGATTTTCTCAGATTCTTCTTTCTTTTTTGAGCATTATATCTCAAAATTGTTAACCCATGCTTGAAGAGAATACAACTAAAGTTCTTCTTTTTTTTTCATTAACTAAAAAACCCTAATTTTTTAAATACCAAAACAAGAGAAGTCTTTACCTACAAAGAGAGAGAAATTAACGACTACAAGGGAAGAAGAAAGGATGAATAAGTCGAATTTGGGGTCTCCAGAGGTTGAAAGTAGCCGGAGATCTTGCCGCCGATGATCTGTTGAAAGAGTTTTGAAATTCTGTTGGGAAGAAGAGTGAGTTTGAGAGAGAATGGAGAGAAAATATTTGAAGAGAAAAGAGAGAAGAGAAAATGATTGGGAAATCTTTATTTTTATTACATATTTAATAAATATGGACTGATTTATATTTTAAAAAAAAAAAAATTAACAAATTTTAAAAATATTAATTTGATCCTCAATTAAGTTAATAAAATTTTTTAAGTTGGTCAAAGTCACTAAAATTTAAAAGGAGACTTGAGAGTCTCTTTGTTTTAATTTTCTCCAGTTTGTTGCCTGCAGGCTGCAACCTTAACCTGAAAAAAGAGAATTCAAAAAAGCGAGCGGCTTCCAAATTCAGCACCCTACTCTTCACACTCACCCCTCTCGGCTCTCTCTGTCTATCATCAAACAATGGACGTACCGAAAGACTACATGACCACGCTATTGGATCATGGCTTGTTCACTTCTGCTCAAATGCTCGTAATTTTCTATAACCCCTTACTTAGGGTTTTACTTTCACTCTTTTATCCATCTATCATTCCATTTTTTGAGTTTAGGAATAGACTCATTCTCTTTGGTGTTTGAATTTCACTTCCGCTCAAATGTTCGTAATTTACTGATCATGAATTTACGGCCATAATTTTATCGTTTTAATTTGCTGCGCAGATGATCTTCATTTTGTTTCTTTGGTGATTGATATTTATTGCTTTTGGTATTTGTTACCATCTATTGTCTTTTGTGTATCAGTTACCGCATTGTTAAGCTGTTGTTACTGTTTTCTTTTTCTGGATGCCCTGTACTGCTTTCCGTATTATTTGACCTGTTTTTTCTGCTGTTGTATTTATTTTTCATAACTACTTTGATTTGCTGCACTTGAGGGAGGGTCTTTCGGAAACAGCCTCTTTGCCTCCACGAGGTAGGGTAAGGTATGCCATCTGCTGTACTCTCTATCCTCCCCAGACCCCACTTGTGGGATTACATCTGGTATGTTGTGGTTGTTGGTGATTGAAATTTACCTCTGTTCAAATGCCTGTAACTTACTGATGTTGAAGTCTATCTTGATTTTGTTTCTTTGGTGATTTAAATGTATCTCTAATCAAATGTTAATTTCCCGAGCCAAAATCTGTTTCGATTTCACCATTTTAAGTATCAATTCTGTTTATAATTTATAGATGTAATTTAATGCGTAAGTAATCTTGATTCTGTTTTCTTTGGTGATTGCAATCTAGGGATGTTTTCTTGTTTCGTCATCTTCCATAAGTCTTGAAACAAGTCCGCACCTCAAGGCTGAGAATTTGGTTTGTTTCTCTTCTCTCTATCTGTTCATCTTTAGAACAAATTTGGAATTAAAAAAAAGGAGGAGATGTTAGGTTCAGCTAGACGTTGATTCTTTATGTTTATGATTGATTTGTCGTTGGGCCTGAATAGAGCATAATGGATACAAAAGATTTATATAGAAAACACTGGCTCATTGATTCGTTTGTCACTGTAATTTGTTATTCAGGTGCTTCTTGGAGATGCTTTATTTCGGGAAAAAGAGTACAGGAGAGCTATTGTAAGATAATTTGGTTTAATATAGATGAATCAAAATGCTTTTATTGGCGTTATATATTGTTATGCCATATCAGATTTTGTATTGTTTGTGTATGTTTCCATGATTAATTACTAATAATGGGCACATTTTTATATGTATGGTACTAAGATTGATTAGACAGTGTTAGTTAAACTATTTGGTTTACTAATTTGCCAGCACACATACAAGCAAGCATTGCACTGCCACAGAATAATTCCTAAGCAAAATGCATCAGCAGTTAGAACTTCACTGTCTGCATCAACCAGGTCATCATCGCCAAATTCTTTCAACATTTCAACGATTAATGAGAATGAGGTATCTTGGCTTATAACTTATTGTTGTAAATGTTGAACTCACTATGGCATTACTGAGGGTCTTTTGCTCCTCTTATTTTTTCATCTTCATATTAGGTGAAGTTCAAAATTGCATCATCACATTGTGCTCTCAATGAGAATAGAGCAGCTCTTCTCGAGGTTAGTCGTCTTTATGACTCTATCTGGTGTAGACAATTTTAGAATATTGGGTAGACACCAATTTGTGATGAAAAAGCCAAAAAGGAAATTTGTTCTTTTCTCGGTAATTCTTAATGTTGCTAGCTAATTTGGTGATATTGTTTCTCTGTATAGCTTAATATCAACATTTAACTCCACCTATATGTATAACATCTGCCTTGGAGAAAATTTTCAGTCTAAGTCTTTTTTCCATATTATGTCACAGATGGAGGGGGTCCCAAGCAAAGCAAGAAATTTGCAGATGAATCTCGTGATGGGAAAACTTTACCGAAATTCAAGACATACTCGTGCAGCCATTACGTGCTATAAAGAGTGTTTAAGGTCTTTCGTTTTTTTCATTTTTCTAGAAAAATTATTTGACTGTGATAATGTATATGCATTTTCTTATTTATTTATTTTTCCTTCTCTGGATGTCTTTCTTAGTTTCTCGCCTTCTAAGATTTTTGTCTTTGACATTTCATGTAAAGAAAAGAATACAGTGAACATTTTCTATTGCTCTCTCTTTTTAGTAATTTTATTTTTAGCCTTCTTATTCCTTCTTGTGTCTGTCCTTGTTCAGTACTCTACCATTTTATAGATCAACCTGCAGAAGGAGTGAGCAATATGAACTATCACAAGTTATTGGTTGTATTAGTTAGTCATCTCAGTCTTATTCATCTTACTGCTGTTGCTTTTCTGTTATTCACAGGCATTGCCCTTGCATCATTGAGGCCATCATTGCTTTGGCAGAATTGGGTGTTGCGGCTAAGGATATTATTTCATTGTTTCCACAGGTTTGTTTTACCAGATTTTCAGTGTATATATCTTCACTATCCTCTCTGTAAAGAGATGTTAGTTAAAACTTTTCTTATAAACATTAGACATAGTTAAAACTTTTCTTATAAACATTAGACAGTGTTATTGTTAAGGCTTGGTCATAATAAAAATATGTTCAATAAGAACTGCCTAGCAATGCATTTCATTTAGTTTTAATTTTTTAATGCCTAAAGTTGTGCATCTGAATTTTCTCCTTCTTATATCCAAATCCAAATGTGCACCCAAGGGTGTGGCCTAGTGGTCCAATGAAGTTGGGTTGAGCACCATGAGGTCTCAGGTTCAATTCCCAACAGAGACAAACACTAGATGATTTCTTCCCATCTGTTCTAGCCTTGATGGACAGAGTTACCTGGTACCTGTTGCTGGTGGGAGGTGGCAGGTATCCTGTGGAATTAGTCGAGGTGCGCGCAAGCTGGCCCGGACACCACGGTTATCAAAAAAAAAAAAAAAAATCAAAATCCAAATGTGTAAATGATTAGTATTCATCCTTTTTGCCCATCTTCTAATTTTAGCTTCAAATATGAAGATTCAAAGGTTTGGTCTTCCCATGCTGTTGACAATGCTATAGTTTGTGGTATCACATGGTTAAATTAGTGAAAGGAGAAAGAAATGTCTCTTCTTTGATCATAACTTTCTTCTAATGTAGTTGTCATAACATCGAGGGTATCAAAATTGAACAACCATTGCAGCCAGAATCGTCTAGACATCTTTGCTATGCCATGCCCCTGCTGCAGCGTGTTATGAACAATTACTTTTGTGCTTTAGTTGAATAAGGGATAATCTTCTGATAAAATAGGAATACCCTTTATACTACTTTGGAAGAAAGGCAGGGCTCAGTTGTATTTAAGGGAAAAGTACATTTAGAACCTGAGTGTTAAATAATTTCTTATGCCCCCCCGTAGTGTCAAGAATTAAAATACTTTGGTCAGCTTAGAAGATGTATACGAGGAGTGTAGAATGGTAGAAATCATCACTTATTCCAACAGAATATACCTCTGTTTTTTGTACCCCTCTGCTTTTACTACACCTCCTCTCTTGTTAACTGTCCAATGAGGAGGAAAACTCACTTGTCGCCCTCCATTTTTGTTTTCACGCTCCAACAAATTCTCTTGCCAGAGTCATAGACCTGGGGAGCTAATGATAAATAGTAACGCGAACGATATACTGATTCTATTATCTTGCTTGAAACTGTCATTTCATGAGTGTAATTAATAAGATGGACTTTCGTGCAGAATTCATAACTTGTTTCAGAGCAATAATAGTATGCCATTTTGCTTACTTTTGATATCATTGCAGATCCCAACTCGAGGTGTGAGGCCTACTTTTGATCATTTTGATTCAAGTCGTTGGTTACAGGTGAGTGAACAATTTACTTGCACTAAATGGACTGAGCTGTCTTTGTTAATCTGATTTTAGTTTTTATTTTTGCTGCATTTTATGTTTTAACTAAATTATATTTGGATTTCCTCACACGATTTCAGTATTTGTTAGTTCGCTGTTCAGCTTCTTGAATGTAGAATTTGTTTTTTGTTTCTTACCAATCCCATTGCTAGTTACTTTCTTGTTGTTCCAGCGTTCGTGGAGGGACACTGGAGTAGTTCATTTTGTTTACAAAAAATATAAAACCAAAGCTAAACATGGCCAAGTTGTTGTTAGTCTAACCCCACATAAGAGTGAGGGAAGTAATGAGGATGTGAGGGAACTAATGAAGATATTAGGTTTTTTTATCTCGTGTTTGCTATGTGGGGTCGAAACCCACTTCTACGGTGAGTAGGTGGCAACTTTTTATAGGAGAATGACATGGGTAATCATGAATGCACTACAACAACAACATACCCATTGTATTCCCACAAAGTGGGGTTTGGGGAGGGTAAGATGTACGCAGTCCATACCACTACCTCGGACGAAGTAATCACGAATGCACTATCTTACAAAATATTTTGACTCAATAAATGGGATACCATTTTGATGTGAATGTACTATCTTAGAAGATATCATGTGGTGCCAAACTTGCTAGGGTAGCAACACATGAAAGCCATGAAAATAGGTTCTGTATGTGGTAAAAAATGAGTTAATTAGCAATCAAGGATGTGACCTAGTGGTCAATGAAGTGGAACAAATCTTGTAGACCAGGGTTCAAATCCCAGTAGAGAAAAAAAACTACTATTCTCTCGGTTTTCAATTTATGTGAACCTATTTGAATGGACACAGAGTGTAAGAAAATAACAAAGACTTTTGAAACTTGTGATTTTAGAGCCTGTTTGGATTGACTTATTTTTAGTTCTTTTAAGCCAAAAATAACTTTTAAGCACTTCTGGAGTGTTTGGGTAATTTTAAAAAGTGTTTATAAGCACTTAGTTTTAAGCTAAACTAAGTTAGGAATTCTAACTTATGACTTTTGGCTTAAAATGCTAAAAATAAGTCAAAAGCCAAAAGTCAATCCAAACGGGCACTTAAACATGCCGTAACATTTGGGTGGATATAAAAGTTTGTCATTAAGGGTAAAATGGGAAGTTTTAAGTTAAATTGTTTCTAAATTTAGAAATAGGTCATTCATTTTGAAACAGATTAAAAAGGAAATAGGGTCACATAAATTGGAATGGAGAGAGTAGGTGATTTCTTCTGATCTGCCTAAACCTTGGTGGATAGTTAACCGGTACATGTGCTGGTGGAAGGTAGCAAGTATCCAGTGAAATAGTCGATATGCATGTAATCTGGCATGGACACCTCCTCTGTCAAAAAAATAAAAAGAAAAGAAATGCGGAGTTGGATATGAAATTATTTGTGTAAAACTGGAAAGCCCCCAATCAATGTGCGATCCAAGGAAGTATTGTGCTTAAGATATCCAAACTTTGCATATCTCCATGTATTGCAAGATGTACATAGAACACTATAATAGAAAGTTAGATAGAGGGCATCAGGTGTTTACTTCAACCAAAATACTCTTTTATCACATATGTATGAATTTGATTAGAAATGGTTAACACACAAAAATTAACAACTGATTAGGTGACTCTTTTACACCAATTAATGCATAGAAATAGGCAACTATCAAATTAAAGACAGAAACGGGCTTGAATTAACCTTCAGTATTGGAAATGGTACAAATATACCCTCCTTCCACCTTTGGACTCTAAAATGCGCTTCCCGTTCACCTATGTGGCCCAAGTTTACCCTTTTCACTAACTGTCCGATTTGGAATAATTATTTGGATTTTCATTTATTACGTGGTAGCGTTTCATTGGTTTAAATATAAATTAATCAAATCTTATTAATCCCCCCAAACCAAACCCGAATCCCACTTAAAATCCTACCTGACCCAACTAAAAACTCGATTAAAAATCCATCTAACCTAATTCATTTTCTCCAATTAAAATTTGTGTGTTTTTCAATTCTAGGGTTATTGGAAGATAGCTTCTTCATCCTCACTTCTTCCTCCATCAAATAGGTAAATTGCTTTTTTTTTTCTTGGTTAAAATTGGCAAGTCTAAGGAACTTCTTAGCAATTTACCTATTTGATGGAGGAAGAAGTGAGGATGAAGAAGCTATCTTCCAAGAACCCTAGAAATTGAAGAAGAAGGGAGAAATTAGGTTAGATGGGTTTCTAATGGGGTTTTTAGTTGGGTCAGGTAGGATTTTATGTGGGATCCGGATTTGAGTTGGAGGGGTTAATAAGATTTGATTAATTTAAATTTCAATCAATGAAACGCTGCCATGTAATAAATGAAAATTCTAATTATTATTCTAAATAGGGCCGTTAGTGGAAATGGTAAACGTGGGCCATATAGGTGAACGATAAGGGCATTTTAGAGCCCAAAGGTGGAAGGGGGTATATTTGTACCATTTGTAATACTTGAAGGATAATTAAGGCCCTTTTTCCGAATTAAAGAATTACTCCATCCGTTTCAATTTGTTTGTCTTACTTTCCTTTTTAGTCCGTTTAAAAAAAAAAACCTCTTTCCTTTTTTAATAACTCTTTAACATGTTTAAGACCACAAGGATAAAGAATATTTTGGTATATTCTACATATCTTTAGTTTAAGACCACATGATTCAAAAGTCTTCTTTACTTTCTTAAACTCCGTGACAAACAAATTGAAACGGAGGGAGTAAATGACTTTAATTGGAAAATAATCGTTTTTCAGTTAGGGGAGTACATGGCCTTATGCTGAGGGATGGTCGGGGTTAGGCGAGAAATGGGGAAAGAGATAAAAATCTGAGATCCCTTATTCTGTTGGCTTTGGTTTCCATTTCCTTGTCATTTTAATATCAACTTGGTTCAAATTCCTCGTGGTTTGCATACGTCTTTCAGTATTTGAACTTGTCAACTATAAGTGCCAACTCTCATGAACATAAATAGTATATCTGCTTAAGATCTAGTTGGAAGCGTATCTGCAAATGTTCACTTTATTCCAGTCTTTTAAGTATTTAAATTTAATTTATAATGTATATCTAATGTTCAATTACTCTCTTCCTCTTGTGCAGCGTTATGTTGAAGCCCAATGTTGTATTGCTTCAAATGATTATAAAGGTGACACTTTTACGAATTTGGAATGTGCCAGTTTGACTATTTTGGCTTATTGTTGCAGTCTTGTCGTGCCCTTTGATGCTATTTCTTTTGATTGCCTTGGTTTGACCACATCAATATGCCATTTGAAACTTTTATCCTATTTTTGCTTTCTAATTTTCATGACTATGCACTGGAAAGAAGTGAGATATGGTTTCCCTAACATGTTTCAAAAGGATTTTCAGCGCAGGAAAATATATTCATGACGGAATCACTTTTCATGGTGAAATTTTGTTGGATTTTCTTTCTTTCTTATTTTTCAATAAAGAAGTTAGAATATATGAAAAAAAGAAGAGTGGTTTATCTGCATGTAAATGAGATGTGCAAAAGCTAAAACAATCAGATTCGAAAGTGTTGTGTTGAATAGTATGCATATATAAAAACTACAATAAACTAGTTTCATTAGGTAGTACTCCCTTTGCCCCAAATTATGCATCCTTTCTATTAACTTGTCCCATCGCTATCCACTTCTATAGGAGGAGCAATTTTCTTCTACTCTTCAATACTTCTAAATTCTCTTCTTTTAATAAAGGCAGTATGGAACTCGTACGATGCTGAAAAACTTCCATATATTTGAAATGTTACAAATGGAAAGTTTTCAATTCTTAATTAATAGGGAGGGAATGCTAATATTACTTGTTATTTTGTAAAACCAAATATGTATAATTGAGAGCTGTTAGATTCAGTCAAGTTTGTTGGATTGTTGCATTACTTTCATACTTGAATTTCAAAATGAAATCTGATAAGATAATCAATTATGACAGATTAGAAAGTAGATTGTGGAAAAAGTGAAGCTATATTAAAATGAGGAATTGTTAAAATGCTGAAAATAACAAATCAAATAATTTATTGGTTGTGTTGGCTTGAACCCCTTGTTGGTCTTGTTTAGTTTAATGTTATACCTCTTTGTATCTCCTTCTACCTGTTTATACAAGTTCCTATCCTACCTTTATTAACTTTAACTAATACCTAGTAATATCCATTTTATATCTCGTGTAAAACTCATGGTCTACTTTGGGCATACTTGGCAAAATGTTCTCAATGTTTTTATGCGTTGTAAAATTTCTTCACAAAAGCAAGTTATTCCTAAATCTTGATTGATTTTGTAAGTAAAATAAATTGAAATACTAGAAGCTAAATTTGTTACTTAAAGTTAATAATAAGATATACTTAGTAAATATCAAATTTTTGTGGTAACTTAAAAATTTCTGATATCAGCTACCCAAAATACTTATGAATATAATTCTTTTACATGATATGCTAAGAAAAGGAATTGAACAAATTAACAAAAACCCAAGGTTGTCCATGACCTGATCATAGAAAATAATCAGTATTTGAAAATTAACTTTTGCCTTTTCTTTTGTTATGAAAGTTGGTTAGATTTATCAGATTTTTTTTTTTTTGAGAAATGGTAACATATCCGAGAATAATCAAGGAACTTGATATTTTCGACAAATGTGAAAATAAATGTTTGGGTGGGTTTCTAGAATGAAAGAACAGGAATCCTGAAAATTTTTACACCAGGTTAGTGTTATCTTTTGTGGGTGTGGGGTGTGGGGTGGGGGGAGTCCCCTCCTGCTCACCATAAATGATTTGCAAATTAAAGCTGTTTCAGTGGGTTCTCTGTTCCCTATTTTTTATTTCTGCTGTTACTTTCTTTTTTTCTATTAGCTAAAAACAGAAACATATTACCATACACCACTTGCATACTGGGAGATTCCTGCACAACAATAATACAGTTATTATTTTATCAAAAACAAAATAATAATAGTTTTTATGTTTTTGAACCAGGGAAGAGGGAAAAAGTGCTATCCAAATGGCCTTCAAAAATTATATATTCCTTGATACATGACGCTAATTTTTGTTTGATTTTCCTTACAACAGTCTGCTGTTTTTTTTCTGCAGGTGGTCTGGAATTCTTTGCAGAGCTTCTGCGACGATTTCCCAATAACATACATATTCTGCTTGAAATGGCTAAGGTTAGGCCTTAACGAATTTATGAAATGTTTTAAATATGCAACACGTACCACGCCGCTCCTTTTATTCATATGGCCAAATACATATGCTTCTTAAAGTTGACATGAACTGCTAGTTAGACACTTTAATTTTGCCACTGACCACGTAGACACCTCTACTTGACACAAATATGTCGCATGGATATCCGAGTCCAGCAGACTTCACGTGTAAGTTGCAATCGCAGATGACATGTCAAATAGGCAAAATAAGGAATGACACATGTATTTTTTTTTAAAAAATAATTCTAACTTTTTTATACAAAAATATTGTAATTTTTTTTTTAAAAAAAAAAATCAGAGAAAACATCCACCCCTCTCCCCCTCTTCTTTGATTCCCAAAGCATAAAAAACCCTCCCACCGCTGACGCTTCTCCCTCCCCTCTCTTCTTCATGTTCCAACTAATGAAGTCATCACATCATATGCAATACTTGAAAGGAAGATTTATACCCTTGGTTGAAGAAGACATTATGATGATCCTGGCCTACTTCAATAGTGGAAAACATCCACTTTTCATTTCATGTCTCTTCCAAAAGATTTCAACAAGTTTAAGTCCTTGCACATGTACAATAGAGACATGCAAAAAGAGAACCAAAGAATTTTTTAAAAAATAAAGGAATCGATTTGAAGTCATTCTCCAGCGTGTTTCTTCGACTTTTTCTAGATTGGGTTGATTTTTCAGTGATGCTGCTGGGAAACAGAGATGGATGACTTCTTCGGATGAAGCTGGTTGGGAAAGTTTATGGTCGTTGATGGGTCACATAGTAGAGCTTTCTGTTATATGAATCTGCATTATGTGTCATGTCAGGAAGAAACAATGCCATGTGGATTCCATACCTGAATGATCTCCAGAAAAGAGTCCATATTTTCCAGTTAGAAAGATTGTAGGCCAAAATTCTCTTTTTCTCCTTTGAAAGGAGTCTGATGGTTAAGGTGGCATTGGGTGGATTTAATGGTGTTTAAGAGTGTTTTGGGTGTTGTATTTGTGAAATGATGCGGAGATGAAGGTTAGCTATGGAAGATGGGAGAGAGAAAAGAGAAGTGTTCTAACCCAACCTGAAAAAAGTCTCAGACGCTCAAAAATTAGGTTGAAAACACGCCTTTGCCATGTCAGCCACAGGTATTCCTAAGACACATGTGCCGAGTAGAGGTGTCTAACTGGTCACAAGGCTAGATAAGGTGTCTAACTGGCAGTTTTTGCCAAATCCATGGGCTATCTAAGTATTTGGCCTTAAGTTATCAATTTCAAAAAAAAGTATTTGGCCTTCCTTTTACTATATGTGTCTGGCAGTAGGACGATGCTCATGATTAACTTGTCAGAGGCATGAACATATCAATTGAACCAACAAGGGTTGTGGTGGAGTGGTAAGTACTCCTTCATCCTTAACCAGAGGTCTCGGGTTCGAGTCCCTCTGGGTACGGAGTCGTCTTTGTTAGGAAGTGCTTTACCCCCAATGTTGAACTTCCCGGCGCGAATCCGAATTTAGTCGGGCTCCAATGCGGGTACCGAACACCGGTGGGAAACCAGAAAAAAGAACGTATCAATTGAAATATAACCGAATTATTATCCATAAAATAAAACCGAATTATTTGAAAGTAATTGTGCTTTTTCTTTCTCGTGGATCAAATATTCTCTACACTAGTTCTCTCCTTTACTGGTGTCACATATGTAGACAGGTAGAAGTAGTGAACTATCACATGCCTAGAATTGTCTTTCCATGTTCTAGATTTGTCAGGTCAGGTCTTGTCATTGAAAGTCCAACCCAGTGTCATCAAAAGCGAAAAGCGCAAAAAAACTCTAAGGTCTGTTGGAGCTTTAAGCTCAAGGTGCAAATAGAGCGCGAGCTTAAATTAAAAAGGCGCAAATGGTGAAAAATATAAATATATATGTTTAGCCCAAGACTAACCGTACGCCCTTTGTTTTAGTTTGTTTGTCTGGTTTTGACTTGGTAAGAAGTTTAAAAAAAATAACGAAGATTTCTGAATCTTGTAGTCTTAAACTAAAGATATGTAGAATATACCAAATATATGGACAAAGAAATTGAAAAAAGAATTGCAATAAAGAATATCAATTGTTTATGCTTATTGGCAAGGAAAAGTATGTCGTAGAGCCTTGATGGTGACAATGTAGCACACATTAAGCGAGGCGAAGTGCTCAACACATTTTACGCCTCGCTTCAGGGCTTAAAAGCGCCTTTGGCAACAGTGGTCCAACCATGCACATTTGAACTGCTCGTCAAGGAAATGCCTTATTTTAATGAGTTCTAAATTACCCAGAAAAAATCCCACGTGAAAACTATATATTTCTTCACTCTCCAGCTTTTGGACTATACAGAACTACTGTTGGTACTTGTTTATTTTCACGGATGGTTAAATGCTCATTGACATAATAAATTGAATAAATCTCTAAAGATGAAAATAGTTTTTATCCTAAACCCTCAAAGGAGATGGTGTCTTAACTTTTTCTCTGCAATTTTTATTCTGAAAATGATAAAAGAATTATCGTTATCTCTTATCTCATGTTTGCACTTCTGAAGGTTGAAGCCATCATTGGAAAAACTGAGGAAGCTATATCGGATTTTGAGAAGGTAAAACGACTGCTACGTGCTGATGTGATATTTTATCATTTCTAAATATGCACTACATATTAATATTTCATGATCTCTGCAGGTTCGATCCATTGATCCATATGTCATTACTTATATGGACGAGTATGCTATGCTCTTAAAGCTGAAATCTGATTATTCAAAGTTAAATAAACTAGTACATGATCTACTAAACATAGACCCGACCCGACCTGAAGTTTTTGTGGCCTTGTCTGTTTTATGGGAAAGGAAAGATGAGAGAGGGGCTCTATCTTATTCTGAGAAGGTTAATTTTGTTGACTTTTAGTTTAGAAATTGTTATTCACAAAGCAAGCATAGTCTAGTGATAATATTTCTTTGTTTCAACCAGAGCATCCGCATTGATGAGAGGCATATACCAGGTTATATAATGAAGGTGCGCTTAAGATATTTCTGTCTAGTGGAATGCTTTTGGTACCACATAGTTAGGTTATTCTTTTTTTTTTTTTTTTGACCAATATCTAGGGAAATTTATTCTTGTCAATGAATCGACCTGAAGCTGCTGTGGTTGCCTTCAGAGGAGCTCAAGAATTGAGACCTGATCTTCGTTCTTATCAAGGTTTGTTTTCAAGAAGGGTGAAGTTTGATTGTTTGGGTTGCCAGCATTCTGTTTCTTTAATGACACCATTGTGTTGTTCCATTCCTTTTCTGAATTGAGTATTTTGCAAATACAATTCTAGGTTTAGTACGCTCTTATTTAGCGATTTCAAAGATTAAGGAAGCACTACATGCTGCAAGGGAGGCGATGAAGGCCATGCCACAGTCAGCAAAAGCTCTAAAATTGGTGGGTGACGTACATGCTAGTAACACTACTGGGAGGGAAAAGGTATAATTGACTTTCCTCCTTTTGTACCTTTTGATATTTAAACTGAGTTCCCAGACCTAGCTGGTTTATTTGATATTTCTTATTAGCATTGTGTAGGAGAATCATAAGAGAGTAGTGAAATTTAAAACTAAAAGAGGTAGCAACACTAGGGTTCCCACTCACATATTATTGGTTGCAATATCATAAGGATGTATTTGATACTTTTCAAATTGAATTCTTAATATGATTTGCAAGATTTTAACGTGAGAGCTGGAAACATGCATTTTCTACTACACCTGAACCGTTAACCGAACTAGTTTATACACAGCTGCTTATACTTTCTTTAAGCCTCTTTGACCAGTGAATTTGTTTTGTTTTTCACCTTTTCAATGTTCAACTTAAAAAGCTAAAAGCTGAAATAGATAAATCTATTATACATGATAAGGAAAATAATAATATTCTGCACCCAAGGGTATGGCCTAGTGGTCAATGAAGTGGGTTGAGAACATGAGGTCTCAGGTTCAAATCCCACCAGAGGCAAAAACACTAGGTGATTTCTTTCCATCTGTTCTAGCCTTGGTGGACTGAGTTACTTGATACCTGTAGCTGTGAGAGGTGGTATCCCGTGGTATTAGTCGAGGTGCGTAAAAAATGGCTCGTGGAATTAGTCGAGGTATGCGGAAGCTGTCCCGGACAGCATGGTTATCCAAAAAAATTAAATAGTGATATTCCAACACATTTTTAATACGGAAAAAGGGTTAAAAATGCCCTTAAAAAATGCAGAACAAAAATGCACTCCGTTAATAGTTTGATCCAAAAATGTCTCAATTATTTCTTTATTCGGTAAAAGATGTCCTTTTCTTGATGAACATATTGTTTCTTTTCTTTTTAAAAATTCTTTTTCTTCATAACAGAGCCGTTATTCCCGGCTGGCATAGAAGTCTCTCGCGCGGGCGAAGGAGACGCATTTCTGGTACTGGTGGTATTGGACAAGCTCTAAGGGAATAATCTCTTTCTTATTTCTGTATTTCTTTCCCATGACGACTAAGAACAGGCAAATCCAAAATTTCACAAGCTGTTGTAGCGCCTCGACCATGTAATTTGTTTTTAGATCCGATGGTGCCTGTGGAACTGTTGTGGCGGGGAATGTCCCCAGTTGTGATGCTTGCTGCTCACCGGAGTTCTATGGGGGCCCCTTTTTTTATACTAGTTTGCTGCATCGCTGGTGAATTTTGAGTAACTGAATGACATTAGGAGATGACTTTATCTCTCTCATGACTTTATCTCTCTCTCTAACGGCTCTCTCTCTAACGTCTCTCTCTCTAACGGCTCATTGATCTGACGACTACTATTCCGGCGACAGGTAAGTTGCTTCTTCCTCCCTCTCTCCGTCTTGGCCGTTGCTCGGCCAGACGAACTCCGATCGCCGGAGGTTTTGCGCTCAAGGCACCCAAAACTCCGGTGACCCCCTGATGCGGGTAAGTTTAGTCGGTCTGGACAGGCTATCGCCGGTGGTTTTCAGAAAACCAAACTCCGGCGACGTTCCGGCGGTTTTCCGACGACAACAGTTGCGGCGACCATTTTCTGCAACAACCCTAAATCCAACAAAGCAAACAGGAAAGAGTTCGTCAGTATATCCCGGTGACTTCGAACCTCTAAACTCTTTTTCCTATTTCCCTTTTTCTTGTTGCCCGATTCTCCCCTTATTTGGGTCTGTCCTGCCTCCTTTAATAGTTGTTTATTGATTGTTGTTTATTTTTTTTTGCATTACCATTGTTCTGTCTCTTGGTCTTGTTGTTAGCTGGTGTTCCGATTTATTGTCCTCCTAGCTGCTATAGGTTTGGTGTGTTGTCTGGGGGGTGTGAGATCTAGTGTGCTGTGTGCGTGCTTTTCGTGACTTTTTGAGTAGTGGCTTTGGTGGTTGAGAGTAGAACAGGGTCATGTCTTAGGCCGAGGTCGGGGACAGGGTCTGGGTTGGGGTCGAGGGGTAGCAGGGGTAAGTGGGATGCGAGAGCGTCTAGATTGAGAGTAGGGTCTTGGAACATAGGGACCCTTCAAGGTAAGTCTATAGAGCTCGTGAAGATTCTTAGAAGGAGGAGGATTAATATTGCTTGTGTCCAGGAGACCAAGTGGGTAGGCTCTAAGGCTAGGGATGTGGATGGGTATAAGTTGTGGGACTCGGGAAGCGAGAGGCGTAGGAATGGGGTAGGTATCCTAGTGGATGAGGAGCTTAGGGGGCTTGTAGTGGAGGTTAGGAGAGTCAACGATAGGTTAATGATGATTAAGTTAGTCATTGGAGGGTTGACGCTGAACATTTTTAGTGCCTATGCGCCGCAAGTGGGTTTGGGCGAGGAGGAGAAGAAGTGTTTTTGGGAGGCCCTGGATGAGGTGGTGAGAGGCGTGCCCAGCTCAGAAAAGATTTTCATAGGAGGGGACTTTAATGGGCACATTGGGCAGTTACAGAGAGGTTATGACGATGTGCATGGAGGGTTTGGTTTCGGGGATAGGAATGAAGGAGGAGCATCGTTGTTGGATTTTGCTAGAGCCTTTAGGTTAGTGGTGGCGAATTCAATCTTCCCGAAGAAGGAGGAACACCTAGTTAACTTTCGGAGTACAATGACCAAGATCCAGATTGACTTTTTGCTGCTTAGGAAGGGTGATAGAGCGTTGTGTAAGGACTGTAAGGTCTTTCCTAGTGAGAATCTTTCGACCCAACATAAACTTCTGGCGATGGACTTGGATATCAAGAAGGGCAGGAAAAGGAGGGGTGGGGAGGATCAACCCAGAATTAAGTGGGGTAGTTTGACGCCGGTCAGTGCTCTGGAGATGGGAGAGAAGTTGGCGGCAAAGGGTGTGTGGGAGAGTAGGGGGGACGTGGATAGTATGTGGGAAAGGGCTGCCAGTTGCATCAAGGAGACAGCGAGAGAGGTGTTAGGCGTCTCGAGGGGCAGGCCCGGCCACTTCCGAGGGGACTGGTGGTGGAACGGAGAAGTTAAAAAGAAGGTGGAGGCAAAAAAGGTGGCGTATGCTAAGTTGGTTGGGAGTAAGGACGATGAGGAGAAACGGTCGAACAAGGAGGAGTATAAGTTAGCGAGGAAGGAGGCTAAGTTAGCTGTTACAGCGGCTAAAACAGCAGCGTTCGAAAGCTTATATGCGGGATTAGAGGAGAAAGGCGGGGAAAAGAAGTCGTTCAGGCTGGCCAAGGCTAGGGAGCGGAAGGCCCGTGACCTTGACCAAGTGAAGTGCATCAAGGGGGAAGATGGCAGAGTGTTGGCGGAGGACGCCCTTATTAAGAGGAGGTGGCAGTCTTATTTCCATAGGCTCTTGAATGACGAGGGGGACATCAACATTGTGTTAGGGGACTTGGAGCAATTAGAGGGCTGTCGCGATTACAGGTATTGTAGACGTATAAAGGTTGAGGAGGTCAAGGAGGCTATTCGGAGGATGCGTAGGGGTAGGGCGACGGGGCCGGACGAGATCCCGGTGGATTTTTGGAAGGGCACTGGCGGGCAAGGCTTAGAGTGGCTGACCCAGCTATTTAACGGAATTTTCAGGACAGCGAAGATGCCCGAGGCTTGGCGATGGAGTACGATGATCCCACTTTACAAGAACAAGGGCGACATCCAGAGTTGCAACAACTATAGGGGTATTAAGTTGTTGAGCCACACTATGAAGATATGGGAGAGGGTGGTCAAGCTGAGGTTGAGGAAGATAGTGTCTATTTCCGACAACCAGTTTGGATTTATGCCAGGTCGCTCGACGACAGAGGCGATTCACCTCGTGAGGAGATTAGTAGAGTAATATAGGGAGAGGAAGAGGGATTTGCATATGGTTTTCATAGATCTAGAGAAGGCATACGACAAAGTCCCTAGGGAGGTTCTTTGGCGGTGCTTGGAGGCTAGAGGAGTCCCCGTGGCTTACATCAGATCTATTAGAGACATGTACGATGGAGCGAAGACCCGTGTAAGGACGGTGGGAGGTGATTCAGAGCACTTTTCGGTGTTGACAGGGCTGCATCAAGGATCGACTCTTAGTCCGTTTTTATTCGTCTTGGTGATGGATGTTTTGACACGGCCTATTCAAGGGGAGGTGCCTTGGTGTATGTTATTTGCGGATGATGTAGTTCTGATTGATGAGACTCGGGGAGGTGTTAATGATAAATTAGAGGTTTGGAGAAAAACCCTGGAGTCTAAGGGGTTCAGGTTGAGCAGGGCCAAGACGGAGTACATGGAGTGCAAGTTCAGTGAGTCGATGCATGAGGACGAAGTGGTAGTGAAGCTGGATTCCCAGGCTATTCGTAAGGGGGATAGTTTTAAGTATCTGAGATCTTTGATTCAGGGGAATGGAGAGATTGACGAGGATGTTACACACCGCATTAGAGCAGGGTGGATGAAATGGAGGCTCGCCTCTGGAGTTCTATGTGATAAGAAGGTGCCTCCTAAGCTTAAAGGCAAGTTCTATAGAGTGGCAATCCGACCGGCCATGCTGTATGGAGCGGAGTGTTGGCAAGTGAAGAAATCCCACATACAAAAGTTGAAGGTGGTGGAAATGAGGATGTTGCGATGGATGTGTGGTCTTACGAGAGGGGATAGGGTTAGAAATGGGACTATTCGAGAGAAGGTGGGAGTGGTCTCGGTGGAAGACAAGATGCGGGAAGGGAGGTTGAGATGGTTTGGGCATGTGATGAGGAGGAGCACGGATGCCCCAGTTCGGAGGTGTGAGAGGTTGGCTATGGATGGTTTTAGGAGGGGTCGAGGTAGGCCGAAGAAGTATTGGAGGGAGGTGATTAGACAGGACATGGAGCAGTTACAGCTTACAGAGGACATGACCCTAGATAGGAAGGTATGGAGGACGCGGATTAGGGTAGAGGGCTAGTTCTTCGGTGTGGGGCCTGGCTAGTGGATAGGGTGCTTGGCTGTGTAGTTGTAGTGCTTGGCACATACCTTGAGTTCTTTGTCCGAGGGGTTCGGGTGCTTTCTGTTAGATCTGGTGTAGTACTACTCTATGGGTGTCTTGTTTCTGTTTTCGTTTTTGTGTGTGTTATGTCATCTTGTTGCTTGTTTTACTACGTCTTTATAAACTGATTTCTTGTCCTGAGCCGGGGGTCTATCGGAAACAGCCTCTCTACTTCTGCGGAAGTAGTGGTATGAACTGTGTACACTTTACCCTCCCCAGACCCCACTATGTGGGAATACACTGGGTATGTTGTTTAATAAAAATATTATTTTTAAAGAAACCTTTTCTTGTTTTTTTTAAAAAAAAAATCTATTTAACTAAATAAAAAAGTGAGGAGTATTTTTTTTTTCTCTCATTAATGTTGTTTTATCAATTAAAGTAAAACAATCCCATGTACTTTTATAATTGATAATATAAGTCATACATATAAGATCATAGTAACCCATCATTAATTTTCATTTAGGTAACGATAAAATTCTTTTACCAAATAAAATAGAAAATATTTTATATCTAAATCATTTCCAAATTGCCGAAGGATAAATATTTGTTAAGTAATACAGTCCTTGATTTTAAAGTGAAGATACAACTATCATAATGCCATAAAACACGAAAATTTATTCACATTGTTTCAAATCACAAAATATCTTAGATGGAGTTATTGTTGACCCTTTTTTCCTTTTAATTTTAAAAGCAAGGAATATATTAGCAAATGCTTATCCTACTTCAATTCAGAAAATATTAAGAAATAAAAGATATTTTTTAGTTTATTAGGAAAAAGAATTTTATCAACATCTAAATGAGAGTTAATGATAGTTACTATGATCTTAAATATGTATGACTTATATTTTCAATTTAAAAAGTACATGAGGTTACAACAACAACAACATACCCAGTGTATTCCCACAGAGTGGGGTCTGGGGAGGGTAAAGTGTACGCAGTCCATAGAACTACCTCCGAAGAGGTAGAGAGGCTGTTTCCGATAGACCCCCGGCTCAGGACAGAAAAAGTACATGAGGTTATTTTATTTTAATTGATAAAACGAGATTAAGAAGAAAAAGAATTACTTCTCACTTGTTTATTAGTTAAAGGGATTTTAAAGAAAATAAACAAGAAAAAAGTTCTTTAAAAATAATATTTTTATTAGGAAAATAATGGGTTATTTTTTAAAACAAGATGTTTATTAGGAAAAAGATATTTTTGACTCAATTAAGTAAACAATAGGGACGTTTTTAAGCTGAACTATTAACAACAGGAGCCTTTTTGGACCAAACTATTTACGAGGGCATTTTTGTTCAATTTCACATAATTTAAGCGCATTTCGACTCTTTTCATTTTTAATATAAACAACAACATACCCAGTGTATTCCCACAAAGTGGGATTTGGCAAGATAGAGTGTACGCAGTGCATACCTCTACCTCAGAAGGTGAGGTAGAGAGTCTGTTTCCGATAGACCCCTTGCTCAAGAGACGTAATAGAAGAACAATTAACAATAGGTAGTAACAAAGCAACAGATAGTTCCAAAAACAAGACTATCACGAAATACTACTACGATCGATCTACCCGAAACAACAAGCATCACCAAAACTCCAAGAACAAGAAACTACAAAGCGTAGCGCTATGACAACTAGTACAGACAACAAGACAAAGCACTCCTATCTACTGGCAAGGACGCACTCCTTCCTACTAACCTTCTACCCTAATTCGCGTCCTCCACACCTTTCTATCTAGGGTCATGTCTTCAGTAACTTGTAACTGCGCCATGTCTTATTAAATCACCTCTCTTCAATAATTCTTCGGTCTATCTCTACCTCCTGAATCCATCCGTAGCCAACCTCTCACGCCTACGTACTGGGGCATCCGTGCATCTCCTCATCACATGCCCAAACTATCTCAATCTCATTTCCCACATCTTGTCTTTCACCGAAGTTACTCCCACCTTGTCTCGGATATCTCATTTCTAATCATATCTCTCCTAGTAAACCCACACATCCATCGCAGCATCCTCATCTTCACCACCTTCATCTTTTGGATGTGAGAGTTCTTTGACTGACCAATACTCTGCCCCATACAACATCGTTGGTCTAACCGGCACTCTGTAGGACTTGCCTTTAAGTTTAGGAGGCACCTTCTTATCCACAAGAATCCAGATGCGAGCCTCCATCTCATCCACCCTACACCAATATGGTGAGTTACATCCTCGTCAATCTTTCCATTACCTTAGATAATAAATCCAAGATACTTGAAACTACCTCTCTTTTGAATGGCTTGAGTATCCAGCCTCACCTCCATCTCCACTTCAGCCTCATGCGCATGGGCAGATCTACGTGGCGAAACCCCTCAGCTGGAAAATTACATTGTGTATATAGGGTCAAATTTGGTTTTAAGTATATATATATAACATTGAACACCCTCAACACAACACCAATGTGTAGTTCAATGGTAAAGGGGGTTCAGATTCGCCCATTTTGTCCAAAAGATCGAATCTTGGTGGGCGCATTTCATTTCAGTTTTGCTTCAGGCTTGTCTGGCTCCCTTACTTTCTCAGTTTCTATTAAATTTTTAAATTAATATATAATAATAATTCAATCATTAATTGATTTCAAAGTAAATAATATTGTATATTTCATAAACTTTTTAATATAAATATATAGTTTAGATAAAAATTATTGAATTTAAGCTCTCTCATATATGATCCGACCCGTTTATATCTAATCCGACCTGCTAATTTGCCAACACTATTAGCATGCTCACTTTTTTTTCGAATCCCCTGAATGGAAATCTTGCCTCCGCCACTGCTCATGTGTAACCTCACCGAAGTTGCACTCCAAATATTCTGTCTGGGTCCTGCTCAACCTAAACCCCTTAGACTCCAAGTTGCACTCCAACTATTCTGTCTTGGTCCTGCTCAACCAATCTCTGGATGTGTTTGCTATGAAGCAAAATGTTTTCCACGAAAAATATTTTTCGGAAACCATTCTTCAGTGAACAATAATGATTTTCTTTTTTCTTTCCCCGTGTTTGGTTGGTGAATAAAATATATATGTCGAAAAATATTTCCTAGTAATTGATTGGTGGATAGAAAATATTTTCCAAATCTCTTTTGATTGTTTAATCTTGTATCAATTTTATAGATGCTCTGTGCATCACAACCCAACACCACTGAATTGATCAGGTGGCTACAGAAAGGTGCTTTTAGAACTTAAGTCAAAGGTCACAAAGATGCATCTTCTTTTTTTTCTTATAAAAAAAGTACTGAAAATGAGTAGTGTTTTTTTTACATTGCGATCGAACACCTAGTGTACGCGTCAGCAGGGAAAGGTTATGAATTAATTACATTGTCACAAAAATATAAATGAGGTTATACAGGAAGAATGCCTCAGTCATGCGGGAGTGTAGCACCTCTTTTTGTATGAGGAAAATGACTTCTTTTATGTCCCTAGGGAAGTCATCTTCTCCTAATATCAGGAAAACGTTTTCTTTCCGAAAATATTTTCCCAAGTATTTAGTGCAACCAAACAAGATAAAATAGGAAAATATTACAGCCTTCATCTGGATCAGAGTTTTGTTTTTGTTTGTCATGTGTGATGTACATTAGGGACAGTGACTGCCATCTTTAAAGGAAGTATTGTTTCTTCTTTTGTCCTTTTTGTTTCTATTCTTATGGTAGTACCAATGAAATTCTTTCAGCTATCTTCTAATTTACACATTTCTTAAGTTCCGAAAGGTTCCTGTCAGTATAGATGATTGGGTGGCTTTGTGGATAACCACATCTTTGTGTGGGTTTCTACTTCTTGTCATACAAGATTTTCCCACAACATTAATTAAATGTTACCTTATAAATTTTTTTAAAAACAACTTAACATTATAGCTGTACGTGTGAGTAGCACTTTATTTGTTTCTTTTTGAAATTCGAGTACCAACTCTTTTTACAGGCGAAGAAGTTCTATGAATCTGCACTAAGGCTGGAACCTGGTTATCTTGGAGCAGCACTAGCCTTGGCAGAACTGCATGTCATTGAAGGTCGAAATGGAGATGCTGTTTCTCTTCTTGAGCGATATCTCAAGGATTGGGCTGATGACTCGTTACATGTTAAGCTTGCCCAAGTGTTTGCTGCTACAAACATGCTGCAAGACGCTTTGTCACACTATCAGTCAGCACTGAGGTAGTACCTTTTCCTTGAATGCTCTTGCAATCTTTTTCTGCCCAACTTTAAGGCATTAGAAGTGTTGGATAATCAATCTCACAAAATCAGCGCTTTATCATCTAATCTGTGCTTTAAACCAGAGAAGGTAAAAACAAGTGAGGAGAAACAATTTGCATGGAAATAGCATAATTCTTATTACTTACACCAATATTTTGCTCTACCTGTCAGGATAAATCCCCAAAATGAAGCTGCAAAGAAAGGATTGGAGCGCCTGGAGAAGCAACTCAAGGTTTTGTTTCCTGTTCAACGTGAAAGCATTCTCTATACATGGTTGTTTAAAATCTAAACATGCAACATATTTTCTCTGCTAAATATTGTAACTAGTTGTTCTAGAACTTCTCTATTCGTGCATACATTGGAAAATTGATCTTGGGACACCAAATACACTTGGCTGTACCTCTGGTTTACATTACTTTGCTCCTGCTGTCATGCATACATTGAGTTTCGTAACTTGAATGAACTTACACCAGCAGTTCAGTAGACAGTTTTTTGGTCCCATTGTTGTTTGCTAAAATGAACCTATCCATTTTCGGCAGGGAGTAGACCCTGATGCTCCAGAAGAAGACGAGGAGAATGATGTTGAGGATGCTGATGCAGACCAGGAAGAGGCTGAGCTTTTATGATGCGGAATGGAAACAACACAGCTTAGGCTCTTCTCTTGTTCTGCTGCAGCACTTATATACGAGTTGATTCAGTTGGCAGGCATCTGATATAAAAGCAGCAGAAATCCGCTTCACTAGGAGCATATTCTTTGTGGCCTATCAAATAAGGTGCTTGTTGTGGCTACCTCGTGCTTTACCGTGCAAATTCTTTGTCATCAGATTGTCCAGCAAGATGGGCCGCTGTTCATTTCAGAGTATAATATGGCTGCCCACATGCTGTAGTTTACTGTAGTCTCTTTTCTGTCAATGTAAATTTACCCTATGAAAAGCTGTACCAACATTGTATAACTCCGAAAATTTTGAACAGATTGATTGATATAAAACTCAGTTTACATGAGCTTTGCAAAGCATATTCGCTCCCACCCTCAAATAAATGAGAAAGGTTGTAGATTAACAGCCAATGGAAGATAGTTTAATTATGATGATATTTCTGAATATAATTATGATGATATTTCTGAATACAAGAGTTGAATCAGGCGATTTTATATAGCTGATATCAACTAATTTGTGATTGGGAGTTGATAGATATATCCACTTGATATAAAAACATCAACTGTGGTCCAAGGCTTCGTGTATAAAACGTAGATGCAGTTTTAAAACAACAGGACTTGTATGTCACTCTCAAGGTACTACCACTTAACTATCAGTTACCCAGGAGTATTTAATCTTGCAAGCTCGTCCTTGATAATTCACACGGGATTCACCTAGAAGGTTAAAACTGAGCTTTGAGAGATTGCTTTTTCATGACAACGGAGTGCCCAGACCTCCAAACAAATAATTAATAAGGGTAAATTAATCAAATTACCATCTAGTTAATGAACTTAAAAAAGATGACAAGTTAGTAGAAATGGATGGAGTATTAATCTCTCTCGTTAACGGAATCCAGCTGAAATAAAGCAAGAGTTGGTCCATTACATTCTCTCCACCTTCAGACAATCCTTGACCTCAAGGATTAGTGTTACAATCTGGTAACTTAGCCTTCAAATAATCATAACCCTCCCAAGGTGCTTCTTTAGGTGGAAGATTAGATCTCATTGAACAAGGACTTCCACTGCTGCCGCAAAACAACATTTAACAGACAGTCTCTTCAAAATGGCAATGGGTTTTACCAAAAACTAGCCATCTTCACTAGTGATTTGCAATTCAGTCTGGACCGTATTTCGATTCCCAATCTTCTTTTTGAGTAAAGACACATGGAACACATGTTCATCAACAAGTATCACTGATTCTAACATAGGTCACATTGAAATGTGAGGAGTGTAGCCATATGGAGCTTCAGAAGGAGTGCATTTAAGGCTGGAGTGGTAGTTTGAATTGTACCACCACTCTGCTAGAGGTAACCACTGCTTCCGCTGTGTTGTTCTGTTTGCTGTCATGCATCTCAAGTAGGCTGAAATACATTTATTTACTCTCTAGTCTAGCCATCTGTTTGAGGGTGATAGGTTGTCTTGTACCTCACCGAGTGTTTGCCAGAAAAGCCGTGTTTGATAGTTAAGTTTATGGAAAGACAAGTGAACTAGGATCGATCAAACTCTTTTCTTTCTCGATTAAATTGATGAAACAAGAATAAATGAGAGAATATTACCTAAGCTAAGAATAAGAATTCACAAAATCAAGTGTAAGAACTAGAGCAAGAAATAAAAAAATCTTGATTTTTTGTAAATTCTTAGAACTTAATAATGGGGTTGTGTATTACAAGTGAAGATGAGAAGCCCTCGATCTTCTCCCGTGCAAGAGTTTACTTAAAGGGTAGAAAAGTTATGAAAATGGAACAAAAAGGCTACTCTACTACCTAGAAAGGCTATTGTCAACAATACTTGAGTACTACTTCCATGTGCATGAGATTTGGCTCTAGGCTCAAGACTGATTGGTGTTAGGTCGAAAACCGTTGCAAGCTTACCTTGGCTAGGTGATAAACAAGGACCGGGGGAAGGAGGTCTAGTGAGCGCGGTATCGAGGGCCAACCGATCACAAGAAGCTTCTCAGAACATCGTGATGCCACTGGTCTGACAAATCCCCAATGGTGTTCATACTCTGTCGCTGTTGTATCATAGGTCGAGCTACTAACTGGATCGAATCTGATTAAGGCAATGCTTGCATGTGTCGAAACACCATTAGTCCACCTACCAAGCTCGTTTTTTATCTGTACGACCTGTTTCGTTGTTATTAAAAGTCACCTCGTTATGGGTACCGGTTACGAGGATTTTTGAA
Organism: Capsicum rhomboideum; assembly: GCA_031232105.1. Lineage (NCBI taxonomy): Eukaryota > Viridiplantae > Streptophyta > Magnoliopsida > Solanales > Solanaceae > Capsicum > Capsicum rhomboideum. Next base: position 104,666,427 of record CP124719.1, on the reverse strand, counting down.
AATATGGTCTAAATTAGTATGGGACGACGCGACTAAAAATTTCAGAATTTGAAATTTTGGGTCGGGCTGACGTCATTCCACTATAGCGAGAATTTTCTTGCTATAGCGGCATTGTCATAGCAGCCAGTAGGCTGCTATAGCGGGATGAAGGGACCAGAAACTGTGGTGCGATTTTAATATTTCCCTTTTCTCCTCTTCAGTTGTAAAAAGGATGAGGTTTGATCTAAAAACCCTCCTAGGGTTACCTCATGGCCTTGGAGCAATGGAGAGGAGGGATTTCGCTCGAATGGGGTGAAATTCATGATTTTCTCGCGGATTTCACACCAGAATTCATTAGCACGGAGTCAAAATCTCTCATTCATGCTTCCCTAGTAGCTGCTTGGCGTCCAGGTAGGCTAAGTTTAATTGAGTAGTTTAGACCTGAGTTAGAAAGTATAGGCATGACGTAGATTAACGAGAGATTTCATGTTTAGGCCTTCGGGTACGATGTTGGGATGGATATTACAGATCAAAACCCGATTGATTGGGTGGAAATTTGTTGTTATTTGGTGATATTGAATTTATCAAGTAATTAATGTGCCTGCTTTTATTATTGCTCATCCTTGCATGATAAAAAACTGGTATTGCTCCCGGAATTAGGTTTAGAGCCTATCTTTTGCTTAGTTGAAGGTAGTTAGTGTTAGTGGATTCCGAAGAATCTAGGGTGATAACCTGAGGAATGGCAGTCATGGACTTGGCATTATTTTTATGATGGATGGTTGTACACCTTCGACCGTTTAAGTCCGGGTTAGGTCCCCAAAAAGGAATTCATGAAAGTAATGAACATGAGTTGATAAGGCCTGAGTTATAAATTGTTGATTGGCCTTCGGGCATACATGTGACTTTGTGTAATGAAGAATAGTTGTTATGAACTTGGGGTAAGTTTACATGGTAGATGATGGTTTAATGTAGTTGAAACCCAGCTTGTTTTATGTGTGCATGATAATTTTTCCTTCGTATTGCTTGTTACACTGCATGTTCAAGGAATGTGAATAATTATTTAATAGCCTAAGTGGTAATCATATACAATAGACTTATATGAAAAGCTTGTTGGTTTTTACAAGTGTTGTTCTGTTATCATTATGGTTGTGATTGTTGTAATATCTATTATTATTGTGGGATGTACCGGTATTTGGACATCTTCACGGGATTGGTTGATATAAGGTTGGCAAACATTTGATGTCTGGGATTTGATACATAGACAAAAGCTCGTCCCCTGCAGGTCATGGCTAGTGGGCAACCATAAGACCCTTAGCATGCATGTCAAAGGTACAGGTGAGTGTGACGGTTCCTTGAATGAACCGAAATTTATGTGTTTGTTTGTTATATTGGTTCCTTGAGTGAACCGGGCTTATGTGTTTATCAAATATATTGGTTTCTTGAGTGAACCGGACTTAAGTGTTTACTTGTTACATTGGTCCCTTGAGTGAACCAGGCTTATGTGTTTATCAGATATATTGGTTTCTTGAGTGAATCGGGCTTATGTTTTTATGTGTTATATTGGTTCCTTGTGTGGACCGGGGTTTATGTGTTTACTTGACATGATTGGTTTCTTGAATGAACTGGGATTTATAACTATCACCATTGATGTTGTGGAAATAGATCCTGGAGAGGTCCGGGCTAAGTGGAGAATAGTTGACATATTCTTGCTATTGTCTATGCACCTATGTAATTAAGACAAGATGTAGTATATTGCAGTTGAGTCAGGGTTGTTGACTCAATTTAATGCCTATACTGACTACACTTGACTGAATATAATGAGGTTGGTAGTAGTAGTCTTGACTTGAGTTGTTGTCTATGTTAACTTGTACTTGATTAAACTCAGTACCGTGGTAAATAATGGCTAAGTGTCTGTAAGGGATGTGGGGTACGCGAAAGTGTTCATGGTGGTTGTCTTATTGCTTAAATCCCTTTAGCCTTGTCGAAATCTCTGATTAGGCGGGTGGTCAAGGTTGAGAATCATTAAAGTTAGGCCTAATAGAGTTCATAATTGAAGGGGTGTTTGGGCTTGCATTGATAATATGGTGAGAACTTAGTACTTAGGGTTAAACCCCTTATGATATTGTTGAATAAGGCTAGGTCTCATAATCTTGAGGTAAGGGATTAATGAAGGAAGGTCCTTGAATAAACAACCACTCTTAAGTTGCGTGTTTCTTTTCGAATATCTATTTGATGTTTATGTGATTTAATTTGGGTCGACCGATGATGCTTACCAGTACGTGTTGTTTGTACTGATACTACTCTTGCTATACCCTTTTTTGGGGTATAGTCTGGTTGCAGAATCAGTATGTGTTTCATACTTGACGCGGTAAAGTTCTCCAGCAGCTTCTGTTTTTGTTCCTATGGTGGAAGCTGGGTCATGTGTACAATTGTGTCTTCCCTTAGTAGCTTTTGTACCTGTTTAGACTAGTTCCTTGGGGAAAATGTTGTGTTTTGTATTTCAAGTTTTGATAACCGATTGTAATAAATGAGGTATTTTTCTGTTTCTTAATTGACTTCCGCATGTATTTTGAAATGGGTGGTAAGAATCCTCCTATCTAGGTGGACTAGAGTAGGTATCCGTACGATCCGAATAGTTGGATCATGACATTATCTTATACAGATAGTCTCTCATTTTCTTTTTTCACTAATCTTCTTCTTAAATCTATCATAAATGCTCCAAAAAAGAAAAAATCCATGCAGACGCAAAAAGTAAATAAATTGCAATTTGGTGATAAAAGGATCATTGAGAATATTTGGACCCATTTATTCACTTTTTTCGGAGTTTTTTTTCTCACTTTATTTGAAAATAAGCGTTTGACCATGAAAATTCCAAATACATCTTGAAATTATACTCGAAACTTCAAAAACACCCAAAATCTTGTTTTTACTTTTTTTTACTATCACTATATTTTCTTTTCAAATTTACCCTACATTTTTATTTTTACTAGTCTATCAGAACGTGCGTTGTATGTTTATCTCAGAATACTTAGTATAAAATTTTATTTTATAATTGATTTAGAAAGTAATGGTAATTACAATTTCACCCAAAACCCAAAAATTCTACCGCATTTTCCTTTTATTTTTTTACCATATATTTTAGGACTTATCTCTTACCATATATCTGAGAACTCATTTTTTACTTACAAAAGGACAAAGAAAATATCTATCAATATTAATTCTCCATATATTCTAGGACTATTTAATTTTTTAATAATTAATTAATAATTGGAGGAAATAAGTGAAAAGACAATTTGTCTATTGCGGAGTCTTTTAATAAAGGGCAAAAAATTCAAATAACATTTATAAAGACCTTCACACTTTCACGTCAACCAATAAAAAATTATATAAAATAAACAAAAAATATTACGTGTGTCAAATAACTGCTTTGGCAAAGAAAAATATTACGTTGTCAAACTATTTATTGCGCTAAATAACTAAATAAATTATATACCTTATTATATCCATAGAAAATGGTGGAGCCATGAAACTTGAAGCAAACAATCACTCCGTTCCAACATACTTGTCACAATTTTTTTTTATAGTCAAATGATATGAACTTTGATCATCATCTTAAAATATATGTTTTTTTTATTATGTTGATATGAGAGATATTGCAATTCATAGTACGTTCCATATAGTTTTTGAATATCTAGATTTTAATTTTAAAATATCAAATTAATCTAATCTAATTTAACTTAAAAATTTAGTTAAATTAGAAAGTGACGACTATTTGGAATGGAGAAAGTATGAAATAAGTATTCATTAGGCACAAGATTTATGGTTAAGTGAATTCTCCAAGGGAAAAACATTAAAGTGAGCAATATTTTTTATCTCTGGAATTACCTTTCCTAGTGGAGTTTGAACACATAGGTACTCGTTCTCAAATTCCCAATCAATCCGATTTAGTCACTAACATGAAATTATATTAAAAATTGCTTTAGTAGTTGTTCTTCTTGATCCATTTCAATGCTTATCTTTATAATTTTTCATGGCGTTCTTTTGGTTAGAAGCAAAGATGCATTCTACAAAACAAAAAGATGCCACTGTATTGTTACGTTGCTCCCAACCCAAGTTTTGTAGCGTATTTCTGTTAGAATTCTCCTATTCTCTCATTTATCCATACACTGAATAATTTCAGTAAAAAATAGTTCAAAAGGAATAGAGATAAACCTTTGATTTTTTGAATTCTTCATTCGGCTTCAACATACTTGATTCGTCCAATTTTTTGATTAGAAAGTTTCAACTGAAAAAAAACATGAGAAATTATCAAAAGAGAGAATCCATTGTCAATTGTTAATTATGTATAATTCATATAAAATTTATTAACTAAAAGCAATTCTATAAAAAGGAAAAAAAAAGACAGAAAGGATGACCCAATTCAAATTTTGTAGCGTTTTTTGTTAGGGTCATCAACATCCGCCCATTCACCTTTGGCCACCATGAATGATGTTAATTGATGGTACCATTTCAAGCAGCAATTTGCATCAAGTCTCGTGGAAAATTTGTCTCTTATTGCACTCCATGCAATATTATCATGTAACATCCCATGCTTAGATTTCTTCTCTCTAGAGAGCCAGCGTCTCACATCGGTGTTTACTAAATCAAACAAAGTCCGGTACTCCCCATTGTTATGAGGTAGAAATCTGTGTTTATATAGAACTCTTAACAATTATGGTCAAGATACTTTGAGTTGGAGAGTTTTTCTTACAACAACCATTAGATATAAGGATTCTAATAAACACATAACTCTATTAACATTACATACATAGGACTTTAAATATACAAATAATATTTCCTTTTATTTTTGGGGTTTTCCTCTTTCCTTCGAAGAAAACTCTTTTGAATTTTTCACACTTATATAGGGATTCTTTTTTTTTTTTGGACCACTTTTAGGTCTTTTATTAGATTTGGGACTTTTTTTTTTCTTTTTCTAGAATATGAGTTTTGGGTTGTTTTTTTTTTACACTTTTATGCTTCCCTTTTCTAGTTGATTTTTGCTTTCTTTAAATCAAGAATTAATACAAATAAATTAATTCTAAAATAATTTAAGAAAAATAGTAAAAAGATAATTTTGTCTAAAGCGAAGGCTTTTAATGAAGGACAAAAAGTTCAAACAACATTTCTAAGGCACACTTAATATAGTATAGATAAAAATAACCTAATTTAAATTATATTTCATGTTTAAATAATATTTCATACTGTTTAGGAAAAGTATATTCAAACAACTAAGTAGGCGTTTGGCCAAGAAAATCAAAAAAGATTTACTTTATTTGGAATTTTCAACGTTGGATTTGGATTTGGAGTTTTGTTTGGCCATAGTTTTTGCAGTTAATATCTAGAATTGAAATATTTTTTTAAAAAAAATATAAAATATGATTTGAATATGGAATATAATTTAAATGGGGTTAATTTATGAAAATTAAAAAATTAGATTTTTTGAAAAAAAAAAAAAAAAAGCTAAAAAGTGAAATCAAATAAAGTGAAAACACTTCTTGTGGTGTTCTTCAAAATCCCAAATACAACTTCAAGTTGTATTTGGTATTCTTATGGCCAAACAAGGATTTTGGAATAAAGTGAATAATAATCACGGCCAAACGGGTAAATATCATTTGCAAAATTACAGCCAAATGCAACTACACCTTCAACTCCAAGTTTCAAAATTTTAAATAAAGTGAAAATATATTTGTGTATGTAGTATCTCGTATATGGATGGGATCTAATCTACATGACATTATGTGACTATCTATTTTGAGATGTTATACTTTTATAGCATATTTGATTGTACGTTTTAGATAAATTAGTCAAGTTGAGCAATTTTGCTAGTTTTTACAAATTGAGGGTATTATATTTAGAAAAAAAAAGTACATTCAAATTTTAAATATTCTTTGCAAAATGTATGACCAAACACAACCCAACTGCAACTCTAAAAATTCTAAATAAAGAATAATATTTGATTTTCATGGCCAAACGCCTACAAAGAATCTTGAGATTTTGAGAGGACCCTTTTAGTTTAGGGAAAAGGACACCTTGTGGCCCTTTGGGGAAAATATTTCCACTAGAAAGAGTCATTTCAAAGTAATCCCAATAAATGGTCAGTCGGCCTTTTTAATTCATGGACTAGCCATTTCCAATTTTGGACCATTTCGGCCATTTTTTAAAGGTAGTTCAATATTTTATTTTATTTTTTTGGATTCGCTACATTTTTTGGGGCTAAAAAAATCTATTTTTTTTTTAAATAATCAAATACAATTGTATAAAAACTGTATAATTGTCATATAGAATATGTATAAAAATTATATAGTAGTATAAAAATTGTATATACGATGTGTATATGAACTATATCATTGTTGTACAAAATATGTATATGTATAGGATGTGTATAGAAACTGTATCATTATTATATATGCATTTTTTTATGGCAAAATTACACAGTATAGATAAAACACGTCCATAATTACCTGACATGGTTAATGTTTAAGATAATTACTTTACATGGTTAAAGGCAGTTGGAATAGTTGTTATTTATGTGGGCCCTCATATACAAATAAAGTAGTATATATATCAATTTATTTTAAATTAGATAAAGATATTCTCTCACCTAATTGAGTTACTTTTTCCTCTCACTTCTCACCCCTCACTCCTCTTCCTCACAAAATCCCATGGGGCAATCTTTCTCTCCTACTTGATAATTGCAATCTCGAATTGATCCATATTCGATGTTTGGTTTTGCGCAACCATTATCCATGGGAACAAAATTCATTGTTTTTAATCCTGAATTGCTTGCTCTATTTTATTTTCCATAAAGGATAGTTAGCCCATCTGTTGTTATTTTCTATACACGCATATGGTAGAAAATGATTGAAGAATATCAAGAATACAACAATAAATTTGAGAAGACAACGAAAATATGTCGTCTAGCTACCTTCTTCTAATCATTACAAATCCAGAGCCAAAATTTTAGTATTATACATTTGTATCAATGTATTAAGTGTAACAAAACTTAATTTAAAGGTATTTTTTATTTGTATATTTATATATACATATGAATGTATTGAATGTATGTTTTTTGATGTATATATATATATACTTTTGTATAACTATATATGTATACAAGTTTGTTTTGTGTTGGTACACATATGCATATTCGTATACATATCTGTATATGTTTGTTCTCTGTTGCTACTCATATACATATGTATATATGTTTGTTATATGTTGGTTCATATATACATTATGGATATACATATGTGTATACATCTGCTATGTGTTTGTGCACATATACATATGCATATACATATATGTATAATTGTTTCTATATACATATGTTGATTTTTATACATTGTGTATCATAAATTAGAATGAGTATCAACGCATTCATGATACTCAAATTTGTTCACACACATAATCTTCAGGATTGAGTTTTAATACTCACTAATGGGATTGGCTCAGCTTCAATAATATTAGCTCCAGTATCCCTCAATAATGTCTTTGATGAATACCACGTGTACTGAGAACTTTCAAAGGCTAGATTCATTTAATAATTATTTTTATTTAGTTCATTAATTGAGTAATGTCTTTTTAATTTAAAAAATGGGGGTAATTATGTTCTTTTTCACCGCCACCCAGTACAATTTCTTCTTCAACAATGAATGATTTCTCTTATACAGCTTTTCTATGTTGCAAGAAAAGAAAACATAAATGACCTTCACTCACACTCTGTATCAATAAATTAAAAACAAGAAAACATAAATGACCTTCACTCACACTCTGTATCAATAAATTAAAAACAATCAAATTACGTTTTTTTTCCCGGCTCGATCTGGTTTAGTATCAAGGTGATTCTTTTTCTGTTCCTATATATATGGGTCCGTGCAGCATTTCCACGTTATCGTTTTTTTTTTGGTTGTCTTTATTTCTACATTGCTCATGTTTTCTAGTGCTTTCATGTAGAAGTTTAATGTGCTATAGCTTGAAGAATGCATCTTATTTGAGTGGTGGTCTTTTGGAAAACAACATCTTTAATTCTCTTTATCCTTCCCAGACATCAAATTCTACTTAGAAGTGTGATGTTTGTTTGTAATGAAAATATAGTGAAGGCAAGAGTTATGGAGAAATGTTTTTCTCCTTTTGTTACTTATTGGCAAAAACAAGAGTATTATTCAGTTAATGAAAAAATAATAAATTACTCATGAAAAGATAACTAATAAGTAGAAAAATCAATCTAGCCTTCAAAAGTTTTGCTATTCGCGTGGCATTCATTAGAAGTAGTATTGATACATACTGGAGCTAGGGGTACTGTAGCTGAGCTCATCCCCTCAATAATAATGGGGATGTTATAGAATAATGGGGATGTGGTAGAGAATAAAGGGAGTGAATCACTCTCCTTTTCTTTTTTATCTCTAAATGTAACTGAAATAGTAACAAAATCTTTAATATTTGTATATTAGAATCCTAAATACATTTAATCACACTAACATAAATTGTAATTAGTAAAACTTAGACCATGAAGTTAGTTAGGAGGGGTCTAAGTAGTCTATATGTGAAGTTTTGCCTTTTTTTATATGATGTGCATAGAAATGGTATCATTGTTGTACAAAATATGTATATGTATAAGATACATACATAAATTGTATCTTTCTTGTATAAAATATGTATCTGTATAAGATGTGTATAGAAATTATATCAATATTGTATAAAATATGTCAGCTGCCAGCGAATGAATAGAAGTGGGAATTAAAATTCCCTGGCCATTTCGTGGCATTATTTTTAGCCGAAAGGTCGTTTCTGTCCTTTTCCCTTTAATTTAACCCAATCTTTTGAGTTTCACCATTTGCCGAACCAAGCTTATGTCCATCATCAATGCAAATTTCTTCTTCTTTTTTGTTTTTTTCTATAAATCAATTTTTTTGCATTCACCCCTCTTTCTCTCTCTCTCTCTCTCTCCCCTCCCCCCCCCCCCCCCCCCCCCAAATATTTTCACACTAAAGAATGAAGGCAAAAAAAGAAAAGAACAAAAAATCGTAAATAGTAATAAGAAAATATTTTGAGAGGACCTTTTTAGTATAACCCACTCTTTTGAATTTCACTATTTGCCGAACCAAGCTTATGTCCATCAATGCAAATTATTGAAACTTTCTTTTTCTTCTTCTTTTTTCTATAAATCAATTTTTTTTTTTCATTCACCCCCCAATATTTTCACACTAAAGAATAAAGACAAAAAAGAAAAGAACAAAAAGCCGTAAATAGTAATAAGAAAATATTTTGAGAGGACCTTTTAGCTTAACCCAATCTTTTGAGTTTCACTATTTGCCGAACCAAACTTATGTCCATCGTCAATGCAAATTATTACAACTTTCTTTTTTTCTTTTTCTTTTTTCTATAAATCAATTTTTTTTCATTCAACGCACCCACCCCCCACCCCGCCTCTCTTCCTCTCTCTCCCCATTCCAAATATTTTCACACTAAAGAATGAAGGCAAAAAAAGAAAAGAACAAAAAACCATAAATAGAGGACCCTTTTAGTTTAACCCATTTTTTTGAGTTTCACTATTTGCCGAACCAAGCTTATGTCCATCATCAATGCAAATTATTGCAACGTTCTTTTTTTTTTCCTATAAGTCAATTTTTTTTCCATTCATCCCCCACCCAAATATTTTCATACTAAAGAATGAAATCCAAAAAGAAAAGAACAAAAAACCATAAATAGTAATAAAAAAAATATTTTGAGAGGACCCTTTTAATTTAACTCAATCTTTTGAGTTTTACTATTTGCCGAACCAAGCTTATGTCCACGTCAATGCAAATTATTGCAACTTTCCTTTTTTTTTTTGTTTCTATAAATCAATTTTTTTTTTTTCATTCACCCCACCTCCACCCAAATATTTTCGCACTAATTAAAGAATGAAGGCAAAAGAAGAAAAGAACAAAAAAACGAATAAGAAAATAGAGTCATAGAAGAGTGATTTACAATTCACTCGTCAAGTCATTTTCAATTACATTATATTCCTTCGTTGGTTTTAATTTTCTTTTTTATTGATTAGCACTGGAGCTTGCTTCCCAATAGAAAAATGAAGAAACAATTTTTTTTACATTAATCTGCATTAACAATGCACATAAGTTTGGGTTCGACAAATGGTAAAAGTCAAAAGATTGGGTTAAACCAAAAAAAGACCCTCTCAAAATTTCAAGATTCATTATTATTCCCAATAATGCTTTGTAATCAAATTGTAATTTATTCTTTGTATTTGCATAGATTTTTTTTAGGCATCTATGAAAGATTTAAAAAGATGAGTGAAAAAGAAATTTGATGATCAAAACAATAAGTTCAAATTAGTCGTTGCAGTAAAGAAGGCAAAATATTCATGTGCAGGAAGAATTAAATATACCCAAACTTTGCAATCAAATATATCCCTTACGTGACTTTTATTTTAATTTTAAAAATTAGAAAAATAAACTTAAATCGATTTTTTACTTCGTCCACTGAAATCAAAAAGGGTAATATTTGAGCTATTTACGTAAGGGCAAAAATATAAATATGAGCTTTCTTAATGAAGGACATATTTGCCCTAAATCATTTAGTACAGAAGGTAGTCCGGAGGTTCACGATTTCTCTGGAACAGTCAGTCTACGACTTGATATGGAATATAGTACAACAGGAATTGCAGCCAATGTACAACATTGTAGTTTTACCATAGTCTAACAAAATTTAGAGTTACCATAGTCTTCCTAGAACTAGCCAATATAGATAATTAACACTTAAAAAGTCTAAAACATATGTACATAATCTTATCCGAACTAATATACAAAATGTCATGTTACATTTCTAAACATGGAAAGGTTTCCGAGGTGTTGGAGATCGATTCTCCAGTGACTGCAATCTTTGTTTTAAATGGAAAACTTCAACCTGCAAAACCAAAGGATATTCCCTGACTAAGTAAACTGTCAAGGTTTGTAAAAGCTACCTCTTGGAGTAAGAGGAAGAAGCGACGTCAAGCATAAAAACAATTGAATCTTCTCCATTATCTGCTTACAACGTAATCGTGACAAAGTTAAATGATTAAAAGAGAGCTGATATATTTCTAAGTCGTCTAATATGGTCATGTGGCCAAAATAGCATAAAGCAATTATACATTGGGAAAAAACCAATTGTATAATTTAAGTGGTAAATCTCAAATAGAGCAGCTATATCCTAAGGTCTGTTGATCTTCATCAGGTTCTTCCCCATCCAGTTCTGCTTACCCAAGAATCCCCATCCCACCCCAGAGTAAGAACTAAAAGATGAATAATGTTAAAATAATATGTTGCTTGTGATTTCCTTTATCATATAATCTTATGCTTGTGATCATACCTGCAACTGGAAAGCTCTTGCCCTTTCTCCAGCAAGGACTCCCCTTGTTGTATGCAGTTCCTGCATTCGATATCATAGACAATAACGTAATAAGAGTAGGCTGAAAAGTTGGTTCAGACAAGCTAGGAATAGATAAACCAATAAAACAGCTCTCTCCACCTTCTGCGTGTCATCCATAACTGCCTTGAGGAAAGCCACATCATGCTCAAGCCTGACATTATCAGAGTGGACAATATTGGATAAACTGTTAGCCTCTTCCTGGGCCAATTCAACACTAGCGAGCTTTTCTTTAAGCAACTCCATCTCCCTTACAGCATCAGCCATCTTTTTCTCCATGTCCTGTTTACTCTTCAGAGCAGAAGACAAATTTTTCTCTGCTGCTTCACGGCCAGCCAATGCAGCTGCCAGCTGTCCTTCTAGAATTCCATTCTTTCTCATTAGGGAAGAAAGTTTTGCTTCATACTGCTGACAAGCACCTGATGAAGCTGAGAATACAGCTTTACAATCACCTTCTTGGAAGACAAAATCATCAGTGTCTTGAAAAAAATTTGCACTTGCTTGTCTGTAATGAGTAGGCAAATGTCCAGATTCAGAGATAGTAGACATATCCTCAGCCATAATTTTACCTCCACTGCTGCTTGTTTTGATTCCCATGTCAAGTTGTTTTGCTCTTTGTTCCTTAGATTGAAGATCAATGAAACATCAGTTTGACTGAGAAAAAGTAAACTTCAGAACTTAAGATCACTTGATTGTAAAATATAAATCTATCTAATTGCTGTGTCGTCGAGTCCAGTACTAGCAGCAAAAACAGCAAAAATTAAATAGGAAAGACCACTATTAAAACCTCCTGAATAAAACACACCACACACGTGAAATTACAATGTTCAACAGATAACATATCGCCATCAAGAAAGAACTAGGATATTCAAGGACTTCAAACCAAATTGATCAAAGGGCAGCCCGGTGCATGAATCGTGCATTCACGCAGGGTCCAGCGAAGGCCACACTTCAAGGGTGTAATGTAGGCAGCAGCCTACCCTGATGCAAGCATTGGTGGCTGATTCCACGGCTCGAACCCATGACCCTATTGATCAAATTCCAAATTCTTTTCCTGTCTAATTCCACCAACAAATCATCTTAATCTTAACCAGTCTCCTATTTAATGGTCCTATCCGTAGAAAATGCAAATAGAAAACTTCATTTGATAGGTCATATGTACTCATCCATCCACTCAGGGACATGAGATTGTGAAGAGCGAAATACTAGACTAGTTTCTATAGTTTACCTGCGAAGGACTTTCATCGCCTGAAGTCTTAGTCAACTTTGCACCGGCGTCTTCATCATTGGAAAATTGCTTGCGAAGTGAGACATTACCAGACACAGAACTAGGATCAATGAGTAAAGACTCTGACAATGATTTTCTACCAGAGCTATGATGCTCAACTGCAGAGGCTAGATTCTGTCTCGCTATAGAATCCACATGAGAGGTAGTAGTACCATTAATTGGCTGAGAAGCAGGCCCAGTGGACGTCAAATGGTTCCCAGATAGAAAGTTACCAGCAGCTTTACTTAAGCTTGATCTGCGACCCATTGACGATTCATTTTTTTCCATAATGAGTACCTCAACCTGTAAAAGAAAGATGAAATAAGGCAAAGCAAATACTTTGTACACGAGAAATTTGACTTTAAGAATATAATATATCACGCTAGCTAATAGATGATTATACAGCAAAAGTTCTGGTTTTCATGTTACCTCATTTGATGGATCTTTCTTGAAACCACCAAAAGCCACTAGAAAATCCCTTTCCTTATGCTGCACAAGGACGAGGCTGAATCCCTGGCATTCATAAAGATGTTGAAATATACTTACATGAACCACCAAATGGTCAACTTTTGTGCAATCTAGAGCAAGAGCATGTAATTTTGTTTAAGCACAGGTTCAAGCACTAGATCATAGGTGCACTTTATAATAGACCACATGACTGAGTTCTCAACAATCCTAACTGTTAGTTTTGCCATAAAGTAATTTAACAAAAACCAAAATATTCTTCTATTTTTTTGTTCAAACACTAACCCAAAGTCCAATAGTTCTTTTTGATAACTAAATCCCCAAGGGCTGGCCCCTCACAGTTTGAAACTCGGTAGACACTCATTTCCAAAAATTAGACAAACAGAAATGGAATTAAAGCTAGTCACAGATGGATACATAGGGAACGCAGCGGCTGGGGTGGTGGTGGGTTGCATCCATCCCTCAACCTCAGTTGTATATATAGTTGAAAAGTTACGGCAAATACATATTCATACTTAATCTGAACCCACGGTAAAAGGAAAGAAGTGAGTGCAATGATTTTTCGTGCAATTTGATCTGTTAAAGATTGAATGTAGTCAATATTCTTGTAATATAAATAGATAGCATAATTATAGGGATTTTAACAGATTTGTAGGATATCCTTTTTGATTCTTTCCATAGTTAGGGTTCTATGTTCATGTATATATACTTACTACTTCATGGAATAATATATTAAGTCATTCTCCCATACCTTTATTACATGGTATCAAGAGCCAATTCTGAGTTGGTATTTTATCTTTGCCAGAATCCACTGTGACTTCGCCGGAAGTAATTGATTTTCTAAATTTTCTATCACCACCCACTTTGGAAGAAGCTACTTCCCACAGATCTGTATAGCAATATTCCGACGGCTGTCACGCTCCAGCATTACCCTTTCCAACGAGACTGCAGTAGTGGTGCTGCATCAGAAATTTGATTGTTTTGCTCCGACGTTGCTGTGTCATTTCCAGCAAGGAATTGGTGGTTGTTTGTTCAGCAGACCACGATTTGAGAAATTTACCTTCTTCTAACCAATAATCTGGTCGTCTCTCTGTGTCGGGCAACATTTGGTGGTATTTTGACTTCCTTTTTCTTGACCAATAATCTCTCTTTTTGCTCTTTAGTCAAAACTTTTGCTTGACCTTTATTTGATAATTTGTTGGCTTATCCAGAGTTCTTTTGGGTCTCTGATTTGATGGATAGCTAGCCTTGTGTGAAAAAAAAAAAAAACTGCTACTTTGTTTATTGATCATAACAGGGTACTGTTTGTCTTGGGTGTTGTCTGATTTTAAGATATAACCTGTCTGGTACTTGTTAGTTTCTCCATCAACTCATTTTTGTTAAGAAAATGACCGACTGTAATCAGAGAATTCAAAGGTCTAAAGTGTCTGCTGCTCGTAGTCCATTATCTGACAGAATGATCTTAATTTCGGCCGAGGAATTCGCTAAATTCTCTCATTATCAGAAATTGAGGGAACCCACTTTAGCTAATGCCTTTACTAAGTCGGATAAAACATGTCTCATCACGTCTTTAGATAAATGGGTGATTGATTCAGGCGCCACAAATCACATGACAGGTAATCCCAATATTTTTTCTAGCTTTCAGTCACACAGAGCACCCTCTCCGGTTACCGTAGCTGATGGATCAACTTGTAATAGTGTTGGATATGGGACGGTTAGACCACTCTCCTGTATTACCTTGTCATCCGTATTAGGTCTACCAAAGTTGGCTTTTAATTTGATTTCTGTTAGCAAAGCTACCAGAGATCTTAATTGTTATATCTCGTTCTTTCCCGATCATTGTTTGTTTCGTGATATTAAGACGAATCAGGTTATTGGTAAAGGACATTTATCTGGTGATCTCTACATCCTTGATGAATGGGAGCCTCGGTTTGTTGCCTGCTCTAGTATCGTGTCTCCATTTGAAGCACA
Organism: Capsicum rhomboideum; assembly: GCA_031232105.1. NCBI lineage: Eukaryota > Viridiplantae > Streptophyta > Magnoliopsida > Solanales > Solanaceae > Capsicum > Capsicum rhomboideum. The sequence goes on along the minus strand of CP124719.1, from coordinate 104,651,300 downwards.
TTGTCGATTGGGACATCCTTCTCTACCTTTGTTAAAGAAGCTCTGTCCTCAGTTCCAGAACATTTCTTCATTGGAATGTGAGTCATGTAGACTTGCAAAACATCATCGCAGCTCATTAAGTCCAAGAGTTAATAAGCGGGCTGAGTTAGCTTTTGAGTTAGTTCATTCTGATGTTTGGGGACCGTGTCCTGCCGTTTCCAAAACAGGGCATAAGTATTTTGTCACTTTTGTGGATGATTTCTCTCGGATGACTTGGATTTATTTTATGAAGAGTCGCTCTGAAGTGTTTACTCATTTTTGTGCCTTCTGTGCTGAAGTCAAGACTCAATTTAATGCTTTAGTACGTATTTTAAGAAGTGACAATGCTAAAGAATATATGTCAGAATTGTTTCAGTCCTACATGAGACAACACGGTATCCTTCATCAGTCTTCATGTGTTGATACACCCTCTCAGAATGGAGTTGCTGAAAGGAAGAACAGGCATTTACTTGAGACAGCTCGAGCACTTTTGTTCCAAATGAAGGTTCCTAAACAGTTTTGGGCAGATGCAATCTCTACGGCTTGCTTTCTGATTAATCGCATGCCATCTACTGTTCTTGTTGGTAATGTGCCTTACAATGTCCTTTTTCCAAACAAGCCACTATTTCCGATAGAACCTAAGGTGTTTGGAAGCATATGTTATGTTCGTGATGTTCGACCATTTGTTACCAAGTTAGATCCCAAGGCTTTGAAATGCGTTTTTCTGGGCTATTCTAGCCTTCAGAAAGGGTATCGATGTTATTCTACAGAAATTGGTAAATATCTTGTGTCAACTGATGTGGTATTCTCAGAGACTACACCATTTTTCGATGCACCTCCCATTTCTAGAAGTCAGGGGGAGGGGGAAGAAGATGAGTGGTTAGTCTATCAAGTCACCCGAGCTCCTTCATCAGATGTTGTTGTTCCTTCATCTCCCAATTCTTTTGTTGAGCACCACCCGACTATTGTACCTTCAGTACCTACTCCATCTATGCTAGCAAGGCCACCAATTGTTCAAGTTTACTCAAGGAGGCGAGAGGCCGATGATACATGCCATGCACCAATCATGTCATCATCTGATCCTCCTCTTCCCGATCCTTCAGAAAACCTTGAACTCCCTATTGCTCTTCGTAAAGGTACACGTACTTGCAAATCCACATATTCTATTGCTAATTTTGTTTCATATGATCGGTTATCCTCTACGTCTAGATCTTTGATTGATTCTCTAGACTCTATCTCTATACCTAAAACAGTGAAAGAGGCTTTGAATCATCCTGGATGGTCTGAAGCAATGCTTGATGAGATACATGCCTTAGAGGAAAACCAAACATGGGATTTGGTGGATTTACCCAAAGGAAAGAAATCAGTAGGATGCAAATGGGTTTTCACAGTTAAAGTTAATCCAGATGGTTCTGTGGCAAGACTTAAAGCCAGACTTGTGGCTAAAGGATATGCTCAGACATATGGGGTGGATTATTCAGACACTTTCTCCCCAGTGGCCAAACTCACTTCTGTCCGCTTGTTTATTTCTCTAGCTGCTTCTGAGCATTGGCCTTTGCATCAGTTAGACATCAAAAATGCATTCCTTCACGGTGATCTACATGAAGAAGTGTACATGGAGCAACCACCTGGTTTTGTTGCTCAGGGGGAGTATGGGAAAGTTTGTCATTTGAAGAAATCCTTGTATGGCTTGAAGCAGAGTCCTCGGGCTTGGTTTGGCAAGTTTAGTGAGGTAGTTCAAGAGTTTGGGCTAAAGAAGAGTAAATGTGACCACTCAGTCTTTTATAAGCAATCAATTGCTGGCACCATCCTTTTGGTTGTATATGTTGATGATATTGTTATTACAGGAAGTGACTTTGTTGGGATTTCTTCTCTCAAATTCTTTCTGCATACGAGATTTCACACGAAGGATTTGGGCTCGTTGAAATACTTCTTGGGAGTAGAAGTAAACAGAAGCAAGAATGGAATCTATTTGTCTCAAAGAAAGTATATTCTTGACCTGCTTGCGGAAACTGGTAAGTTGGCAGCCAAGCCATGCAGTAGTCCAATGGTTCCCAATGTGCATCTTACGAAAGATGATGGCGATCTTTTTGATGATCCGGAGAGATACAGGAGATTAGTTGGTAAATTAAATTATCTCACTGTAACTCGTCCAGATATTGCTTTTGCTGTAAGTGTTGTTAGTCAGTTCATGTCTGCCCCTACAGTCAAACATTGGGCAGCATTGGAACAAATTTTATGTTACTTAAAAGGAGCTCCTGGACTTGGCATATTATATAGCAACCATGGACATTCTCATATTGAGTGTTTTGCAGATGCAGATTGGGCTGGATCCAAGATTGATAGAAGATCTACTACTGGCTATTGTGTCTTTGTTGGCGGAAACCTGGTATCATGGAGAAGTAAGAAACAAAATGTTGTATCACGATCTAGTGCAAAATCTGAGTATAGAGCCATGGCACAGACTACGTGTGAGATTATGTGGATACATCACCTTCTTGCTGAAATTGGGTTGAAGCATACTACACCAGCAAAACTTTGGTGTGATAATCAAGCTGCTCTTCATATTGCCTCAAATCCAGTAATCATGAAAGAACGAAGCACATTGAAGTTGACTGTCACTTTATTCGTGAGAAGATTCAGGAAAACTTGATTTCTACTTGTTATGTGAAGACAGGAGAGCAATTGGCTGATTTATTCACAAAAGCATTGAGTGGAACTCGAGTCGATTATCTTTGCAGCAAGCTGGGCATGATCAATATCTATGATCCAGCTTGAGGGGGAGTGTTAAAGAATGAATGTAGTCAATATTCTTGTAATATAAATAGATAGCATAATTATAGGGATTTTAACAGATTTGTAGGATATCCTTTTTGATTCTTTCCATAGTTAGGGTTCTATGTTCATGTATATATACTTACTACTTCATGGAATAATATATTAAGTCATTCTCCCATACCTTTATTACATGATCCACCCATGAGGTCTAGTGGTTGAAACTCCAGACTGGACCACATACATGCAGGTTCCAATTCCTCTAAATGCCCTTCCTCTTCTACCTTCTCCTACCCCACTCACTCTTCTATCTTCTCTTGCTCACTGTCTATGGACTACTCTCAAACCCCTGACATGCACCTAACCAACACACCATGAGCTGGCTTTTACCACTAGACCAAAGCCTTGGGGACAAGTCCAAACACATATTTTTCAAAATCATTTCCAAAACTTAGACAAAAACGGAATTGGAATTGTAGCTAGTCGCAAGTCAATACATACTAAAGGCAGCGGGTGGGGTGGTGGGGGTTTGCAGCCACAGCCCTCAGCTTGAGTTGTATATGAGGTGATGTTAAAGTGGGTTAGAATCCCATATTTGTTAGTGAATGGACTGGGGGTTCTGCCTATATGGACTTTGCCAATCTTCCCCTCATGAGCTATCTTTTGGGGTTGAGTTAAACCCAAATGTCATATCTTTACATGGTGTTAGAGCCAGGTTCATCCCCACTTGGGCTCCCGATCAACACTTCAGTTAGGTTTGGGTGTGAAAGGGGGGGTTAGAGTGGGTTAGAGTCCCACATTTGTTGGAGAATAGACTAGTGGTCTGCTTATATGAACTTGGTAATTCTCGCCTCATGAGCTAGCTTTTGGGGTTGAGTTAGGCTCAAGTGTCATATCTTTACAGTTGAAAAGTAACGGAAAATAGATATCCATGTTTAACCCGAACCAACGGTAAAAGAGAAGTAGTGAGTGCAATGATTTTTCGCACATTTTGATCCACCCATGAGGTTTAGATGTCTAGAGGTTTAACTCCCGACTGCCCAACTTACATGCAGGTTCCAATCCCTCTAGAGGCCCTTCCTCTTCTATCTTCTCCTGCCCCACTCTTCTATCTTCTCTTGCTCACTGTCTATGAACTACTCTCAGAAACCACGGACTTGGGTGCTGCTACAAAATTATACTTTCTTTTTCTATGAATAGAAGAAAATAATATTTTTTACAATGAAAATATAAGAAAATATGCAAGAGAGCTAATTACATATTGAATGATATTTAACATATGTTGTAATAGTTGTACTTTCACATGCAAAACAAAGCAGGCAAATCTTTGCTAGGTTATGACCACATCAGATACTAGAGAATAAAATTTATGAGTTGACCGACGTAAAAATTCAAAGATAGCACAAGAACAAGAACATATACTGTGCATTGACTGACAAAAAAGTCGATAGGCATAATGTCAAAAGGCAGAAGCATGTATCATAATTGTGAGACAGTGAAAAGAAAAACTGAACTAAACCTTGTTGGTTGTGATAGAAGAAGATGGTGAAGCAACAGCAACAGACCATTCAAGTTTTAGAACATCAAATGTTAGAGTCTCAGCATGTCCTGAAGGAACAAAGTATAGTTAAGTACTAAGAATGGAAACAAAGGGAAGAAGGAGAAAAATAAATCAAAAAATCAGAAAGCTTAAATAGAAAATATTCTTATTAAATGCATTTCTTTGTTGAGTGGTGTTGATGATGATGAAGTAGAAGGCTGCAGTTATTATCTATTTAGACATACTTCTTTTCCTGCTACCACCCCCAGCAATATACCATTTAGTTCCACAGAGCACTCCACAACAACCAGCTCTAGGTGAAGGATGGAATCCACGTATTTTAATTCTTGACCATGCCATCTGAGGTGAACATGAATATCTAGCATTAGAGTGTTGCATATAAAAGAAATTTGCATTCATTCAGGGAAAAAACAGCTTAAGATTTTGTTTCACAAACTGTCTCAAAGTCAAGCGTGTATAAGTCATTTAACGTCCTGGACTTTGATGATCCACCGAAAATCAGGAGCAATTTATCATCATAGAGGGCAGACACATGGTTTGATCTTGGTGAAGGACCTGTTCCCCTGCATGCATGTGCTAGTAATCAAGAAATAAACCTAATAATGCCACCATCGGGTAGAGTTAAGGGCCCAAGGAGCAGGAACATCAGTAATCATATAAATGAGCAACTCACGTGCAATGAAGCGGCAGCCATGTCAAGGATTTAAGATCAAACATATGCAGATCATTCAGTTTCCTCCTCTTTGCGTCTTCACCCCCAAATAAAATCAAAACTGAGCTTGCTCTAAGGACTGTATGACCACTACGTGCAATCTGTTGATTGAATTGGCCAGTTAAAAAGGAAGCAAAAGAATTGACGAATTGCACCGCAATTATCACACAACATGCTGAAGTGAAATCTTTAGTATTTTCCTTCTGTTTGCCTTTTGACTTTAAGAATAAGATAATACCTCATGTAAAGGAGAAAGGTTATTGAAGTTTACTTCACCAGACAGTGAGACGTGGTGCAGGAAACAAGATATGAACTATTACTTTCTTTTCGATAATAGATACATTGGAGTCTGCTGTATATCGCGTTGTTAAACTGAGCAATCCCTTCTATGAAGTGAATACCGCAAAGGCAAAAAAAAAGGTATGCACAATCAGATTGCATAGGAAGACTTAGAAGCTTTTACCGGAACGTCTCCTTTGGCTTCCAGAAGTGACCAGCATTCAGTTTCAGTGTCAAATGCCCAGACTGCAACAGACAATTTCAGAAGAAGTATATTGTGGAAAGCAGAATTGGAATAGATATAATTACAGTAAAATTAGCAGAATATCAACCTGAGACTTTGTCACTTGCAGGGTCTGTTTTACCTCCAACCATAAGAATCTTTTTCCCCCATTGAACCTGGGAAATAACAGACAAATTTTCTGGTGAATAGTACTCCAACATGACATACTTAACACCTCAAAAGGATACATCAATCAGATTAATAAAGTGCATTATAACATCAGTGCTACTATAAAAGTACCACAAGTAGTAGGCTTGTACAAAAAGTTACCGGTTTCAAAAAAAAAAAAAAGTAGACTTGTACATAAACATTTATTTCTCTTCTTCATCTGAAGTCAAATACTGATATCAAATATCATTGTGATTGGGAGTTAGAATTTCAGACAATATTCATGTAGATGTTCTCCAAACATCCAGTACAATCCCTTCTTTCCATTTTATTTGCTCTTCTAGCTGTTTTAATCCGTTGCAGAAAAAATGAAAATGTGGAAAGTGGGGTCTAGGGAGGTAGGTGTACTCAGACCTTACCCCAACCCTGGAGGTAGAGAGGTTGTTTCCGATAGAACCTCGGGTCCATGAAATGCAATAACAGAAATGAATAAGTCATGACAAAGTACTATAGACAGCATGACAAAACAGTCTGAACAGAAACTACAACTACAACAACAACAACATACCAAGTGTATTCCCACAAAGTGGGGTCTGGGGAGGGTAAAATGTACGCAGTCCATGTTGTTTTCTGGGTTTAGTAAAATCTGTATTTTCCAATAATAACTTCAATCACATGTTCAAACTAAATAAGAACAATCACATGAAGTTGTAACTTTGTATTTTGAAACTTTGAACCTCAAAATAGGTTCAACCCAACTTATGAACATCAACTTTAAGTTCAAGAACAAGTTCAAGAACAACAAAGAAGTTCAACAACTTCAAACACAAGTTCAACAACTATGAACTATCAAAATGAAGTTTCTACTATTTTCTGGAAAATAGCAAAACCATAAAGAAAAGAGATGAAGCAGAAATGTAGAATCAAGTCCACCGAATTCACGGTGTGTCCTTAAGGAATTTATTCCCCTCAAATACCCGAGGTTATGGAATCATTCCTCCTAGGATAAAATGATTTACTTCAGTAGAATAGTGGTACCTCAAATTCTACCAAATAACGAACTCACTCAACGATTTGATGATCACACTTGAGTTTTTCAAGAAGAAGAGAGTGTTTTTCTTTCACTAAATTCGTCACCATACCTGAGGAAAAATTCAGGTATTTATAGCCAAAAGATGGTGCTTCAGAAGAGAAGCAATGGTTCACGAAAAAATCACACTGTTTTTGTACGTCACGACCACCTGCGTCCGCAGGTGACATATGACCCGAAGCAGAATTATCTGCGTTGGCCACCTGTGCAGGTGACCACCTGCGCGGGCAGGTCGGCCTTTTCGTCTTCAAACAGTGCCTCGAAGGGTCACGTTCCTTCGAGGTGCGTTGTGACATGCGTCCGCACTTGCCATGTGCGTCCACAAATGGAGAATATTTTCGTATCGGATTTTTGGATTAAAAACTTCACTAAATCTCAAGTTTCAAATGAATTTTGTACAAAAAGATAATCTCTCGATCGATCATTTGACAAATTCAAATCCAAAGCCGAAGCCGAAGCCAAGCCGAGCGAGCGACGACGGCGGCAGCGCGAGGCATGTCTTGTTCTTGCCTCACTATCCCTATGAATGGGAGTGGTCAAATAGAAACACTAAGAAGTTTCTTTCTCCCACCAATGTGGGAGAACTTAACTTTCTTAAAGTGAAATCTTACTCTTTTACTTTCCCTCCATTTTTCTTCCCTCCATTTTCTATTCACAATACACTTAGAACCCAACAATCCCCCACATGAATGGAGAATGACTATTTCATCTAAAAATATTCGGACAAGTGTGTGATCAACAAGCAAAGACTAATTGCATCTGGATAAGTAGGTTTCCCTTTGAATTTTCCATAGTGAACTTGCATTGGATGCACTCGGTCAATCGGTAGATGTGATATATTTGAACCGTCGAATTTTAGTGTACACCTAGACAACACAAGTCACACAATCAACCTTTTACCGTTTATGGTTCTCACGGTTTTGTTCGTTTCAGCCATGAACACGACCTGGTTTCATGAGAGCATAGAGAATAGGCCTTTACTATCATTCTCCTTAAAGCGACTTCCACTTCACCCTCACATAAGTGATTCCTAAACGTTTCAATCCTATAGATCAAACTATTTGGTCAAATCTGTCAAACTTAGAAACCATTAAAAGACTACCAAACATAAGTCTTATCCTTGTTTCCTGAACATTGTCTTCATCATGAGAATGGGTTGAGTTTATTGACAATGTTGAACCGTCAGTCACAACTTTGTTTGATCTCTTTGAACCTAGCTCTTGAGATCTCCAGTCTGCTAGGTAGAGTTACCGCCATAACGACTTGTCTTAGGCCGTAAACTCATTCCCTTCGATAATCTCTCAACTCCCTCTCTAGATAGGCCTTTTGTAAGTGGATCCGACACGTTATCCTTTGACCTCACATAGTCAATCGTGATAATTCCACTAGAGAGAAGTTTTCTAACGGTATTATGTCTCTGTCTTATATGAAGAGATTTACCGTTATACATCATGCTCCCTGCCCTACCTATCGCAGCTTGGCTATCACAGTGTATGCATACTGGTGCCAAAGGTTTGGGCCAATAAGGAATATTTTCCAAGAAATTTCGGAGCCATTCAGCTTCTTAACCGGCTTTATCTAACGCGATAAATTCAGATTCCATTATAGAGCGGATAATACATGTCTGTTTGGATGATTTCCAAAAGACTGCTCCTCCACCTAAAATAAATACATATCCACTCGTGGATTTTACTTCATTCGATCCGGTGATCCAATTTGCATCACTATATCCTTCAATTACCGCAGGATATTTGTTATAATGCAAAACATAGTCTTAAGTATGTTTTAGATACCCCAAAACTCTTTTCATTGCCATCATGAGTTTGATTGGAATTACTCGTGTACCGACTCAATTTACTAATAGCACATGTTATATCTGGTCGCATACAATTCATGATGTACATCAAACTTCCCAACACTCTTGCATACTCCAATTGTGAGTCACTTTCACCTTCATTCTTTCGAAGTGCATAGCTCACATCCAATGGAGTCTTGGCAATATTGAAATCCAAATACTTGAACTTGTCAAGTACCTTTTCAATGTAATGAAACTGTGACAATGCCAACCCTTGTGGAGTTCTATGAATTCTTATCCCTAAGATTACATCCGCAACTCCAAAGTCTTTCATATCAAACTTGCTCTCAAGCATTCGTTTCGTAGCATTTATGTCAGAAATGTCTCTACTGATAATCAACATGTCATCCACATACAAACAAACAATGACCTTGTGATTTGGAGTGTCTTTAATGTAAACACATTTATCACATTCATTTATCATGAATCCGTTTGCCAACATGGTTTGGTCAAACTTTGCATGCCACTGTTTGGGTGCTTGTTTTAGTCCATAAAGTGACTTAACAAGTTTGCACACTTGTTTTCTTTACCAGGAAACACAAAACCCTCGGGTTGTTCCATGTAAATTTCTTCCTCTAATTCTCCATTTAGGAATGTTGTTTTCACATCCATTTGATGGATTTCAAGACCATATACCGCAGCTAATGCAACCAACATCCGAATAGACGTTATCCTTGTTACTGGCAAGTATGTGTCAAAATAATCAAGGCCTTCTTTTTGTCTAAAGCCTCTTCACTACAAGTCTTGCCTTGTATTTGTCAATAATACCATCAGCTTTCATTTTCCTTTTGAAGATCCATTTAGAACCTAAAGGTTTATTTCCTGGAGGAAGATCAACCAACTCTCATGTATAGTTGCTCAAGATTGAATCAATCTCATTATTGACAGCCTCTTTCCAAAAGGATGAATCCGCAGACGACATCGCTTCTTTAAACGTTAGAGGTTCATTTCCAAGAAGAAATATTACAAAATCTGATCCGAAGGAAGTCGACGTTCTTTGTCGCTTACTACGCCTTGGATTCTCTTCATTATGTACATTCTTCCTTGGTTCATCCCTAGGTCGTTTAGACCCTTCACTAGACAACTCATGTCTAGTCTTATACGAATAAATGTGTTCAAAGAACTCAGCATTATCTGATTCCATTACCGTATTATCATGGATATCCGGATGTTTGGATTTATGAACCAAAATTGACATGCTTTGCTATTTGTAGCATATAAGATGAAAACACAGTCCACAGTCTTTGATCCTATTTTCACCCTTTTGGGTATAGGAACTTGGACTTTCGCTAGACACCCCCACACTTTGAAATATTATAAGTTGGGTTTCCTTCCTTTCCATTTTTCATATGGAATAGATTGTGTCTTTCTTTGGGGTACTCTATTGAGTATTCTATTAGCTGTAAGGATAGCTTCCCCCCACAAGTTTTGCAGTAAACCTGAACTTATAATTAAGGCATTCATCATTTCCTTCAACGTTCGGTTCTTTCTTTCCACAATCCCATTTGATTGAGGTGAGTACGGGGCCGTAGTTTGATGGACAATTCTATTTTTCAAACATATCTCTGCAAAAGGAGATTCATATTATCCACCCATATCACTTCTTATCATTTTAATTCTTTTATCCAACTGATTTTCAACTTCAGTTTTATATTGCCTAAATGCATCTATTGTCTCATCCTTACTATTCCGCAAATAGACATAACAGTATCTAGTGCAGTCGTCAATAAAAGTTATGCAATACTTTTTCCCACCACGAGATGGTGTCGACTTCATATCACAAATGTCTGTGTGAATTAAGTCTAAGGGATTGGAATTCCTTTCAACAGACTTATACGAATGCGTAGCATACTTCGATTCAACACATGTTTGACACTTTGATTTACTACACTAAAGTTAGGCAAAACTTCCAAGTTAATAAGTTTTCGCAAGGTTTTGTTATTGACATGGCCCAAACGTTCATGCCACAATTCATTTGACTCAAGCAAGTAAGAAGAAGCCTCAGCTTTATTCTTTTCAATAGCCATTACATTAAGTTTGAAAAGACCCTCAAAGAGGCAGCCCTTTCCTACAAACATTTCAATCTTGCTTATTTCAACTTTCTCCGAAACAAACACACATTTAAACCCATTTTTAACGAGTAGTGTTATCGACACTAAGTTCTTTCTAATAGTAGGAACATGGAGAACATTGTTGAGAGTTAACACCTTGCCGGAATTCATTTTTAGGAATATCTTCCCACTTCCTTCAACCTTGGTTGTTGCATTATTTCCCATGAAGCTCACTTCTTTGGGACCAGCGGTATCATAAGTAGCGAAAGTTTCTTTGTCCGCACAAACATGTCTAGTGGCTCCTGAATCTAACCACCATTCATTTGGATTTCCAACTAGATTATATTCTACGATCACTGCACACAGATTTTCAATCTTTCCAGTTGCTTCCAACGTGTTTATTTTATTTCTTTTCTTGTTCCTTTTCGGAACTTGACAAATTAGAGCTTTGTGGCCAACTTTACTACAATTGTAGCACTTGTCTTTGAACTTTTCTTGTTCTGCTCTTTCTCTTGTCTAGAAGAATTCTTCCTCTTCATATTATGTGCAACATTATCTTTAACAAGATTTACACTCATCATTGTTGATTTCTCACGCAATTTAATATCCTCTTCTATCTTGAGACGAATCACAAGATCTTCTAAGCCAAACACTTGGTTTTCAAACATTCCTTTTTCTGGAACATGAGGATATTTACTTGTGAACGTTTGCATTTCAAGTTTGGTCAGCCCAAAGAACATCATTTGTTGCCATTCTTTAAAGTTCAAACCAGAATATTTTTCCGGTTTCTCTATCGTTTCCATTGCCTTCAGCAATATTTGAACGACTTAATAACGCAACATTGGTTGCCGTTGGGACAACACCAATCACAACCGAATCAATTCGTTGTTCAATTTCATTCGTCATTTCCTTCTCAAGCTTTGACAAACATTTTAGTATTTCAGAATACTAACTATAAAGACTTTAATCTTTAAACACTTGTTTCTATATGTCTTCAAATTATCAACCGAATGAACTTTGATATCTGACGAAGTTTTTATATTCTTCAAATCAAACTTAAATTCAAACAGAGTTTAAAATCTAACTCCAGAAACTAATACAAAGAGTTCATCGAATCGGTGAAGTTTTTATATTCTTCGAACCGAATTCACAGCCCAATTTCTCAGCAAAGTTTTTATATTCTTTAAACCGAGGGAGTAGAAATCGAAAGATTTAGTCTCCACAAAATCAGACACTACACAGATTAACAAGTATTTAGTCTCCACAAAATCAGACATTATACAGATTAACAAGTACTTATAAATTTCTTAAGATTGTTGTTTTCTGGGTTTAGTAAAATCTGTATTTTCCAATAATAACTTCAATCACATGTTCAAACTAAATAAGAACAATCACATGAAGTTGTAACTTTGTATTTTGAAACTTTGAACCTCAAAATAGGTTCAACCCAACTTATGAACATCAACTTTAAGTTCAAGAACAACAAAGAAGTTCAACAACTTCAAACACAAGTTCAACAACTATGAACTATCAAAATGAAGTTTCTACTATTTTCTGGAAAATAGCAAAACCATAAAGAAAAGAGATGAAGCAGAAATGTAGAATCAAGTCCACCGAATTCATGGTGTGTCCTTAAGAAATTTATTCCCCTCAAGTACCCGAGGTTATGGAATCTTTCCTCCCAGGATAAAATGATTCACTTCAGTAGAATAGTGGTACCTCAAATTCTACCAAATAACGAACTCACTCAACGATTTGATGATCACACTTGAGTTTTTCAAGAAGAAGAGTGTTTTTCTTTCACTAAATTCGTCACCATACCTGGGGAAAAATTCAGGTATTTATAGCCAAAAAGTGGTGCTTCAAAAGAGAAGCAATGGTTCACGAAAAAATCACACTGTTTCTGTACGTCGTGACCACCTGCGAGCGCAGGTGGTCGACCTGCGTCCACAGGTGACATATGGCCCAAAGCAGAATCATCTGCGTTGGCCACCTGTGCCAGCAGGTGACCACCTGCGCGGGCAGGTCGGCCTTTTCGTCTTCAAACAATGCCTCGAAGGCTCACGTCCCTTCGAGGTGCGTTGTGACATGCGTCCGCACTTGCCATGTGCGTCCACAAATGGAGAATATTTTCGTATCGGATTTTTGAATTAAAAACTTCACTAAATCGCAAGTTTCAAATGAATTTTGTCCAAAAAGATAATCTCTCGATCGATTATTTGACAAATCCAAATCCAAATCCGAAGCTGAAACCGAGCGAGCAACGACGACGACGGCACGAGACATGTCTTGTTCTTGCCTCACTATCCCTATGAATGAGAGTGTTCCAATATAAACACTAAGAAGTTTCTTTCTCCCACCAATGTGGGAGAACTTAACTTTCTTAAAGTGAAATCTTACTCTTTCACTTTTCCTCCATTTTTCTTCCCTCCATTTTCCATTCACAATACACTTAGAACCCAACAGTCCATACCACTACCTCAGATGAAGTAGAGAGGCTATTTCCGATAGACCCCCGGCTCAGGATCTGAACAGAAACTACAAAATACGATAATCGAAGTACCAGAGGCGTCAACTAATAATAGAAATCGAGGAACAGGAAACTACAGGGGTAATGCTACAACTACTAATATGGAAGTATAAGCTAGACCACGCTCTACTACCTGCTAACATACTACCCTAATATGTGTCCTCCACAACCTACTATCTAAAACAACCTAATAGAAATTTAAAATTTAAATGAATACTAATACTAAGCAACTTATTATGCTAAAAAATGACTGCAGTAACTGAAAGCAAACGTCAGAAAGCCTACTATGTGAATATGGGAGGCTCACACTGTGTGTCGTAGATGCATCCGAACCTGAGATCCCCAAGTTTGTTATTCCCATAATTCCACCACTCAGACATCCCTTTGGAAACTATTTGCCATCCTATAGTTTTGATATCTTTCTACCCAAACTCACGCATAATAACCTATCCAAACTTTCTTCTGTTAATCTCCATGACACATCAGCCAATATCAACTAAAATAGGACAGAAAATATCACACACACACATTTTTGAAAAGTGAGCTTCAGTTTTTTACCTTTTGTGGAATTCATAGATAAATAACATCTTCATGAAGGAAGTTTTTCAAATTTCTTTAAATGGCTGTTAGATAGGTGATTACATGTTTCCTTTAGCAGGCTCTTAAAACCTACAAACTCTTACTTGGAAGAGACATATCACCAAGACATGGTGCATCTCTATATCCGTTACAGTTTCTTGACAAGTAAAATCCAAACGGAAAGCAACAAACTAGACTAGAAAAATTGAAAAGGTTACCAAAGCATGCCCCTTGCATGCTGGTATCTTTAGAGGAAGACTGGTTGGCGAGAGGTAGAGCTTTGATGAAGCTGTTGTCCAGGAAAAGCTATCAAAATTTAGCACCTGAAATGAAAATGAATGCATGTCACTGGTATCAAGTATGCCACCTACAAAGCAAGTTGCACGACACTAATGATTGAAACTCGTCTCAGTTACTATCTAATGATTTCCCATTTTACAAAGATCAATACAACTGCCGATTGCCGATTGGAACATTGATAACAGATATAAAAGAGATGACAAACAGGGGAGATCATTTAGTCCAGCATATCTTTAGAGAGGGCAATGTTCCTGCAGATCTATTGGCTAATTTGGGTGTGCATACTAGAAGATCATCTATCTTAATGAGGTTATTCATTACCTGTTTTTGTTAAAGCCATCTTGAAGTTAGATAAACAAGGTGTAACTAATTTTAGAATTAAACCTAGATCAAGATACTTTACTCGGAAAGATTTGTAAGCTGATTGTATAGATCATCTGGTAACAATGCTAACACCAGCTCTTAGCATATTTTTCTTTACAAAGTGCCCTGACAAGAGTTAGCTCCTCTCCTTTTGTATCTACAATTGATGTCAGGCCTAGTGCCCCTCTACGTAACAGTCTCATCTTTATAATATACCCAAGGCTTAAAGGGTCAGAAAAAAAATACAGCTGCAGAGATTTTCTCGTGACTTAAAAGGTCAGAAAAAAAAAAGGGAAAGAAAGGGTTTCATGGTTTTGAAAAATCCCTTTACGAACCAAGACGAAGAAGCTTCTTCTTACTGTTGGACACAGACATTAAGTCATAGTTCTATCTATTTACATGTTTTATTCTACACATTTCGTCCATGTATTTGTGTTTCCTTCAAAATCAACTTCTAAAATCAGGATATCATCTTTAATATTATAATTCTTAATAATCAACCAGAAAATGTTTGATGTTGATCTTTGGTGATAATTAGCCTTCCCATTCCACAGTGCAATCAAATATTGTCATGTTTGAAGTGCGAAAAAGATCAATATTTGTGTTTATATTTTCAGGCAGGAGTCATCAAACTTGAGATAATGTTACTTAAGGAACAATCACCATCTTACCTGCACATCGTCCAACAATCGGCTACCAGTTTCTCCACCGACAACCACCATCTTGTTCCCAACAACAGCTGCTGCATGCTACTCAGTAAAAGCAAGATGTTAAGTTTTAAAGCATCACAATTTTTAATAACATGAGATATCTTTGAACAGTAGTCAGTTACATTGAAGCAAGGTGTAGGTTTTTCTCCAGCTATAGAAAGAAGCATCCAATTTTCTGAGCCACCTGAAGCACAATTGTTAAATTCAGGTGCACCTGATGAGCATTGGCAGCTCTTTTCCTCAGAATCGTTATTACTCTGAGGAACACCTTCACCCTGTCATGCATAAAGAGTTTAAACTTCATGCTTCTCGTATGCACCCAGTGGCGGAGCAAGGATTTTTTCGAAGGGTGTTCAAACTTTGAGGAGTAAATGCAAAAATAAAAAATAAAAAATGGGTGCGAAAATTTTAAATCAATCTACATTATATTTAGCTAAGTCATACAAACACTTGTATAACAGTACTAACATTTGTATAAATTAAAACAAAAGTATAAAATAGAAAAATGTTCTACTACTGTGAGCATAATCCATATATATTAGTCAATCCTAGGGATTTTATATCTTGAAATATTTTTACAATAAATTCATTAGAAACAATACTAAATATCTCCTTTTACATCCGGCACAAAGATATCGCTTAAAATCATCATTATATTGTGGAACATTTTAATTGTAAGACTATTTTTTAATATATTTAAGAAAAATATTTCTATATTGAAAATTTAAATTGTACTATAATTAAGTATTCCAATTATAAAAATAATTACAAGACACAATATAATAACACAAAAAAAAAAAATGCAAAACATAGCTAAGCTACTATGTAATTGTCACCAAAATATTTATGAATAATGAAAAAGGATTCTATATTTTGAGCTTAGTTTTTTGATGCCTATAAATCAATATCCAACCGTTTCAAATTATATGACGCTTTTCTCTTTTTGAGAGTCAAGTTGATTAATTTTTGAAGCTAAATTAGATTAAATCTCAATATTTTAAAATTAAAATTTAGATATTTCAAAACTATACAAAAAGTATCTATAAGTTGCAATTATTCTTATAACAATATGATAAAAATAATACATTTTAAAATATTGGTAAAAAATTTACAAAGTTTGAATTTTGAATAACGAAAATATCACATAACTTAAAACAGAGAAAATAGCTTGTAATGAAAAATACATTTTTCCTTTTTTAGATAGCAATATATTAATTCTCATAAATAATAACAGAAGAAATCATATACGAGTACTAGCAAGAATATATGAGAGATATGCGCTAAAGAGGAAATAAGCACAAGAAGCAAGAGTGAACAATTTACCTTATTTGTCCTATTTGGCTTTAGAGAAAATTAAAAAAAAGTACATAAATTTGTAAAATGAGGGAATCGAACCCGCGCCCCTTCAGTAACTTGGACAACACTCGACCGCTGAGCTATCCTCTCAGCTGTGTCAAGGGTGTTCAAGAGTAAATTATTATTTGTAAAAACCGATATTTAATCTCTACATACGGTATAACTTTCCGGCAAAGGGTGTTCATCTGACCACCCTTCCTAGGCTGTAGCTCCGCCCCTGTATGCAACACAAGGAAAAGTTGCAATGGAGTTCTTACACTGGAATTGCTAGAACGCTTGGAGTGCCTCATTGGACTTCTAGTTCCTTGAGCTGAGTTCAACCTGAGCAAAATAGTGATGAGCTCAGACAGATATAACTAGCATATGGTTCAGAAGACAGAGAATTTTGGAACATGCTATGCTATAGTGAGGAAATTCATATCCTTGAGAAGTCCAGTAACAAATTCAAGTGAGAGATGAAAAAGCCTTGAGTATCTACGGAAGATTTTAGCAACTTAGGTATGCAAGAACTTCATATTACTGCTATTTATAAGGTATACAGTATGCCAAAATTGTACTAGAGATCGCAATTGCATCTTACACATGAGGATCTGAAATGGGAGCAAAATTGATTCAGGGGATTCATCTAGACAACCCAAACTAGTTAGGGGTTAAGGCATAACGATTGATTGAGTGAATGACATCTTACACATGGAAAGGATTGCAAAGAAAGCAAAACCATATCTGACAAATGGGAAAATCTTTCGGTAATTCTCTCCTACCTAATACAATTAATGTTAACTCCAGTTTCGCCTTCCACAAGTACTCCATTGATAGAGATCATAAAACTTTTAATAATGGTTCAAATACAAGCCAATAGAACAAAGCTTCCGTTCACCAATGCCAATTGCAATAACACATTCAGTACCTGACATCTTAGCGATGCAATTTATAGCTTTTGAAGAAGGGCGAAAGGTACACCTCCTAGAAACAGCTCATGTACTCCTCCATCTTATAAGGTAAAGGCAACATCCAGTTGCAGAAGTTTCTAATGTTTAAGAAAGAACCCAATTGAAACTCAAAATAGTAAAGCTCTGCTAAACGTTAGGAGAAAATCCTAAGTTCTTCTGCCACTAGCAACCAATTCTAGAAAAGAAGAATACTTTTGTCTAGACCATTGTGAACTTGCCAGTAACAGCAACCCCCAGTTAAAATGTTAGTAAATGATAACGAGATTATGTCTTAGTAAATGATAACAATATTATGTCTTGAAAACAAATCAACTAATTTTAACATGTTGATAATTTCTTAAACTAAGATACAACTAATATCCACATAATGAATTTGGACATATTCGTAGTCAATAATGACACGATGACACTTCCCATTTGAGATACATTCTCATTTTTCTAACAAGACATACATGTATGTATAATTTTCACCTTATCTAGGTGTGCTCAAAGTAAGACTACCGACTTGCCAAAAGAAAATCTCTTTTTGAAATGGAAATATGCACAATCTCCGAAGACATAACAATGAAATCCACTTCTGTAATAAGTTCCAGCGTCTCAATCCTAACAAAGCACATCAGCACAACACACAAAAATATGCTAGTAAACAAAACTAGTGTACAAAAATACACACATTTTTGGCTACATATATGGTTACTAGGCATGAATAAAGGATGGAATTACCTCCCGAGTTTCATTCGCCGTTTCGAGAACCCAAACATTTTGTCAAGCAACAAATACCGCTGCAGTACAAACACTCAAACCTTCAAAAAACAGAACACGAAGCCACATTATCATCCACATCACATTTTCATGAAAGAAAAGCTCAGACTTTGAAGCATTATAGCTGCGGATTACACAGAAATCGGAAACTCACTAGAAAGAAAACTAGGTTTTGACAATGCGCATTGTAGCTCACTCTCGGATCATCCACATTGAAAGTGACAGAAACTATCTCCGAAGCTTGTTTAAAATTGGCAGTTTTTACCTACACAAATGGGAATACACACACCTATAGGTAGGTGTAGAGGTACAGAAATGTGTATGTCTGTAGTTTGCTGATGATTTTACTGTGACCTGAAAATGACTCTGGTTAATGTAGAGAGGAAAATGACTTGAAAATTGACCAAAGAGATAAGTGCGCATTTTAGCATATCGACTACATAACCGTACATGTACACACAATTTGATGTAAAGATATAAAGTTTACTGTTTCATTTTACTTTGCCCGTTAACTTTACATACTCATTAAAAAAATATTTTATTAAAGATAAAAGGATTAAAAATATCTTTCTACTTTGATAAATTGATTAAATTTATCCTTATTATATTATTGGGCCAAATATATCCCTGGTGTTATACTATATGAGTCAAATATATCCCTGTCATTAGCAAAATTATCAAAAATACCCCTCTTTTTAACATTTCTCCATCATGACAAGGTGAGAGCCACGTGGTATGATATTTGGGTCAGGCGGATGCCACCTCAGCATATAATTTTTTTTTCCTTTTTCATTTTAAACTTTTTGCTTCAATTTTTATTAATTATTTATAAAAATTG
This sequence comes from Capsicum rhomboideum, assembly GCA_031232105.1. Lineage (NCBI taxonomy): Eukaryota > Viridiplantae > Streptophyta > Magnoliopsida > Solanales > Solanaceae > Capsicum > Capsicum rhomboideum. The sequence continues at coordinate 104,632,180 of CP124719.1, read as the reverse complement.
ATAAATCAAATACTCACATATTTTATTTATTTAAAATTGTTAATAAATGTCGAACTTTCCTCACCAAACGAAAGAGAACCACTACCAAAGGCGGCGAAAGGAAAAGATATGCCACATGTCAAGCTGTAAAGAGCAAAAGCGGCGAGTTTGGGAACTGAGTTTTCGGAGAAGGTGGTGGATTTTGAAAAGTCCGGCGAAGAGGTGTCGGAAAAATGGGGGTTTAAGATTAGCGAAATGCGAGAAAAAGTTGACACCGCCATGGATGTTTTACTACTAGTGATAGTGATTAGTGATCAGTAATTAGTCCTTTTTTGTATGTTAAATGCTCCCATATTTTATTTATTTAAAAAAATTGATAAATAAATAATTAAGTACTAAAATTTGAAGCAAAAAAAATAAAATGAAGAAGAAAAAAAATCTGATGCTGAGGTGGCATGCCACGTGGCATCCATCTCACCCAAATGTCACGCCACGTGACTCACACCTTGCCAAGATGGAGAAATGTTAAAAAGAGGGGGGGGGGGGGGGTTGATAATTTTGCTAATGATAGGGGTATATTTAGCCTAATAGTATAACGAGGGACAAATTTAGCCAATTTATCAAAGTAGAAGGGTATTTTTGACCCTTTTCCCTTTATTAAATTAATTCTATTAATAATATTTTAAAACTCTAAATTTAATAATTACTACTCCCTCTATTTCATAATAAGTGAATTGTTAAGGCATTTTTTAATGTTTAAATTAACTTAATTGTTCAATCTTTAAGAGTTATGTTGGAATTTTCTTCCATTTTTACCTTCATTTGGATTTTCCATGTTACTCCTATTTACTTATAGTTTTCTTGGAAGTAGTTATCATGATCAATGTTTTGGATTTTCAAGAGTAATTTGACAATAATTAAAAAGGGCAAAAACGAATGTGTAATTTATGTCTTAATTTTCTTTTCTTAATAGGTGTGCATTATCTCAACAACTCACTTATTATGGAATAGAGAGAGTACTTTAACTTAATTGTTTAATACTCCCTTTATCTCATATTACTTGGAATGTTTGTCAAATAAATTTATCTCAAAATAATTGACATGTTTAAAGAATTAAGAGATAATTAGACACCTTTTTTCAACTTTACCCTTATTAATTTAATGAAAGTAATTAACTTCAATAGGTAATAGCAATATTTAATGTGAATTTAATAGGGTCATATTAGTCAATTTGCATCCCTTATTAATTTCCCTTAAGATTTGTGTCAAAGGTAAACATGTCAAGTAATATGAGATGGAAGAAGTACTAAAAATAATATATATATATATATATATATATATATATATATATATTGTTTGATAAATTAAATGAGTAAATTGAAATAATAATTTTTTTTAACGAGGGATAAGTAAAAAACATGGAGGGAGTATTTGGTTGGTAATAATTTTATGTGAAATTGACTGAGGAGAACAGAATGGTGCATTTTAGCATTTCGTTCGTTTGTGTAATTTTGTCATTACGTAAACCATTGCCATGTGGATACTAAGATGCGCTATGGGTGTTCAGTGGACTATATTTGTTTGATACTGGATTTTGGGTAAGAGTGAGTAGAGGTGCATTTATTGCGAGGGGAAGAAGTGGGTCCACTATTGTTGTTGGAACTTGTGGATGGCCCAAGATTCGAATCCTTTTCAACCTTTATACTTGTGTCAGCATAAGATATCATTTTGTTTTGGGCTGAATGTGGGGTATTTCTAGTGGCCCAGTCCAGAATATAGGTCTGTTTTCCCAATGATAATTTTATGAATAAATTACATAATATTACATTTTAATTTATAAATTACATAATATTACATTTTAATTTATCATTATTACTTAAAATTTCAATCCTTTAAAATAATTACATAAATTTTTGATTTTATTTTCTCTCTCTAAAATACACGGATACATCACAAAAAAGGAAAAGGCGCCGCCATTTACACTTTATTACAACATTCTCTTCCATTCCATTCACTTCTTCACCACCACAACAATCAATTCTCCACCAAATTAATACTCCTTCACACCTAATTCACAATTCCCACCAAATTAACAACCACTGCCACCTCTTCTTCCCAATTCACAACAACAATCAATTATTGTCACCTCTTCTTCCCCTTCTCCCTTCTCCTCAATTGTTGCCACCTCTTCTTCCCCTCATTCACCAAATTAATACCATTACTGCCACCTCTTTTTCCCCTTCTCCTCAGTTACTGATAATTCCTTATTTTACATCTAACTTTATTTTTTTCAAACGAAATCGAATTCGACGGTGGTCCCCCACAAAATGTATCTGGTATGTCCCCACGAAATTGTTACTTGAAAAAATCAATAGAGGTGAAGAAGAGAAGTGTGTCGCGGGTTTCATGAGGTATTCGTCATTAATGGCGGGATGATGAAGGACATGAAGATACATTACGTGACCAGCTAAAAAAGTACAAATGTTATGTATCGTACTGATTTTTGTGTACATATACATACGAATGATGTATCTAGTTGAAAATATGACTAAAAATATCTATCAGAATTCTTTTTTGTGTTACTGATACATAAGACTTATGTATCGGAATGAGATTTGTGTTACTAATGCACAAAAATTTAATTTTTGTGTACAAGATACATAAGAATGATGTATTTAGTTGAAAATATGACAAAAATATGTATCTGAATTCTTTTTATATTACTGATACATAAGACGTATGTATCAGAATGAGATATGTGTTACTGTTGTGGTATGTTTGGCGATTAGGGCTGTCTTCCGATGGTATTTCACTGAAATCAAAGCGGAGGGCGGTGAGGTGGCTTTATGATGTCTGTTCATGATGGTGGGATTGTCTGCGTCGTATATAATTCGAATGGAGGATGTTATTAGAGTTGCTGACCAGAGTTGGGTATTATTAATGGAGGTTGTTGTTTAAGTGGGTATGTGGAGGAGATGATTCTGTTGGTCAAGGAAGAAGAACATGAGTCTCCATTGATGGGTGTGTTTTCAGTCGATGAAGAAGATGACCCAAGAAAATCCTCCTAAATTTTCTCTGATTTTCTCGCCTGTGTATTAGTTATGTATCGGGAAGTGATACATCCGACCCTCAGTAATGTATCCGAAACTTCAAAATTTGAGATTTTATGTAATTTTGAAAAGAGTGGGGATAGGGTGTAATTAGGTACTAAACAGTTGGGATTTATGTTGTTTACCCTAATTTCATATATATACAATAAAGTAATTAGTTTGCCATAAATATAGTCATACTTTTTTATATAAAAAATAGCCTAAAAGTCACTACAAAAAATGCAGGTTTTAACCACACATGAACCATGGCTAAATGCTAGAGTAACCGTGGGTAATAGCTGTACTTTTTTATAATGAGTGTCGCTACTATATACACGGCTTCTCAATGTATTTCTCGCATTAAAAAATAAAAACAACATTATGGAGCAAATTTCTACCTCTTTCTTCCATATAGGTGACCAAAAAAATCTTCAACAAAAATAGTCATTGTATATGTAATGTAGATATAATGTATTGATATTGTGTAAATAGCTATGTAATATATATGTAATGTATTGATATTGTATAAATAGTGTATAATCGTGTATGATGTATAGTTATGTATCATCGATGTATATACACTCATATACACTATTTATACAGTGTATATCTTGTCTATCGATGTATATACATTTTTTGTAGAGGGTAATATCCCTACTAAGGCTATACCTTGCTAGATGAATTTTGAATATTTACAATTATGTAAGAAATTCTTGTTTTTCTTGATCCTTTAAGGATCCTAGAAATAAATCTTTTGTTTTCGAGGTTTCCGCTTCATCAATAAAATCCTCGAATTGATCTCTTAAGTCAGCATTCATGTCCTGACTTCTGTTCTCATCAATATGAGACATCTCCAAGCTTAGAATTCTTTCATCCATGACCTTATTGTTTTGCTTGAGATGTTCAATTTTCACCTTGAGATTATCAACCTCTTTTATCAAATCCTGAAGAGTAGTCGGAGTATATTCCAACTGTTGTCTTTCCTTAAGCATCTGTTTTACCTCAATCATTGAATAAACTCCTTTTTGAAGATCCTGTATTTGATTCTTAGTCTAAGTTTCTCCTGGACCTTCCAATTTATCAATGATCTGAGACCTAATTTCAGGATCTTTGATGATCTTTAAAAGTTCTATTAACTTGTCATCTTTCAAAACCTTAATATTAAGATTCTTAAATTGGGAATATATTCCATAAAATTCATCAGTTTGTTGGTCTTCACACGGTTGTCCTATCTGACAAGGAAGGCATTCTTCTTCTGAAGATGAAGGAATATAATCTTCATTCTGGAGAACTTTTAGCTCTCTAAGAGCTCTCAATTCTTCTTCTGTAGAAGAATCTTCAACTTCACTATGTTTCGGACTATTTTTCGGTGATGAGAATAAAAGAATCTTGCACAGAGAATCTTTTATTTTATCATCTATATCGAGGAGTTTTATTTTCTCCTTCATTTTGCAATCTTTTGCATAATGCCCTACTCTGCCACATCTGTAGCAAGCATTTCGTTTGTCCGAGGACTTAACCATTTCTTTTCTCCTATTAAAGACTTTTTTTCTTTTAGCCCTTTTTTCCTGACGTTTGTAATATTTATCAGGATTAAATTCTTTTTTGGAAGATCTCTTCCCCTTCTTGTGGTCTTTGAATTTTTGTGACCTCTTTTGGGCATATACACTCTATAAATAGATTGATTGTAGGGATATACATTGTATAAATAGTAGGGATATACACTGTATAAATGGTACTGTAAAGATTAAATTTACAGACCCAATTTTTGAAACTGATAATATCAGATTTTTGAATAAAATAAATAGATCTAATTCTCTGACTAGATCCGTGCCTTCATATATTTTCCCTGTTGATTATATTATTGACTATCCTTCTAGGGATTCAACTTCTCAAATAAGGGAAGAGAACAGGGTTAATAATATTATGATTGAAAAAAATAATATTGTTATTTCAGTCACTGATGAGGATCCTACAGCCTCAGAAATGAATTTTCTAATTGGTTTAAATGACTAGTACGAAGATTGATTTTAGACCGGGTTCACCAGCAAGAAAGAAGATTTCTGAAGAATTTAAAAAACTCAAATGGGACCACTTCAGAAATTGATTTTTCGATAATTCTAACAAAAAAGAAATTAATTTTTTTTAAAAATAATTTTTATAAAGATCTCTCAGATTTTAATAAAATCATAGCATTTGTCCCATGATTTATGGAAAAATATGTGGACAAATATCTTTCGGTATTGGAAAAGGAGTATAAACTTAGTAGTATTGAAACTACTAGATCTGCACTCCCACCCCAACAATCCTTTCAAATAAAGAAAGATGATAAGATTGTTTACTTTTCTGCATTTTTTAAATTATTAGAAGATGAAACTTTGGATGTTACTATTAAGCATGTTAATTTGATGCTTAAACAACATAATTATGCTAATTTTTATATGAGTATGCTAGGAGATCATATATTGTCTTTACATGATAAAGTTGATAGGGTCAGAAAGGATATTGTTGACCTTAGGCTCAAAAAGGATAGAGAAGATAAAGTTATTATGCCTGCTCCTACTATCCAACCTCCTCCAGAAGTCAAAGATTTCAAATTGAAAAAGTCTTCTGATCTTGACAAGGTCATAGAAGCTAAGTTTAAGGATCTTAAGATTACAACTTTGACTAAAGATTTTAGTTTTAAGGAGGAAGAAAGTAAGATCAATAAGTTTGATCGCAAATTCGCAAATAAACCTACTCAAAGTATGTATTATTATCCCAGACCGACCCCCCAAGATGTTTTGGTGGAAGAAGCGGAATATATTATGAATAATAGTTATAGTGGGAAAAACATCTATGAATCGAACATAGATGGATTCATAGAAAGGCAGATCTATACTTTAGTTCATCGTATGATGATGTACAGTACGATTTGCAAGCAAGATAGCAATACTGATAAAAACATTGCACAGATGATAATCTTTGGATTTACAGGTCAACTAAAAGGCTGGTGGGACAATTATCTTACACCAGAGCAACGTGGAGTTATACTCATAAGTGTGAAGAATGAGAGTGGAGTTCTTAGTGAAAACGCTGTTTATACTCTCATTTGTAATATCATTGAACATTTTACAGGAAGATGGTCAGATGATAGTGAAACTATTAGGACCCTTCTTCAGAATTTAAGATGCAAGAATCTTTCATCTTTTAGGTGGTACAAAGACACATTTTTGTTAAGAGTCATGGAATTACCGGAATGTAATAGTCCTTATTGGAAATTCAAATTTATTGATGGGCTTCCTGCATTGTTTGCTGAAAGAGTAAGGAAAATATGACCATATGGCCTACAAATTTATTAAAATTTTTCGTCTCTTTACCCCAATAATTTCAATTATGGCCCCTTCATCTAGACTTTTCCTTTCCCTTTGTTGTCCTTTGCAGAGCTGGAAGATTCTCCAGTTTTTTCTTTGAAACTTTAGAGGAGTAGGTCCAGATTATCCAAATCAATCTCACTAGTGCTATAATCACTTTGTCCTTCTCCTACTAAGTGTTCTTAACCCTCACCTTCTTCAATATTACTGATAGACGCCATAGATATATCATCTGGTAGCTCAATATCTAAATTTTTCTGTAGGTCCTTTTTAATTTCCTCCATATACGAGGCTATGATTTCTGCTTTGGTCATGGTCCCTTTCTTCATTTGAAGTTTTCTGGAAATTTACTTAAAGGGACTATTTTCATCCTGTCTTACAGCTGATTCCTGCAAAGTTGTATATTCGTGGACGGTCTTCTGAATATTATCATAAGTTTGTTGTCCATGAATCTTGCCATCATTATCCTTTTGGACCATTTTGGTCCAGAACTTAGTATAAAAAGTTCTCTCCAAACATGAGAATTCTGCCGTATCATCAATCTCCACAGACCATTTCATTATTCATGGAATCGAAAATTCAATGAAGAAATACATTGTTGACATTTCTTTAAAGAAAATGTTTTCTTTTTGTAACTCCATTAATTTAGGAGAAACATCAACCCATTTAACATAAAGATCCTTATAAGAATCTGATAAAATATTGATTGTTGGACCATATAATGTCCACCATTTAGAAAACCATACATATGAATGTTTTGTAAAAATACTTGGTTATAAATTTTTATAAACCAAGAATGTTTCCTGTTGGGATTTTCATATAAAAGAGTTTTATTAAAACTATCTACATAATCCCAGTAGTTAAATTTAACTGAAACTTTATTTTCAGGATGTATGTATCCTTTTTCATGGAAAGTATTTAATCCCCAGTCTTCTGGGCTTAAAACTTCTTTTATAATGGTTTTTGAAAAAATAAAATCAGTTCTACTATTAGTAGAATAAAAATGTTGGAATTCAGCTGATTTTGTTTCTGAGAGTATATTCTCATAATGCTTTCTGTATTTATAAGTAGAAGCAACATATGATGCTGTGTTCAAATACCTTGACATTAATTTCCAAGGAGTATCTTTCCATTTAAGGTCAGATTGTTCCAGAAGAAGTATAACTTCTCTATTTTCTTTTAATTCATATAACTCAGTAGTTTCATTGCTGTCATCTATCAGCGCTGAGGCGTAACTTTGGGGCATAATATGCTCCTTTTCTTTTTTGGATTTCATGAATTTCAAAAATTCTTCATACATAGGATGGTCCTTATTTGGCACAGATATTCCTGTAATATTTGAAGCTATAAGCTTCTGATTTCTTATTTGGGCAAAGATATTTCCTCTAGCTCTGCCTTGTCCACGACCTCGACCTCTATAAGAGGTGCCTGAGCTTAAAAAGGTCGGTCTGACCCCTGACTACATCCTAAGATAGATGAAATAAAGAGTTATTAACTCAAATGTTCTCGAGTGAGAAAATCAGGAAGACTATTAGTCGATCCCTTTAAATATTGGATTTCAAAATCAAAAGGGGCTAATAGAGCTTGCCACCTTGCAAACATCTGTTTAGAAATATCATGTTTAGTATCTTTATTAAAGTTAAATTTTGCCACTTTCCAATGATCTAAGGCATATTTATATGTCCTATTGCCATCTTCGACCCATGTTTACCTTAGTTTTGAGAGCAATAAGTGCGTATTTAGTATAGTTTTGATGGAATATTTGATATTGTGCTAATAAATATGATTAGGCCTTTGTAGGAGGAATTTGTGATAAATTGGAGAATTTTTGGCCTGGAAAGTGAGGCTTGGAGGAGCTACGAGCGAAGGATATTGAAGATAAGAGGCAAGCCAAAGATTTGGACTTGAAGAATCCACCCGAATCCACAAAGAAAGGTCAAAAAAATGATGAAAATCAAAATTCTTGGGTCTGGCCCGCCAATTGGCGTGCCGGGCCGCTTTGGAACAATATTTTGTTTGTATGGACAGCAGAGGGGCGCAATTTGGGGCGTGCCGAGCCGCTATTGCACAAATTTTCAGAGGCATAAATTTGGCTAAGTGTCGGGCGCGTTTTGTGGTGTGTCGGGCCGCTTTTTTCCAAATTTCTTCTCCGACCGCCAGTCTATAAATAGGGCTCTTGGGTTATTGTATCACAATTCCATCTTGGTAGGACTACTTTTGGGCGATTTTAGCATCCAAATTAGGGTTAATTCTTCTTCCTTTTTATTTTTATTTCTTTTTTATAAGTTTTTATCTATTTATGTTAAATCAAGCCATGAGTGGCTAAAATCCCTAATTATTGGGGTTGAGGCTATGAACATGAATCTCTAGAGTTGAATATTATTGGTTTTTGCTGAAGTTTATCAATTATTGGTTATTCTTATAGTCTTGATTTACTATTTTAATGCTTAATTACCATTGAAATAAATCTATTGTCTTGAGAGGAGCTCGAGAGAGAAATTGAGAGATAGAACATGGAATATAAGGAGCGGGATCTTTACTCGAGGAAGCGATTCCAAGAGATTGATATGCATTTAGGACCGAGAGGTACCTAATTCGCCGCGTTTGTTCAAATACGGGAAGATAGCTTAAAGGCGTTAGAATTGGTTAAATCTATCCCCGCTCAACGATGTAGTTAGGTTTCCAATTTCTAATAGAAGGTTATAGTTTGGAGACGAATATAATTATAATATTAACCTCGTGATCAATAACCACGATAGACAACTCAATTTGCTTAAACCATTAATATTCATGCGCTCGAGATGACGTTCGGGATGCCTTGACCCTGGGAATTCAACTTGCCATTGTTTATTCCCCAAGTTAATCATGTTAGTTTAGTTCATAGTTATTTTAAACCTTAAAACCATCATAGCTCTATATTCCACCACTTAAATAAATTATCAAGAACTAGTTTAGTCTAGTGAATAGTTAAACGACAAGTCCCTGTGGGTTCGACATCCGGCTCAAAAGGGCCACTTTATTACTTGAACGATCACGTGCACTTGCGTGTATAGCTGGGTCGCAACAGGCAATCAGTCCTTATAAAGAACTTTTGATTATATAAATCACCCTGAAATTTAATCACTCATTTTACTATAGCAAGGATTTCCTTAGCTGCAGTTGCATAGTTCTTTTGACTATTAGTCCACTTGCCAGAGTAAAATTACACAAGGTATTCTTGTTTCTTATTTTCTGGGGAATACTGCATTAGGATTCCACCATAACCAATATCAGAAGCATCAGTTTGAACTATTTTAGTCCAATTTGAATTTGCTAAAGTAAGGCATGACAAATTATGAACTTTAGCCTTAATATTTTTGACAGCTTGAGTATGACCATCTGTCCATGCTGCAGGATTCTTTTTCAACCTGTCATATAAGATAGCAGTATCTTTTACCAAATCTTTGATAAATGTGGAAATATAATTCAAACTTCCCAAAAAATTTTGAAGTTGAGTTTTATCCGTAAAAACATCTGAAAATTTTGATGCAAACTCAATACTTCGTTTAATGAGAATTATTTTTCCTTTTTCAATGATATGTCCCAAAAAATGAACTTTTGTTTGAAATAATAAACATTCTTGGTTTAGATATAACCAGACCATTTTGAATGATGATTTTCTTGAATAAATCAAGATGTTTAAAATGATTTTTAATCTTTTTTTAGTATACCAATATATCATCGATATACACAATTATAAAATTATTGTATGGAATGAAATACCATTCATAATTTTCTGAAATTCAGAAGGAGCATTTTTGAGTCCAAAGGGCATAACATTCCATTCGAATAGCCCTATTGGTACATTAAAAGCAGTCATATATCTATCCTGCTCCTTTATTTGAATCTGCCAATATCCAGATTTCAAATCAAATTTAGAAAATATAATTGAATCATGGAGTTTATCCAATAAATCCTTTTTATTAGGGATTGGATAGCGTATCCATTTTAAAACCTTATTAAGGGGTTTGTAATTAATAACAAGCCTATGAATTTCTCTTTCTTGTTCTGCATGTTTATTAACATAAAACGCAGTACAAGATCAAGGAGATTTAGAAGGTCGTATTAAACTTTTATCAGAAAGTGATTCAATTTCATTTTTACATAATTGTAAATATTCAGAATTCATCTGGCAAGGTCTAGCCTTAGTAAGAATATTATCCTCTACAAAATTTTCTTCATAAGGTAGGCTTACCACATGTTTTTTCCGTTCCCAAAAAATATTTGGATGATCACCACATATTTGTAAGGTGAAATGATTTTGTAAAATCTCTATTTTTTCCCTTAATTTGGGAGCTTGTAAACTTGTTTCAATAGATAAACAATTTATCTCATTTTTTATAAAATCAGTCTGTCTAATTTTTGAGAAAATTCTGTCTTTTATTTGATTCAAATATTTCTCAAAAGGTTGAGTTATGAACTCTAACCGAATTTTCTTGTTATCATAAGTTCCCGTAATACTAGTAGTATCCCACTTAGTAATAGGGAAAATATGCATAAAAAATGGTATGCCTAAGATTATTTCATCTGAAATATCTTTGACTAATACAAAAGTCTCAGGCATACAAACTTTGTTATTACAAATATAGGTTTTTGGTAATTTAAAATTAATTTTTATTTTACTTCCGCTAGCATTACGGAGACTGTGGATAGTTTTATGAAAATACCTGGAAGGTATTAGTCCTTCCTTTATACAATTCAAATTTGCTCCGCTATCGACGATAGGACCTTTCGTCAGAATACATCACTGGGAACCACTTTACAGGAAACCCCCCCTCAGCCTGGATGATATAGTAAACCACGATCCTAAAATGCCTTAAACGACATCATCTAGGCTAACCGGGTACAACAGGACCACCGTTATATTACCATAACACCATATCATCTGACCGAGCAGTCAAACCTTACCCAACTATTACCCTAACTCCAGCTCTTTCCATCTAATACTGGAGCCTTCTTCATAGCAAACCAGTCCGTCATAGTCTAACACTTGGGTAATTAGCCTGTAATCTAGGCTAATTTAATATAAAAATTGTTTTTAAATAATAAAGAAAACAAAATTTCACCTTAAGTATTAAAGTTGTCACCAGTGAAGAGAGGGATATGTTTGAAAATTTAAACTCTTATTTGAGAAAGATGTTTTTACAAGTGAGAGTGAGAGAGGGCTCCAAAGAAAAACCTGCCTCTATCTAAACTAATTGAATCCCTATATAATGGATTCAATGGATTCAGAGTACTAACAAACAAAATACAAAAGTAACTGGGCCCAAGCATGGCTGATAAAGAAAATAAAAAGTCGTCTTTAGATGGCCAACAAAATAAAAGATAAAAGATAAAAAGTCGGTCTTATTTGGCCGACAAGGAAAATATGACCATATGGCCTACAACTTTATTAAAGTTTTTCGTCTCTTTACCCCAATAATTTCAATTATGGCCCCTTCATCTAGACTTTTCCTTTCCCTTTGTTGTCCTTTGCAGAGTTGGAAGATTCTCCAGTTTTTTCTTTGAAACTTTGGAGGAGTAGGTCCAGATTATCCAAATCAATCTCACTAGTGCTATAATCACTTTGTCCTTCTCCTACTAAGTGTTCTTAACCCTCACCTTCTTCAATATTACTGATAGACGCCATAGATATATCATCTGGTAGCTCAATATCTAAATTTTTCTGTAGGTCCTTTTTAATTTCCTCCATATACGAGGCTATGATTTCTGCTTTGGTCATGGTCCCTTTCTTCATCTAAAGTTTTCTAGAAATTTGCCTAAAGGGACTATTTTCATCCTGTCTTACAGCTGATTCCTGCAAAGTTGTATATTCGTGGACGGTCTTCTGAATATTATCATAAGTTTGTTGTCCATGAATCTTGCCATCATTATCCTTTTGGACCATTTTGGTCCAGAACTTAGTATAAAAAGTTCTCTCCATACATGAGAATTCTGCCGTATCATCAATCTCCACAGACCATTTCATTATTCATGGAATCAAAAATTCAATGAAGAAATACATTGTTGACATTTCTTTAAAGAAAATGTTTTCTTTTTGTAACTCTATTAATTTAGGAGAAACATCAACCCATTTAACATAAAGGTCCTTATAAGAATCTGATAAAATATTGATTGTTGGACCATATAATGTCCACCATTTAGAAAACCATACATGAATGTTTTGTAAAAATACTTGGTTACAAATTTTTATAAACCAAGAATGTTTCCTGTTGGAATTTTCATATAAAAAAGTTTTATTAAAACTATCTACATAATCCCATTAGTTAAATTTAACTGAAACTTTGTTTTCAGGATGTATGTATCCATTTTCATGGAGAGTATTTAATCCCCAGTCTTCTGGGCTTAAAACTTCCGATATGGTTCTATAGCATCGGATGTTTGTCGCGTCTGATCAAATTTTGGACCGTGACAAATTTGGTGTTAGAGTCCTAGATTTAGAAGTGTCTTAGAATTGTATATAGAGTTGTGTCATGTGAAGTCTTCCTTCCTACAGACTGACCACCTGTATGAATGTATGACTATCAGGACATTATAGGTGTTTCTTACTCTTCTCGATTCTAGAATGTGTTGTAGATCTTGAATTTCTCTTTGTGTTTGTTTTGACTTATTCATTACTCATGCATCATGAAAGTGACTTAAACTCGTGCTGAAATTTCTAATCAAATAGTACAAACTTGGGTTGAGACTTGGAACAATTTCACATCCAAAGGACTCAGCTCGTGCCGCGAGGCTGAGAGTAAAGTCCCACACCAATTGAGCTTTACTCCATGAGTTCTTCTGCTTTATCCAACACTTAGCTAATTTCCTCATCACTGCAATGTCATCTCACCATACGAGCTCCATCGTAAGCTTGCTTGTATGTGACGGTCTATATTGGATAAATATTAGTAGATCTCATTAACTAAATCACATACATAGATAATGCATATAGAGACATGATCATTGAATAACTCATTGGATAATCCTAATGGTTAGAATATTATCATAAACTGTCATTGGGATATTATCTTGAAGAATGTGATATAAGAATTTTTTTGACCTGAGATCATCATAATAATTGACAAGTTATTTATTGTACCTTGATACCAGACACCCATGCCCTTACGGAAATGGTTGAAAGGATTTTACATATGGTTTAATACTTTTATTATGATTGATCAAGAATAACTCTGTCAAGTCTTGATAATGAGTTTAAGCTCTATGTTGTCCTGAATTATAAGAAACTAATTAAAACCTTGGCCTGGGCAATTCAATGAAAGAAGAAAAGAGTTTCTTATAACATTCAATGATCGATTATAATTTGACATGCATACATAGTTGATCACATGTTGGGATTTAACGGTTAGACCATATACTAGGGTAATCCAGAGCTATAAGGACAAAATGAAATAATATATTATTCTTCTACAGGTTGTTGAGAGTAAATTGAATACTTTATGCTATTCGGCGGTAAGTAGTATTGCTAGACACCACCCTTGATTAGTAGATTGATATGATCAATTTACTACTAGCACAATGACTAACTTATGGGGTCGCATGTACACTGATGAGTGTTCTAATCTTTGTTAATGGATTAGTTATTTTATTATTTCATAACTAAATTAGAGAATTTAATTATTTAAATAAATAAAATATTATTATGTTGTTTGTTCTCACAGAAAATATAATTAATATCATGAATAAATTAAAGCATTTTATGTGGAATAGAAATTTAAATTATATTTCTTGATTACATAGATATATATATACCCGATGTTGCTATGACACACCTAAACTTTATGGGGGTCCTATTACCCCTCTAAACTCATTTTTTCTGTATTTTTGTGCTCTTTTTTGCTAACGTGGCTACCAATTATCAGAATATTTTTGTGGCCCCTTTGTACTGATTTGGCAGCCTTGTCAGAAAAAAAAGAGCACAAAATTATAGAAAAAAATGAGTTTAGGGGAGGTAATAGGATTCCCGTGAAGTTTAGGTATGTCATAGCAACTTCGGATATAGTTTGAGGGGGTACTTGTGTCTTATCCCTATATAATATATAAGTAATTATTATTAAGAAATTTTGAAATTCAATTTGAAACTGAATTGGAATGTCCATCAAGGATTTACTGTCGTAGGTAATGGAATTATAATTTAGAATTGGATTAAAATATGAAAAGTCCATATCAGACTTGTACGCTGCAGGTATGCCCAAGTCAAGTTTTTTAAGAAAAATTAATTATCAAATTATACTTTTATGGATTTTTTTTACCTAAATAATGTCTTCTAAAGGCATTATTATTCTAAATGATACTACTTTTATTTTATTACGAATTATAGCCTACTTTTACCCATAATAGATTTCCTCCTTTTCTAATGTCTTCTCCACAACCATCCATGTTGGAGCTCCGACTTCGGCAGCTACCATAACACCCAAGTCGGAGCTCCAACTCCGGCAACCACCACAACACTCACATACGTCGCCTTCTTCTACTCCACACCACCACCATCACAAGAATCAACAAAACAAAAAATGTCCAGATTTGATCGTAATTATCAAACACGGGTGTAATGGAGCAACAAAATTATTGTTGTATTGTTTTTCGATGAGCCACTATTTTTG
Organism: Capsicum rhomboideum; assembly: GCA_031232105.1. Lineage (NCBI taxonomy): Eukaryota > Viridiplantae > Streptophyta > Magnoliopsida > Solanales > Solanaceae > Capsicum > Capsicum rhomboideum. The sequence goes on along the minus strand of CP124719.1, from coordinate 104,617,117 downwards.
TCGATGGTTGAAGATGTTGTTATAAAAATATTTTGTATCTCAAAATGTATATGATTATTTTTTAAGTTGAGTTATAAGTGTCATATAATTGGTTATCTTTTCTTATATGTATCATTAACTTTGAGTCCGTTAGTAACCTCCATTATAGCTATTATTTTGTATTTAATTGGGTCATTATCCTCTTGTTTTAAAGATTTTGACTCATTATTATGACTATTCAATATATAGCCGTTGGAAGATTAATGGGGTCATTGATATGACAATTAAATATTGCCATAACTCTATTTCTATGAAATGATCTTCTTCCACTATATATATGACCAAATGGTTTAAGTTGTGAGGTGAGTTCCTAAGATAAATTCTTTTTCTTAAGAGATAAGAGGAAAAAACAAATTACTTCTTTCTATATTCTATAAGTGTGCTGGGTTTTATGTCTTTAAGAATCTTTGATAGTTTCTGACTCCTAGTTATATACTAAAAGAGCTTGTTGAATCCTGGGGGATACACCTATACAGGGTGAAATATCTTTAAGGACAGTGTCTGACATGCCTCAAGCTTTAGAGAATTCTCAACAAGTATTCGTGATGGAGTATTTTTCGTAAGAATTTACAACAGATGCCATGAAATCCGACAAAATAGAGATACAAATATGAACTCTGGAGTTCAGATCTGGTCGGAAAATTCTCTCCCGCAACGTTTGTTGTGGGTGGTATGGGTTATTGTGCCATTGTTTGTGGTCACTCCAACATCGTGAGTTTATCGAAGAATACAAGAAGGATGAGAAAGGGTGGAGTACCGTGGTGGTAGTAGTGTGATTTGCGTGGAAAAAAAATAGGGAAAAAGAGAATTTGGTGGTTGCTTTGTGTTGCTCCAGCATTATGAATTTACCGGAGTTGGACGGAGAGGAGAAGAGAGGGAGGAGAGGAATGTTTGGTTTTTGTTTATCAGAACTCCAGTGTGAGGTAACGATGGATGGAGGGGATAAAATGGGGGTCTGGTGGTGGTGAATGGTGATTCACTGGAGAAGAAAAAGTGAAGTTTTTAAAAGTTGTATTAAAACTATATTAAATATAAAAGATCATTGTAATACAATTCAAATTTAATATTATACATCGTTATGAGTTTGATAGTTGTTATTTCATAACAAATATAATATATTTCTAACAATGTAAACTAACCCGCACATCTCGATCGAAACCCTGTATATATAGTGTCTGTATGCATAGGAAATCATATAAATATATAAAGTGTCACTCAGACTAGAAAATGACTGTTTGGTGCCATTGGTAAAGGATTGGCAAGCCCACCCAGTGTCAGGGATCGAATCCAATATGCTCTTTTTTTTTATTTTTTTATGAATTTCTCTATTCTCTATCTACTGCATTTAAGACCTGATGTTGGCTCTCCTTTCCTTTTCTATTTTGCTTATTATTATTATTATTTTTTTTTATTTGTTGCAACTCTTTTTTCCTTGTGGGTTGCTCCCTCCATTTCAATTTATTTAGGTAACACTCTTCTTTTTTTTGTTTTTTTTTTTAAAATTCAGTCCCCCTTCTTATACTAGTAATAATTTAACTTCTCATTTTATCCTTACCATAATTTTAATGATTTATTTTAAATCATAAGTTTTAAAGGTCTTCATTCCTTCTTAAAATCACCTAATCAAATACCTTCACATAAATTGAGATTAAAAGTCTTAATTTCTTCTTAAAATCACCTAATCAAATACCTTCACATAAATTGAGAGTTGAAATGAAGAAAATATTATTTAATTTTTAAATTTATTAAATCATTCTTATGTTTTATAATTCATAGTGTTTATATAAGTTTTAGCTTTGAGTTCTACAATAAGTTCCAGTTCTAGTTGTCTATAATTGAGTTAGCAATAAGGAATATCTTCAGAATATTAAAATTGGCCAAGAACAATTATAAATGAATAATATATTTTGTTGATATAGTATATTATTGAAGTTTTATGCTTTATACAAAATTGTCATAACTATTAAATTATTTTATTTAGTCAATTTGTCTATATAAATTGAAAAGGATGAATAACTCGAATCGAAGCTAAAAAAAATAAGTTGAAGCCCAAAGTAGTGTATTAATCAATTTGTCTATATATATAAACTAAAAAGATGAATAACCCAAGAAAACATTACACCTTTGTCCTTCAAATGGGTTGGTCTTTAACTTTGGCAAAATAAGTTGGTTTTTAATTGTTTACCTTAACATTCGAACTTATGTCTAGCGGGATATAAATTCCTTAAGGGCGTGCACCATAACTTGTAGAATATTACTATGCAAAATTTTTATGCCGCGAAAAAATAATTTACCCTAAGGGAAAAAAATTAAGACCAACATAAAATAAGGGCGGAAGTGTCAATGACTCATAACCAGACCCAAAGTTCAAAATAGATCAAGTCTAAGCCCAAAATAATATGACACCCAGAACCTCAAAATCCTAGATCCGCCTCTGCTTATAATACATTTGTATTAAAAATATTTTAGTTATATATACTCACCACGTGCATTGAAACAGGTCTATAATACGTATAATATATTGAATTCAAAATGTATTAAAATTATTGTTTATTTTTTCTCTTATTAATGATGTTTAAAACATATTATACCTGAATTTCAAATATTTAAATACTATTCAAATTAGTTTATGTGTTACTATATTAAAACTATGTTAAAAATGTATTAATATATATTTTTAGTTATTTTTGGTAAGAAAAGTTAGGCTATAATCTGTATGAGTCAAAGTTGTACTATAATTGATAAATAAGGCTATATATTATACCATCTATGTAAATGAGCCTTCCCAAATAAATCATCACTTTAAACAAATGAATTTTTTTTTTATAGGTAATGCTATATACATGTGATGGAAAATTGTCATGGCAAGTTTTATGAAAAAAAAATTCATTATGAGAAAAGTTTTGTAACACCCCACAAGTTCGGATCATGTCGAACTAGCTAAATGTGTGTGATTCGACTTAAACTATGGATAATCGCATGTGAGGTTAGATATTTATTTCATATGCTGAAAAATTGAATTTAGGTTTCAACACATCGAACCATTCGTCAATCAGAGTTCCATAGGAAAAATTATGGGTGTTTTACGAAATTACTATGCAAAAGTTGAAACTTCGTCTAAATGTCAAAAACCAGGGTAACCTCCCAGAACATGGGCTGGCCTCAATTTGGACCTCACCCAGTGAGGCTGAGAGCAAGGAGGGACCTTGCCCATCGAGACCCTCCCTCTCGCTCTGAGCTTCACCCACAAGGTGCTCCAATCCCTGTTTGACTTGGTTTAGGCTCTATAAATACAACCCTAGCTAGAAAATTCCATTCCACTATATTTTTAGATGACTCTTTGGCAAAAAAAATACAATGAGGCTTCTCTCAAACACCTAAGGTGAGTTCCTTCTCAATTTATTCAATTATAACATCCATTTTAACACAAATTAATACGTATTCCCTTATTCTAATACATAGATCTTGAGAGGTTGATTCTTGATCATCAAAGGAATTTTTTGGGATTGTTAAAGAGCTATTGTTGAATGATTGTAAGCACGTTTAAGGAAATTCTTAGTAAGATTAAGGTATGTATTTTTTCGAACATACTTTTGATTTATAAAAAGGTTTTTAATAAGACTTTATTCACATTTGAGACAAAATCGTATTAAGTCTTTATATTTCACAAAAAATATGATATATGAAATGTGTTTTCCTCACTGATTTTCAAAGCAATGGTTTCTAGTATGATTTTCTTTTTATCTATGACAGGCTATTTATGTGAAAATTGATTTTTGAAAACGGTTGAGGATTTTGAAAAAAACCTATTCTAGGAGGATAATGATTATGAAAGTTTTGTTGGGCCATAAGCCATAATTGCTCTTATTTGTATTTCGATATGTATAGGCAAGTTGTGTTATTCCAGAGGACGAAGAACCATTATGGATCCTAACGAATCACTTTTGAGCAGCTGTTCAATCTAGAGGACGATTGACCTCTAAGGGTTGGTAGCTTCGGTGTGTCAAGGATCCTGTCTAGGCACTTTTGACTTTGATTTACCAAAAAGTATGGCATCCAGATTGATTGTCCTTGACTTGACATGTATTTACTTACTGTTTTGTTCTTTATTTGAAATGATTGATTAGTTCTGTGACTCAAGTTTAGTCTTGAATGGTCCAACATGATTTTTGAACAAAGACTTGATATTGGTTGGGTTTTCATCAAACTATGACTTTTACTAAATTTCATATGATTTACTCTATCACTAAATTTAAATTGTTTCATTATAACTCTTTTATCCATATTATTAATATTATTTTATTATATGAATTCTTGTCCCAAGGCACTTACTGAGTACCCTCAGGCATACCATCGTCATTTTGGGTGGTGTGTTAGGTAGAGGACAAGAGTAGGTGTCACGACTCAAATTTTTCAGGTCATGATGGTACCTACTATAACCCACCAGTAGGTAATCCAACCCATAATTCGAAACAACAAGTAACGGACTATCAAGAGAAATGAAAGAAAGCAATGGAATGAATATGTTAAAGAGACTACTATATATAAAGCAATCCCAAGACCTAATGAATTCAGTACAAGAGCTTTTAATACAATAGAAATACAAAGTAAAAAACATGTCATCTCTGAAATGCAAAATAAAGATCAAACTAGCAATATGAGGGAGAACAGAAATACTCTAAACGTTAGGAGCTCACCCTAAATCTCCGGTCCAAAGTTGTTCCACACGATGCACACATCAACGGCGAGAAATCATACTATGATCTACAGGCTGCAGAAGTGTAGTATGAGTACCAAACACATGGTACTCATTAGGCATCGACCAACTGAGTTTCAAAGATAATGCAGCATAAATAAAATATAAAGCAAGAATATTGTAATGACCCTCCGGGTCATTTTCTCGATTTCTGTGCATTCCAATATTTTGAGCCTTTTCACAGTGGCTACAGGTCATTTATGATTCGTCGAAACTATCGGTTCGGTTATTGGATAGTTCGTTTGGGTTTTAGACTCATTTCCCTATTTTGGAGCTTTTGCTGTTAAGGATTTGGTCTCGGACCAAATCTCCTAGTAAATGATCTCAAATGAGAATTCCGACAATACCATTAGTTCTGAAACATTGATTTTAGGATAAGGGAACCCTTGGTCTGGGTCCCGAGGCTTCCAGACTCGTTTTGGACTATTGGGTAGATTTGGTAAAAAATGGAACTATAGGTATCGGCCCCACATTTAATCGAAACAACCTCTGATGGAAATTTTGATGGTTTCGTTGAGTCTAAAATGTCAAATTTGGTATAGTAGCATAGTTCGTTTGTGAGCACGGGATTTCAAACTAATCCCGAACCTCCAATCGAAGTCCGTGAGGACTTAGTGAAATTGCTGGTTTTCTGCATCTGATGCAGCCAAGTTTTGGCCTTCGCATTTGCGAGGCCTTGGCTGTATTCGTGAAGGTCAAGTATTTTGGCCTCTGTGTTCGTGAGGTACTGGCCGCGTTAGCGAAGGTCAAAGACCTTAACCTTCCGCGTTCGTGGGCTAGCCTTCGCGTTTGCGAAGGGTCTCTTCGGTCCGATCCTGCGTTAGCGGTGGGGGTCCCGCATTGGCTAAGAAGGACCCCCTGAGCAGTATATATTGCTCCTCTCCGATTTCTTCATCATTTTTGGGCCTCATTTCACCATTGTTGGAGCTTGGAGTGTGGGAAATAGTGGGAGATCGTCCATTGAAGCTAAGGTAAGCTAGCCCAACTTTCCTTAGTCCCTATTCACCACTTTACCCGTTAAATTCCATCCCATTTCATTGTAAATTCTTAGAATTAGGTCTTTGAATTCCTTAACCTTAGGGGTTGATTTGGGCCCCGAATTGTGTTGCATTTGTGCCCAACTTTTGAGCACACATTCCTTGTCCTTCGGGGGACCCCGTGAAGGATTCAATTTTTAGATTCTGTTAGCGGGCCCCATGGGTCCATTTTTGACCCGATTTTGGGCCCAGAGTTTTATATTGCAATATGAGTATTATTTTACTCGTAATGACGTATGGGTTACTATTTTGATAGTGTGACATTGATTCAGGATCGTGGAGTAAGGACAGATGATTTGTGGGCGATTCAAGTGTTGCGGTTCGGCAACGAGGTAGGCTTTGGTCTACTTTTCTCTATGAGATTTTGCAAGGTATAACTTGCATGCTAGGTAGGGATCATAGGATGGACTTATGATTAGTATAGCATGACTTAGCCTATTTAGGGAATTTGGGGTAGAAATATGACCCAAACTTTAGTGTAAAATACTTGTTATGGCTATAAAATCATATTAGCCTTGATTATAAGAATGCCAACTTTAGTTTAATATTAAGGATCCTTTAGTATAGGATTTATCTTTTTACTTAGTGATTTGGGAGGTATTTTCCTTACTAGATCCTTGTAGTGGCTTTATGCCCTTGATTACTATGGATTCCCGAGTTATGAGGCTTGTTATGTTGATTATGTATTATTGGGCCCGAGGTCGTGGTTACAATACTAGTTGGACTCTAGGTGAGTTTTACCCTTAGAAAGGGCATGACTAATATTTATAGACACTTAGGCGTTTATGGTTACGTTGTTTGGATATTGGTAATGGCATGCATATTATCTGGCGTATTCGTGTTCATTTAGTGGTACGATTTCGAACAAAATCTTGATTTTACTACTATTTCTAAAAAAGGGATTTATTCCTACTTTTCACTTTAAAAATGGATTATTTTATAACGGAATCGTACCACCTTATTTTACTGGATTATGAGCTTCTGGAATTAAAGATGAGGTTTTAGAACTTTGATCGAGATTGATTTCGATCCATTACTTATCCACTCATTTTACCATTACTATTTACTTCGGTAGAGGGATATCCTGACCCTTTGTACATGATTATGATGATTTAATCCTGAGCATGATCTTGGGCAATGGAATTACGGATTTACATCCTTTTAGTCGTGGTTCAAGTCCGTGTCATGATAAATACCGTATATCCTTTTAGTCGTGGTTCAAGTCGGTGTCATCATGACATGAGAAGTTGGGTCATGATAAATATAGCCTACAGGAAACTATCCAAGGGAGCAACAAGGATAAACTATCCTATTCTAACAGTATTCAGGAACTAAAGTACAATACCGTATATCACTAGACAATATACCAATGAAAAGTGAAAGAAGGATATATAGTAGTATACAAGGCCAAAAAATACATATACGATATGAATAGACAAAGGAAGAGAGGGATATACGGTAATTCCATATATATATATATATATATATATATATATATATATATAGGACTAACTCAAAGGTAATAACCTAAGGGAGTCAACCTAACATCTCAAGGATCATAACCAAGTAGAAAAGCTAATACTAGCATAATCAGGGTCCCTAACTATAATGTCTAACCGTGAGGTAACTATCAATGATGTAATTTACCATAGAAAAGGAAAGGGATCAGAAACATACCGATAACCTCGGGTACCAGTCCATAATCATCCTACCACGAACTAACCATAATAACCAACAGTAAAGTAACCGGTTAGTCTGAACAAACAATACCTAACCGGGCCTCCATAAGCCCGAAAGGTTCAATCAAACACTCAGCAGACAATAACCATAACCTGTACCTATACAACCCTCTATAAGATCGATAGATATAGACGCCAAACAATTATACTGGTGATAGGTAATGTATATGAATGAATGCAAGATAAATCGGTAATACCATATCAAATCCAAATGCCATAACATACCAAGTATATACACCTCCTCCTGCTCAATAGCTCGCAAAGGCAGGACCTATGGCGACCATCCTTCTCCAGTACTGTGGCTCACAAAAGAAGGGGCCCATAGGGGACTCGGGATATCCATATACACTGCCTGGTCTCGAACCAGGACTTTCAGTAACCATCATAATAAATTTACTCCGTTTAGTACCAGAGATATATATAAGTATAATAAATGGTCGGACTCGAACCGAGACTAAAAGAGTGTAAATCTGTAAATCCATCGCCCGAGATCAAGTTCGGGACTAAATCGGCATAATAGTGTAGAAAGGGTTGGAATCTCGCTCGACCGAAGTAAATAGTAGTGGTAAAATGAGTGGATCAATAATGGACCGGAATCAACCTTAGTCTAATTTCCAAAGTATCACATTTAGTTTCAAAAGCTCATAATTCATTAAGCAAGGTGGTACGATTTCCGTGGTAAAAGAGTATGTTTTAAAAGTAAAATAGTGGGAATAAATCCCTTCTTAGGAAACAATAATAAAATTAAGGTTTTGATTGGAATCGTACCGCTAAATAAGCATAAATGCACCTAAAAGTATTCGTGCCATCACCAATATCCAAATAATACAACCACAAACACCTAAGCATCCATAAACTAGAATCATGTCCTTTCCATGGATAAAATACTCACATGGAGTCCAACTGGTATCATAACCACGACCTCGGACCCAACAATACTTAACTAGCATGCTAATAGCACCATAATCCGAGAAACTACAGTAATTAAAGGCATAATATGGTAAGTCTTATACTAAGGATCCTTATTGCCAAACTATGGTTATACAAGTCTACAATCAAGGATAATGGAGTTCTACAACCATTACAGGCATTCTATGCCAAGGTTCGGGTCACATTTCTAATCTAAGTCCCCTAAATAGGTCAAGTCATTATATACTAGTAATAAACCCATCCTATAATCCCTACCTAGCATGCAATCTATACTATACACAATCTCCTAGAGAAAAGTAGACCGAAGCCTACCTCGATGCCGAACTGTAATCTTGAACCGTCCACAAATCTCTCGTCTTTGCCCCATGATCCCAAAATGTCACCATACTATAAAAATAAGAATCTACATATTAATAGGAGTAAAATGATACCCATATTGCACTATAAAACTCCGGACCCAAAATTGGGTAAAAAATGGGCCCGCAGAACCCGCAAATGGAATCCAAAAATTAAATTCGTCACGAGGTCCCTCGAAGGACAAAAAATGTGTGCTCGAAATTTGAGCACAAACGGAGCTCAAATCAGCCCGTAAAGTTAAGGGATTTAATGCCTAAATTCTAGGAAGTTTCAATGAAAAAGGATGGAATTTGACGGGGAAAATAATAAAAAATGACCAAGGAGTGTAAAAATATCTTACCTTAGCTTCAATGGATGATTTACCACATCTTCCCACGTCCCAAGCTTTCAAAAATGGAGAAAAAACCCTTGAGAAAATGAAGAAAAATCGGGTGAAGAAGGTGATTTAACACCAGCAGTAACCGCTAAAGCGGCCACTGGTAAAGTAGCTGCTGACTGCTAAAGAGTATACTGACCGCTCAAGTGGCTATTGATCACTAAAGCGGCTGATGCTAAAAGCGAGTGGCCGATAAAGCGACACCCTGGTTGCTAAAGCGACGTCCGCTTAAGCGGACAAGGAGCGCTAAAGCGACCCTCAGCTAAATAATCAAGGCAGCTAAAGTGGAACAAGGTCACTAAAGCGACACAAGGTCACCAAAGAGGTTACCTCTTAAGCAGTTATTTGGCCGCTTAAGCGGCTGCACCTGCAACTTGAGGCATCAGATTTATCTAAGTCCAAATGGACTCCGATTGGGTGTTCGAAATTCGTCCAAAACTCCGTACGCGCAAACGAAATATGTTACCATACCAAATTAGATATTCTGGACTCAAAGAAACTATCAAATTTCCATCCAAGGTCATTTCAATAAAATGTGGGCCCCACACCAATAGTTTCATTTTTCATCAAATCTACCCAATAGCCCAAATTGAGTTCGAAAGCCTCGGGACCCGGACCAAGTGTCCCCCTAGCCTAAAATCAACATTCTGGAGCTGATGAAGCTATTGGAATTCTCATTCGAGGCCATATACTAGGAGTTTTGGTCCGAGACAATTCCTTAGCAACAAAAGCTCCAAAACAGGGAAATGAGCCTAAAATCCAAACGAACTATCCGATAATCGAATCGACAGTTCCAGCAAGTCATAAATAACCTGTAGCTACTGTGTGAAGGCTCAAAGCAACAAAAACAACAGAAATCAAAAAAATAACCGAAAGGGTCATTACAGTAGGTTCTAGAGGATCGAATAGAAGAGACTTGCTTATCTGACAACTTATTAGTGAGCCCAAACTCTTGCTTGTAGACCCCCTATCCATTTGCTACTTTAGTAGATTTTGAGTTGTATTTTGATTTAATTATTCTTTCCCAGAGCTTCGTAGATAGAGATATTATATTATGAATACTGTTTAAATTGATTTCTTTGCTTATTGGGGCATGCTGCTATGTGTAGCTACTAACATATTTATTTTGTTTAATTAATTGTCTTAATTCATGCTTGCATAACTTGAAGTAATTGGATTAAAAGAAGATAATAAATAAATAGTAAGGGGACAACTGTGTGAACTATCATATCTATAAGGTGCTTTCGATGTGGTTTCAGATCATCATCAGATGCCTGTTGCACCAAGATCGGGTTTAGGATGTGACAAGTTCTTATGAGAAAAATACTTTATTAAAAGTATGTGAGCACTACAACAAATCAAGAGAGAAAAATTATTGACAAGAAAATTATTTTCTTATTACTTATGGGGTGGAGTGTTGACCAGTTAAAAACTCTCATGTTCAGAAGATACAAGTCATGGATATGAGGCTGTTGAGGTGGATGCATAGGAATACGCAAAGAGATAAAATTAAAAATGAAGAAAACTGGGAGAAGGTAGGAGTGGCCTCTTGGCAAGAAAAGATAAGGAAGCGAGGTTGTGATGGTTTGAGCATGTGAAGAGGAGAAGTGCAGATACCTCATTGAGAAGTGCTATACTTGGACCTTTCTTATCACCAATAGTATTAACACTATTCTCATAGTTTCTTGATCTTTGATTCAGCTATCACCGATATTTTTGTGCTCTGATTATTGCATGATTTCGTTGTCGTTATTGTTCTTTCTCCTGTTTATTTTATAATACACTCCATTTTGCATTATTTTGCATTGTTTGTTGTTGTTATTGCTCCCATATATGTATCCTTGTAGACACGAGATTTTGACCCTCTACAAACTTTTATCTATTTTTAACATTAAATATTTATTTTAGTTTAATATTTATATTAGCTTTTCATTTTTTTTATTTTTATTTTTTTTTCTTTTTCAGTAAGTTTATTTGAAAAATTGTGAAAAAAGGGAATTTCAAAAAAATAGAGTCACATTTTTAGGATAAGTTGTGTTCTTACTTTTTAAAAGAAAAAGAATTCTTTCAAAAAGTATGTTTTCTTTTAGTTATTTTTATAATTAAGCTAGTAATGTTATTATATTTTTCCTTTTCTTAGCCATATATTTTTAGGATTAGCTATTTAACTTTTTTTATATTTTTATTAGTTTTAAATAGTTAGCTAATACTACTTTCTACTACTATATTTTTTATTTATTTCTTTAACTAAAAAATAAATAAATAAATAAACAAATTAAAAAAAAAAAAAAAAAAATGAAAAATCCTAAACTACCCTTCCCCCACCTGCACGCCCCCCCAATTCCCTCATTTTTCCCTCACATCCCCCCCACTTTTGCCCCACTACACACACTATTCTACACAACACACACACACGTACTACTACACACACACCCATGCACTGCACACTACTCCACATACACACACACCACTCCTATATAACACATGCACACACATGCACTATAAAAAGAAGAAAAAGACACAGGAAGCCACACGGATAGAAAACAAAAAAAAAACACGGACAGGGAGAAGCAGCAACACAAAAAGAAAAAGAAAGGAGGAGAGAAAAAGATAGAAAAATTCAGAAGGAAAAGAAAAAGAGAAGAGAGGGAGCAACACAAAATACTAAGCAATTTGGAAGGTTTGTGGATTAGAGTTTGGAGTTTGTCTTTTGATTCGAGTTTTCGGTGACGGCATTTCTACTCTTACTTTCATTTAGTTCATCATACAGGTTTTTATCCGATCTTGCACTATTTATTTTTGTAAGTTTTATTGTGAATCAAATCATGAACAAAATTATTTAAATGGCTTTATGCATTATTTGATGTACAGGGTTGATTATTTATGTGAGGTTCATCTCTTCCTTTATTATTTTAAGTTGTTACAATTCTTGATTTATTTTTATATGTGAGTTTTGTACATTGATGAATTCTCTATTAAAAAGTGCTTAATATGGTTTTACTATTTGTCTTGATAAAGTTAATGCTAATGAACTATAATAATGCCTTGGGGGATATTAAGTCAAAAGAATATTTGATGAGATTAAAAGAACGTGCATGCCCAGTTTAAAATTCCTTTACACTATATAATGAAAATATGTCCTATATTATCATTATTTGTTTAACTATAACAACATAATTAGCTTATTTTTTATTAACCTATTAGTATAGTTGATGCAGAAATATTTCCTATCTATTATCGCATAGAAATTTGTTTTAGGTTAGATTATTCTTTAATATTTGTTTTTTTCTCAAGTAGGCAAGTTCTGACTAATTAAATTCGTTAGACTTTTTTTTTTTTTTTAAAACATCTTTCCCCTAAAAAAAAAAGTGAATAGGTTGTAGGTAAGGTAACTAAGAAAGACAGAATCTCATAAAAATGTGATTTTGCGGATTTGTGTCATGAAGGAGTTCGGGTTTGCTCTATTTTTTTTACTATGCCTTACAATGAAAGATCATAAGACCATAAAATTTTATGTACTTTTCTGATGAAAACTAGAAAGTTACCTACTCATTTACAAATATAAAGGGAGAACCATCTTCCAAAATTTGTTGATGCATGTACATAAATTCCTTACATGTCTATGGGGGAAGCTATAATTTTCCCTATATGAATTATACAAAAAACAAACACCTTTTGATAACTAAACCCCTTACATGATGTAATATAAGAGAGATAAAATAGTGTTAGTAACAAAATGAATTAAAATACAAATTTTAATTAAAATTCTAAAAGTGTTTAGCTAAGAACGGAAGACAATAAGACCTAAGCCAAACGTCTAATAATATTATTGTTTGTCATAGTTAATATTAGTTATGAAACATATATACCCTTAACTACAATCACTAATAAATAGCATTATCGACAAAAATTAGTTATCCGTATTATTTATGAACAACATTTAACAGCTTCAAAGGCTCACCTTACTTTTTTTGTGTCAATAAAATGAGCATGAACTTCTCTATATAACTAGAGCATGACTCCTAGAAAACGTTGTTATCAAAAATTTACAAAAGTTATGTGATGATTCTTATTAGTATCTTTTTCCTATCTTATATTTTCCATATATATATGTATTACGTCTGATGTTTACAATATTTTTGTTGGAGAATTAAATTAAATAGTCTTCCACCAAATTGGTTAAATTAAAAATAGCCGACAGATGTATAACATGTGTATATTCATGTATAATCTATGTTTACCGGTTAGAAAAAGTACAGTAAATTTATCTAGCTATTCATGTAAAAAAAATATATATATAAAAAAAAAAGATAATAATAAAATCGTATTTTAATTCCTTTATATCTATTAAAAAAAAAAGTAGTTAAAACCATCCACTATGCATAAAAATGTGACTGCGCGAAGCACAGGCAATTTGACTAGTTAGTTAATATATCGAGGTTGATCATGTGTGTGGTTACGCTCCTTGATCAACTTCCGTAACTACAAGGCTTTGTGTGTGATTACGCTCCTCAGCCGAAAACATAAGTCACAACTTTGTACATTTTTCTTAGGTAAATTAAGCAATAATCAATCCAGTTTATCCAAGAATTAACTTAAGCCAAACATAGGTCAATAAAGTGACCGTGCTAGAACCACGGGATTCGAGGGATGCCTAACACCTTCCCCTCGGTCAATAGAATTCCTTACTCGGATCTCTGATTCGCAGACCAATATTAAAGAGTCAACTTCCTTTTGATTAGGGATTCAAAAAGGTGACTTGGAACACCATAACTCAATTCCAAGTGGCGACTCTGTAAATGAAATAATCCCTGTTCAAAACCGTCACTTTAATTGGAAAAACCCTTCGACACACAGACGAAAAAGGGGTGTGACATCTCTGGCGACTCTGCTGGGGACCATTAACTTGAATTCGAGCTTTGTATATTGACTTATTTTTGACTTTTTAATTCTTGGATATATTGTGCTTGATGGCCTAATGTGCTCTTTGCTTGTTTGTTTACCGCTTTAATATTATCTGAATTGCAATATAAACTGTCTTCTTTCGCGCACCCATCTGAGTCTCTAAATATACCTATCATTATTTATTGTGTGTGCGGCTACGCTCCACGAAAACCTTCTATCTGAGATGAACCAGTGTTCGGTTACGCTCCTGGTTTAAGGAATATTAGTCACCCATGTTAGGCGGGGTTGGATCACCAGTAGAACCGGAATAGCTCTGCTACCGGTAAACTGACCCTCCCCGATCCGAGTTGTCTACTTGGATAAGCCAGTCTAGACACCATCTCTATCAGGTTAAACTTAGTAGAACTGAAACTCAGACGCGGCCATCCCTATTAGGCTCCGCTTTATCTGCATCATGTGCATTTGACTTAGCGGGACTCGGCACAGGGGCCGAGTCCGTCTAGGACAGGTGCCCCTCTTTATATGACCAACATGTGCATCTTATGTGCTCTTTGACATTTATTTGGAAGGCCCGTTCGATTGTTGACCGGCTTTAGGCAACTTAATGAAATAAAAAAAAAATAAAAAAAATAATAATAATAATAAAAATTTTCTCTAACTTTTATAATCGTTCGCTTAAAAAATATATATATATTCGAAGAATAAAATAGAAAAAATCACCCATTGATTGAGGGTCATTTCGAAAATATGACTACCTTCATTATTATTTTCTTATCCTCAAATTTATTATTTATACATATATCTTAATGGCCCTGAACCTTTAGGGGTCGTAAGGCTAAATTTTTTACAAATATATATACATATACCCTAATAGTCCTGAACCTTAGGAGTCATGAATTTGAGTTTTGCAAAAATATATAAAACAATTGTATTTTTCTTCTAGGTTACTATTATTATTATTATTGTTATATATATATATATATATATATATATATATATATATATATTATTTTATTTTATTTTATTTTATTTTATTTTTATACTTGGTTGCGTCTTGTTCCCCCAAACTCTTGTTTGAGATTATATAGAGGTCTATCTTTGAAGAATGTCCATATAGGGTTGGTATAGACAAAAGTCAGTCCCTAAAAATAAAACAAAAATAATAAAATAAGAAAAAAAAAAAGCTTTGCTTTTATGAATCTTTTCTTACTATTAAACAAATTTGTATCTAGGTAGATGTTAACATTTTTTATTTTTCTCAAAAGGTATAACATGAATCCGCGAACTAGAGGGAAGTGTGAGAAAAGGCCCAGGGATGAAGGAATACCAAAATTTATGATCGTCGATCAGACTCCTCTACTTTTGTGGCAATGGTGGAATGGAATGGAGGAGCAGGACAAGAGGATAGTGAAAGACTATTTGGGACATCTTGTGCATATGATGGAAATTAATCCCAGAAGAGACGTGTTTGAAGCATTGATTGAAGCTTGGGATCACAACAACAATGTGTTTCGGTTCTCAAACTTTGAGATGACCCCAACTCTAGAGGAATTAGAAACCTTCATGGGGGTAGGCACCATTCGCCGAGGTTCAGATCTTCGAAACAAGAGGCCTATAGTTCCTAAGAATGTGGATGGGATCAAGTTTTTGAAATTACTGAATATCAATCAGATGAATATAGAAAGTTTGAAGGAAGGTTGGATTTCTTTGGAATTTTTATTCCAGAGATTTGGTCGAGAGGAAGGATTCGAGGAGTATCAGGGTCAATTGTACAACAAAGGAAACTTGCAAGAATGGAAGAAACACAGCCGCTTTGCTTTCATGGTTGCATTCTTGGGGAGGATGGTTTTTTCGGAGCGTGATGGAAATATTGATATTCGTCTAGCTGGAGTAGTGCGAGCACTAACCACGATGGATAACCCCACTCTTGTACCTATGATTCTTGGAGATGTCTTTCGCGCACTAACCAAGTGCAAAAAGGGTGCCACATACTTTGAAGGGTGCAATGTTTTTCTGCAGATATGGTTTCTGGAACACTTCTATTATTATCCTTATGCTCCGGGAGCCAGCGACTGGTTAAATCGTGTGACTAGTCATGAAGAGAGGGCCAATAAAAGTAAACTCCCAATCGGGATCAACGCATGGAAGGAAAAGGTTTCTAAGTTGACTGACGATCAGATTATCTGGAACTACTACTGGTTCCCAGCCCAAGATGTCATTTGTATGTCCTCATACCATTCTTTTTTGGTATTGATTGGGTTTAGAGGGGTCCAGCCGTATGTGCCGCTTCGAGTAATGCGCCAATTGGGTCGACTTCAGGAGATTCCTCGCGGAAAGAACATGGGTGAATTCATGTATGACACTCCTCCAGGTTTTTTGTTTAATAGTGATGAGATACTGAAGTTTTGGTATGGGAGTATAATATCTGAGAAGAGTGAAATGGTGGAAGATCGTGACAAGGGGAAAGTGGTTCCTGGGTACCTTTCATGGTTGTATAGCCCTTCCCCAGTTGAAGAGAAACCCGGAGATTCTGGGAAAAGAAAATGGGATAAAGAATCAGAGGTTCGAGCGAGAGTCAGACAAGCCCGTCTTGAGGTGGAACATGAATTTCAAAAGAAATTGAATGAGCAGCAAGCTGAATATGAAGCAAGAATCGCACAGACTCGGGAAGAAATGGAAAGAGACCAACAGTTAGCTCTCCAAGTTGTGAAAGAGGACCTAAGGTGCGTCAAACGAAAATACGGTCAATTGGAGAAAGAGTTGGGGAACAAAGTTGAGTCGGCACAGAGAAAATCTGAGGTAGACAAACACCTGATTCGGGTTTTGCAAGAAGATTTGGGTATCATTGAGGTGGCAATGGGGGAACAACAAGATGAGTTCGAGAAGGAAAAGGCCAAATTGATGTACACCCAAGATAGGCTTCAGGCTCAAGTGAAAGCCTCCATGGAACGAGAGAGGGAAATTGCCAAGCGCTTCACAGCTTATCAGAAAGAATTTGAAAGTGAGAAAAAACAGTGGGAGATTGAGCGTGGTGCACTTCACCACCAAGTGGAGGAGCTTCAGGAAAGAGAGGATGGTTTGAGGCAGGCAGTCTACACTCTTCAAGAGTGGTTGCAGAACTGCCACGGAAATATGAATGAAGCTAAAGAGCAAGTGCTTCGGCTTAAGGACATTCTCGTCGATGTGTATGCTGGTTATCTCCACCGTGATAATGAAAGTTTGGGAGAACAGGCACGTGTTCTCGCCCCACGTTTGCCAGAGGCATTATCCAGCATATACTCCAGTCTAGGAGGGCAGTAAAGGCCACAAAGAACACCTGGAAGAAGACATTTTTTTTATGGTCTTTTTTTTTTAGCCTGTTTCTTTTTAAGTTATTTGGTCTTATCCCATGTTTTTTTTTTTTTTTTTTTGTAGTTTTTAGTTATTTCGAGTCTATAGCAGTTTTAGTACTTTTATCATTTCCTTCATTTGAGTCTTGTAGAGTGCATATTTGAAAATGAATGAAAAAGATTTTCTTTTGTCTAAAATCTTTTATTTATTTATTTTGTTATAAAAAATAAAATAAAATAAATAAATTAAAAAAATATAAATAAATAAATAAATAAAATAAAATAAAGGACCTTGATTTTATTTTTCGAACTACGCAGCGATCTGATTCATGTCCCGGCATGATACGTAGGCAACCCTACAACGGGTTCGATCAAAGCTTTCAATTTCAAAATAAATAAATAAATAAATAAACAAAAATAAATAATAATAGAAAAGGAAATAAACAAAAATAAATTAAAATAATAATAATAAGAATAAGAATAAGAAGAATATATATATATATATATATATATATAAGTATATATAGAGAGAGAGAGAGAAAAGAAAATGCACCTAGATAAGCCGGGATGAAACATAAGGCCTCCCACATTAAGATGGGAAATGCATGTAGAGACATAACATACGATGTGTTATATGATTTTAAATGTGCAACACTCACCCATTTGCCACTTGTCACAGAAAAGGTTAAAATTTTATAAGGTGGTTGGTTTGTGGTTACACTGGCATCTCATCCGTACAATACCAGATCCAAGGGAAAGGGCAGAATGACGCACAAAGAGGGGATAGAGTCTGACAGCGAAGATGACCAAAATCAGTTGATTCAACAAGAATTTGCATCGATAGAGGAGAATAAGTTATTGAAACAGCAGATGGCAGAAATGTATCAAGCTTGGAGAAATGGGCAAGCTCCACCTTCCTCAATTCCTGGACTTTTGAACACAACTATCCCCATTTCCACTCAGGCCCAAACTGATGATCCATTTTACCCACCAGGATTCGGCCCATATACTAATGTGCCTAGCACAGTTGGGACCTCCACTGTGCGCCCCCCAAATCCATCTCCCATAAATAACCCACTCTTTATTCCAGCAGTACCAACTAATATAGATCCTCAACCAAAGCTGATACCGAAGTCTGCGGGTGAGCTACCTCGTGATCAATTCTATCCCACTGGAGTAACTTTTAAGGTCCCAGAATCCTCCAATCCTGCTTATATGCACAACTCCCCTATTGTGATTGAAAAGACGACGAAGAATGAGGAACAAGAGGAGATGGCCAAAAAAAAATGAGAAGTTTGGAGCAAAGCATGAGGAACATGCAAGGATTAGGAGGGAACAAGAGTGTCTCTTACAAAGATTTGTGCATGTTCCCCGACGTCCACTTGCCTCTAGGATTCAAAACCCCAAAGTTTGACAAGTACGATGGCCATGGTGATCCTTTAGCTCATTTGAAAAGGTTTTGTAATCAACTGAGAGGAGCAGGGGGAAAAGAAGAGCTACTTATGGCTTATTTTGGAGAGAGTTTGACGGGGATAGCTTCAGAATGGTTTATCGATCAGGATATCTCTCGTTGGCATGTTTGGGATGATTTTGCTCGGGATTTTGTCCAGCAATTTCAATACAATATTGACATAATTCCAGATCGCACCACACTTGCCAATCTGAGGAAAAAGACTACTGAGGGTTTTCGTGAATATGCTATTAGGTGGAGAGAGCAAGCTGCCAGAGTTAAGCCCGCAATTAAGGAGTCAGAGATGATTGATATTTTTCTCCAAGCACAGGAACCTGACTACTTCCATCATTTACTTTCTGCTGTTGGAAAAACATTTGCTGAAGTCATTAAGGTTGGCGAAATGGTGGAAAATGGAATTAAGTCAGGAAAGATTATAAGCCAAGCTGCTTTAAAGGCTACGACACAGGCAATTCAAAATGGTTCGGGAGGTATTGGGGGAAAGAAAAGGAAGGAAGATGTGGCTACCATTGTGCCAGGGCCACGACAAACCCCAAGGGGTCCGCCTCACCAATATGCGCAATCTCAACCCCAGATATATACCCAAGACCCATATAATCACCCACAACACTACCCACTATATTCCATACCATCTCCTCAGTATCCCATTTATAATGCACAGCCATATGCCCAACCCCCTTCTTACCCGCAATGGCGTGCACCAGCCCCTCAAAATCATCCTTCACCCCCACAAGTTTACCAAGGCCCTCCTAAATTCAATTTTCGACCAAGGGCAGAGTATAAAAAAGGTAACGTAGCCAAAGATAATTTCACTCCGATTGGAGAATCATATGCTAGCTTATTTCAGAGGCTAAGGGCCTTGAATGTGTTGAGCCCAATTGAGAGGAAAGTATCAAACCCTCCCCCAAAAAATATGGATTATTCTCGAAGATGTGCATATTGTTCCGATGCCCCAGGGCACGATACAGAGAAATGTTGGTTCTTGAAAAAGGCCATCCAAGAGTTGATTGATACACAACAAATTGTGGTGCAAAACTCAGATGCTCCAAACATTAATCAAAACCCTCTGCCAACTCACACTGAAACAAATATGCTTGAGTTGATACACGGCGGTGAAGAATCCATAATTTCCTACAAACCTATCATTAAGATCAAAAGTGATGAAGAAAAGACAACTAATGTGGTGGATTTGACAAAAGTAGTATCTTCAGGAGTGAACGAGACGCCCATAAAGCCCAAACAATCGAATACTCCCATGGTTATTGTGAAAGGAGCTTCAGAAAGTGTTGGTTCAAGTCAGATGATCCCAAAGTTGATTGCTCCAAGAATGCCTGCCAAGCCCCTCTTAATTGTGAAAGGAGCTCTCACAGCTCCTATTATTATTAAGCCAGTGTCACAACTTCCAATGGTCAACACCAAGACAGTCCCTTGGAACTATAATCGCACGACAGTGACATATAAGGGAAAAAAAGTCTTTGCAGAAGTGGATGGAATAGGGGGGTTGACTCGTTCAGGGAGGTGTATTACCCCAGAAGAGTTAAGAAAAGATAGAGACGACCAGAGACCAGTCAAGAAGCCGGTTACCGCGGAGGAGGCTGAGGAGTTCTTGAAAAAGATGAAGTTGCCAGAATATTCTGTCGTGGAACAGTTGAGGAAGACGCCAGCCCAAATCTCTTTGTTGTCTTTACTGATCCACTCAGAAGAGCATCGCAAAGCTATAATAAAGATTCTAAATGAGGCACATGTACCTAGTGAGATTACAGTAAATCAATTGGAGAAAATTGTTGGAAGAATCTTTGAGGTAAATAGGGTCACCTTCTCGGACGATGAACTACCCTTGGAAGGTACTGGACATAATCACGGCCTCTATATTACTGTAAAATGTGAGCATTCCTATGTCACTCGAGTCTTGATTGATGGAGGATCTGGTGCTAATATTTGTCCTCTATCAACTCTGCAAAAATTAAATGTTAGTACAGAAAGGATCCGACCTAATAATGTTTGTGTCAGAGCTTTTGATGGAGCAAAAACGAATGCCATTGGTGAGATAGAACTTGTATTGACAATAGGGCCTATTGATTTTACCATAGATTTCCAAGTCTTGAACATCGACGCCTCCTACAATCTGTTATTGGGGAGGCCATGGGTTCATAGGGCTGGGGCAGTCCCATCCACATTGCATCAAATGACCAAGTTTGAACATGACAGAAAAGAAATAGTCGTTCACTGAGAAGGGGACTTGTCCATGTACAAAGAATCATCCATTTCCTTCATTGATGCAGGAAATGTACATGGAACGCTGATTTATCAGGATTTTGAGGTAGTGGTTGTTGAGCATATCCTCGAGGGGAATCTCATTCCGAGACCACAGTTTCCATCTGCATCTGTCATGGTAGTAAGTGAGATGTTAAAACATGGTTTTGAACTAGGAAAAGGATTAGGGATGTCTTTACAGGGTCGAGCTCATCCAATATGCCTTCGTGAGAACCTGGGTACCTTTGGTTTAGGGTATGAACCCACTTTTGAAGATAGGAAGAAAGCTAAGAAGCAGAAAAAAGAGTTATGGTCACTTGTCAAGCCGATACCGCCACTCAACCGGTCTTTCATCAGAACCAGTGCTATTGGGTCCCCCATGTCACCAGTCTCAGAACAAATATTTGAGGATGATACAGAGTTGACTGGCCTTTTCCGAAACATGTTTTTTGAGGCTGATATGGTTAAAATTGGGGAAGGCACCAGTAATGCAGATGTGCAGTTTATCGGCCCTGATATCCAACTCAACAATTGGGAGGCCACTCCTCTTCCCACTAAGAAGGAGTCTTGGTAGTTTGTTTTATTTTCCTTTCTGAAATTTGAATTATTCCAGGGTTGTAATTCAGACCTTTATCTTGTTTGTTTTATGTTCAAACCCTCCTATCTTTATTTTCAATGAAATGCAATTTCCCTTTTTCTATTTTGAGTCTAATATTTACTTATTTATTTCCTATTGTACAGTTCTTTCTATGCCGATTCTAGTGATATGACATGCATGCAGAATTTTCAGCCAGATCTTAAAACTCAAACTAATCATGAAATAACGAATGAAGAAGTTGAATATGATCAGGATGAAGTATTAGAGGAAATAAGCAAGGATTTCGAACAGTTTGAGAATAAGTCCAATCCTAATATGAATGAAACGGAGTCAATCAATCTAGGAGATCATGAAAATATTAGGGAGACTAAGATAAGTGTATATGCGCAACCACAACAAAAGGAGGAAATAATTGAGGCCTTGCTTGATTATAAGGACATATTTGCTTGGTCTTATGATGATATGCCTGGTTTGAGCACTGATCTAGTAGTTCATAAATTGCCAACAGATCCCGCCTTTCCTCCGGTCAAACAAAAGTTGAGGAAACTCAAAACTGACATGAGTGTATTAGTTAAAGAGGAAATCACAAAGCAACTTGAGGCTAAGGTCATTCGAGTCGCTCAATATCCTACTTGGTTAGCCAATATCGTCCCCGTCCCAAAGAAAGATGGCAAAGTTCGAATGTGTGTTGATTATCGGGATCTAAATAAAGCGAGTCCAAAAGATGACTTTCCGCTTCCTAACATCCATATTCTGCTGGACAATTGTACCAAGCATGAACTTGCATCTTTTGTGGATTGTTACGCGGGATACCATCAGATCATCATGGACCATGAAGACGCAGAAAAAACATCATTTATCACATCATGGGGGACATACTGTTATCGAGTCATGCCATTTGGGCTAAAGAATGCAGGAGCAACTTACATGAGGGCAATGACTACTATGTTTCACGACATGATGCATAAAGAGATCGAGGTTTATGTGGATGATGTGATAATTAAGTCAAGAAAGCAGTCAGACCATGTCAAAGATCTGAGAAAATTTTTCGACAGGCTTCGCAGGTACAATCTCAAACTTAACCCAGCAAAATGCGTATTTGGGGTCCCGTCTGGAAAGCTTTTGGGGTTTATAGTCAGTCGGCGTGGTATAGAATTAGATCCTGCAAAAATAAAAGCCATTCAAGAATTACCTCCACCAAAGAACAAAACAGAGGTGATGAGCTTACTGGGAAGGTTGAATTATATCAGTAGATTCATTGCCCAACTCACAACAACGTGTGAGCCCATTTTTAAATTATTGAAGAAGAACGCTGTAGTTGAATGGACTGAAGAATGTCAAGGGGCATTCAATAGAATCAAAAGGTACTTATCGAATCCACCTGTGTTGGTCCCACCTGAGCCAGGCAGGCCCTTGATATTGTATATGTCTGTTCTGGACAACTCTTTTGGCTGTGTATTGGGTCAACATGATATCACAGGAAAAAGGAGCAAGCCATCTACTACCTCAGCAAGAAGTTTACCGCTTATGAGGCTAAGTACACACTTCTCGAAAGAACGTGCTGTGCCCTGACTTGGGTAGCACAAAAGTTGAAGCATTATCTTTCATCCTACACCACTTACCTCATCTCCCGCATGGATCCCTTAAAGTATATTTTTCAGAAGCCTATGCCCATAGGCAGACTCGCGAAATGGCAGATATTGCTCACAGAATTTGATATCGTCTATGTGACGCGGACTGCAATAAAAACCCAAGCGCTGGCGGATCATTTGGCCGAAAACCCTGTTGATGAAGGTTATGAGCCATTAAAGACTTATTTTCCTGACGAAGAGGTATCATGCATCGACGAAGCTGTCTCTGATGATAGCCATCAAGGTTGGAAGTTGTTCTTTGATGGAGCTGCTAATGTGAAAGGAGTTGGAATAGGAGCAGTTCTTATTTCGAAATCAGAACAATATTATCCCATAACAGCCCAACTTCGATTCTATTGTACAAATAATATGGCAGAATATGAAGCCTGCATCTTGGGCCTGCGACTGGCTATCGACATGGGAATTCAAGAACTGTTGGTGTTAGGTGACTCAGACTTGTTAGTCCACCAGATCCAAGGAGATTGGGAAACTCGCGACTTGAAGCTTATACCATATCGAGATTGTTTGCAAGACCTTTGTCGGCGATTTGTATTGGTAAAGTTTCAACACATTCCTAGAGTTCATAACGAGATTGCTGATGCCTTGGCAACCTTATCTTCGATGCTCCAACATCCCGACAAGACTCATATTGACCCCTTGCATATACAAATTCATGATCAGCACGCTTACTGCAATGTGGTAGAAGAAGAACTCGATGGTAAACCTTGGTTCCATGATATCAAAAAATACATTCAATCCGGAGAATATCCAATACATGCCGATGGTAACCAAAAGAGGACTATTCGACGACTGGCTAGCGGATTTTTCTTAAGTGGGGGGATCTTGTACAAAAGGACTCCAGATTTAGGACTTTTAAGGTGTGTAGATGCCAGAGAAGCTTCCACTATCATGACTGAAATACATTCTGGAGTTTGTGGGCCGTATATGAATGGGTATGTGTTGACAAAGAAAATACTTCGGGCAGGTTATTATTGGCTTACCATGGAGCGAGATTCCATTCGATTCGTCCGTAAATGTCATGAATGCCAAGTGCACGGGGATTTGATACATTCTCCTCCTTCTGAGTTACATACAATGTCTGCTCCATGGCCCTTCGTGGCTTGGGGAATGGATGTGATTGGACCTATTGAACCGAAAGCATCAAATGGGCACAGGTTCATCTTGGTAGCAATTGATTATTTTACGAAGTGGGTGGAAGCAGTAACTTTCAAGTCGGTGACCAAAAAAGCTGTGGTGAATTTTGTTCACTTCAACATCATTTGCCGATTTGGTATCCCAAAGATAATTATTACAGACAATGCTGCGAATCTCAATAGTCATTTGATGCAAGAGGTATGCCAAGAATTTAAGATTACGCATCGGAATTCGACTCCATATCGCCCCAAGGCAAATGGTGCTGTAGAAGCTGCCAATAAGAACCTAAAGAAGATACTCCGAAAGATGGTGCAAGGTTCCCGACAATGGCATGAAAAGTTACCTTTCGCTCTATTGGGTTATCGCACTACAGTTCGTACTTCAATAGGTGCGACTCCCTACTCGCTAGTATATGGAACTGAAGCAGTTATACCTGCAGAAATTGAGATTCCATCTCTTCGAGTCATTGTGGAAGCCGAGATTGACGATGATCAGTGGGTCAAGACTCGATTGGAGCAACTGAGCTTGATTGATGAAAAAAGATTAACATCAGTATGTCATGGCCAACTATACCAGAAGAGAATGGCACGTGCATATAATAGAAAAGTGCGTCCTAGACATTTTGAAGTCGGTCAGTTAGTATTGAGGCGCATCCTCCCCCATCAGGTTGAAGCTAAAGGCAAGTTTTCCCCGAACTGGCAAGGTCCTTTCATGGTGAAGAAAGTGTTGCCCAATGGTGCATTATATTTGACCGATGTAGAAGGTAAAATGGTAGAAGTGGCTATCAATGCCGATGCGGTTAAAAGATATTATGTATGATCTTTATTTATCATTATTGCTATTCACACGTTTGGTTTTGGCATATTTAAAAGATTGATATGACGAAGGCATTTTATTCCACTATCCAAATATTGTGTCATCATTTGTCTATCCCATTTGAGCTTAAGTTTTACTTTCTTTCGTATCCCTCTTTTGGAATCAAAATAGAATCAAAAAAAAAAATAAAAAAAAATGATAAAAGTGTCGAAAAAGAAAAATGGAGTCAGGAAAAAAATCCAAAACAGAGAAGTGTCTCACAAACAAACAAACAAAAAAAAAAAAAAAAAAAAAGGAGAAGAAGAAAAAAAAAAATAAAAAAAAAATGAAAATAAAAATATAAATCAAAATCAAGCAAAAGAATAAATTTCATGAACTACGTTTGACCTGATTCTTGCTATGACAAGATACGTAGGCAGCCCTACTCTGGGGTTCGGTCCAACCAAGTAAAAAGTTCAAGTTACCCCGTTTAATAGAAACTGGGGCAAAAGTTATTTTCTCTGTGAGTCGATTCCAAAAGTTGTAAGTCTCACCCTAATGTTAAGTGTCTTTTGAGTCCCATGCCACCCTTTCTTTCTAACCCTATCCAAAAGCCACGTTACAACCAAAGAAAGACCTTCAGATCAATCTTTGAAAATGTCGAGGCTAAGCATGGTATGGTGACATGATGTTCTATAGTTTGGCCCTCACTTGTCTTTATCATCATAATGGAAATATGACAGAAATGAAAAATGAGAGAGTCATATTGGCGAAAACCCTCACGGGCACCATAAGGCGATGGTGAGATGAGAGAAACAAAAATGAGAGAGTCTTATTGGTGAAAACCTTCACGGGCACCATAAGGCGATGATGAGATGAGAGAAAATTAAAATGAGAGAGGTTTGCTGGTGAAAACTCTTTGGGGCTTCGCTAGCCGGATGAGGTTTGTGATCTAGAGGCGACAGGCTCAAAAGCAAAACTCAGTTTCAAATTCAATAGGTTGGCAAAAGTTGATAAATGGTTGAGATGAGAAGATCGGGTTGCTTGATCCCAAATGCATGTCATAATCACTAGAGCCGGCTATAACATTCAGATAAGTTTTTTTTCCTTCATTCTTTTGGAAATAGGGACGCCTGTTGCCTTTCCCTTCGTTTAGTATTTCTATTTTTTATTTTCTTGTCTTTGTTTTCAAAATGGAAAATCACCGTCCTTATTTTTCTGGTGTCTTTGAGTCAACACCATGGAAAAACAAGTAAGAAAGGACTTCAAAACTTGCTACCAACTCCTTCAATGGTGCAAAGCAGGGGAAATGGCCAACACATAAAAGAAACATGATTCAAAGTGAAACAAAACACCTAAGAATGGTCATCATCTGAAAGTTGCCGAATTCGTAAGAATACGAAGGGGCGACGGAAGTTAAAATTCAGAGGCGCCATGAAATGAAAATACGATTTGAGTTACAGTCATTGGGTAATCGAAATTTTGGGGTCGATAGTACAACAAGTTAATGATACTCATCAATGGATCGAAACAGAGCTGAACATGACAAGTGCAGGAGCAATCGCATCAAAAGTCAAAAGCCATGAACCAACCACCATGTTGTTAAACTCACAATTTTTCTTTGTCTGAAACAGAGATAGGTGTTGCCTGTAAATCAAAGGCTTCGAAGCCTGGATATTAGCAGGGGACAATTCTTCACTTCAGCGAATGCAAGAAGCAATATTGCGATATAAGCTTGCTAGATTACAGTCATAGTAAAAATTTATTATCTTTTACGTTTGCGAGAAGCACTCTCTGGAATGGGGCAGGGTTGGATTCACCCTCTTCATTTTTCAAATAGTTATGATTTTTAAACACTTACAAAAATTGTGGTACAAACTGGGGCAAAATTTTTGTTCGTGTTATTTGGAAGTTTACTTTTTGCTCAGGACCCTCCTGAAAAATGGGATTTTACATTTTTAGCTCAGGACCCTCCTGGAAAATGGGATCAACAGGACCCTCCTGGATAATGGGACTTTTATTTTCTGCTCAGTACCCTCCTAAAAAATGGGACTTTAATTTTTTGTTCAGGACCCTCCTGGAAAATGGGACTTTACTTTTCAGCTCAGGACCCTCCTGAACAATGGGACTTTAATTTTTCGCTCAGGACCCTCCTGAAAAATGGGACTTTAATTTTCAGCTCAGGACCCTCCTGAATAATGGGACATTAATTTTTCGCTCAGGACCCTCCTGAAAAATGGGACTTTATTTTTCTATTCATGACCCTCCTGGAAAATGGGATTAGCAGGACCCTCCTGAAAAATGGGACTTTATTTTATGTTCAGGACCCTCCTGGAAAATGGGATCAACAGGACCCTCCTGGATAATGGGACTTTATTTTCTACTCAGTACCCTCCTGGAAAATGGGATTTTACATTTTTAGCTCAGGACCCTCCTGAAAAATGGGACTTTATATTTTAGCAGGACCCTCCTGGAAAATGGGATTTTGCTTTTTGCTCAGGACCCTCCTGGAAAATGGGACTTTATTTTCTGCTCAGGACCCTCCTGGAAAATGGACTTTATTTTCTGCTCAGGACCCTCCTGAAAAATGGGATCAACAGGACCCTCCTGGATAATGGGACTTTATATTTTAGCTCAGGACCCTCCTGGAAAATGGGACTTTACCTTTCTGCTCAGGACCCTCCTGGAAAATGGGACTTTATATTTTAGCTCAGGACCCTCCTGGAAAATGGGACTTTATATTTTAGCTCAGGACCCTCCTGGAAAATGGGACTTTACCTTTCTGCTCAGGACCCTCCTGGAAAATGGGATCAACAGGACCCTCCTGAAAAATGGGACTTTATTTTATGTTCAGGACCCTCCTGAAAAATGGGATTTACTGCTCTAGTTCGCTATTTATTTTGAGTTCAGGAACATGTTTGGAGAACAAGGATTACTTTTAGTTTGAAACTCAGGAACCCGCCTGAAGAATAGGGTGAGTTTTCAATTCAAGCTCAGGAGCCCGCCTGAAGAATAGGATGAACTTTCAATTCAAGCTTTGGAGCTCGCGTAAAGGACATGGCGATTTTCAAACTCAATGTCAGAAGGAGCGAGTGTTCGCCTGAAGAATAAGGTCGATTTTCAAGTTCATCTCCAATAACCGAAATCGACATGAAGAAAATCTCACTGTCAAGTTCAACTCAAGAGGAGAGTAGACATATCATCACTTGAGGAAGCGTGAAGATTCAAGTCAAGATTCAACAGAAGCTGAATAGATAGGATTTTGTACTTGAAGGATTACTTTTATTCTTGTCTTTCATTTTGATGTAAAAACAGGAGCCGCGAACCGGAGACTCGATGGGACCTCACTCGACCTCTAACTCATCGTCTCACCATTCCACCTCATTGAACTACACGTGACCTGATTCCCTTATAACCCGGGATATGTAGGCTGTCCAAAACCAGGACTCGGTAGCATCGTTTCCTTCCTTTCTTTTCCATTTCAAATAACAATGGGGTCAAAACTTGTCTCGTTGTCTACTTCTTTGTCTGAAAACTCTTCGTGTTCTCAGACAAAGAGGGGCAAATGTAGACACGAGATTTTGACCCTCTACAAACTTTTATCTATTTTTAACATTAAATATTTATTTTAGTTTAATATTTATATTAGCTTTTCATTTTTTTTATTTTTATTTTTTTTTCTTTTTCAGTAAGTTTATTTGAAAAATTGTGAAAAAAGGGAATTTCAAAAAAATAGAGTCACATTTTTAGGATAAGTTGTGTTCTTACTTTTTAAAAGAAAAAGAATTCTTTCAAAAAGTATGTTTTCTTTTAGTTATTTTTATAATTAAGCTAGTAATGTTATTATATTTTTTCTTTTCTTAGCCATATATTTTTAGGATTAGCTATTTAACTTTTTTTATATTTTTATTAGTTTTAAATAGTTAGCTAATACTACTTTCTACTACTATATTTTTTATTTATTTCTTTAACTAAAAAATAAATAAATAAATAAACAAATTAAAAAAAAAAAAAAAAAAAAAACGAAAAATCCTAAACTACCCTTCCCCCACCTGCACGCCCCCCCAATTCCCTCATTTTTCCCTCACATCCCCCCCACTTTTGCCCCACTACACACACTATTCTACACAACACACACACACGTACTACTACACACACACCCATGCACTGCACACTACTCCACATACACACACACCACTCCTATATAACACATGCACACACATGCACTATAAAAAGAAGAAAAAGACACAGGAAGCCACACGGATAGAAAACAAAAAAAAAAAACACGGACAGGGAGAAGCAGCAACACAAAAAGAAAAAGAAAGGAGGAGAGAAAAAGATAGAAAAATTCAGAAGGAAAAGAAAAAGAGAAGAGAGGGAGCAACACAAAATACTAAGCAATTTGGAAGGTTTGTGGATTAGAGTTTGGAGTTTGTCTTTTGATTCGAGTTTTCGGTGACGGCATTTCTACTCTTACTTTCATTTAGTTCATCATACAGGTTTTTATCCGATCTTGCACTATTTATTTTTGTAAGTTTTATTGTGAATCAAATCATGAACAAAATTATTTAAATGGCTTTATGCATTATTTGATGTACAGGGTTGATTATTTATGTGAGGTTCATCTCTTCCTTTATTATTTTAAGTTGTTACAATTCTTGATTTATTTTTATATGTGAGTTTTGTACATTGATGAATTCTCTATTAAAAAGTGCTTAATATGGTTTTACTATTTGTCTTGATAAAGTTAATGCTAATGAACTATAATAATGCCTTGGGGGATATTAAGTCAAAAGAGTATTTGATGAGATTAAAAGAACGTGCATGCCCAGTTTAAAATTCCTTTACACTATATAATGAAAATATGTCCTATATTATCATTATTTGTTTAACTATAACAACATAATTAGCTTATTTTTTATTAACCTATTAGTATAGTTGATGCAGAAATATTTCCTATCTATTATCGCATAGAAATTTGTTTTAGGTTAGATTATTCTTTAATATTTGTTTTTTTCTCAAGTAGGCAAGTTCTGACTAATTAAATTCGTTAGACTTTTTTTTTTTTTTTTAAAACATCTTTCCCCTAAAAAAAAAAATGAATAGGTTGTAGGTAAGGTAACTAAGAAAGACAGAATCTCATAAAAATGTGATTTTGCGGATTTGTGTCATGAAGGAGTTCGGGTTTGCTCTATTTTTTTTACTATGCCTTACAATGAAAGATCATAAGACCATAAAATTTTATGTACTTTTCTGATGAAAACTAGAAAGTTACCTACTCATTTACAAATATAAAGGGAGAACCATCTTCCAAAATTTGTTGATGCATGTACATAAATTCCTTACATGTCTATGGGGGAAGCTATAATTTTCCCTATATGAATTATACAAAAAACAAACACCTTTTGATAACTAAACCCCTTACATGATGTAATATAAGAGAGATAAAATAGTGTTAGTAATAAAATGAATTAAAATACAAATTTTAATTAAAATTCTAAAAGTGTTTAGCTAAGAACGGAAGACAATAAGACCTAAGCCAAACGTCTAATAATATTATTGTTTGTCATAGTTAATATTAGTTATGAAACATATATACCCTTAACTACAATCACTAATAAATAGCATTATCGACAAAAATTAGTTATCCGTATTATTTATGAACAACATTTAACAGCTTCAAAGGCTCACCTTACTTTTTTTGTGTCAATAAAATGAGCATGAACTTCTCTATATAACTAGAGCATGACTCCTAGAAAACGTTGTTATCAAAAATTTACAAAAGTTATGTGATGATTCTTATTAGTATCTTTTTCCTATCTTATATTTTCCATATATATATGTATTACGTCTGATGTTTACAATATTTTTGTTGGAGAATTAAATTAAATAGTCTTCCACCAAATTGGTTAAATTAAAAATAGCCGACAGATGTATAACATGTGTATATTCATGTATAATCTATGTTTACCGGTTAGAAAAAGTACAGTAAATTTATCTAGCTATTCATGTAAAAAAAATATATATATAAAAAAAAAAAGATAATAATAAAATCGTATTTTAATTCCTTTATATCTATTAAAAAAAAAAAGTAGTTAAAACCATCCACTATGCATAAAAATGTGACTGCGCGAAGCACAGGCAATTTGACTAGTTAGTTAATATATCGAGGTTGATCATGTGTGTGGTTACGCTCCTTGATCAACTTCCGTAACTACAAGGCTTTGTGTGTGATTACGCTCCTCAGCCGAAAACATAAGTCACAACTTTGTACATTTTTCTTAGGTAAATTAAGCAATAATCAATCCAGTTTATCCAAGAATTAACTTAAGCCAAACATAGGTCAATAAAGTGACCGTGCTAGAACCACGGGATTCGAGGGATGCCTAACACCTTCCCCTCGGTCAATAGAATTCCTTACTCGGATCTCTGATTCGCAGACCAATATTAAAGAGTCAACTTCCTTTTGATTAGGGATTCAAAAAGGTGACTTGGAACACCATAACTCAATTCCAAGTGGCGACTCTGTAAATGAAATAATCCCTGTTCAAAACCGTCACTTTAATTGGAAAAACCCTTCGACACACAGACGAAAAAGGGGTGTGACAATCCTCATTTGTAAATATTTGTCAGGCTTTATTTAAGCTGAGGGTCTATCGAAAACAGTCTCTATCTTTACGAGGCAGAGATAAGGTCTGCTTGCGCTTTACCCTTCCCAGTCCCCACTTGTGGAATTACGTACACTGGTATGTTGTTGTTGTTTCATCACAATACTTTTAATCTAATTTATTCGCGAGTTCCTTTAATAAAGGAGTTGATAGCAAATATCGGTCTCAGTATGAATATGCAGAGAGTCTTTGTACTATATTGACGAATTTTGAATTACGATATTCGTCACCAAATTTGTGTTGAAACCTATTCTTTTAGATGTTAATAAATTTTAAACATAAATAAATCTGTCTAGGATGGTGAAAGACACTTTTATTTTCCGCTACGTGTTATGAACATCCCACATTTCTACACTTTGGTAATATGCTCTGCTTTGTCCGAGCTATCCAGGATCGTATCACACAGGAATATAATTGTCCAACTATGGTTCACAATAACTGGTGAAACAACTGCGCTATCACAAGTTGAATTATTAGCCCAATTGGATCTTTGATCTGCTTAGCACTCTGAGGGAATAACTTTAAATCTGTACGGGTAATATTAAAAACCGGCCTTTGGGATCCACAAGAGCCAATTATGGGCACTGCATTGCCACAACTTTAGGTCACAGTAAGCACTTGCAAATTAAATTCCATTCGATCACATGAACAAGCTGGACACCTTTTTATTAGCTTATGATCATGTCCATGATTCCCATATATGCATGCATGATCAAAAGCCTGATAAAAAGTGAATCAACTTTTGCACTGTCGAGATTTCTCCAGAGACAGCTTTATTTGCTGTTGAGTTCGAAATCGAGAGGGCGTCATGCGGAAGCTTATAGTTTACAAATCATAGAAGCGATAAATCGGATGACAAATAAAAACATATTATTGATAGGGTTTGGCCAATTGGCTTACATATGAAAACCTAATATTGAAAAAGCATAAAAATCTATTGGGAGAAAATCTCCCTCTAAACAAGACTCTTTAAAGACTACATTGTGGATGCTATTATGCTATGGTATGAGAAGAGGGGTCTTCTATTTATAGAGTTTCAAAACTTTTCCTACAATAAAGAGGTTAGCCAAATATGAAAAAGATTTATATTTTTCTTTTAGAAAAAGTAAAAGTAATTATGGTATTACTTTTATTTTCTTTCAATAGAAAATTAATACTCAAATTTGGTAAGAAAATCAGGGCAAAAACCCTAACAAATCTCCCTTTTTTGGCTTGATTTTCTTGACAAAATTTGATCCGCCTTCTTCACATGTATGGTCTTCGCTCTTCACATAATCTTCATCACTGCTACTTGGCATGTTTAAAAATGAAGCTTTTTTGGGTTAAAAATATATGAGCCCTTTTGGGTTAAAAATATTGGAGCCCTTTGCAGGGTTAAAAGTGAGCTTTATTTTTAATAATGTAGCAGCAGGATTGTTGAAAATATGATTAATAATTGTTCCACATGTAGTTTTTTTGACTTTTTTTTTCGACAAAAAACTTCATTATCGTCAAGTTGGTTGCAACTTTGATCTCAACATGTCTTCAATCTAAACCATTGGACTCATATGATCGTTGAACCGTAGGCTCTAATACCACTTGTTGGGTTCGAAATTGAGAGAGCGTCATGCGGAAGCTTATAGTTTGCAAACTATAGAGGCGATAAATCAGATGACAATAAAAACATATTATTGATAGGGTTTGGCCAATTGGCCTACATATAAAAACCTAATATTGAAAAAAATAAAAATCTATTGGGAGAAAATCTTCCTCTAAACAAGACTCTTTAAGGACTACATTGTGGATGCTATTGTGCTATGATATGAGAAGAGGGGTCTTCTATTTATAGAATTTCAAAACCTTTCCTATAATAAAGAGGTTAGCTAAATATGGAAGAGTTTTATATTTTTCTTTTAGGAAAAATAAAAGTAATTATGATATTACTTTTATTTTCTTTCAATAGAAAATTAGTACTCAAATTTGATAAAAAAATCAGGGCAAACCCCCTAACATTTCCTTCACATAATACTTTCTAGTAGTATTTGATATTGGAAAATCTCATAAAGTAGTAAAGTTAAAAGTAATGACTTGGCTAGTATAAAGTTGTCCACAAAGATGAAGTTTTTTGTTTCTTATTTGTCTTAATTACCATTACAATACTTGTTTAGTACTTCCCCCCGCCCTATTTTATGTTATGTTGTTTGACTGGCATGACGTTAATTCAGAATAGAATTTTTTTTCTTAAAACTTGTGATTTAAAAGAAGTCATAAATATTTGTGTAACTATAAATATAGAAAAATATCATAAATTAAGTAGGCGTTTGGCCATGATTATTATTCACAATATTTCGAAATACGTTTTCACTTTATTTCGGAATACTTGTTTGACCATAAATATTCCGAAATACGTTTTCACAATATTGGGATTTTCACTATTTTTGGATTCACTTTTTATACTTTTTAATTTATTTATTTTTTAAAAAAAATCTAATTTTTTTATTTTCATAAAATAACTCAATTTTCATAAAACTCTATCTTTTTGATTATTTTTTTTCACTTTTTATATTTTTTAACTTCAAAGATACCCCATTTTTAAAATACTATGGCCAAATACAACTCCAACTCTATTTTCAACTTCAAAAATATCAAATAAAGTGAATATGTTTTTAATTTTCATAGCGAAACGAAAACGGATGAAGTTTTAATTAACAGTAAACCCTTACCAAATTAAATTATTAGAAGAACTGTATTATATTGAATATAGTCACTTCTACGGCTATAACTGTCAAGATGTCGAACAAAAGGATAATCTTCCAATAGATTTCGCTAATGTCAAACGTATATTAAAGTTCATAGACACGGATGCCTATGTTCCTAAATAATGTGACATGCTGTAAGGTTCCATGTTTTTTCTTTTATTATATATACAAAAGTAGAAAAATAGCAATTAGTTCAACAATCAAAGCATTATAAATCAACAATATTTCTGCGAGTTAACATTAATCCTAAAAACCGAGAAAGGGTCCTTATTATACTCAATAAGATGACAACGCATATGTCAAAATCAACTTTCGTATAGTATGAAATTAGACATAACTATGGAAGTTCTACCACATATTTGATGTTCAATAGAATTTTCTCTGGCCGTGACCAAGAAACCATCAATAGATTTCTCTTTGGTGGGCCAAAAATGTCCGATTTATCAGCTAAAGTATTAGCAACATGTGTTGAAAAGGAAATGAAGATAATATCCTGGACCCGATCATCCAGAATTGTCTCGTTATTGTACGGTCCTTTTTCTTATTTCTGAATTTCGAAAAAATATATTTCATTTATTAGCAAAAGGAAATAAGCATGCACAGTTTACTTATGGGTTGATTACACTAAACACCTCAGTACTATGGCTCAGTTATTGATAGATCCTTTGTATTTTAAAATCTGATACTTACACTTACACCCGACCCCTATGATACTATTTCTATTTTTCTAAAAAACATTTAAACTGTTATATATAGTAATGAAAATCCTACATGAATGAAATTTCATCAAATTAAGTATAATTGAGATAATTTTGAAGCAAAATGATAAATTAAAAAGAAAAACTTTTATAATTAAATAAACTAATAAATAACTTACGTGGTTAAAAGTGAGGGGAAGTTGTTGTATATTCAAACAGTTAGTTTATACATCACAAAATAAAAACTAAAAATCAGCTTTTATTTTTCTAATTGGAATGTATAAGCTTGATGATTATGCATGTCCGTTTAGATATTGACTTCAATACATAAATTAGACACACCCACATAATCTTATGTACATAGAGTTTAAGTATGTGGTCATCAATGTCATTTACGAAAATTCTATCCTTTTTGCTTTTACCATATATTTGTTGGTGAATTGGATGCGTATCTATATTTGTCGGACCACAAAAAAGTTTCCCATTGGATAAATCCAACTTCCCTCTCTCCAACTCAGCAGATTCTTTCCTGGAAAAAGATGCATCATAAATAATCACTCCATCAAAACTTAATTAAACAAGATTATCTTAATCCGACCCGATTCCCTAATCATCCCTTTCTAACAAACCATCAAAATTCATATATACCTAAAATGGAAAGAAAACATCATGAAATCCACTTTCTTTGCCACTACGAAAAGATAATGGGACACATATATTTAATACTAGTATTAATTAAATTCAGAGCAAAAAAACAAGAAAGCATGCAAAAGGTGATGGGTCAAGTCATGGGGCACCGACCAATAGTTTTACTAATTTTTTGATAAACAAGAATAATTAATTTGATAAAAGGAAAATTGGGTAACGTAATTAAATTAATGGTTTATCGTATCAAGCAAAGAGAAAAGCCGCAGCATTGACACGTCTCTGTTTCCGTATGCAAAGAATCGTTATCGTGCAACATGAAACTTTTTTTTTTTTTGTTAAATGTAGTGCCAACATATGTATACATCACTATCAAGTTAGTGATCTCATTGTAAATTTTGGAACCTATCCAAATATCTTTCCAATAGTTTGAAAGTTACTTTGATAAATATATGGATGAGGATGTCACAGAAGGTTTCTTCATAAGCGTTTGAAAAAAAAACACAATTAACAATTCTTTTTTTTTTGAAAACACACACAATTGGATTAAATAATATTATATGTTGATACTGTGAAAAGTTTTACACCATCAACTTTTTTTTTAACTGATCGACTATAATGTTAATTAGTACTGCATTTTCCAGAGAGTCACTTTTTATACTTTATAAACTCAACTCTTATAACTTGATGGTTTAAAATATTTATTCTACTATCAAATAATGGAACTTAAACTCGCATGTTAAACACAACCCCGTTAGCATAATTAGGAATTTCAGTATCTATAAGAATGAATTGTACGTAGTGTCATTTGTTAAGATCATATTATTGCTATATGTTAGTTTTTTTTTTTTTTTCCTTCTTGACAATTATATATGAAAACAATATACCTTTAATATTTATCAATTGTCTTGCTTACAATTGGCAGTTGTCGTTTCTTGCTTCGTTGAGAATCAAAGCTACACATGAGATCAGCTCGTGTGGTTACTTTACATACATTTGGATTCTTTTTATATCCTCAGCAAATCTACATTATCAAGGAATTCCATCTATAAATATGTCTTGTTGGTGCTTCGTTTTTCCTCACCTCAAAACTCAGCAACGTCCCTACACAAAACCCACAAGTCATCACCAAATATCAAACAACATCCACATATATATATCAATCCACTACATTATTCTCCACTTTCCAAACACCTAAATACATTCTTGAATTATCAAATAGCTATGGAGAGGGTAAGCAGAATGGTAGCTGAAAAGCCAGTGGTGATCTTCAGCAAGAATTCTTGCTGCATGAGCCACACCATTAAATCTCTCTTCTGTGACCTCGGCGTTCATCCGGCAGTTCATGAGCTTGATGAGATGCCGAGAGGAGGCCGAGAGATCGAAGCCGCCCTCTCGAGGCTCGGGTGTAACCCTACAGTTCCAGCAGTATTCATCGGTGGTGAACTTGTTGGCGGTGAAAATGAAGTCATGAGTCTTCATCTTCAACGCTCCTTAAAGCCAATGCTTAAAAGGGCTGGAGCTCTATGGGTTTAATCACTAAATATATATTCAACCTTAACAATAACAATAATAACGCTGTGTGTTTTTATTGCGAATGAATAATATAAGCTAGAGGTGGACATTAATAAGTTACTTTTAGCCAAAAAAAAAAGGAGTGTGTGTGTATGTAATTATGTATAAAGAGTGAGAGTGCGTAGCCTAGTGAAGCAATTTTCTTCGTGAGCTAACTATATAAATATGGCGTACTAAATAATGTGTTCACTTCTAGTACCCCAGCTTCTCTTTTTTATTATGTAAGCTGTGATCTTTTTTGCGAATAATAAATCTTAGTTTTTATATATAACAGTGGCTTCTACTTATTTTTCTCCTTATTAATTCTGAATTCCAGTTGTTGTTTAATTTATCTCATTTCAACAAACATACTAGTTGTTAGTTCATGTGCTTATAGTTCAAAATTTTGTAAATTGGTGATCTTTTTTACTCTCTTAGTATCCATTTTTCCCCTTTTTCTTTTGAGCTCATTTAATTGAAGGAAAGATAGGTGTGGTAACTTATTAAAAATTGCAGTTAATAAAATATACTAATGATGTAAGAATATTGCCAATGTTTACCATTTAAATTGATCGTTATCTATGGCATCATGAGAAGCACTAATGATTTTTTTTTTCATGCAGAATCTAAATTAAAGGAAAGCATTTGCCACCAATAATAGCTCTACTATGATAGAAGAGAATCTAACATATGTGAATGGTTGCATGCATGCAAGCTACTATTCAGTGGCTTCATACAACAGAATAACGTCAATGATACAAATTAACATATACAGTCATAGAAAATCATTATGTAAACCAAATAATAATCTAGAGTAAAACAATTTTTTTTTTTGAGTATTTCCATGTAATTTAATCACTGGCAAAGATATAGCGACTTAGTATAAATATAAATGTTTTCTTGAAAAAAAATTGCATTGTTGTAAATTATTATTGTCATTAACGTTGTTAATTAACTATTTAGTTTCTTTTAAATTGAATGCAACTGTTGTCATGCATGAGACCTGAGAAATATATGGAATCCATAGATGAAGGTGATAGGATGAATATTAATGCTGTTTACGATTGTTTCATGGAATTTATGTCGCTTTCCTCTTTGTGACAATTGCAGCAATATAGTGATGTTATGTGCTTCATTTAGAGAATGAAATATATATGAATTAGATTATATTCCATCTTTCCTTTTTCTGCTATGGTTCACACAGAATTAATGCCCACACATAAATTGTCACGACCCAATTTACTTTGGTTTGCACCCCACAACTAGATAGAGCTCGGGACCTAAATGTGTAATGACTAGTCTCTTCGTTACCATAATCACCGCATCCAAGGGGTACAGGGTATTAGTAATTTTAGAATTTCCTAGATGTCTGTTAAAAAATTATTGGTAGATGAACTCGAAAGTCGGAAATTATGGGTTGGCGGGACGCTTCCCGCTATAGCGGCAGCCAGGCCGCTACAGCGGGACAATGGGCAGTCACTCTGCCATTTAAAAACCTTTTTCCTTCTTAGCTGTAAACTCATGACGACGTTGCCTCCTTCTAAAAACACCTAGGGTTGTCCCTAGGCCTAGAACTATGGGAACAAAGGGGCGCACTTCGAGAGGCAAATCTCGAAGGTTTCCTCATGAAATTCGCATCGAAATCTGCTACAATGGGTCAAGGAATGAGAGTTCATGCCTTTGTAACAGCATCTTGGTGTCCAAGTAGGCTAGGTTTAATTGACTAGTTGTAGACTATGGTTAAAAAGCATGAACGTGATATAGATTGACGAGATATTTCATATTTAGGCCTACGGACAGGGCTGTTGGTGGATAAAAATTGATTAATTAAGATAGACATGAGTTCATTTAGTGCAAGTGTAATTGATTTAGTAAGTTGTAATTGGTGCATGCATGTGGTTATGTTCTCTTGCTAATTGAGTAATGAAATATAGATTAAGCGTGAAATCAACAAATTGAAGTGAACTTGTATTAGTACGACTTTAAGGTTATTGAATTATCCAGAATTATTGACGATTGTCTCATGTGTTATGCTCTCTATGATAATTGATAAATTCTATGTATTAGTATTTCGGGTTAAAAAGAAATTGCGGGAAGTTAGAGTAGTAAAATGAACAATTATGGTGTTAGAATAAGGTAGGAGTTGGGAAGTAGAGCAAGTCCTGTCCTGATAGTTGGTTGTGGTAATGGAATATGTACGAAAGTTGAGGGATAGTAGTGTATGGTCAGGATCAGTGTTTTAAAAGGCAGAGTCCGGACTCGCCCCGGGGCGAGGCACTGGCTAAACGCCTCGGGGCTCATGTGTGGGACTTAGTTCTGTGAGGCTTACGTTCTAAGCGTCCGACTGTACGCCCTGAACATGCCTAACGCCCAACGTCCGGGACTCGCCTAATAATTCTTACACAAATTGTGTCAAATTCCTTAGTCAACGTTGTTGATACTCATAATTCTCTACTAATTAAATGATGCTTAGTTATTTTTTTCATCTGTTGAAATAAGAAAATTAAAAGTAATTAGCTTATGTACTAATTGAGAACGTTGTGAGGGTGAATATGACTTGACATTTCTATTTAAAATACATATCCGAATTTAACATATTCACTTGTTATTAATCGTTATGTTTTTATCCTATATTTCAAAATTATCATATTTTATTTTGTTATTTGAAAGTATTTTATTTTTATTCATGAAAGAGTTTATGTTTTAATTATAATATTAATAGTTTATTGATTATTTCTTTTAGGGAGGTAAATTGCATAGTATGATAGTCATATATTTTAAGAAATTATTTGTAGAATCATTGAAAATTTTGTTGTTACTTATATTTTTAGTAATAAAATTATAAAAATAAAGATACATGAGATATACGCCCCGTAGATCCTTAGGACTTACGCCCCATGTCTCGAGACTTATGCCTCGCCCCGTGCTATATAAAACACCTCGCCTCACGCCCTCGCCTTTTAAAACACTGGTTAGGATTGAATGCTAATTTAAAATTAAGAAGCTTATAAGAAATTATGTACAGCCCCATGTGTCTCGTAAAATAGGAGGTTAAACTCAATCTGATTGTATGTGTGCATGTTAAATTGATTGTTTGTTTATTTAGTTGCAACACATGTTAATATTTCATGAACTTGTTGAATATTGAATACAAGTGTTGGAATTTGATAATTCATAATGCAATTAGTAAGAAGACATCGTTGATATACAAGCGTTGTGAATTTGAACTTACCATGTGATTGTACTTGTAATTAGTACTTGGTTATTGTTGTTAGATGATTTGGAAAATTTTGATCGTGATTGAATTGGAGGATTCGAGGTGGTATACGGGTGGGGATATTAAGATAAGAGTGACATAACACTTGTTTTGGGATAAGAGTGGCAAGACACCAGTTGTCTAGTATTTTTGATACATGGACTGAGCTCGCCTCCTGCAGGTCATGGCTAGTGGGCAACTACAAGATCCATAGCATGTGTGTACACCATAATTTTGGAGAGTTTGATGGTTCCTTAAGCGAATCGGTTTATGTTCGTTTATACGTATATTGAGTTCTTTGTGCGGATCATTGGTTATTGATATTTGTTTGGGGGTCTTAACTGAACCGTGGTATTGATTTAATATTAATATATTATCTTTAAATTGAGTTATTGCTTGGCATTGAAGGATATAAGATGTTCAAAAGTAATGTTGAACTGATTTGATTTACGAGTTTTTGTTGTGACTAGACATGAAAGTGAGTATTAATATGCATAAATATGATCTTGTTTATCTTCTTGATTTGGGTGATATAAAAAGGGATCGTTGTGGGGTAATCTGACTTAATTGCATTATTTATTGACATGTCTATTATATTTGTTATAAATATATGTTTTAGTGTCATTAGTATAATAGTTGGTTGATGCATAGTTAGTGGTGGAAAGTGACGGTGAAAAAACCCGAGACTAGTGATATGATGGTGAGAAAGTAATCAATTAGTAATAAGTGTCATATCTTGAATGTAGTAGTCATTAGTGAGAAATGATAAGAAGCGAATAAGGCCTTGTAGTAAGGACATGCTAAGGAGAGTGGTAATTGGAATGCAAAATTAAGAACTAGAATTTGTATATTATATTTTCATGATTTATTCTGAATTTTTATATTATGTTTATGTGATTTAAGATTGGTCAGCTGATGATATCTACCATTATGTGTGGTTGTACTGATACTAAATCTTGCTATACCCTTTTTGGGGTATAGTCTAGTTGCAAGATCAGTTGATGTTTCTTGCATGATGCGGTTAGAGATCTCCAACAACTTCTATTCTTTCATGCTCATGGTGGAATCTGTGTCTTGTGCTATTGTTTCTTTCTTTAGAAGCTCTTGTACATGTCTAGACTAGATTCTCAGGAAAAATATTTTCATTCATTTTATTCTTGAAATAGGTTGTGGTATTTATCAGACTTTGAAATTTTTAATGAAATTATTTATAGCTTCTGCATGTTTTTTAAAAGGGGTAATACAGGTACTCCTATCTAAGTATATTAGAGTAGGTGCCCGCACAATCCGGCTAGTTGGGTTGTAACACTTGGTATCAGAGCCTAGGTTATCTGTCTCACAAGTACAAGAGCAAATATCGAGTAGAGTCCTGCAGATTGGTATGTAGACGTCCTCATCAAATCTTTGGAAGCTATGAGGCATTTTAGGAATTATTTCCCTTCCTTCTTTCCTGTCGTTCCATTCTTAATGTTTGTAAATAGTGGTTGAGTTTAATTTTTATCTCTTGATTCTAATTGGTATCTCATCCAACCCAATTGGGATAATTTATCTCCTATTTGGTAACTCAGACAACTGAATTGGAACTTAAAAGTTTTCAATTTATATCTTTCCATAAAGGTTGTGTTGATACGTGAATGATCAACTAGTGGTCGCCAAGAATGTAGTACTTAATTGTGTAGCTTTAGAAAAGCAAGGAATTGGTTGAGTTGGCCATCTAAGGAGTTTCTCTGATTTGAATT
This sequence comes from Capsicum rhomboideum, assembly GCA_031232105.1. Taxonomy (NCBI): domain Eukaryota; kingdom Viridiplantae; phylum Streptophyta; class Magnoliopsida; order Solanales; family Solanaceae; genus Capsicum; species Capsicum rhomboideum. Next base: position 104,574,448 of record CP124719.1, on the reverse strand, counting down.
TCGTGTAATTTGAAAGCTTATTTGATTTGTTCAAATGTCTGTGGCTAAGTGAAATGGTTGTTAAATGATTTAAATATTTATCAAGTAGCTAGATGTTGTTGATTGTGAACATGTATGATAGGTGGCTGAGTGATTCTTGGTGCTTGAGTGTTAACGAAAGGTAATTATGTTATTGGGTGGTTGAATTGCTTATTTATGGTACGAATATATATAGAATATGTGGGGCTGGTAAATGAAAGCGATGATTATCAAGGACTTCCATGTTTTGAGCGTCTACTATATGATTTGCCTAAGTACGCTAAGACCTGAATGTTTGAAGAAGCTTAAGAGTGTTTGTGGTGTTTGATTTTACCTGATAATCATAGTGTATAATTAAGTGTTTCGGTTAATTGTCTTACTTTTAAGTTGCTGGATTTCGATCCTAGATTAGTAGGTGATATGTTTGTAATAACTAGAAGGTAGCGTTATGTAGGAATGGGTAAAGGGAATGCAAGGAAATGAAATTATGAAGTCACTGCCAGTGGGCCGCCATAGCGATAAGCATCCCGCTACCGCAACCCTGCTATAGTGGGAAGGATGCCGCTATAGTGGGAACCCAGGCAGTAACCCTGCCCTGTTTTCCCCCTATTTGTGCACTTTTTCCCAATCAGTTAGGGTCTGTTTGAAAAGCAACCTGGTAACTGGAATTGGTGTAATTACTAGGGTAGTAATTACCAGCCTAGTAATTACACAACCAAGTAATTACGATGACCTGTTTGTTTGCCATAATGTAATTACAATATAATTACAAATGTACTGTTTGGTTGCACAAGTGTAATTGCGTGGTTATATCAAAATTTTAAAATAAAAGTTAATTATCAAAAACTAAAAATTTATATTAGACAAATAAGAGCCTTTACAAATGATATTAAATATTTTATATATATATATATATATTATCTTTTAAAATATATTAATTAATAAACATATGTTCTTATAAAAAAATAATTGATTTATATTTTTCAAACTAGTATATTTTAATTAAATTAATCATAAAAACTAAAAGTACACGATTTTTAAGAACATCATGAAATGCATGTTTGAAAAAAAGATTAATATTATAAATATAATGTCATAAAATTATTTAAAGATTTGATAAAAAGATAATCTATCAATTCTAACTAAAAAATGAATGGCTTGCAATGTGAAATATCAAGTTAACACTAGAATAAAACAAATGAATTAGAACTAAAAATATAACATAAGTTCAAAATTTTTAAAAATAAATAATACTCTTATGTCAAATTTCAACATAATGTGCATAATTATGATTCAAAAGAAAAAGAAAACCTAAGTCTATAACATTATTCAACAATGAATTCTACTTAATTTAAAAAATTAGAATACTAACTAAATTATGCTAAATAAAAAAATAAATATAAAATAAATAAAAAATAGATAATACGAAAAATTGCATGGAATCACAAAAAATAAAGGTTGAAAAATGAGAAGGAAATGAAATATAAATAATATAAAATAATATATATTTATTTTTAAAATATTAGAATAATAAAAATAAAAAGAATTTAAAATAATAGAAACTAAAAATAAATTAAAACAAAAAAAATTAAAATAGAAATAAAAGGAAGAAATTAAAAAGTAATCAGCTTGTAATTACACCATGTAATTACCAGCAATTTACAGCTCCCCCCTGTGAATTGGAGAGTGTAATTACCCTCTGCCAATTACACCCAATTACCTGCTGACCAAGTAATTACCTGGCTAACCAAACATGTCAGACAGTGTAATTACATCCAATTACACCAAATTCAATTACCAGAGTGACTTTCCAAGCAGGCCCTTAGAAAATAATTGTAAAGCTGCTATAATATAATTAAATCAGTCTACCATCTGAGAGTCGATAATAACGATGCATTCATTTCCTATCATATAAAATAAAGTATTCAAAGATGCAAGAAATAAAAAATTATATGTTACAAGCCCTAAACAGGGGCAATCTAAATTAATAGCAAATAAAAAAAAAGAAGGGGGGGGGGGGGGGGAGGAGTAAGGGAGTATGCATACCCAGTATCTAGTTGGAGGCCCCATCATTATTGAGGCTCGAAGCATCAGAGCCCTCCTCCTCCGTCCCGCTTAGGAATGAGATCTCCTGTGCATCTTCCTTATTCAGCTTGGGGAGTTTCTAATGTGCCATGGTTTCATGGCACTTTCGATGCTTAAAACAAGGAAAATATGCAATAACTTGGGTATGTTTGGTAGGTATGATGCATTTTCTATTCTATATTGCAGGAGAATAGGTTTTGAAGGCAAAATGGACAAAAAGGGAAGAAACATGCACTGGAACGAAGTATTTAAAGACGAAAGGGCAAAGTCAAAGTCAGAGGAGTGACCTACAGTTGTGACTCACGGACTGTAGGTCGACCTACGTACCGTGGGTCGGTTTCGTGAGTCACTTCCTGAGAGTTTGCATCCAGGCCTGATTCCTACGGTCTGGACCCACGGTCCGTGGGTTGAATCCACGACTTCAAGTCACGATCCGTGGAAAGTTGCCAACTTTTTTCTCCTACTTTGATTAGGATAGGATTCACTTTGTATCTATAAATACCCCTATGTTGTCCTATGTTTAGGAGTTAGTCATTACATTATTTTGAGAAGTTATTAACACATTGATTTTGTAATCTCAAACATCGATTCTAGGGTTTTGATTTATATTGAGATTTTAGAGTTTTATTCTTATTGTGAGTTCATAATTATGTTTTCAACATTGAATTCTTCTTATGTTCTTACAATCATGAGTAGGTAAACTCCATAACTAGGGTTGTGTGAACCATGAGGAATTAACAAAACGGGTTAAGCGCGAAGCAATTCTAAACCGGTGTGACTGCATGTATTGTTATTTCCTTCATTATAATTGATCTTCTAATAGTTACAAACGTTGGAAACTCGCTTATATTCTAAACTTGCTCGAGAGAGAGGTATACATTAGGAATAGGGAATAACAACATAGATTTGAAGCTATCAACCTTCATCTAATAACTTGAGCCATAACAGAAGTTAATTTGAGATCAAGAACAAGGGTTAGTAGTGCGACACTCGGAGACCGAGAGGAGAAGAGTGAAATTCGTCTAACCAAGGTCGAGAGACTTTTATTAGATGAACCTATCTTATTAGATTTTGTATGCAATGTAGTGGTATAATTTACCAACACAAGTAACCAGTGGAGTTAAGAAATCTTGGGGATCACAGTACTAGTGCCTTTCTCTTATTGATCACAAATCTGACAATCAACAATTGTTGCTATTACTATTTGCTTACTAAAACCCTCCTTTTTACTTACTTGCCAATTACTCGGATAAACACTCGATTGACTTTTGTCCTATTCCCTGTGGGATCGATCCCAACCTAGTTGGGTTATATATTTGATACAATGACCATGTTATACTTTTCTGGAGGTATAGTTTGGGGACATCAAATTTTAGCGCCGTTGCTGGGAACTACGGTTACAGAGTTGATTAGTTGCTTGTTAGAGTTGATTGGTTTTATTTTTCTATACTTTTGAGGGCACACACCGGTGTATGACGAACACTAGGAGTCAAGGCGATCCCCTGATTCCACTTGATACTGAGATAGAAAGAACACTGAGAGCAAATCAAAGAGTGGTGAACACCTACGGAGTTCAGGATCCTGCAGTCGCGGGAGATATTCATAAGCAACCACCAATTTATCCTGTTGGTCATGAAACTGCGGAGCAAATCATTGCTCGATTAATGGCTGAGGAGAATATGAGACAAGCAACTCTTAGACAAGTAGATAGAGGTCATCAAGGAATGCAAGAAGCAACACAATGTCTTGCTGCACTTGAAGAGAGACAAAGAAGATTGAGGGTGCAACAACCACCACAAAGACCTTATGTGCCGGTTTATGATGATCCTGAAGAAAAAGATGTGGCTTATTTTGAGCCGGTTGAGACTGGTGCCATTATTCCACCAGAGTTATCTCAGGTCACTAAGTTCGACATTATAAGTGGTATGATCCACCTGCTAAACTTGAAAGGCGTATTCGTCGGTCTTCCTACAGATGATCCGAAAATGCATGTGATGAACTTTGTGGGGGTCTGCACTTCATATAATGTTCTTGGAGTTGACCAAGACGCTATTCGATTGAGATTGTTTCCATTCTCCCTAACAGGAGAAGCGATTTTGTGGTTGGCCGAGTTACCACGAGGTTCCATCACTACTTGGCAAGAGTTGAGAAATCAATTTCTGGAGAGATTTTTTCCACCCTCCAAGATACTACAGTTAAAGGATGAGATTTACACTTTCAAACAGCTACATTTTGAAGCACTTTATGAGACTTGGCTTCGGTTCAAGAAGAAGTTGCAAAATGTTCCAAACCATAGAATGAATGGTCGAAATTTACTTGAGATATTCTACAGAGCATTAAACACCAATACCAAGGCTGTCACAGACACTATCACTGGCGGAGCATTTATGAGTCTGAGATGGGAACAAGCTTTAGAGATTTTAGATCGTATAACTAAGACCAATCGAGGATGGCATACTTGGGAGGAAGATACACCTACTGGGACGTATGCTATTGGAGCCTCAGTAGCACAACGGGCTTTGGGTGAATTTGTAGCTCAAGAGGTTGAACAGTTGAGGACATAAATTGGCTTGCTAGCCAAATAGATTGTGAATAAAGGTGCTGATAAGCTGCATGTCGTAGGTGCACAAGGAAAAACACCTAGGCATGACGATTATGAATCTGATGATGAGGCTAAGTACTTGGATCGAGAGGTGGCAGGTTTTCAAGCCAAGGTCCAAGGGTCTAACTAAGACTATTTGAACTCGAGGCAAGGGAATCAATGTCGGAACTACTATGGAGATAATTATAACAAGTCAGGATATAGAGACAGAGAACGAGATTATGACGGTGACTGGGGAAAAAAGGATGATTACAAAAATAAGAGTGGTGCATATGTTCCACTGGGGAATCGCGACGCTGATTTCAAAAATTCACGAATGGAAACCCTTCTTAATAAACTGGTTAAGGGGTCAGAGAGCCAGGAGAGTTGCTTGAAGAAGATTAGGTCTGAAATTTTGGGAATAAGTCAGAAGATAGAATCTCATTCGATTGCCATAAAATAGTTGGAGCAATAGTTCGTCCAGATATCAGTGGCATTGAACCAGCGTTAACTAGGCTCCTTTCCAAGCAACACCGTCCAAAATTTAAAGAATGATGGTCATTGTTTGGCCATTACTACTAGAAGTAGGAAGTACACGACTGACCCATCTATGCCTGTGGATAGTGGTAGGAAAGATGAGCCGATCGTAATTGATGAAGAGGCGGAGATAGAGCCAGAGAATTCAGAGGTTGATGGCAAAGTAGCTCACAAGCCCCAAAATGTTGACAAGAAAGCTAAGTATAACAACAGGAAGGAGAAGGAGGTTACTCAAGTTCTGAAACCCATTCCACGACCTCCTCCTCCCTTTCCTCAATGGTTGAAAAAGAAAGCTGAAGAGGGTAAAAACCAAAAATTTATTTTAATATTAAAAGAGTTATCGATAAATATCCCTCTTAACGAGGCTTTAGAGAAGATGCCAGGTTACGCGAAGTTCATGAAAGATTTGGTGACGAAAAGAGAACTGCCAGTTTTGAGCCAACAAATAATTTGCATCATTATAATGCAATATCTTCTCGTTCACTTGTCGAGAAAAAAAAGATCCGGGAGCCTTCACAATTTCTTGTACTAGCAGGTCTTACAACTTTACAAAGGCACTGTGTGATTTGGGTGCTAGCATTAACTTGATGCCACTAGCCATGTTTAAACAGTTAGGATTGGGAGCACCAAAATCAACTTTGATGAGACTTCTTATGGCGGATAGAACTGTGAAAAAGTCGATAGGAATCTTATATGATATTTTGGTAAAGGTGACATCTTTCATCTTTCTGGCTGACTTTGTAATTCTAGACTATGAGGTTGATTTCAAGGTTCCCATAATCTTGGGAAGACCATTCCTTGCCACTGACCGTACATTAGTTGACATGGAAACTGGACAGATGAAATTCAGGTTGAATGAAAAGTAGGTTGCCTTTAATGTTTGCTGTTCCATGAAGCAACCAAGAGACATGCGTGTTATTTCGTTGATTGACACATCCGAAGAAGCAGAGTTGGCAGTTCCTATCAAAGAAAGGCTGGGGGTTGAAACCCTTGCTGTCGTGATTATGAATTTTTATAGCGATGGTATTGAGGAGTACAATGAGATGGTTGGTGCACTTTCTAGTAGAGGATCATACATTTATGCTCCGAAGAAACTTGATCTTGATTTAAAGAATAGGATGACCCCACCGACTCGTCCTTCTATTGAGGAACCTTCAGTTTTGGAGCTTAAGGCTCTCCCGTCTCACCTCCGCTATGTATTCTTGGGATCCAACAACACCTTACCCGTGATTATTTCTGCTGAGTTGGTGGAGTGGCAAGTTGAGGATCTTGTTTCGGTGTTGAAAAGGTTTAAGAGGGCCATTGGTTGGTCCATTACTGACATTATCGAGATTCCACCTGATATTTGAACTCATAAAATTTAGCTTGATCTCGAGTGTATACCAAGAGTTGAGCATCAACGTCGTCTGAACCAAATAATGCAAGAAGTTGTGAAGAAAAAAATTATCAAGTGGATAGATGCAAGTGTGGTTTACCCCTTTTCTAATAGTAAGTGGGTGAGCGTAGTTCAGTGTGTGTCAAAAAAGAGTGGAATCATGGTGGTTCCAAATGATAAGAGTGAACTGATCCCAATGAGGTCGGTAACAGGATGGAGAGTTTGTATAGATTATCAAAATCTAAATTCTTGGACCGAAAAGGATCACTTTTCCTATGCCCTTCATGGATCAGATGTTAGACCTTCTTACTGGCAGATGATGGCATTGTTTTCTTGACGGTTATTCGTGGTATAATTATATTTTCATTTCCCCTGAGGACCAAGAGAATACCACTTTCACTTGTCTATATGGGACGTTCACATTCAAAAGAATGCCTTTCGGCTTATGCAATGCATCGACCTCTTTTCAGCGCTGCATGATGTCCATTTTCTCCGACATGGTGGAAGATACTATTGAGGTTTTTATGGATGATTTTTCTGTAGTGTAAGACTCTTTTGATGACTGCTTAGCCCACCTCGCTAATGTGTTGCAAAGTTGTGAAGAGTGCAACTTAGTGCTGAATTGGGAAAAGTGTCACTGTATGGTTAAAAAAAGGTATCGTGTTGGGGCATCAGATCTTAAAAGAGGGCATTGAAGTTGACAAATCAAAGATTGAGGTGATTGAAAAGTTACCTCCACATATTTTTGTGAAAGGGATTCGAAGTTTCTTAAGTCATGCAGGTTTCTATAGAAGATTCATCAAGGATTTCTCTAAGATCGCACATCCATTATGCAAGCTTTTAGAAAAAGCGGTGAAGTTTGTGTTTGATGAGGTGTGCCTGAAAGCATTCGAGTGTCTGGAAGAGAAGTTGATTTCAGCCCCTATCATTGTCTTGCCAGATTGGACGATGCCATTTGAAGTTATGTGTGATACTAGTGGAGTGACCTTGGGTGCAGTCCTTGGCCAAATGCATGACAAGATTCTACATCTGATTTATTACGCTAGTAAAGCACTTAACCCATCCCAGAAGAATTATACTGTGATTGAGCAAGAGCTGTTAGCAGTGGTCTTTGCTTTCGAGAAATTTCGATCTTACTTGATTGGCACAAAGGTGATTTTGCACACAGACCACACATCACTTAGATATCTTATGTCAAAAAAGGATGCCAAGCCAAGGCTGATTCGGTGGGTACTTCTATTGCAAGAATTTGACTTTGAGGTCAAGGACCGAAAGGGGACTGAGAATCAGGTTTTAGACCATCTATCACTCCTTGAGGAGGAGGCCATGCTTAAATTGAGGGATAATCTTGATATTGATGATACTTTTCGAGACGATCAAGTGTTGGCAGTATCACAAGATTTAATCCCTTGGTTTGCAGATTTTTCTAATTTTTTGGCAAGTGATCTAGTCCCAGAAGATATGTTGTATCAGCAGAGGAAGATATTCATACATGAGGTGAGAAAATTCTTTTGGGATGAACCTTATTTATTTAGGGTGTGTGCGGATGGAATAATGCGAAGGTGTATTCCGAAAATCGAGATGATGAGTATTTTAGAAGCATGTCATTCATTTCCAGTTGGGGGTTATCATGGAGGTGCGCGGACTGCTCATAAGATCTTAAAATGTGGGAATTATTGGCCCACTATCTATAAAGATGCTCATGACTATGCTCGGGCTTGTGACCTATGTCAAGACAAGGGAATATCTCGCGTAGACATAAACTTCCAATGACAACTATTCTTAAGCTCGAGCTATTTAATATGTGGGGTATTGACTTTATGGGCCCATTTGTGAGCTCGCATGGGATGAAATACATTTTGGTAGCTGTTGACTATGTTTCTAAACGGATGGAGGCAATTGCGCTTCCCAATAATGAAGGACGGAATGTCACGACATTTTTGAAAAAAGAATATATTTTAACGGTTCGAACACCCCGAAATATCATTTGTGATGGATGATCCCACTTCTGTAATCGGCTGTTCAAAGCCCTCCTTAAAAAATATGGTGTCAAACATAAGGTAGCAACACCTTATCATCCTCAGACACACGGGAAAGTTGAGGTGTCAAATTGTGAGATTAAGTCTATTATGGCGAAGACTGTGAATACCAATATGACTGATTGGGCGAGAAGATTGGATGATTCATTATGGGCATATCAAACTACATTTAATACGCCGATTGGTGCATCTCCATATCAGTTGGTGTTTGGTAAATCCTGCCATTTACCTGTCGAACTTGAACATAAGGCATTATGGGCATTGAAAAAGTTAAATCTGGAATAGAGTGAAGCGGCTAAACTGAGATTAGAGTGGATGAATGAGATGGATGAATTTTGTCTCCAGGCTTATGAAAGTTCAGCGCTTTATAAAGAGAAGATGAAGTTATATCATGATCGAAAGATTGAACGAACAGAATTTCACCCGGGAGACCTGGTATGGATCTATAACTCCAGACTTCATTTGTTTCCTGGAAAGCTAAGGTACAAATGTTATGGACCATTCATTGTGGTTAGGGTGTTCCCACATGGGGCAATTTAGTTAAAAGGTGATGATGCTATCCTATTTAAAGTCAATGGTCAGCGGGTAAAACACTATGTGGGAACTACAAAAGAAATAAGGTCGTGTGAGAAACTTAGTCTTGATGAAGTTTGAGTAGTCAAGGGTGTTGGGTCGTGCCGCGATGTTAAATCAGGCGCTTCATGGGAGGCAACCCATGAGCTGGTTGGTGAAGTCTGATTAACCAACTTATCCACGTCATGCCGTGACGTTAAATCAAGTGCTGCTTGGAAGGCAGCCCAAGGACTGATATTATTTTGGATATAATCATTGTGGGGTGTAGAGGACAGTTGAGTTGAGAATAAAATTGTGAACTAAAGTGTGCAGCTCAACCCACACCAACCATCTACGGATGGTAGGTCAACCTACGGGCCGTGGTTCTGTTCCGTAGAAATCAGATTGAATTTTCAAGTTGCGGATTCTAACTACGATTGACACCTATGGACCGTAAGTCAACCTATGGACCGTGGGTTGGTTTCGTGGAAACTCAGAGGCAATTTTCAACTTTTTGGATTCCAACCCATGCCGACCACCTACGTACCGTAGGTCAACCTCACCGTGGGTCGGTTCTGTGGAAATCAAAAAACCCTATTTCACCTCAAAACCCGACCCGACCCACTCTATTACATCCTAATTAGAACCCTCACTTGATAGAACCCTAAAACCCGATTATCATAACCCTCAAACACCCAATTCTTCTCCAAATCACTCTAAATTTCCATTTCTAATCTTCAATCACACATTTTCCCAAGTACCAAACACTTACATTATTCCATACCAACTTACAAAACCCCCCTTTTTTACTTACTTGCCAATTACTCGGATAAACACTCGATAGACTTTCATCCTATTCCCTGTGGGATCGACCCCAACCTAGTTGGGTTCTATATTTGATATAACAACCACGTTATGCTTTTCTGGAGGTATGGTTTGGGCAACATCAGTTTCCCATGTCGGATCGCACACCCAAATATAACCTTCATGGCTTTCGATATCCGAACGAGCATGCGGTCTCTGGAGAGCCTCTTCCTCTTCTCTTTATCCAACTACCTTCGAATATTTGTATAGGCCTGTGCCGGGGATAGCAAGAAAGTGGAGTTAGAAGGTTATAAATCTTGGTGGGGCAAGTGGGATTGTGTAAAGTAATCCCTCACAACAACCATGTCCGCCTCCAAATACTAGAGAGACAATAGAGACTGTGTGCAGTGGGTGCCAGTCTCCTCACTCTCACCAACCTACTGCTCTCTACCTCTATCCCTACCTTTCTCTTCTTCTTACTCCTTCTTTGTGCACCTTTCACCTTGAGAGGGTTGAAAGGTAAGTCATACTCTAAGTCATGATCATCGTCCTTCCTAGGCACACCTGCACAGGAACATAGCTCCGAAATCAAACAGAGAAAGAAAGGGGCTTTCTTATTTACCTTCCCCTATAGAAATCCTTCCACTCCAACATGATCTGGGCTACCATATTAAGTGGAATCCACTAAATTACACAAGCCTCCACTAGAGCTCGGGGATAAGTCATGTCCGTGGTATTGCCCGAAGGATGAATCTTTAGAGATAATAAATTAAGCCACCTCCGGGCTGCTGCACAGAAGTGCGTACTCTTTATCACCTTAGTGATACTCCAGTAGACCTTTCCACAGTTAGTCTCCGCTACCAGAGTATCCCTAAGCCACCACAAATCCATCTCCGTAAGCTTTGCCTCAAATTAACGACTAGGGATATTTGGCACCCCTTGGGCCTCATTGATTATGGCCACGCCCACGGGAACATGCTCTTCTTGGATGCAAATAGTAGAGTGGGGGTCGTCCTAGTGTACAGTCGGGAGCATAGTATAAAACTCCCAAACCCAGCCTTAAATGCCATCCTAGGGAGGCTCCACTAGCATCATCCACCCAAACTCTTGTAGTCAGCCAAAGAATTATGGTGCCTCCTCCTCCACATCATCCATCGTGAAGACTCTCTCTTGATAGAACCCCATCCTCCAGTAGTCTTTGTATTGTTGCTGACAAGCTCTATCAGGAAACCTTTGAAAAAGAGGGGAAGCATTGTCTTGGTTTTGGTCGACCATTGTATTAGTGTCCCTTTTAAATATCACGTGAAATAAAGTTAGAATTTATAAAATTACTCAATAGATTGCAATGTTTCAAAAATTAAAAGGTTATAATTTTTTGGGTAGGCTACTATCTGCATCCTGCTATAGGGAGATGCATCCCACTGTTGTGGGGCCGCTATAGCGGAAGCATGCCACTATAGTGGGAAGGGCGACCTGCTATAGAGGTCTTAATCATCCCTTGCCCACCTTTGGGGCATCAATGTAGTATTTTTGTAATTTTTTAACCTTTTAACTTAGATCAGGGTTGGTAAAGTACTGTATGACTTCTAGATATCAAAATATGGGTGTTTAAACCCCAATTCAAGTCCCAATGGCTAAGAAACTTTTGAAAAGTGATTCTTTATCTTCTACCTCTTGTTCAAGCCCCAAATCTTCCATAAACTCCTTAAATCTTACACCTAGAACATCATAGGAGCACCAAAAAAGTAAGAGAAGCAAGCATACTTCAAAAATTCATCCCAAATTTGGAAAAATGAAACCATATTCAAACCAATTCTAATATCTACTATTTTTATGGATTTCAAGCCCAATTCTTTGAAAATAAAAGTTAAGAGATGGAGTTCGAATGAAAATTTACCTTGAATTGACATCAGAAGAGGGTGGTTGATCAGAATATATGAGGGGGGAAGTTGAGTTTTAAAAAGGGGAAAATGGGAATTACACCCATTTCCCTTCCTTTTTAACTATCGATGGCTGCTATAGCAACCCGTTGCCCACTATAGCAATAGTTGTCCCACAATAGCGAAAGCCAGGTAATAGGGAGGGACGGGAAATTTGTTTCATTTTTATGTTAATTTAGAGGTTTTGGCGAATTGGCGAGGCCTCAATTTCCTTAGATACTCGTATGCTCTTGTCTAAAATGATCATCTTGTATTTTTGATTACGGTTTATGTTATGAGGGTACTCATGGTGAGTAGGTGCGTATATATGTTCATATAACTCTGTTGTAAGGTCAGTAAATGAAGTTAAGACCAAGAACTCCGTAAATTAATAGGTAGGTAATTAATGGCACTGGAAGTGATTTGACTTAGTATTCTCCTAGATCATTGTCGTTCGGGGATGAACGATGGGTAAAATGGTATCTGCTATAATGACTCGTCCCGTCGTTACTACAATCACCATGTCCAAGGGGCACGGGGTATTGGTTATTTTAAAATTTCCTAGATATTCGTTAAAAAATTATTGGTAGACGAACTCGAAAGTCAAAAATTTTGGGGAGGTGGAAGTCAAAATATTTTAGGGAGGTGGACTGACATACTCCGCCATAGAGGGATGCTTCCCACTATAGTAGTGCCTCTATAGTGGTAGTCAGGCCACTACAAGGGGATAACGGGAAGTCAATCTACAATTTAAATCCCTTTTTCCTTCTCAGCTGTAAACTCATGACATTGCCTCCTTCTAAAAATACCCTAGGGTTATCCCTAGTCCTAAGAACGATGGGAACGAAGGTAGTGAACTTTGAGTGGCAAATCGTGAAGGTTTTCTTGTGAAATTCAAACCAAAAATTTCTAAATAGATTAAAAAATGAGAGTTCATGCCTCTGTAACTGTAACTTGGCACCCAAGTAGGCTAGGTTTAATTGAGTAGTTTAGATCGTGGTTAAGAAGCATAAACGTGATATAGATTGACAAAAGATTTAATATTTAGGCCTATGGACAGGGCTTTTGGTGGATAAAAATAGATTAATTAAGGTAGACATGAGTTCATTTAGTGTAAGTGTAATTGAAAAATTAAGTAAGTTGTGATTGGTGGCTGCATGTGGTTATGTGCTCTTGTTAATTGAGAATTAAAATATGGATTGAGCGTGAAATCAATAAATTGAGGTGAACTTGTATTTGTCTGGCTTTAAGGTTCCTGAATTATCAAGAATTATTGATGATTATCTTATTTGTTATGCTCTCTATGATTATCAGGAAATTCTATGTATTAGTGTTTTGGGTTAAATTTTTTTACGGGAAGTTGAGTATTTAAACGAACAATTATGGTGTCAGAATAAGGTAGGAGTTGGAAAGTAGAACATGTTATGTCTTAATAGTTGGTTGTGGTAACAGAATATATAAGAAAGTTGAGAGATAGTAGTGTATGGTCAGCATTGAATGCTAATTTAAAATGAAAAGGCATATGAGAAATTATGTACACCCTCATGTGTCTCGTAAAATAGGAGGTTAAACTCAATTTAGTTATATGTGTGCGTGTTAAATTGTTTGTTTGTTTATTTAGTTGAAACACATGTTAATATTTCATGAACTTGTTGAATATTGAATACAAGTGTTGGGATTTGATAATTCATAATTCACTTAGTAAGAAGACATTATTGATATGCAAGTGTTGTGAATTTGAACTTACCATGTGATTGTACATGTAGCTAGTACTTGGTTATTGTTAAAAGATAATTTGGTAAATGTTGGTCGTGATTGAATTGGTGGATTCGAGGTGGTATAAGGGTGGGGATATTGAAATAAAGGTCACATAACACTTGCTTTGGGATAAGGGTGATAAGACACCAGTTGTCTAGTATTTTTGATACATGGACTGAGCTCGTCCCCAGCAAGTCATGGATTGTGGGAAACCATAAGACCCATATCATGTGTGTACACCATAATTTTGGAGAGTTTAGCGGTTCCTTAAGCAAACCGATTTATATTTGTTTATATGTATATTGAATTCCTTATGCGGACCATTGGTTATTGATATTTCTTTGAGTTTCTTGAGTGAACCATGGTATTGATTTAATATTAATATATTGTCCTTGAATTGAGTTATTACTTGACATTGAAGGATATAAGATGTTCAAAAGCAATGTTGAACTGATTTGATTTACGAGTGCTTGTTGTGGCGGGAAATGAAAATGAGTATTAATATGCATAAATGTGATCTTGTTTACCTTATTGATTTGGGTGATATAAAAAAGGATCGTTGTGGGGTAGTCTGTTTTAATTGCATTATTTATTTTACATGTCTATTATATTTGTTATAAATATATGTTTTAGTGTCATTAGTATAATAGTTGGTTGATGCATAGTTAGTGGTGGAAAGTGACGGTGAAAAAAAACCTTGACTAATGATATGATGGTTAGAAAGTAATCAATTAGTAATAAGTGTCGTATCTTGAATGTAGTGGTAATTAGTGAGAAGTGATAAGAAGCGAATAAGGTCTTGTATTGAGGACATGGTAAGAAGAGTGGTAATTGGAAATGTGAAATTAAGAACTAAAATTTGTATATTTCACGTTCATGATTTATTCTGAATTTTTATATTATGTTTATATGATTTAACCTTGGTCGGATGATGATGCCTACTAGTATGTATGGTTGTATTGATACTACATCTTGCTATACACTTTTTGGGTTATAGTCTGGTTGCAGGATCATTTGATATTTCTTGCATGATGCGGTTAGAGTTCTACAACAACTTTTGTCCTTTCTTGCTTAGTGGAAGCTGTGTCTTGTGATATTCTTCCTTTCTTTAGAAGCTCTTGTACATGTCTAGATTAGATCCCCAGAGAAAATATTTTCATTCATTGTATTCTTGAAATAGATTATGGTATTTATGTAATGACCATTTCCGTCGTTATATATAAACTTTTAGTTAAAAGACCCATGTTAAAATTTTTCCCGGATTTGAAGTTACAAATTTCAGGCTAAGCTAGTTTCGAATGAAATCGGAGCCAGGTATGGTCTAGGAAAATCCTGGAATGATTAAACCAGGTTCGGTGGTGTTTGTTTTAATTTCTAGTTAGCTAAGACGATAAGGAAGCCGCAGGACTTTGCGGAATTGAAATTGGGTAAGTACAACCCCCGAAATTGATGTCAGCGTAACAAACATTATTTGGAATATTCCGTGTTTAAGGTGTGTTATGAAAATGGGGATTTTTGGGTGAAACTGGACATTCTGTCCCGTCGATGCTGCTATGGTGGAAGGCATGTCGCTATAGCAGAGAAATTCCCGCTATAGCGATGGTCAAACCCGGTTAACGCCCGCTATAGCGACGAAAGTCGCAGATTTACTTAATTATTTTTTCAAAATAGTTTATTTTTGTAAAACTCATTTTGGGGTAAAGGAAGGGAAATTTAGGGCAATTTCCACCAGTTTTTCATTATCCGGCTTCGTTAAGGTAAGGAATCCATCTTTGTTAACTAGTAATTGATAATTATGTCATAGAATTGCTAAATTACAGAGTTCGGGGAGGTTTTAGGGTTGATTTTTGTTTTTTTCTGGTGCAGGGTAGAACATTAAGCATTAAGTTGATGGGTTTTGATTATTAGCAGTTATTTTACCCTTGTATTTCGTTAATTCACAAATTTACCCATGTAATTGGTAGTTTTAGGTGAATTACGGTAGAAAAGCCCTAGAACAGGAAGGGAATGATCATGAACTTGTCCTTAGGGCTTGGGTGTGAGTTATAATTCCCAACATAGTAGGTTGTTTCGTTAATTATGTTGTTATATGCGTGTTCTAGACCAAGAGCAAGCGAAAATTGCATGGAAGAGCAAAGCTCTAGCTTATAGGAGTTGTGCAAGCTTAGTTCGAAGTAGGTGATGGTATTGTAGTTTAATCCAATTTGTGTTATATGTGCATGTTAACTACTTTGTTGTATGGCTTGTTAGTGCATGTTGTTTGGTGTGGTCAATGCAAGGATTTTGCATTGTTGTATGATTTTGTCCTACCTTATTTCTAAATTCGGAATGTTTTGATATTTGGGACGTTCTTACGGGTTATTGGTGAAATAAGGTTAGCAGACACTTGTGCCTGGGGTATTAGTACATTGACGAAAATTATCCCCTGTAGGTCATGGCTAGAGGGTTGATGTATTACCCATAGCGTGTATGTACGATGGTCAGGTGAGTTTGACGGTTCTATGAGTGAACCGGGAAATATATTTATATGCTTGGTAATTGTTTACTTGTCTGACATGTCTTGACTTGGCTTGACTAAATGTGTCTCGGTGATATTTTTTGTTGACTTGTTGGTTTTTAGTTCTAATCTGTTATTCAACTTTTTAAATGCTAAGTATATGTTAGTTGAGCATGGATTAACTTGTTGTGCTATATTTTATTTAAGTATTCATATTCTCATCTTGGGTTGGCCAAATGACACTACCAGTACACTGGTGTTTTCTTTTGTACTGATACTATACCTGCTCTTACTTTTGCGAGTGCAATATATATTCTAGCGGCTCCTATAAGACCTCACTTGTGATTCCATTGGTTGACTTCAGATTTCAGGGTGAGCGTCATATATGGGCTACTATGAGATCTTTCCTTTATGTCATAGTCCTTTATTTTGGACATTATGCATTTTCTTTCTGTTTTAGGGTTGCATCCCCTTCTTGACAATCTTAGGTGTTTTGGTACGAATGACTTTCGAGTCCTAGGGATGGTTTTATTTTGTTAAGTACAATGTTCCGCAATTAGTTATACTTTCAGTTTCTCTTTTAGACTTGGATATTTATTTATGGGTTAGTTCTAATTATTTCTTTAAGTGTTGATTATGAGTTGGTATTTGGGGTAGATGGTTCTCCCATTGGGTGAGTAGTGTAGTTGCCACTTATGGCGGGTTTGGATCATGACAAAGTTGGTATCAGAGCCTAGGTTCGTCGATCTTGTCGTACCAAAATGGGTCCAGTTGAGTCTCTTGGAACGGTACGGAGACGTCTTTACTTTTCTTCGGGAGGCTATAGGACTTAAAGAAATCTGTGATTCTTGCTTCTTTCGTGCTATAACTCGATTCTAATTGGTATCTGTCAATCTAAATTGGTATCTGATTTCTTCACTCTTTTGTTCACAGATGGTGAATACTAGGTCCAATAAAACCTAAGCAGCAGCCCCTGCACCGACAGCTTCAGTTGAGAGAGGTATGAGAGAAAAGGGCCGAGCCACACCCGACAGGGGTGTAGTTCAAGCAGCTGCTTGCCAGGATCATGAAGGGTCAGTATCCCCTCCCCCACCTTAGGATCATTTTGAGGAGAAGAAAGCAGTAGAGGAGTAGGGAATGGAGCCTGAGGTGGAGGCACCAACTGGGGTTTCAGCCTTACCTCCCATGTCAGCTGAGGTTGTTCAACTGGTGTTAGCTTTCCTGAGTGGATTGGCTGGGACTGGAGCCACACCTACTATGCCAATTTAAGGCTCCGGTTGTTCACCCTAGTGTTGCTATGGCTCCAAGGATGGATGAGGCTTTAGGGACGGATGCTTTTACTCGTTCGATTTTGGGTTCTGTTATGATAGGTACTGAGCATGATCTGTTGACTAAGTTTTTGAAGATGAACCCACCTACTTTACAAGGTACTGAGTTTGAGGATGCTTTTGAGTTCATTATTGACTGTTATGAGAGGTTTCACAAGATAGGTATTATTCAGCACCATGGAGTTGAGTTTGTGACTTTTCTTTTGGAGAAGGTTGCTACGCAATGGTGGAGGGCGTATGTTAAATGTCATCATTGGTTTTTCCTCCATTGACTTAGGAACAGTTCCATGCTTTGTTTTTAGAGAAGTATATGACTTGTGCTCTCCGATATCGCAAGAAAGATGAGTTTTTGGCATTGAAACAGGGTGATATGTCAATTGCAGCTTATAAGGCTAAGCTCAATGCTTTGTCTCGCTATGCTACTCAGTTTTTGGCTACTGAGGAGGAGAGGATTTGGTGCTATGTTAAGGGTTTGAACTATGATCTTCAGGTTTTGACTGTTCATATGACTTATGCAGGGAAAGGGTTCAATGAGGTGTCAAATTATGTGAAGAAGTTGGAGGGGGTTACGCAAGTAGGTCAGGCTAAGATGTTAGCCAAGAAATCCACCAATGGTGGGA
The DNA here is from genome assembly GCA_031232105.1 of Capsicum rhomboideum. Taxonomy (NCBI): domain Eukaryota; kingdom Viridiplantae; phylum Streptophyta; class Magnoliopsida; order Solanales; family Solanaceae; genus Capsicum; species Capsicum rhomboideum. The sequence continues at coordinate 104,556,335 of CP124719.1, read as the reverse complement.
ATTTCAGTGGGTCTTATTCTAAGGGCCATGGTCAGCTGGCTAAAGTTTTTTCTCACGCACAGGTTGTTAGGGTCCAAGGGGCTTCTTATTCTTCTGCCAGTCGGCCTTCTCTCGAGCAAGGGTGTTTTTATTGTGGTGTTGTTGGTCACTTTAAGAGGGAATGCCATGTGAGACAGGCGAACATCCATGCACAGCAGCAGACTCGAGCTATAATTTCGACGGATAGAGGGGGAGGAGAAAATGGCAGGGGTCGTCCACAGGGTGGATGAGAAAATAAGAAAGGTGGCTGGGGTGGTCGAGAAAATAGATGCGCAGGGGGAGGAGCACAGCAGGGTAGAGAGTTATCTTATATTGATGACCGGGCTCACTGTTATGCCTTTCCGGGAATGACTGATGCTGAGTCTTCTGATGCGGTGATCATAGGTACCTTTTCTGTTTGTGACTTAATGGCTTCTGTTCTATTTAATTCGGGGTCTACTTATTCTTATGTATCTATTTAGTTTGTGGTGGGTCTGAATCTGGTTTATGATGTACTTGATTTCCCTGTTTATGTGCGTACTCATGTTGGTGAGTCTGTGGTAGTAACCCATGTTTACCATTCTTGTTCTGTATTATTTGGGGGTTTTCAGATTTAGGTAGACTTAATTATTCTGGATATGTTGGATTTTGATGTAATTCTGGGTATGACCTGGTAATCTACATATCATGCTATTTTAAACTGTAATGTTAAGATAGTGACTCTAGCTATGCCGGGAATGGATAGAGTGGGAGGGAGTGTATAAGGCCAAACTGGTGAGAATTATATCATTTATTCGGGACAGAAGGTTAGTGGGGAAGGGGTGTTCAGTACTTTTAGGACATATCTGGTATGTGGGTGCGGGGTCCCCTTCTATAGAGTCTGTTTTCAAAAATTGATTTGCGGTCGGGTTATTATCAGTTGAAGATAAGACCGGATGACATACCAAAGACAACTTTTAGAACTTGGTATGGCCATTATGAGTTTCTAGTGATGTCTTTTGGGTTAACTGATGCACCTATAACCTTAATGGGCTTGATGAACAGTATCTTTAAGTCGTTCTTGTATTCTTTTGTTATCGTGTTTATTGATGATATTCTCATTTACTCTAAGAGTAAGGAGGAGCATGCAGGTCATCTTCACATAACGACTATTTGTTAAATTTTCTCAATATGAATTCTGGTTATCTTCAGTTGCCTTCTTGGGGCATGTGGTTTCTGAAAAAGGGGTGATGGTGGATCCCCAGAATATTAAGGCAGTGAAGAATTGGATTCAGCCTAGTTTAGTGACCGAGGTAAGGAGCTTTATGGGCCTTGGTAGTTATTATCGCAGGTTTATCAATAACTTCTCATCCATTGCAATGTATTTGACAAGGTTGACTCAGAAGGAAGTACCATTTGTCTAGTCAGATCAATGTGAAGAGAGACACTCTTGACTACAGTGCCTATCATTTCGTTGCCAGTGTAAGGTAAGGACTTTATAGTGTTTTGTGATGCTTCACTTTTGGGCTTGGGTGTTGTGTTGATGCAGGATAGGAATATCATTACTTATTCTTCGAGGCAGTTAAAGCCTCATGAAAGGAACTACCTAACCCATGAATTAAAGTTGGGAGTGTAGTGTTTGTATTAAAGATTTGGAGACACTATCTTTATGGTATCAAGTGTGAGGTCTTCACAGACCACCGTAGACTATAGCATTTGTTTACATAAAGGGATTTGAATCTAAGGTAGCGGAGATGGGTGGAATTTTTGAAGGATTATTATATGACTATTCGGTATCATCCGGGTAAGGCCAATGTGGTGGCAGACGCATTGATCCAAAAAACAATAAGTATGGTAGCTAGTCATTCTTGAGGGTGTCCAGGCGACCGTTAGCTAGAGAATTTCAAATTCTAGCATCTCAGAGCATGCAGTTTGGGGTCTGAGACAGGGGTGGGGTACTGGCTAGTGTTGAGGTGAGGTCAGCATTTCGGGACCAGATTAAGGCTAAGCAATTTAAGGACAAAAAGTTGAGTGCACTCAAGAATAAAGTAGTGCGTGGGCAGGTGGCGGACTCCACTCTTGATGCGAGTGGGGTGTTGTGGTTTAAGAGAAGGTTATGTGTTCATCGAGTAGGTGATTTGATTCGTGATGTACTTTTGAAGGCTCATCGTTCACGTTATTCTATTCATCCGGGTACGACCAAGATGTACCATGACTTGATACTGCTTTATTGGTGGCTCGAGATAAAGAGGGACTTAGTGGATTACGTGTCCAAGTGTCACAATTGTCAGCAGGTAAAGTATGAACATCAAAGGCCTATGGGGTTGCTTCAGAGGATGCCTATACCTATGTGGAAATAGGAGCATATTGTCATGGATTTTGTGGTAGGTCTTTCTAAGACCTTGGGAAAATATGATTCCATTTGGGTGATAGTGGATCGGTTGACGAAATCAGCTCACTTTTTTATCAGTTCGGGTAGACTACAGCTTTCAACAGTTAGCTAAGATATATGTCAAGGAGATTGTGAGATTTAATGGGGTGCAACTTACCATCATTTTTGATAGAGATGCAAAATACACTTCCAAATTTTGGGATATGTTACATGAGGAGTTGGGCACCAAGCTCACATTTAGCACTATTGTTCATCCTTAAAACAAATGGGTAGTCAGAGAGGACGATTCAGGTGCTAGAGGACATGTTGAGGGCCTGTGTGATTGATTTTAGTGGTCATTTGGTCCAGTTCCTTCTGTTGTGTGAGTTTTCATACAACAACAGCTATCACTCCAGCATTGATATGGCACCATTCGAAGCACTCTATGGAAGGAAGTGTAGGTCATATATTGGGTGGTTTTAGACTGGTGGCGTTAAACCTTTGGGCACTGACTTGGTTAAGGAGGTTCAAGAGAAAGTAAGGTTCATTCAAACCAAGTTGTTGGCAGCTCAAAGTAGACAGAAGAAGTATGCGAACCGTAAGGTAAAAGACATGGACTTCAAGGTTGGTGAGCAAGTTTTACTTAAAGTGTCTCCCATGAAGGGATTCAAGAGGTTCGGCAAGAGGGGCAAGCTCAGCCCTCGGTATATTGGTCCCTTCGAGGTTCTTGAAGTTGTGGGTCTAGTTTCTTACAAGTTAGCTCTACCACTGGGATTGTCGGGAGTCCATATGGCATTTCACGTCTCTATACTCAAAAGGTACCATGGGGATGGAGGCTATATCATTAAGTGGAACTTGGTTCATGTAGATAAAGATTTGGCTTATAAGGAGGAGCCAGTAGCAATTCTAGATAGGGATGTTCAGAAGTTGAGGACAAAGGAAATTCAGATGGTTAAGGTTCAATGGATGGATCATCCAATTGAGGAAGCGACTTGGGAAACTGAGAAGGACATACGGGATAAGTACCCTCAATGGTTTGAGGATACATGTACTTTCTTCTCTCATCACTTTATCCTATTTTTGTATTTGATTGTTCGGGGACAACCGATGGCTAAATTGGTATCTTTTGTAATGATCAATTTCATCGTTATGTACAAACTTTCCGTTAAAAGTCCCATGTTAAATTTTTCCCTGATTTGAAGTTACAAATTTCAGGCAAGGCTAGTTTCAAATAAAATCAGAGCGAGGTATGGTCTAGGGAAATCTGGGAATGATTTGGGCAGGTTTAGTGGTGTTTGTTTTGATTTCTAGTTAGCTAAGATGACAAGGAATCCGTGGGATTTTACAGAATCTAAATTAGGTAAGTAGAACTCCCAGAATTGATCTTATCGTAAAGGACATTGTTTTGAATGTCCCAGGTTTAAGGTGTGTTGTAAAAATAGGGATTTTTGGGAGAAACTGGACATTCTGTCCCATCGACGCTGCTATAAAGGAAGGCACGCCACTATAGCGGCAGGCACGCCACTATAGAGACCGCCGCTATAACTACAGGTACGCTGCTATAACGACTACAGCTATAGTAGAGAAATTCCCACTATAGCGATGGTCAAACCTGGTCAACACTTGCTATAGCGACAGGTTCCGCTATAGCGACGCCTCTATAGCAGCGAAAGTCGTAAATTTAATTAATTATTTTTCCAAAATAGTTTATTTTTTAAAACTTATTTTGGGTAAAGGAAGGGCGATTTAGGACGATTTCCACCAGTTTTTCATCATTCGGCTTTGTTAAGGTTAGGAATTCATCCCCGTTAACTAGTAATTGATAATTATTTCTTAGAATTGCTAAATTATGGAGTTCAGGGAGGGTTTTGGGGATGATTTTTGTTGTTTTCTGGTGCAAGGAGAAACATTAAGTATTAAGTTAATCGGTTTTGATTATCAACAGTTATTTTACCCTTGTATTCCTTTAATTCACTAATTTACCCATGGAATTGGTAGTTTTAGGTGAATTATGGTAGAAAAGCCCTAGAACGGAAAGGGAATGATCATGAACTTGGCCTTAGGGGTTGAGTGTGAGTCATAATTCCCAACATGGTAGGTGATTTCATTAATTATGTTTTTATGTGTGTCTAGACTAAGAGTAAGTGAAAATTGCACGAAAGAGCAAAGCTCCGACTTAGAGGAGCTGTGCAAGCTTGGTTCTAGGTAGGCGATGGTATTGTAGTTTAATCCATTTGTATTATATGTGCATGTTAACTACTTCGTAGTGTGGCTTGTTAGTGCATGTTGTTTGGTGTGGTCAATGCAAGGATTTTGCATTGTTTTATGATTTTGACCTACCATATTTCTAAATGTGGAATGTTTCGGTATTTAGGACGATTTCATGGGTTATTGGTGAAACATGGTTGGCAGACACTTGTGTCTGGGGTATTAGTACATGGACAGAAATTGTCCCCTGCAGGTCATGGCTAGAGGGTGGATGTATTACCCATAGCGTGTATGTACGAGGGTAAGGTGAGTTTGACGATTCTATGAGTGAATCGAAAAATATATTTATATGCTTGGTAATTGTTTACTTGTCTGACATGCCTTGACTAAACGTGACTCGATGATATTTTGTTGACTTGTTGGTTTTTAGTCCTAAACTGTTGTTTGGCTTTTTATGTGCTAAATGTATGTTAGTTGAGCATGGATTAACTTATTGTACTATATTTTAGGTAAGTGTTCATATTCTCGTCTTGGGTTTGTCAAATGACCCTACCAGTACACTGTTGTTTTTGTGTGTGCTGATACTACACCTGCTCTTACTTTTGTGAGTACAACTCATATTCCAGCGGTTCCTACGAGACCTTACTTGTGATTCCAGCGGTTGAGTTCAGATTTCAGGGCGACCGGTATATCCGAGCTACCATGAGATCTTTCCGTTATGACATAGTCCTTTGTTTTGGACATTATGCACTTTCTTTAAGTTTTGGGGTTGCATCCCCTTCTTGACAATCTTAGATGTTTTGGTACGGACGACTTTTGGGTCCTAGAGATAGTTTTTTTTTTTTTTTTAACTACAATGTTCCGCAATTAGTTGTACTTTCAGTTTCTCTTTTAGACTTGGATATTTATTGATGGATTAGTTCTAATTATTTATTTAAGTGTTGATTATGAGTTGGTATTTGGGGTAGATGGTTCTCCCACCGAGTGAGTAGTATGGGTGCCACTCACGGCGAGTTTGGGTCGTGAAAATTTATCAAATTTTAAAATATTTAATGAAATTCTTATAACTTCCACATGTTTTCTAAAAAGGGTAGTAGGGACTCTCCTATCTAGGTAGATTAGAGTAGGTGCCCGTATGACCTAGCTAGTTGGGTCGTGAAAAAATGGCACATTTTTGGGTAAAAAATACCACAAGGGAACTGACTCCAAGGTTAGACCAAAAGCGCCAAAATGTTTATACCAAAATGATTTGCCTCCAGTGTAGGTCAACCCTCTTTTCTTTAAAATAAAATCATTTACATCTCAACGATATTCCTTTTGATTTTCTATTTTTTTTAAAAAAATCAATTTGCCTTAAATGAATTCTGAAAAGCTGGAATTTTTATTTTTCTTTAAAATGTTTTAATGTAATAGATTTACTATTTTTTTTAAAAATGTTGTAACATAAATGATTTTCAACTAAATCTATTATTTTCCCATTGAAAATCATTTGTGTGATTGAACCCTTGTGGTGATTTTTAGTTTTTTCTATATTTGACCATTTTGCCCTTTTCATTGTTGCTTTATATCATTTATGAGTTGTGGGGATGGTTGACATGGGCCTCGAAGTGTTCGAAAGTGATTTATATGAGTTTGACCTTTTGAGTAGCCTTTAAAGTGATATAGTTGAGTTTGGTCAACATTTTGTGATTCGAGCATCAAAAGGTAATTCTGTCAATTCCATTAGATCCAAAATATTGATTTTGAATTAGTAGCGTGGTTAGTTGGGGTTCTGAGTTCTATTATAATTTTTGAGTGTTTGAGCGAGAAATTAGTTTATTTATCCTAAAAGGGTTTCTGTTGTGAAACTTGTTGATAACGACCTCTTTTGATAAATTCGACAGTTTCATTGAGTCCAGAATGTCAAAATTAGCCTAGTAATATTATTGGTTTATTTCATTGGGGCCCCAAATGAATTTCGAGGGTCCGTTCGGAGAGATTTCTAAAAATAAGTTTAGAATCTTACCCAAATCAAGGTTTATGAAAAACCCTCTTGAAATTGCCCAAAACCGTATTCCCTAATCTCAAAAATGGTGAAAAATAAGTATTTCAATGATTTCTAACCCGATTTCAACTTGGTTTTGATGGAATTTCAGATTTAGAACCCTTAAAGTATGGGTAATATGATTCATTATTAAAATTTCAGTCTTACCCTTTTATTCTTGGGGTTAATTTTTAAGGTGATTTTGGACCTTTAATCAAAGTATGTCAATATGGATATCAATAGACTCCAAATTACATATAGAATCCGTTTTTGATAGTTTGAGAGTGTTCTGAAGTCGCTCTAAAGGGAAAGTCTTATTGTTGAGGGGTCCAGACTCGTGTTTTTGACTTTCGAAATAGGTTGTGACTTAACTTTCTTCAGACCATGCTAGGTAGATAACCATTCATGTAAAGTATGCTATGAGTTGGGGAATTTATCATTGTCTTCATCTTTTAGAATCAATATTATATTGTGTTGCCGTGTAGGGGTTGTTGTGAACCTTATTATTGACTTGAGAGATTATTATCATTGAGATGACAGTGCGGGAGATGGTATTAGTCTTTTTTGAGCATTATATGTTCTTTATATTATTGTGATGCCCATGCATGGGATTGGATTGATATTATTGATGCCTTACATGATTCCTTTCTACTATGTTGCCATGAGAGGGCTTATATCATAACTTATCGAGATTTGGGTGATTTGAGTTCATTCATGCCATTGTTGAGCTGATTATTGTATGTTGTTCATTTTCCTATGATCATGAATACTCATTCATCACTCATTTTCATGGAACTGATGTTACTATGGAACTTGGATTTCTTTGCAAAAGAAAATATACCATTTTATAAAACGCCTTAGCCGAGGGAAGTGCCGGTAAGGTTGATTGATGAGATTGTGATTAGTATATAGGTTGCGAACCCCCCATCGGTTCCTCCTGGAAGCTTAGGCTCGAAGGTTGTATACGAGGTGAATATTTGAGCATTGCATACGAACCATATTATTGTGTTGTACAACTTTTTTTCTCTTTTATGTGAATGATACTGTGAATTGGACTTCTTTATAAGTGGTGTTGATATTCCTTATACTGTTGTTGAGATTGTATTATTATACTGTCAGTAGCTGTACAACTTAAGCAGTTGGAACTTTTCTGTTTGCAGGTGGATGCGTTAGTCGTAGTTTACTTTACTTGTTTAGTTGTCTATTTTACTTCGTCGACCTATAATATCTACTGAGTACAAGTGGGCCACATTCACTCCTACTTTTCTATATCATTTTAGTCCAGATCCTAGTTCGAGTGCTACCCGCGGATCATGATTTTGTGCAGCTTTGGGATTTCGAAGTCAGGGTGAGCTCCCCGTCCTGACCCTGTTTTCCGGCTTCATCTAGTTCTATTATGTCTTCATTTTATTTCAAAGACAAATATTATGTATTTGTACTTTATGTAGGTTTTAGAGTTGCTTTTACTCATGACACTAGATCTTTGGGGTTTGATGTTTTATTAGCCAGATATTTGTTTTGTTATCGTATTAGCTTGACTTTATCCTAAAGTCTCGTGTTTCACTTTATTATATATCTTTGTTTTATATTTATTCTCATTTGGAGTCGGGCTTACCTACCAAGGCTGGGTTGGGGTAGGTGCCATTATAACCTCGGATTCTGGATCATGACAAAACGAGTTTGGTTCTTTTTTTTTTTTAACAAAAACGTTTCTGATGAAATGATTTCCAACATTTTTTTAACGGAAACTTACCTACCTAAAAACAAAACTTCAAAGAATCTAAAACAACCAGAATTTTTTTTTTTTACAAAAACATTTTGGTATAAATGAGTTTCAACATTCATACCAAAAGTGTTATGACTTCTCCGTTGAGTCCGAAATATCAAATTTGGTCGAGCAACATAGTTAGATTGTGTTCTTGGGGTCTGAACAAATTTCGAGGGTTTGTTAGGAGGATTTTTTTTTCCTTCCTTTTTGTTGTCAGCTGGAATCTGGTGCAGACCCATTCCTTCTTCTCATTTGTGGTGGGTACCCCACATTCGCAAAGAAGGATTCTAATTGGGCATCGTGAATGTGAAGTTAGAGATGTGTTCGTGAAGGGTTAATTGGTCGGGTCCAGTTTGGGTATTGGCCTAGTCATCACGTTTGCGATCGGATCTTCGCATTTGCAGAGGGTCCGGGTTGGGTCACATCATCGTGATCAGTGGACTGCGAATGTGATGAAGTACATTGCTGGCGGCCTTTAAAATTGGTATTTCGTAGCAAAAACCCTATTTCACCTTTTTGAAGATTTGGAGTTTGATTTTGAGCTATTTTAAAGGAGATTTTCGAGATTTTTACCTTGAGTGAGTTTCTTATCCATATTTTCATTATTTTCCACTAATTATTTCATATTTTTACCTTCAAATCTTGTTTTTTCAACTTAAAAATTTGGGGTTTTCCCGATGAAGTTAAATTTTAATAAATTGATGATTTCAAAGTCAATTTCAGCTCCATTTTTGATGAAATTTTAAATTTGAACTTCTTAAGTTATGGATAACATGAATGCTTGATAAAATTCTAGTTTTGCCCTTGTGGACTCTAGATTGACTTTCGAATTGACTTTTTGGACCCAAATTTGAAGTATAGCAATGTGTATCCTTAGTTCATATTCTTATGTAGAATTCATATTTGAATAGATTGGGATCATTCGGAGGCGATTCAGAAGGCCAAATTTTTGATTTGATCCTTCGAGCTTCGTTTAAGATAAGTTGAGACTTTCTTTGATATTTTTTCAAGTGCCTAAGTATTTGTTTCTTATTTTGGGAGTAATGGAAACAAGGGCCTAGTATAAATCTAGTGACGAACATTTATGCGGGTACCGATATATTGTAAAGGGTTAAAATAGAATTTAATAACTAGTTTGGTTATTCCTCTATTTTAAGTATTGTATTGTGTTGTGAAAAGTGGGTTAGTGGTTACATTGAACTTAATAGGCGTTGATGTTGATGATAAATTCCTTTATTAGCGAGATTTGAATTATTTGAGCTAGATTGATAAATTTTTGGCTTGTAGCCGGTGTTGTGGAGTTGAGTATGGCCTTGTGAGCCCGAATTTAGGATATTGTGTTGTTTCTTATTATAGTATTTTTTGCATATTCACTCATATTTCATATCATGGCACTGTAAAATTGATATTTTCATGAAGATTATTTTGAAACACCTTGCATGTTTGATGGAAAAGTGTTCGGGGTGGATTTTATTGATTGACAACTCATGCCCGATGGGAACGTGTTTCGAGTGGATTTTCTATTGACTTTAAGCTTGCCTGCCCGATGGAAAAGTGTGTCGGGTGGATTTATATTGTTTTATAACTTTCATGCCTAAGGAAAAATTATTCCCGGTGGATTTACTTACTCATAGCATATATTTATACACCGATGGTAAAATTTTGGTTTGCATGCCCGAAGGAAAATTATTTTGGGTCGGTATATGAATCTCGCAAGTCCCCCATAGGTTACAACTAGCTTGACAGAGCAGCGGATGCATACTGTCATGCATTGCATCACATTGCATTCATCTCATCATTTCCACATGATTGAATTCGTTGTTATTGAATTTTGTAATTTGTGGTTGTTGATATTTTACTAGATTGAAAGATAGTGGATTGGTTTAGTATTGTTTCCCTTATTATTGAGATATATTTTCTAGGTTAGGTGTGGCTTTTCTGAGTGCAGGTTACTTGAATGTTTTTTATGGTTGGTTTAGATAGTTCTCACCACCAGTTTGGTTTAGGGTATGTTGACACCCAATTTTGACATCCCGATATTCCTACCAGTCTGTTATTTTACAAAATAATTAGTTTCGAATATTCATATTTTGTTACTTATTATTTTAGTACCAAATAAATCTCGACATTTTTTGCATCCCTAATTTTAAAATATTTTATGTTTATATTTTTAGTACTTTTTGTTGTTTTTTTCATAAATTATAAGTATAATTTATTAATTTAGAGATAGTATATTACACAAGTATTTTAATATTACTAAATTATTTATACAGTATTTGAAATCCATATTTGTGATTTGTAAATGCATAATCTACAATTTTTTATTTTTTATTTTTATTATTATTATTATTATTATTATCATTATTATTATTATTATTATTATTATTATTATTATTATTATTATTATTATTATTATTATTATTATTATATTTAGTACAATTTTAGCATTTCTGAAAAAACTCGCATTTTTTTATAATTTATAGATACGTAATTTACGCCCAAATCATTATTAATATCGTCACTTTTATAAAATATTAGAATAACAATTATCTTCTATGACATTTTATTATTTATTATTGAGTCATTATAGTATTTATTAAATAACAACCCAATTTATTTTAATTTCCCAATTTATTTAAATTCTAGCCCGATTCTATTCAATTTATGTCAATTCTAGCCTAATTGAGCCTAATTTGACTCAGTTTCAAAATCCCCAATTCAATTTTTAATTAGACCTAATCCATGATCCAATTTCTTGACGCATGATCCGATCCACTCTCAATTTCAATCTTGACCATCCATCATATTTCATCCTGCGGTTCTGATTTAATCTCAATTTCTTCCCTTTTTAATAATATCAAACCCCCAATACACAAAACCTAATTCATTTTTCACCCCCCACAGCCGCTACCCCTCTCTCTCCTCTCTCTCGTTCTCTCCTCCACGCTCCACCATAACACTGTCTGCAAGCCTATGCCGGTGAGCCACATCGCCGTTGCCACCTCTATCCTATCAAACCAGCCTCCACTCTCTTCTCTCCCTGAACTCTCTCTCTCGCCATTATCAGCGAAACACCAGTGAAACACCACCTCCACTCTTTGCTCCACCGGCAACCATCAAACCACCGCCGCCACCTCAGGTCACCATCACCCCCCTCTCTCTCCTCCGACTGCACCACCAACACCACGGCTGCTCCCGCAAATACCAAACATCGTCGGTGTCCTTCTCTCTCTGTCCCCCTCTGTTTCTCTGTTTCGACGGCGTTACCGGCCAGCCAGCCGACACCACTTCACCACACCACCACCAGCGAAACCCACAACGAGCCAACACCATGCCGCCGTTCCGTGCTCCGGTCGGATCTCGCCGGAAAACCTCAAAATTCATGACGGATTCATAGAATCCGTCTCAGGTTCGTTTCCTTATTTAAATTTGCCTAATTTGATATTATTATCTTCTTCTAACCCTTTATTTTTCTTTTGAAAGATTCTTAGATGTGAATTTCGTGACGCTCAGATATGATTTCAACTTGATTCTTTTAATTTTATGTTTATTTGTATCTTTAGATTATCGTATGTGAAAAGCCCCAAATATTGCCAACAACGATTGATCCTAATTTCGAGACTAGGGTACTAATTTGGGCAACTTTAAAACCTTTGTTCTTTGCTCGATTAATTGAACTTGTTGCCATGTTGATTAGCAAGGAATTACAATATTGTGCCTTTATTTTGGTCAATGTGATTTCGGATGGAGTCTCATGTGATTGAAAATTCCTCCTTGATTTGCTGATGTGAAAATATTATTTATAATTAGATTAAGATAATTTGGTGCTATCCAGCTAATTCAATCTTAGTTTTTGGAGTTTTGACCAAATTATTATTATCCCTTTCCTACTTGAATTTGGATTTTTGATAACCTTTACATGCTAATGCAGTAGTTTGAGATTTTTTTATTTAGATTGATATTATGGCCTTTTTGATAATATATTTGTTTAAAAAATCAAGCCTCAAAATCATTTGTTCAATATTTCCTTTCCTTAATTAATTTAGACAGATTTTACTACTCATACATTCATGGCAAGTTAATATTCCTTTGATTTATTTTACTGATTCTTATACCTTATTTAGCATGGACAAAATTGTTACTTATTCATTTAGGGTTATTTGACCGAATTGACGACTTAGTTGATTCACCCTATCCCTATAAGGAAAAATTGTCTCTTAATTGATTCTAGCAATATCTTTTCTCCCTTATTTCTTTATGACCCTATGGCTATAAAAACAGTGCAGCTCCCTCATTATAGAGACAGACTTTGGGCTCCCATTTACAGACTTTTTGAACATCACTACTCTCCTCTCCTCTTAAAAAATATTTCTCTACTTTTGATCTTGAGATTGTTTTGGTTGCTAACTATTATCACTGGTTCTCACTTTGGAAGTGCGGTTTCCTGTTTGTGTTTTATTATTCTTGCTACCAACTGGTTAGTTTTCTCTAACGATGCATTCATTCCTTTCATGCTAATCTTGTGTGATTATGATCTTGTTTTGATTTATTTTGCAATTAAGTGTTTCCCCACCATGGCATTATGTATGTGAATCTGAAACGACCTTTGCGCATCTCATAACCCCTTTGGTGTGAGCCTACCTGGGATCCTTAGGATCTCGACAACACCAAGGGTTGGTTATGGGCTGTCAAAGATATGTTTTGAATTCTGGGAGTGTTTTGGTGTCTCTGTTTATGTTCAACAGGTTGAAGGCGAGAATTTAGATGAAACAAAGAGTTGCCACAGATTCGGGAGTAGTAGGGGTTGTCCAACCTACCCCTTTTCGATTTTCTTTTATTTCTTTATTCATTGGGTCTGTAATAATTATTGTACAAACTCTATGGCTATATAATGAAAGATTATGGGGGCGGGGATTATGTGACTTGAATGTTTTAATAACGTAACTATTTTATCACTTAGGCAATACGTTCTAGTATTATTGATTAAATTGTTTTATCACCTAGAAACCATGTTTTAGGATTATTAATTAACTTTCAACTTATTAAATTAAGTTCGAGCATGTTAATTTAACTTATAGTGTGTCTAATTAATTTTTAGCAACTTCTAATCAATTTCCAGCATTTTGAAAATCAATTTCTAGCTTTTTAAATTTATTTTCCAGCATTTAAAATTTATTTTCGAGCACCTTTTTATTTATTTCCAGCACCTTAAGTTAATTTCCTGTACTTATAATTAATTTCCTGCATATTTAACATAATTTTCTGCACATGAAAATAATTTTTCTGCACAGTTTGATTAATTTCCTGCATAATTAAAATAATTTTCTGCACATGAAAATGATTTTTTCGGCACACTTTGATTAATTCTCTGCATATTTAAAATAATTTTCTGCACATGGAAATAATTTTTCTGCACACTTTGATTAATTTTCTGCATATTTCAAATAATTTTCTGCACTTGAAAGTAATTTTTCTGCACACTTTGATTAATTTTCTGCACTTTTTAATCAATTTTCTGCATTTTAAATCATTCCGCACACCTCAATTAATTTTCTGGACATTTTAAATAAATTTTTTGGCATACTTAAATTAATTTCCAGCATTCTTAATTTAATAAGTAGCACATTAGTTTAATTTTCGGCACCTTGCTTAATATTCCTCGCCTAGAAATCATGTCTATAAGATTAAGAAATTTTAACATGTTAATTGATCAATAACATTAGATATCATGCCTATAGGTTCTAATTATACAACGTGACTAATTTTTTTAAGCATGTTAATCATGTAATTAATTGTAATTAATCAAAGAGGCTTACTTGAAGTCGTTATGTGCTGATTGCTTAATTTTATTTGTTTTGTTTGATGCTAATCCCGAGTCTAATTAGGCAGCCTAAGATTTTCTTTTGTCTAGACCCTTATCCAGAATAGATCATCCAATGCCTCTTGGACATTAAATTAGGACGGGTAGACATTTTAGGGAACGTTAGTTTTTACGTTTTCTTTAGAGCGTCTTTAGGCTTGGTAACTAAACTAGGCAGGTAGATAGTCGGAAATGATGGGAGTTGACCCGAGCAGAATTTGACAGTGCGATATGCGACATTGTCACCCGTTAATAAGTCGGACGCTGATACGAATAGGATAAAAACAACCCTTGTCTAAGTCTTTTAAATCGGCTTTTCTTTTCTTTATTTTTGAATGTTTTGATTATTTGGGGTAGTCCATGTATTACTTAATAGATCTTCTTATTATAAATTCTCTTCTATCTTCTTGCTTATCTGATTCACTTCTTTATTTATTTTTATTACTTTATTTAGATAATTAGATAATAACTAAGTTGTATGTTTAGTTTATTTATTATCTTTCATGTTCTAAACATTTAGTTAATCTCAAGTTAATAGAAATAGTTGACCTTTGCTTATCACGTAGAATTCCCCCACGTAATATATGAGTTCGGCCGGAACCCACATTTGTGAACCTCGAAAGGTGCCTAACACCTTCCTTTCGAGGTAACCTGAACCCTTACCCGAATTTCTGGTTGACGTAGACTATTAAAATAAGTTTGTAATTTAGTCTCGAATGGTGCCCTAACGCATCGTTATTCGTTAGGTGGCGACTCTTCACCAGAGTTGTCAAGTCGTCTCCCATTTTTCGCGAGAAAAATGAGACGCGACAGGGTCAATGCTGTTGCTGAGTACAAGTGTTCCCATACTCACCCTTGCTATTTTTCTGCACCTTATGTGCAAGTACTAAGCCGGTGGTCTCCGGTCGTTGAGCGGTGTGGTGTTGGTGATTTTTCTCCAAGAGCTTCTAAGGTAGTAGTTATTGGTTCCATATTTTTTTCGATTCTCTATCTTATTGGATTTTAATGTATTCCTTCATATTATAGACATTTTTGAACTTTTCCTCATATTTTATCCTTAGAGGCTTGTACATTGTGACTACCAGACCTAAGATTTATTTTAATTATGTATTCACCTTATTTTGATGTACCAGAGATTATATTGGGTTTTGAGTTATTTTTACTTCTTTTGCTATTATTTTATTTAGTATAATTTTGGGAGGGATTTAGGCTTACCTATCACAGAGGGTGTGATAGATGCCATCACGGTTCCAGTTTTGGGTCATGGCACATTTTTATGCTGAAATAAGGCCAAAGCATCCAAAAGGTTAAAATTCATCTGAAACTTATCTGGAACCTCCCAGACACAAATCTAATATGCTACTAGACTGGAAAGGACATTTCAGATCTAATAGAACCAACAAAATACTAAACCAAGGTTATTTTGATCGGATGTTGACTAAAGTCAACTCTTAACTTAGAAATCTACAAATTTCTTGTAACAACTCTTACATCAATTTTTAGAATTTTATACTTTTTGACCATTTTATCCCTCTCTGTAGTGGCTTTATGGTATTTATGGGTTGTGGGAGTGGGTGACACGATTCTCGAGGTATTTGGCTGAATTTTTATGCAATTTTTTTAATTTTGGAAGGTACTTAAGTTAGTAGGTTTGACTTTGGTCAACATTTGGTTTTTTCACAGTTGTATGAGAATTTTGTCAGTTCCATCAGCTCCAAAACGTCATTCTTGGGTTAGTAGCATGGTTGATTTGGATCTCGGGACTTTCGGTGTGATTTTGAGCGTTTAGATGAGATGTTGGAAAGTTTGGACTATGGTTGACTCTGGTCAACATTTGATGAAAACGACCTCTGTTGGAAATTCTGATGTTTCCATTGGTTTTGAACCCTCAATTGTTGTCAGCTGTTGTTTTCTAGTGCAGCTACTTCCCTTCATCGGAATTGTGAAGGAATGAGTTTTAGTGCATTGCAACCGTGAGGGTCGGGGATCACAATTGCGTGGTTCTGTTAGGTAATTCATCGCGAACACCTGGAGTTTGCTGTAATCGTGAAGGTTAAATTAGGTCGGGTTCGATTGGGGCCAGACTTGTGCTACGCAATTGCGAATGTAGGTCCCACAACCACGAAGAGTAAAATGCATGGGAAAGTAGAAAATATCTTTTCGGTCATTAATCCCATAACTCGGATTTTTTGAGTTTTGTACCTCTTTTTTGGAGATTAAAAAGGTGGTTTTCGATAATTATTCACTGCATAAGTTTTAATATTACTAATTTAACTTTCCCCAATGATTATTTCATGATTTTATCCTCAAATCTTGTTTTTTCAACTTAAAATTTTGGATTTTTTCCGATAAATTTAAAGTATGCTATTTTGATGATTTCAAACTTGATTTCAACCCCGTTTTTGATAAAATTTCAAATTTGAACTTCCTAAGCTATGTGTAAATTCATTTTCTAATAAAATTCTAGTTTTGCCCTTAGATTCACGGGATTATTTTTTGGGTTGACTTTTTGGACCCGGTTTAGAACCTTAGCGATATGATTATTCATTAGGGCTCGTATTTATGCATAGAACTTATTTGTGATAGATTGTGAGCGATCTGAGGTTGCTCGAAAAGGAAAGGTTAGTTTGTAATTTTTTTGAGACTTGTGATTCGGCTTCGAGGTAGGTTATGACTTAACTTTCTTTAGACTTTGCTTATCGTGTAAAACATGTTATGGATTGGGTGAATTTATAAATTTGAGTACATAACAGATTGTGTTGATTATTATGATGCCCGTATGGGGTCTTGAGCTGATTATTGTAATTCCTGTGTGAGGGCTTGTGGTTATTATTATGATGCCCTATATGGGACTTATATTGTTTTGCTAATAAGGGACTTTGATCCCCGATTTGATAGTTAGGCTCATAGAAGATATTCATGAAATGATTATGATTATGAGATTATGGAGATGACTGTTGCATCTAATTTCACTTAATTTTGTGTTCATGCATATTCATATATCTTATGATTCATGGAAACAGTGAAGGCCTTGAATTGATTTGAAAGAAATAATATGAAAGACTTCTTTTAAAGGAAATAAATGATTTTGGTCCCAATTCGAGTCTGACTCATCGATACATGATTGATTTAGTTCCTATTCGAGTCTTTATCTTGTATATATTAATGAGAGATAATTTGTATATTAAGCGAGTCTCCCACAGGTCCTGTCCTGGAGAGAATGAGTTTGGAGGGTGTATACCGGTATGCATTGGGCATTGCATATTATTCTATATCATTTCATTGCATTGCATTCCTTATGAATTGTAGTTGTGATTGAGATATTTATAGTTTTGTTGATATTGAATTGCTGGGACTTTTCTGCTTAAAGGGTTACTTTAGTATCCTTTACTCAATATAGTTTTCTGCTTGAGCTTAGTCGGCCTATTATGCCTACTGAACAAACGGATTGTACTCACTCCTACTTTTCTGCATCCTTTCGGTGCAAATCCTGGTACGAATTTGTTACGATCCAACTTATGGATCATGAGGACACCTACCCAACTCTACCCTAGATAGGAGAACCCTTGCCACCCAACCTTTAATCATTGTGGAAAACATTATTAAACCTTAAGCATTAGTAAATAATAAACCTTCTATTCAAAACAAAACTTTATTGCAAAAATGCATTGCGAAATTCTACTAAACAACTTCCCAGAACCTAATCTAAACCAGTACAAGAGAACTAAACAAATGGAAGGGTGACCCGAGACACAACATCCATGTAGGAGTAGGATGATAGGAGCTGCTGAAGAATAATCACCGATGTACCTATAAAAACTTCAACTGACCTACAACATGGATACATTCCCAAGTAGAGATATAATCAGTGTAATATCAGTACAACCACACGTACTGGTAGGTATCATCGACCGACCAGGGTTAGAAACATATAAGAATATATAGCAAACAAGAAGAGCTCATGACAAACATACAAGTTTACCTCCTTCGACTTCCAACCTTAACTACTTTATTTTATTAAACATTATTAATTTACCCTCAGAGTGTGACTAACTAACACAATTTCATGAATCAATCTGACCCGCCTCTCTTATGCACTCACCTTGTTATAACAACTCTACATTTCTCTTTCTCTCTCTCATTAATCCTCTTTCATAACAACCCTCGCTCCCTATTCCACTATCACGAACTATTAGAATTGCAGCAACCAATACAATTAATAAAACATCAACAACTTTGCAAGAAGGGACACTGCAATACACATCACATATATAACTATACATATGAGAATAATATCTATACATAATCCAGGGTATACCTTATATTAACACTTTGCTACAATGCACAATCACAACTATCAACATAGCAGGTCAACTTAAGGAACCATAATAACTCATCAAATAACCGATCCACATCAGAAACCATGATATATCATTAACATAACTCGGTCCACTCGCGGAACTATAGTATCTCATCAAATAACTGATTCACACAAGGATCCACGATATATCATCAACATAACTCGACCCACTCAAGAAACTATAATATCTCATCAAATAACCGGTCCACAAAAGGAACCATAAACAACATCTCAATATCATTCTCAATATCATCTCAATATCATTTCAACAACATTTCAACATCATCTCAATATTATCTCGATACCATTTCAATACCATTCTCAATATCATCTCAATATCAAATGTAAATGCAAGATGTAGTCAATAATTAACAAGTTCATCATTCCAGGTGAACAATGAATATCCACTAACACAAGAAGTCACAAGTATGCCCACAGGCCAATTCACCACTTATTCAAATGAGCATTATCAAACCCACTCATCAATCACAAACATGTCCAAAGACCAATCAATCAAGTATCCATTTTAGGAGTGCACATTCCACCAAGATCGATATATAAACTCTAATTCAACATCTTATTCCATTCACCAATATAACCCTCTTTTATTTATATTGAAACTGGTAAATTTAGTTACTAACTAATAACCCTTACACTCAAGTCATCACTAAGTTCAAGACACTATCCTCTTTAGTCGATCTTTCAACCACTCAGCTCTATTCAACTTACAATTCTAGCTAGAGTCATACACCTTTATACATCTTACTTTCTAACACTTAGCCAAACTTGACTAGGTTCTTAAGTTATAACATCACATCCTCTTATCAGAATCTATCATGACCTAAAATTAGGCACGTGAAGGCACTTGCCATACCCTTCAGACAAGTAAGCCTAACCCAACTCAAGGAACACGGATATAAGAAAAGTCAAAGGCAAAAGCGGAAGAATAGAAATAAATCCCAAAATGTAAATATAAATGAGACATAAGTCTCAATGATACATCCCAAGTCTGGTTGTCACTAATACAAGCCTCTAGATACAGAAAGACATCAATAACTATGGTATCTTAAATGAGGATAAGCATAAGATAAGTAAAGAGAGATCCGGTAGCTTGAAGTCCAACAACCACTACCTCGATCATCGCAATACCAATACCGGATGAAGAAGATCTACAAACTGCTACTCAAATCAATACCTGCATGGGGTGCAGAAAAACAACAAAAAGGAAAGAGAAGCAAGGGTGAGTACGACTCAGCAAGTATCATCAATAACCGACCCTAATCCAAAGTGATGGAGAGAACCACCACTCCACTACCCAAGGTTCCCCCAAAGGTTTTATGTCCCGCAAAATACAATGTCTCAGCCTATCAGGGTAACCCAACATAATGGTTAACAAATATATCAAAAGCAGGGTAGGCACACTAATACAGGTGAGTCAACACTAATCATTCATCTCAATGATAAGGGGGGTCGTCCATGGGAAGACTCACTAACACGATAATTCAGGCTTAATCAATGACAATCAGCCAATCATATGGGGTAAAAATAGAGAGAGTGTATATAAAAATGTATAACATACTATCGAAGGGTGCGTTTCAACAGTCTCTCGGATTAAGCCATAGCCATACCCCAAGTCTCAAAATATCTCAACCTCTCGATCAATATAAGATGGGATAGAATAATGTAATGAATTGAAATTCATGCTCAAACACAATATCACAAACAAGGTCCAAACACAGAATTTCTATACAAGAGTAAATACCATCACAATATCAGGACATACCAAGGATGATGATGCAATAAAAATAATGCAATGCAATGTAGTGATGATGATGGGATGATGATGAATCTTTGAAAGTTATCGCATAACTTTCTGTATATTCCTATCGAGCCTCATTACTCCCAATGTAGGACCCATGGGGGTTCACAACCTATATACTTTCCACAATCTCAATCTCATGTCTCAAATCAACCTTACCGGCACATTCCTCGGTATAGGCATTTTATAAAGTGTCTTATTTTCTTGTAAAAATTAGTATATCTCAGTGGTACCAATGTCTCATTAATATGCATGCGTGATATGAGGATGTAATGCTCATAACTAATCTGTATGAAGATCAAAATCCATTCAATACATATATAAGTGAGCTCAGAATCAACTCAAGTTATCAATAATTCATGATATCAGTTTCTACTTGGTACAAACAGAATAAATGGTTATGTAGTCATCAATAATCATTTCCAAGCCCACTCCCAGACATTATTATGATGAATATACAATTAATGCTCATATAAGGCCTATAATGTCAAGTCAAGCCCCCACTCGAGGACACAATAATAGATATTGCATTTCAAATGAGCAGATAAGGCCTATGATAATAAGCTAAGACCTATCTCGGGCGACATTATAATAGATAAAGCATTTAATATGCAAATATGACCAGTAACATCAAGCCAAACCCTTACTCGGTGATACAATGATAAATATGACAATTGAATGCACAGTCATAGCTAATAATAACAACGCAAGACTCCACTCGGGCATCACCCCCATATATACTCTCAAGATCAGTAATAATATGCACATAAGTCCCCACTTGGGCATGCAATGATAAATGACAACAATCCCACTAATAATACCTAGCTTGTCCCATACTACAAGTCTTATCAACTATTACAAACCTATTTATATCTAAAGGTCATTAATCCTCAATTATCATAATAAAATTAGCTAAACAAGATTCAAGCTCTAAAATAGGCGTCCAATATCGGCAATACAAGGTTAATAAGTTAGCTATCTATATTTCACTCTAAGGATAATTACTAACAATAATACAAACTAAGAAAGATAATAATCTAACTACAATCCACCAACAAACTCTGGTACCCGCAGAGATACTCGCCAAGCCTAAATGAATCACAAAATACAAGAAAACATGCATACAACACATAAACACTTTGGAAAAAGTTAAGGTATAGCTCAACTTGCCTTAAATGAAGATCCGCAAGCTCAAATGCAGTCCAAAACCTCAAGTGGAAACCCGACTCTCTTGAATCAACACCAAAATCATCTAATCTAGTCAAATATGCCATCTACAAGTCAAAAGGAAACTAATGGTGTCCATATTGACCATATTTGAAATACGTCAAAACTGAACCTCGAAAATGGGTTTTGCAAACGAAGGGGGTAAAACCATAATTTTTGTTTAGAAATACATCATTTACAATAAAAGGAACCTATAGGAGAAAACCCAAGCAAAAACGAGGTTCAAATCGAAGAAAAATTATTTTTAAACTTTACCGGCAAAACCCCTAAAATTCCACTTTGAAAACAAGAATTGAAAGATTGATTTGTAAAGAAATCATTGGGAATCGATGGAATAAAGAGTTAGAAACTTACCGATGAAAGAAATCTCAAAAACTCCTTTGAAATCGCCCTAATCCGAGCTCTAGAAGTCCAACATTAGAGAAAATGATGGAATGGGGTTTTGAATCTCAATTTTGGTTAGGAATCATGAAAAACGAAATAGAAGTTCTTGGAAAATGGGCAAAATAAAGGTAAATTCACATTCACAATCATATTACAAGAAAAGCACATAGAGAATCATAAAAAATGGAGCTTCCTAGCTCTCGAAATGTCAAAAATATGAAAAACCCAAAATCTGTCCCATATTTATACATAGAGGCATCACTCTAGTGGACAAACTACCGATCTAGCGGACAAATTACCGCTCTAGCGGTTGCACCAACACCAACACCAGCAAAACAGCTGAAAACCAGCAGAGCCATGTTTGAAATGTCTCCGAATCGACCCTCTGGATTTGTTTGGGACCCCATAGAAATAAACCAATAATGCTACTAGGCTAATTTCGATGTTTCGGACTCAATGACAATGTCGGAATTTCAAAAAAGGATCATTTTCAACAAATTAGCCCCGAAACCCTGTTTTACTATTTTCCAAATGAAGGGTCGAAATGAGATCCAAAAGACACAAAACGAACCCAAGTACGCTACTAACCCAATATCAATATTTCAAATCTGTTGGCCCAGTCCGTTTTGCCGTCCGAGACTCGGATCAAGAAATGTTGACCAAAGTCAACTATTGGCTCTTGAAGCCTCAAAATGACCTCAAACTTGACCAAAACATTTTTGATCACTTTAGGAATTGTGCCAATCATCCCTACTACTCAAAATTGAGACAAAGCAACCACAGGGAAGGGCAAAATGGTCAAAATGCAGAAAATTCTAAAAATAAAAAATAAGGATCACTACAGTATCCACCACTAAGATTGACGTTCCTCCTCAAACGTACAAGCAAGAAAACCAACACAGGTAAAAGATGGAAGATACCCTTGAGAAACATTAAACAAGTACTCCAATGCGGAGTCACAACTAAGGAACTACCGGTCTCACCATAGAACCAAAAATCTATCACATAAGACCTCACCAGGTCACAACACAAGTATTTAAAAAGCCAGATTCTCGATAAAGCTAAATTTCTATACTTCCGAACTTCCTCTAAACCCATAGACTGAATTGACACAATAGAAGTTCTAAACATGCTCAGCTAACCCAAACCTAACCAAGACACCACAAGACACTGGCTACAACCATAAGACTAAAAATCATCCTCGAACCCACGAAAAGCCAATGAACTCACAAATCACATAATTACCCACCAAAATACTGAATCGACCTACCTAAGGACGATACTAACACTATAAAATCAAATAACACTATAGCCTCATGCTAAATCTACTAAGACTGAAATCGGTATCAAAACTACACAAAACCTCTAAAAGCCACACTCAACACACCAAAAGTCTACATTACCCTCATACTCAACCCTCTTGAGGTGATCAACTTGCATCATAAAAATCTATATACCATATATATGAACACATAATTGGCATCCAATCCTCACGTGACTCATCACAAAAACTCATGCAAACCCTAATACCCAAAAGCCATCACACAACCCAAAATCCTCAACAATCTGGTAGAACAAAGAGTCCTTTCTTTACCTCACACATAAACAACCCGTCATATCAGAGATAACCAATCCATAGGAGAAGCGCAACAATCACGATATCTCGCTGATGGACACCCAAGTCACAATTCAAGTATCGGGAGAATCACTACTAGACTCTACATAAGCTACCAATGAACCATACTATTAGGACTCCAAATTTCAACTCAACCCATAGATCAATTTCGAATGAATCGATTATCCTTATGTAGAAAAATCCTTATCTTTTCCTTAACTCTAATTCCATTCATAATCCTTTAACACAAAAGTCGTGGACTAATAAGGTGCAACTTAGATTGGTTTAATTCTCATTCAATATTCCTTAACACAAAATTCAAGGAGAATAACTCATACTCAAATTGAAGCTTATGAGCAAAATATTCCACCAAGCCCCTTAGCTACAAGAGTAACAAATGCCATGAACTAGGTACACCTTTTCATTCAAAATCTTTCCAAATCAAAAGCAAACATCCTCATGAGCTGAAATCTTTCAAATCTGACCGAAGAGTATCTTAATACAAAATTACTTAATCACACAAACCAAGGCTAAACACTAAGGAAGTAACAAATCACAAGGTCCAAATGCCTGAAATCCTTCCTTATCCAACTAGAATCCTTCACTTGCAATCCCTTTGAATCAATCACATCACAAGTCTAGGCTATCACTAGGTCTACCACTAATAAGTACCACTAGATGAACTACTATTCAAAATGCCAAAACCACAAGACCAATCCATTCAATAATCTAAAAGTGTACCAAAATCGAGCATTGATCCACCACAATTCCACAACATATTCATCAAGAATACCATACTCAAATACACTAAAATCCATAATACTCAAGGAGATTAAATCAAATCCAGTGATATACTCTGAACGAGTCTCAATATAGGATCGGTACATCTGATCCACCACTAAGGAAACATCTATGAGGTAGCAAATATCAACAACTCTTGTAAAAACTCATGAAATCATGTCAAGATCCAATGCCGAATAAATAAACACATAGAGAATGTAGAACCACAATCAAATACCGCTAAGGCATAACATAGGCACATTAAGAATCATACCTGTGGCTACTATACTAGAAGCTCCTACCTCGAGTCCATTCTGTGGAACATGATACAAGGATCTATCGTCTTCTAAAGCGGCTGATGAAGCATCTCTCTGTTTAACCTGTGGGCAATCCTCCTATAGTGCCCAAGATCCCCACATAAGAAGCAACTCAAGGAAGTCGGAGTTTGCTGAACTAGGCTTGAAAAACCCAAACGACCACCATGATCTAACCCTCTCCAAGCATAACCACGAAGGTCCTGACCTCCATCATGCATAATGCTATGACCATCAAAACCTTGGGCCTTCTGTCCTTCCAACCTCTCATATCTCTATATAACTCCTCAAAAAAACATTCGAGCAAACTTATCTCATGAAAGAGAAGGTGATCCAACTGGTCTACTCTCTATAAATATCCTCCACCACTGCCTAACTGGCCCAAAGAATTGAAAGAAAGTGAAGTCTACTCTATTAGAATCCACCAAGCCTAACTTGTGCAACCTCTCACGGCGACCAAGCAAGAATATATAAGCATCAAACCTAGGATCTCTATCGAATCGAGGAGGATCTGTCCTCATGAACTCTACAAATCTAATATGTCCCTCCATAGACATAAAGGGTAAGGTCACTAGATGTGGAGCAATCTATGGCAATATCTCATTAACACTAGGAGAACCAGTAGGAGTCGCAGATATATCTGAAGTCTGAAGCCCCAAAGTAGCATGCCGAATCAAAATAGGAGCCACCTTCTGGAGAAAGCCCAACACTCAAACCAAACAATCCTCAAGCATAGGTATGGTCACAGGTGGTGTCTGAACTGGCCTCAACTCCTCTAACTCACTAGACCTACGCCCACTAACAACTCTAAAACCTTAAGAGGCAACTCTAAACTGACCTCTAGCTGGTCTGGACATCTTGATCCGACCTTTACCTCTAACTCTACTCCTACTATACACCAAAGGCACAGTCTCTGAACCTCTACCCACGAAATAACGTGTGCTCACCATCTGTGAAAGAGTGAATAAAAAGTTTTGAGTTATACAAAGCCATAAATACATGAAAAGGATGAAGAAATAAATTTCTCCTAAAGTCATGTAGCCCCTCGAAGATAGATAACAGATGTCTCCACAACGATCCGTAAAACTCTACTCAACTCGATTTGTACTAATGACACCATTGAATGTGGGGCTCTGATACCAATTTTTCATGACCCAAAATTAGGCACGTGATGAAAGCTGTCACACCCTCCAGACAAGTAAGCCTAACCCAACCCAAGGAACACAAATATAAGGAAAGTCATAGGCAAAAGTGGAATAATAGAAATAAATCCCAAAATATAAATATAAACGAGACATAAGTCTCAATGATACATCCCAGGTCTGGTTGTCACTAATACAAGCCTCTAGATACAGAAAGACATCAATAACTATGGTATATTAAATGTGGATAAGCATAAGATAAGTAAAGAGAGGTTCAGTAGCTTGAAGTCCAACAATCACTACCTTGATCACTGCATTGCCAATGCCGAATGAAGACGATCTACAAACTACTATTCAGACCAATACCTGCATGGGGTGCAGAAAAATAAGAAAAAGGAAAAAGGAAAAAGGAAAAAGGAGCAAGGGTGAGTATGAAACCACATGTACTCAGCAAGCATCGTTGATAACCAACCCCAATCCAAAGCAATGGCGAGAACCACCACTCCACTACCCAAGGTTTCCCCAAAGGTTCTATGTCCAGCAAAATATAATGTTTCAGCCTATCAGGGTAACCAAACACAATGGTTAACAAACATATCAAAAGCAAGGTAGGCACACTAATCCAGGTGAGTCAACACTAATCATTCATCTCAATGATAAAGGAGGTCATCTATGGGAAGACTCATTAACATGATAATTCAGGCTTAATCAATGACAATTAACCAATCATATGGGGTAAAAATAGAAAGAGTGTATATAAAACTGTAAACATACTATCGAAGGATGTGTTGCAATAGTCTCTCGGATTATGCCATAGCCATACCCTAAGTCTCATAATATGTCAACCTCTCAATCAATATAAGATGGCATAGAATAATGTAATGAAGTGAAATGCATGCTCAAACATAATATCACAAACAAGGTCCAAACACAGAATTTCTATACTCTAAATACCATCACAGTATCAGTACATACCAATGATGTTAATGCAATGCAAATGATGCAATGCAATGTAGTGATATGATGGGATGATGATGAATCTTTGAAAGTTGTCGCATAAATTTTTGTATATTCCTATCGAGCCTCACTACTTCCAAAGTAGGACCCATGGGGGGTTCACAACCTGTATACTTTCCACAATCTCAATCTCATGTCTCAAATCAACCTTACAGACACATTCCTCGGTATAAGCATTTTATAAAGTGTCTCATTTTCTTGTAAAAATTAGTATATCTCAGTGGTACCAATTTCTCATGAATATGCATGCTTGATATGAGGATGTAATGCTCACAACTAATCAGTATAAAGATCAAAATCCATTCAATACATGTATAAGTGAGCTCAGAATCAACATAATGTATCAATAATTCATAATATCAGTTTTCACTTGGTACCAACAAAATAAATGGTCATGTAGTCATCAATAATCATTTCCAAGCCCATTCTCAGGCATCATTATGGTGAATATGTAATTAAATGCTCAGATAAGGCCTATAATGTTAAGTCAAGCCCCCACTCGGGCGATATAATTATAGATATGGCATTTCAAATGCACAGATAAGGCCTATGATAACAAGCCAAGCCCCAACTCAGGAAATATAATAACAAATAAAGCATTCAATATGTAAATATGACCAATAACATCAAGCTAAACCCTTACTCGGCGATACAATAATAAATATGGAAATTGAATGCACAGTCATAGCTAATAATAACATTGCAAGCCCCCACTAGGGTATCACCCCCATATATACTCTCAAGATCAGTAATATGCATATAAGCCCCCACTCGGGCACACAATGATAAATGACAACAATCCCAACAACAATACAACGCGAGACTAACCAAACCTAGCTTGTTCCATACTATGTCTCATCAACTATTACAAACAAATTTATACTCTAAGTATTCTCTAAAGGTCATTAATCCTCAATCATCACAATAAAATCTGTTAAACAAGATTCAAGCTCTAAAAAAGGTGTCCAATACCAGTAATACGAGGTCACTAAGTTAGCTATCTATATTTCACTCTAAGGATAATTACTAATAATAATACTAACTAAGAAAGATAATAATCTAACTACAATCCACCAACAACCTCTGGTACCCACAGAGATGCTCGTCATTTCACCTAAGCGGGACGCCCAATCCTAAATGAATCATAAAATACAAACAAACACGCATACAACACATAAACACTTTGAAAAAAGTCAAGGTATAGCTTAACTTGCCTTAAATGAAGATCCGCAAGCTCAAATGCAGTTCAAACCTCAATCGGAAATCAAACTCTCTCGAATCAACACCAAAAGCGTCTAATCTAGTCAAATATGCCATCTACAAGTCAAAAGAATTCTAATGGTATCCATATTGACTATATTTAAAACGGGTCAAAATTAGACCTCAAAAATGGGTTTTCCAAATTAAGGGGGTAAAACCCATAACTTTTGTTTAGAAATATATCATTCACAATAAAAGGAATCTACAGGAGAAAACCAAGCGAAAATGAGCTTAAAATGAGGTTCAAATCAAACAAAAACTATTTTTAAGCTTTACCGACAAAACCCCCAAAATTTCACTTTGAAATCAAGAATTTAAAGATGGATTTGTAAAGAAATCATAGGGAATTGATGGAATAAAGATTTAAAAACTTACCCATGAAAGAAATCTCGAAAACCCCTTTGAAATCGCCCTAATCTGAGCTTTAGAAGTTCAAAAATAGAGAAAATGATGGAATGGAATTTTGAATCTCAATTTTGGTTAGGAATCATGGAAAACGAAATGGAAGTTCTTGGGAATTGGGAAAAATAAAGGTAATTCACATTTCCAATGATAGTATGAGAAAAACGTTTCGAGAATCATAAAAAATAGAGCGTCCTAGCTCTCGAAATGTCAAAAATATGAAAAACCCAAAATTTGTCCTGTATTTATACACAGAGGCATCACTCTAGCAGACAAATTTTCTATCTAGCAGTTGTATTAACACCAGCACCAGCAAAACAACTGAAAACCAGCAGAGCTAAGTTTGAAATGTCTCCGAACGGACCCTCGGGATTCGTGTGAAACCCCACAGAAATTAACCAATAATGCTACTAGGCTAATTTTGACGTTTCAGATTCAATGGCAACATCGATTTTTTGAAAAAGGATCGTTTTCAACAAATTAGTCCCCGAGACCCTATTTTACTATTTTCCAAACGAAGGGTCAAAATGAGATTCGAAAGCCACAAAACCAACCTAACTATGCTACTAACCCAAAATCAACATTTTGGATCTGCTGGTGTAATCCGTTTTGTCATCCGGCACTCGGATCAAGAAATATTGACCAAAGTCAACTATTACCTCTTGAAGCCTAAAAACAACCTCAAACTTGACCTAAACATTCCCGATCACCTCGGGAATCATGCCAATCATCCCCACTACTCAAAATTGAGAAAAAGCAACCACGGAGAAGGGAAAAATGGTCAAAATACATAAAATTCTAAAAATAAAAAATGAGGATCATTACACAATCAATCCTTCTAACTATCTTCTAGAAAGAATATCTATACTCCAAAAATATATAATATCAGGTTCACCCTTTTTAAGGTATTAAAGACTAGTTCTATGGATTAAAAGTTCTTCTACTCCTTCTATTGCCACCCACCGTTCATAGATTAAACTTTGTAAATCATCAAGTTAGTCATATAAATACAAAAATCCATCAAGAGATCTATACAAAACACAACAACACACAATTATATCATTATTACATTAATCCCATATTTTATCCATCCAAACTCCATTCCCGTAGGCCTAGACATGAAATCTCCCGTCAACTATATATAATTATTACACGCAACTAATACAAGTCTACTACACATTTAACCATAGCCTACCTCGATCGGAGATCTTGGAACAAGTAAGCCACACCAATGTTTCTCTTTCCTTTCCTTCATGCCTCCATTAGCCCAATCATCTAGAAATCAAACAATTATAGGAGTAATTAAGTAACTACTCTTCGGAAAACTACTTTGGAATTCAACCCACTAATTCTATTCTTATTCATGGTCTAAAATTCTACCCACGATTCAATTAACTAGTTCTACCATACTCAACCCATCTCCATTAATGGAGTTTCAAAGCTAAAGATTTCATTTTTAAGAATTCAAGGTCCCCAATCACCAATTTCATGTTTTAAAATCACTAATTCATGTTAGGAATCGTTAGTTAACAATCTAGAATTAATTCTAGGTGTTATTACCCAACTCATAGGTTTTCCCAAAATCTCATGAACTTAGGGTTCTAATCACCAAGAATTTATCCGTTAAAGATCATTCTAATGATTCTAAGATGTTATTGGATTGAAAGATGAAGAAGATGACGGAAGAACTTAACTCAACGAAGAATTTTTACCTAAGGACTTGGAAAATCGTCCCCTTAGGGCTGTGGGACGATGTTTTTGAGTTAAAAGCCCCAAAAAGGTCAAAACTAACCTTAAGTACTGTCCAGTTACCGCTGCGGCGGCCAATATTTCAGCACGGACAGTCTTCAGTAGAACGGCTATAACCTTTTACTCCGGAG
This sequence comes from Capsicum rhomboideum, assembly GCA_031232105.1. NCBI lineage: Eukaryota > Viridiplantae > Streptophyta > Magnoliopsida > Solanales > Solanaceae > Capsicum > Capsicum rhomboideum. The sequence goes on along the minus strand of CP124719.1, from coordinate 104,525,908 downwards.
GCGAATTAACAAACAGTTGGAGGCATTGGAAAGAAAACTCAAAGTTATTTAATTTGGTGGGTATTGGGCCCCATAAATCTTTATATTCTAAGATTAGTACTCATTTGAAGTTGACCCTAATTTAAACTTAGGTCAAAACTCAATCGGTAAGAACACTTCCAACTTAACTTTGTGCTAGGGGTATTTTATGACCTTAGTTCATGTATAATGCACTCTCATACTAAAGAATTGATCCTTTAACTTATGATGAATGAGATTCTTATTCCTTTAACATAAATATTTTTAGTAACGACAGAATGGGTCGTTACAAAATACTCTATTTAGTTCCTGCTCGTGTATACTTGGGGGTACCTTGGAGTCGTGGTGAGCTTCATGGACCGGATATGTCTCCATGCTTCAGCTATCTTTTTCATGTCTTCATTTACTATTGGAGACAATATTGTAGACACCAGTTGTGTTTTTCAATATTATAGTCACTCTATAATTGTGATACTAAGTCTTGGGATAGTTGTTTGTATTTCACGTTTTCTCTGGATTCATTGTGAAGGCTTTATCTTTCTTTAATTTTTATTTATCAATTGCAGATCATTTTCGTTGTTTTAAATTTAGTTGAGTGAGTGTATCAGGCTTACCTACCATGGCTGAGGTAGGTGTCATCATAATCTTTAGAATTTGATTCGTGACATTTCTAAACAAAGGATAGATTGACCAAGTCGTCTCACTTCATACGGGTTCAAATTAGCTACAATTCAGAGAGGCTAACTCAGACTTACATCCGGTGATAGGTTTTTTGTATAGAGTGCCTATTTTTATTACTTCTAATGTACCATAATCCCTAAACGTATCAAAGAATAACAAGAAAATGTATCAAGTACTGAAAGTGGAAAAATTCAACTATAAAAATATTTGGTGACATTGAAATATAGCGTACATAGTTCTTTATTGTGGTAGTCCATCAACCATCTTGATCTTCAAAGATGCAACTATATTTTATTTTCAAAATATGCATCACTAATCTAGTCAATATTTTTTTTTTATAAAATTCTATTTTCTCTAGGTAAATGGGTATCAAATCAGCATAAGGTGCTACAACTTCACGAATATAGTGATCAGTAATGGCTGCATGCTGAGAATTATAAACATAAATATATCAATCTTTGAATGTGAACACACCCAATACCCCAATACCAGTGACACTTTACAGGTATTGACATTAACACGTGATCGATTGTCCTCTATGGAACATTGACATCCATTAGAAAGTCAAGAATATACTACGCTAGTATATGATCCTTCACAAGTGTTCTCTTATCTTTATTATTTTGGACAAACTTCTTATACAAATAGGCCACCTCATTGTACAAAGAAAACTATGTTGTGGTGAACTTCATATTAACATTAGGAACATACTTTTCCTTCTTCTTTAAGTACTAAAAGATGACATTTAAAGTGCTGAAAATAAAAAATAAAAAATACATAAGCAAATACCAGAAAAAAATCAAAGAAAATATACATTGAATATACACTCAAAAAATTAATTCTCATAATTTATACAAAAAGTATACATCATGGAAACTAACTAGAAAGTTGCAAGAAGTAAAATCAACAAGTAGCACCAATATAGCGAATAATCAGATTGACAAGCTGTAGATAAAAACTGCTATTTATTACTTTTTTTATTTACCATACTACTAGTGTATTGACTGATCTAAGTCACAAGTATTCTAGATCTAAATGATCTTCTCACATCTATCAAGGATGTCCAAAGCTAAGATACTAAAAACTGATCAATATACAGATAGGTTATAATTAAATTGGGAGTAGGAAGTATTGAAATGGTTGGGACTAACATGATAGTAACATGTAGGGAGTATGAAGTATTATGGCTAGCCCAGAGAATTAACAATAGAAGACGTAGAGTTTGCATTCTGGCTAATGTCATCACTATCAATAAAGTAAATTTATACCAAAACAACTATTTATAAAAGAAATGAATCACCTATCTACAAACAAAAAAAGAATAAGATACATAACTCTAATAAATCTTAACTAATTATACATTAAGATACACTTCAAATACATCAAACATATCTTAATCAATAGTAAATCAAAAGATTTAAAAATATTACAAAAATAGCATGATAAATTATACTGTCTCGCTCAATCCTTCACCAGCGATATACAACTTGTAGAATCGTCCTTTCATTTTTAAATATAAACTTCAATTATTTTTAAATATAAATTTCAAGATCAAATAAAAACTACATATAAAATTATTATAATAAAAGCAATTAAACATAATGACTAAGAACAGTGCAATAATTTTAGAAAGTTGTAATGACCCAAAAGTCGTTACAGCTAATTATAGAGTAAAAATCTCAGCTTAGCCTTTTTATGGGCCAAATTTGTGAAATTCTGACTACCCTAGTTTTAGGTAGATTTTGAATGTAGTGTGCTTTAGGAAAATCTAATAGTTATCAATATATTGATCGGTAGCTTTGAGTTGATAATGTGTTAGATGACTAGTTTAGTAAGTTGTAGAAACTTTTGGTGCGTAAAATGAGTTAGTAGAACTCTGATTATAGTGATTTCTATGAAAAGGTCAGTAAGTGATATCAAAATTTTAGACTGTGTTGTGAAATGGACAGAGCTAGAAACAATTCTCGAACTACTGTTTTAGCATTGCTGAGTGATAGGCTTGCCGTTGCGGCAACAAAAGCATCGCCATGGCGATGATTTTTTTTGTCGGAGTGTCGGCACAGAGATATGTGTGTCACTGCAGTGATGTTGTAGCAGTGAAGAATCTTCCGCTGCAGTAATGAACTCATAGAATTCCTAGTTGAAGTAAAAAATTGACATTTTCATTCCCATTTATATCAGTTTTCATCTAAGGTTTGAGAGAAGGAGATTTTCATCAATCTGAAGGTTTTTCATCTTTGAGGTAAGGTTTCTTTATCATTCAAACTTGTGATTACTCCCTTAGATTCTTAGAATTAAAAGGATCATGATCATGGTTAGAAAATGGGGTTTAGTCCTAGGTTTATGAATTAGTGGCAACTGGTTGGGAATGACTTAAATTCTATTGTTATTGACTCTAGGTTATTAGAAATCACTTTCGAGCGTAGAATTATTCATTGTAATCATTAAATATGAAGAATTTGAAGAGATTAAAGAATAGAAAACCCTATAATGATGAACTAAATTAAGTTCATGTGTTGAAATTGATGGGTTTAGGTTTATATTGTATAGAAGTGGGAAATATTGTATTGAATTATACTTATTTGTTGTTTATAGACCAAGAATAAGCAGAATTTGAAAGAAAAGGCAAGGCTTTGATCAAGTAATACTTTTGGATGAGGATACGAGGTAGGTGTAACGAACCTTTCCGTTATTACGTTAAAGTCTAGCATGCCAAAAGTTGGGTTAACTTTATCCCCAAATAAAGAGTTAGAAATTTCTGGCTAGACTAATCTTGGACGAAATTCAAGTGTGGTATGGTCTAGGATAATTTAGGAATGGATTAGTTAATAGTTAAGTATTTTGGGTTTATTTTGTGATAGCTAAGGTAATAAGGAATCCGTAGAAATTTTTGAAAGTGAATTCAGGTTAGTAAAACTCCGGTTATCGTATTTGACGTAAAAGGGATAGTTTGGGGTGTCAATATTTGGGAGTTTGGTGAAATGGGAAAATTTCAGGGGTTGATGGCCTTTCTGCCACCGTCTATGCCGCTATAGCGGGAGGCAGACCACTACCACTGGCCCGCTATAGCGATACTATTCATGCTATAGCGGGAGTCAGAGTTGGTCAATCCTGCCATAGCAGTAGAATCCCGCTTTAGCGATGCAGCTATAGTGGGAATTGTCTCTCTATAATGAGATGAATGCTAATTAATGTAGAAAATAGCCCAAAAATGTATTTTTCATTCAAAATACGATTAAGGGTTGGAGAGGATGAATTTGAGCAAATTTTATTAATTTTTCACCATTTTCCTTTGTTAAGGTAAGTAAATCCATTCCACTAACTAGTGTTTTTGATAATTAATCCTTAGAATCACTAGTTTTTGTGTGTGGGGAAGGATTGGACTTGACCTAGGTGAATTTCTGGTGTAATTAGATGATTTTGGGTTGAAAATCCTTGGGTTTTGTTCAAGAATTATTTTATTATGATTGCATGAATTCATATTTATAATCGTGAAAATGGTATAATTAAGGTGGAATGATAGTAGAAAAATCCTAGAATGAGGGAATAATCATGAATTTAACCCTGGGGTTGAGGGATTAGGTTGTAATCCTTGAAATTATTAGGCCATTGTTTGAATTATGGTTACATTATTGTTTTTAGACATCAACGAAGCTGAGATTGCAAGAAAAGGCAAGGCTCAAGTACATTAAAGCGGTGCAAGGTTTGGATTGAGGTAGGTGAAGGTTAAATATAGTTGAAAATTCAACTGGGTTTATGTGTGCATATTAAATATTTCTTCGTATACTCGTTACAATGCATGTTTGAAGTAGAGTAATTGTTGAATGATATCCTAAGTGTTAATCACATAAAATGAGGTTATATTAAAGGCTTGTTGGTTGTATAAGTATGGTTGTCTTATTCCTATTATGTTTGTGATTATTGTGACATCCGTTGTTATTGTGAGATAAAACGATAAAGGACATCATCACGGGATCTATTATTATTATTATGAGATGAGTCGGTAAAGGACATCATCACAGGATTGATTTGAGATAAGGGTGGAAGACACTAGATGTTGTTTGGTATATAGACAAGAGCTCGGCCCCTGCAGGTCATGGCTAGTGGACAACCATAAGACCCTTAACATATGTGTACAAGGTATTGGTGAGTTTGATGGTTCCTTAAGTGGATCGGGTTTGTGATTATTGATATTTTTTTGGTTCCTTAAGTGAACTGATTTATTTTATTGTTGTTATATTGGATCCTTGAGAGGTCTGGTCTTGGAGTACAAATGAATGGTATATCTTCTATTGATGTCTAATTACTTATGTAGTTGAGACAATGTGTAACTTATTATTTTGAGTCCTAGTTTTGTTGACTTGGTTTATTGTTGATAGTCATGGCCTTGACTTGGTATATTATTTATGTTGACATACACTTGACTGAATTCTTTGGTGTCATTGTGAAAGGCTAAGTGGTACATAATTGGGGTGAAGGTAATTTTTAGGTATTCATGGTTGTACTTATTTACAAGGTTATGGTTATTTGTTCACATTTATTATTTTGGGTTGACCAATGTCCCTACTAGTACATAGTGGTTTTGTACTTGTGCTACCCGTGCTAATCTTTTTATTGAGTGTAGAGCATTTTTCAGCGACTGCATCAAGACCTCAGCTTTAGATCGGGACGCATATCAACTCAAGGGTGAGTTATATCCTCCGAGCAGCCAAGAGTCATCTCTCTTAGTTCTTGTCCACTTGTTTCGGACATGGATACTTTTAATTTATTTTGGGTTGAACCCGTTATTGACAATTGTTAGTGTTTTAGTACAATGACTTTCAGTTCTTGGGGTATTTTGGACCTTTTGTATTTTTTGCATCGGTTTTGTTATTAGAATATTTGAAATATTGATTTTATCAATAAAATTATTATTTCTCTTAAAATTTATTAAGTGTTGATATTAGCTAAATTGGGTTAAATGGTTCTCCTACCAGAGGGTTAGTGTGGGTGCCACTTGCAATGGGTTTGGGGTCATGACGAAGTTGGTATCAGAGTCCTAGGTTCGTTGATCTTGTTGTACAAAAATGGGTCTAGTAGAGTCTTGTGGAATAGTACAGAGAAATCTGTACTTTCCTTGAGAGGCTATAGAACTTTAGGAAATTATCAATTTATTTCTTCTTTAGTCCTATAACTTGATTACAATTGATATCTGATGATCCGAATTGGTATCTAACCCTTTCATTCTTTTGTCCACATATGGTGAATATGAGAGCCAATAGAGCCATAGAAGCAACCCTCGAACCAGCAGTTCCAGCTGTGGAACCGACTGCTTGAGGTAGAGGAAGGGGTAGGAAAAGAGGGAGAGGTAGAGAAACACCCGCCAGGGGTGGAGATTGAGATGTAGCTAATCTGGCTCGATAGAGATATGAGATACCTCCCCCACCCTAGGATCAACATGATGAGGTTGTGAATGAGGAAATCTTGGAGCATGAGGAGGCAGTACCAGTTCCAGAAGGTACAACTTCTTTACTGATGTCGTCTGAGGTTATTCAACAGGTTCTTGCTTTCCTGGTGGGCTGTTAGGTACTGGAGCCACACCTACAACATATGCTTATCAGTTTCCAGGTGTTCAGCCTGCTGCTACTTTTGCTCCTAGGATGGATGAGGCCTCAGGTACTGAGATCTTCCCTTATTCGGTGTTAGGTCCTGTCATGACTGGGACTAAAGATGATATGTTGACTAAATTTCTAAAGATGAAATCTCCTATTTTTGTTGGTTCTGAGACAAAGGATGCATTCAAGTTCATAGTATATTGTTATGAGAGGCTGCATAAAATGGGTATTGTGGAGCAGCATGGTGTTAAGTATGTAACCTTCCAACTGCAGGATGATACAGAAAAATGGTGGAAGGCCTATATGGAATGTCGGTCTCCAACTTTATCTCCCTTGACACCGACTTAATTTCATACTCTATTTCTAGAGAAGTATGTACCACGCACCCTTCGTGATTGTCTGTTGCAGCCTATGAGGCTAAGTTTCATACACTGTCCCATTATGCTACTTAATTGCTCGATATCAAAGAGGAGAGGATCTAACTTTTTGTGAAATGTTTGAAAAATGACTTGCAGGTTTTAGCTATGTGATAAATTTTGCTGGAAAGACCTTTAATTATGTTTCTAATTATGTAAAGAAGGTAGAAGGAGTCAAATAGGTTGGCCAGGCCAAGGTTGTAGCAAAGAAATCCTGTAATGCAGGTAGCTTCAGTGGTTCCTACTCCAGGAGTTATGGTCATCGGGCTTATCCTGCTCACCCTATTTAGTCAGGCTTGCTAGCATCTACAGTGAGTCCATCCGGGATCACTCAGTAGTCTTTGGTTGTGAGATGCCAAGGGGCTTTATATTCTTCTGCTTGTAGGCCTTTCTTAGATCGAGGTTACTTAACTTGTGGTGTTCTGGGGCACTTTAAGAGAGAGTGTCCTCATAGATATATTAGTTTTCAGGAGTAGCAACAAACTAAGACTATGGTTCCTGCTAGTAAAGGTGACAGAGGTATAGTAGTGTCGTCCATAGGGTGGAGGGGTAATCATCAAAGAGTCTATTGTGGAAATTGAGCTGGTGGTAATAGCATCCTAGAGAGTCTATCCAGATTAATGATAAAGGTTATTATTATGCCTTTCCAGGAAAATCTAAGGCAGAGGCTTTAGATGTTGTCATTATAAGTACTATTCTCGCCTGTGACTTGATGGCTATAGTTTTATTTGATCCGGGTTCTACTTATTCTTATGTATCTGTTAAATTTGCCTTGGGATTAGACATGGTTTGTGATATGCTTGACTCGTCTGTGTATGTACCTACTTCTGTTGGAGACTCTGTGGTAGTGACTCAAGTGTATTGTACTTGTTCTATTATGTTTGTGGGTTTACAAACTTGGATAGATTTGATAATTTTTGATATGCTTGATTTTGATATCATCCTGGGTATATATCACGTTATTCTGAACTATAATGCTAAGACTGTGACCTTAGAGATACCAGGGATGTATAAGTTAGAATGAGAAGGTGTGTATAAGTCTGGACCTATGAAAATTATATCTTTAATTTGAGATTAGAAGCTAGTTGGGAGGGGGTGCTTGGCCTTTCTGGCACATCTTTGGTATGTTAGTGTGTAGGTCCCTTCAATTGAGTCAGTTCTCGTGGTGTTAGAGTTTCAGGAGGTATTTCCCACCAACTTACCTGGTATGCTTCCGAATTGTGACATTGACTTTTGCATTGATTTGGAGCTAGGCACTCGCCCAATTACTATTTCTCCCTATTGAATGGCTTTGGATGAGTTGACAGAACTCAAGATTCAGTTTCAGGAGTTACTTGATAAGGGATTCATTCATCCCAATGCTTTACCCTGGGGTGCTCCAGTGTTTTTCATTAAGAAAAAGAATGGTAACATGAGAATGTGTATTGACTATAGACAGTTGAATAAGGTTACCATCAGGAATAAGTATTGTTTACCCAAATAGATGATCTTTTAGACTAGTTCCAAGGTGCTTCAGTTTACTCCAAGATAGACTTGAGGTCAGGGTATCACCAATTAAAGATCCAGCCTGAGGATATCCCAAAGACAACTTTCAAAACTCGATATGGGCATTACGATTTCTTAGTGATGTCTTTTGGGTTAACTAATGCACCGACAACAGTCATGAGTTTGATGAATGATATTTTTCAAGTCTTTCTTAGATTCATTTGTGATTGTATTTATTGATGACATTTTGATCTACTCCAAGAGTAAGGAGGAACATACATGTCATCTTCGTATTGTTTTGGGAATTTTGAAAGAGAAACAACTTTATGCTAAGTTCTCTAAATGTGAATTTTGGATGTCTTCTGTGGCTTTTTTAAGGCATATGGTTTTAGAAAATAGGGTGATGATAGATCCCCATAAGATTGAGGCTGTCAAGATTTGGGTTCGGCCTAGATCTGTGACTGAGGTTCGAAGTTTTGTGGGTCTTGCTAGTTACTATCGCAGGTTTGTCAAGAAATTTGCCTCCATTACTACTTATTTTACAAGACTGACACAGAAAGCGGTGCCATTTGTATGGTCTAAAAAGTGTGAAAAGAGTTTCCAAAAGTTCAAGTCTCTTTTGACCACAACTCCCATTCTTGCCTTGCCAGTTGAAAGTAAGGACTTTATTGTGTTTTGTGATGCTTCACGCTCTAGTTTGGGTGTTGTGTTGATGTAATACAAGAATGTAATTGCCTATGCTTTAAGGCAACTAAAGCCTCATGAGAAGAATTATCTGACCTATGATTTGGAGTTGATAGCGGTGGTTTTTCCACTTAAGATATGGAGACACTACCCTTATGGTGTCAAGTGTGAGGTGTTTACAGGCCATCACAGTTTGCAACATATTTTCACCCAAAAGGATTTGAACTTGAGGCTGAGGTGGTAGATGGAATTGTTGAAAGATTATCCAATAACTATCCAAGCAAGGCCAATGTGGTGGCAGGCGCATTGGGCCAGAAATCTGTAAGTATGGGTAGTTTGGCCTATTTAAGAGTGTCAAGGCAGCCTTTGGCTAGAGATATTCAAACTCTAGCATCACAGTTCATGCAGCTTGGTGTGTCTGAAATGGGTGAAGTGTTGACTGGTGTAGAGGTAAGGTTAACATTCCTTGATCAAATCAAGGCTAGATAATTTGAGGATCAAAAATTGCATAAAATTTGGAACAAGGTGGTGTGTTGTAAGGCTTCTGATACCACATTTGATGCATGTGGAGTGTTGAGGGTGAGTAGACATGTGTGTATGCCTCGAGTTGGTGATGTGATTTCGAATTTGCTTGTGGAAGCTCATAGTTATCGATACTTTATTCATCCGTGTGAAACCAAGATGTGCCATGATTTGAGACAACTTTATTGGTGGCCCCAAATGAAGAGAGACATAGTGGAGAATGTGGATAATTTCCACAACTATCAGCAGGTGAAGTATGAACATCAAAGGCCTGCTGGTTTTCTTCAAAGAATACCCTTTCTCGAGTAGAAGTGGGAGAGGATAGCCATGGATTTCATGGTGGGTCTTCCTAAAACCTTGGGACAACATGATTTGATTTGGTTCATAGTAGATAGGCTAACCAAATTTTCTCATTTCATTTCGATTAAGGTAAACTACTATTCAAAGCAGTTAGCCAAGATTTATGTCACAGAGATTTTGAGATTGTATTGTGTGCCAGTTTCCATAATTTTTGATAGAGGTATGTAGTTCACCACTAAGTTTTGGCACAAGTTTCTTGAGGAGTTGGGCATCAAGCTTAAACTTAGCACTATATTTCATCCTCAGACTGATGGCCAGTCTGAGAGGACTGTTTAGGTGCTTGAAGACAAGTTACGGGGCCTGTATGGCTGATTTTGGTGGTCAATGGGATAAGTTCTTGTTGTTGTGTGAGTTCTTATACAATAATAGTTACCATTCTAGTATCAATGGATCCATTTAAAGCACTCTATAGGAGGAGGTGTAGATCACCCATAGGTTGGTTCAAGGTTGGTGATGTGAAGCCTTTGGGTACAAACTTGGTGAAGAAAGCTCAAGAGAAGGTGGGGTTACTTCAGGACAAGTTGTTGGCATCCCAAAGTATACAAAAGGAATATGCGGGTTGCAAGGTAAGAGATATGTTCTTCAAACCACGTGCTTCAGGTGCTTCAAGTACCCTCACTTCTTTTGCGATTCAGGTGCTTCTCTATTTCCTTCTTATCTCTTTTTTCTTATTGATTGTTTGGGGATGAATGATAGGTAAATTGATATCTGTTGTAATGACCCTTTCAGTCATTACAGTGAAGTCTAGCATACCAAAATCTAGATTAAGTTTCTCCCTAAAGAAAAAGTTAGAAATTTTTGGCTAGGCTAATCTTAGATAAAATCCAAGTGTGGTATGTTCTAGGTTAATCCCGAAATGTATTAGTTAATGATTAAGTATTTTGGGGTTATTTTGTGATAGCTAAGGTGATAAGGAATCCGTAGAAACTTTCAGAAGTGAATTCGGGTTCACAGGGGATAGTTTAGGATGTCAATATCTAGGAGTGTGTTGTGAAATGGATAAATTTTAGGGGTTGATGGACTTTTCCCTCCCCCTAGGCCGCTATAGCGGAAGGCAGGAACCTACCACTGGCTCGCTATAGTGGAAATATTCCCCCTATAGTGGGAGTCAAAGTCGGTCAATCCCACCATAGCGGGCAAATATTGCTATAGCGGAAATTGTCCCACTATAGCGGTATAAATGTTGATTAATACAGAAAATAGCCCAAAATATATTATTCATTCCAAATAAGGTTAAGGGCTAGAGAGAGCAAATTTGGGCAAATTTTTTCAGTTTTCCACCTATTTCCTTCGTTAAGGTAAGTAAATTCATTCCACTAACTAGTTTTTCGATGATTAATCCTTAGAATCACTAGTTTTTGGGTATGGGAAAGGATTGGACTTGACCTAGGTGAATTTCTGGTGCAATAGATGATTTTGGGTTAAAATCCTTAGGTTTTGATCAAGAGTTATTTAATTATGATTACATGCTTAGGATTCATCTTTATAATCATTAAATTGGTATAATTAAGGTAGAATGATGGTAGAAAAACCCTATAATAAGGAAATGATCATGAATTTGACCTTGGGGTTGAGGGATTAGGTTATAATCCTTGAAATTGTTAGGTCATTATTTGAATTATGTTTACCTTATTGTTTTTAGACTACAATCAAGCTGAGATTGCAAGAAAAGGCAAGGCTCAAGTTTATTAGAGTGGTGCAAGGTTTGGATTGAGGTAGGTGAGGGTTAAATGTAGTTGAAAAATCTAACTTTGTTTATGTGTGCATATTAATTATTTCTTCATATACTTGTTACAATGCATGTTTGAGGTATAGTAATTGTTGAATGATATCCAAAGTGTTAATCATATATAATGAGGTTATATGAAAGGCTTGTTGATTGTATAAGTATGGTTGTCTTATTCCCATTGTGTTTGTGATTGTTGTGACATCCATTATTATTATGAGATGAGCCGGTAAAGGACATCGTCGCGGAATCAATTATAATTATGAGATAAGCCAATAAAGGATATCATCATGAGATTGATTTATGATAAGGATGGCAGACACTAGATGTCTAGGACGTTTGGTACATAGACTAGAGCTCGTCCCCTACAAGTCATGGCTAGTGGGCAATCATAAGACCCTTAACATATGTGTACAAGGTATTGGTGAGTTTGTAGTTTCTTGAGTGGACCGAGTTTGTGGTTATTGATATTTTTGGGTTCCTTAAGTGAACTGGTTGATATTATTGTTGTTATATTAGATCATTGAGAGGTCCGGCTTGGAGTACAAATTAATGGTATATCTTCTATTGATGTCTAATTACTTATGTATTTGAGACAAGGTGTAACTTATTGTTGTGAGTCCTGGTTTTGTTGACTTGGTCTATTGTTGGTAATTATGGTCTTGACTTAGTATATTGTTTATATTAACGTACATATGACTAAAATATTTGGTGTCATTGTGAAAGGCTAAGTGGTACATAATTGGGGTGAGGGTAATTGTTAGGTGTTCATGGTTGTACTTATTTACAAGGTTATGGTTATTTATTCATATTTATTATTTTGGGTTGGCCGATGACCTTACCAATACATAGTGGTTTTGTACTGGTACTACCCGTGCTCTTCTTTTTATTGAGTGCAAAGCATCTTCCAGCGACTACATCGAGAACTCATCTTTAGACAAGGACACATATCGACTTAAGGGTGACTAATTCTTCAGGCAACCATGAGTCATCTATCTTAGTTCTTGTCCACTTGTTTCGGACATGGATACTTTCAATTTGTTTTGGGTTGAACCCGTTGTTGACAATCGTTAGTGTTTTAGTACAATGACTTTTAGTTCTTGGGGTATTTTAGACATTTTGTAGTTTCCACAACGGTTTTGTTATTAGAATATTCGAGATATTGGTTTTATTAATAGAATGATTGATTCTCTTAAAATTTACTAAGCGTCGGTGTTGACTAAATTGGGTTAAATGGTTCTCCCATCGGAGGGTTAGTGTGGGTGCAACTCACGACGAGTTTGGGGTCATGACAGTAAGTTATGATTTAAATATAGTTATAGACTTGATTTGACTCTATGCTTATATTTGAGTTGAATTATTGAGATTAGCCTTCGGGCATGCTTCTAATTGTTGGTTGAGATAATGTTAAAGCTAAGTTGAAATGATTAACTTGAAAGTTAAAGGGTCGATGATTGTGGTATGAACTAGAATATTGATTGTTATTGTACATTGAGTATGTTGTTGAGGTTTTGCCTATCTTTGATGATGTTAGGATCGGGTGTCACGCTGGCATAAATTGATATTATGATCGAGTACCACGCCGGTACGATACATGACTGACCTCAACCCCTGCAGGTCATAACTAAGGGTCTCTGCCGACCCTAGTATGTATGTATATTATTTATACATGCATTCATTGTTTGCATCACACATGTGATTGTTCATTGACTATTGTTGACTGAATTGGCTAAGTATAAGTGATTGATATGAATAACTTTAAAATGATTGATATAAAAAGGATAGTTGTTGGTTTTGTAATTTGAGGTGTTTATGAACATGAGTTTAAATGTTAAGTTGATTATGAGTTGTGTCTTGACCACTTCTTACTTTTGTTTAACTTATCTATTTGTATGGTGTTGAGTTAAGTCGTCTGAAGATGCCTACCAGTATGTAGTTTTTGTACTAATACTACTTTTGCTCTTCTTTTCATTGAGTGAAATGTGTGTTCCAGCATTTGAAATGAGACCTCAGCTCTAGTTCGTGATTTTAGCTTTGATTCATGGGTGAGCACTGATGTGTCATGATTTCATGACACTTTTGATGCTTAAAACAATGAAAATATGCAATAACTTGGGTGTGTTTGGTTGGTATGATGTGTTTTCTGTTCTATATTGCAGGAAAATAGGTTTTGGAGGTAAAATGGACAAAAAGGAAGAAATACGACCGAGAACGAAGTATCTGAAGACGAAAGAATCAGCATCTGCACCAGAAAGGTGACTCACGACAGGACTCACGTGCCGTGACTCCACTCACGTGACTTGAGTGGTTGCCGTGAGTCAACTTCAGAGAATGTTCAATGTGTATGGTTTCCATGATTGGACCCACGTGTCGTGACTTAGTTCCATGACACAAAGTCACGATACCGTAGAAGGTTGCTGAATCTGTTTTCCTATTTTGATTAGGATAGGATTCGTCTTGTATCTATAAATACCCTTTTGTTGTCCTATGTTCAGGAGTTAGTCATTACATTGTTTTGAGATAGTTTTCCATTATTTTGAGTTCATAAACACATTATTGGATTTTGTAATCTTGGAACATCAATTCCAGGGTTTTATTCATAATTGAGATTTCAGAGTTTCTTCTTTATTGTGAGTTTACAATTATGTCTTCATCTTCGAATGCTTATTGTGTTCTTGCAATCATGAGTAGCTAAGCTCATTAACTAGGGTTGTGGAAACCCTGAGGAATTAACAAAATCGGTTAAGTGCAAAGCAACTCTGAACCGTTGTGAATGCATGTATTGTTATTACCTTCATTATAATTGATCTTCTAGCGGTTGCAAATGTTAGAAACTCGTCTATATTCTAGACTTGCTCGAGAGAGAGGTAGAGATTGGGAAAAGGAAATAACAACAGAGATTTGAAGCTATCAACCTTCGTCTAATAACTTGAGCCATAATAGGGATAGTTATCTGAGATCCAGGACAAGGGTTAGTAGTACGACACTCGGAGACCGAGAGGAGAAGAGTAAAATTCATCTAACCAAGGTCGAGAGACATTTATATGAACATATCTTGTCAGATTTTGCATGCAATATAGCGAGATAGTTTTACCAACACAAGAAACCGGTAGAGTTAAGGAATTATTGGGGACCACAGTCCTAGTGTATTTCTCATATTGTCTACAAATTCTATATTCAGAAATTGCAACTGTTACTATTTATTCATAAAACACCCCCAGTTTTACTTACTCACCAGTCACTCAAACTAGCATTCTACATAACTTCGACCTATTCCCTGTGGGATCGACCCCAACCTAGTTGGGTTCTATATTTGATACAACGATCGCATTATACTTTTTTGGAGGTATATTTTGGGCGACATCAAGCACCATGTCTGGACAACCATTGGATCTTCTTCTAGTTCATGTCCTTTGTTTCTGTATAATGACATACTCTATCTTAGTTTTAGTACTTATGGATAATACTTCAGACTTTGTTTTTATTAGTAGTTCTTGTACAGTGACTTTTAGGTCTCGGGGGTTGTAATAATTAGAGAGACTTCCACACTTGTGAATTACTTAGATTTTTGGAGATATTAATATTGGTATTATGTTATAACATGTTTTAAATTGATAAATAGAGTTTGGTCTTAGTAAATGTTAAGTGTAGTGTTTATTATTTGGTTAAGGGTTGGGTTGATTGGTTCTCCTATTATAAAGTTAGGGTAGTTCCACTCACAACTATTTGGGTTGTGACAAAGATGGTATCAAAGCATTGAGTTCTTCGATCTTGTCATACAAGAATAGGTCTAGTAAAATCTTGCGGAACGGTATGAAGACATTTGTACTTTTCTTTGAGAGGCTATAAGAATTTAGGAAAAACTTTCACTTGTATCTTTTCTTAGTGGTAGTACTTGATTCCAATTTGTATCTGGTGATCTAAATTTGTATTTGACATTCTTCATTTTTGTTTCACAGATGGTGAATACTCATTCAGTTAGAGCAGCAACAACCATAACTGCAGTACCTGGACCGACAATTGGGGCCATGGTTTGGGGTAGAGATAGGGTGAAAGGAAGGGGCAGAAGAGAAGGATGAAGGGAAACACCCATCAAGGGTGGAGCCCAAATAGACGGAAGATCAGTTAGATAGAGATCAATGTCCCCTCTTCCATATGAGGCTGCTCTAGACTTGGTTCCAAAGGAAGAGGTGATAGTTGAGGAGGAGAAAGAGGTTCCAATTCTAGGAAATACTATGCTAGTGTAGGGTAATGCAACTCGGGTGCCTCTGTCTTCAGAAATGATCTAGCAAGTATTGGGATTTTTGAGCGATTTAGCTAGCTTTGGTGCTACTCAGATAATTCTAGCCTTCCAGCCTCCAGTTATGTAGCATGCCATAATTATAGCACCTCAGATAGGCGAGGGTTCTGAGATAGAAGTCTTTCCCTAATAAGTATTGGGTCCCGTTATGACTAGTGATGAGCATGACCTAATTTGTATGTTTCTAAAAATGACATCTCTAATGTTTCAAGGTGCTGAGTCGGAGGATGCGTATGAATTTTTGATTGACTATCATGAGCGTCTACACAATATAGGGATTGTGGAGAGATATGAAGTGGAATTTGTGAATTTTCAGTTGCAGGGAGAGGCCATAGCAATGGTGGAGGTACTTTGTATAGTATAGGGTTGTTTTACCTCCCCTAATTTGGTCTCAGTTTCAGAATATGTTTCTTGAGAAGTATGTTCCTCGTACCTTATGTGATTGAAATAAGGATGAGTTTATAAGGCTTGAGTAGGGTGATATGTCTGTGGTGTCCTATGCGGCTAAATTTCATGCTTTGTCTCGGTATGCTTTGCAGTTGATAACTACAGAAGAGGGAAAAATCAGATATTTTGTGAAGGGTTTGAACATTGGTCTTCAAGTGGCTTCACTTCAAGTGGATTCTTCCAAGAAAACTTTTCAGGAAGTGGTGGAGTTTGTGAAGAAAATGGAAAGGGTGAAACAACAAGGTAGTATTAGAGCAGAGGAAAATAGAGCTCTGAAATTGGTCCATTTTAGTGGTTCTTATTCGCGGGTCCATAGTTCGCAGAGTTTCTCTACTTGACCGATTCATTAAACTATACCTGTGTTTATTGTAGTCCCATTATGGGTCGGTTATCAACCCTATGGGGTAGAAAGTTACACACTTTCAGCGTCTTCAGTTCAGTGGCCTGCTCTAAACCGTAGATGTTACTATTATGGAGGAGTGGGTCATATTTGAATGTATTGTCCTAATTTTATTTCTGCAGGTTAGTTGACTCAGCAGTCAGCTTTCAGATCTTTAGTTCCAGCAGGTCATGGTGAGGGAGGAAATGGTAGAGGACGTCCATAGGGTGGGCGCGATGGTGGTAGAGCTGGCTATCAAGGAAATTGTGGCAAAGAATAGGTTGGTCGGGGTAGAGCACAGGCTGGTAGAGGTGGTGATCAAAGTGGTTATAAGGCTTATCTGTATGTAGTTCAGGGTTGTCCTAATGCTGAGGTTTTTGATGTTGTGATCACAGGTACCATTCTTTTATATGATCATATGGCTTCTGTGTTATTTGATCTGTGGTCTACTTTTTCTTATGTGTCTGTGAAGTTTTCTTTGGGCTGGGATTTAACTTGTGAAATGCATGATACACCCATGTATGTATCCACTCCGGTTGGTGTTTCTATGTGTATTGATCAGGTTTATCGGGCTTGCCTTATATTGTTTATGGAATACAAAACTTTGGCAGACTTAGTGATTTTAGACATGGAGGATTTTGATATTATTTTGGGGTTGAGTTGGTTATATCCTTACCATGTTGTTCTTGATTGTTATGCTAAGACTGCCCCTGTAACTGTGCCCAATATGGAAAATTTAGAGTGGGAGGGTGTTTATAAGCCTGCTCCCTTGAGATTTATTTACATTATTCGTGCCCAAAAGCTAGTTAAGAGGGGGTATCGGGCGTTTCTAGCCCATCTTTGGGATAATAGTACTGTAGTCCCTCTTATTGCTTTAGTTTTTGTAGTATATGAATTTCTAGGTGTTCCCGATGGTCTTCCTGGGATGCCACTTGAATATGACATTGACTTTTGCATCGACTTAGAGCCAGACACTCACCCTATTTCCATTCCTCCTTATAGGATGGCTCCAATAGAGTTAAGTGAATTGAAATCTCAGTTGCAAAAGTAGTTGGGGAAGGGTTTTATTCATCCTTGTACTTCTCTTTAAGGTTCTTTTGTGCTTTTTATTAAGAATAAAGATGTTAGTATGAAGATGTGCATAGACTACCGACAGTTGAATAAGGTGACAATTAGTAATAAGTATCCTTTGCCTAAAATAGATGACTTGTTTGACTAGTTGCAGGGTGCTGCAGTGTTCTCCAAAATTAATTTAAGATCAGGTTATCATCAGCTTAAGATTCAGGAAGAGAACATCCCAAAGGCTGCCTTTCAGACTGGCTATGGCCATTATGAGTTCTTGGTAATGACTTTTGGGCTTGACCAATGCTCCAACCACTTTTATGGGTTTGATTAATGGGGTATTCAAACCATATTTGAATTCGTAAGTAATTGTCTTCATTTATGATAGTTTGGTCTATTCTAAGAGTAATGAAGAGCATGATGTTCACTTGCGTACTGTGTTGAGGTTGCTTAAGAAGAAGCAGCTTTTTGTTAAATATTCTAAGTTTGAGTTTTAATTATCTTCGGTGTGTTTCTTGGTGCACGTGGTATCTAAACAAGGGGTTATGGTAGATTTGCAAAAGATTCAGGCTGTTATAAATTGGACCAGACCAACTAATATGATAGAGATTCATAGTTTTGTGGGGTTGGCCAGCTATTATCGTGGTTGTGAAAGGGTTCGCATCTATTGCTTCATATATGACTCGTTTGACTCAAAAGTAGGTACCCTTTGTATGGAACAATGAATGTTAAGAGAGCTTTCAAAAGCTCAAGACTTTGCTAACCTGAGCTCCCATTCTTACCTTAACAGTTGAAGGTTAAGATTTTATTGTGTATTATGATTCTTCGCATTCTGGTTTGGGTTCTCTTTTGATGCAAGACAAGAATGTAATTGCCTATGCTTTGAGACAACTGAAAGTGTATGGGAAGAACTACCTCACCCATGACTTAGAATTGGCAGTTGTGGTGTTCTCTCTCAAAATTTGGAGACACTATATTAATGGGGTGAAGTAAGAGGTGTTCAGGGACTGCAACTTGCAACATGTTTTTACTCATAAAGATTTGAATTTGAGCTTCTGAAGGTGGATGGAGTTACTCAAAGACTATAATATTTTGATTCTTTATCATCATAGAAAGGACAATATGGTAGCGGATGCTTTGAGTTGAAAGCCTGTGAGTATGGAAAACTTGGCATGGTTAGAGGTGTCAAGATGTCTGTTGGCTATGAAGGTGGAAACTTTAGCTAACAGTTTTATGAGAATGTAGGTGACTATCAAGAAAGGGTTTTAGCCAATATTGAGCTTAGATCCACCTTCCTGGACCTGATTAAAGAAAGGTAATTTGAGAATGAGAAATTGATTAAAATTCAGGATAAAGTGTTATAAGGTGAGGCCAAGGAGGACATTCTGGATACAGAAGGAGTGTTGAGAATAAGGGGACGTGTATGTGTACCCCGTGAGGCAAACTTGATTTCTACTATCCTTGTAGAGGCTCATAGTTCTAAGTACTCTATACATCCAGGTGCGACCAAGATGTATTGAGACTTAAGAAAACATTATTGGTAGCGACGGATAAAGTGGTACACTGTTGATTTCATGACTCAGTGTCAAAACTATCAACATGTTAAGTATGAACATAAAAAACCCGGTGGTGCATTTCAGAGGATGCCCATTCCAGAATGGAAGTGGGAGAGAATAACTATGGATTTTTTTGTTAGTCTTCCTAAGACCTTGAGGAAGTGTGATTCTACTTGGGAAATTACTGATCTATTGATCAAGTCTGCACATTTTATTCCATCGTGTTGGATAGAGGTATGCAGTTTACCTCTAAAAGAGTTGGGGATTAGGTTAGACTTAAGTATAACTTTTCATCCGCAGACTAATGGGCATTCAAAATAGATGATTCAAGTGTTAGAGGACATGCTTCAGACATGTGTAATGAGTTTTGGTGGTAAGTAGGACCAATTCTTGCCTTTGTACGAATTCACATACAACAATAACTACCACTTAAGCATTGGCATGGCTCCTTTTGAAGTCTTATATGGGAGGAAGTGTAGATCGCCAATTGGGTAGTTTGATGCCTTAGAAGTGAGACCTTGGAGCACGGATGTGATAAAGGATTCATTGGAGAAAGTGTGATTTATCCTAGAGAAGTTGGTAGTAGCTTAGAATAGACAAAAAGAGTATGAAGAGGAACTCTTTTATGAAGAGAAACCCATTGCTATACTAGATAGAGATGTGAGGGAGTTGAGAACTATGGTGATTTCATCCGTGAAAGTTAAGTGGAGGAACCATCCTGTTGAGGAGGCCACACGGAAGACTTAGGCAGATATGCTATCACAACCCAAGACTACCCCCTTGTCGTAACACGGTACTTGGAGCCATAAGTGACCCCAAGCTAACCCATTGCCTGGCAAGACACTAAGAATACTGTATAAAATAAGAATCACTGAGCGGAAGCTGAAATCTAAATAATATAATAATGTCTAAACCAAATCTCAATGCTAAGGACAAAATGGTAATCTTTTAGACAAAACCATAAAGCTAAAAATACTAGTCTGTCTGCCTGAAAGCCTCTACTGAGATGAGTTACTGGGACAAGACCCTAGCTAACTCTAATTTTTGGAAAACTAAATGACTGAAATAAAGAAAGTAAACATAAATCTCATCCTTGAAAGATGAGGACTCACCACTCTCTGCTGCGGATATAAGTAGGGAACCATGCTAACTGCGAGCTGGATGTTGAACGTTTGAACCTATATTATAAGACAATATACCACAAAGGAAAGTATGTGGTTAGTACTTCGAATGTACTGAGAATGTGAGATATGCATTACACTACATAAGATTAACATACTGAAAGTGACATGATAAACTGAACATGGATTAAAATTTGTAAACTGATGCAATGACCAAGTAATAAACATGTAACAATGTAATATACTAAATACAAGGTCATGCGAAGTTTGAGTCTGAACTATGGGAGTTACTGTAACCGACATAGACCATGTGAGCAACATGGAATCTAACTTGCAATCTAAGTTGGAAGGGTATCCTATACCTTGCCAAGGGTAAGAACCATGACTGGAGTGAATTCACTCATGAGCTTATTCGGGCAAGGGAGACACTCTCAACTCGCGAGAACCCATTTAACCTAAGGTGGCATGTAGTTCTGGGACTTGGGTATATTGAACTCTAGTCCAACTCGGTTCTAAGTACTACTCCCAACTAAATATAATTGACAGCTCTTGAGAATGTTGTCCATAATCATAGATGCCATACCTGACTGCCATACCCCTAGTGAACATAGATTTTATATGAAAACTGATCCATGATCATTGATGGCATTCCAGATACCATACTAATCAAGAAACTTACTTTTGGTAAAAAGTGTTCAAGAGCATTGATGGCATATCTGGATGACATACATGTCATGTATCGTACTGTTATAAGTCGAAGCTCCTAGTTATTATATGAGTACGCACATATAAATCATGTATTTCTAAAACATGAGACTTGTAAGTTTATGGGAGATATGAGATGGCTAAGCTAAATGCATAAAAGGAACATATGAGGACTAAGATTTGGAAGGAATCTATAAAGCTGGACCTTAACCCTGAATCATGACTCATGAAAATGCTAATAGTCTAATAGGTTGTATTATCTAAGAATACTATTTAGAATATACTTTATCTGCAAGCACTCTATAGGTTCGTAACACTAATAATACTAATAAGCTAAGACTGAGTAACAACTATTCTATCTGAAAAAATCCTAAATTATGTGACTATGAAGGGATGAGTGTTCAATTAATAATGCATGGGAACCTAAGTCATTGGGTGTTCATAACCCACCATC
The DNA here is from genome assembly GCA_031232105.1 of Capsicum rhomboideum. Taxonomy (NCBI): domain Eukaryota; kingdom Viridiplantae; phylum Streptophyta; class Magnoliopsida; order Solanales; family Solanaceae; genus Capsicum; species Capsicum rhomboideum. The sequence continues at coordinate 104,504,398 of CP124719.1, read as the reverse complement.
TCTGAAGAATGCAACTATTCATGATAGTTTCTATAATCTGAATGGAATGTGAAATCACATAATACAAGTGCAAAATCATGGAATATCATTATACTTAGGGTTGATGAATATGATACTATCAAGGTACTGAATTTTAATGGGAAATCATGTATTTATAGCCTACTAATTACGGGGAACTGAGATACAAGAAGAATCATGACTGTAATGAAAACCCTAATTTCAACATTATGATTTTACTGAGGAACTGAGTATATTTCAGGACTCAGTGGGTGAAAGGATACCGATTGATGAAATCGCACATACCTGAGAGTGAAAACCTTGGTGAAATATTTGTATTTGAACTTGAAGATGATGAACCCTAGTTCTTGCTTTGGAGAAGAGGAAATCATATGTTCTCTCTATATTTTGCTAAGTGTTGCTTGATATTTTAGTTAATGAGGGGTTTGGTGTAGTTTAGGCTTATTAATAAGCCTTAGGATAACTTAAATAACGTAGTTTTAGTGATAAAAGTGTGGGAAAAGACCAAACAACTCTTTTAAAATCATCTGAAAAGTTGCTGGAATCAGTCCCAATGACTCATGTGATGACTCGTAGGGTATGGCAACGAGTCATAGCTTGAGTTGTAACCTAGGACTTAATTCTTAATTCCCTTTTCCATCCCAATGAGTTACCCTATGACTCTTAGGGTTTCCCAATGACCCGTAGGGTCATCCTACGACTCGTAGGGTCTGAGTCATAGCGACTAACAATTTTGATAGTGCTTCAGTAAAATGGCCATAACCTTTTACTCCAATACCGAATTTATGAAAGGTTGGTGGCATTGGAAATATAATTTAAATACCTTTAACTTGGTGGTTATTAGGCCACCTAACTCTTTATATACTAGGAGAAATGGTTGTTTGAAGTTGACCTAAGAAGAATCTTACACTAGAATTTAGCCGGAAAAGGAGTTTTCAACTCAACTTTGGGTTAGGGACTCCTTATGATCTTAAATATAATCTAATACTCATTTCATTCTTATTTAAGGTTCAATATATGCTTGAATATTGGTTCTGATCTTAGCTTGAATTTTTGGGTGTTGTAAGATCTACCCGTTGGGGTCATTCGTCCCAAAATGAATACTAACTAAGTTGAAAAGATAGGGAAGGATCTAAAATACCAACACTGAATTTTGAGAGATGAATATTGATATAATAACTAAATTTATAACTGAAATATGGACTGAACTAAACTCATGAATGCATGTTATGACATGGGAGTAACTGAGAGACATGAGACTAAAGAAAGTAATAGAGAGGAAACTGTTATCTTGAACTGACTTTAGGCTAGGAATAAGACTCAACTGTATTTACATACATCACAAATTCACATAAGAGCTCACATCAAATAGGCACAGACATGGACTCAGGAGAGTATGACTAGAAGGAAAGAGAGAAAGTTACTAGTATTATCCATCTAATCTCTGAGCTGAACTGCTGGCGATTTGGACTGATCTGTACTGAGAGTTTAGAACTCAATTGAAGTATTCATGACTAAAATGTATGCATGGAACTATGAAACAATCGATACTGGTATGAAATTTTTGATATTCATTGAGAAATGAACTTTGTTTTCCCCACGCTTTTCGTTAGGAATTCTAGTTGCATCTAGGGAAAGGAATCACGATTATGATCTGAGCAATACATTCGACTGGGAAAATTTGGACATGGTCTGAACATCCTGGTCTGCTGATCTGAGTTCATAGGGAAAAAGAAACGATGTAGATTTAACTACGAGGCACTTTTTCTCTAAATTTTATAGTACGATGCAAAAGTATCCTGGGCCAATAGAATAATAGGAATACTACACTTTTTCTGCAAGATGACTGATAACTTCTAACTTAACATCAATTCTCTACTACGCTCCTCCCTGTGAAACATTACACCCAACCTATGGGCTTTACTTCAAATTCTCTCAAAGCTACACTATTTAAGGCTGCTAAGGGCTAAGTCTATCAGTACGCTCTCATCATGTTTGAGCCTAATCCAAAGCACTATGTATTTCTCATTAAATGATTATGCTAGTCTTAACTGCAGGAATTTGAATTCTATATCCATTACGGTCAAATTTACACAACCAACCCTGAGTTCTAATCAAAGGTTTATTATCCACCCATCACCAAAATCTACAAGGTACTTCCATAAAACATCTAAGTTGACCACTCAACTGTTACCAATCCCACTACCATAGTATACTAAAGGTCACAGAGACTCTACTAGAAAGATCTAGAGTAAGAGGGGTACTGCAGAATCATAACTTAAAGACTTTCATAACCCTTGATACTTAATAAGGGTCTGAGGAGTACAATATAGTATGAACGATCTTGTTTAAGAAGTTTGGTTTGAGAATATACCTGACATATTATGACTTTACTAATCACCGAGAATGTATTATTAGTATGCGGGATTGAGCATGCTGGGAAATCATGGGTTCCTGAGTCATGAGCTGTATAATAGAAGACTGATATCCATAGGTTCACAGAGCATGAATTTGGATTTTTGAGTGAGACTATTACTCCTTATACTAGGAACTGAGGATAAACATGCATCTGAATGAAGTGCATAGATCATAATGATGCCAGGCAGGAGTAAGGTGTCATAGTGATGTAAGTGTACTGAATAGTCTAAGATAAGAATGGGACTATTCTAATTATACACCTCCTCAAAAGGCTAAGAATATCTCTTGTATGCATATCTCGGTCTTAATATTCCTATTTCATCTCAGGGATGAAGTATGCTACATTTATAGTCTTCCATCTATCCCTTACAATAACATGCCCAACCTACGAGGATCTAACCCCAACAACTCTCCCTTCCTAGAGTTTGCTATAATACTACTCTCCACCAATACTACTTCAATCTAAACTAAGACTATTCAGCACTATGGGAGGATAAGGTCCTACGGACTATAAATGCATAAAGAAAAAAAATCTAGAAACATCCCTGACTTGACCTTAGGAGAACCATCCTAACACGGGTGGCTGGAAGATAAATGGAATTGATTTAAGTGCTGACCACTGCCTACTCCAGAAGAGACACCCTACTAATTTGGGCAACCTGGAGGGACTATTGAGGAAATAGGCTTAACCTACTGGCAAACCTCCTTGCCCTTTCCTGAAGATATCGATAAATCTCTCAACTTGTGGCCTAGCTTACCACAGCCAAAACAACCTTCACGACTTGCCAAACACTCTCTTTTGTGTTTTTTGCCACACTTATCGCAAGTGGGGTGGGATTTTCCCCTTACAACATTTTTCTGAGGATGAGAGCCAGATGCTCTCCCCTTCTGATCATAACTAGGCCTAGGCGTAAGAAACAAAGTACTAACTGATAATAGAGCTGGCCCTGATGACCTTTTTGGAAAAGAAGATTGGTTCCCACTGTCAATCTCTTAGAGTTACCATTCCCTGGCATGACCCTTTTTGTCTCCCTTCTTCTCTTCTTACGAACTGGACTTGTAGGGACTGCTACCTACTGATTCAATTGAGCGGTCATAGCTTGAGCCAACAGTTGGATGGCATCACAAAACTCTACATTAGAAATATCAGCACTTGCAGGCTGATTGACTGGTGTAGAAGGGTTACCATTTTGATCACTTTTCTGACTGATCTCTTTTTAAGGAGACATATTATGAAACACATAAGGCACGAGTTAGAAGGATAAATAGAGTTAAATCCATTGTACGATATGATCATGAAAGAAATAAAACTTTCCTAAAACATTTCATAGCCTCTCATTCATAAATGTACCACGCTTCACACCCATGAACAAGACTGTACTTAATGCAGTTTTCAGACACCTTAGGACACACTTTAAACATGGCTCTGATATTAAGTTTGTCATGACCCGAGACTATCCTCTAGTTGTAACATGATACTTAGAGCCACAAGTGACCCTAAGCTAACCCATGACTTGGTATGACAATAAGAATATTGTATAAAATAAGAATCACGGAGCGGAAGCTGAAATCTGAATAGTATAATAATGTCTAAAACAATCTCAATACTGATGACAAAATAGTAAACTTTCAGACAAAACCATAAATCTAAAAATACTAGCTTGTCTGCCTGAAAGCCTCTATTGAGATGAGTTACTGGGACAAGCCCCCAAATAACTCTAATTTTTGGAAAACTAAATGACTGAAATAAAGAAAGTAAACATAAATCTCATCCTTGAAAGATGAGGACTTAACACTCTATGTTGTGGATATAAGTAGGGAACCATGCTAATTTTGAGCTGGATTCTGAACTTTCGAACCTATATTATAAGGCAATATAGTGCAAAAGAAAGTATGTAGTCAGTACTTCAAATGTACTGAGATTGTGAGATGTGTATTTCACTACATAAGTTGGATATGCTAAAAGTGACATGATAAACTGAACATGGATTGAAATCTATAAACTGATGTAATGACCAAGTAATAAGCATGTAACTCGCGAGGACCCCTTTAACCTATGGTGGCACGTAGTTCTGAGACTTAGGTATACTGAACTCTAGTCCAACTCGATGCTAAGTACTACTCCCAATTGAATATAACTAACAACTCTTGAGAATGTTGTCCATAATCATGGATGCCATACCTAACTGTCGTACTACTAGTGAACTTTACTTTTATAAGAAAACTGTTCCATGATCAATGATGGCATTCTGGATACTAGACTAATAGGGAAACTTACTTTTGGAAAAAAATGTTCAAGAGCATTGATGGTATATCTGGATGACATACATGTCATTCATCTTACTGTTATGAGCCGAAGCTCCTGGTTATGATATGAGTACGCACATATAAATCATGTATTTTTGAATCATGAGACTTGTAAATTTATGGGAGACATGAGATGCTGGACTAAATGTATAAAAAGAACATATAAGGACTATGATTTGGAAGGAATCTATAAAGCTAGACCTGAACTCTGAATCCTAATTTATGAAAATGCTAATAGCCTGATAGGGTGTACTATCTGTGAATACTGTTTAGAATATACTTTATCTACAAGCACTCTGTAGGTTTGTAACACTGATAATACTGAGATTGAGTAACAGACACTCTATCTGAAAACATCCTAAGCTATGTGAACTTGAAAGAATGAGCGTTCAATTAATAATACATGGGATTCTAAGTCATCAGGTGTTCATAACCCGCCATCTCTGAAGAATGCAACTATACATGACAGTTCTATAATCTTAATGGAATGCGAAATCATATAATACAAATCTAAAATCATAGAATATCATTACACTTAGGGTTCTTGAATATGGTACTATCAAGGTACTAAATTTCACGGGAAAACAAGTATTTATAGCCAACTAGTTATGGGGAACTGAGATACAAGGAGAATCATGACTTTAATGAAAATCCCAATTTTAACATTATGAATTTGCTGAGGAATTGAGTGTATTTTGGGGCTCAATGTGTGAAAGGATACCCACTGATGAAATCCCACATACCTGAGAGTAAAAACCTTGGTGAAATCTTTGGATTTGAACTTGAAGATGATGAGCCCTACTTCTTGCTTCCGAGAAGATGAAATAGCCTGTTCTCTTTGTATTTTGCTAAGTGTCCCTTGATATTTTAGTTAATGAGGGGTTTGGGGTAGTTTAGTATTATTAATTAGACTTAGGATAACTTAAACGACATAGTTTTGATGTTAAAAAGTGGGAAAACACCAATCAACCCTTTTAAAATCATTTGAAAAGCTGTTCAAATCAGTCCCGACGACTCACGTGATGACTCGTAGGGTCTAGCAATGAGTTGTAGCCTGATTAATCGCATAGAACTAAATTTTTCCTTCCCTCTGGCATCCCAATGAGCCATAGGTTCACCCTACGACTCGTAGGGTCTGAGTCGTCACCACTGACAGCTTTGATAGTGCTTCAGTAAAATAGCTATAACTTTTTACTCTGATACCGAATTTATGAACGATCAATGGCATTGGAAATATAATTAGAATATATTTTATTTAGTGGGTATTAATCCACCTAAATTTTTATATACTAGGATCAATGGTCGTTTGAAGTTGACCCAAGAAAAATCTTTCACTAGAACTTAGCCGAAAAATGAGTTTTCAACTCAATTTTGGGTTAGGGACTCCTTATGATCTTAAATATTATCTAATACTCATGTCATGCTTATGTAAGGGTCTATATATTCTTGAATATTGGTTCTGATCTTAGCTTGTATTTTTGAGGTGTTACATATGCGCAAGTACTATCCTTATTTATTCATCGAGTTAGATAATTCTTGCTTGTTTTCAGCTTTGTTGCTAGTTGTCATTCAGGTATGAAAAAATATTTAATTGGTATCTAATTTAATGATCCAAAATTTTATTACTGTGAATTAGAGAGTAAAAATCTCAGCTTAGCCTTTCTATAGGCCAAATTTGTGAAATTCTGACTAGCCTAGTTTTAGGTGGATTTTAAATGAGGTATGGTATATGAAAATTTAGAAGTTATCAGTGTGTTGATCAATGAATTTGAGTTGATAATATATTGGGTGATTAGTTTAAGAAGTCTTAGAAACTTTCGGTGCGTAAAATGGTTAGTGAAACTCCGATTATAAGTAATAGCAATTTCCATAAAAAGGTCAGTACATGATATCGAAATTTGAGAAGTGGATTGTGAAATGGATAGGGCATGGGAACAATTACCGAGCTACTATTTTACAATCACTGCAGCGATATATTTGACACTACAATAATATCACTACAGCTATAAAAGCATTGTCAGAATTTCATTACATCAATAGGTGTGTCACTGCCGAGATATCACTGCGGTGATGAATCTGCTGCTGTAGCGATGAACTTACAGAATTCCCCATTAAAACAGAAAAATGACATTTTCATTTCTATTTATTTTAGTTTTCGTCTAAGGTTTGAGAGAAGGTGATTTTCACCAATTTTGAGGGTTTTTCATCTTTGAGGTAAGGTTTCATTATCATTCAAACCTGTGATTACTCCCTTAGATTCTTAGAATTGAAAGGATCATGATCATGGTTGGAAATTAAGGTTTAATTGTAGGTTTATAAATTGATGGAAATTGGTTGGGAATGGCTTAAGTTTCATTGTTATTGACTCTATGTTGCTAGAAATCACTTCCAAGTGTAGAATTATTTATGGTAATCATGAAACACGGAGAATTCGAAGATATTAAAGGGTAGAAAACCCTAGAATGATGAACTAGGCTAAGCTCATATGTTGAAATTGATGGGTTTAGGTTTATAATGCCTAGAAGTGGGGAATGTTGCATTGAATTATAATTATTTATTGTTTATATATCAAGAACAAGTGGAGTTTGAAAGAAAATGCAAGGTTTTGGACACATAGTGCTATTAGACGAGGATATGAGGTAGGTTATAATTTGAATATAGTTATAGACTTGATTTGACTCTATGATTATATTTGAGTTGAATGATTGTGATTAGCCTTCGAGCATGCTTGTAATTATTGGTTGAGATAATATTAAAGCTAAGTTGAAATGATTAAATTGAAAGTTAAGTGTTGATGATTGCGGTATGAACTAGAATATTAATTGTTATTGTACATATGTTTTTGAGGTTTTACCTATCTTTAATGATATTAGGATCGGGTGTTCCACCGATATAGATTGATATTAGGATCGAGTACCATACCTGTACTGTACATAGACTGAGCTCATCCTCGGTATGTCACAACTAAGGATCCTTCTAGACCCTACTATGTATGTACATTATTTATGCATGTATTCATTATTTGCATAGCACATGTGATTGTTCATTGACTATTGTTGACTGAATTGCCTAAGTGTAAGTGATTGAAATAACTTGAAAATGATTGATATGAATAGAATAGTTGTTGGTGTTGTAAGTTGATTTGTTTATGAACATGAGTTTAACTATTAAGTTGATTATTATTTGTGTCTTGATCGCTTCTTACTTTCGTTTAACTTATCTATTTGTATGGTGTTGAGTTAAGTCAGCCGATGATGCCTATCAGTACATAGTTATTGTACTGATACTACATGTACTCTTCTTTTATTATGTGCAGAGCGTGTTTTAGCATTTGAGACGAGACCTCAACTCTAGTTCGTGATTTCAACTTCGATTCAAGGGTGAGCACCATGTCCGGAAAAACATTGGATCTTCTTCAAGTTCATGTGTTTTGTTTATGGACAATGACATACTCTATCTTGGTTTTAGTATTTATGGATTATGCTTCAGATTTTTTTTGATTAGTAGTTCTTCTACAGTGACTTTCGAGTCCCGGGGGTTATAATAGTTAGAGAGACTTCCGCACTTCTGATATTTATTTAGATTTTTGAAGATATTAATATTCATACTATGTTATGACATGATAAATGGAGCTTGGCATTAGTATGTATTAAGTGTAAGGTTTAATTGTTTGGCTAAGGGTTGGGTTGATTGATTTATCCACTATAGAGTTAGGGTGGGTGCCACTCACGATCATTTGAATCGTGACAAAAGTGAACTTGCTCTATGTTAGTCTTTCGATATTCAATCTATTTTAAAAATTTCTCCAACAAAATAAAAGAATATGTATGTCGATAGGACTCTCAAAAGGATGTTTTCTAACTAGAATGACACAATGTGTTGCTACAGTGAAGCTACTCATGCTTGAATCAAACTTTATCATGAATGAAGACTTGCAAGGCATTCCTGAAAGCTTTACTCTATCATCTTGTTCAGGTGTTTGCTTTGTCACTTCTTTAGAATTTCTTGTGAGTGAAATACTTACTAATCTATCTCAACAACATTGTCATCAACTGAAACTAACTTTGGACCCACAACTAGATTAAGAAAATAAGTAAGCATCAAAAGAAGAAATAATATAAGCGTAAAAATAACAAATAAAACTAGCAAAATTTAAAAAATTAATCAGTAAACCCATTTACTCCCTCGTTGCCACCACCACAATAATTGAGTGGAATAACAAAGAGAAATTTCACAAAATACCCTTTCTCATTTCGAGCATTCTCATCATCATTGTATTTCTCAATTTTTTCCTTTTTTATAATTTTAAAAAAATTTCAAATGAGGACACCACAAATCTTTGTGTTGTGTAATTTTATCATTAAGTTACAAAAAAAAAAGTAACAAAAAATTAAAGAATATCTGTATATAAAGATTAAAATTAAATTAGAGAGTAAAAATATTCATACTTTTCAAGGTCATTCCTCAAATTCTTTGATCTCGAACCTCAAATCCTCCACCTTCGCGGGGGGGTCTTGTTTGGTGGTTTTATGTTGTGGCAGCCTGAAAATTTTAGAAGTTGGAATACAAAAATTATTAAAATCATCTATTCCATAAGATTCAGGCATATCTCCGAAAATATTAGAATTTTTATAAAAGCCTTGAAAATACGATTTTGATTTCTCTTCATTTATAGTACATATATTTCTCACCTTCCGTAAAAATAAATTGCATGAAAAAAGTAGAAAGAATGTATCAAGAATATTTATAGATAATATTTTATTACCACATCCATTCTCTTCATACCAACGGTATTCACTATCAGATCATTGAGCGTGAGTACTCTGTTAGTCACTCTCCAGTTAAATATATATGGAAGTTTATTTCAGTTTGATCAACAATATTTCAGTGCAAATTAATGCAACACTCATAGAATAAAGTCTAAAATATAAGTGGTAGACCCCCCAAATATGCATATGTTATTAGTGTTTTTTATTTTACAGCGCATTTTTAGGAAAGCATCAAAGACCATTCTTCCCTAAGAAAATATTATATGCACCACTATCAACTAGATCAAAATCACTCTTGTTGATAAATTGATCATTATCATTTGAAAATAAGAACAAGTGAATAAAGTACAAGATGAATAGTTTCACAACATTCTTATCCAAATTTCAAGGCTTACTCATGAAGCATTGTAGCAGCTTAGACCTTATTATATTTTTAGCATCGAAAAATATGCATTCAGCAATATATTCGACTCTTGAATGTCATACACACTAGCATCGTCAGTAAAACACTTTTGTTCCATCATGATTATAAGTTTTCTACGACCAAACTCAATATATTATCATTAATCTTGATACACAACTTATTGAACTACTCCAGAACAACCTCTCTCAACAATAACGCATGGATGAGTAGATTCTGAATAAGAAACTGAGACAACTTTAAAAAAATTCAAAATAAATTCAACTAATTTTAACTACCTCTTATTCAAACATCACTTCAACACAATCATAATATATGTACTAATATGGACACTTACCCTAAGATGCACATGCTTATCTGGTTGCATGTACAAATTCTCCATATTCTGCATTAAGAAATACTAATCAAATGATATAACGTCATTTTGATATAGTGTATATACATAATTATATATAACATTATACAAAATAAATGTGACACCATATTTGAATCATGAAATATAGTTAATTGATATATAATACCTGTTGTATTCTTTTTCTTCTTTGGGTGAGAATTTAAATCTTCTTCACCTTCAACACTTCTTTCTCTTTATTAAGCTCTTTCAAAACTTAAGTTTTATTAGTATTCTAGAGAGGACTTTTAAAATGGGAGCATGTTATTCGATTATTTTGCAGTTCAATCTTGAAATTTGACATTTCTAATTGAAATCACTTCAGTCGGTTGATAAGTATTTTTCTTTATCAAAATAGAGGGATTAAACTTTTTTTCATTGAAAACATAGGGACTGCTCTAGCAAATGAGATAACTTCAGCTAGTTCATCATCTTCATCCTTTGGACTTGCACTTCTGATCAGAATCACTTTAATCGATTTAGAAGCTTTATTCTTCAGAAAAGTAGGGATTGTGCTTGCAATCAAGATAACTTCAGTTAGTTGATCAGTAGACACAAGACCTATAGTCATAGATATCATATCCATCTTACTTCATTTTTCTAGAACTTTCCTATATGTACGATTGATCATTTTGAGACGCATAAATTACAAAAAAAGGAAAAAAGATCAATAAATACACAACCTAACCAGAAATATTCGAAAAGATGCAAAGAAAAATAATAATTGATTTGAAAAACCACTAAAATCCATTTCAAGTGTTTTCAAAACACACTAAAAAAAAAATGCATGTAAGGAGAAAATTTAAGCTACAGTATACACTCATAAGAGGAACAAAAATGCATGATAAAAATTCTTTTAATGATCTGTTTCGTCATTATTAAAAAATACCTCGTCACGGGTACGGGTTACAAAAAATTTTGATAATGCAATCTCAAATTAGTATGGGACGATGCAACTTAAAATTTTGAAATTTTAAATCTTAGTCGGGTTGATGTAATCCCATTATAGTGGCGTCTCCATAGCGGGATTACGGGACTAGAAACCCCAGGTGCAATTTTAATAATTCTCTTTTCTCCTCTTTAATAGTAAAAAAGATGAGGTTTATTCACTAACCTTCCTAAGGTTACCTCAGGGCCTAGGAACAATGGATAGGAGAGATTTTTGAGTTAATGGGGTAAAACCCATGGTTTTCTGCTATATTTCATGTCAGTATTCATCTTTACGGAATCAAAAGCTCGCGTTCATGCCTCCACAGCAGCTGCTTGGCATCCAGGTAGGCTAGAATTAACTGAGTAGTTTAGACCTGGGTTAGAGAGCATAAGCATGACATATATTCATGGGAGATTGCATGGTTACACCTTTGGGTATGGTGTTTGGATGGATAAAATGGATGAAAACCCGGTGACTTGAGTGGGAAATTGTTATTATGTTGCGTTATTGAATTTGTTCATAAAATTATGTCTTAACTTATTGTTGTTCATCCTTGTATGATTAATAATGGGGTAGTACCCAGAAATTGGGTTAACTTAATTAAATGATTATTCGTTAAGGGTGGTTAGTGTTGGTTGATTCAGAAGAATCTACGGTAGTAACCAGAGGAATGGAAAATTAGTAATGTATCAAACTGTTAGGATGAATGGTTGGGGGGGGGGTCATAACCCACAGGTTACACGTGCAAATTATAGGTGATGATTTTAATGTAGTTGAAACCAAATTTGCATTATGTGTGCCTGATAACTAATTCTTAGTATTGCTTGAACAATGCATGTTCAAGGAAATTGAATGACTGCTTGATATTCCAAGTGTTAATCACATGCAGTGAAATTATATGAAATTTTGTTGGGTTTTACAAGTGTTTTTTCTGTCATCACTGTTGTTGTGATTGTCATGATATCTATCATTTTGTGAGATGTATCAGTATTTGGACATCTCCATAGGATTGGTTGATATAAGGTTGGCCGGCACTTGATGTCTGAGATTTGGTACATGGACAAAAGCTCGTCCCCTACAGGTTATGACTAGTGGGCGCAAAGATAAGACCCTTAGCATGTATGTACAAGGTACAGGTGATTGAGAGGGATCATTGAGTGAATCAGGGATTATGTATTTATTGATTTTATTAGTTCCCTAAGTGAATTGGGTTATCTGCATAATTTCTAAAGGTGGTTTCTTTATGTAAAGAGGGATACATGATATTTTTCATTGCTATGTTATTTTGGTTCCCTGAGTGAATCGAGTTATGTGCTTAATTGTTAAAGGTGGTTTCTTTACGTAAATAGGGATGCATGATATTTGCCATTGCTATGTTATTTTGGTTCCCTGAGTGAACTAGGTTATGTGCTTAATTGCTAAAGGTGATTTCTTTATGTAAATCGGGATTCATGATATTAGCCTTTGTGATGTTATTTTAGTTCCTTGAGTGGACTGGGCTTAAGTGTTGTCATTATATGTTGGTTCCTTACGTAAACTGGTCTATGTGATGACTGGTGTATTGTTCCTTCTAGGAATCAGGACTTATGATTATTATGTTTTCCAGTTGTTGGGGAGGAATCCCTGGGAGGTTCGGGTTAAGGTTAAAAAAAGAAGAGGTTTAATCTATATTGCCTACTTACTTAGAGGAATGGGACAAGGGGAGGTATATTATGAATGAGTCATGATTGTTGACCTATTATGTGCCTATATTGACTATGCTTGTCTGAATGTTTGAGGTAGGTAGTGGTGTATTGACTTGATCTGTCGTCTATGTTAACCCTTGCTGGATTAAACTCTGTAGCGGGGTAGACCAGGGTTAAGTGTTATGAATCTAGGTAAGGTTTACCGATAGATGTTCGTGTTTGTATGTCATGATATGGTCTGTGGTCTAGTGATTATTTTACTTCAGGTTGGGAAGGTAGGTGTCACTATCTTTCTAGTTGGGCCTTATAGAATTAAATGAATCGAAGGCTGCTAGAGTGTTAAGGTATGACCGAAGTTATGGAACAAGGCTAAGGGTTACATCATAGTCTTAATTACAAATGGTTAAGGGTCGGATATCATAGAACTCATAGATAATTATGATTTGAGATTCGACTTTACAAAGTAAGGGATACTTAGTGTCTAGAGCTTAGCTCAATAATGAAAGTTAGGGTCGATCGGAGTAGGCCTTACCTCTTAGATGACCCAAGCAAGTCATTCAGCTATTGGTTGGATCCTCCTAACTGTAGTTACTTATGGTCAAGTAGTAGACAGGTGAGACCCACAGTTCTAATAGGTTTTCACTTGAGCTTTCCGTAATAAAGCAAGTCTACAAGCCACTGCAGTGAGGTTATAGGTTTGATTTCTTTCTCGTATTAAGATCTTAGACTGCTATACGCAGGCCCCCTGCAAGGTTACTTTAGATAACGATATTTTTTGTATAAGATCAGCATCCTCATTCATTGGTTACTTAGTACTTAGGTCATGAATTTTGATCTTAGTGAGCAGTTTAATAAATGATTCTCATTAAATATCTCTCAAGTTATATGTTTTTTTCTGGATATCTATGTGATGGTTATGTGATTTAATTTGGATTGGCTGATGATGCTTACCAGTACGTGTGGTTTTGTACTAATACTACTCTTGCTATACCCTTTTTGGGGTATAGTCTGATTGCAGGATCAGTAGGTGTTTCATGCTTAACATGGTAAAGATCTCCATCAGGTTCTGTTATTGTTTCTATGGTAGAAGCTGTGTCTTTTGTCTTGTACTTCCTCTTAATAGCTCTTGTACCTGTTTAGACTAGTTCCTTGTGAAATGTTTTTAGTTGTAATTAAAGTTTGTAAAATTATTGTAATAAAATAAGTATTTCTTATTTCTTATTAACTTTCGCGTACAGTTTCAAATGGATCGTAAGGGTTCTCCTATCTAGGTGGATTAGAGTAGGTGCCCTCATGATCCGGTAGTTTAAGTTGTGAAAACTTGGTATCAGAGCCTAGGTTACTGGTCCCCTAGTACAAGAGCAAGTATTGAGTAGAGTCCTGTGGATTGGTCTGTTGATATCCACATCTAATCTTCGGGGAGATATGAGGCATTCTAGGGAATTGTTTCATTTTTTCTCTCCTTTTATGTGGTCTGTGTGCTTGCTTGTATAAGTTGGGTCCAATTGGTATCTCTGGATTCCAGTTGGTATCTCAACGAGGTAAATAAATGTCGTTTGACTCCGGTTGAAATGGCACAAGCAAGGGAAGTTGGAACCGGGAAGATTTCAATTGGTATCTGGTCATAAAGGCTATGTAAATGAATAGATAATTGGCTAATACTATCCATGAAGTAAATAAATGATAATAAAAAGGGCTTGTTTGATGATAAAACTTGAGAGTGATAATTATGTGTATTGGTATTTCTTGAATGACTGCGAATATGTGAAATGTGATTATTTGAATTACTATGGAATTCGTGGTTGGTGAAAGGTCATAACTTAGTTATGTGTTAATGGTTAAAGGAATTATTTGCTATGTGGTTCAAATGGAAATTGTATTCTAAATGCTTGGCATGGTCTTGTAATTAGAGAAATGATAAGGGGAAAGATGGCCCATGACTATGGGAAACTCTTGTTTCAGGACAGCGGTAAGTTGGTCGAGGCCCATGTGAAAAAAGGGCTATTGTTGTATAATAGCGGGATTTGTTGTTAAGAAAATTTCTTGTTGTAATTCATAACTGGTTCTAAATAATGTGATGCTAAGTTGTTGTTGTGCATGGCTGAGTTCGGCCTTGGGATTATGTTGAAGGCAACAATGCGATTTCATGTTTTAATGCTGAAAACAGGGAAATGGGAACGAGGGAAATAGCAGAAAATAGTAATATTTTGGGCTACTGCTTTTGGGGCCGCCACAACTGTTCTGATCCGCTATGACGATTCCTCTATAGCAGGAATTTTTCTGCTATAGAAGGTTTGCCATAGAGACATACAAGCTGCTATAGCAGGATGGGTGGGCTGAACCCCTGCCCTGTTTTCCCCTGTTTTTATTTTTCATTCCCGACTTATTTTAAATCGTTAGTTGAACTACAAACTATCTCATAAATTATAGAAATAACATATAGAAAGGTAAAACATACATTCAATATAAAAATTATTAAAACTAACATCCATGTGCGATAAGATAAAGGAAAAGGAAGGGAGGAATAATGTCTAGTACATGACCCAAACGGGGCAACCCAAATCATAATGTATAAAAGGGGGAGTGGGACTGATATGCATCGAGGGCCCTAGCCAGATGCCCTGTCACTATCGCGGTCTGCTAGGGCAGGGTCCTCTCCCTCTGCATCACTTAGGAAGTGAAACTCCTGCATATCCTCTAGCTCCAACTGGAGAAGCTCCTGGTTAGGGACTGCGCACTTGAACATGACCTTTACGGTTTTCCACATCCGTGCGAGCATGCTGTCCTGGGAGCACCTCCTCCTCTTCTACTCATCAAGCTTTCCAATGAGCATTGTATAGTCCTGGGCAGAGGGAGGTAGGGCTGTGGAGTAGGAAGGGACGTGCCTCATATATCTCCTAATCGCAGCCATGTCCGCCTCTAGGCGGCTGCTAGAAATTCAGAGCTGGGGCTGGGACTGGGAGAGAGAGGTATCACCATCATCATTATCATCATCATCCTCTGAAGGCCAGCTACTCTTAGCCTCACCTACATTTATCTCTTTCTTCTAATTGGACGTAACCACTTTCACCTAGAGAGGGTGAAAGGTGATATCCATCTCCAGCTTAGTTTCAGCCTCCTTCTTGGGCAGCCCGGAGCCTACATAGCACAGAGATCAAATCGAGAAGGTAATGGCCCTTCTTTCTTCCCTGATAAAAGTCCCTCCACTCTATCACTATTTGTGTTGCCATGTTTAGCTGAATACCCTGTATAACGTAGGCTGCCACTAAAGCTCGAGGGTAGGTAACATCAAAAAGGTTGCCTGACAGACAAATCCTCTGAAATAGCAGGTTCAGCCACCTCTTAGCATCAGTTGAGAAGAAGGTATTTTTGATTCCCGAAGTAGTAGGCCAGTAGACCTGCTCCCTAAACTCCTCCAAAATTAGAGTGTCCCGCAACCACCTCATATCCATCTACTGGGCCTTGGCTAAGTACCCTGCATTAAAGATGTGTGGCACCTTAAGTACCTCATTAATAGTGTGAATGTCCACGGGGACGTTCACTTCTTGAATTTGAACCGTGGGGTTAGGGTCATCCCAAATCACGGTAGGGAGTATGGCATAAAAATCCCTAACCCATCCCTAGACCCCGGACGGGGGAGCCACCACCAGTGGTCCCTAGCCAAACTCATGGAGCCGGATGTAAAAAGCAGGTGCCTTTTTTTCCACCCCTCTCATAACGAAGGCCCCCTCTCGTAACAGAACCTCGTTCTCTTGTACGTAAGAAATCTCTCCAGACAAGCTTCGTCGGGGTATCTCTTTTAGGTTAGAATAGGAGCAATCTCTTGGTTTTCAGCCATTGGGGGTATTTTACCTATAAAATCATTAAAAAGGAAGCATGTTGGAACTCATAAAGTGCTAAGAAATCGAATTTCAGAAAAATGCCAATGTGTTGGCCTAACTGGGAGGCTACTGTTTGCAACCTCCCACTATAGCGGGCTGCATCTCACTATGGCGACATTGCTATAGTGGAAATTTCTCCTCTATAGCGGGGTAACTATAGTGAGACAAGGCCGTTATAGTGACCTTCATCGTCCCTAGTAGATCAAGAGCTGCAACAATGACGCCTCTTAGCAAAATGTCCTGTTTTCAACTTTCTAACTTCAAATCAGTGTTACCAAAGTACCCAAACACTAGTTTATACAAAAATTTGGGCATGATAACTCCTAAAACATGCCCAAATTGCCAAAACCAAATAAAAAATAACCCTTCACATTCCTTACTATTTCGAGCCCATTTTGGCCATAAACTCCTTGATTCTTACACCTAGAATGCTTTAGAAGCATTTTAAACGTAAGGGAAGCAACCATGCTTTAAAATTTTTGTCAAATTAATCCCAATTTTGAAAATTCAAAAACCAACCCAAAACCTATCCTTTTTCTATGAATTCAAATGTAAAACTAGCATAAATGTGTATAAGGAAGTAAAAAAAGTAAGAGTATTGATAATTACCTTGATTCTGATGATGGGAGTGAAGTGATCAGGGAGGAGAGGGGAGTTTTTCAAGTAAAAGAGGGAGAAACAAGCGAGAAACCCATTTCTCACCCATTTAAATCTGGGAGCCCCGCTATAGCAGTCCTAACCAGCTATAGTGATGCAACTATAGCGGGAATATTCCTGCTATAGAAAGATCTCATCCCTTGAAGTGCAAAAATTTTTGTCCACTATGTTTGAATTCTTTTCTCTCTGGTATATTGACGAGGCCCTAGATACCTTGGGTGCTCGAGAAATTTTATGCTCTAAGTAGTCTCGTGCGATTCGTAAGGAAGGACGATTTCTTTGACAAAGCATAGTAGTAATAAAGTTATGGTTTAAAATTTTTGTGTACCAATTAAAATGGAATTTTGGTGTTCGTGTAACATCTATAATTATGTCTTCATGGAAAGGGCGTAAGGTTCATACCATTATTTTCTTATCATGATCATTTGGGGATGAATAATGGGTAAATTGGTAACTGTTGTAATGACCTGTTCTGTCGTTATTAAAAGACATCACTTCACGGGTATGGTTTACAGAAAATTTTAATAGTAAATGATGCGGCTCCAGGCACTACCACACCATCGCTCCCCTCTGGTATAGTTTTGATTTTGAGGGACTTCCTGCAGCAGCTGGTTGATAGACAGACACAGATGTTTGAGCGGCAGGCCCACACAGAGGCCTAGATGGCTAAGTTGGTATCCCAGCTTAAGCCATGGGTTAGGACCACGGTAGAGGCAGCTGAGGATAGAGTGGAGGCCCTGTATGTCTGCGTCTATGGATAAGTTTATGCGAGAGTTGCAGAGTCCTAATATGGCAGGATTGACACAAGAGGTGGCTGTGTTGAGAGAGAAGGTTAGAACTTTAGCATCGAGTAGCACTCCTGTCATTCCACCTATGCCCATTCCAGCTCTGATGCGGCCAGTTTTCGAGGTAGATTTATTTTCAGATGAGGAGCTTCTTGTTGATAGAGGCAAAAGACCACGCAGTCCAAAGGAGTAGGTTGATAGTGGTGACGAGTATGAGGGTGATCTCCATAGAGCGATTAAGGCCTCCAGGTTTGAGTACCATACTAGTCAGATCGCTCAAGAGCAAAGGGCACGAAGTGCATCCTCTAGTCAGGCACCCCCTCCACCGGATGCTGATGATCCTGCTATGGGCGGGCCTACTTTTGGTGCCTAGGGCACCTCAGGTATGTATTCACTCCCTACCATTTATTATATTGATAGTTGTGCACTAGGGGCAGTGCACCATTGTTTAGTTGGGGGTAGGGGTATACCACCACTTGGGGGGTTTTGTTGCCGTGTTTGTTTTCCCCCAAGTGTGCTATCATAATAGAACTGACATGTTTAGGTTGTTATTTATAATATTTATGTGTTTTCTCATTTAATTGGGAGAAATATAGGGGAACCTTAGTGCAGTCCAGTTTTGAAAAAGTGATGTTATTTGATTATTTAAAGAATACCCCTCCTGAAGATTTTGTTTTAAAATGTGTGTGTAGCATGTCAGTTTGTGACACTTGTTGGATCTTGCTATGACATTAGTATTATACACAAAATAACGGTATCTACCATTGCATGAATTGGATAGGTAGTAGTTGATAATGTAACCCTGTGTTGTGTGTGTGTAAGGTCATTACTTAGTTGACTCTGTGTATGCAATATAGAACTTGCCCGGTTAGTCTTGCCTAGGTTATAGGATAGTGGTTAGGAAAGGATCATAGGCCATTTTTGAATAAGTCCACTTTTAGCCTAAATGCCTGACCAAATATGTAATAAATATCCCTTGAACCAAATTTTGAGCCTGACTTGACCTATTTCTTTCAGTAGACTATTTAGTTTCCCATTTTGATTTATAATGAACCTGTCTTGGCCCTGGTCCCTCCTTGGACATTGTGTACCTCAACTCAGGCAAATCGCCTAAGTTGAGGGTGACTATTATAGGGGTGCGTAGATTGATTTGGGCATGAAGAAGGGGTTAGTAAAAGAAAAAAAGAGCAGATTTGGGTGGAAGAAAAAGAAAGAAAAAATAAAGAGAAAAAAAAGAAGAAGAAAAAAAAACTTGTTTTGTAAGTATGAAGAAAATCACACCCAAAATCTGAAAATAAATGAAGGAGAATAAATGAGAATGGTTGGAAAGTGGAGCCAAAAATAGTGTAGTGTCAAGGAGGGTTGAGTCACCATATCCATATGTACCATACCCGTCCCCAAGCCTACGTTACGAACCAATGAAAGTCCTATAGTGATCCTAGTCCAACTGTTCAAAAAATCAAGGCATAGAAAATAAGGGCAAGCCTATGGTATTTCACGCACACTGTTTGAACTTCTTTGTGAGAGAGAGTGTTTTGACCGAGTCCCTTCTTTGAGATTCATTGGTACAATGTGAGTGTATGGGACGTCTTTGTTGTGAGAGTACATGGGTTGCATTGTGAGCTTCTATCTGTTCGGGTAATGTCATTTGCACATATGCTTAGTTGTTTGTTCATAATCTCATGCCATAACTTGATCCCTTCTATGTCAGGATAATATGTTGCACACATGCACACTGAGGTTTTAATTTGTAAAAAGAAGGGGTCAAAAAAATTTTGAGGTCAAAAGCAAATGAGTTGGCTGCCATAGGTCCCTTAGGTTTCTTTTAGTTAAGCATCATAGTGTTTATTTTTTTTGGTCGCCTGAGGACATGCAAACGTTCTAAGTTGAGGGCGTTGATGTGTCATGGTTTCATGACACTTTTGATGCCTAAAACAATAAAAATATACAATAACTTGGGTGAGTCTGGTTGGTATGACGTGTTTTCTATTCTATATTACAGGAGAATAGGTTTTGGAGGCAAAATGGACAAAAAGAAAGAATCACGCCCGAGAACGAAGTATCTGAATATGAAAGAACTAGGGTCTGCACCAGAAGGTGACTCACGACAGGATTCACGTGCCGTGAGTCCACTCACGTAACGTGAGTGGCTGCCGTGAGTCCAATTCAGAGAATGTTCAAAGTGTCTGATTTCCACGACTAGACCCACGTGACGTGGCTTAGTTCCACGACACCAAGTCACGATATCGTGGAAGGTTGCCGACCCTGGTTTCCTGTTTTGATTAGGATAGGATTCGTCTTATATCTATAAATACCCCTTTGTTGTCCTATGTTCAGGATTTAGTCATTACATTATTTTGAGACAATTTTTCATTATTTTGAGTTCAAAAACACATTGTTGGATTTTGTAATCTTGGAACATCAATTCTAGGGTTTCATTAATTGTTGAGATTTCAGAGTTTCTTCTTTATTGTGAGTTTACAACTATGTTTTCGTCTTTGAATTCTTCTTGTGTTATTGCAATCATGAATGGCTAAAATCATCAACTAGGGTTAGGTGAACCATGAGGAATTAACGAAATGGGTTAGGTGCAAATCAATTTTGAACCGGTGTTATGCATGTATTATTATTGCCTTCGTTATAACTGATCTTCTAACGGTTGCAAACGTTAAAAACTCTCCTGTATTCTAAACTTGCTAGAGAGAGAGAGGTAGAGATTAGGAAAAGGAAATAACAACAGAGATTTGAAGCTATCAACCTTTATCCAATAACTTAAGCCATAACAGGGATAGTTATCTGAGATCCAGGACAAGGGTTAGTAGTGCGACACTCAGAGACCGAGAGGAGAATAGTGAAATTTATCTAACCAAGGTCGAGAGACGTTTAGATGAACATATCTTGTGAGATTTTGCGTGCAACATAGCGAGACAGTTTTGCCAGCACAAGAAACCGGTGGAGTTAAGGAATCATTGGGGATCACAGTCCTAGTATATTTCTCATATTGAAAACAAATCCAAAGAATTAACATTTGTTACTATTACTACTTGCTTACAAATACTTCCCCCTTTTTACTTATTTGCCAATTACTCAGACAAGAGCTCAACCTAATTTCGTCTTAATCCCTGTGGGATCGACCCCAACCTAGTTGGGTTCTATATTTGATACGACAACCATTTTACACTTCTTAAGAGGCATATTTTGGGAGACATCAGTTTCTAAAAAAAAGGGTGATGGTGGATCCCCAGAAGATTGAGATTATAAAGAATTGGACTCGCCTAGTTCAGTGACCGAGGTAAGAAGTTTTGTGGGTCTTGCCAGTTATTACCGCAGGTTTATCAAGAACTTTGCAACCATTGCAACGCACTTGACAAGGTTGACTCAGAAGGAAGTGCCATTTGTTTGGTTAGACTAATGTGAGGAGAGCTTCCAAAAGCTCAAGACATTCTTGACTATAGCGTATATTCTTTCATTGCTGGTTGAAGGTAAGGATTTAATTATGTTTTGTAATGATTTACTTTTGGGCTTGGGTGCTGTGTTGATGCAGGATAGAAATGTTGTTACATATTCTTCAAGGCAGTTGAAGCCTCATAAAAGGAATTACCCAACCCATGACTTAGAGTTGGCATCGGTAGTATTTGCATTAAATATTTGGAGACACTACCTTTATGGTGTCAAGTGTGAGGTCTTCACAGACCACCGTAGCCTGCAGTATGGGTTTATCCAAAGGGATTTGAATCTGAGGCAGAGGAGGTGGATGGAATTGTAGAAGGACTATTACGTAACCATTCAGTATCATTTGGGTAAGGCCAATGTGGTGGGAGATGCATTGAACTGAAAAGCTGTAAGTATGGGTAGTTTGTCATTATTGAGAGTATCCAGGCGACCGTTAGCTAGAGAGTTTCAAACTCTAGCATCTTTTGGCATACAAATTGGGGTCTCAGACAGGGGTGGTATGTTGGTTAGTGTTGAGGTAAAGTCAATATTTGTGAAACAGATCAAGGCCAAGCAATTTGAGGAAAAGAAGTTGAATGCACTTTGTAATAAAATGGTGAGTGGGGAGGTGGCGGATACCACTCTCTATGCAGATGAAATTTACTTGTAGAGGCCCATGGTTTGGGTTATTCTATTCTTACGGGTACAACCAAGATGTATCGTGACTAGAGGTAGTTTTATTGTTGGCTCGGGATGAAGAGGGACATAGTGAATTATGTGTCCAAGTGTCTCAATTGTCAATAGGTGAAGTATGAACACCAAAGGCCTGCCGGTTTACTTCGGAGGATGCCTATTCCTGAGTGGAAATGGGAGCATATTGCCATGGACTTTGTGATGGGTCTTCCTAACACATTAGGAAAGTATGACTTCATTTGGGTGATAGTGGATCGGTTGATAAAATCAGCTCACTTTTTGTCGATTCGGGTGGACTATAACTCTCAGTAGTTATCTAAAATCTACGTCAAGGAGATTATCAGACGTCATGGGGTACCACTTACTATCATTTCTGATAGAGATACAAGGTATACTTCCAAATTTTAGGACAGGTTGCATGATGAGTTGGGCACCAGGCTCACTTTTAGCATAACATTTCATCCTCAAACTGATGGGCAATCGAAGAGGACAATTCTGGTGTTAGAGGACATGTTAAGGGCTTGTGAGATTCATTTTGGTGGTTATTGGGACCTGTTTCTTCCATTTTATGAGTTTTCATACAATAATAGTTATCACTCCAACATTGATATGGCGTCATTTGAGGCACTTTATGAAAAGAAGTGTAGGTCACCTATTGGGTGGTTTGAGGTGGGAGATATCAATCCTTTGGGCACAGACTTGGTAAAGGAGGCTCAAGAAAAGGTAAGGTTCATTTAAACCAAGTTGTTGGCTGCTCAAAGTACATAGAAGGAGTATGCAGATCACAAGGTAAGAGACATGGACTTCAAGGTTGGGGAGCAGGTGTTACTTTAAGTGTCTCCCATGAAGGGGGTCATGAGATTTAGTAAGAAGGGAAAGCTCAGCCCTTGGTATATCGGTCCCTTCTAGGTTCTTGAGCATGTAGGTCCGGTTGCATACAAGTTAGCTCTACCATCGTATTTGTCAGGAGTCCATTCGGTATTTCATGTTTCTATGCTGAAAAGGTATCATGGGTATGGAGACCACATCATTAAGTGGGATTCAGTACTCCTAGATAAGGATTTGGCATATGAGGAGGAACCAATAGCGATTCTAGATCAGGATATTTAGAAATTAAGGATGAAGAAAATTTGTTCGGTAAAGGTTCAACAGATGCATCGTCCGGTTAAGGAAGACACTTGAGAAACTGAAAAGGACATGTGGGACAAGAACCCTCAATTGTTTGAGAATACAGGTACTCGTTTTCTTCTTCTTTGTTTAGCCAATTTTTCTCATTTGATTATTCAAGGGCAAATGATTAATAAATTGGTATATATTATAACGACTCTGTTCGTTGTTAGGCATGAGTCCTACATTTAAAATTTCACATCTAGATTCCTTACGGTTTGGAAGTTACAAATTTTAGGCTAGGCTAGTTTCGATCAAATTCGGAGCGAGGTGTGGTCTAGGAAATCTTGGAATGATTTAGACTGGTTTGGTGTCAATTGTATTGATTTCTAATTAGTTAAGATGATAAGGAAACTGTAGGAATTTATGGAATCAAATTTGGATAAGTAGAACTCCCGAAATTGATCTTATCGTAAAGGGCATTATTTGGAATGCCCCAGGTTAAAGGTGTGTTGCAAAAAGTGGAATTTTTGGGAGATGATGGACATTTTGTCCCACCAACACCGCTATAGCGGTCGGCACACCGCTATAGAGGTAAGTGCTATAGCGGAGAAATTCCTGCTATAGCGGCGGTCAAAGGTGGTCAACGACCGATATAGTGGTCAGTACCGTTAAAGTGGCACCACTATAGCGGTTGGTACCGCTATAGCGGTGAAAACCGTAGACTTATTAAAATATTTCTCTAAAATAGTTTATTTTTCTAAAACTCGTTTTGGGGCAAGAGAAGGGCGAAATACACCAGAAATTCTTCGTTTGGCTTCATTAAGGTAACTACTTCATCCCCGTTTAACTCGTATTTAATTATTAAGCCTTAGAATTGTTAATTCACGAAGTTCGTGGAGGGTTTTAGGATGGATTTTTGTTAAATGCTTGTACAAAGGGGAAAATTAAGGAATAAGTTAATGGGTTTTGTTTATTAATGGTTAATTTACCCTTGCATTTCGTTAATTCACTAATTTATCCATAGAATTGATATTTTTAGGTGAATTATGGTAGAAAATCCCTAGAATGGGAAGGGAATGATCATGAACTTGACCTTAGGGGTTGGGTGTGAGTTGTAAATCCCAACATGTTAAGGTCATTTCTTTAATTATGTATTTATATGTATGTTCTAGACCACGAGCAAACGGGAATTACACATAAAGGAAAAGCTCTTGCTTAAAGGGTTCTGCAAGCTTGATTCGAGGTAGATAATGGTATTGTAGTTTAATTCAACGTGTACTATATGTGCATGTTAACTACTTTGTAGTGTGGCTGGTTAATGCATGTTGTTTGGAGTGGTCAATGCAATGATTTTACTTGCTTATTGATTTGACCTGCCTTATTTCTAAAATGTGGAATGTTTTGATAGTTGGGACGTTCTCACTGGTTATTGGTGAAATAAGGCTGGCAGACACTTATATCTAGAGTTTTAGTACATGGACAGTATTTGTCCCCTTTAGGTCATGGCTAGAGGGTGGATGTATAACCTATAGCGTGTATGTATGAGGTCCAAGTGAGTTTGACAGTTCCATGAATGAACTGGGGAATATGTATTTATCTATGCTTGATAATGATATACGTGTCTTGACTTGACTTTACTGTATTTGACTTAGAGATTTTTGTTTACTTGCTTATTGTTTATCCTGAACTATCTTTTTGGTGTTTACGTGCTCAGTGTATGATGGTTTTAGCATGGATTAGCTTGTTAAACTATCATTTGGTTAAGTGTTCATATTTTCATCTTGGTTTGGCCAAATAACCCTACCAATACACTGTTGGTCTTATATGTTGATACGACACTTGCTTTTACTTTTGTGAGTGCAGTGCATATTCCAGCTACTCCTTCAAGACGTCACTTGTCATTCCAGTCGTTGATTCCAGATTTCAAGGTGAGCAGCTTATTCGGGCTACCATGGAATCGCTCTCTCTTGGCATAGTTCTCTATTTTCGTACTTATGTTTATCTTAGATTTGGGGTTGCATCCCTTTCTTGACATTCGTAGATGTTTTGGTACAGGCGACATTCAGGTCCTAGGAATTTTTTCCTAAGTACATTTTCTGCTTAAGTTGTACTTACGATTTTTGATTTATAATGGATATTATTCTATTGATAGTTTAGTTCTGCTCTTTTATTTTAAGTGTTGATTATGGGATGGTATTTGGGATAGTTGGTTCTTCCATCAGATGAGTAGTGTGGGTGTCACTCACGACGGGTTTGGGTCGTGACAAGAATACTGTAGACGGAGAGGATTACATTTACGGGAGTCAACTAATGACAAATTGCACAAGCCCAAGGGCAATTATTCATTCACATTAGAACCAAAGCGAAAAATATATGAGTGGGTTCAAAATTTGAAGATGCCAGATAAATATGCCTCCAATTTAGGGAAGAGGGTTGATATAGAGCATGGAATCTTACATGGAATGAAAAGTCATGATTGTCACATTTTCATGGAATAATAACATTTGATTGCTTTTAGTGGATTACCTAAATAAAATATGAAAACCGATAGCAGAGATTAGTTTAGTCTTCAAAGACTTGTGTCCACCACATTGAGAGATGAAAATCTTGATAGGATGGAAGCTAATATTGTTGTTATTACCAATAAGTTGGAGAAGATTTTTCCACCTGGATTCTTTGATATGATGGAACATCTTCCCATTCACCTTATCCACAAAGCCCGACTAGGAGGTCCAGTTCAAACTAGGTGGATGTATCACAACGAGCGGTAAGAAATGACAACATATTTAACTTATTCCTTAATTCTTCAACTATATATCTAACGAAAATTTTTCTAGGACTATCAGGGTGGAAGGCTCTATAATTGAAGCATACCTTGCTAGAAAAACATCCCAATTTTGTTCTTACTATTTTGGTGATCAAGTGTCGTGTTTGAGAAATAGACCGAATCGACAGCAAGACAATAAGAATGAGCCTCATCTAGAACCATTATCAATCTTCAATCAAACGATTAGTAGAGCAAAAAAGACAATTCTCGCATGCTTACTGAAATGGAGAAAAAGTCTACAACGTTGCATGTCATGCTGAATTGCTCGAAATTTGAACCTTTTTTACAGTAAGGATATTAAATATTTACATATCATAGTGAATTACTTGTTTCATTAAGAAAACTAATTGTCTTTGTAATGTGAATTTACTGTTCATTTAAGAATCAGTTTCATCCAAATCAAGTGTATGAGTCACTTACAACGTGGTATACTCATATGGTGAGTGTTACAATAATAACACAATAAATTTACAACTTTTACTCATCCTTCAACTAGCCACAACTACATACATATATATAGGTGTTCTATTCCCCAAATGCGGCCATGTATAATCAGTTCTTGAAGGATACTTCTTTGGGACAAGTTGAAGTTCGTACAATGTCCTACATAGAGTAAATGGGTTTAAATTTTCCATCAAGGAACACTCTAAATAAAGGAAAACGAACAATTGTGGTGTTTGGTTTAAAGGTGATGATGATGTTGATTATTTTGGCGTCCTACAAGATATTTTAGACATGGAGTATGCTGATTGGCCAATGAAAAAAATTATACTTTTTTGATATAAGTGGTTTGATCTAACCCCAAGAGGCATAAGAGAACATAAGGAGCATAACATCACTGAAGTTATACACACTAGAACGTATCCTATTTACGATTCTTTTGTTATTGCACAAAATGCTAAGCAAGTATACTATGCTCCTTATCCATTGTGTAAGGACAAGGCTGATTGGTGGGTTGTAATCAAGACCAAGCCTATAGGGTACGTGAAAGTTGAGAATATATTGGATGTTGCGTATCAGAATGAAATACAGAATGATCACAAAGTAGTGGACATTGATTTAGAAGATGTTTTGGAGCATCCTGAACACATTTTAGTAAAAGTTAGTGCAGAAGAAGCTGAATGGATATATGAGGAGGAAACTTCCAAAGAGGATGAATGGATAGATGGTAAATCTTCGGGAGAGGAGGATTAGCCCTTTATTTTTTGTATTCATTATTTTTAATTATTCATGTTTATATGCTTCGAATCTTTAGCTTTAGTTTTATTGTAGAGTGTAATGTTTGCCTAAGTTTTGAGTTGGGTGAGTTTAAGAATCAGTTCAATCAATAAATTGATTGAATCTTTAAATTTAGTTTTATTGTAAAGTGTAATATCTATTTGAAAGTGTAATTAACAGAAAGATTAAATCTTACCCCAACAGATGAGTTCTCAAAATTTGATCCTATTTGGTTAAGTTGATTATTAATATGATCATTATCTACTATGATATCAGAGTCGTCCATTTCATCCAAAATGAATTTGATAAGGGGTGGAAGTATTTAAGTAGAATCTTTCCTAACAGAATTAGTTATTGCACTTGTTTCCATGGCTATACTGTAAGATCTGCAAGAGATGGATGGCTTATTTGACAGACTGAATTAGTTATTGTACTTGAACATGTATATGTTAAATGGTTTCTCATATCATTAAGATAGTCACACTGAGTAGTTATCATTAGATTTTGGTAAGAAATTGGTTCCTGGGATTATAATTAAGGAGCTTGCTCTTGAAGTCTGTGTAATGGAATTTCAATTCATGTTACATCTCTGTGTTGAGTCTGTGTAATAGCATTTTAATTCATGTTAACCAAGTGTCTGATTTTTAGGTTTTGAAAAGAAAAGTATAATATGATGATTACTTTTATGTTACATCTCTGTGTTGAGTTTAAATGAAGAGTGCAACTTCCTTTCTCCTTCTTTAAAGGATGAAATATTTGTTCTAGTAGTTTAATACAAAAGGTAACCACATGAAGACCAAAGCTGCTCTAAGCAAGATCTAATGAGTCCATGATTTGCTTCCTTCTATTATAGTTTGACATAAGTTCATTATGACCGGTAAGCATTTCTTGGTAGTGCATTATATGTTGTAAATATTATGGAAAATACCTTCTTTATGAACACTTGAATGGAATTCACATAATTGAGGCATGTCAAAACATTGTACTTAAGAATATTTCACCCGGTATGGGTGTATCCCCCAGAATTCAACAAGCTCTTCTAGTATAAACTAGGAGCTAGGATCTAACAAAGATTAAATTAATAAAAACCCAGCACACCAATATAAATATGAGGAAAAGAATCAAAAGACAAGGAACAAAAATATATTGAAGGAATTGTCTACTTCATCTCTCTACCCTAAATCAAATAACCTTTTATAATACATGTATGACCCAAGACCTGAAAATAATTATAGATTAATAGGCCATAAAGAGGTTACTAATTGTATAGCAATAAAGACCAATAATAATTGCCAGAAGTTAATGGGTTAATATAAAGAGGTTATGACAATGACAATAAAGAGACCATTGGTGAAGCTTTCAACTTCTATGAACCAAGAATTCTTTTGTAAGCTCAGAGTCTTATTCTATCACATCATACTAGCACAATCTTTGTTGTTATTGCAGTTTTGCGCTAAGAGGACATGCGCGTGTCCTGGTATTCATGAGGACTCTAGAAATTTATCATAATTTCATAGGAGTGGAACCAATACACACTCATATAGATCCAATAATCAAGTGTACTCTGCATATCAAGACACCACCTATAAAGGATATGAATTGGATTAAGAGTTTAACTCAACCCTCACTTTGCCTTGCAGCACTGCACTATATTCACACATCATAGGAGAGACATAACTTGATAGTGCATACTTTGATCAACTAATGACTTGTTATTACCCATATGAACCTAATTCAGGGGATCTCCAATCACATAGGTTGGGTTACCATCATTGTTGTTCTTGTCGAATGACAAAAGTCTCACTCCCCTCGATGTTTCTTTTAGTCTGTGTAACACCCCAAAAATCCAAGCTAAGATTAAAACCATGCTTCAAGTACATGTGGAATCAAACATCATATTTTGGTTGTATGAGAAGTTATTTATACATGTATTAAGTCCATAAGTAACTCCTAGTTTATAGACAAGTTGAAACCTTCCTTACCGGTGGTTTTCTTGTGAAGAAACTTGTTAGAGTCAAATTCAAACGTATATAACTCCTATATTATGATGAATTTTTGAGCTCACAATCCACCAAATTATATATATTTGAATTATCTTTCCAACGCATCCAGTTTTGCCTTAATCCGATTTCAGAGCTAAGAGTTATGGTCATTTTAGTGAAGCACTATCCAGCACTGAGAACATATGATCATAACCACGACCATACAATGATCTCGTCTGCATGAAACAGACCCTAAAACTTGTAAGTTGACATGTATACCTTCCAAACAAGAAAGGGTACCACAATCTTGGTTAGAAACCACGATCTTAGGTATGATCGTGACTTCTAAAGATGATCTGGCTTGAACTTACAACCTATGAACCAAGATACGATCATAGATGGGTTCCATGATCGTACCAAGGCTCGTATAATGAAGTTCAGAGAATCCTTAATTCATCCTGCCAACCATGAACACCACCCAAGATTGTAGGTGGGTCCTACAATCGTGGGATTATTCGTACGTCGTGTTCTGCAGCTTTTTTAGTTACATTTTTATGAAGGCTTTACGGTCTTTTCCTATTATTAAACCTCGTAAACTATATCATTTTAACTATCCAAAGGCTTAATATTAAGCCTAAGTTTACCCTAAGTCCCTCATTACTCAAAACTTAAGTCGACACTTAGAGAGAAAACAAGAAAAGAGGCGATTTCTCTTCTCCAAAGCAAGAGCTAGGGTTCCTCAATTTTCAAGCTTCAAGTTCAAGTTCTTTACTTCCAGGTATGTGGGATTTCATCAGTGTGAATCGTTTCACCCATTGAGTCCCAAAATACATTCAGTTCCTCAGTTAATTCATGATCTCAAAATCAGGGTTTTCATTACAACTATGATTCGTCTTGTACTTCAATTTTCCATAACTAGTAGACTATAAATACATGTTTCTCCATGAAATTTAGTAAGTTAATAGTATCATGTCCATGAACTCTAAGTATAATTATATTCCATGATTTTTGGGCATGTATTATGAAATTTCATATTCCATTCATATCACAGAAGCTGTCATGAATAGTTGCATTCTTCAGAGATGGCAGGTTATGAACACCCGATGACCTAGGATCCCATGCATTGTTAATTAAACACTAATTCCTCTTGATTTACATGTTTTAGGATCCTTTTAGATAGAGGGTCTATTACTAAATCTCAATTTATCCGTACTTTTAGTGTTATCGACCTACAGAGTGATTTTCCGATAAAGTATCTATTACTAAACAGTATTTTCAGATAATACATACTAATAAAAGATTAGCATCTTCATGTGTTAAGAATTAGGATTTAGGTCCAACCTTCTAGGGTCATTCTGAAGCTTAGCCCTCATGTGTATCTTATGCATTTTACTCCAGCCATTTCAGGTCTCCATAAACTTACAAGTCACAGTGTTCAGAAATACATGACACGTATATATATATATATATACGTTCTTATACCGTGATCAGGATCTTCAGTTCATAACAGTAATATACATGACATACATGACATCCAGATATTCCATGAATGATCTTGAACACTCTTTCTTAAAAGTAAGTTTTCGATTAGTATAGCATCCGAAATGCCATCAATGATAGTGGATAAGTTTTCTTATAAAAGCAAAGTTCACTAGTAGTATGCTAGTCAGGTATGGCATCCATGATCAGCTCATGTTGACATTTATATATGTCATCTCAGGTTGACATCCAAGTATGTCATCTCATCGAGCTATCAATTATGTTCAGTTGGGAGTAGTACTTAGCACCGAGTTGGACTAGGGTTCAGCAAGCAAAAACCCTATTTGTATAACTACGTGTCACGGTAGGTTTATTTATACCATATCAGATTAGCTCAGCCTTTATACCCTGACAAAGTATATTGGGCCCTCTTCGATGGTAATTATACATCGAACTCCATGTTTAGCTCTCATGGTTATATGTCGGTTAATAGTATCTCCCACAGTCTCACACTTTGGTATTTGCATGACCCTCAGTTCATTCTATTTTACAGTATCTTAGTTATATTAGAATATGTATGAAGCCAGTACTCATGATTATCCAGATGAGTCTTTGCATCTTAGTATACCTCAGTAATATGTAATTGATTTAGATATTCTATCGTCAGTACGTCAGTTTGCATACCTCTTATGATATTCAGAATGTCCTTGTACTCCTATAGTTCAGACTTATATTGCATAATCATGTACTCAGTTTATTCATCATATTACTATTGTTCAGTTACATGTTTAGTCACTTGGACATTGCATCAGTTTACGTTCCTCACTCCATGTTTAGTTCATTTTCTCATAATCAACATATATAGTGTAGTGCATATCTCACATGCTCAGTACATTCAAAGTAATGATCACATGCTTTTTCTTGGAGCTATATTGTCTTATAATATAGGTTCTGATGCTCAGCATCCAGATCTCACTTAGTACGATTCTGCACCTTATCAGCAGCAGTATTTGGTGAGTCCTCATCATTCGAGGACTACTTATCAGTATTTCATTTTATCTTATTTCAGTTTCAAACAGCTAGAGTTAGCTGGGGGCTTGTCCCAGCAACTCGTCTTAGTAGAGGCTTTCAGACATATAGTTACATGTTCAGCTTTGTGGGTTTAGACTCAAATATTGTTATTAGTTTTAATTATTATTTTATCGCTCAATTCAGCTTCCTCACAGTGTTTTTTATCAGTTTCTTTAGTATTACTAGTGTCATGCCAGGGCATGGATTAGCTTGGGTCACTTGTGACTCTAAGCACTGTATTACGACTAGAGGGTAGTCTCGGGTCGTGATAATCTGTGAATTGACCAGATTCACCTCAGACTACACATAATTTACATACTTAAATAATTTCATCTCACAACAATTGTTTTATCATATTATGCCTCAAAATAAATGAGTATTTTTGCCATTAAAAATTTTATTTTTTCCTACATCCATGGCAACCACAATACATAGGCACAAAATCAATATGTTGATTATATTCCAATTGGAATACTTACTAAGAGTTTTCTTAACCACCTGGTCTCATCACCAACCAACTCCAAAACAATTAACTCTATTTAGTTGTTTTTTATGTTATGGCACCCTACCAAATAACTCATAATCACTATAAACGTTGCATTCAATCACATCACTATATGCAACATTACAATAACATACAACACCAAAAAACATAAACTGCTTACAAGACACCCCCTACACTTTCAAATATTTCAAAATAGGGGAATATTTTTTCCACAATTTAAAAGAAAGGTTTTCTCAATTTTATATGTAACAAGACTTTATGCACTAAAAACTACGTCAAAACTCAAATAGAGAAGAGATCACATCACCATTGCATATATATCTCAATATTAAAAAGTAATAAAAGCCCCCAATGGCTATTCAAATTATTCAATACAATTTATTTTCACAATATGAATTAAAAGCTGGCGTTAATAATTTATCATCAAAATGAGAGTTTCATTCACTAATTCTTATCCAAGGTATTGAAGTTACTGAAATTATCTAATGGTTGTACATTTCACATAAAATGTTGGAGACATATTTCAAAAATAATAATGATATTAAAAAAAACTTATACTCATTTAAAAAATATTATTAAAGAAGTTAATATTAGAAATAAGTATACTATATCAATCAAATAAATATAAGCACTAGCATTTTCATCTTGAAAAATATTGATCACAAATAAATCATGCTTACAATATTTGTCACCCATAACAACGTCATTTTTGTTAACACCTTATCAAATTCAAATAAAATTTTCGTTGAACTTTTCTAAGATGATCTCATAAACATCAGGTTGGTTCAAATATTATCGCCTCAATTAATATCAATATTTATATGTGAGTTTAATAAGAAGAATTTTTCATTCTAAGAACTTAGGTAGTTCTAGAATTACCAACATACAAAAATCATTCTTCTTCAACTTGGGTGTAAAACACAAATTTAACTTTGTTGCTTAGTAGCACCAAAGTTTAACACCCAACCTTTCACATATTAGTCACAAGATTCGCTTTTGAGAAACGACAACAATAATTTACATCATCCACTTACTCAAATAAATTTACTAAGCGGGATTATCATTTCTCCAGATCTTCTTCTACATTGAGGGATATGACCACTTAATTTGCTACACACAAAATAATAATTACTTCTATTGGAAGTAGTACAAATTATAGCATGTAGACATGCCTACTTGGATGTAATTTTCTCTCCTTTAATGGTTATAATTGTCTCAACAAAATTGATGAAGCTAATTTACCAAATACCTCTTATGTGAGCAACAATGAATTAGCAGTTCAAAAATTCATAAACTTCCCACGCTAGAGAATCTCAATACATGCTTGGATCTGTATTTGGTTCTTTGCTTCGTCAACAATCCATTCCTTGCTAAACCCACCATCATTATTTCATGTTTCATCAAGAGAACTCTATTTTTCTTTGCATATTCGGTGCCCTCCGTACTCACTACTCAACACCTCTTATTTAGCTCTCTCTCAATTTTCCGTAAGAATAGAGTATGAAAATATCCCTAAGATTGTTGTAAATCTTACAAAAAATACCTTCTTCACGACCACTTGTATGGAATTCACATAACTTGAGGCGTGTCAGACATTGTTCTTAAGTGTATTTCACCCGGTATGAGTGTATCCCCCAGGATTCAATAAGCTCTTCTAGTATAAACTAGGAGCTAGAATCTAACAAAGATTAAATTAATAAAAACACAGAAAACCAATATAAATATGGGGAAAAGAATCAAAAGACAAAGAACAAAAATATATTGAAGGAATTGTCGACTTCACTGCACCCCAAATCAAAGAACCTTTTATAATACATATATGACCCAAGATCTGAAAATAATTATAGATTAATAGGCCATAAAGAGGTTACTAATTATATAGCAATGAAGACCAATACTAATTGTCAGAAGTTAATAGGTTATTAAAATGAGGTTATGCGTCACGACCCAAACCCGTTGTGACTGGCACCCACACTACTCATCGGGTGGGAGAACCATGTACCCCAAATTACCAACTCAAATCAACAATTAGAAGAAAATAATTTTAACTAATCCATCAATAAATAGCCTTCAACCTAAATAAAACCATAAGTACAACTAAAAGCCGAATAATGTACTTAAAAAATCATCACTAGGACCCGAAAGTCATCTGTACCAAAACTACTAAAGAATGTCAAGAAAGGGATGTAACCCCAAAAACTGAATGGAAAACATAAGTTCAGAACAGGGAACTATGTTGATGAAGAGAGATTCTACGGTAGCCTGGATAAGCTGCTCACCCTGAAATCAGAAGTCAATAGCTGGGTTCATAAGTGAGGTAGTGTAGGAGCCGCTGGAATATGTGCTGCACTCACAAAAGTAAATGCAAGTGTAGTATCAGCACACAAGAACAACAGTGTACTGGAAGGGTCATTTGGCCAACCCAAGATGAAAATATGAACGTTTTACTAAATAATAGTAAAACATGTTAATCCATGCTCAAAATAATTATACACTTAGCACATAACATCAAATAGCAGGTTAGGATTTTAAACAACAGTCAAGTTCAGTCAAGCCAAGTCAACAAGTCAAGACAACTTAAGCAACTATCAAGCATAGATAAATATATGCCACGGTTCACTCATAGAACTGTCAAACTCACCTGAACCTCGTACATACACGCTATGGGTAATAAATCAACCCTCTGACGATGACTTGCAGGGGACAAATTTTGTCCATGTACTAAACCCCAGACATAAGTGTCTGCCAACCTTATTTTACCAATAACACGTGAGAAAATCCCAAATACCAAAACATTCCACATTTTAGAAATAAGGCAGGTCAAATTAATAAGCAAGTAAAATCATTGCATTGACCACACCAAACAACATTCATTAGATAGCCACACTACAAATTAGTTAACATGCACATATAATACAAGTTGGATTAAACTACAATACCATCACCTACATCGAACCAAGCTTGCACAACTCCTCTAAGTCGAGGTTTTGCCCTTCCGTGCAATTTTTGCCTGCCCGTGGTATAGAACATGCATAATAACACATAATTAATGAAATGACCTATCATGTTGGGACTTATAACTCAGCCTCAATCCCTAAGGTCAAGTTCATGATCATTTCCTTACCATTCTAGGGCTTTTCAACCGTAATTAACCTAAAACTATCAATTCCATGGATAAATTTATGAATTAACGAAATACAAGAATAAATTAACCGATAAAAATCAAAACCCATTAATTTATTACTTAAATTTACCCCTCGCACCAAAAAATAACCAAAATTCCTTAATCATCAACTACAAGTTAACATAAATGAATTACTTACCTTTACAAGGCCAAAGGAAGAATTTCTGGTGTATTTCTCCCTAAATCGCTCTTCCTTTACCCCAAAATGAGTTTTCACCACCATAGCTGCCAAGACCGCTATAGCGCTACCTACAGTTATAGCGGTCGTTGACCGTCTTTGACCACATCTATAGCCAAAATTATTCTGCTATAGCACCCACTGCTGTAGAGGCATGTCGGCTGCTATATCGGCGTCGATGGGACAGAAAGTCCATATTCACCAAAAAATCCCACCATTTACAATACACCTTAAAACCGAGACATTCCAATCAATATCATTCACGTTAAGATCAATTTTAGGAGTTCTACTTACCCAAATTTGGTTCCGTAAATTCCTACAGGGTTCTTAACATATTGGCTAACTAGAAATCAAATCAGACACCTCCAAACCTACCCAAATCCTTCTCGGATTTTCCTAGACCACATCTCACTCTAATTTTATTTGAAACTAGCCTAGCCCTAAATTTATAACTTTCAAAACGGAAGGATTTTGGATATGAGGTTTTAAACCAAGGACTTATACGTAACGACGAAGAGGGTCATTACAACAGATACCAATTTATTCATCGTTCGTCCCCAAATAATCAAATGCAAAGAAAAAAAGCTAAAGTGAGGAGAGAAAGAGTACCTATAGCCTCAAACGGTTGAGGGTACATATCCCGCATGTCCTTCTCAATTTCCCAAGTGGCTTCTCAACCGAAAGATGCTTCCATTGTACCTTAACCAAAAGAATTTCCTTTATCCTTAATTTTTGAACATCCTGAT
This sequence comes from Capsicum rhomboideum, assembly GCA_031232105.1. NCBI lineage: Eukaryota > Viridiplantae > Streptophyta > Magnoliopsida > Solanales > Solanaceae > Capsicum > Capsicum rhomboideum. The sequence goes on along the minus strand of CP124719.1, from coordinate 104,467,710 downwards.
CTAGAATCGCTACTGGTTCCTCCTCGAAAACCAAATCCTTATCCAGAAGCACTGAATCACATTTAATGATGTAGTCTCTATCCCCATGGTATCGTTTAAGCATAGAAACATAAAATACCGGATGGACTCCCAACAATCTCGGTGGCAGAGCTAACCTGTATACAATCGGACCCATATCTTCAAGAATCTCGAAGGGACCAATGTACCGAGGGCTGAGCTTTCCCTTTTTACCAAATCTCATGACCCCCTTCATGGGAGACATCTTAAGCAAAACTTGCTCACTAACCTTGAAGTCCATGTCTCTTACCTTACCGTCCGCATACTCTTTCTACCTACTTTGAGCAGCCAACAACTTAATTTGAATGAACCTTACCTTTTCTTGAGACTTCTTTACCAAGTTTGTACCCAAAGGCTTGACATCTCCCACCTCAAACCACCCAATAAATGACCTATACTTTCTTTCATAAGTGTCTCGAATGGTGCCATATCAATGCTGGAATGATAACTATTATTGTATGAAAACTCACATAACGGAAAATACTAGCCCAGTGACCACCAAAATCAATTACACAGGCCCTCAACATGTCCTCTAATACCTGAAACGTCCTCTCTGACAGCCCATCAGTTTGAGGATGAAAAGTTGTACTAAAAGCAAGCTTGGTGCCTAACTCCTCATGTAACCTGTCCCAAAACTTGGAAGTGTACTTTGCATCCCTATCAGAAATGATAGTAAGTGGTACCCAATGAAGTCTGACAATCTTCTTGACGCAAAATTTAGCTATTGAGAGCTATAGTCGACCCTAACCGATAAGAAGTGAGTTGACTTTGTCAACCGATCTAATAGCACCCAAATAGAGTCATACTTACCCAAGGTCTTAGGTAAACCTACCATAAAATCTATGGCAATGTTCTCCCATTTCTACATGGGTATAGGCATCCCCTGAAGTAAACCTACAAGCCGTTGGTGTTCATACTTCATCTGCTGAGAATTGGGACACTTGGACACATAATTGTCATGCCCCAAACCCCATTGAGGCAGATTGGCACCCGTAGCCGATAAGGCCCGAGAGAACTAAGCTTTGCTTCTATTCATTCATGTACGTGCCATAGGAAACACCACTATCACGTAAGAACATAAAAGGCTAATAACGAAAATCATAGAACATGTGATATATATACATATGTGAAACTTGGCCGTTGAGGCCATCAAGTCAAAAATGACATGTATCTTCCTACATTCATAAACCCACGTACATCTACAAAAGCCTCTAACAGATGCATTTACAAGATCACCTGAAAGTTGGGACAAGTCCCCGCTTTATACAACATGTACAATACCAAAATACATGTACAACTGTGACTCAGAAAAGCCCCGAACTAACTGGAGCTCACAAATGATCCGCAAATAACTGGCAACCTACTGTGGAGGCCGACTAGCACCTGCGCCTACAACAAGTAAGGTAAATCCCACAAGGGACGCCAGTACAAAGAATGTACTGAGTATGTAAGGCTCAAATGAAACTGTATGAATCATAAATACGTCAATGAGCTCAATTACAAATGAATAACCAATATGGATAAGTCATCATTTTGTGTTTTGGGAACCATGTATATTGCTTTCATTACTTTCATTGCTTCTTTGCTTCTATGATTGTTCATCTTTACATGTGACCTGTGTTTCCCAGGCCCTGACTGAACAGTGGGTTTTAACATAACATAACGTTATGTTGGGATCGGCTCGAGCTAGGCTTATGCCTCTAGATCTACCACCCATAAATCAATACATCGGGCTCGGCTCGAGCTAGGTTATTACCTCTAGATTTGCCACCCATAAACTCATATCTAAGGTTCGGCTGGAGCTAGGTTATTACCTCTAGAGCTACCCCCTGTCAGAATTGGTCCGAGCTGGGCTTATGCCTCTAGGACTGCCCCCTGATCCAACAATCTCGGGATCGGCTTGCGCTAGGCTTATGCCTCTAAAACTGCCACCCATACTCAATCATTGACCATATGCATTACTTCATCCATTACTGTTGAGATTGATACAATGATAGTCATAACCTTGTTGGAAGCTTTGGATCAATAATCAATGAGTGAGAGACATGTGAATAAACATTATTGAAAACATAACATTATTGGAAACATGGGACCTTTGGAACTTTTATCAATGCATATGAGACATGTGAATTACCATTGCTCAATGAGTAGGAAAAATGTGATAAACAATAATGGATACCCGAGAATAGGCTACCTTAGAACATGTCAGAATGGAACAACTACTATGACAATGTGAACAATATCTGCTGCAGAAGGATACGGAAAGAGTAACCTTACATACCTTTACTTCCAAGTATGAATACACAATCCTATATATGAATACAATAGTACAGCTCCTTCCTTATGTTTCACTCTACAATACAAGTACATAATGGAGCTTACGTTAACCACAAGTTATCGTACAAGTGTACAAGACGACAACTAACTATATAACTGCCGTATAACGTCACTTCACCCTTTAGAAGACAATCCAATGCATTATCATACCAACAATACCATAACCTTCCACACATTGACCGAGATATCATACATCAATAACATTTCACACCACACTTACCCTTTATGCCTTCTCGTTATCATTCCGTCATAATTACTCTATCAACTTGCCTCACAACGACTTATGAACAACAATACATAATTAATATAGTCCAACATACCTCCATACATCCCCTTTAAAGTCATTAAAACGGCATCTTAAGTTGATAATTACATCAAAAAGGGTATAGGGGCCTTCGGGGGTCAACTAGATGCGAAAACATACAAAACCGAACCTGGGGCTGACCTTCGTTGCCACATGTGCCCGCAGGTGAATGAGGTGCGCCCAAAGGTGGACTTTGGAAGATGCAAAAGGAACCTGCATTGGCATCTGCGCCCGCAGGTGCCCTCGTCTGCGGGGGCGGATGCCCAAATCGGCCAAAATGGGTCCTTTTGGGGTCTTTTTGTGTACTAAATGATCCAAGGCCACAAGTAAGCTTCTCTTAACATATTTTAGGTCACTTAAACATCAACGAACAACCATGGTTTCCACACGCACAAGAATATTACCAATACGACACTTTCCCTTCACTTACGTCACCTATTCCATGAACAAATTCACCATAACAATTCCAAACATTAAGTACAAGGAAAAAAACAAGTTAAGGCCATAGTCACATCTCACATGTCAATATTGAATCCATAAAGTTCACTTTCTTCAAGACTACAAGTTTATTTCCAAGTTTACAAGGCAAAACCGCCGATTTAGCAAACATGCAATATTACACACATAGTGAATTCTCAATACATCACAAACATAACCAACATGATATAAGAACCCTACCATGCACATAATATATTAAAACATGAGCACAAACACTTACCAAGTCTTGCAAGTTGATGATCTTGGCCAAAGTAATGAGGGATTAGGGTTCTTGAGAGCAAGGAAATGTTGTGAATATTCTAGAAAAGCATGAGAGTACAAATGAATTAAAAATCTGATTTTCTTGCTTTATATAGACCCTCAAGTCACTCTTATCCCCTTCTTAGAATTAAATGCAAGGTTTGGTTGGTCAAATGGAATAATATTGGAAGAATGGGTCAAATTTTCATGTTGGGCCATGTCTTTCTTATGATTTTTGGGCTTCCCTTGGGCCCAATGGTACAAGACTTATTAATGCCCACAAATTAATGTATAATTCATCAATTCTCTCATGTTTAAATATTTCCATAACTGTTACGGTAATCAACTAGACTCAGAAACATACGGGGTGTTACATTCTTCCCCCCTTAGAAACATTCGTCCTCGAATGTTAGTGACATGATTTACATTAAACAATTACAAAACTAAGAGCATTATTCATGTCATCATATAGTTATATACTCAATGCTTATAAATACTTACTTGTCATTGTTTCGATCTCCTATCGTGAGCTTGTTCTTCCCTTTGGAACAAATGAGGGTACTTGGATCGCATCATTTTTTCAGCTTCCCATGTGACCTCTTCTATTTACTGATTTCTCCAAAGTACCTTTACGAAATCTATGTATTTATTCCTCAATCTCTTCACTTGTCTATCCAGAATGGCAATAGGTATCTCCTCATAGGTAAGATCCTCTGTAACCTGTACATCGTCAATAGGAGTAAAACGAGATGGATCTCTTATGCACTTTCGAAGCATCGAAACATGAAATACTGGATGAACTGTGGAGAATTTTTGAGGTAGCGCCAACTCATACGCAACCTGCCCAAATCTTCTAATAATTTCATATAGGCCTATATACCGTGGACTCAATTTCCCTTTCTTTCTGAACCGCATTACCCCTTTCATCGGTGACACTTTCAAAAATACCCAATCACCTATGGCAAATTCAAGCCCTCTTCTTCTAACATCAGCATAGGACTTGTGTCTACTCTGGGCCATTTGTAATCGCTGCTGAATCACTTTAACTTTCTCCATAGCCTGATGAACAAGATCTAGCCCAAGTAAAGCAGTTTCACCTGCTTCAAACCATTCGATTGGTGATCTACATCTCCTTCCGTACAAAGCTTCATAAGGTGCCATTTTAATACTTGAATGATAGCTATTGTTGTAAGCAAATTCAATAAGAGGCAAATGGTCATCCCAACTGCGTTGAAAATCTAACGCGCAAGCTCGTAGCATATCTTCAAGTGTTTGGATAGTACGTTCTGCTTGTCCATCAGTCTGGGGATGGAAAGTCGTACTCAGATTCACCTGTGTACCCAAACTCTGCTGGAAAGATCTCCAAAAATGCACAGTAAATTATGCTCCTCTATCTGATATGATGGAGATCAGAATCCCATGTAACCGTACTATCTCTTTCACATACAATCTGGCATAATCCTCCGCTGTATAGGTGGTCTTAACTGGTAGAAAATGCGCTGACTTGGTAAGCCTGTCAACTATAACCCATATAGAATCAAATTTCCGCATTGTACGAGGCAACCCTGTGATGAAGTCCATATTAATCATGTCCTACTTCCAGACTAGAAGATTGATACATTGCATCTAACCTCCTGGTTTCTGATGCTCGACCTTTATTTGTTGACAATTTGGGCACTGAGTGACAAATTTTGTAATGTTCCTCTTCATATTTCCCCACCAATACACTTCATTTAAATCATGGTACATTTTAGTAGCACCCGAATGAATAGAATAGTGCGAATGATATGCCTCAGTCATAATTCATTTCCTCAATTTGTCTACATTCGGTACACATAATCTACCTTGGCATTGAAGCACCCCTTCTTGTGTAAGATCAAATGCCTTTGTCAAATTCTTTTGTACATTTTCTTTTAACTGCAATAACATAGGATCTACAAACTGCTTCTCTTTCACTTCAACTATCAACAAAGATTCAGCTGCATTTTGTACAATAACCCCTTCATCCGAGGATTCAAGAAGACGAACCCCCAAGCTGGATAATTGATATAAGTCTTTGATTATCTCTTTCCTTTCCGTCAATTGGCCACTAGTGACTCTTGCTGCCTTACGGTTCAATGCATCAGCTACCACATTTGCTTTTCCTGGATGGTATAAAATATCAATATCATAATCTTTCAATAGCTCAAGCCACCTTCTTTGCCTCAAATTGAGTTCCTTCTGCTTAAAGATATATTGCAAACTTTTGTGATCAGTATAGATATCAACATGAACTCCATACAAATAATGACGCCATATCTTTAAAGCAAAAACCACCACTGCTAATTCAAGATCGTGTGTGGGATAGTTTCTCTCGTGTGGCCGCAACTGTCGTGAGGCATATGCTATGACATTACCGTGCTGCATTAGTACACATCCGAGTCCAACCCCGGAAGCATCACAATACACTGCATAACCCTCGGTGCCTTCGAGAAGTACTAAAACTGGTGTGGAGGTTAATTTATCTTTCAACTCTTGGAAACTTTTCTCACACGCATCATTCCACTGAAACTTAACTTCCTTATATGTAAGCTTTGTTAACGGTGCAACAATGGAGGAAAAACCTTCCATAAATCTTCGATAATAACCTGCCAATCCAAGAAAACTACGAATCTCTGTAGGTGTCGTAGGTCTTGGCCAATTTTTCACTGCTTCAATCTTTTGTGTATCAACTTGTATCCCTTCATCCGACACAATGTGACCCAAGAATGCGACTGATTTTAGCCAAAACTCACACTTGGAGAACTTTGCATACAATTTACGCTCACGGAGAATCTGTAACACTTGCCGTAAGTGATTAGCATGGTCCTCTGGTGATCTTGAATAAACCAGGATGTCATCTATAAATACTGTCATAAACACGTCTAGAAATGGCTTAAACACCCTATTCATCAAATCCATGAACACAGCTGGTGCATTTGCTAGTCCAAATGACATAACTAAAAATTCATAATGGCCATACCGTGTTCGAAAAGCTGTCTTGGGTACATCTTCTTCTCTAACTCTGACTTGATGGTAACCCGACCTCAAGTCAATCTTTGAAAAACACTTGGCACCCTGTAGCTGATCAAACAAATCGTCAATTAGAGGGAGGGGATATTTGTTCTTGATCGTTACCTTATTCAATTGTCGATAGTCGATGCACATTCTCAACGTGCCATCTTTCTTCCGTACAAATAATACCGGTGCACCCCACGGGGACATACTAGGCCTAATGAAGCCCTTATCCAGCAAATCTTTTAATAGCTCCTTCAATTCACGCAGTTCTGCTGGAGCCATTCTGTACGGGGGAATAGAGATAGGTTGAGTGCCTGAAATCACATCAGTACCAAACTCTACTTCTCGTTCTGGGGGTAAGCCTGGAAGATCTTCTGGAAATACATCAAGAAATTCATTGACTACTGGAACCGACTGCGGAGTTAGTCGTTCCACATCATTATCTTTAACTCGTACTAAGTGACATATGTACCCTTTGGCAATCATTTTTCTTGCTTTCAAATAGGAAATAAATTTTCCTCTTGGTGCCCCTATAATACCCTGCCATTCGAGAACATTTTCTTGCGGAAAACAAAATTACACCTTCTTGGCCCGGCAATCTACCGTGGCATAATAAGAAGCCAACCAATCCATCCCCATTATCACATCAAAATCCACCATGTCTAGTTCGATGAGGTCGGCCAGTGTATCATGACCACACACAGTTACCACACAATTATGATATACTCTTTTTGCAATAATATATTCACCAACTGGTGTAGACACTTCAATTGACTTAATTAATAATTCTGGTGCCTTTGCAAATTTCGCAGCAACCAATGGAGTAACATAGGAAAATGTAGAACCCGGGTCAATCAATGCATATACATTATATGAAAATATGGATAATGTACCTGTGACTACATCAAGAGAAGCCTCCGAATTCTGTCGGTCCACTAAATCATAAGTGCTATTCTGGACCTCACTAGTACTGGCTGCTCCTCTAGCACCTCTACCATGGCCAACAGACTGCACACCTCGGACTAAAGAAGGAACCAATGATGATGACGCAACAGCCGATCCTGCCGTTCGTTCCATACCACCCATGCTTCTCTGGGGATACTCTTTCATCATATACCCCGTCATACCGCACCCAAAGCAAGCATTTGTCCCCAATCGGTATGTACCTACATGAATACGTCCGCAGTACTGACACTGCTGACTGGGAAAACCTACTGCCTGTGATCTGTGAACCTCACTACTCTACCCAGATGGACCACCTCTAGACCCTCGAAATTGAGAGTGAGCACCTGATGTGGAATAAGAGAATGATGGTCTAGGCGGTCTGGGAAACATCCGAGGCCTAGATCTTCCTTGGGACATCGCAGATGGTCCCATAGGTCTTGCCCTTTTGGACTGTCCTAGGTCAAATTCATGTACCCTTCTTTTCTGTCTTTGATCTTCCATTTTTTGGGCGAAGGCTTGTATTCTAGCTATGTCCATATCCTTATTCAAGGCAGCAATGGTGCAATCCCTTACCAAATATGGCTCTAATCTATCCACATATCGATGGACTCTGTCTGTCATTGTGGCCACCACGTTTGGAGCATACCGAGCCAAGTAATTAAATTGTAAACTTTATTTTCTAATGCTCAAATTTCCCTGACGGAGATTTAAGAACTGATCCGCGTGAGCCTCTCGGATCTCGTAGGGAAGATAGTGATCAAGGAATGCTACTTTAAAGTCTTCCCAATTAGGTGGCATTGCCCCGATACCACGAGACTTCTTCCAATCTTCATACCATAATATCGCCTCTCCTTTCAATATATATGCCGCAAGTTCAACTGTTTCAACCCCAGTCACGTGCATAACTTCTAGAGCCCTCTGAATTTGATCAATGAAATCCTGTGGATCTACTTTCGGATCTGACCCAGTGAATATAGGAGGGTCCAGTTTTAGAAAATCCTGTGTTCTGCGACTCGCCACTCTAGCCGCATCATCCTTATTTATCGTCGGACTAGCTCGTCCTTGACTTTGTGCCGCCACTAACTAAGTTAACATATGGACTGCATTTCTTAAATCCTGATCCGTGGCATTCATTGGTGGTTCTGTGGGTACTTCTCTACCGACTGGCTCTTCCGGAGCTGGAAAAGTAGAAGAAGACCGCAATGAAATTTTAGCATTTGCTCCACCTTGACTAGCTTGGTCAGGTGGTAATCTCCTCATTCTTTCTCCAGCAGGCATATCTACCTGCTTACCTTTGCCTCTACCTCTTCTTGTCATTGGTATTTTTACTATATCAAAGAAAATCAATTCCAAGGGTTAGATACGATTCCACTTACCACATTGGCTCTATTGCACGATCTAAAAGTGAAGAAAAGAAACAACATCCTAAATGTCTCGTAGCCTCCTACTTATAAATGTGGTGCACAACACATCGATAAGTAAGACTCTACTCAGACACGGCTTTGTAGACACCCTTAGAACGACCTGCTCTGACACCACTTTTGTCACGCCCCAAACCCCATTGAGGCGGATTGGCACCCATAGCCGATAAGTCTTGAGAGAACCAAGCTTTGCTTCTATTTATTCATGTGCGTGCCATAGGAAACACCACTATCACGTAAGAACATAAAAGGCTAATAACGGAAATCATAGAACATGTGATATATATACATATGTGAAACTTGGCCATTGAGGCCATCAAGTCAAAAATGACATGTATCTTCCTACATTCATAAACCCACGTACGTCTGCAAAAGCCTCTAACAGATGCATTTACAAGATCAACTAAAAGTCGGGACAAGTCCTTGCTTTATACAACATGTACAATACCAAAACACATGTACAACTGTGACTCAAAAAAGCCCTGAACTAACTAGAGCTCACCAATGATCCGCAAATAACTGGCAACCTACTGTGAAGGCCGACTAGCACCTGCGCCTGCAGCAAGTAAGGTAAGTCCCACAAGAGACGTCAGTACGAAGAATGTACTAAGTATGTAAGGCTCAAATAAAACTATATGAATCATAAATACGTCAATGAGCTCAATTACAAATGAATAACCAATATGGATAAGTCATCATTTTGTGTTTTGGGAACCATGTATATTGCTTTCATTAGTTTCTTTGCTTCTTTGCTTCTATGATTGTTCTTCTTTGCCTATGACCTGTGATATCCGGGCCCCGACTGAACAGTGGGTTTTAACATAACATAACGTTATGTTGGGATCGGCTCGATCTAGGGTTATGCCTCTAGATATACCACCAATAAATCAATACATCGGGCTCAGCTCGAGCTAGGTTATTACCTCTAGAGCTGCCACCCATAAACTCATATCTCAGGTTCGGCTCGAGCTAGGTTATTACCTCTAGAGCTACCCCCTGTCAGGATCGGTCCGAGCTAGGCTTATGCCTCTAGGACTACCCTCTGATCCAACAACCTCGGGATCGGCTTGAGCTAGGCTTATGCCTCTAAAGCTTCCACCCATACTCAATCATTGACCATATGTATTACTTCATTCATTACTTTTGAGATTGATACAATGATAGTCATAACCTTGTTGGAAGCTTTGGATCAATAATCAATGAGTGAGATACATGTGAATAAACATTATTGAAAACATAACATTATTGGAAACATGGGACCTTTGGAACTTTTATCAATACATATGAGACATGTGAATTACCATTGCTCAATGAGTAGGAAACATGTGATAAACAATAATGGATACCCGAGAATAGGCTACCTTAGAACATGTCGGAATGGAACAACTACTATGACAATGTGAACAATATCTGCTGCAGAAGGATACGGAAAGAGTAACCTTACATACCTTTACTTCCAAGTATGAATACACAAGCCTATATATGAATACAATAGTCCAGCTCCTTCCTTACATTTCACTCTACAATACAAGTACATAACAGATCTTACGTTAACCACTAGTTATCGTACAAGTGTACAAGACGACAATGAACTATATAACTACCGTATAATGTCACTTCACCCTTTAGAAAACAATCCAATGCATTATCATACCAACAACACCATAACATTCCACACATTGACCGAGATATCATACATCAATAACATTTCACACCACACTTACTTTATGCCTTCTCGTTATCATTCCGTCACAATTACTCTATCAACTTACCTCACAACTACTTATGAACAACAATACTGTAACACCCCGTATACTCCCAACCTTATGTGACGATTTTTAACAATGGTTACTTAGGTGTCGAGATGTCATGAGTAAGAAATTTGTAATGTTAGTGATGAGAAAAATTGAAATTTGGCCTCGTACATATGATTAGCCCTTTATAGGAAGTATTTTGTGATTTTTGTGGAGCATTTGTGGGGTTCAAAATGAGTCTAAGAGGACCTCCAAACAAGGTATATTAAAGGTAAGAAGTAAGGTAAAGAATAGGACTTGAATTATCTAACCAAATCAGCGAAGAAAAGTCGAAGAAACGAAAATTTTAAAAAAATTGGAGTGGGGAACGCCAGAGGGAATTCCAGGCTGATCTGGGCCAAAATTTTTAGCCCATAGGCAGCAAGCTGGCGCACCCAAGGGCGTCCCAGGCTGGGTTTGGCCACTTTTTAAAAGTTGGAAATTGTCTAAGTCCCAAGGGTGCCCGGGGATATACCGAACCGATTTTTGCCACATTTATTATACAAACACGATCATATACATGACATGAATGAAGTATTATATTGGTATGGTAAAATTACTCATCAACGAATTTAGCATCAAAATGATGATTTTACCCTTTTGATCAAAAATAGGCCATACGTGGCTAGAATTGCTTGTTTTTGGGATTGAGGCCATGAATATAAATCCCGTGAGTGGTAATATCATTGTAACGCGTATGAAATGAGTTAAACATGAGAAATTATTAATTTTATTGGGTTAAGCGAATTGGGCTCAAAAAGGGCCCAAAATGAGAAAAAGACATGGGTCAAATACCCATTCTTGCCTTGACATTCTAGACACAACATTAAATGCCACAAGAGTGGATAAGGATGGAATTAAAGGCCTATAAAAAGGGCAAAAAATCTGATTTTATTCAATTGGAAACTCTCATGTTTTCTAGATATTTCTCAATTGATTACTATAAAAGCTAATGAGACACCGAGGTCATTAGTTAAGTCGATTGAACTATATCCACCTGTTGGTAAATTTATTAGAGTTAAAGACATATATTAAAATGGCATAGTAGATGTTTGTGATCATAGGTGATTAAGTACTCCTAAAAGCGTCACCAATAAAAAGGGTAAGGGGATTTGGAAAGAAAAGATGTGAAATTTGCCGGAGGTGCATAAGAGTTTCATTTCATATTGTTCCCATTGAAATACCTATTGTTATTCTATACCGACAAGTGAAAAGGCTAATAAGTAAAGACGTAAATTTTGTAAGAGTTCTTTGGAGAAATCAACAAGTCGAAGAGATCGCATGAGAAGTTGAGAAAACAAAAATGATGAAATCGACGTACCTATATTTGTTTCGAATGGAAGAAAAGGTTCAAAATGTGGAAGTGGACCAATAATAAGTAAGTATATATGAGCTTTAAGTGTCTATATGTATATAGGCTAATATAGAGATGCATTTGTTATAATTGAAGCAACATCGTTAACATTCGAGGATGAATGTTTCTAGGGGGGGGGGGGGAGAATGTAACACCCCGTATACTCCCAACCCTATGTGATGAAGTTGAACAATGGTTACTTAGGTGTCGAGATGCCATGAGTAAGAAATTTGTAATGTTAGTGATGAGAAAAATTGAAATTTGGCCTCGTACATGTGATTAGCCCTTCGTAGGAAGTATTTTGTGATTTTTGTGGAGAATTTGTGGGGTTCAAAATGAGGCTAATAGGACCTCCAAACAAGGTATATTAAAGGTAAGAAGTAAGGTAAAGAATAGGACTTGAAGTATCTAACCAAATCCGCGAAGAAAAGTCGAAGAAACAAAAATTTGAAAAAAAAATTGGAGTGGGGCGCGCCAGAGGGCGTTCCAGGCCACTCTGGGCCAAAATTTTTAGCCTAGAGGCAGCAATCTAGCGTGCCCAAGGCGTGCCAGGCTGGGTTTGGCCACTTTTTAAAAGTTGGAAATTGTCTAAGTCCCAAGGGTGCCCGGGGATGTACCGAGCCAATTTTTGCCACGTTTCTTCTACAACCACGAGAATATACATGAAATGAGTGAAGTATTATATTGGTATGGTAAAATTACTCGTCAACGAATTTGGAATCAAAATAACGATTTTACCTTTTTGGTCAAATATAGGCCATACGTGGCTAGAATTGCTTGTTTTTGGGATTGAGGCCACGAATATAAATCCTGTGAGTGGGAAAATCGTTGTAACGCGTATGAAATGAGTTAAACATGATAAATTGTTGATTTTATTGGGTTAAGCGAATTGGGCTCAAAAAGGGCCCAAAATGAGAAAAAGACATGGGTCAAATGACCCATTCTTGCCTAGACCTTCTAGACACAACATTAAATGCCACAAGAGTGGCTAAGGATATAATTAAAGGCCTATAAAAAGGGTCAAAAATCTGATTTTATTCACTTGGAAACTCTCATGTTTTCTAGATATTTCTCAATTTATTTTCTCTCAAACCCTAAGAGTTCAAAGCCAACTTTTGGAGCAAGATCATCATTTTTCAAGCTTGGGTAAGTGATTATTCTTATGGATTAATATATTATATGCATGGTATAGTATGTAAATCATATTTTTTATGCTTGGAAGTGTTGAACATGGTACTTTGTGGTTTTGTAAAAGATTTGTTATCGATGGGATTTAAGCTTGAAATATGACTTGTGATTTGGATGAAAGGGCATGGTATGGATGAAATACGAACATGTATGGTGTGATTATGTTATTAAACTTGTTATTTTCATATAAGTGTAAATTATGGGATTTTGGCCGATTTGTTGTTTTGAGGTGTATTGAAGTAATTTGATGGAATAATTGTGATGTTGTGGTGATGAAGAGTGGAAAGTATGAACTTGATGTGACATGCTAATGGTTTATGATATTTTGGTAAATGTTAGGAATATTATGGAATTATTGGTATGATGATTTCATCAATGGTATTGTCAAGGGGGAAATGACATGTTAAAGCCAAACATGTAACTTATTGTCGTTGTATGCCATTGTAAGGTAATTGGTGGTTAATGTTGGTTCCGTTATATACTTGTGTTGTAGAGTGAAACATAAGGACGGAGCGGGACTATTGTATGCACACTCAAGATTGTAGAATCGTATTGAGAATACAAGGTATGTAAGGTTCCTTTTTTCGTATCCTTCTGCAACATATTGTTCACGTTGACATTGGGCTGGTTTCAATTTCGAGAGGCTTGAAGTATATCAATTCAGGGTGACGTATATTGTTAGTCATATGTGTCCTATTCTTAGATGAATGATGATTCACTTATCTCTTATTCATTGACTGAAGTTCCAAAGATGCCATAACGTTGTAAATTCTAAAGGGACTATCTCAAAAAGAGTAAGATATAAAGAGAATCTATTTATTCTAGAAAAGCATTTTCCAACCATGTCATGTTCCAAAATCCTTTAATATGAGGATCATCTTTGTACCAATCTCATAAGAGTAATAAGAGAGGTGATGTGCAAGCTAGTATAATTATTCCTCATAAGTGAAGATGTCAATCTCATGAGGTAAAGGAGTGAAGTAATATATATAAGTGTGTGCTTTCATGTCATGATCTTTGACGTGTCACTCTCATAACTAAGTAAAGGGTATAAGATGGTAAAGAGGTAATGCGCATGGTTGCTATATGTTTCATTGAGTATGGATCACATTCTAAAGGGTATAAGTTCAATATGGAATAATCCCAATATTATGCTATGTTATTTATTATAGCCCACCAAAGAGTGGATGTAGTTATTAACCCACCAAAGAGTGGATGTAGTTATTAACCCACCATGAGAGTGGATGTATGTTAACCCACCAAAAGAGTGGATGTATGTTAACCCACCATGAGAGTGGATGTATGCTAACCCACCATGAGAGTGGATGTATGTTGCCCCACCATGAGAGTGGATGTATGCTAACCCACCATGAGAGTGGATGTATGCTAACCCACCATGAGAGTGGATGTATGTTGACCCACCATGAGAGTGGATGTATGTTAACCCACCATGAGAGTGGATGTATGTTAACCCACCAATAGAGTGGATGTATGTTAACTCGCCAATAGAGTAGATGTATGTTATATTGTTACCCCATCCCTAGAGTGGATGTATGTGGATGAATGTTATTCTTTGACAACCTACTAACCAAGTAGATGAACAATAGTGGTAATGAACATAGAAGCAAGAAAGAATCTCTGGCATATAGAAGAATCTATTAAAGGCAAGTCTCTTGAGTAAAGGTAATTTCCCTTGACAGAAAGTAATTATAAAAGATATTATATAAAATGATGGGTTATCCACCTTGACTATTCTCTCACATTTTATTCTATTGACATTCTCATGTATAATGTTATTTCTTATGAGCCTTACATACTCAGTACATTCTTCGTACTGACCCCCTCGGGGGAACTTACCTTACATGTTGCAGGTGCAGGCATTAGTAGACCTCCTCTGTAGACTGTGGATCATTTGCAGAGTTTTGGTGAGCTCCACTTGGTCCGGATCTTTCTAGGTCATAGTTATATATTAATTTTGATATTGTAAATGTTGTATAAAGCGGGGACTTGTCCCGACTTTAAGTTGGTCTTGTAGATGCATCTGGTAGAGGATTTTGTAGACATATGTGGGTATATGGAGGTAAGAGAAGAATATGTAAAAGATGAATGACCGTTTTGACTTTATGGCCCCAACGGCCAAGTTTCCGAAATATATATGTAGTATATGCTTCCATGTTCATGTGTTCCGCATAGTTGCATGAGGTATAATAAGATTCATACGAGGTTATGTTTACGAATGTTTCATGAGCAAAGATTGGTTCTATCGAGCCATATCGACTTTGGGTGCCAGTCCAGCCCGTATGGTAATTCGGGTCGTGACAAAAGTGGTATCAGAGCAGGTCGTTCTAAGGGTGTCTACAAAGTCGTGTCTGAGTAGAGTCTTACTTATCGATGTGTTGTGCACCACATTTATAAGTAGGAGGCTACGGGACATTTAGGATGTTGTTTCTTTTCTTCATTCTAGATCGTGCAATAGAGCCAGTGTTGTAAGTTGAATTGTATCTGACCATGGTGATTGTTTTTCTTTGGTATAGTAAACATGCCAATCATGAGAAGAGGTAAAGGTACAGGGAAGCAGGTAGATGTGCCTGCCGATGAAGGAATGAGTAGATTACCACCTGACCAAGTTAGTCAAGGTGGAGTTGACGCTGAAATTGCATCGCGGTCTTCTTCTACCTTTCCAGCTCCGAAAGAGCCGAGAGGTAGAGAAGTACCCGCAGAACCACCAATGAATGCCACCGATCAAGATTTAAGAAATGCTGTACACATGTTAACGCAGTTAGTGGCTGCACAAACCCAGGGACGAACTGGTCCAATGGTAAATGAAGATGATGCGGCCAGAGCAGCTAGTCGGTGTACACAGGACTTTTTAAAATTAGACCCTCCCATATTCACAGGGTCCAATCCAAAAGCAGATCCACAGGATTTCGTGGACCAAGTTCAAAGAGCACTAGAGGTGATGTACGTATCAGGTGTAGAAACGGTTGAGCTAGCAGCTTATAGACTGAAGGGCGAGGCTATATTATGGTATGAGGACTGGAAATGATCAAGAGGTATTGATTCACTCCCAGCTGGTTGGGAAGAATTTAGAATGGCATTTCTTGATCATTACCTCCCGTATGAGATTCGGGAGGCACGTGCAGACCAATTTCTGAATTTGCGTCAGGGAAATATGAGTGTCAGAGAATACAGTTTACAGTTTAATTCCTTGTCTAGATATGCTCCAAATGTAGTAGACACCATGGAAGATAGAGTCCATCGATATGTGGACAGATTGGAGCCTTATTTGGTACAAGACTGCACTATTGCTGCCTTAAATCGAGATATGGACATAGCTAGAATACAGGCCTTTGCGCAGAAAATGGAGGATCAAAGGCAAAGAAAGAGGACACAGAAAGTTGAGGAAGGGCCATCAAAATGGGCGAGACCTAAGGAGCAGTCTATGGTGTCCCCAGGAGAATCTGGATCTCGAATGTTACCGCCTAGACCCTCATCCTCTTATTTCACAGAAGGTGCTCATTCTCAATTCCGAGGGTCTAGAGGTGGTCGATCTGAACAGAGTAGTGGGATTCATAGATCACAGGCAATGAGATTTTCTCGTCAGTTGTGCCCGCACTGTGGGAGATTTCATACAGGCGAATGCCGGTTTGATACGAATGTTTGCTTTGTATGTAGTAGGCCAGGACACATGATGAGAGAATGCCCACAGAGGCCTACGGGTAGTATGACACGGCCTACCGGATCAGCCGATATGGCATCGGCAGCTGGTGTACAGTCTGCTGGTCATGGTAGAGGTGCCAGAGGAGCATCCAGTTCCAGTGGAACTCAGAATCGTACCTATGCTTTAGTGGACCATCCGGATGCGGAGGCATCTCCTGATGGAGATATTATTCATATTTGTAAAAAATACATATACCCTATCGTATATCACTTCATTGATTACTATAAAAGCTAATGAGACACCGAGGTCATTAGTTAAGTCGATTGAACTATCTCCACCTGTTGGTAAATTTATTAGAGTTAAAGACATATATCGAAATGGCATAGTAGATGTTTGTGATCATAGGTGATTAAGTACTCCTAAAAGCGTCACCAATAAAAAGGGTAAGGGGATTTGGAAAGAAAAGATGTGAAATTTGCCGGAGGTGCATAAGAGTTTCATTTCATATTGTTCCCATTGAAATACCTATTGTTATTCTATACCGACAAGTGAAAAGGCTAATAAGTAAAGACGTAAATTTTGTAAGAGTTCTTTGGAGAAATCAACAAGTCGAAGAGATCGCATGAGAAGTTGAGAAAATAAAAATGATGAAATCAACGTACCTATATTTGTTTCGAATGGAAGAAAAGGTTCAAAATGTGGAAGTGGACCAATAATAAGTAAGTATATATGAGCTTTAAGTGTCTATATGTATATAGGCTAATATAGAGATGCATTTGTTATAATTGAAGCAACATCGTTAACATTCGAGGACGACTGTTTCTAGGGGGGGGGGGGGAGAATGTAACACCCCGTATACTCCCAACCCTATGTGATGACGCTGAACAATGATTACTTAGGTGTCGAGATGCCATGAGTAAGAAATTTGTAATGTTAGTGATAAGAAAAATTGAAATTTGGCCTCGTACATGTGATTAGCCCTTCGTAGGAAGTATTTTGTGATTTTTGTGGAGAATTTATGGGGTTCAAAATGAGGCTAATAGGACCTCCAAACAAGGTATATTAAAGGTAAGAAGTAAGGTAAAGAATAGGACTTGAAGTATCTAACCAAATCCGCGAAGAAAAGTCGAAGAAACAAAAATTTGAAAAAAAAATTGGAGTGGGGCGCGCCAGAGGGCGTTCCAGGCCACTCTGGGCCAAAATTTTTAGCCTATAGTCAGCAAGCTAGCGTGCCCAAGGGCGTGCTAGGCTGGGTTTGGCCACTTTTTAAAAGTTGGAAATTGTCTAAGTCCCAAGGGTGCCCGGGGACGTACCGAGATGATTTTTGCCACGTTTCTTCTACAACCACGAGAATATACATGAAATGAGTGAAGTATTATATTGGTATGGTAAAATTACTCGTCAAAGAAGTTGGCATCAAAATGACGATTTTACCCTTTGGTCAAAAATAGGCCATACGTGGCTAGAATTGCTTGTTTTGGGGATTGAGGCCACGAATATAAATCCCTTGAGTGGTAATATCATTGTAACGCATATGAAATGAGTTAAACATGAGAAATTGTTGATTTTATTGGGTTAAGCAAATTGGGCTCAAAAAGGGCCCAAAATGAGAAAAAGACATGGGTCAAATACCCATTCTTGCCTTGACCTTCTAGACACAATATTAAATGCCACAAGAGTGGATAAGGATGGAAATAAAGGCCTATAAAAAGGGCAAAAAATCTGATTTTATTCAATTGGAAACTCTCATGTTTTCTAGATATTTCTCAATTTATTTTCTCTCAAACCCTAAGAGTTCAAAGACAACTTTTGGAGCAAGATCATCATTTTTCAAGCTTGGGTAAGTGATTATTCTTATGGATTAATATATTATATTCATGGGATAGTATGTAAATCACTTTGGTTATGCTTGAAAGTGTTGAACATGGTACTTTGTGGTTTTGTAAAAGATTTGTTATCGATGGGATTTAAGCTTGAAATATGACTTGTGATTTGGATGAAAGGGCATGGTATGGATGAAATACGAACATGTATGGTGTGATTATGTTATTAAACTTGTTATTTTCATATAAGTGTAAATTATGGGATTTTGGCCGATTTGTTGTTTTGAGGTGTATTGAAGTAATTTGATGGAATAATTGTGATGTTATGGTGATGAAGAGTGGAAAGTATGAACTTGATGTGACATGCTAATGGTTTATGATATTTTGGTAAATGTTAGGAATATTGTGGAATCATTGGTATGATGATTTCATCAATGGTATTGTCAAGGGGGAAATGACATGTTAAAGCCAAACATGTAACTTATTGTCGTTGTATGCCATTGTAAGGTAATTGGTGGTTAATGTTGGTTCCGTAATGTACTTGTGTTATAGAGTGAAACATAAGGACGGAGCGGGACTATTGTATGCACACTCAAGATTGTAGAATCGTATTGAGAATACAAGGTATGTAAGGTTCCTTTTTCCGTATCCTTCTGCAACATATTGTTCACGTTGACATTGGGCTGGTTTCAATTTTGAGAGGCTTGAAGTATATCAATTCAGGGTGATGTATATTGTTAGTCATATGTGTCCTATTCTTAGATGAATGATGATTCACTTATCTCTTATTCATTGACTGAAGTTCCAAAGATGCCATAACGTTGTAAATTCTAAAGGGACTATCTCAAAAAGAGTAAGATATAAAGAGAATCTATTTATTCTTGAAAAGCATTTTCCAACCATGTCATGTTCCAAAATCCTTTAATATGAGGATCATCTTTGTACCAATCTCATAAGAGTAATAAGAGAGGTGATGTGCAAGCTAGTATAATTATTCCTCATAAGTGAAGATGTCAATCTCACGAGGTAAAGGAGTGAAGTAATATATATAAGTGTGTGCTTTCATGTCATGATCTTTGACGTGTCATGATCTTTGACGTGTCACTCTCATAACTAAGTAAAGGGTATAAGATGGTAAAGAGGTAATGCGTATGGTTGCTATATGTTTCATTGAGTATGGATCACATTCTAAAGGGTATAAGTTCAATATGGAATAATCCCAATATTATGCTATGTTATTTATTATAGCCCACCAAAGAGTGGATGTAGTTATTAACCCACCAAAGAGTGGATGTAGTTATTAACCCACCATGAGAGTGGATGTATGTTAACCCACCAAAAGAGTGGATGTATGTTAACCCACCATGAGAGTGGATGTATGCTAACCCACCATGAGAGTGGATGTATGTTGCCCCACCATGAGAGTGGATGTATGCTAACCCACCATGAGAGTGGATGTATGTTGCCCCACCATGAGAGTGGATGTATGCTAACCCACCATGAGAGTGGATGTATGTTGCCCCACCATGAGAGTGGATGTATGTTAACCCACCATGAGAGTGGATGTATGTTAACCCACCAATAGAGTGGATGTATGTTAACTCGCCAATAGAGTAGATATATGTTATATTGTTACCCCATCCCTAGAGTGGATGTATGTGGATGAATGTTATTCTTTGACAACCTACTAACCAAGTAGATGAACAATAGTGGTAATGAACATAGAAGCAAGAAAGAATCTCTTGCATATAGAAGAATCTATTAAAGGCAAGTCTCTTGAGTAAAGGTAATTTCCCTTGAAAGAGAGTAATTATAAAAGATATTATATAAAATGATGGGTTATCCACCTTGACTATTCTCTCATATTTTATTCTATTGACATTCTCCTGTATAATGCTATTTCTTATGAGCATTACATACTCAGTACATTCTTCGTACTGACCCCCTGGGGGAAATTACCTTACATGTTGCAGGTGCAGGCATTAGTAGACCTCCTCTGTAGACTGTGGATCATTTGCAGAGTTTTGGTGAGCTCCACTTGGTCCGGAGCTTTCTAGGTCATAGTTATATATTAATTTTGATATTGTAAATGTTGTATAAAGCGGGGACTTGTCCCGACTTTAAGTTGGTCTTGTAGATGAATCTGGTAGAGGATTTTGTAGACATATGTGGGTATATGGAGGTAAGAGACGAATATGTAAAAGACGAATGACCGTTTTGACTTGATGGCCCCAACGGCCAAGTTTTCGAAATATATATGTAGTATATGCTTCCATGTTCATGTCTTCCGCATAGTTGTA
Organism: Capsicum rhomboideum; assembly: GCA_031232105.1. Classification (NCBI taxonomy): domain Eukaryota; kingdom Viridiplantae; phylum Streptophyta; class Magnoliopsida; order Solanales; family Solanaceae; genus Capsicum; species Capsicum rhomboideum. The sequence continues at coordinate 104,446,753 of CP124719.1, read as the reverse complement.
TGAGGTATAATAAGATTCATACGAGGTTATGTTTACGAATGTTTCACGAGCAAAGATTGATTCTCTCGGGCCATATCGGCTTCGGGTGCCAGTTCGGCCCGAATGAAATTTCAGGTCGTGACAAATACATACTTAATATAGTCCAACATACCTCTATACGACCCCTTTAAAGTCATTAAAACGGCATCACAAGTTGATAATTACATCCAAAAGGGTATAGGGGCCTTCGGGGGTCAACTAGATGCGAAAACATACAAAACCGAACCTGAGGTTGACCTGCGTTGCCACTTGCGCCCGTAGGTGGACTTTGGCAGATGCCAGAGGCACCTGCGTTGGCATCTGCGCCCGCAGGTGCCCTCGTCTGTGGGGGCGGAGGCCCAAATCGGCCAAAATGGGTCCTTTTTGGGTCTTTTTGTGTACTAAATGATCCAAGTCCACAAGTAAGCTTCTCTTAACATATTTTAGGTCACTTAAACATCAACGAACAACCATGGTTTCCACACGCACAAAAATATTACCAATACGACACTTTCCCTTCAAACTCACCGTAACAATTCCAAACATTAAGTACAAGGACAAAACAAGTTAAGGCCATAGTCACATCTCACATGTCAATATTGAATCCATCAAGTTCAATTTCTTCAAGACTACAAGTTTATTTCCAAGTTTACAAGGCAAAACCCCTTGCCGATTTAGCAAACATGCAATATTACACACATAGTGAATTCTCAATACATCCCCAACATAACCAACATCATATAAGCACCCTCTCATGCACATAATATGTTAAACCATGAGCACAACCACTTACCAAGTCTTGCAAGTTGATGATCTTGGCCAAAGGAATGAGGGCTTAGAGTTCTTGAGAGCAAGGAAATGTTGTGAATATTCTAGAAAAGCATGAGAGTCCAAATGAATTAAAAATTTGATTTTCTTGCTTTATATAGCCCCTCAAGTCACTCTTATCCCCTTCTTAGCATTAAATGCAAGGTTTGGTTGGTCAAATGGAATAATATTGGAAGAATGGGTTAAATTTCCATGTTGGGTCATGTCTTTCTTATGATTTTTGGACTTCCATTGGGCCCAATGGTACAAGACTTATTAATGCCCACAAATTAATGTATAATTCATCAATTCTCTCATGTTTAAATATTTCCATAACTGTTACGGTAATCGACTAGACTCAGAAACATACGGGGTGTTACAATAATCCACTATGTCCCTCTTTATCCTGGGCCACCAATAAAGCTGCCTCAAGTCACGGTACATCTTGGTCATACCTGGATGAAAAGAATAATGTGAACCATGGGCCTCTGAAAGTACATCACGAAAATGAATCAAATCACCAACCCCGAGGAACACACAATCTTCCCTTAAACCTCAACACCCCACCCGCGTCAAGAGTGGCGTCCGCCACCTCCCCACGTACTACTTTATTTCGGAGTGCATTCAACTTCTTGTCCTCAAATTGCTTGGCTTTAATATGATCCCAAAATGTTTACTTCACCTGTATACTTGCCAGCCCTCCACCCCTATTTGAGACCCCAAACTGCATGCTCTGAGATGCTATAGTTTGAAACTTTCTAGCTAAAGGTCGTCTAGACACCCTTAAGAATGACAAGCTACCCATATTTATAACTTTTCGGCTTAATGCGTCTGTCAGCATATTGGACTTACCTGGATGATACTGAATACTCACATCATAATCCTTCAATGGTTTCATCCATCTCCGTTGCCTTAAGTTTAAATCCCTTTGAGTAAACACATGTTGCAGGCTATGGTGGTCTGTGAAGACCTCACACATGACACCATAAAGATAGTGTCTCCAAATATTTAATGCAAACACCCCCACTGCCAACTCCAGGTCATGGATTGGGTAATTCCTCTCATGAGGCTTTAACTACCTCGAAGCATAAGCAATGACATTCCTATCCTGCATCAACACAACATCCAAGCTCGAAAGTGAGGCATCACAAAACACTATAAATTCCTTACCATCAACCGGCAACGAAAGAATAGGCGTTGTATTCAAAAGTGTCTTGAGCTTTTGGAAGGTCTTTTCACATTAGCCTGACCAAACAAATGGCACTTCCTTCTGAGTCAACCTTATCAAGTGCATTACAATGGATACAAAGTTCCTCACAAACCCGCAGTAATAACTGGCAAGACCCACAAAGCTCCTTACCTCGTTTACTGAATTAGGCCGAGTCCAATTCTTTACTGCCTCAGTATTCTAGGGATCCACCATTACCCTTTTTTCAGAAACCACATTCCCCAAGAAGGCGACTGAAGACAACCAAAATTCACACTTTGAAAACTTAACAAATAATTGTTTCTCCCTTAGAATCTCCAAAACTATGTGAAGATGGCCTGCATGCTCTTCCTTACTCTTGGAATAAACTAGAATATCATCTATAAATATAATAACAAAAGAATCCAAGAACGACTTAAAGATCTCTTTTATCAAACTCATAAAGGCTGCAGGTGTATTAGTCAACCCGAAAGACATCACCAGAAACTCATAATGACGATATCGAGTTCTAAAAGTTGTCTTTGGTATATCCCCAGTCTAATTTTCAACTGATGATAACCCGACCGCAAATCAAGCTTTGAAAACACTGACGCACACAATAACTGATCAAACAAATCATCTATGCGAGGTAAGGGATATTTATTCTTGATAGTAACCTTATTCAGCTGCCTATAGCCAAGGCACATCCTCAAACTACCATCCTTCTTCTTAACAAACAGAACCGAAGCACCCCAAGGTGAAGCACTTGGACGAATAAAAAACTTATCAACTAGCTCCTGCAGCTGAGTTTTGAGATCTCTCAATTCTGGTGGATCCATTCGATAGGGGGAATAGATAGAGGGCGAGTGCTCAGCTGTAAATTAATGCAAAAATTGATATCTCTATCTGGAGGCATACCCGGTAGGTTTGAAGGAAACACATCTTGAAATTCAAAAACTACCAAAACTAACTCTATAGATGGGGACCCTACTTCTATATCCCGAAGATGAGCTAGAAACACTAAACACCCCTTCCCCAATAACCTTCTGGCCTGAACAAATGATATAATTTTTACTGGCTTGGCCTTATACACTCCCTCCCACTCTAGTTTATCCAATCCTGGCATTGCTAGAGTTACTGTCTTAGCATTATAGTTTAAAACAACATAATATGGAGATAACCAGGTCATACCCAGAATTACATCAAATTCCAACATATCTAGAATAATCAAGTTGACCCAAGTCTGAAAATCCACAAATAGAACAGAATAAGAACGAAAAACATGGGTCACTACCACAGACTCACCAATCGGAGTAGACACATAAACAAGATGATCAAGTACATCATAAACCAAATTCAGACCCCCCGTAAACTGAACAAATACATAAGAATAACTAGACCCCGAATCAAATAGAACATAAGCCATCCGGTCACAAACTGAAATAGTACCTGTGATCACCACATCAGAAGCCTCGGCATCATTCTTTCCCAAAAATACATCAATCTGAGCTAACTACCTTCCCGGCTGCACTCCTCTCCCGGTACCGCCATTTCTTAGACCTCTCTGACAACCTGCCTGATTTCCCCATCCACCCTGTGGATGACCTTTGCAATTACCTCCTCTTCCTCGACCCGCTAAAACTATAGCCCGAGTCTGCTATTGTGCCTGGCCATTTGCCTGCCTCAAGAGACGCTCCCTTTTAAAATGACCAACAATACCACAATAGTAATATCTATACTCAAGAGAAGGATGACTGCTGAAAAGTAAGAAGCCCTTTGGCCCCTAGCAACCCGTGTCTGAGAAGAAACCTTAGCTGGAACCACAATAGAGGTTGGCAAGGTTAACTTAATAGGCCTACCGTCCGTGGCCCTTAGAATAAGATCCACTGAAATTCCCAATATTGCGGGACTTCTTGGCTAACATCTTACCTGACCCGCTTGCATAACCCCCTCTAACTTCTTCACATAATTTGCAACTTCATTGAACCCTTTCCCTACAGAAGTCATATGAATAGTCAAAACCTGAAGATCATAGTTCAAACCCTTGACATATAGTTGACTCCTCTCCTCCTCAGAAGTCAACAACTGAGTGGTATAGCAAGACAAAGCATGGAACTTGGCCTCATAGGCCTCAATTGATATGTCACCCTGCTCCAATGCCAAAAACCTATCCTTCATGCGATCATGGAGGGCCCGTGGCACATATTTTTCCAAAAATAAGGCATGAAACTTCTCCCAAGTCGAAGGAGGAAAAATCGATGGCCGACATTCAACATGCGCCCTTCACCATTGCTTAGCATCCTTCTCCAATAGAAAAGTCACAAACGCAACTCCATGCTGCTGAACAATACCTATTTTGTGTAACCTCTCATAGCAATCAATGTAAACTCAAAAGCATCCTCAGACTCAGTACCCTAGAAGGTAGGTGGTTTCATTTACTGAAACTTAGTCAGCAGATCATGCTTAGTACCTGTCATCACAGAACCCAACACCGAATAAGAAAAAGCATCAGTCACTGAAGCCTCATCTATCCTTGGAGCCATAACAACAGTAAGGTGAACAACTGGAGCCTGGAAAGTCGGTACTGTAGGAGTGGATCCAGACCCTGCCAACCCACTCAAAAATGCTAACACCTGCTAAACAACCTCAGCAGACATATGGGGTAAGGCTGAAACCCCAGTTAGTGCTTCCACCTCAGGCTCCACTTTCTGCTCTTCTATTGCTTCCCTCTCCTCAAAATGATCCTAAGGTAGGGAAGGGGATACTGACCTTTCATGAGCATGGCCAGCAGCTGCTTGAGCTCTACCCCTGGAGGGTGTGGCTCATCCCCTTCCTCTACTGCCTCTCCCTCTCATTCGTCCTCTCCTCCTTACGGATGGCTCCTCAGCTGGAGCGGCTGGTGCACGGGTTGTTGTTCGAGTTTCGTTGGACCTTGTATTTACCATCTATAGACAAAAGAGTGAAGAGAATCAGATACCAATTTGGATCGTCAGATACCAATTGAAATCAAGCTATAGCGTGAAGGAAACAAGAGTGACAGATTTTTCCTAAAGTCCCATAGCCTCCCGAAGAAAAGTACAGACGTCTCCGTACCATTCTGTGAGACTCTACTGGACCTATTTTGGTACCACGAGATTGACGAACCTAGGCTCTGATACCAACTTTGTCATGACCCAAACTATCGTGAGTGGCACGTACACTTCTTATCCGGTGGGAGAACTATCTACCCCAAAATACCAACTCAAATCAACACTTAGAAGAAAATAATTTAAACTAATCCATCAATAAATGCCATCAACCTAAATAAAACCATAAGTATAACTAAAAACCAAATAATGTATTTTGCAAACCATCCCTAGGACCCGAAAGTCGCCTGTACCAAAACAACTAAAGAATGTCAAGAAAGGGATGTAACCCCAAAAACTAAATGGAAAACAAAAGTTCAGAACAAGGAACTATGCTGATGATGAGAGATTCCACGGTAGCTCGGATAAGCTGCTCACCCTGAAATCAGAAGTCAATCGCTGGGTTCACAAGTGTGGTCGCGTAGGAGCTACTGAATATGCATTGTACTCACAAAAGTAAATGCAAGTGTAGTATCAGCACACAAGAACAACAGTGTACTGGAAGGGTCATTTGGCCAACCCAAGATGAAAATATGAACACTTCACTAAATAATAGTACAAGAAGTTAATCCATGCTCAAAATAATTATACACTTAACACATAACAGCAAATAGCATTTTAGGAATTTAAACAACAGTCAAGTTCAGTCAAGCCAAGTCAACAAGTCAAGAAAACTTAAGCAACTATCAAGCATAGATAAATATATTCCCCAGTTCACTCATGGAACCGTCAAACTTACCTGAACCTCGTACATACACGCTATGGGTAATACCTCAACCCTCTAGCCATAACCTGCAGGGGACAAATTCCATCCATGTACTAAACCCCAGACATAAGTTTCTGCCAATCTTATTTCACCAATAACCCCTGAGAACGTCCCAAATACTGAAACATTCCATATTTTAGAAATAAGGCAGGTCAAATCAATAAGCAAGTAAAAGTATTGTATTGACCACACCAAACAACATGCATTAACCAACCACACTACAAATTAATTAACATGCAAATATAATACAAGTTGGATTAAACTGCAATACTATCACCTACCTCGAACCAAGCTTGTACAACTCCTCTAAGTCGAGGTTTTGCCCTTCCGTGCAATTTTACCTTGCTCGTCGTCTAGAACATGCATAATAACACATGATTAATGAAATGACCTATCATGTTGGGACTTATAACTCACCCCCAACCCCTAAGGTCAAGTTCATGATCATTTCCTTCCCGTTCTAGGGATTTTCTACCATAATTCACCTAAAGCTATCAATTCCATGAATAAATTAGTGAATTAACAAAATGCAAGGGTAAATTAACCGTTAATAAGCAAAATCCATTAACTTATTACTTAAATTTACCCCTTGCACATGAAAATAACCAAAATCCTCCCTAAAATCCACCTCAAACTCTGTAAATTAGTGATTCTAAGGCTTAATCATTAACTAAAAGTTAACGGGGATGAATTACTTACCTTTACAAGGTCAAACGAAGAATTCCTGGTGTATTTTGCCCTAAATCGCCCTTCCTTTGCCCCAAAACGAGTTTTGAAAAAATAAAATATTTTGAGGAAAAATATTAATTAAACTGCGGTTTTTACCGCTATAGAGGCCAAGACCGCAATAGCGATCGTTAACCTCTTTTGACCACGGCTATAGTGAAAATTATTTCTCTATAGTAGCTTGTCGGTCGCTATAGCTGCGTCGACGGAATAGAAAGTCTGTCTTTGCCCAAAAACCTCACTTTTTATAACACACCTTAAACTCAGGACATTTCAATCAATGTCATTCACTCTAAGATCAATTTCGGAAGTTCTACTTACCCAAATTCGGTTCCGTAAATTCCTACGGGTTCTTTATCATCTTAGCTAACTAGAAATCAAATCAGACACCTCCAAACCTGCCCAAATCCTTCCTGAATTTCCCTAGACCACACCTCACTCCAATTTCATTTGAAACTAGCCTAGCTCGAAATTTGTAACTTTCAAACAGGAAGGATTTTGGATACGAGGTTTTAAACCAAGAACTTATAAGTAACGACGAAGAGGGTCGTTACATTATGGCAATGGCAATAAAGGGACTATTTCAATGTCAACATAATTAGCCATTAAGGCTATGCAAAAGCAATGACAAATCTTTATTACTAAGATGTTACTAAGACTTTGAAAATACTCAAACAAGATTAATTTTTTTTGAGATATTAAAATATTTTTCCAACATTATATTGATCCACTTTTTTCCTGAAAGGTAACTACAGTCTTGCTTTTTTTTTTTTATGAAATGTGCATGCAGTAATCCTTGAGTTTAATCTATGGATTATAGTGTCCCATATGTTTCTTAACGAGCATTTCTATATCTGCTTCTAATAATTACTATGGGATTGATATTAACTGAAACTAATAAGACCTGAAAATAGTTAGGAATTCGCAAGAATACGATTGATCAGTTCAGTTTTAACTTAGTCTTCTGCCTGCTGGAATCAGTGTGACCATTTTACAGAAACTAATGGATGACTTGTTTGACTGAATGCCATTTTATGTCACACAAGAATTCCAGACAAAACTAAATACAAGTACAATAGTTCCTTTAGCAAAGGTACAACAAAATCCAATTGATTCTTGTATTTCCTTCAATTGATTCTACCAGCACCCCTTCTATAATTGTGTCTTCTTTTTCTTTGCACAAACCACAAGTTAAACAAGAAGAAGGAAAAAAAATCCGCCCATAATCCATACATAGAACTAAATATTTTACTATGATATGTAGATGACACTAACGTTTGGTTAAACTTTGCATTTTCCAGTATTCAAAATGATTTGCATTTACCATATTACACACCAGAACTCTAAGGAATGCAATACTTTTCTAATTTGATTAGTTTGATTACAATGAGATGTGATATTATAATTACAGTAGTTTCTAATTTTGGTTTCTATTTTGTGCATGTGTGCCTTTACCATCTCTTTTTTCTGTTTGCTCATGTTCACATTTTGCTTTTACTTATTAATTGATATAAGAAAGTGACAATTTGACAAACTACTTTTTTGTATTTAATTAATGTAGATGAAAGGTAAGAACAACAATGGTAAAAAAAAAAGTTATTGCTACCGAGACAAAAAAAAAAGGCCTACACCTTATAAACGACCCATATGGATTCACATATCCGAGCCTCTACCGCATGATATCCCACCACGACCCTCACATTTGTATACTAGGTCATCACAGCAGTCACATACTGCTCTTACACATACATGTGGCAAAGTTGGAGCATCATACCAGACAACTACAAAAATCTAATATTCAATGAATTTAAGGTAAACATTAGTCTTATTAATTACTTATGTATTAGAAACATTTAATATGTTGTATGTAATCTAAGATTTTGTTCTTGAATATGTTTTTTGTGTCATTTCTACTTATTTTAAGATTACAGTGAGTTTTTAAATGTTTCTAATGCATAAATGAATCTATATATAATAATAAAGTAGAATCAAAGCCCGCTGATTTGGCACCTCTCAAAAAGTAGGATTCTTATTTATTCTTTTTCTCATTTTTTTGAGCTTTTTCCTATTTTTTAATTTGTAATAATATGCTTAAAAAAAACAAAAAACAACTTATTTAATAAATGATGAAACTGCTGTTTTAAATGAATTTAATCGAATTAAACATGGCAACTACAATTACTACTATTGACATTGCCTAATTCTATCCTAATATTACTTTCTCTCATCCTGCCTTTTCATATTCAAGTATGGGTGTGTTCCCATAATAAATCGCTTTATATTCTACAATAATCCATATCCATTGCCAATTAAAAAACATGCATTTATGAATATTAAAGGGCATTAAATTTAAAACGTTTCCTCACTCTACTAATTCAATTCAATTAAATTATAAAGATACCAAGAGTTAAAAAAATGATTAAAAAAAACATGCAAAACCTAAGATTTTACATTGTCCTAAAAAATTTTAAAGTTTTTATTTGAAAACCCAAAGGTCACACTACAAATCAATATACAAATTTCTTGGTATTAATTAATAATTAACAATTAATGATAAAAGAAATAAAAAGAAAAGTACTTGACAACTGCATCTATATAATGGATATTGTGTTCTTGTGTTTGGGTATTCAATTTCTCTGTTTGTCTGTATATATTTTTAATATGCTCGAATCTTGAATTCTCATATTACGTTGTAATTGCTTGATTTTTCTAATCTGAATATTTTATTTCCTAAACTTTCTATAATTGTCCTCAGATTTTTCTTTCTTTGTTTCTTTTTTTCCTTTTAGTTTCTAGAAACAAACATATACATGTTTTTTAAATCAAATATATACATAATTAAATTTGATATTTCTCTCCTTTACACATTTTCTTTTTCAGATTACGGAGAGAAGATTGTTATGAAATTGCAAGTTCTGAAGAAAGAATATGAAGAGGGAGGCTGTGGCTGGGACTTGGGGAGACTACATGTAATTTTTATCTAATTACCTTCTTTTGTTTTCTTTTTCTTTTATATTTTATATATGCTTTAATTTGAAACTTAATTTTACTATATTTCCTTCGTTTAATATATTGATTAATATAAATTGTTTTATATTGATTTTAGGTATTTTTTAGATGAAATTTTTAAAAGATTTCAGAAGCACTCAATAGCGATTATTTCCTACACTTAAATCTGTTTATTTTCTTTTTTCCTTTTAATCTACTTTTGTATTTGATTTGTTCTTTTTTTTTTTTTTTTCAATTAAATGACAAATTTGTTTTGTAGACTTGCATATTGAACTTTGGATATATATTATGAATATTCAGGTTGAGATCGAGTATGATATAATAAAGAAAAGAAAAAATTAAGTATGATATAATAAAGAAAAAGAAAAAATTAAGAGATAATAAAGTGCGATCAATGAATAGATACTATTTTTGTTTCTTTTTTAATTTTCATTTGGCGTTTGATATCCACATTGAAAATTCCTCTAATCCATATTCACGTCAGATAGACTAATGAAAGGATTTGTTTCATTCAATGAATAAACACCATAAATTGCATGTCGCTTAATATTTCTCATTTTCATCATGTTTACAAGTATCTAATATTTTCTCCCTTCCCATCACAATCCTTTAAAAAAAATTAATTAGGATTGTAATTTAACTAATATATTTTGCCTCTTAATTTTATAATAATTAATGCTAAAGTTCAAGTTAAAAAAAATAATTACTTTGAATTGGTAAGTATTTAAAAATAATTATTTTTAATATACGTGACAACTAAGTGAGAACAGATGTAGTATAAGCGCTATAAAAAATATAATATGTAATGGTCAAAGAGAAATAAAGTGCATGTACTAACAAACGCTACAGGCTCATACATACATAAGTAAAAGGAAATGCTTTTTTGTTGTTGTTGTTGTTGTATAAAAAAGATAACTTTTTCTTAAGAAATCTTATTTTTTAAAATCTAATTATGAAAAAATATTATCTATCTAAGATGCGATTCTAATTCTAATGAAAACATTTATAAGTAGAAATATCATTTTTAATTTATGTACATGAAATTAATCTCTGATGTCTCAATTAAATTTTATAAAAAAATTAATTCTCAAATTTTTTTTAAGAAACAAAAGAGCTAATTTTGATTTAGAGATATATAGCATCTTCACATATGCATATTAACTAGGGAAAAAGGCTCAAATATGTCATTGAACTATTGAAAATGGCTCATCTATGCCATTGCCGTTACAGAAAAGTTCATTTGTGCCATTATTTTGCAATAGCGATTTTGCAAAACTATTTTTGTCACATGACCTCTTATTAGAAGTCCACGTTACCAAATCCAAAATCAACCAATATTACTTAAATCAAAATAAAAAATAATACCCATTAAAATAAAATCCGACACAATTAATGGGTTTGATTTTTATTTTTAATTAGTCCGATTTTTATTTTTAATAAGTCCAATTTTTATTCTAATTGTGTGGATCAAATTTTATTTTTACGAGATCGATTTTTAATTTTTAATTTTAAGTAATATTGGTTGATTTGGATTTGGTAATGTGGACCTCTAATAAGAGGCCACGTGACAAAAATGGTTTTGCAAAAATCACCGTTACAAAATAATGGCACGAGATGAACCTTTGTGTAATGGCAGTGGCATAGATGAGCCAAGCTTTCAATGGCAGTGGCATAGATGAACCATTTTTAATAGTTCGATGACATATTTGAGCCTTTTCCCTATTTACTAATTTAAAGTTTGGATATTTGCATGTCCTCAAAATCAGCTTGTAACCATATGTATTCTTCTTGAAGTATAGAAAATAACACACTTAAATGGATATCACTAAGAATATTTATTGGTGATTCAATTAACTTATAATTTTTTTTTGTATGTATTACATAAGAAACTATTTAAAATCTTTGATCTCAATTATATTTTTAAAATAAATTATTTCAATTATTATTTTTTGTAACTGCGCGAAGCGCGGCTAAATTCACTAGTTTAAGGTAAAGATTAAATACTAATTTGTTTTTTGTTGTAGAAATATTTCTGGTGGGATCCCGAGCACGAAGCTAAAATCGAGTCAAATTTATATCTAGAGCCAATGCAAGACTTAAGGGCTTGTTTTTCACTGCTACGCACAATAATAAAAAAGCCTAGATTTGTGTCGGCCGAGGCATGACAAGATTTGTGTCGCTACTGGCAAAGTGAGGCATTTAAGAAGAGGAGCGAGCTTGGGAAAAAGGCCAGAGCATCTATCAAGGGTGGCTCACTTCACACTGCAGGAGCTAGGAGTCAGATTGTTGTGCGGGATAATATGGTACGTAACTTTTATTAATTCAACCATTCTTTTCTTTCCTTGTTTTAAAAGTTTTTATTTTTGTTGCTTAATTGATTTTATTAGATGCAGAAAACTAACTTGGGTAGGAAGATAAGTCAGGAGGAGTTATTTGTGGCTACTCACGTAAAGAAGAAAAAGATGCCAACAGATAAAGATATTTGGATTGAGCCACGAGCACAAGAAATAATTGTAAGAATTTCATTCTAACTTATAATCCTTTTTTTTTCCTAAAGTTAATGTTATTTAAGTTTGAATAGCTTAGTATCTTTTTATTATTAATTATTTGCATCAATTTTAATATAGAGAAAATATAGACAAAAGGTTGTCGATTTGCGTGGTAGTCAACCTTCTGAAACTCAGGACACCTCAATATCCATAGAACAAGAGGACCTATTATGACAAGAGAGTGCGGCTTCTCCAGTTAGAGGTTCAGTCTACGGTCTCCCAAGAAAATTCTTTAAGGAAAAAAGGTCTTGATTGAGTTGTGGATCCTGTTATAGCACACATGATTATGTTGATACAACATCCCAGAGTGTGTTGCAGACTAGGGTTCTTGAGCTCACTAGCCAGCTTACTGCATCAGCTGAGAGGGAGAAGACGACGAAAGAGGAAACTGACAAGCGATTTAATATGCTTCAAGTGCAAATCGATAATCTCCTTCAGTCTGGCTCTATTATTCCTGCATATCCTGGTGATGCATGTCATTCTGCGGCAGGTTTTGGCCCACTCGATGACTACTCTACAGAGGAAGAAAAGGTTTGGGGATGAGGATGAGGAGGTGGTTTCCCGCTAGGTTGTGACTTTGATTTCCTATTTAGATACCTTGTTTTTATGTTTGCAAACTTATTGTGTTGTAAACTTATGCACTTTTTTTGTTTGGATATTTGATTTTATTGATGATGTTGTTGGTTGTTGGTTGTTGGTTTGATGATATTGCTTGGATGTATGATTTTATTAGTTTGATTTTATTGATGATATTGTCGGCTGTTGGTTTGATGATATTGTTGGTTTGGATGTATGATTTTATTAATGATATTGGTGCTGACAGCTCTTTGAGCTTGGTTTTGTTGAATTGTAACAAGTGCATTTATTTAATGAAATTGAATTAATTTTTAGAATTTTATTATGTAGTTTAGATTTTCTGGTAAAATTACCAGAAAATCGACCACAAGTAGTCGGTTTCTTGGTAAATTTACTAGAAAATCGACCACATGTGATCGATATTGCTAGAAATTTACCAGAAAACTAACCACGCGCGGTCGGTTACTATTACAAAAATATTTAATGTAATTAACCGAAACCGACTACATGTGGTCGGTTTATTTAATAAAAAATAATTTTTTAAATAATCGACCAAGTAAATTTTAACATAACCGACCACGCATAGTCGGTTGTGTTAAAAATAAAGAAAATTAAATTAATAAATAACTAACCATGCGTGGTCGGTTTTGTAATAATAAATTAAAAATTAATTTATAATTAACCGGCCACGTGTAGTCTGTTTGTTAAAAAAATAAAAAACTCTTTATTCAAAAAAGAAATATTTATGAAAATAATAATATTGAATATATATATTATAAATTTTTTTGAAATACCGATCACGCGCCAAGGGTTTGCCGATCAAGCCTAGTGGTCGGTTTTTTTGTCGGTTTTTGGCCAAAACTCACGGATGGTCGGTTGGTCGATTTTTCTATTTTTTTTATTAGTGATATCTTCCGCCTGTTAGTCCGCTACTCGCGGTTTGGGGCTATGGATTGGCTTGCCTACTGGTGGGTTAAAGTAGGTGCCCTCATGACCTGAGAAATTGGGTCATGACACAAACTATATATCCGGTCTTACTTCTACTTATCTTATAATCCTTACTCTTTAAAATGCTTCTCCATAGTTTAAACTTTTGGTTGATATTCTCACTGAGTTTGTCAATTAGCGAAATATCATCAACAAATAACATACACCATGAACCTCGTCTTATATTTTATTGGTTAATTAGGCTAACAACTACGGGCTTAATATATCGATCCTCGGTGTAAACCCACGTAAGAAGCTCCTTGTTTCTCCTAGCTACTACCATTCTCATGCCAGTGACAACTTACTGGCATATGTCCTTTACAACACTTTTATACTCAATGTAATTTTTTTCTTTTCCAACATCTACCCAAAAAAAGTTGCATATTACATCATTTTTATTTTTTTTATGTAGATATGAATATATAGTTTGAGCCAGATGCATGTTTGTAGATATGCCCTTATCTAAGTATACTTTTACTATTAAGATATCTCTTAGGGAATCCATTGGCTACCACAGAATTGAAAACATTACTTAAAACTTTGACAAGCCATATGTATTCCTTTTTTTGGGAATCCATAATTGAGACATTTATCTCTTTCCATAACCAATTAACCAAAGCCAAGTTCAGGATGCCCTCATCAAAAATGCTAGGAGAAATTCTCCAAGAATTTATTATGACGTCCTGTGATATGTTCACGTAACTGTATCCATACCCTCTTCTTTGATGCTTATCATCTTTAACTGCCCCTCCTTTTCAATTACGTATCTTCAGTTGACATTCTATCTTGTACTCTGATAACTGGCAATCTCAAAAATCAATCAACATTCTCTAGAAGAAAAAAGAATAAAGAAAAAGGGCAGCCCGATGCACTAAAGCTCCTGCTATGTGCGGGGTCCGGGGAAGGGACGGGCCAAAAGGATCTATTGTGTCAGTCTTACCTTACATTTCTGCCAGTGACTGTTTCCTCGGCTTGAACCTGTGGACATTCCCTTAAGTTTAAAGTGTTTATACGCCAAAATCAGTTAAAAGTTGATTACTCTGAATTTTAATTTGGAAAAGGGTCAAAAATACCCTTATTATATTAGAAAAGGCTCAAAAATACCCTCCTTCCACCTATTGGTTCAAAAATGCCCCTCCATCCACCTATATTGAAGCTCTAAATTGCCCCTCCTTTTAACATATGGAATAAATGGATTTTTAAATTAACTATGTGGCATTATTTTCATTGTCTCACATATAATTAGACTCAATTCACAATCCTACCCATTAACTCAAACCCAATTAAAAGACCCACACGAAGCATGTTTATCAAAAACGTAAGCAGATTTTAAATAAGTGAGCAATTTATAAACAAGAATCCAAATGGATCACCTTATATCCACTACATGTTGTTTTTCTTTTTTACTTTTTTTTTTAAAAAAAAAAATAATAATTGTTCACTAGTGGATTTCCAATATTCCCTTAATACTTTTTTATTTCAACGAATATAATATGAAGAAACTAAAATAATGAAATAACTGATTTACGAAGAAATAGTCAAAAAACAAATTTTTAGAAGAGAAAAATAAGGCAGGAAAAGAAAAGGGTATTGAGAAACTAAGGGTTAAATTTCATTTGAATGTGAAAAGAGGGGGAATGCGAATTGGAATGAATTAATTTAAAAGTATGCAGAAATATGAGGGTTGTAACAAACATAGGTTGGAGGAAGATGGAGAAATGGTGGGTTTTTTAATTGGGTTTGAGTTAATGAGTAGGATTGTATTACATGTGGACCAATAAAATAATGCTATATATTTAATTAAAAATTTTATTTATGCCACATCAGCTTTTGTTTAAAGGAGGGGCAATTTGGGGCTTAAATTTAATCTTAAGGGCATTTTTTATTCAAATAGGTGGATGGGGGGCATTTTTGAGCATGGAAGGAGAGCATTTTTGAGCCTTTTCTAATACTTTAAGGATATTTTTGACCCTTTTTCGTTTATAATTTTACAGCTTATTAAGCACTTTTATCTGACCAATCCTTTTATGTTTTATTAATTTGTAATATTTTTTATGATCTTTGAAATACTCTTCCTGAAACATAATAAATTTTATTACTTTCCATTCTATTTCCGTGATTCATATTTTCTTTCAATGTAAAAATACTTTTAATTTAATATTTTTGAAAATAATTTGTATCATCACCTTTAACAAACTATACTAATTGCTTATTATCAATTTCAATATTTCTATTCAAATATAACTTCTTATTATAAAATTAACATCAACACCTAAAAGTAATTTTCAATACTCAATATATCAGTTATTTTTAATCAGTCTAGGAGGATAAATAAGTTTGGAATTTGTTACTAGTGAAAATCGTTTTCATTTCATTTTACAAGCATATGCTCATCTCTCTAGAAAAAGTTGACTACTTGTGATGATGTTAGAGAAACTCTTGTTTTTAAGGGACAACTCAATGGTTCAGAGATCACTTATCAATTATTTTAAAACAGTGAGTAATTAAAAGCCATTTTCTTTAATCCTTACTAGATTGTTTTCTTACTTTATTATTATTATTTTTTTTATGTTTTTGGTTTTCTGATAAGGCTAACCAACGTTTTTCTTTTAGATCCGAAGGAAATTGAATTAGGTCACCCATTTGAGTCAATCCTGATCCATATCTAGAGAACTATATATATAATTAAGTATTATATATATTTAAATTAATTTATTAATAAAAAAGGAAGAGACACAACTATCTGAAAAAGTTGTGTATCTTTGGGTTTGTTAAAGAGTTCCTCTGAAGAGAAACAACTACCTTTTCTCTCTCTCTAGAAAAACAAACACAGAAAGAAAATCTTCTTCCTTCTCCAATTCCTCTCAAGTTCACGTGAAGATTCTTTGAAGATTTCTTCTTCGAAAAGTGTTGGAACAACTCGGTAACAAGGTACGATTCATAGACTGTGATCTTTGTTAGGAAAATACTACAATATTGATATGGAACTGGAATTAATAATAAGAAGAAAATAGTCACAAATACTGTG
This sequence comes from Capsicum rhomboideum, assembly GCA_031232105.1. Taxonomy (NCBI): domain Eukaryota; kingdom Viridiplantae; phylum Streptophyta; class Magnoliopsida; order Solanales; family Solanaceae; genus Capsicum; species Capsicum rhomboideum. The sequence continues at coordinate 104,429,976 of CP124719.1, read as the reverse complement.
TCGTGGCAAGCCACTGCCTTGAAAGCGATTTCGGCCCGACTCCGGTGCAAATCCTTCTAGCTGGTCGCTCCCCAAGGTTCCACAACTACTTCCAAACACGTGCACTTATGGCTGGAAGTTTGGAGGTTGCTCAAAACTATTGGCCAAAATAAGGAACTTAGGAAGAAAGGAGGGAGATGTTTTTCTTTCACTTTTGTTGGTGTGTCTTTTATTCACAAATGAAGTAGTTTATATAGGTGATGAACAAAAGATGTTTCAAGAGTAGAATTGATGGTGAGTTGAATGAGAATTCAATTCAACCAAGTTAACTCATCTGTTAAAAAAGAATTGAAAACTCTCAAATGAATTCATCTGTTAGAAGAGAATTAAAAGGCACAGTAATTAGAATAAGATGTTACACATTCTTACAATGTATTTATTTTGTAATAACGTATTTGGACTTCTTCTTTTAGATAGCTTAAAGAAGCTTTAAGACTTTGTATTCTAACCATTTAATCAAAATGCCTTCAATCTCCCACAAATGCAAAGACAAAGAATAGGAATATTTTCTGGGCAAAGAAAAGGAACATGTACTTAAGTCTCAATATCTTTCGATTTGAATTGACACGTAGTGATATGAGGCAACAACAAATATCCAAAAAGTGAAGTACTCTTGAACTAGCTGGACATAAGTTGAGACCCCCATAACACATACCATATCCCTATTTTAAACAACCTCTGCGATACTACAAAGTGCTTTTATGGTGATGCACACAAACCTTGGGTCTCATGAGTGCTATAGAAAGACGACCCAAGTCTTTCATAAAAGGTGACCAACCTTTACACTCATGTAGGTGATCCATCAAGTCTATGTCATACACCACCTTAAGGCTATGGATCATTAAGAGCAAAATAAGCTCAACCTTATAATACACTATCTAATGCCATAGGGATAGGATATGTAGTATTTATTGAAGGCCTATATGGCTTCGTTTGACCACAAATGGGTATCCACTATATTACCTCAATCCATGGGCTTTATCCCCATCCCCCTCGACGATTTAAGGACCATTTTCCTTGTCAAACCCTTGGTCATAGGATTCGTCAAATTTCTTTCAGATCTTACATATTTCAAGGAAATAACACCATGTTTCAACAACTATTTAACTGCACCATGTCTGATGCGAATATGTATCTTTTTTCTATTGTACACACTATTTTTAGCAATCCCAATTCCCGCCTATGAGTCACAATGTAAAGAAACTGGTGAAGCTTGTCTTCCCCATAACAGCACATCTGCCAAAGGTTTCTCAGCCACTCAGCTTCTTGCCCTGCCAACTCAAGAGCAATGAATTCAGATTCCATGGTAGAACGTGCTATACAAGTGTTTTGAAGACTTCCATGAAATAGCACTTGCACCCAAAGTAAACACATAGCCACTGGTGGAGCTAACTTCATCATTGTCAGTTACCCAGTTTACATTACAAAAATCTTCTAAAACAGTAGAAAATTTATTAAAATGCAAACACCAATCCATAGTACCTTTCAGATACCTTAACAAGCGATGAAGAGCATTCCAATGTTCATTACTGGGATTATAAGCATATCTACTCAATCTACTAACAGCATAAGCTATATCAGGCCGGGTATAGTTCATGAGAAACGTTACACTCCCAATTATTTTAGCATATTCAATTTGAGAAACACTAGAATCTTTATTTTTTTTCAAGTGTATGTACGATCATAAGGGGTTCGCACTGAAACTACATCAAAACAATCAAACCTTTTCAACGTTTTTTCAATATAATGAGACTGACACAAACAAAAACCATCAGTTCTATTGATTTTAATCCCTAAAATCACATCAGCTTCTCCAAGGTCTTTCATTTCAAATTTAGAAAATAAAAATTGCTTAGTCTCATTTACAACATTACATTAGGACCAAAGATTAACATGTCATCCACATATAAACATATAATCACACAATCTGATCCTACAATTTTGGAATAAATACATGTATCAGATGAATTAACAACAAAGCTATTATTTATTAATGTGAAATTAAACTTCTCATACCACTGTTTAGGAGCCTGCTTTAATCCATATAAGGACTTTCTCAATTTGCATACTTTATCTTCTTATCTTGGGACCACAAAACCCTCAGGTTGAGTCATATAGATCTCTTCCTCTAAATGACCATTTAAAAATGTTGTTTCAACATCCATTTGGTGTACCACTAAACTATGAATAGATGCTAGAGCAATAAGAGTCCTAATGGTCGTTATTTTAGTCACAAGAGAATAAGTATCAAAATAATCAACACCTTTCTTTTGGTTAAAACCCCTAATCACAAGTCTAGCCCTATATTTATCAATTGTACCATCAGGTCTCAATTTCTTCTTAAATATCCACTTGATACTTATGAGTTTACAACCTTTAGACAAATCATATAAATCCCAAGTGTGATTAGAGACTATAGAGTCTAGTTCACTTTTAATGGCCTCTTTCCAAAACATTGCATCTATTGAACTCATTACTTCATCATAAGTCTTAGAATCCTCTTCTATTAAATAGATAGACAATAATTCATTATTTAAAGCATAAATTTTAAAATTCTCGGTCAAGAAGGTAGTGATAAAATCAGGACCAAAGCTAGTCTCAGTTCTACGTCTTTTACTCCTTCTATGTTCATTTTTATGATCATTAGCAATAACATCATAAGAAGGAACAACATGAGAGTTAACAGACATAGAAGTAGAAGTATTATTTTGCACATCACTAGGCACATCATTTTTCAAAGGAAAAATATGCTCAAAAAATTCTGCATCTCTAGATTCACTAATAGAATGATCATTTAATGACATAAATCTATATGCAGCACTATTTTGAGCATAACCAATGAAGAAAGTGTCAAAATTTTTAGAGTCTACATTTATTCGTTTAAAAACAGGTAGACCAACCTTAGCCAAACACCCCCACACTTTCAGAAATTTCAAGTTAGGGACAAATCCTTTCCACAACTCATATGAGGTCTTGTCTAACTTCTTATGAGGGACTCTATTAAGAATATAGCATGCAGATAGGATAGATTCCCCCCACATATAGTCAGGTAGACCCGAACTTAAAAGCATGGAATTTATCATTTCCTTAAGAGTTTTATTCTTTCATTCGGCTACACCATTTTGTTGGGGAGTATAGGGAGCACTAAACTCATGGATAATATCATTTTTCTCACAAAAATCTTCTAGAGTTTTAGTACTATATTCACCACCCCTATCAGATCTAAATCTCTTGATTTTCCTGTCTAATTGATTTTCTACTTCGGCTTCGAATTTCAAAAATATGTTTTTAGCCTCATCTTTAGACTTAAGAAGATATACCTTAGTGTACCTAGATTTATCAACAAAAATAATGTAATACTTCCTTCCACCTTTGCTAACAATGTTCTTAAAATCTGCTAAGTCAGAATGTACTAGTCAAGCAATTCAGTCTTTCTACTAGTAACATATTTAAAAGGTTTCTCGGCATGCTTTGCTTCAACACACAGAGGACATTTAGAAACATCATCAATATTTACCGCAGGAATTAATTTCATTTTTCTTAGTGTTTTAATAGAAGCAATATTAACATGACCTAGTCTACCATGTCACAAATTAATAGACTCAGCAATATAAGCAGAATTAGAAATATTTGCATTATTGGCAATCTCTTGAACAATGTTCAGTACAAATAAACCCCCACTAAGATATCCCTTCCCAACAAAGTCTCCTTCACGAGAAATAATTATTTTATCAACTTCAAAAACAAGTTTAAGGCCTACTTTGTTGAGAAGTGCTCCAGAAACTAAGTTTCTACGGAGCGAGGGAACATACAGAACATTGTTCAAGGCTAAAGTTTTCCTAGAAGATAGTTTAAGTAAAAAATTTTCTTTACCCATAACTACAACAATAGTGGAGTTACCCATGTAGACGCACTCGCCATCAGTGGACTCTTCAAAGTCATGGAACAAATCTTTGTTAGCGCAGAAATGCCTTGAAGCGCCTGTGTCTAACACCCAGTCAGTCTTGTTATCTACCAGATTTGCCTCGACGGATACTGCAGCGATAACTTCATCACCCTCAGTAAGATGAGCTTGGACATCATCTTGTCCTTTCTGCTTTGATTTTTGCCCTTTTCTTAGATAGCACTGGACAACCCTGTGGCTAGTTTTCCGCAGACAAAACAAGATCCCTTTACTTTTTTAATTTGACTCTCTAGTTTGTTGAAGTGATTTTTCTTCTTCGCTTGTTTCTTTTTTTTGGAAATTCTTCTGTTTGACTTCGAACCTGTCTTTTGCAATAGTACCAGAAGATTCCACAAGGTTAGCTTTAGAAGAATTAAGAGAAAGAGCTTCCATCTTATCTTTGAGACGATTTGCCTCCTCAGTCCTCATGTGACTGATAAGTTCTTGGAGAGTTAAGTTCTTTTTCTTATGTTTCAATTGGTTTTTGTAATCACTTCAGGCTGGTGGGAATTTTTCAAGCAGAACATTAGCTTGAAGAATCTCACACATCTTCATACCCTTGTTGAGAACATCAGTAGTCAAAATTTTCATATTCGTGAACTTGTTTCATGATTGATTTATTGTCAACCATTTGGAATTTAATCCACTTTCCGAAAACATATTTTTTCTTTCCTGCATCGTCGGCACCATATTTCTTTTTCAGACTATCCCATATTTCCTTAGCAGATTTATAAGTGATAAATAAATCAAACAAAGGATTATTCATATGGTTCAACAAATGTCCTCTAACAGTTTTGTTATCCTTTTCAAATTTCTTTTTAACAGCATCATCAACAACCATAACAGTGTTAGAGCTAGTATTAGTGTTAGAACCATCAATGGGAGGTTCATTAAATAAAACATAATCAACTTCTAATTGTTCAAAGAAAATCAGAAGTTTCTGTGACCAACGTTTAAAATTATTTTCGTCCAATGGCTCAAGTTTTGATAAATTAGGAAAAATTTTGTTCAAAGAAATAGCCATTTTATTAATATTGTATGTAATAAATCGCTTTCGAAATTGTTAGGAAAATACTACAATATTGATATGGAACTGAAATTAATAATAAGAAGAAAATAGTCACAAATACTGTGTCGTGGCAAGTTAGTGTCTTGAAAGCGATTTCGGCCCGACTCCGGTGCAAATCCTTCTAGCCGGTCGCTCCCCAAGGTTGCACAACTACTTCCAAACACGTGCACTCATGGCTGAAAGTTTGGAGGTTGCTCAAAACTATTGCCCAAAATAAGGAACTTAGGAAGAAAGGAGGGAGATGTTTTTCTTTCACTTTTGTTGGTGTGACTTTTGTTCACAAATGAAGTAGTTTATATAGGTGATGAACAAAAGATGTTTCAAGAGTAGAATTAATGGTGAGTTGAATGAGAATTCAATTTAACCAAATTAACTCATCCATTAAAAGAGAATTGAAAAACTCTCAAATAAATTCATCTGTTAGAAGAGAATTAAAAGGCACAGTAATTAGAATAAGATGTTACACATTCTTACAATGTGTTTATTTTGTAATAACGTATTTGGACTTCTTCTTTTAGATAGCTTAAAGAAGCTTTAAGACTTTGTATTCTAATCATTTAATAAAAATGCCTTCAATCTTTAGGTGTAGTTCATGTTTGATACCTGTGATTACACTATTAGACTAGTGAAATAAATTCAATGACCCTGCAAACTATGTGTTTGATTAGATTCTTCAAGATCAATTTTGTTGAAATTTACTTTTAGTTATTGCAATAGTGTTTAGTAAAATAAGTTGATAAGTTTAGGATTAATTTGAATTTTAAATTTTATATTAGGTTTTTTAGTTGTTGAGATATTTTAGGCTTTTTTGAAATTCAAACTATGCAGAATTTTTATGTAAGTTGGCTATTTAAAACCCTCATATGCTTAAGAAAATTATTTAAATTCATTTCAATACATTGAGTCATTTTTTACCCCTTTTTCGTTGCTTTTTTAAAAAAACCAACAGTGGTATCAAGAGCCTCATTAATCTTACGGGATCTTTGACTTCTTCCAAAGAACTACCATACATTTTTAACCCATAAGGGCTATCTTTTTAACCCGTCAGGGCTACCACTTTCAATTCGTACTTATTTTCAAAGCGTAGAGTTATTTTCAACAAATACAGGTGTCAAGCAGCAGTCTCTCTTTGAATGCCAAAAAAAATTCACTGACAAAAATTATCTTATTTATTCAGTGAAAATGAAATCATATTTTATAAACTATGATTTATGTGATGTTGTGGTGGAAGAAAAATCCTTACAATATTTTGCAAAGCCTATGAAAGTACTTTCAAACAAGCCAAGATTGTTGATGGTGTTTTTTCAGTAAAAAATCAAAAGAAGACAAAGAAAGAAGAGAAAGATCAATATCAAAAAGAAAAAGTGCAAGTTCAAAAAAAATCAAAAAATTCAGCACCAACAACCAAAGCAAAATTTGAGGAGGAGCAATGTTTTTTAAGCACAGAAACTAAAGCAAAGGAGGAATATTGAAATTTTCTTTTACTTACTGCAATAGTTTTTTGCAAAATAAGTTGTTTAGTTTAGGATTAATTTGAATTTTGAATTTTAGATTAGGATTTTTAGTTGTTGAGATATTTAGGCTCTTTGAAATTCAAACTATGCAGATTTTTTTATGGAAGTTGGCTATTTAAAACCCTCATATGCTTAAAAAATTATTGAAAGTCATTTCAATCCATTAAGAGTCATTTTAAACCCTTTTTCGTTGCCCCGTCCTTTTTAAAAAAAAAAACAAATTTCATTGACTATTGACTCTTGAATATTATATCATATGTTTTATATTTATGTTTTCTCCGACAATACCAATTTCAAGAAAAAAAGAGTTTAAACTTTATTATGATATATTTAACTTAGTTGTCAAATTGAATTGATCAAAAATCATGTCAAATCGTCTTCCTATCAAAGCTACAAACAAACAACAGAAAATAACTAAGTTCATGACAGACTTTATGACCTCGTATAATATACAACTTAAACTCCTATTGGATCACTCATAAATGATACCAGATCCGTACAACGATATGTGAAATTATGAAATGCGTCGGCTTATATCGCAATGGTAAATATGACATTTGCCTTGTCTGTAATATTACGTCTATTTTTGCAAAATATGAAAAATGAGGGCAAATATTAAACACTCGAACAATCTCATGAATCATACAACATAATATGAGGGTCTAAAACCTGATAGATCAAGAATTAAGATGAGTCTGATTCTATATCATTCTTCTCTGTCTCAATTTATATGATACATTTTGTTTTCCAAGAGTCAATTTGATTAATCTTTGAATCTAAATTATCAATCTAATATTTTTAATTTACGTATTCAAGCACTATACTAGTATTATAACTTGTAATTTTTCGCATTCAATATGATGAAAAATTGTAACAGCCATCATGTGGAATTTTGACTTTTGATGCATTTTGATCATTCTGTAGTCATATTATGATATTTGCGGTCTGTGAGAATAGGTGACACAGTTCTCGAGGTGGTCGATTGTGAATTATGAGAGGTTTTCATTTTGAAAGGCTTTGAAGTTAGAATGGTTCACTTTGGTAAACATTCGGAGATTTAGATGTTGTATAAGAACTTCGTCAATTCCTTTAGCTCTGGAATGTTATTTTGGGCTAGTAGCATTGTTGGTTCGAGTCTAGGGGCTTTTGGATTGATTTTGACCATTTAGATGGGATGTTGAAAAGTTAAGGCCTAGAGTTGATCCTTTGGTCAACATTTGTTATTAACAACCTCCATTCGTGAATCTGTTGATTCCATTGAGTCTCGATGGTTTACTTTGGTCTAGTATCATAGTCGGGTTGTGTTTGTGGGATTCCGGATGAGTTCTATGGGTCGATTCTAAGTTTGTGGAATAAGTTGTTGTTGTTGTGTTGTATCTGGTCCAATCGCATCTGCGACCTTTGGCCCACACCGGCAGAATCGCTCTTACCGAAAAGGGATTGTTATCATGGGGTTTAGTCAGCTAGAACTTGATCTCTCCTGCCGAGCCCTGTCCGCATCGCCGGAGCTGCGATTACAAAAAATCTACCACGCCTGTGAGCTCGCTCCTGCGACAGTCCGCTTGGTCAACAACCTTTGTTGTTGCGGACGAATACCGCTCTTGTGGTGTCTCACATGTGACAACTCTTCCCCAAGTGTGGAATTGTTGTCACTTAAACAGTGAATTTTTCCCTTTTCACTCTATTTTTCAAATCTCAATTTTTGGAGCTTGGGAACTCACTTTTGGGAGATTCAAAGGCGATATTTAAAATTTCTTCTGTGGATATGATTCTTACACTACTTTTATACATTTTCTAATGATTATTTCATGATTTCATCTTCAATTCTTGGTTTTTCAACTTGAAAATTTAGGGATTTCCCAATAAAGTTAAGAAATGATAATTTGATGATTTCTAGGTCAATGTTAATTCCATTTTTGATGAAATTCAGATATGAGCTCCTTAAGTTATGGTGACTTGATTTTTGAATAAAATTCTTATTTTGCCCTTGGGGCTTGGGTTGCTTTTTCAGTAAACTTTTTAGACCCAAACTAGATGTATAGCAATATGGGTATTGATGGATACGTATTCACACATAGAACTTGTTCTTGATAGATTGAGAGCATTCTGAAGTCATTCGGAAGAAAAAGACTAGTTTGTGGTCGTTGGTGGCTTGCAATTCGGCTTTGAGGTAGGTTCTAGCTTAATCAGTTTCTTTAGAATTTGCTTGGGTGGGAACTTATCGAGTAAAGCATGTTATGATTTGGGTGACTTAGTGATTTAATATGGCAGATGAGACGGATTGTTATTGTGATGCCCAAATTGGGACTTGTACTATATTAGAGAATTGTGATTCGGATTGTTGGCTTGATATTGAGGCATGTAGCATGTGTTCATGAGTTGATTGATATATGAGATTTCGTACAAATCGGTTGTCTTTGATTCATCTTATCATCTTGATCATGCATATTCACTCATCTCATGGATCACCTAGATTGTACCGTTGGAAACACTAATTTTTGAAAGAAAATGAAACATGACCTTCTTATGAATTGGTCCACGGTTGTATTTCAGACAGTGAGATATGATACTCTTTATTGATTTTGTTCGAGTCAAAATTTTGGGTGGGGTACATGGACCTCACGAGTACCCCATAGGTCCCACATGGAGGGGATGTGTACCAGTAGGTATTGACCATTGCATTGTATCATTTTTGGATTATCGTTATGTTGTGTTGAGATGATTTATGGTATTTATTGATATTGAACTACTGAGACTTTTATGCTCGCAGGGTTATTTTAGTTCTTTTATTTGATATAGTATCCGCTTAAACTCGGGCAGCCTATGATGCCTACTCACTTCTGCTTTTTGTATCCTTTTGCTGCAAATCCCGATACGAGGGGTCTGCGTGCCTAGTGTTCATGCATATCAGTGGTATCCGAAGCTGTGGTGAGTTCTCCTAATCGGAGATTGTCTCAGTTTCATCTATCTATTTTCTATCTTATTTAATTTTTCTTGGACAGATTTGTATTTCAATTGGATATTCTGTATTAGGATCGCTCTTGTACTTACGACAACTGAGTCTTGGGATTTCAGATTTCTTGATCAGTTTCCTTTGTGTATGTCGTTGAAATATTATTATTAGTTATTTGCATGAATTTCATATTGTTGCCTTTATCTTGAGTCTTCTAAATTGTTGAATTGGGCTGGCATACCATGGTTGTGTTGAGGTTGGTGTCATCACAATCCTTGATATTTTGGGTCATGACAAAAATACATTATAACTATTGATCAAAGTTTATATAATTTGAATTTAAAAAAAATAAATTAAAATGGCATATAAATTGAGACAGAAAAAATAATAAAAGAAAACTTTCAATCTAACTCAATCTGAGAAAGTAATTCATGATTTGAGGATTGATGAAAATCATTTAGAGTGCCAGTAGCATTCCACAAAGGATATGGGAGGATGTAAGTGGACATAAGATTAAATCCTAAAACTAGAAAATTCTATAATACTGGTTATAGTTAGGATATAGGAGGAATAAATTCTACCACTAAGTCAGCGTTATAGGGATCAGACGTATTTATCTAAAATAATGGCCTTATGATTCTTGCCACACAGCTAAGTAAAAAGCATGACGTAGGTAGTGGGATAGGTGTCATTTTCAAAATTAGGGCAAAGAGGGGAGGGAGTCCATATATATAGTTCTTGGCTCTTGCAAATCTAAACCTACCATCGAAGCAAAGAAACAGAATTTTGCATGTTGTTGTACCATGGCATAATCAAGAATCTAGAATCTATCCATATATCTCAAAGAATTTTCACTTTTCCCCATCTCCTTTTTTCTCCAAATACAATAAACTATTAATTATAGATTATCCAAGTCCCACCACCTTCATCATCATTTTCCCCTATATAAATATCCCTTCTTAACATCTCCATTACCATCTCAAAACCAACTCTCTCTTACTATCTAGCAAATCCAACTTCAGGAATATAACTAAACCCCATTTCATATATAAGAAAACTAAATTGAATCGATGGATCGTGTAGTGAAAGTGGCCTCACAAAAGGCAGTGGTGATATTCAGCAAGAGTTCATGTTGTATGTGCCACGCAATTAAGAGGTTGTTTTACGAACAAGGTGTTAGCCCTATGATTTATGAACTTGATGAAGATATCAATGGCCGTGAAATGGAGAGATCTCTTCTTAGGTTAGGCTGCAGCCCGGCCGTACCAGCCGTGTTTATTGGTGGTAGATTTGTGGGATCAGCCAACACTGTCATGACACTTCATATCAATGGTTCACTCAAGAAGATGCTTAAAGATGCAGGAGCTCTCTGGCTTTAGTAATGAAAGCCTTTGCTAATATTTACAAACAAGGCCTCACTTCTTCTTCTTTTTTTTTTTTTGGCTCTTTTTCCTTCTAAACTTTGTACTTTATATCAAACTTCCTCCTTCATGGCTTTTTATACTAGGCCATGATCTTTATGGGAAGTGCCAAATGTTGAAAGCAAATTCCGTTTAAAATGGAAATACAACAGTGTTTATAAATGTGATTTATAATGTCTGCACCAGTAGAGTTACTATATTTCTTCACTCATCTCTTTCTCAATTTCTTATACAAATTTTAGTCATGAAAAATCGTTCTTTTTTATGGTCATGAAAAAAAAAATCGAGTCTCTATCAAACTTTGCATGCAAGAATTAAGAATAATGGTTGATTTGCTTCACGAAAGATAATATATATAAAATTGTTATTAATGACACTGTCATACCATATATATAAAGCTACTACAGCAGAGAGGTTATTATTTTGGTATGTACGAATGATTAGATAAAAAGTTAACCACTAAAACATTGGTGTTAATTAACTAATAATTTTTGTAATGATTAAGACAGTAACGTGAAGATTCGAAAGTGTGCCATAAACTTGAAGTGACATATCAATATGTAAGGCAATCACAAAATGAAAAATTGTAACGCCATTCTGGTGAATGCACATATTCTCCAAGATAACTAAGAAAAATGTCACTTTAAGTTTATATTCTCAATGTCGTCCCATTATCATTAACATCTTCTTCTTCTTTATTTATTTTTTTTTTCGAGTATTTTCTTTGGATACATAAAAGGAATGGACAGACACAAAAATTAATTACCTCCTGGCCATCTCATTTTGTTGCCCTAAATTCATTTAACTTTGAAGATCAAACATATAATTGCTATTCTTTTTTTTTCATCAATAATACTTTGCCTCATGCTGAAGAATAAATTATTACAACTAATTTGGTGTCTTTTCAATATATTTTCTTAATCCATCAATCAGTGCTAGATTAGATTTTTACAAGTATTTAACTATTAAGAAAATTATATAGGAACTGCAAGTAGTTCCGATCCTAAGGAGAAACACACTGATTTTGTCAAGGATCTATAAATGTTTGGAAACACTAATGGATAATTAATTTTCATGGCTAACAAGATTGACTTAGGATTAATTGGTGAGCTTTAGACAATACATTAAATTAGGCTCGAGGTTAGTTGAGATTCTACGTCATAATATCCCTTGTCTTCCCATCTTGTGATCAGATATTCATCATTTATTCACTTTCTAGTTTAGTTTCTATCTTTAGGATTTGATAAGAAAATCAATGTTAAAGTGTTTGAAATTACATATGATCGGAGGTGATAATCTCTCTATTAGTTTAATCGCCCTTATATTATTTTTTGTGAGATTCGACTAAGACTCACTTTCGAAATTATATTTGACAACACCATCTTTTCTTTCTATTTAATTAGAAAGCCTTTTTTGAGTGTGATCAACATGTGTGCGTGAAGGATATATAAGGAATGTTCTTCATTTTGTCAAAATTTAAGTTTGGAGTAGTGATCTCTTTTGTAAGCATATACAATTACAAAGAATTAGATAGCTGGCAATTTCACAAAAAGATTATCAACTACTCGGTTTCATGTATTATGCTCCAATCTTCACATTATACCTTCTTTTGGTTAATTTTCCTAGTCATCTGGGAGTGTTGCATTTCATACCATAAGGTTTAGTTACAACACAAGGATAGAGACTATCTATCAAAAAAGAATGAGCTTACGGCAAAAAGAAACTTATTGCTCATTCGACTGCTATATAGCGGGTTAGCCTAACTAACAAAAAAGTTTGCCTTATACCTCATTCATATATTGTGTCTCTTTAGAGTATAATTTTTGGTAATGATAGATTAGCTTTTATTCTATAGAACATATTTGCGTGTAATGGGAGGATGACATTGATTCTATGGAATAATTGTACAATTACTATAGAATTAGACATAATTTATCTCTTGTAACAGAGATCACAGGAGAAACTAAGTTCTCTTAGCCACTTGCAAAAATGAATTGAACAAAAAAAATGATCTTTCAGATTTCATGTGTGTAGAAATTAAAATCTCTGAAAAAAAGACACAAAACTAAAAAAAATATGTGTAGCCCTACAAAACCAATTCTGCCGAATACATGTTAGAAACATATTTTGATTCAAGTCCACTATTTGTAACAAATTTTAAATTTATGGAAAACAAACAACCACACAAAATCTGAGGAAACAAGAATATTTATTTGATGGATATTTTGAGTACAATTTTGTTTCTCCCTTGATTCTTCTCTCTGAATTTTCTCCGTAATTTGAGGGTTGTTAGTAGCGTATTTCTCAAACTTAGAAATATTTGAATTTGATCTCCATGAAAAGAGTGTTTTGTGGATTATCTTCTTGAAGTATTTGATTATCTAAAAGAGGGAGTTTTGTCTCTTTATGAATATTCCAAGGATATGTAGAATTTCGAGATGCTTCTTCAAGGAAGTAAGCCACCCTTAAGTAGAGTAGCCTTCAAACTAGGATTTTGGATAGAGTAGCCTCCAAGAAACCCTTACTGAAATTGGGCTCATTTTTAAAGTCCCACGAATTTTCGATGTCTACATCCACTCCACAATCTGTTGATCGAGCATTCTCTTCCTTATCTCCCCCTACTTGGAGCTCACTCTTAACCTGTTGAGTTTGATCTGGCCATATATATCACATCCAATCTTTAATCTTTTTCATAAAAAGACAAATTATATGCAAAATGGTGTTATAGAGACATTTGTCCGTTACTGATTGTAAAGGTGTTTCGAAATGTGTTTACAATATCTTGTGTGCTTCTTTCACGCAAAAATAAGAGAGTTACTACTCGAAATCTCCTCTAACAAAAGTTTACACTGAAAGTAAAAAAGAAAAAGAGATCAGAGGAAATTTGAGTGGAAGAATGAATTCATATCTTTAATTAGGAATCTATAAAAGACAGGATTTCGGCGACAGCACATGTATGAATATGATATATAATATGGCAGAATTTAATTTGAGGTTCGTGATACTGTGTTCTTGAAACAATTGTTCTTTTATTCTCTCAAATCAAAGATTACGTTATATTCTAAGTAATTACTGATCAGCATTTTGCTTCTCTTTTAATATTCCAAATTAACTTTGATATCTTTTTACCTGCCAGTTTTAGAATAGATCCTAATCAAGTTATGGAAGTACAAGCTTATGGTATGTTTGGTATGAAGAAAAATATTTTCTTGGAAAAGAAGTGGTTTTCTTACTTATTTAAATGATTTCCTAGAAACTATTTTCTTAAAAAATAAGTGGTTTTCTTATTTATTTTCTCATGTTTGATTAGTAAGAAAAACATAGCAAATATCATGACACTAAGCCCGACCCGAGTCATGATCAGATTCAGGAGTCGGGTCCTGAGTCTGAATCAAGAGTCGAGGTCGGGTCTTGGCCCGGGTCGGGGTTGAGGGTGGGACTCTCGACCCCCACCCTGACCTATAGGACCTGACTCCCAACTCCGATCTGAGACTCAGGACCCGACCTCAAATCGGAACCCGACCCTCGATCCCAACTCCCACCCTAACATAGGATTTGACTCCCAACCTCGAGCCAGGGACTCCACCATGACCCGAGACCCAACTCTCTCTCCGACTGACACTCAACTCTTGATCCCAATCCCGAACCCCAATTCGGGACCTGACTTCCGATCCCGACCTGAGACTTGAATCCCAACCCCACACAAATTGGAGACCCGATAGCAACCCGGGACCCCTATCTAGTTTGGGGTCAAGAGTCGGGGTCGGGTGGTGATGTTGAAAGAGAGTGTTGAAAAATATTTTCTAAAATAATGAAATCATTTTCCTTAAATTAGAGGAAAATAAGTCTATTTGGAAAACAATTTTCAAAATATTTAAGCCAACCAAATATGAGAAAATTGAAGACTATTTTTTGAAAAATATTTTCCTTCCTATCAAACACACCCTAAATCTTTAAAATTTGATCTTCCATTCAACTATGATCTGAAGTAGCTAGAACTTAAAAGATATCAAGAGAACTTCAAATCAGCTTTGTTTTAGTGGTAATTAAACCTAAAATTTAGACGTTATGAACTTTGAATTGAAAGTGTAAATCTTGAAATGCATGTCTAACATTTATTTATACTTACATTTCGCGCATGTGTACCCAAATTTAGCATTGAATTCTTCCGAACTCACGAACTTATTGTTGAATCTGCTATTGGTTATATGACAGGTTGCCATACTGATCATATGAATATCCTTACCTCCTCAAACTGTACAGTGACTTCCTGAAGTCCTTCTCTTTAATTTCTGCTTTAAGCAAAAAAAATAATGTTTAATTTCATTTCTAGATATATAATTTTCATTAATGGTGTTTGAAGATGAATTAAAATTAAGTAATCAAAGCGTACCCACTTTAATAGCTTAAGCTTTTAGACGAGATAGTCATATAATTCAACAACTAGAAAAATATTTTCGGAATTGTCATATTAGATTGTCATTTCTAAACAACTGGACTTCTGGAAAGAACAAAAAAAAAAAAGCGATGATAAAACACTTATCCCGAAGAACATATACATGATGATCAAACTCAATTTCAAGAAGAAACGTCTTCCCTTGATGATCCTAATCATCACAAGAACTTGTTTATCACAAAGCATCTTTTTTAGCTTTTCAACAGTGAATCTTTAGTTTATTCGTCTTACAATTATCAGAATTGCCAGATGAAAAATGACAAAATAACTAGAACACTGCAAAAGTTATAACAAGCAGCATACTTGTAACATCAACTAGCTAGACATATTAGATGAGAGAGAGAGAGAGAGAATGCGTGTGTGTTACTGTATACAAAATATTCTTTTGTGTATTTTCGCCACATGCAAATCTAACAGTGACACAAATTTGATATTTGAGCATAGTGTAGAGGTCCTAATTTTATTGCCAGATTCTCATGCTTTTCTTAATAACCTTTCTAAAAAGTTAACACGCCCCAATTCACAATATTTTAGTTCAGTACTTTTATTTACATAAAGTCAATATATATTTCATATATCTAGCTAATATCTTATTATTTGTTATAAAGAAAGTATCTTTCTTTTCTTGCTGGGAATCAAATGCCCCGACCAAAAAGTTGAGGTCATGATGACACCTACCTCGACCCAGCCTTGGTAGGTAAGCCGAATACCCAAAAAGAAAAAAGAAAACTGAATCATAAACTAAACAGATAAAAACGAGACTTCTAGAACGAAGTCAGGTCATAATATATAAACATAGCCGAACTCTGAACAAAATACATAAATGCCCAGAAATAATGTCACAAGTAGAATGAGCATCTAATACATAGTCTGGCAACTGAAAATACATGAATCTGTCTCTGAATCATAAATAAAGACAAGATGAAATAGAGGACGTCCGGAACCAACCCCAAACTCTGGAGCGCACCAGTACCTCGATAATTCGGCTACCACGACACGAGATCAGCCACCGCAGCTGGCACTAGAATTGGGATCTGCACTAAAAGGGCACAGAAGTAGGAGTGAGTACGGTCCACTCACACTCAGTAGGTATCATAGGCCGACTGAGTAGAGTAGAAAACAAAAACAAGTAAAAGATACTATGAACACGTCAACTGCATACAAAAAAGTTTCCAAACGGTAGCTCACACCGTCTTCACTAACAGTTCTACAAATATAAAGTAAAAAGGGAATCTACACACGAATATACATATAGAAACTAAGTACATGGAAACAAACACGTAGAGGAAATCAGTGGCGAAGCCAGGATTTTCATTAAGGGGGTTCAAAGTGCGCATACGAACTAGCCGAAGGGGGTTCAACATCTACTATATATACATAAAAAATAATTTTCATCTTATATAAATAGTGTAATTTTTCGTCGAAGGGGGTTCGGATGAACCCCCTGGATATATGCTAGCTCCGCCCCTGGAGGAAATACAAATGATGCAATGCAATGCAATACAATGATGGTGGGATATTTTGTATACACCTTCCGAGCCTCAGCGTTTTCAAGATAGGACCCATAGGGGATTCGCAAAATCTCAACTCAACCTTACCGACAAATGACCTAGGCCTAGGCTTTCCAGCAGGGCCGACTATTTGGTAAAGCTACTAAAGCTTGGGCTTTAGGCAAAGTTCCCCAATTTATATGGGGGGCCATTTTGTACAAATATGATTACATAGTTTTTGTTTTTTTAAAAAAAAACTAAAAAAAAACTCCATTTTATTTCATTTAGCTCATATACTAAATACTAAATATAGTTGTTTCATTTTACTTGTCCAATCTAACAAATTAAAAGGTATTATTACTCTTTTTTATACTACCCTTAGTATTAAATAACTACATAAAATAATAGAAGTCAAATTTAAAGTTTCAAAGCATCATTAATAAAATTAATTTAGTAAAATACACTTCAAATTAAAACTTTTTAAAGAAATGTGTAAGGTCAACAAGAACCAAGTAATATAAAACGGAAGGAGTACTACATTATTTTATTAGACATGAAAACAACTTTAGACTTTGATTTGATTAAAAAAATACGACCTAAAATAGCACTCCCTTTCTTGATTTTACGATACTCATCATTTTCTTTTTATTATTTTTTCATCTGTTTTTTTGTTGATATGTTTATTAAGTAGCATATATTATTCTTTTATTGTTTATTGAACTTTTATAATATGTCAATTAGAAAATGTGAATTCGTTTATTCAATTTGAGTATGTCAACTAGAAAATCTTATTTAAGATCATAATATCTCAAAAAAAAAAATTGAGCTAATTAAGGTAATATCAATTGAAAAAGAATTATCAGAGAAATCACTTGTAAGATGATTATTTATAACTTTGCATCTCAAGAAAAATTAAAGCCTCTTCTTAATATTTGACTTTAGGCCACTAAAAGTGTTGAGCCGCCCCTACTTTCCAGAATGTCATAACCAACCTTGCCGACAAGTGACCTCGGCCAAGGGTTTTTCAAAAGTGTTTCATTTTCTTTCAAAATCAGTGTTTCCCAGCAGTACCAATATCTCATGAATATGATACAGATGAATGAGGATGTAATGCTCACAACTAATAAGTATGAAGATGATAATCAATTCAATACAGGTGTAAATGAGCTCAGAATCAACTTAAAGGTCAATAGTTCATAATATAAGCCCTTGCTTGGCACCACTAAGATAAATAGTCATTTAAGACATCAAAATATCATATCAAAACCCTCCCTCGAGCATCACTATCATGATAGAGGCAAATAATGTTCAAATAAGGCCTATAGGATCTATTCAACCCCTCGCATGGGCATCACAACAATAATAATGACATTTAATGCACAAATAAGGCCTTTAGATATCAAATAAGCCCCCCCACGGGCATCACAACAACAATAATTCTCAAGTCACCAACGAAGTACAAATAATCCCCTACACAGGCACACAATAATATCAATAATCTCAAAAATATAACTCCTATGACTAATTCCCTAACGCATAGCATGCTTTACATGATTGTTAACTACTTAGCCCAGTCTGAAGAAAGTTAAGTCATAACCTACCTCGAAGAGCTGAAAATTCAAGCCTAGACCTTTCAACACAGAGCTTTTCCCTTTTGAATGATCTCAAAATAAGCTAAATCTATCGAAAACATATTCTACGCGTCAAAAGGAAGCTAATGACACCCATATTGACTATATTTAAAACGGGTTCAAAAAATAGACTCAAAATCAAAAGGGGTAAAACTGAAATTTCATTTTAGAAATATGTTCTCCATATCGATAGGAGTCTACAACTGAAAATCCATGCGAAAATGAGTTGAAATTGATGCTTAAATTGATGAAAAATTATTTCAATAGTTTACCGAAAAAATTTCCAAATTCTAGTTTGAAAACAAAATTTAAAGGTATTTTTGAAGATATAATCATTAGGAATTAATAGAAATAAGAGTTTGGAGCTTATCCAAGCACAAATGGTGAATAAATTCCTAGAAATTGCCCCTTCCCAAAGCTCCAAGGTCCAAAATGGTGAAAATCGCAAAAATAGAGCATTTATACTGTTCTATGAACAATACCTCGCGAAAGTGGTCAACCCTTCGCATTCGTAAGGGTCAACGATGACCAGGCCATAAAATTGGCCTTTGCTTTCGTGAAGGCTAATGAGCCGAACACATCGCATTAGCGACGGTCCAGTCGTGTTTGCAAAGGAGCGAGATACCCGACCCAGACTGATAAGCCTTCGAGATCGCGACCCACCACCTCACGATCACGGTGAAGGACATAATCCTTCTCTGTGTTTATGGCCAGGGACCCGCATTTGAGAAGAAGGAAACATCAGGCACCAGATATCAATAACTTTGTTGATTTGTATGATTTCAAATCCTCCAAACGGACCCTCGGGATTCGTTTGGGACCCCACAAAAATGAACCATATATCTTACTAGGTTATTTTCGATGTTCCAGACTTAATAGTAATGTTGGATTTTTTTAAACGAGATCGCTTACAAAAATTTAGCCCACGAGACCCTAATTAGGCTTATTTCACTAGTTTCCGAAAGAAGGGTTAAAATGCAAAATAAAGGTTTCGAACCCGAACCAACTCCGCTACTAACTCAAAATTGAAATTTTGGATCTAATGGAACTGTCCAAATTGCCATATAGAGCTCGAAACACAAAATATTAATCGAAGTCAAACTTATGGCTTTTAAAGCCTCTA
Organism: Capsicum rhomboideum; assembly: GCA_031232105.1. NCBI lineage: Eukaryota > Viridiplantae > Streptophyta > Magnoliopsida > Solanales > Solanaceae > Capsicum > Capsicum rhomboideum. Next base: position 104,410,337 of record CP124719.1, on the reverse strand, counting down.
AGAGTCTTAAACTCTCCCAAATCACTCCCGAATGCATCGAGACCATACCAACCATCACCATAACTCACAAGTAGTGTATAACAACTACGGGAAAGGGCATATTGGTCAAAACACATAAAAAGAGGAAAACATCACAACTAAGGTTGTTACATTATTCACCACTAAAACACTAGTTTGTCCTCGAACTAAAAAGCAAAAAAGTACCCGAAGCGGTAAAAAGTTGGGGGTATCTATGATGTATATCAGACTCGACCTCCCAAGTAGTCTCCTCTATAGGGCGATATCTCCACTTGACCTTCACTGAATCAATACTCTCAGACCTCAACTTCCTAGTATGCCTGTCTAAGATAGAAATAGGCTCCTCCTCAAAGGATAAATTATGGTCTAATACAACAGAATCCCATCGAATCAAATATGCATCATCTGGACGGTATCTCTTTAACATGGAAACATGGAATACAGGATGAACACCTAATAGATGTGGAGGCAAATCTAGCTTATATGCCACATCCCCATACTTCTCAAGGATCTCGAAAAGGCCAATGAACCTCGGACTAAACTTCCCTTTCTTCCCAAACCTCATCACACTCTTCATGGGTGAAACCTTCAACAGAACTTGATCTCCAATCATGTATGCTACATTGCGGGCTCGACGGCACATAACTCTTCTTCCTACTCTGGGCAGCCAATAGCTTCTGCTGAATCATTCTCACATGATCCATCGAATCCCTCAACAAATATGTGCCCCAAAGCTTCACCTCAAATGAGTCAAATCGTCCCATGGGGGATCTACACCTCCACCCATATAAAGCCTCAAAAGGCACCATTTGAATACTGGAATGGTAACTGTTGTTGTAGGCGAACTCCACTAGCGGCAAGTACTGGTCTTAATGACCCCCAAATTCTATAACACAAGCTAGGAGCATATCCTTCAATACCTGAATGGTCTTCTCAGATTGGCCATCCATCTAAGGATGAAAAGTTATGCTTAAATCAAGCTGAGTACCCAATTCACTCTGAATAGTGCTCCAAAAACCTGAGGTAAACTGAGTACCTCTTTTAGATACAATAGAAACATGGACACCATTCAATAGAACAATCTTCTCAATGGAAATCTTATCCAACTTATCCGCATTATAATTCGCCTTCATAGGTATGAAATGCGTTGATTTGGTCAATCGATCCACAATCACCCAAACAAAGTCAAACTTCTCCAAGGTAGGGGGTAGGCAAGCTATAAAATCCATGGTGTTCCGCTCCCTCTTCCACTCGGGAATGGCCATCCTCTACATTGTACCACTCGATCGTTGATGCTCATACTTCACTTATTCGCAATTCAAACACTTAGCCACAAACTCTACAATATCCTTCTTTATACCACCCCACCAATAATGTTGCTTTACGTCATGATACATTTTGGCTGCCCATGGGTGAATGGAATATATGGAACAATGAGCCTCCTCCAAGATCAATCTCACCCATCCACCAACTCTCGATACACAAACTCGACCACTAATCCTCAAAACACCATCAGAATCAAGAGATATTTCCTTTGCCTCGCCACTCAACGCCCTATCACGAATCACCCTCATCTATCATAATCAAACTAATAAGCTCAAATATATTCCATCAAAGAAGATCTAGCCTCAATAAAGGCCAACACATGCCCTGGTGTTGAAATATCAAGCATCTCCAACTGGTTAGCTAAGGACTGAACCTCTAAGGCCAAAGGTCGCTCTTGATTCAAAAGATCAGGTAAACTCCCTATACTCGCCACCTTCTGGCTTAAGGAATCTGCAACTACATTTGCCTTGCCCTGATGATAAAGAATAGTGAGATCATAGTACTTAAGCAACTCAAGCCAATGTCATTGTCTCATAGTAAGATTCTCGCTGAGTGAAGAAGTACTGAAGACTATGATGATCAGAGAAAATCTCACAATGGACCCCATACAAGTAATGTCAGCACAACTTCAACACAAAGAAATTGCAGCCAACTCTAAGTCATGGGTAGGGTAATTCTTCTCATGAGGCTTCAATTAGTGAGAAGCATAAGCAATCACCTTACCCTTCTGCATCAACACCGCACCCAAACCAACACCAAAAGCATTATAGAATACGGTACCTACGCCCTCCTGGGCAAGGTCAAGATAGGGGTCGAAGAAAACAACTCTTTGAGTTTTTGAAAGCTCTCCTCATAAGCATTCGACCACTTAAATACAACTTTTTTCTGAGTCAACTTGGTCAAAGGAGCAGCAATAGAAGAAAAACTCTGCACAAAGCATCGATAATATCCAGCTAGTCCAATGAAACGCTGGATCTCGGTGGGACTAGTGGGACTATCCCAATCACGAATAGCCATTACATTGGCTGGATCAACCATAATGCCATCCTTGGTCACTATATAACCCAAGAAAGAAATAGAGTCCAACCAAAACTCGCACTTGGAGAATTTAGCATATAACTTCTCATCTCACAATCTTTGAAGTACCGCTCTGAAGTGTCTCACATGGTCAGCCTCATTCTTGGAATAAACCTAGATATCATCTATAAATACAATCACAAAAAAGTTAAGATACAATCAAAATACTCGATTCATCAACTCCATAAACGATGTTGGGGCATTGTTCTATCCAAATGACATAAGCAAAAATTCATAATGACCGTATCGAGTTAGAAAAGTTGTCTTCGAAATGTCTGAAGCCCTAATCTTCAATTGGTGGTACCCGAATCTCAAGTCAATCTTGGAAAACACTGAACCACCCTAAAGCTGGTCAAATAAATCATCAATGCGAGGAAGAGGATACTTATTCTTGACTGTCACTTTGTTCAATAGTCGATAGTCAATACACATGCGCATAGATCCATCATTTTTCTTCACAAACAAGACAGGAGCACCCCAAGGGGATATACTAGGTCTAATAAACCCCTTACCCAACATATCGTGCAATTGCTCCTTCAAATCCTTCAACTCAACCGGGGCCATCATATAAGGAGAAATGGAAATGGGCTTGGTACCCGACTCAATATCAATGGCAAAAATAATATCACGGTCCAGAGGCAAACCAGGTAAATTCGTAGGAAATACTTCCTTGATCTAGCTAACAACCCGAATAGAATCCAAAGGAGACGGTGAAGCAACACTAGTATCGCGAACATAAGCAAAATAAAAAAGACACCTCTTTTCTACCATGCGACGAGCACGTAGAAAAGATATAACTCCCTTCACACTCGAACTAGACGTACCCTTCCATGATAACCTTAGCACACTCAGAGTAGCTAAGGTCACAGTCTTGGCAAAACAGTCCAAAATAGCATGATAGGGAGCTAACCAATCCATACCCAAGATAACTTGAATAACCAAGTCTACCCAGGTCTCACACCTCGTAAAATTCATTGCATAAGATTGGTACACCCGATCCACCACTAAAATATCTCCTACTAGGGTGGAAACACGAAGAGGCATAGTAAGGGACTCATATGAAGCATCAAAACCAGGAGCAAAGTATGTAGACACAAAGGAAAATGTAGACCCATGGTCAAATAACATGAAAGCAGATCAGTAGCAAACTGGGATGATACCTGTAATAACGGCATCAAAGGCCTCTACCTCGGGTCTCCCAAATATAGCATAGCACTGACCACGTCCGCTCCCAGATTGATCAACCCCGCAACCACTACCATAAGCTCCCTGAGTTCCTCCTCGAGCACCTCTAGTACCATCCCTGCCACTCTGTGAACTACCTCTAACCGCAGATATAAGAGTAGGGCAAATCTGAAGCTGAGAACCCTGCAAGGTAGGACCCAATACACGTCGAGGGCAGTCCCTCACATAATGACCAATCTCTTAACATACAAAACACTCTTTACTTCCTGCATCACGCTAAGAAGGCCCAGAAGAACCAGAATGCCCTCTCTGACCCAATAAACTAAAATTGGAGCTGCTACCCATATAACCTGATCCCTCGCCACTAGAAGCCGCAGATTCTGAAGGTCTATTACTAGAACTCTATAAGGTTACCTGAACTGGTCAAGCATGATAACTGTGAGCACCTCTACCGGAGAAACCCCTACCTCGGTATGCATGTCCACTAAACTCACCCTGATGATGGCTCCTCTCAGCACCGTCATCACTCTGAGTACCCTGATGAATTGACTCAAGCATCTTGGAATGCTCAACAATACTCTATAAAGAAGCCCCTGACACCATCATTTGAGCTTTATCTAACTAATAAAATCATGTTAAACCCTTGACAAACTTCCTGATCCTCTCAGGCTCGGTGGAGATAGTGGCAGCAAAGTATATGGATAGTGCAAGAAAGCATGCCTCATACTCAGCAATAGACATGAAGCCCCGCTCCAAGTGATCAAACTCATCTCTCATCTGATCCCTCAAACTATAAGGCACAAACTTTCCAGAAAAGCATCAGAAAATTGGGTCCATGTCATAGCAGACGAACTCAATGGTCTACAACTAGAAAGAGACCTCCATCACTGTCTTACCATGTCAGTCAACTGATAAGTTATATAAGCAACACCGTGGGTCGCAAAGGATCCAAGGTTATGCAACCTCTCCTAACAGTCAATAAAAACTCATAGGTTTCCTCTCTAATGGCACCACTAAACATGGGAGGATCCAAGTGAACAAACCTCTCAAACCACTTCTGATAATCAGAAGACATTACACCCAAAGTAGCTAGAGGAATAATAAGTCTAGTAGGCAGTGGATCAACACGTGGGGGTACCACAGAAGATGGTTGTACCCCTAAAGTCAAAAAACCATAAGTAGTAGCCTATCCTGGTGGTTGAATACCTCCTGAAGTCTGAGAAATTCCCAACACACTCAAAGGAACACCAGTCTAGGGAACACCAACCAGATGACTCAAGATACGACTCAATAAATCATGTAACACAGGACTATCAACAGAACCCTATGGGATCTGAGATGGCCCCGCATCCTCTGCCTGATAATTATCCTCAACATAGTCAATCTTAGGCTTCTAACTTGGGCAGCTCCTCGTGCCCATTCTCTACCTTTGGGTCGGCCATGAGCCCTGCGTGCCCCCTGACCAGGGCTCCAATAGCGGATGTTGGCTCAGCATCTATAACATCTCTGAACCTAGTCGATACTATCTACGCAAAAAAAAGGGAATACAAGTTTAAAATATCGGGTATGAACAACCCGCACGATAAGGAATCAAATTAGAGAAGTTTTTCCTAAAGATATCCTATAGCCTCTCGAAGATATATATGAACGTCAACGTATTGAACTACGAGACTCTATTAAATATCCTACTTTTTCACTTATGAGACCAATGAACCTAGTGTTCTGACACCAATTTATCACGACCCAAAAGTTGAGGTCATAATGGCACCTACCTTGACCTAGCCTTGGTAGGTAAGCCGAATACCCAAAAAGGAAAAAGAAAACCGAATTAAAAACTAAACAGATAAAAATGAGACTTCTAGAATAAAGTTAGGTCATAATATATAAACACAGTAGAATTCTGAACAAAATACATAAGTCCCCAGAAATAGTGTCGTAAGTAAAAGGAGCATCTAATACATAGTCTAAAAATTGAAAATACATAAATTTGTCTTTGAATGATAAATAAAGACCAGATGAAATAGAAAAGGTTCGGAATTAGACCTGAACTCTGGAGCGCGCCAGTACCTTGATAATCTAGCTACCACTGCATAAGATCAGCTACCGCGGATCACACTCGAAAAGGTATTTGCATCGAAAGGGCACAAAAGTAGGAGTGAGTATGGTCCACTTGTACTCAGTAGGTATCATAGGCCAACTGAGTAAAGTAGAAAATAAAAATAAGTAAAAGATACTATAAGCACGTCACCAGCATACACAAAAGTTTCCAAAAGGTAGCTCTCACCGTCTCAACTAATAGTTCTACAAATATAAAGTAAAAAGGGAATCTACACATGATACATATAGAAACTAAGTACATAGCAACAAACAAATAGAGGAAATACAAATAATGCAATGCAATGATGGTGGGATGTTTCGTATACACTTTCTAAGCCTCAGCGCTTTTAAGATAGGATCCATGGAGGTTCGCAACCCGTATACTTTCTCAAATCTCAACTCAACCTTACCGGTAAATGACTTCAGCCTAGGCTTACCTGAATATCATAACTAACCTTGCGGGCAAATAACCTCGACCAAGGGTTTTTCAAAAGTATTTTATTTTTATTTAAAATCAGTGTTTCTCAACAGTACTAATATCTCATGAATATGATATAGATGAATGAGGATGTAATACTCACAATCAATAAGTATGAAGATCATAATCAATTCAATACAAGTATAAATGAGCTCAGAATCAACTCAAATGTCAATAATTCATTATATAAGCCCTTGCTCGGCACCACTAAGATAAATAGTTATGTAAGACATCAAAATATCATATCAAACCCCTCCCTCGAGCATCACTATCATGATAGAGGCAAATAATGCTCAATAAGGCCTATAGGATCTATTCAAGCCCCCGCATGGGTATCACAACAATAATAATGGAATTAAATGCACAAATAAGGCCTTTAGACATCAAATAAGCCTCCACACGGGCATCACAATGATAATAATTTTAAAGTCACCAACGAAGTACAAATAAGCCCCCACACTAGCACATGATAATATCAATAATTTTAATAAAAAACCCACAACTAATTTCCTAACTCATAGCATGTTTTACATGATTGTTAACTACCCAACCCAGTCTGAAGAAAGTTAAGTCATAACATACCTCAAAGACCCAAAAATCCAAGTCTAGACCCTTCAACGCGGAGCCTTTTCCTTTCGAATGGTCTTGAAATAATCTAAATCTATCAAAAACATATTCTATGCATCAAAAAGAAGCTAATGACACCCATATCGACTATATTTAAAATGGATTCAAAAAATAGGCTTGAAATCGAAAGGAGTAAACCCTGAATTTTATTTTAGAAACATGTTCTCCATATCCATAGGGGTCTACAGCTGAAAACCCACGCGAAAATGAGTTGAAATTGATGCTTAAATTGATGAAAAACCATTTAAAGAGTTTACTTTTAAAATCCCCAAATTCTTGTTTGAAAACTAGATTTAAAGGTATTTTTGAAGATATAATCATTAGGAATTAATGGAAATAAGTGTTTGGAGCTTACCCAAGCACAAATGGTGAATAAAACCCTTAAAATTACCCCTTCCTGAAGCTCCAAGGTCCAAAAATAGTGAAAATCATGAAAATGGAATATTTGTATTGTTCTATGAACAGTACCTCGCGAACTCGGTCAACCCTTCGCGTTTTGCGAGGGTCAACAATGATCAGGCCATAAAATTGGCCTTTGTATTTGCGATCAGCCTCTCATGTTCGTGAAGGCTGATGATCCAGACATGATGAAAGGTATCATACTTCTCTGTGCTTATAGCCAGGGGCTCGCGTTTGCGAAGAAGGAAACATCAAGCACTAGATATTAGCAACTTTACAGATTTGTATTATTTCAAATCCTCCGAACGGACCCTCAGGATTCGTTCGGTACCCCATAAACATAAACCATATATGCTACTATACTATTTTCAAATTTTTGGATACAATGGAAGTTTTGAATTTTTTAAAAGAGGTCGCTTATAATAATTTAGCCCCCAGGACCCCATTTAGGCTTATTTCACTACTTTCTGATAGAAGCATTAAAATATAAAATAAAGGTTTCAAACCTAAACCAACCACGATATCAACCAAAAATTGATATTACAGATCTAATGGAACTGTCCAAATTGTCATACATCACTCAAAACATAAAATATTGACTGAGGTCAAACTCATGGCTTTTAAAGCCTCTAAGAGTTTCAACCTATCCCAAATCACTCCCGAATACATCGGGGACTGTGCCAACCATTTCCATAACTCAAAAGTAGTTTATAACAACTACGAAAAAGGGAAAATCAGTCAAAATATATAAAAAGGAAAAAAATCACAACTAAAGTTGTTACATCAAATCACTGTTTTATGATGATCGGTGATTATTAGCGATTCCAACTTTATACATGTAATATATATGCATAGTGCACAACCTACTTATTTACTTATTCTAATAATACTAGTCATATGGAATTTATTTGGAATAGGTGCATAGTTAATTAATTGACGATATTTTAATAACTCTGGCTCTCTACTCTTCCCTCCCCCCCCCCCCCTCCCTACACTTTGTATATTAAGTTGACTTTGTTTATTTTTTCATTGTTCTTTTCTCTTGTTTTTCTTCCCATACACTTGGTAAATTAAGTCAACCTAACCTTGTTCAATTTTTCATCTGTAACAAAGTTTGTAACACTGATAATCAGGGAAATTGGCTAAACTCAAACACTTTGGAGAATTAACTATCTACATATCTTATCAATAAATATAATATTTTTATGAAAAATTATTAATTCAAGCTAAAGTTAACTGCTATTCCATTCTCAGATCTCTTACTATTTAAATCAGAAAATATGTAAAAATAAAATATTTATTTTTTGAGAAAAAATTGTAACAACCCTCATATTAAAGTTTGAATTTTTATGTGTTGTGCTCGGTTTTCCCCTCCCCATAGTCGTATTTTGGTATTTGTGGTCTATGGGAGTAGGTGACACGGTTTTCGAGATGATTTATTGAGTTTGAGGTGAGTTTTTGGTTTTGGAAGATTTTGAAGTTGATAGGCTTGACTTTGATCAATATTTGATGATTTAAATATCGTATAAGAATTTCATCAATTCCATTAGCTCCAAAATATCATTTTTGGATTAGTAGCGCTATTAGTTTGGGTCCCGAGGTGTTCGAATACATTTTGAGTTGTTGGTTAGAAAGTTGACAGTTTATGGGCTAGAGTTGACTTCGGTCAACATCTGTTGAAAACGATCTTTGATTGTGATTCTGATGGCCATTGAGTCCGAAACATCGAATTTATTCTAGTAGAATTATTGGTTTGAGTTCATGAGGTTCCAAACGAATCATGAGGTTCCGTTTAGAAAATTTTTGGCTTTGACTTGTGCTTTTGCACCAACTACTGGTGTAGCTAGTTTTATTCTTCGTGTTTGTGATACCTCGATAGCGTTTGCGAAGAAGGATGTCTTTAGTCATTGCGTTTATGACAAGTCAGTCACGTTTGCGAAGGGATAAGCTAGGTTGGGGTGGGGAATTGCCTATTGCGTTCGCGATGGTAGGCCGAACTATTGCGTTTGTGAGCGTTCACGAAATGTCCTCCGCATTCATGTAAAAGGATCGAGACTGGCTAGAATTTCGAAGCAAAATCCCAAAACTCAATTTTTGAAGCTTGGAAACTCAATCTGGGAGATTTAAAAAGGAATTTTTGATATTTCTTCATTGGGTAAGTTTTCTCTACTATTTTTACAGATTCCCCAATTATTATTTCATTATTTCACCTTCAAATCTTGGTTTTTAAACTTGAGAACTTGGGATTTTTCCAGTAAAGTTAAGAATGATATTTGATGATTTTGAGGTCAATTTTAACTCCATTTTTTTAATGAAATTTTATATTTGAACTCCTTAAGTTATGGATAAATTGATTTGCTAATAAAATTCCAGTTTTACCTTGGAAGGCTTGGGCTTGATTTTTGGGCTGACTTTTTAAAACCCGAAATAGTAGTATAGCAATATGGGCATCGTGGACTCATTTTTATGTGTAGAACTTATTATTGATGAATTGAGAGCATTTTGAAGCCTTTCAAATGGGAAAATCCAGTTTGTGATCGTTGGTGGCTCACAGTTTGACTTTGAAGATGGCTTAAGTTCTTTCAGACTTTGCTTGAGTGGGGACTTATCGTTTAAAGCATGTTATGGAATGGGTGAACCAGTGACTTATTGCATAAATTGAGATGGATTGTTATTGATTGGTTCTTATACTGTGATAGTGATGTTAAATTGGATTTATTGCTAGATATTGATGCTTTTCCTATGTTAATGAGTTGATTGATATTGTAATGACCCTCCAGGTCATTTCCTCTATTTTGGCTTGTTTTCAGCGTTTTGCACCTTTTCACAGTGGCTACGGGTCATTTATGACTTACTGGGATAGTTGGTTTGGTTTTTGGGCAGTTCGTTTGGGTTTTAAGCCTATTTCTCTGTTTTGGAGCTTTTGAAGTTGAGAAATTGATCTTGGACCAAAACTTCCTATAAATGGCCTCGGATGGAAATTATGACAGCATCGTTAGCTCTGAAACATTGATTTTAGGCCAAGGGAAAGTCCTTAATCTGAGTCCCGAGGTTTCCGGGCTCATTTTGGGTTGTTAGGTGGATTTGGTGAAAATGAAATAGTGGGTGTGGGGCTCACTTTTTATCAAAACGACCTCAGATGGAAATTTGGATAGTTTTGTTGAGTCAAGAATGTTGAATTTGGTATGGTAGCATAGTTCGTTTGCGCGCATGGGATTTTAAAAAAATCTCGAGCCCCGATTGGAGTCCGTTAGGACTTGGCATTTTGCTGATTTTTTCAATATCTGGTGCAGGCCCATTTTACTCTTCGCGTTCGCGAGGAGTAGGCCACGTTTGTGAAGGGTTATGTCTTTGAACATTGCGTTCGCAATAAAAGGTCAGCCTGACCCGGTCCTATTCCCTTCTTTGCGTTCGTGAAGGATTAGTCGCGTCCACGATAGTCAGCCTAACTGGCCATCGCATTCACAACTATTGCCCCTTATTCAAGATAGTCATTTTTTCTTGGTCATTGCATTCGTGACCAGGGACCCTTGCGATCGTGATGAGTAATTCCCTGCATCATATAACTCCCTCTTCCCTGAATTTTCATTCATTTTCCGCCATTAGAGGCCCTTGGAACTTAGAAATTGTTGGGAATTCACCCCATAGAGCTCAGGTACATTAACCTTTCGCTCCTTGGTCAATTTTCCTTTTTGATCTCGCATTTTTGTGTCCCAAAACTTGCTTACTTCTTGGTTTTAGGGTTAGATTCTTGGGGCATTGCGGGCTGATTTGGGCCCCAATTGAGCCTCCATTTGTGCTCAACTTTTGAGAACGCATTCCTTGTCTTTCAAGGGACCTTATGACTGATTCAATTTTAGAATTTCATTTGGTCCTATGGGCCTATTTTTGACCCGATTTTATGTTTGGACTTTTATATTACAATATGGGTATCATTTTACTCATATTAACATGTAGAATATAATTTTGATAGCGTGATAGAATTTAGTGATCTAGGAGTGGAGATGAGCAGCTCGTGGATGGTTCGAGATTGTGGTTCGATATCGAGGTAGGCTAAGATCTAGTCTTCTCTATGAGATTGTGTATTGTATAGATCGCATGCTAGGTAGGGATTATAGGATAGGTTTATACCTAGTTGTATCATGACCTGACCTGTTTAGGGGATTTATATTAGAAATCACTTTTAAAAGTTATTCTTTTAATAGTGGATATTGTAATGGACCTTCAGGTCATTTTCTCAATTTCCATTTGTTTTCAGTGATTCGTGCCTTTCCACAGCGGCTATGGGTCATTTATGACTTACCAGGACCGTCGGTTTGGTTTTCGGGCAGTTCATTTGGGCTTTAAGCTTATTTCTTTATTTTACAGTTTTTGATGTTGAGAAATTGATCTTGCACCAAAACTTCTAGTAAACAGCCTCGAATGAAAATTCTCTCAGTGTAGTTAGCTCTGGAACATTAATTTTAGGCTAGTGGGACCCTTAATCCGGGTGTCGAGGCTTTCGGGCTCATTTTGGACTGTTAGGTGGATTTGGTGAAATTGGAACAGTGGGTATGGGGCCCATTTTTTATCAAAACGACATCAGATGGAAATTTAAATGGTTTCATTGAGTCCAAAATATTGAATTTGGTACAGTAGCATAGTTCTTTTGCACAGTCGGGGTTTCAAAACAATCCCGAGCCCCTGGTCGGATTTTGTTAGGACTTGGCATTTTGTTGGTTTTTCAGCATCTGGTGCAGGACAATTTTACTCTTAGTATTTGTGAGGAGTAGGTTGAGTTCGCAAAGGGTCAAGTCTTTCCATATGCGAGCCTTCTCTCACGTTCGCAATGAAGGGTCAGCCCGACCCGGTCCTATTTTCTTATTCGTGTTCGCGGAGGATGAGTCGCATTCACGATAGTCAGCCTAGCAGGCCTTTGCATTCGTGACTGTTTCCCTGTATTTGCGATAGTCCTTTTTTCTCGGTCATAGCATTCGCTACTAGGGACCCTCGCGATCACGATGGGTAATTCCTTAGCAGTATATAACTCCCTTTTCCCCAATTTTTCATTCATTTTCCATCTTTTTCCGCAAATTGAGGCACTTGTAGCTTGAAAATTATTGCAATTTTACCCCATTGAGCTCAGGTATATGAACCATCATTCCTTGGTCAATTTTTATTTTTTCTCTCTCGTTTATCCATCCTAAAATACGTTTAATTCTTGGTTTTAGGGTTAGATTCTTGGGGCATTGAGGGCTGATTTGGGCCCCAATTGATCCTCCATTTCTGCTCAACTTTTGAGCATGCATATCTTGTTCTTTGAGAGACCTCTTGATGGATTCAGTTTTGAAATTTCATTTGCGGGCCCGACGAATATATTTTTGACTCAATTTTAGGCTTGGAATTTTATATTGTAAATGGGTATCATTTTACTCGTATTAACATGTAGATTATGATTTTGATAGCGCAACGACATTCAGGGATCGAGGAGAGGAGACGAGCAATTCGTGGATGGTTCGCGACTGCGATTCGACGTCGAGGTAGACTACAGTCTACTCCTCTCTATGAGACTATGTATTGTATAGATAGCATGCTAGGTAGGGATTATAGGATAGGTTTATACCTAGTTGTATTATGACTTGACCTGTTTAGGAGATTTAGATTAGAAATGTAAATTGAACCTTAACCTAGAATACCTGCTATAGTTATGGGACTCTAATATGCCTAATTATAGACTTGTTTGACCTTAGGTTGACATGAAGCATCCCTTAGAATAAATTGTATCTCGATTAGATCCTTCCAGTAGCTTAGTAGTTGTATTTACCTTATTCTCTTCTGAGTTATAATGTTGTTATCCTAGTATATTGTACATTGTTGGGTTCGAGGCCGTGGTTACGACACTAGTCGGACACCAGGTTAGTACTCTATCCTTTGAAAGGATGTGGTTCTAGTTTATAGATGCTTAGACACTTACCGTTGATTGTTTGGATACTGGTGATGGCATGCATACATTTAGATGCTTTTACGCTTATTAGTGGCACGATTCCAAATAAAACCTTGATTTTACTGCTATTTTAAAAAAGGGATTTATTTCCACTTTTTCACTTTTAAAAATTGATTCATTAAATGGAAGTCGTGCCACCTTTATTAACGACTTATGAGCTTTTAAACTAAACCTACTACTTTAAAAACTTAGACCGAGGTTAATTCCGGTCCATTCTTGATCCACTCTTTTTACCACTACTTAATCACTTCAATCGAGGGAGATTCCAACCCTTTCTATATTATTATATCATTTTAGTGTCGAATTCGATCTCAGGTAATGGACTTACAGGTTTATATATGTTTAGTCTCGATTTGATTTCGAGCACTTATTATACTCTTATTTCTCTCTGGTACTGGATGGAATAGCTTTGTTATAATGGTTAAGGAAGTCCTGGTTCGGGATCAGGCAGTGTATATAGCTATCCTGAGTCCCTTATAGGACCCTTCGTCCGATGAGCCATAGTACCGAAGAAGAATGGTCATTGTAGGTTCTTCCTTTGCGAGCTACTGAGTTGTAGGAGGTGTATACACTTGGTACGTTATGGCACTTAGTTTATTGATGGTACTGAATTATCCTTGCGATCATTCATTCATATGCATCGCTTATCACCAATATAATTATTTGGCACTTTTATCTATCGATCTTATGGGGGGTGTATAGGTACAAGTTATGATTGTTGTTTGCTGGCCCGGTTAGCTTATTAGTTGTCTGGGTTAGCCAGTTACATTACTGTTTGGTTATTATTGTATAGTTCATGGCAGGTTGGTTATGGATTGGTACCCGAGATTGTCGTTATGTTTCTGATCCTTTTTCTCATTATTATGGTAAGATTTATCATTGCTAGATTACCTTCTGATTATTCACATTTCGGTTAGAGACTCTGATTATGCTTGAGTTAGCTTCCTTATTGTTCATAATCCTTATAATGTCAGACTAGCTCCCTCAGAATAGTACCTTCGTATTTGGTTATCTGCATTGCGCGGTTGTATAACCACTATTCTCTAACTACTATTTGTATATCATTCCTTCTTTCCTACTACTATTGTGTATTGTATATCCTTTTGTTCATTCTACTATTGTATATAGACTGGCTACTTATGGTATCGCGCTTTCGTCCCTGATTACTGGTAGAATAGGATAATTTATCCTTATTGATTCATTAACATCATTGTGTTTCATTTCTTAGATAGTTGACTGTTGTATATATTCCTGCTTTACATACTATTTATACTTGCATTATCTTTGGAGCTTAGTTGGCCAATGCCTACTGAGTACCACGTGTTTGGTACTCGTACTACACTTCTGCAGCCTACATATTATAGTACGAGTTCTTGCCATTGATGGGTGCATTGTGCGGAGAAGCCATGGATCGGAGATTAGGGGTGAGCTCCTGACGTCCGGAGTGTTCCTGCTCTCCCTTTTTTTGTTGGGCTGATCTCTATTTTGTATTTCAAAGACGGCTTTGTATATATTTATTCTGTATTTTATTTTGTACTCTTGTACTGGCTTCAACAGATTTTGGGGATATATTTACTTTCTTTTTGCCTTCTTTCTCATTTTCGTTTAGTGTTACTTTCACTTTTCTTATTAGTCCGTTACTAGGTGTTCCAAACTATGGATTGACTTACCTACTAGTGGGCTATGGATTGACTTTTTTCCTGCATATGCTTTTCTTGATTGACTTTTCACCTCAAAAATCATTCAGGACAAACAAGGTTAATATTTAGAGGGACGCACATAGAGCAATACTATATTGGTAAGAAGCCTCCCAAATTCTTTTCCATTTCTCAAAGAAATACAATTGCTATTCAAATCAAAAGAAACATCTACTATTTTCTAGAGATTACATTATTTCAAAAAAAAATGGTAAAAAATTTTGACATCACATAATTAAATCATTAACACTACATACTTAAAATATTTTGATACCACATATATACACTAAAGATGAAACTTTACAACATCAAAAACATATTTAAATTAAATCAGTGATATAGAATAATATGATGAATCTTATTTCCTAATATTTAAAGAGACGAACATACAAAGAACAAGTAAAGAAAATTTCTTCCAACCATAGATGCATCACCTAATGCAAACTTTTTGAATCTTATTTCCTAATATTTAAAGAGACGAACATACAAAGAACAAGTAAAGAAAATTTCTTCCAACCATAGATGCATCACCTAATGCAAACTAATTTTAAAAGTAAGAGCTTTCTACTTTTAATGTAATATAACGTGTATACAAAGATTATATACACTTGCTAATCAGTATATACACTTTTGAGTTATTATACACAAAGTATAAAGGGATAATTACATAAAGGGATTAATGTAAAGGCATTACTATCTAATATAGTATTACTTTTATTTTATTATGGATTATAGCCTACTTTTACCCTTAATATCATCCTCCTTCTCTACTATCTTCAAACCACAACCATCCATGCCGGAGCTCCGACTCCGGCAGCCACCACAACACCCACGCCAGAGGTCCGACTCCGACAGCTACCACAACATCCAACGACGCCACCTTCTTTTCATCCACACCAACACCGTCACAAGAATCAACAAAATAAAAAATGTTCGGATTTGATCGAAATTGTCAATGTCGGCGTAACGGAGCAACCAAATCATCATTGTGTTGTTTTTTGGTGGGTTACCATTGTCTTCGATGGAGGAAAATCGTCGTAGAAGAGAAGACAATAGAGCTCCAATGATACCGGAAACGCCATGAACTTCGGTGAAATAGAGACCCAGAAGCTCCTACCACCAGCAACCACGACGACTGTCATTGTCCTTTCATTGTAACGTCAATAAATATCCAGATCTGGCCAGACTTGTAACGTCAATAATTGTTTTAAACTCTTTCTAACATTGACAGAGTTGAAAACAAAAACATGAAAAAGGCTAGCTACTCTATACAATAAATTTTTCAGAAAGTTGAATGAATTATGTCTGTCTTTCACTTTTCAAGTTGGCTTCTTAAAAATTACGCATCTTCTATTGTTTAAAAAGATGGACTATCTACTGTATGTAACTTCAAGATTGAATTAAAAACGGGAGAGAGAAGAACCGTTTTGATTTTCTTGAAAATTTAATGGTTGTATTAAAATTGTATTAAATATAAACATAGTTGTAAACTTGTAATACAATTCGAATTCAATATTATACATTATATGAATTCGATAGTTATTATTTTATCGTAACAAATATAATACACTTCTAACAACATAAATTAATTTAATTGTAATAGAATGTTTGAAATTCACATATAATACTTTAATTTATTTGCATTTAAATTGTTTTAGTTATATATATTCACCTCGTATATTGAAATACGTCTATAATACGTATAATATATTGAATTCAAAATGTATTGCAGTTGTTGTTTATTTTTTTCTCTTATTAATAATATTAAAAACGTATTATACCTGAATTTCGAACATATAAATACTATTCAAATTAGTTTATGTGTTATTATATTAAAACTGTGTTAAAATGTATTATATATGTATTTAGTTATTTTTGGTAAAAACAATGTTAGGCTATCAGCTGTAAAAATAAAAATGTATTATAATTGATAAATAAATTTATATATTTATACCATTTATGCTAATGACCCAAATATAAACCGAAAATGGCTACAACCAGTTACAACTACTGCGGGCCGCTTGACTAAAAGTGTTGAATATCCCTTATTTAGAGAGAGAGAAAATATAACTAGGCAATTTTTAAGAAACTAGTTTAAGGTACGCGCTTTGCGCGTGTATTCATATTAAAGTATATAATTTTTCAAAAAAGAAGCTCGATTAATATTTTGATCATGGGCTTTAACTATAATAGATCATCCAAATATTTTTCATATAAAATAAAGGAAAAAGTACATCTTTGCACCATAGGAGCAAACTATTTACAACTAAATACCCCTTACATAAAATGTCCCTCTAACTAATTACATAAAATGTCCCCTTCCCTTGTAGCTTTAGTTATTTATCTCCCTTTTAGTTCTTTTTCTTATTATTTCTTTATTTCTCTATTTCTCTACTTCCTTTTTTTTTTTTCTCATTTCTTTTTTTTTCGTTTTATGCTTCTTTGTTCATTTATTTTTTTCGTAAAATTATTTTATTCTTTATTTTCTTTTTACATTATAATCTAATTCACACTTAATTTTTATTTTATATACTCCTTTTCTTTTTTTTTCCCGTTTATTTCTTTATTCATTTAGTTTTATCTCTACTTCTTTTGTTTTCTGCTTTTATTTTTCTCTTTTTGTTCCTTTTATTTTAGCATTTTTATTTTTTATTTTTCAATTTCTTTATTTCTTGTTCCTTTTTTTCCATTTATTTCTTTATTCTTAATTTTTTTTCTCTACTTCTTCTTTTTCCTTCTTTTATTTTTATCTTTTTTTCTTTTATTGGTTCTTTTTATTTTTGTATTTTTTATTTTCTATTGTTTTTTCAATTTCTTTATTTCTTGTTCCGTTTTTTTTTTCACTTAGTTCTTTATGCTTTATTTTTTTTCTCCTTTTTTCATTCATTTTTTTCTCAAATCACAATATTCTTTAATTTTTCACCACAACCTAATTTCATATCTTCGGTTCTTTTTTATTTTACTTATTTTTTTTCTTTTGTAATTTTATTTGATTCTCTTTTCTTTTTTATTTCTGTTTTTTTTTATTTGATTCAGTCCGTAATGATACCATCACAGTATATCTATATATTATAATGATATCATTGATGTCTGCTTCAATCCTTTAGTCAGACCTCTATGATACTATCACAGTATATATATATATACTGACATTGTATCATTGGATTTGCTCTAGTCCATAATGATACCATCACAGTATATATATATACCGTCATAGTATCATTGATGTATGCTTCATCATTCAGTGAGACCTCTATGATACCATCACAGTATATCTATAGATTGCCATGGTATCATTGATGTCTGCTTCAGTCCGTCAGTCAGACCTCCATGATACGATCACAGTATATATATACTGACATGGTATCATTGGATTGGCTTCAGTCCATAATGATACCATCACAGTATATCTATATACCATCATGGTATCATTGATGTATGCTTCATCATTCAGTGGGACCTCCATGATACCATCACAATATATCTATATACTTCCATGGTATTATTGATGTCTACTTTAATTTTTCAATCTGACCTCCATGATACCATCACAATATATATATATATACTAACATTGTATCATTAGGTTTGCTTTAGTCCGTAATGATACCATCACAATATAGATATATATTGTCATGGTATCATTGATGTTTGCTTCAATCCTTCAGTGAGACCTCAATGATACCATCACAATATATGTATACTGACATGGTATCATTGGATTTGCTTTAGTCTGTAATGATACCATCACAATATATCTATATACCGTCATGGTATCATTGATGTATGCTTCATCATTCAGTGAGACCTCCATGATATCATCACAGTATATCTATATACTGTCATAGTATCATTGATGTTTGTTTCAATCCTTCAGTCAGACCTCCATGATACCATTATAGTATATATATATACCGACATAGTATTATTGAGGTTTACTTTAGTGTGTAGTGGTACCATAACAATATATCTATATATTGTTATGGTATCATTGATGTCTGCTTCATTCCTTAGTGGGACCTCCATGATATCATCACAGTATATCTATATACCGTCATGGTATTATTGTTGTCTGCTTCAATCCTTCAGTCAGACCTCCATGATACCATCACAGTATATTTATAGATTGTCATGGTATCATTGATGTCTGCTTCAATCTTTCAGTCAAACCTGCATGATACTATTACAATATATCTATATACAGTCACGGTATCATTGTTGTCTGCTTCAATCCTTCAGTCAGACCTCCATGATACCATCACAGTATATATATACCGGCATGGTATCATTTAGGTTTGCTTCAGTCAGTCAGTGAGACACTTCTCAATCCTCTGTGATACCGATATGGAATATAGTATATATTAACAATTACACTTAATTTTGGTATTTTAAAAATGGAATCTTATTTTAGATATAAGTTTTGTTTTCATTTGTAAAAGCAAAATAAATATTAAAAAAATATATTTTCATTAATTTAAATTTTAATGAATAAACTAGTGACTTAGGTGTTTTTTTCTTAATTATTTTAAATTGTAGACTAATTATTTAATTTTAATATTTTTATTAATTTAAAAGTAATTAATCCCCAATCATTACAAAATCATTCATCTTAATTACTCCCTCCATTCCATTTTATGTGACATCATTTGACTTAGCACGGAATTTAAGAAAAAAAGAAAGACTTTTAATAAATAAGCTAGTGACTTCAGTTTCCTACATTATTTATTATTTTAGTTATTCTATTTTTTTATTTCTTTTCTTTTGTAATTTTATTTGATTCTCCTTTTTTTTTTTTTTTTTTCATTTTCTTCAGTTCGTAATGATACAATCACAATATATTTATATAATGTCATGGTATCATTGATGCCTGCTTCAACCCTTAGTGGGACCTACATGATACCATCACAGTATATCTATATACCGTCATGGTATCATTGAGGTATCTTCAGTTCTTCAATAGATCACAAGATTTAAAAGTTTATTTTACTTTCTTAAACACCTTGCCAAGTTAAAACATGACAAACAAATTGAAATGTAGGGGTATATATTTCGTTTTCATTTGCAAGCGAAAAAAACCCACTAATTTCATTAATTTATATTTTAATAAACAAGTTAATGTACTTTAATATTCTTTTATTTATTTCTTATTGAAATGTACTTTAATATGCTTTTATTTATTTCTTATTGAAATGTACTTTAATATGCTTTTATTTATTTCTTATTGAAGTCTACTTATTTTTATTTTTTTTATTAATCTAAAAATTAGTTAATTAGTATTTTTATATTTATACTTTATTTTAAAGATGCAAAAATATAGAAAGAGACAAAAAAAATAAAGAGAATATAAACTAAAAAAAAATGAGAAAAAGGAATTAAGAAAAAAAATGGACAAAAAAACAAAATAAAAAAAAGAAAAATAAAATAAAATATATCAAATGATATCTCTAACAAAGAATAAAATTAGACAAAGAACAAAAATAATATGAAAAAAAGGACAAAAGTAAAAATAGTAAATGAGAAAAAGATAAAAGTAATTAATGACGTGATAAAAACAAAAATTGGGTTGCACAAAATGGAAGAAAAATACTATATTTTTATAACTAAGGTAAATTTATTTTATAACAAAATAAATTTATCAAAAAATGAAGAAAAACAACATAATAGATAAAGGAAAGGAGAAAAAGAAAAGAAGTGGGTTGCACAATTTAAGGAAATAGGAAATTAACTGCACAATATAAGGCCACAATTAATGGGATTTCACTAAAATTCGGAAAGGGGGTACTCGGGTAATTAGTTTTAGGCGTGTAGGTATTTGAGAAATTAGTTAGGGAGGGGGCAAAACATGGTAATTAATTTGCTTTTAGGGAGTATTTTGTGTACTTTTCCCTAAAATAAATTCATTTAATATAAGATTGAGAGGTGTTTGACCTACTCTCCAAATTTCTTCCTGTCTCAATCCACAAAATTAAAAATCGCGCCCACCCCATATAACTTTTAAACCCACATAAACCTACCCCATACTTATATCCGCGTACACCCACCCCACGTTTTTTTAAAAATATTACTTACTACTCCATTTAACGTATGCAATTCAAGAACCATCAATTTATAACTACCATTATTTATCTTCACTAAACTAATTAAGCAGGTTTCGGACATCTTTTAACCCCTCTCTATTTAGTCAATGATTTTTCCACCAACAACAACCAATGTCACTTATGAAATAAAAATTTATACAAAGTATTTTGGGATAAACGTGCAACACACGTTTCCATAGAGTTACCAAGTAGCTCGCTGATGGAAAGGAATAGGTATCAAGTGTATTAGTCGAGGTGCACGCAAGGCAACAAGCTAGTTGGGATACTACTGCTATAAAAAAAATCATTAAACAGAGAAAAGGTTCCTGCAGTTTGGTATAGATGGACTTCAAATGGCAGCCTAAACTTTGAATTAGTCTGGAGGGTTAAGTCAGGAAATTATCAACATGCGCTCCAAGGCCTAGAGTATCAAGACAATGTGATACAGTTTTAATACACCCCACACATGCACAATCACAATTTTCTCTGTAATATTTCTTTCAGGGGAATAACATGGATGGTACTATTGCACATACAACTTTCCTATTAAGTGAAGGCAAAGAAAAGCTTCTATGTAATTACAAAAAAATAATAATAACAACAGAAAATGCAACAAGTACAACTTAAATTTATAAACGGATTTGCATTGACACCACAAGAAGTAACAACGCCTAACAAAGACTTACCACAAGATTCAAATGAAGAAACATACTATGTTTATAATAAACATACCACAAGATTCAAATGAAGAAACATACTATGTTTATAATAAACATACACGATAAATTTAACAAACTAAACCTAGACAAATTATAAAACAAAAGTTACCTCTTGCGTATATTTTAGGACTCCTAATTTAAGAAAAAGTCATACCATATATTTTAAAGTCCTATCCCATATATTCTAGGAGTCAATATTATAAACATAATTAAATAATAATTGGCGAAAAATAGGTAAAAGACGATTTGGTCTAAAGCGAAGACTTTTAATGAAGGGCAAAAAGTTCAAACAACACTTATAAGGACCTTCATACTTTTAATATAGTATAGATTATTACAAATATATGAAAATTTTATCAAGATAACAAACAATAGCAATAAACTATTTGCATTTATAGCATAAAGCAATCTGAAACAGAAGGAAATTAAAGATCAATTTCATTTAAATTGGATAATAATTATAATCATCTATAAAATCCTTTCATTCTTTTCAATATCTTTCACTTAAAAATAGGCAAAAATAAATGTCAACCTGTCAAAAAGATAACTTATATATATATATATATATATATATATATATATATATATATATATGGACAAATTACATAATACCACATCTTAATTTATCATTATTATTTAAAATCCCAACCTTTAAAATAATTACATAATTTTTAATTTTTTTTACTTTCTTTCTCTAAACCATCAGATACATTACATCTACCTCAAATCCCAAATTCAATTCATTTTTTCCCTTCATACCAGATGTCCCTACACTCCTCTTCATCTCCTCAATCCAGATTATAGATCACACATAAACTAAAAGTTCAAATATTGAATACAATATCATAACCAAGGTTTCCAGATCTTCAATCAACTCATATCTCACAATTCCAACCAAAATTTCTCAAGTAAACCACTAGTAAGAAGTAGCAAATCAAGCAATTTCAACTGCTAATCTGAATTCTCAATAAGACTCTATCAGTATCTAAAACGGTTTAATAAAACATTTAGAAAAATGTTAAATCCAAACATGACTGAAGTTCTCAATCCAAAAACCAAGTTCTCAGATCTGGAAGCTAAGCAATCATAATCCTACACTATTCCTCATCTCCTCCGAAGATACAGGTGGAGATCTGGTCAGATCTAATCGAAAATATGTATTTCCTTCGTTTGGAGAATTCTGCGAAATCTATGTATCTGACGTATTTTTATGTTGTTGATACATAAACCAATGTATCTGATTAATGGTGGGATGGTGAAGGACATAAAAATACATCACAGAACCGGCTAAAAAGGTACAAATGTTATGTATCGTACAAATACATAAGAATGATGTATCTGGTTGAAAATATGATAAAAAAAATATAGATCAAAATTATTTTTTGTGTTACTGACACATAAGACTTCTGTAGCAGAATGAGATCTGTGTTATTGATATATAAGAATTTGATTGATTAGTTATGTATCGTAAAGTGATGTATAGGACCTTGGTAATGTATCCGGAACTTCAAAATTCGAGATTTTATGTAATTTTGAAAAGAGTGGGGATAGGGTGTAATTAGGTACTAAATAGTTGAGATTTATGTTATTTGCCCCTATGTATATATATGTCATGACCCAACCCATCGGATCGTACTGGGCACCTACCTACACCTACCCCAGATAGGAGAACCCTAAATATCCCACCATTCAACCAGGAAATTACTACGATATATCCTTAGTCAATTTAATGTCAACCATATGCATAACTATTCAAGTTGAAATACGATTACTCATTTAATTTGTTCCAAAACTTATTTTAATACATCAAATATGAAAAGTAAATAAGGAAAACAACTACAAGTGACTCCCCAGAACCTAGCCTAAACCGGTACAAGAGCACTAGACAAGAAGTAGGGACATCCATGACACAACATCCATGCATAATAGAGAGGACAAAAGATGTTGCTGAATGATCAGTGTTGCTGCTATAGAAACTCCAACTAACCTGCACCATGGCTATACCCCTAATTGGAGATATATTAAGTATAGCATTAGTACTACCACACATACTGGTAAGCGTCATCGACCGACCAGGGTTAGTAACAAATATCATCAATAATAAATAAGGAGAAATCACAACATCAAGTAAGTTTCGATTTTGAACCCCCAAATTAAACTCATCATATTACCCCACATTTAGCATCTTTATGATCGACACTTAGTATCTCTGTGATATGTACTTAGCATCTCTGTGACATGCACTTAGCATAACTGTGACCTACCTGTCATTTAATATTTTCATATATCTTTGTCCTTTGACCACCTATTTCAACCTATACCTCTCCCTCCAATACCGACTCATTCTTATAATACATACAATTCCTTAGTCCATATCCATCCGTATCCCTCGGTACTCACTATCACAGACAATCGCAACACCATATCCCATGAAATTTCAATTCCTACCAATCATATTCTACCGTAACCGGTCCTCTCATGGGGACCGTAGAATCTCATGTCCAAACCGTCCCACCTAGGGACCTAACGTACCTTCATACCATCTTTCACCACTCACCACAACAAGTACATGTATGAAAGCAAAATAAAATAGAAATACATTCAAAACATATGCAAGAATGCATGTATGCAAGATGTGCGCATCATCTCTCCTTATCCCTTCTCACATCATCACCAACAACGATAAAAATGTATCGGCGTGGTACCCGACCCATATTACAACATATCATATCTGTATCGGCGTGATACCAGACCCATATCACAACATATCATATTTGTACAGGCTTGGTACTCGATTCATATCACAAAATATCATATATGTACTAGCATGGTACCCGACCCATATCACAACATATTATATCTGTACCGGTATGGTTCCCGATCCATATCACCACATATCATATCTGTACCAGCGCAGTACTCGACCCATATCACAACCTGTGGTCCCAATGCATATGAATAAGTGCATAAAATCAATAAATCATAATTCATGCAAAAGATAATCACAACTGTCAGTCTACAACCCATCACGGTTCAATCCAGCCTACAGTTACATCAACCGTCTTATTCATTAATTCGGTGACTTTAGTCTTCACATATATACCACAATCATAACTTACCATACACCCCTATAGGTTGTCGTCACCCAAGTTCACATTATTACGCGTTTTTCCTTTAATCTTGTCTCAACCTCAAGTGTTTCACGTTACCTTCTAAACTATGGAAAGCATTGATCACGACAATATAACAAGTAATGCCAACACTGAAAACTCGCTAACCTCAATATCTTTTTGCTCACTATCTCATCTTCTAAACTTTGGAAAGCATCAATCATGACTATTAAGACATTAGAATCATACAAGTTCCTCTAAAAGCAATTCGAACATTTTTAGCAATTATGGTTTAGTTGAGTCACCTTAAATTTTCCTTTTTACCATTTCACATTATCTTATTCAACTTTCCACTATACTCAACCCTGAAAAATAACAAACTACGCACATTCGCTCCCTATTCCTATCCATCCCTTATTCCAACCAAACATTAACATAATATGTAATAATGCAAAATATTCAAGCCTATTCGAACTTTAGACATGTTCATCCATCCAACTCCACGCCCGAAGGCCTAATGCATGATACTCCAACATCACTATTAACATTAAATGCATCTAGCCCAAGTCTAGTGGCTATAAAATATACCTTATCTTAACTCTTAGGTGAAACATACTGCTATGGAGACGAGTGAGCTGTCCCACCCGGACTAGACGTATTCCCATGTCGGATTCCCTCCAGATGTGTCTCAAAACTGCTCTCATGAACTTTAGACTTTAAAATCTCATGGTTGAAGGAGTAGGGATTTTCAAGGTGTTTTTGGAGAAAGGGGGCGACATGGGAAAATAATAAAAAAAAGGATTTTTACAAATCCCTCGGCTGGGCTACTGCCTCTTATAGCTGCAGCGGAACTTTTACCACAGCAGTGGTTATCCGACCGCTGCAGCAGTTATCGGGAGGCTGGCCCAGTCCATTATTGGGCCTCTTGGCCCAATTCCCTTAGGCCCCAATTTTCCTCCCCGATTTAATTTTTCCCGGATCCATTTTGAGCCCATTATTGGCCGTAAATTATTCTTGGGGTATTTTTATATGTAACTACAGTTTGGATCATTACAATATATATATATATATATATATATATATATATATATAAAAACTCGCTCTTTTTACGGATATGGCCCATGTTCAACTAATCACACTTAGATGTAAAAGTGCATGGTATAATATTCGGGATAATTTTAAATATATACAATAAAGTAATTAGTTTACAATAAATATAGCCATGTTTTTATTTATACAAAAAATAGTCAAAAGTAAAAAAAACGCAGGTTTTAGCCATGGTTCACTTGTGGCCAAATGGTAGAGAAATCGTGGCTAATCGTTTGATTTTTTGGTACTGAGTGTCACTACTATATACACATCTTCTCAACGTATTTCTCGCATTAAAAATGGAAACGACATAATGGAGCAGATTTCTGCCCCTTCCATAGAGGTGACAAAAAAAATCTTCAACAAAAATGGGCATTGTATATGTAATGTATATATAGTGTATATGTAATGTATCAATATAGTATAAATAATGTATAAATATGTATCGATATTATATAAATAATATATAAACATGTATTGATATAATATATCGATATTGTAAAAAGTTATGTAATGCATTGGTATTGTGTAAATGGTATATAAATGTGTAGCTATATTGTATAAATGGTGTATAAACGTATATCAATATTGTATAAATAGTTATGTAACGTATCGATATTGTTCAAATGGTGTATGAACATGTATATATAGGGGTGCTACAAGCGGTATAGGACAATATACGTTCTCTTTCTTTCAATCTCAACCAACTCAAAATCTCCTCTAAACAGTGCCAAATTTTTTATATGAGCTCCGTTCAATGTTTCGAGTCATATCCCATAATTATCCCTGTATATTTTCCACTTTGTTAAGTTCTTTTTTTCTCTCCTGGTCTACTTTTTTTTTTCCCATTCCATTATATTTTCATAGCCAGACCTCTCCCGAGAACCCCCCCACTAATTCCTTCTTCGGATCCCTCAATTTCCACTCCTCCCTATTTCTCCAATCCAAATTCAAATAAATAATTTTTTCTAGCTTTAATGGCAACCTAATTACTTATTTTAATGGGTGTGGGGTTGATCAAGTTGGAGAAAAAAACAATTGAAGAATTTTTTCACTGGATCTAATCAAACTTTCTCGTTGTTTCTGAGCGGAATCAATCATGAATTCCTTTTCTTCCGGCATGCATCTTAGGTTAGTAACCCACCCCCAATTAAAACTCGTGTTTCTTGTACTTGTTATTGGATCAAATTTGCAAAAAATTATCTGGATCATTGACACTTTTGCTGAAATTCTTTGTTTTTCAGTCTCAAATTTTAGATATGAGCTCCTCTCGATGTTTCAAGTCTTTTTGCATATAATTCGCTAAATATAATTCATGTTTGTGATATGTCAAATTTTTAAATCGAGCTTTGAATATTTAATGGTTGATCAATCATAGAAAGAAGGAAGAAGAAGAAGGAAGGAAGGAAGAAGGTAGAAGAAGCTATTAATGACTGAATCCTATAAGGAAGAAGAAAAAGCAGTATGGTCAATGGCCAGTTTGGATAATTTTAATAAAGTTAGGCTAATTTCTTTGCAAATAAAATAACCGAGCGGCCATATCGCATAATTATCCCATAATATTATCCTTGGGAAATTTCGTCTTCGAAAGGTAATTATAATCAAAGAATAATTTAACTCTGAAATTTCTATTTTGTGAACCAAAAAATTAATATTTCTTTATACTATAATATACCAAAATTGGTTGTAAAATTTAACATCTATGTTACAGAATGTTTAATTTAATAAAAGGATGCTAATTGTGTATTAATATTATTAGTGATGGATAGACAAATATCTATGTGTGATAAAATATACACAGTGACAATATTATAATAATATATAATTATATAATATGTATATATATGATATAATTAAATATATACGTGAAATAATTTATATATGGTAGAATCACATATACGTATAGAATAACTATTTAAATGATACAATAATAATGATCAGTTAAATCTTTATATCAATTTATTATAATTAGGTATAAATGCATATATACATGGTTTAATAGTGATATTTATTTTATATATAGATTATGCATTAACGTTAACAATAGTGAATAATTATAATATATATACGTGAATAAATATAGAAATTATATTATAGATAATATGGAGACAATATTTAATAGTATATAAATCACAATGTGTTATAAATGTATTTAATTTATAGTGAATGTCTATCAAGAAATAGAGAGTATCTATCAAGATATTGTGAGTATCTATCAAGATATGAAAGGTCTATTTTTTTGAGAAAAATTAGAAGGTCTATCATCCCTCATTCCTCAAGAGAAATAAAAAGTCTTCTTTCTTCTTTCCTTTATTATTCTTGTCTTAACTTATTAATTTATAACACATTATCAGTATGAGTCCGTAATTTATTAGGTGAGATTTGATTTTCTTCCCTATAAGACCAAAACCCAGTCGATGCTTCTTCCAGTGAAGAAGAACAGAATTAGTTTAATGAAATTCCCATCCACAAGACTACACGTATCAAGGATGAAATCTTTTTCATAAAATAAGTATTTATTACAGTATTATATATGTTCTTTGATCGTTGAATATATGTATGCTCACGTGCTCAAGTAGTGACGCAGGTACAGCTTTGTAAGAGGCTAATAGTTTTCTTTGGTGGCTGCTTTCCTTCTTGCAAATAAAGGTCACATGGTTTGCTTTGATGTAGATTTTCATGTTAAAGTAGTTTATGATATGTGGAAGTTGTTAACGGTTTTGAAACCTATTTGTTCAATACAAGATGCACGTTATATTTTGTCCATGCTTAAGTTTATAAAAACTGAAAAGTGATAGTATTTTTAAGGATGTGAATTGACGAGTCCTATTGCACTTTGAACTATAAGTTGATTGAGTGTAAGACAGCAGATTCAAGTTCTATAGCATTAAAAGAATAAGATATCGGGCTAGAGTCTCGATGCACCATGATGATAAGATGTTGAGTTTAAGTCCCATCGATTTATAGCCTAAGATGTATTTATATGGATAAGATATTGAGTTTGAATCTCAATACACCATATTGATGATATAATTATGACTAAAAAAACCAATGTGTTTTTGGTGAAGAGTCATGAAATTGTCCCATTGAATATGCTCCATTCCTCGAAGTGAATGTGGTAGCAATGCATAATGTGTCTGAAAGAAGACAAGTGGTTGAATGTATAAATACGAGCATGGAGATATAAAATGCTAATAATCAAAAGTGATAGCACACACTTATTATGATTATAAACAAAGCTATGTAAGGGAAAAAAATTCTATATTATATGTATCAATGTATGCCTCGATTCACTCCTAAAGTAGCAATATCTTGAAAGAGGTTCTAAGCTATCATAATTTGATAGGCTTAAGGCACGATTATATTCTATTCCCGGGGAATGAGAATTTCGCTTGTTATAAGTACAACTTCATTCCCTAGGGTGAATGTGATAGGAGTAACACCTCCAGAAGAGGTAGAATAATTGAGAAGAAATACTTTGAAATTTACTTTGAAGTAGTAAATATGAAAATTTATTCATGTAATAGTAAGTCTGAAATTTACTAAAGCAAAAATCACATGTCATGATAAACTTGGAGTTTACTAGTACAAATAAGTTCAAAAGTTGGCATGAATGACTGTGACATCCCGAAAATGTGCATATTGAGTATCAGACATATATTGAAGAACTAGAAGATTCTTCAATAATTGTTTGTTTTGCTTGTTCTCATAATAAGTTGGTTGGATCAGCAAATGTTAGGATTGGATCACTTAAATTCTGGAAAGTATAAAAGGTGAATATGGGCACGCTCACCTGTCAAGTGATATGCTAAATAGATGCATCTGTAAGATGATCACATGTGCATTAATTGAGAACCTATAGATTGACATTTGCAAAGTTGTTTGTTTAATATAAATTGAGTTAAGAACATAATTTTAAGATTATGTAATCAAGACAATTTATCTTGATAAAATTGATTAATATTTAAGTTGACTTGACGTTAAATGCCTCAGATAAAAAGTTGAACCATTGCTTATGAGAACAAAGCTTCATTTGTTGGTCTGAAATATGAAATATTACATATAATAGCACTTGTATGCGTTAGACCAATAAATTATGATTAATTTCTACTTTCTTAATTGGTTCAGGGTCAGGAACCAAATATCTTCCATCTAATGAACTTTTGATATGCGGTATATGATTAATGGATATATACCATAATGCACAAAGATGAACTTAGAAAGATAGAGAATATATATGTCAGTTTTCCTAACATAAAAGGGGAGATAACTAGCAGCTAAAAATATGTTGTGAATTATCATCAGTACGATCCTCATTAAAAAGATAATTCAAGTCAAATGCTAGGAGCATTTGCTAACCCAAAATTGATTTCATATTTACCTGTAGATGCTCCTATTGTGTTTCCCTAAAGGACAAAGTCTACAGCATGCATGAAGCATGGTAGACCAATCGGTTCCAAACGCAATAATTCTTAAAAAAGAAAAAAGGGAAAATGATCATAATAAAGAGGCAATGTGCTCTTGAAGAGTCTACGACATAACACTTAATGAAACCTTATGAGAGGTTTAGGTAGCTGAAAATAATAAAGTTATAAGATCTCAAAATGTTATGTCACATTGCGAACTGATACAAAATGATATATCGTCGATGATATCTTTGATATAATATGGCGCAATATTTAAAATATTATGAGGATTAGAATTCTACATTTATTAAAGCATGCTGGCATAGAAACATTTATCAAGTGACATAAAAGGATGCATCTTGATAAGCATAAATCTCATTTGATTTGCAGTCCAGACACTAGAAAATGCCACTTGTTAATATTGTCACTTGACAAAATCTATATGAAAATTCCTAAAGGAATTAAAATGCCTGAAGCATATAAAAGTTTTTGGGAAACTTGTTTATAATCCTTATAAGGGATAAATTGATGATTTGAATATTATTGAAACTCTTGGAAAGTTTTCAAAAGTGATACATTATCTGCTTAAAGAAGTTGAGACACGAAACTTGCAGAATTGGGCTGGTCCTGAAGTACCATATCTTGTGCAATTAATGCATTTATACATCTTGCTATAACTATGAACATGATATAACTTTACTCTTATATGGTGATATTGAAATAAGATCACTTGCATATGACAAATGAAAGGCCTCATATGTATGTGTTTATGCTAACGAATTGTAACAACCTTAATTGTAAAATTTCTCTTTTTATGTGTTTTGACCATTTTTTCCTTCTCTATAGTTGTTATATACTATTTTTAAGTTGTGGGGATGGTTGGCATGGTCCTCGATGCTTTCGGAAATGATTTGGGAGAGTTTGAGACTCTTAGAGGCTTTAAAAGGCATGAGTTTGATTTCGGCCAACACTGTGTTTCGAGTGCCGGATTGCGATTGGATAGTTCCATTAGGTATAAAATTTTAATTTTGGGTTAGTAGCGGGGTTGGTTCGGATTTAAAACCTTTATTTTACTTTTTGATCCTTCTTTCGAAAACTAGTAAAATAGGCCAAAATAGAATCCCGGGGGCTAAATTATTTTAAACGATCTCTTTTCGAAAATTCAATATTTCTATTGAGTCTAGAATGTTGAAAATAGCCTAGTAGCATTTACTGAAATGTTGAAAATAGCCTAGTAGCATATACTGTTTATTTCTGTGGGATTCCGAAAGAATCTTGTGGGATCCCGAACGAATCCTGAGGGTTCGTTCGGAGACTTTGGACTTGTGAATTCAGCTACTGCAATAGCTGATATCTGGTGCAAAGTTCCTTCTTCGCAAACACGGGCGGCTCCTGACCAAGAATGTGGAGAAGGAAAATCTCCTTCATTGCGATCGCGAGATGGTGGTCGCGATCGCGAAGGGTTATCGAGTCCTGGTCGAGTTGCTTCCTTCATCGCAAATGCGACCAAATCGACGCCAACGCACTGTGTTTGGGTCGTCAACCCTCTCAAATGCAAGAGGCTGATCGTGATTGTGAAGGTCAATTTAATGGCCTGGTCTTTATTGACCCTCGATATTGACCGCATTCGCGAGGTACTGTTCACAAAACAGTATAAATACTCAATTTTTTATAATTTTCATCATTTTTGAACCTTGGAGCTTCGGGTAGGGGTGATTTCTAGGGTTTTATTCTCCATTTGTACTTGGGTAAGCTCCAAACTCTCATTTCCATTAATTCCTTATGATTATATCTTCAAAAACATCTTTAAATCTCGTTTTCAAACTAGAATTTGGGGGGGGGGGGTAAACTCTCAAAGTGATTTTTCTTTAATTTGAACATCGATTTCAACTTGTTTTCGCATGGGTTTTCAGATGTAGACTCCTATGGATATGAAAAACATGTTTCTAAAATAAAATTTTAGTTTTACCCTTTTCGATTTTGAACCTATTTTTCGAACTCATTTTGGACTCGTTTTAAATATAGTTGATATGAGTTTCATTAGCTTCCTTTTATCGTATAGATTATGCATTTGATAGACTTAGCTCATTCTCAGACTGTTTGAAAGGGAAAGGCTTTATGTTGAAGGGTCTAGGCTTGGATTTCGGCACTTAGAGTTAGGTTATGACTTAACTTTCTTTAGACTGGGCTGGAAAGTTAACCATTCATGTAAAGCATGCTATGGGTTGGAAAATTTTCCATGGGAGTTATATTTTGAGATTATTTTTATTATCGTGTGCCCATGTGGGGGCTTATATGCATATTGTTATTGACTTGAGAGATTATATATTGCATGTTGCCCCTATGGGGGCTTTATTTGACATCATAGGCCTTACTTGTACCTTAAATGCCATAGTTGTTGTTGTGATGCAGGGGCTTGAATAGACATTATAGGCCTTGTTTTAAGCATTATTTGCCTCTATCATATAAAATTTACCCGAGTGAGGGGTTTGAAATGATATTATTGATGTCTTACATGTCTATTCTTTCTAGTGGTGCCGAGCGAGGGCAGATATCATGAATTATTGACATATTAAGGTGATCCTAAGCTCATTTATACCTGTAATGAATTGATCATTATCTTCATACTGTTTGATTTTGAGAATTACATCTTAATTTCATCTATACATATTCATGAGATTAGTACCATTGAGAAAACACTTATTTGACAAAAAATTGATATACTTTATAAAACACTTATACCGAGGGATATACCGGTAAGGTTGGTTGAGAAATACTAATTTTATAAGAAAATGAGACACTTTATAAAACGCCTATACCGAGGGATGTGCCGGTAAGGTTGATTGAGACGTAAGATTGAAATTATAATAGTATATGAGTTGTGAACCCCCCCCACCCCCACCCCCCCATGGGTCCTATTCTGAAGCATTGAGGCTTGGAAGGTGTATACAAAAGTTCCACCATCATTGCATTGCATTTGCATCTTCTGTATTTCTTTTACGTACTCATTGATATGTACATAGTTTCCTTACATATTTCGTGTGTAGTTGTTCCTTTTTAATCTTATATTATAGAATTGTTAGTGGAGATGGTGTGAGCTACCGTTTGGGAACTTTTCTGTTTGCAGGTGACGTGCTTATAGCATCTTTTACTTGTTTAGTTTTCTAATTTACTCAAACGTCCGATGATACCTACTGCGTACAAGTGGGTCGTACTCGCTCCTACTTTTGTGCCCTTTCGGTGCAGATCCAGTATGAGTGTGACCCACAGTGGCTAATCTTGTACTGTTCGGTGTTGATATTCGAGGTACTGGTAAGCTTTAAAGTTCAGGGCACATTTCGTACCTCTTCTTATCTTAGTTGTCTTTATTTACTTTCGGTGATAGATCTATGTATTTCAGATATCCAGAGTTGTACTAGATGCTCTTTACACTTATGACACTTGTATCATGGGGTTTTATTATATTTTGTTCAAACTTCCGCTATGTTTATATATTTTGGCCTGACTTCATTCTAGAAGTCTTATTTTTATCTGTATAATTTGTATTTCGATTTTTCTTTCCTTTTTGGGTATTTGGCTTACCTACCAAGGCTAAGTTTAGGTAGGTGTCATTATGACCTCGATTTTTGGACCATGACATGAATATTATCAAGTTTTTGAGTAGACAGGATATTCATATGATCGACATAAGAGTTCGATACATACATATTATCTATTGTCATGATGAAAAGTTATGATCATACTATGTTATTTTACATTCAAATTATGCTAAGATAATAGCTACTCACGAAGCAAGCCAAGAATCATGTATGACCCAACTAAAGGGAGGATTCATAAAGTGAAATAGAACGAAGCACATTTTGTCAAAGCTTTTTTTACATACATGAGCTTCAAAAGAATGGTGATATCAACGTGCAGCAGATTCACTCGAGTGATAATATGAATTATTTATTCACCAAGTCTCTATCAACTACAACTTTCGAGAATATGATGCACAAGATTAGAATGTGATTCAAGATTTTGAATTGATGTTCTCATCAGGGGGAGTCAATACGCGTTGTACTCTTTTTCCCTTTCAAGGTTTTATCCCAGTGGGTTTTCCTTGTAAGGTTTTTAATGAGGCAGCCAAGGTGCGTATTATTAGATATGTGTACTCTTTTTTCTTCACTAGATTTTTTTCAACTGATTTTTTCAAGTAAGATTTTAACGAGGCATATTATCTATCAATTAGACATTCAAGGGGGAGTGTTATAAATGTATTTATTT
Source organism: Capsicum rhomboideum (assembly GCA_031232105.1). NCBI lineage: Eukaryota > Viridiplantae > Streptophyta > Magnoliopsida > Solanales > Solanaceae > Capsicum > Capsicum rhomboideum. Next base: position 104,375,783 of record CP124719.1, on the reverse strand, counting down.
TATGGTGAATGTCTATCAAGAAATAGTGAATATCTATCAAGATATGAAATATCTATCTTTTGGAGAAAAATTAGGAGGAATTTTCCTTATAAATAGAGGGGTTCTCTTCATTGTATATCATCCCTCATTCTTCATTATTCAAGAGAAATAAGAAGTCTCCTCTCTTCTCTCCCTTATTATTCTTGTCTTTACTTTATTAGTTTATAACACAATGATATTTTTCTTTTCTTTTCTTTTCTTTTGTTTTGTTTTCTTTTCTGTTCATTTCATTTCATTTCAATATAATAGAAGAGATAGTTGTAATATGGCTGCTTAATGCCATTTGGAGAAAAGATTGAGGCTATTATAGTCTTGAAATATTTTACAAGATAAGATTGGTTTAAATAGGGTTGTCATTTGTGTTATCTTATTGGGACTTCAGCAACAACTTTAAGAAACAGCCCACCATTTTCCTTTAAATTACAAATCATGCCCTAATGAAATGTCATTGAATGCAGTGGGGCCGATTGAACTTTTCTAAATCCAATATGATTAAGTAATTTTTAAAAAAAATGTAATTTATATTAATTAATTATAATTAAATATTAAAACTAAATAAATTTATATATTTCTTTTTATGTTGCTCTTATACTAAAAATAAATTTTATTTTTATTTATTTATTTTATCAAATTAAATTTTTATTTTTATTTTTTCTAATATTATATCAAATTTAGATTATCAAAATGTATTGATAAAATTAATTTAGTAAAATAAATTTCTAATACATATTCTTTAGGATCCGTGTCAAGTCAACATGGACCAAGTAAAAATAAATAAAATAATATTTATTACGTTGGCATAAACTGCTGATAAGATTTTACCTTCGCGAGGGGTAAACATAATTTACTATTATATCAACGGAAGAAATATTATGTCGAGACATAATTTATAAGCTCAACTTTGAGTTTCAGGAACTTATCAAGTATATATTAATAAAATTTATTAACATTAAAAGGATACAAATTTATGACATTTCATTTAGATTTATGTCACATACTTTGATTAAAAATTATAACTTTATCATATAAATTTATATGATGTAGGTCGACTAAATATTGACATACAATTTTTCACTCTTTCATGTATTAGAGAATTTTACTTGGAAAAAAAAGTTTGTATTAACATATTTGGGTTCATAACTATAGATTTCAACGTACTAGATCTTCATAAAATGAAATCTTTAAAGTTTAATTATTTTTAAATATAAATAATAGACTTTTAAAAAAAAGAATTAAAGAATTATATTGTAATGACCCTCCAGGTCATCTTTCGCGCTTTCGTGCTTTTTCAGCATTTAGGGCATTCCTACAGCCACCTCAAGTCACTTATGACTTACTAGGACTAACAGTTCGGTTACCGGGCAGCTTGTTTGGTTTTTAGTCATTTTTCTGTTTTGGAACTTTTGAAGTTGAGAAATGGATCTCGGGCCAAAACTTCAGGTAAACGGCCTCAGATGACAATTATGATAGTTTCATCATCTCCGGAATGTCGATTTTAGGTAAGGGGGGCCCTTGGTCCGAGTCCCAAGGCTTTCGGACTCGTTTTGGGCTATTGGGTAGATTTTGGCTAAAACAAACCCTTGGGTGTGGGACCCCCTTTTTATCGAAACGACCTCGGATGGAAGTTTCAATGGTGTCGTTGAGTCCGAAATGCCGAATTCGGTAGGATAGCATAGTTTATTTGCGTTCACAAAATTCTGAATGTATTTCGAGGGCCCGGTCAGAAATTTGGCAACTTGGCAAAGTTGTTGGTGCTGATGCTGGTGTAGGCCAAAAATGGCCTTCGCATTGGCGTCGCCTTGGCTGCGTTAGTGAGGGTCAAGGTTTTTGACCTCCGCATTTGTGAGCCAAACCTCGCGTTCACGAAGAGGAGATCGGCCCAGCTTTCTTCTTTGCGATCACGGTGGACCGACCGTATTTGCGAAAGTCTGTCCAATCCAGCTCACGCATTCACGACAGGGGTTGCGCATTCGCGAAGAAAGACCCCTGGTGGTATATAAAGTTGATGCCTTTGTTTTCAGCTCATTTCTTAAGTTCAAAACACCATTGTAGTCATTTGAGAGCTTGAAAATTATGGGAAATTCATTATCTGATGATGGGATTGGTTCGAGGACATTTTTGGGATCATTTCCTCGTCATTATTCTCGTAAGTTTTCGCTTAATTCCTAGTTTAATTCTAAAATTTTATGATTGTTTGGGTTGTTTTGGTACTGATTTGGACTTTAATTTCACCCAAATTTTGGGACAAATGATCCTTGAGCTGAGAAAGATGTTGTGATGGTTTCAATTTTGTGATTTTGCAAGCGGGCCTCATATGAGATTTTTAGTTTGATTTCTGACTTGGAGCGTATATATGCAAGATGGGTATCGACATTCTTGTCTTTACATGTAGAACATTTTTTTGATAGAGTGTAAGCAGTCAAAGGCTTCTCGGAAGGGAAAAGCTTCAGAGTAGAGGATTATACGAGCTTTCGACGACGTCCAGGTAGGCTAGGCTTACTTTTTTTCTTATATTGTGCTTCATTATAGTATTAGTGTAGTATTTTGCTAGCTATGGGTGGGTGTTTATGACTCGATTGTCGTTTTAGCATTTATTGACCAATTTACCCAGTTAGGGGCCCTTTTCGGTAGAATTCGGCCTCATCTTCCCTTATATTAGCCTAGTATTAGCCCTAGAACTAGTTTTAGCATGCTTAGAGCCTTGGGATAGGATTTAAAAGCCTTAGACTAGGTTTGGGTAGGTACTTGCCTTAGGTTGGGTTTTTGGGACTGGTGTGGGCTCCACCGACCCTTCTTTTAGATGAAATGCCTAGAATAGCCCCTTTTTGACCTAAATAACCTCTATTCATTACCTTAGACTAATTCTTGAGTTTTAGGATGATTTATGAGCCCTATTTAACTTTTTTACCTCGGGCGGGGTAGTATTTGGCCTTAGACCACATCCTACGACTTAGGGACTAGACTCCGTATCGCTTAGGGACTTGACAGCCTGACTTTGGAGTTTATTAACAAATTGTATTTAAGTGAAGCCATAATCTTGGATTGTTACTAGCTTCATTATTATCTATCAGTTCTAGTTCGAGTCTGGCACCTAGCAGCTTTATTGTTATTTATCAGTCCCTGTTCGATTCCGGCATTACTACTATGATCTGATTCTTTAAGTTTCGATTCGATTCCGGCATCACTATTATGATATTATTCCTTAATTTTCGATTTGACTCTGGCATATATTACTATTATGGATATTGATTTGGGATTGGAAATTCGATAAAGGACGTATAAGGCATGGATTATAGCTGGGAAGGAGTATCAGGAACGCTTATTACACGCTGGCTCATTTTATGCTCATTATTGTTATGATTCCATCTTAATATTAGTGTTACTCTTTGTTTGTAACCACCGGGCTTATGGGGGCTCGGTTGGGTTATGTTCTTCTTGTTTATACCTTCTGGGCTTATGAGGACCCAGTTAGGTTATATCTAGACTTTATTCATTATTTTGAGTTACTTGTTTTACATATTTATCGCATCCACTTGGCATGATCTACTATTTTTGTTTTTGCCCTTTACTTTTGACTTTAGTTTACATTCTCGCATTTTATCATGCTTTTACTATAATTTAGCTCGATCAACCTATAATGCCTACTGAGTACCCATTGTTTGGTACTCATACTACACTTCTGCATCTCTTTCTCTGATGCAAATCTGAGAATGAGTCATTGTCATTGACGTCATCCTCGGGCTTGCTGCTGATTCAGAGATAAGGTGAGCTTTTAGGGTCCGGAGCTGATCCTCCTCCTTCTGTTGTTTTGGATAGTATTTTCATATATTTTGAGACTATGTTGTATATTTGACACTGTCTAGTACTCTATTTTGGTTTAGTCTCTCTTGTACCGACCTTACGAGGTAATGAGGGAACCCATTTTGTATATTTTGTCCTCCTCTCTCTATTGTACAGTATGTCGTATCTACTTATTGCTGCTTTTAGCTGTTTTGTATTTCTATTACTTGTCTATTTCTTTTATTTTCCACTGCTTATCCCATTACTTGCTGTTCCGGACTATGGTTTGGCTTACCTACTGGTTGTGTATAAGTAGGTGCCATCATGACTTGATAAATTGGGTCGTGATAATTTTATATCAGAGCCTAGGTTCATCGGTATTGTTGGTACAAAAGCAAGTGTCTGGTATTGTCCCGCAGATTGGTATGATGACGATGTATCCTATCTTCGGGAGGCTACAAAATATTCTTAGGAAAATCTCATCTTTTTGGTTCATTTTCATGCGTTGTGTCTATATTGGTTTCTAGATTCACATTCGTTTCACTCTTTTACAAATGGCTAGGATGCAGGCCACGACAGCTAGGGATCAGGACCCCTAGCCTGCAGCCAGGGCACCAGTTAGAGGTCGAGGTCAGGCTAGAGCTGCAGCCCCAGCTCAAGATCAGGCGAGGGAGCCTTCACTAGATCCTATTATTGCTTTAGAGCCAGAGTTTCGCCACTACAACAGCAAGTGGGCTAGGGGGCAGTCCAGGCCCGACCGGGATTTATATTGTCCTCCATACTTCGTGATGCCTTGGTACATCTATTAGGGTTAGTTGGTGGTTCAACGACAAATGAGGCTCAGACAGCAGCCCAGGGTGGTATTAGTTTAAGAGCGCAACCGATAGTTCCACAACTGGCAGTAGCCCATCCAGTTATGACCGTGGAGGAGCAGAAGATACTAGGCCAATTTCTAAGATTGGCTCCACCTAAGTTTGCAGGGTGCCCAGGCGAAGATGCTTTTAAGTTTCTGACTAGTTGTGAGGAGAGGCTGCGTAATTTGGGCTTGGTAGAAGCTCGTGGTGTGGACTACACCATATTTCAGTTTGATCAGGTAGTAGATAGTGGTGGAGGGGCTATATTGATTCTAGGCCACCTGGATCCCCACTCATGACATAGACTCAGTTCTCTGAGGTTTTTTTGGAGAAGTATATGCCTCGCAGCTTGCGCGAGCGTCTGAGAGATCAGTTTATAGGACTAGAGCAAGGTTCTATGTCTTTTGATGAGTATGAAGCAAGGTTTCATGAGTCGGCTAGGCATGCCACTATGATTCTACCGACTAAGTATGAATGAATCCGATGTTTTGTTAGAGGGCTGAGACTTTCTCTTTGCATGGCTGCTCAGAGTCAAGTTGCGTCGGGAAGGTCTTTCGTAGATATTGCTGATTATGCCCAGACAATGAAAGAGATGCATCGCGAGGCCCAAGGGGGCAGCGATAAGAGTCCGCATCAACATGACAATTATAGTAGGAGCCACAGTGACTCGCAGTTCAGGGGCAGGGGTTTTCATGGTAAATACCCTCAGCATTAGTCTTATCAGCATCAGGGTCAGTCTAATAGGCCCGTTCAGGCAGCGCTTCAGCTTTCAGATGAGGGTCAGCCCAGTTATAGTGGTGATCAGTCATCGAGGGGTACACAGTCAGGGTCTTTAAGCCGACATGGACATTCCGAATCACCCAGACCTTCTCAACAGATCAGAGTTCCCAGGGCATGTTATGATTATGGTATTGCGGGCCACTTCTCCAAAGAGTGTCCCCAACGCAGGATGATTAAGCCTTCAGCGCAGAGTGCCCAGCAGATCAGACCAGCACTGCCTCCAACTAGGGTGGTGCATAGGGTAGTAGGGGTGGTCCCCAGAGTTCTAGAGGTGGTCCTCAGGCAGGTCGGACAGGTAGTCGGGTAGGCACCCAGTTTGGAGGTGGACGGGGTCACTTATATGTTGTTCCTGGTAGGTTGGAGTTGAGGCTTCGGATGTTGTGATCACAAGTACAATTTTAGTATGCCATCAGCCAGCTTCTGCGTTATTTGATCTGGACTTCATATTTTAATATGTTTTTTCTTATTATGCACCACAATTGGGGTTGTCTTGTGAGCTATTATCTGTGCCTTTGTGTGTAGCTACTTCCGTGGGTGTCTCTTTAGTACTGGATTGGGTATAAAGATCGTGTATTGTGACCGTTCGGGAGTATGACACTCAGGTTGAATGTATTGTCCTAGATATTGTAGATTTCGATGTTATTCTGGATATGGACTTGTTATCCCCCTATCATGCGGTCTTGGATTGCTTTGCCAAGATCATGACCTTAGTTATGCCTAACATACCCCCGTTTGTATGGAAGGATTCATTTAGCCATGAGCCGACAGGGATTATTTCTTATGTTCGGGCTAGGATACTGGTATCGAGGAGTTGTGAGTCATTTCTTACTTATGTTCGTGATGTTAGTGCGGAGAGTCCTTCTCTTGATTTTATTTTGGTAGTCCGCGACTTTCCTAATGTTTTTCCTACCAACTTACCTGACCTTCCTCGTGAGCGTGATATTAAATTTTCTATTGAGCTTGAGTCAGGCACCCGACCTATTTCTATGGCACCTCACCGTATGGATCCTGCTGAGCTAAATACTTAGCTTCAGGATCTTCTGGGTAAGGGTTTTATTAGGTTGAGTGTATCACCTTGGGGTGATCCTATTCTGTTCGTAAGGAAGAAGGATGGTTCTATGCATATGCGTATCGAGTACATACAGCTGAATAAGTTGAAAGTAAAGAATAAGTATCCTATGCCTCGTATCGATGATTTATTTAACCAGCTTAGGATGCGATAGTGTTTTCTAAGATTGATTTGAGGTCTGGCTACCATCAATTGAGGATTCGGGTAGAGGACATCCCTAAGATAGCCTTTAGGACTCGAGTTAGGGTTTCAGCTTTTTGAGGTAGGTTATGGCTTAACTTTTTTCAGACTGGGATGGATAGTTAGTCATTCATGTAAAGCATGCTATGGATTGGGAATTTTGTCGTGAGATTCATATTTTGAGATCATTATTATTATTGTGTTGCCCGTGTGGGGGCTTAAGTAATTATTATTGTTGACTTAAGAGATTATTATTATGGTGATGCCCGGGGGGGGGGGGCTTAATTTGATATTGTAAGCCTTATTTATGCATTAATTACCTTTATTATTATTGTGATGCCCATGTAGGGCTTGACTTGATATTTTAATCTTTATTTGAGTATTAATTGCCTTTATCATTATCATGATGCCCGAGAGATGAGCTTGAATTTGATATTATTGATGTCTTACATGACCCTTCATTCCAGTGGTGCCATGCGATGACTTATATCATGATATATTGACATATTAAGGAGATTTGAGCTTATTTATACCATTATTGAATTGATTATTATCTTCAAGTTGATTTGATTTTGAGCATACATCTTCATTTCATTCATCCATACTCATGGAAACTGGTACCATTGAGACACACTATTTTTTGAAAGAAAATGAAACACTTTACACAACCCTTTACCGAGGAATATGCCGACAAGGTTGATTGAGATATGAGATTGAGATTGTGAAAGTATACAGGTTGCGAATCCCTCATGGTCTTGTCCTGGAAGCTTTAGCTCGGAAGGTGTATATGAGATGTCATGCGATGATTACATTATCATCATCCCACCACCATCCCTTTGCATTGCATCACTTACATTTTTTTATCTGTTTGATATCGTGTTTTCAACCTTTCTTTTGTATATTCATGTGTAGTTATTATTGTATTATTATTATACTTGTAGAATTGTTAGGAGATACGGTTTGAGCCACTGTTCGGAACTTTTTTGTATGCAGGTGGAAGCAAGCTCATAGTATTCTTTACTTGTTTAGTTTTCTACTTTGCTCACTCGGCCTATGATACCTATTGAGTATAAGTGGACCGTACTCACTCCTACTTTTGTGTCATTTTAGTGCAGATCCCAGTATGAGTGTGACCCGCAGTAGCTAATTTATGTTGTGAGAGCTGATTCAGAGTACTGGTGAGCTCCCCATCCGATCCGGAGCCTTATTCCAGCGTCCATCAATCTTTTATGTCTTTACTTATTTTCGGAGATAGTAATGTATTATCAGATTTTAATATTGTCTTAGATGCTCTTTATACTTATGATACCAGGCCTTGGGATTCGATTGTATTGTCTTTTAGATGTTGCAGGTTTTTTGATTATTATGGCCTGACTTTGTTCTAGAAGTCTCGTATTGCTTCATCTCTTTCTTACTTAGTATTTCATATTCATTGTGGATTTTCGGCTTACCTACCAATGTTGGGTTGGGGTAGGTGCCATCATGACATCGGTATTTGGGTCGCGACACGTACGTTGGTGTCCTTCCAATACAATAGGGTGATTCCCCAGGTGTCCCCTTAGTGTAATTTTGATGTTTTCTTCTCACTTTGCCTCTCATAAGCTCCCTTCTTGGTCTAATACCTTTGTACTTGTTTTAAATCAACATATTTAACTTCTACTTAGACTTCAAAGCTTAGTTATGCTTCAATTTTATCTAAAATCCATTAACCTTCATCGTACACATCAAAACAAGCGACATAACTATAATTCATATAATATAACCTTAAAATGATACTATAAAGAGGTAAAATGTAAGGAAAATGATAGTTTCAATGCATGACTTTTAGCCTCACATCAATATGTCACTCTAATCTATATAATATTGGGTAGACGTGCCACTGTGATCCATATAATACTAGGAATGCATGCCACTGTGATCCATATAATATTGGGCATGCATGCCACTTTGATCCATATAATATAATACTGGGCAGATGTACTACTATAATCCATAAAATATAATGATGGACATTCATGACACTATGATTTATTTAATATAATATTAGGCAGGCATGCCACTCCGATCCATATGAAATTCAAGCATGATGTACAGGCGTGCAACTCCGATCCTATAAACTAAAAATACAAATCTGACAAAGCATTTCATATCACAATTCAAGTTAATTATCAACTCAAAATCACATGTTTTGGCGCAGTAGCTCTAATACAACAAACACAAGCAATACGTTGCGCGATCTCTTCAATTGTATGCTCCACTTTCTCAAACACTCTAGAATTCATCTCCTTCCATAGCTCATGGGTATATTCAGCATACACTAGTTGAGTCAGTTGAGCTATCTGGCTTTTCGACTTTCCCTTTGGTTTTCATTATAATCCAATCATGCACTGCACTCCATGTGGTCTGAGCTGGTGATGTAAGTGAAGTCCATATAAGGAGCCTCCTCCATACTGCCTTGCAAAACAATATTCAACAAACAAATGATTCCTTGTCTCATCAGCCTGTTTACACATCACATAGAGGATCTACTTGCATCTTCCATTTCAACAATGTATCTACTGTGAGCAGCCTATTTTTAAGAGGCAACCAAGTGGTAAATATAGCTTTTGGCCTGGCTACATCTTGATAGATAATGTCGCGATCCCTATTTCAATAAGGCGCAACTTTGGGACTCAAAACAATAGTTTTAAAAATATTTGAGAAGAATTTAGAGTCGCCACCTAAGTTTAGGAAAACTAGAAAACCTATTAATTAAAGAAAACTTTTAGTCTGCATAACCAATTAGATTCTAGGTAAGGGTTCAGGTTATTCCAAAGGGAAGGTGTTAGGCACCCTTCGGAATCCACAAAGGTGGGTCTCAACTGAACTCATTTTTTCAATTGAGGAGGAGATAAACTAACATTATACTAGTATAACAAATACAAAATATACACAATGAATAAAGTAAAATATGAGTAACGAAGACGGCCTAATATTTGCCTATCGCTAAACAAAATGATTAAATATAATAAGTAATTCAAAATGATCCTCGAATTTGGATTCGAGTGTCTTCTTCGAGAAGAAGCTCCATGTACCTGTAAAGACACTTGGTAAAAGTATTAGTAATGAATAAATATAAATCAAAATGAGTTAAATGAATAATAAACTAAAAGTAAAATTCATCTTATATACATGGAAGACCTTGAAAATCGATGAAAATTTCTTCATCGGCCAAGTATATTAATACTTGAAATAAAATAATTGAACTTAAAATAAAATCTGTCTTTTATAATGGGGAACCCTCAAAAATTCGACGAAGAGATTTTTCATTGGTCAATTATATTAATACTTATTATTTATCAATAAGATAACCAAAATAATCAAAAGGTGTCCATTTCCGCAATAAATTGAAGTAAAATTAGCGACACCAAGCAATCATATAACAAATTGAAATTAACAACAAGAAGCAAACAAAAAACAAACAAAATGGTCATAGTGTAATGAAGAAACAAAACAACAATAAATAATAAGTAAAGGAAACCATCACTGTTATGTACATTGCACCTATAAATGGAGCACATAACAGTGGGACAAAAACGAAATAGACAAAAGCAAAGTAACTGGAAACCATATGAAATCACCGAAAAATACCGACGAATAACTGGAAACTGAAGTAATCAGGAAAATCAATTAAAACACGAAGCAATCGAAAGTGAAATAGAGGAAAACAAACAACAATTGTGAAATCATTTTAGAAGATACCCGTAAACGGAGCAAATAATTATGTTTCCCAAGGTGTAAAGCTTATTGGTTGTTGCTAGCCGGAGATTGTCATCCATGGACGGTCGGATTTCAGTCCAAGGCCACCGATAGTGGTGTTGGAAAGATCTGGAGGTTGGAGACTCGTTGGTGGCGTGGTTTGACGCGGCTTGCAGTTGTTGTTTACGGGTTTCATTGGGAAAATGGGGGTCAAGGGTTTGGGGTTGTTTTGATTTCACCAGAGTTGGCATTGTGGGTATGGTTTTATTGGGGTTTTAGTGTAGAGGAAAAAGAAAAAGTGAACGGAGTGGTGGGGGTTGCGTTGAGCTGCTGAAAACGTGGTGGCTGGCCAGAGGTTGGAGGTCGGAGTTGGTGGTTGTTGTCTGACGGTGGGTTTGTGAGAAGACAGTGGGGTTGTTTATCCCTGTAAGAGAAAAATAACAATGGGTTGGGGGCGGCTATGAAACTATTGCTACACCGGAGTTCGTTGAATTCCGGCGAAGGTGGTGGTGTTCCGGTGGTGGTGGTCACCGTAAAAAGATAGGGAAAGAAATATTTGATATTTTGCCAAATTTTGGATCACCATTAATTGTGAAGAGAGTGGATTAGTTTTATAAAGAAAATAAAATCACTTAAGAGCAAAATCATGTGTTTAATACCATGGTTTTAGAAAATTATGGGCTATTCAAACCATGAGTCATTCAAAACAATGACTATTTAATCTTATTCAAAACTATGGATATTTAACTTATCTGTATAAAAAATATCTTCTCCATCTTTTATGAATTAACGAACTGTGATAAAAAATAAATTAACAAATCTATTTAATGTCAGATAAGAATTTGGTTTGAATTTAAAATAGAAATAATTATTTAACAAAAACTCAAACAACATTTGTTTATAAAAATGATTGTGTAAAAAAATCAATGACGGTCAATAATTAATTTTAAATAATAATAAATTAATAAATATCCTAACATTTTCAAAAAAAAAAGAATAATTATTAATAACTTGTGTTAAATTGAACCAAAATATGTAAAAATTAAATTTTATTCTCTTTAAGAAATAAAAAAGCACAAAAGTGTTTATTTTAAAAATATCGATCCAAAATTGGGTGACAACGGATAACACCTCCATTCCACCTTAGTAAAACTACCCTGCAATTTAGTATAGGCTTGTTTGATCAGACTTTGTTTACCAGTTTTGGCATTATGCAATACATATAGGTGCTCATTTGCTCCAAGAACCTTTTTCACCATCCAACAAGCTTGTGCTGGTATTTGCAATTCCTTCATAGTATGACCTTTGATATAATATCTATGGATCCATTTGATCCATAATCTATGTTGTTTTTGCTCCACATCCCAATACATCTTTAAAATGGCAGCCTTGTTCCATAACTTCAAGTTCACCAAATTCCATCCCCCTGTTGTTTTTGGAGTACATATTTGATCCCATGAAATAAGAGCCTTATTAGTAATCACATTGGATCCAGATCAGATATAACTCCTGCAATAGCTCTAAATTGCTTTCATCACTTTAGCAGGTATAACAAAGAGTTGTGCCTAGTAAGCTTGGACACCAAATATCACAGACCTAACAAGTTGAATTCTCCCTGCATAAGATAGTTTCTTTGCAGTCCAGGAAGAAATTCTGGCAACTATCTGATCAATCAAAGGTTGCCATTGAGCTATACTCAATTTCTTGGTGGACAAAGGCACACCAAGATATTTAAAAGGTAATTCTTCATAACTATTGCCCAACACCTGTTGTATCTAAACCTTAATAGAATCAACCACACCTCCAAAGTATACAACACTTTTAGATAAATTAGCTTGGAGACTTGATACCTCAGTGAAGATTGAACTTGTCAAGTAGAATAATCACTGATTGAAGATCACCTCTTGAGAACAATAAGAGATCATCTGCAAAGCTCAAATGTGTGATCTTAAGTCTACTACACATTGGATGGTACTTAAATTGTTTGTCTATTCAGCTAAACCAAGCTTCTACTTAGATACTCCATCACCATTCCAAATAAGAAAGGTGACAGGGGATCCCCTTGCCTAAGCCCTCTTGCAGCCTCAAAAGGTTCAGTAAGCTCCCCATTGATCAAAAATGAGTATGATACTGATGTAACATATTGTATGATCCAGCTTATAAACTTTTGAAGGAATCCCAAGCCTTGCATAACTTTTTCTAAGTACTTCCAATCTACAGTATCATATGTTTTTTGGATGTCCACTTTAATCGTGCATCTTGGTGACACATTTTTCCTGCTATAAGATTTTTCCAATTCATGAGCTAATATGATGTTATCAGCCACTTTTCTCCTAGGAATAAATCCAGCTTGAGTATCAGATATCACAGAGGCAATCATATGATGAATCCTACTTGCCAACATTTTAGCTATAAGTTTATAAAGCATTGTACAACATGCTATTGGTCTGTACTCTCTTAAACTTGAAGGGTTTAGAACTTTGGGCAACAATGTAACAGTTGTAGAATTAACTGCCTTACACATGTGCCTTGTGATAAATAATTCCTTTACTACATCAGTCACATCTTGTTTTATTATTGGCCAAGTTGTTTTAAGAAATACTACATTATATCCATCCACACCTGGAGCCTTATCATCACTTATGGAGCTTAATCCTTGACAAATTTCCTTATATGTTACTTCTGCACACAAAGTTAGCTGATGGGAATGAGTAAGTGTAGGACCTGTTTTCATAAGGCTCTTGCTAACTGTTGTGGTGTTGGTCAAGGCTGTGCCCATGAGTATCTTGTAAAATTTAACTACTTCAAACTTTATGGTTGTAGGATCTACTAACTTAGCTTTATTTGTTGTTGTAAGTTCAACAATCTATTTCATGTGCTTACTCTCTTTCAATACTGCACTAAAATATTTGGTATTAGAATCACCTTGTCTCATCCACACTGCTCTGGACTTCTATTGCTAAATACTCTTCTCAATACAACTCCATTTTTTATTTTGTAACAAAGTTTCCTTTTCAGCCCTGGCTAGAGCATCTGTATACTAATTTTCAGCCCTGGCTAGAGCATCTGTATACTAATTTAATAGTTGGAGTTGGAGTTGTGTCAAGTCACTTTTAAGTTGTTGTATCTTCTCAGTAGTACCTCTAAATTCTCTGTTGTTCAGTTGCTTTAGGTGTGGTTTCAAAGCCTTAAGTTTCTACCATACACTTTAAAGTTTATACTTGTGATGCCTGCCACCCCAATTGTTTTGAACTAATGCAACAAAGTTCTCATGATTTGCCCATACATTAAAGAATTTGAATGGAGTTTTAGTAGTGGTTACTTATAGATGCATATCCAATAACATGGTAAATGATCAGATATAAAAGACAACTTATATTCAAGAACAAACTGACCATAGTGCAACATCTACTCATCATTTCCCATAGCTATGTCTAGCCTACTATATATTATATATGCGCCAAGCTGTTTATTTGACCAGGAATAGAAATCCCCCTTCCAAAGAACTTCATTCAACAGGAGATCCTGAACACATTCAGCAAAATCTTTAGTTTCATTCCTAGTAAATGGCGCACCATAAAGTCTATCTTGGTTTTGCAATAGTGCATTGAAATCACCCCAAATAAGCCATGGCTTGGTGCTTTCACTTGCCAACTGCCTGAGATCATTCCATAAGGTTTTTCTCAACTCAATAGTATTGAAATCATATACCACAGTCATGTTACAATCAATCTTCTTATCTCTACTCAACACGCTGCAATAGATAAATTGAGCCCCTTGGTGAATACATTAAACTACATATACTGAATCATCCCAAAGGATCCAGATCCTCCCATTCACAACACTTATATAGTTGTGAAGCATATGCCATCCAGGTACAACTACATGAGCTATAGCTAAGGCTTTATTCTCTGACTCTTGTTTCAACCAAACCAACTAATTTGATGTGGTTTTCCTCCATATATTTATTTAATTCTCTTTGTTTATACTTTTTATTAATGCCCCTGACATTCCACCCCATCCAGGTCATTTAAACAACATTAAAAGATCCACCTCCTTTATCGGGAGGTAGAAAGGGTGCCACCACAGCTTGATCTGGTTGCAGTACTGCAAATCCATTCTTCACAGTCAAAGCAGTAGCTTGAGCATAACTCTTGGAACCAAAGGCATGATTGCCTTTAGTTGTTTGCTTGTGTTTTGTCCCAACTAGTTTAAAGTTATCTTCATCATGTTGTGGCTCTTTCTGAACACTATTCTGCTGCAAAGTAGTGGTATTGATTGTCTTCTCTTGAAGCCACATGGGTTCTGCATCAATAGACTCTTTTGGTAACCAAGTTGGAACAAATCTTGGTTGTTTCTGCTTAGGATGAGGCTGTTGCTGCATTGGGGGAGGTTGCTTTTGTGCTGGTGGAGGTTGTTGAGGCTGCTTGGGCTTGTTCTTCGTACAGTTATGTCCCACCATCATACATGATTCATAATACTCAGGTTTCCAATCAAAAGCAATCACCTACTGAAATGTCTAACCATAAGCATCCATGACTGTGATTTCAGAAGGTATATGTTGGGTTACATCCACTTCAATCAGCATACGTGCATAAGATATTTCATTGAGGGTAAAAAGAGATTCTTTCTAATTATAGAAAGGTGACATTCTTTCTATGACGATATAAAAAAAATTAATGTGTGTCACATAAATAGGGACAAAGAGAGTAATAAATAAAATGACAATACTACTCTAATCATCACCCCTAATTATTACTGTTTAAGTTATAATTATTATTTGAGGTTTATAATTCTATAAAATCTCCACTAATTGAGGCCATGAAGAGGGTGTATTCTGTATCCAGAGGTATAGGATGGTAGTCAGATTATGGAGATTCTGACTAATATTATAATGACCCAGCTCTAGGATACTAAACCCCCATGGATAATAGTGTTTCTCCTGTTCCACAATTCCCAACAAAACAAAGCTGGAGCATCCTGGTAGATAGGCTTTAGTTTTGGAGGACAATCAGTGTTCCACCATTGCATCACAGCTTGGTGGGATTACACCAAAGGTCATTCTACTCTGGCAACTTATGTGAAGTAATCCCATACTCTTTTTAGCAAAATCTCCTATCACAAAAAGGCGATGAGTTGTTTCCTAATTTGGTAGGATGTAACACCTATATTTAGACACCAAATTAAAGCCACATCCTTGTAAAATGTTATCCACGGGGAGTTTAAGATTCCAAAGTCTCCAAAAGAAGAAATCAATTTTTAAAGGCACCCATTTAGTCTAAATCTTCCTAAAAAGTTTTGAATTGTGATTCCTCTGTCTAAGTAACTTCTAGGCACAGCCTATAAAGAACTTGCCACTGCCTGTTGGCATCCACCATAGGGGGTCCCACTGTCCTGCTGGTTTACAAATAGTTAGGTCACCCCTGACATATTCTACAATGTCTGCAGGTAGAAGTTTCAAAGAGCATGGATGAGGCGAAGCATCAATCCAACTACATACCAACGAAAAGCCACTATAGGCGGTTGTATTCCATTATATTCATGTATCAATATTATGCATTTTGCTGGTATCCATTCTTCTCCTTCCATGAAGAATTCAAGGTCTTCTACCCTTTCATCTATAGGAAAAAATTTGAATCTACCACATGATAAAGATCACCTATTTTGGTCAAGTTATCATACCAAATATTTGAAGATCCCATAACTGGTTCCCACCAAATTTCTTGATATATTTCTTCCCTTGCCTCCAACATTTTCTTTCAAACCTCTGAGCCTCCTTTCCACTACACCGTTGTTGGTATAAGTTTTTTTGCAATACTTCTTTCATATGTAATCAGTCTATAAAGATCTTGAGGTTCTGAATCTCCACCAGAGCTTTGCAAACATAGATTTGGAGACATCAAATAGGAATCTAAAATTCACCTCCCTTCTTCTTTGGGGAAGCACATTTTTTTCAGGCATACCAGTGCTTACTTTTTCCTTCTTCTTTAGTACTCCACAGAAACCAGTTGAATATTTGTGAAGTTCATAGATGATGAACTTTGGAGGGCCGCCCACAACATACAATAAATATAAAGGAATACTCTGTAGTACACTATTTATTAGAATTGTCTTTCCTCCAAAGGAAAGGAATTTTCCTTTCCAATTCAATAACATGTCTTTCACTTTTTTTGTCAACTCTTTATAATATATTTTCCTTTTCCTTGCATGTGTAATTGGGCAACCCATATACATGAAGGGCAATTGACCTTATTGAAACTTGTAAATGCTTGAACCTCCTCCATAAGTGTAGCAGCTACCTTTTTGTACATGTAAAAAAGAAGTTTTGTTCTCATTAATGAGCTGACTAGAGATCTTTTCATACTCCTTCAAAACTCTCATCACCATATTAAGAGATCTCTTATCAGTAAAAGTAAGGATGATAGTGTCATCCGCATAGGCCAAATGATTTAGGTTCCTACTCAATTTAGGTAACCCATATCCTATATAGTTCCTACCATCATACAAAACATTCAATGCTCTTGAAAGAACCTCATCAGCTAGGATGAAAATAGCAGGGGAAAGAGGGTCCCCTTGTTTTATTCCTCTAGTAGAGGAAAAAACCATAGGATTGGCCATTAAATAGGACTGAATACCAATTGTTAACTATTAGTCTCCAGATCATATCAATGAAAACTTATGCAAAACCTTTTTAAGATACAACCGAGAAACCCTCCGCCAGTTTTGCTTAATTTTTGTACTGAATTTTTTTTTTTTAGTTTCTGTTATTTCTGACTTATTTCCAAAGTCTGGTACATATTTTTGAGGTGTTTGTAAATTTTCAAATATTTTTTAGTGACAAGTGTAGTATTTTGTGTTGCATATTTTAGGATTTAATGTGACTTTCTTGGAGTTTATTATTAAATCTTTTTTTTCATAGTTCTTTTCAAATTTAACAAATAAAGTTCAATAAGTATTTTGCCAAAGATTAATTTGACAAGTTTAAAGGATCAAAACTGTTAACTGCATATTTTAGGAAGGCCCGAGACCTGAATCAAATGAAGTGCATCAAGGATGAGGAAGACAAGGTATTGACGGAAGAGATGTTCATCAAGCAAAGATGGCAAGCTTACTTCCACAAACAATTGAATGAAGAAGGGGATAGAGTCATTGTGCCGGGGATTTGGAGCACTCTGAGAGACATAGAGATTTCGAGTATTGTAGGTGTATTAAGATTGAGGAGGTGATGCGCGTTATTAGTAAGATGAGCAGAGGAAGAGCGAACGGACCTGATGAGATTTCGATAGACTTTTGGAAGAGCATTGACATGGCAGGTATGGAATGGTTGACTGGTTTGTTCAATGTCATTTTTAAGAACAAAGATGCCCAAAGAATGGAGGTGGAGTACAATGGTCCCGTTGTACAAGAATACGGGTGATATCAAAAATTGTAACAATTACAGGGGAATCAAGTTATTAAGCCACACTATGAAAGTTTGGAAGAGAGTGGTGGAGATGAGGGTGAGGAGGGACATATCCAATTTCGAGAATCAGTTTGGATTAATGCCGGGACGATCTACTATGGAATCTATCCATCTTGTGAGGAGACTGATGGAGAAATACCGAAAAGGAAGAGGGACTTGCATATAGTGTTCATTGATTTTGAGAAGGCCTTTGACAAAGTTCTGAGGGAAGTCCTTTGGAGATGCCTGAAGTTTAAAGGTGTACTGGTGGCTTATATTAGGGTGATAAAGGACATGTATAATGGAGCTAAAACATGGGTTAGAACGGTAGGAGGAGACTTGGAGCACTTCCCTGTGGAAATGGGGTTGCACTAGAGATCAACTCTTAGTTTGTTCCTCTTTGGTATATGTTATTTACGGATGACATAGCTCTGATTGATGAAACGCGTAGTGGAGTTAATGCTAAGTTGGAGGTGTGGCGACAAACTCTGGAAGCTAAAGGGTTCAGGTTGAGCAAGACCAAAACAGAGTATTTGGAGTGTAAATTCAGTTAGGGGCTGCATGAGGCAGGCATGGAAGTGTAGCTTGACTCACTTGCTATTCCCAATAGAGAAAGTTTTCAGTATCTTGGCTCTGTAATCCAGGGGAGTAGGGACATTAATGATGATATCACACACCATATTGGTGGCGTGGATGAGGTGGAGGCTTGTCTCCAGAGTCTTGTGTGATAAAAAGATACCACCAAAACTTAAAGGCAAGTTTTAGAGAGTGGTGGTTAGACCGACATTGTTGTATAAGACGAGGTGTTAAGGTGGATGTGTGGAGATGAGGTGTTAAGGTGGATGTGTGGGCACACTAGGTGTGATAGGATTAGGAATGAGGTTATTCGTGATAAGAGGGGAGTGGCCTCCGTGGTGAACAAGATGATGAAAACGAGATTGAGATGGTTTGGATATGTGAAGAGGCGAGGTGCAGACACCCCAGTGAAGAGGTTTGAGAGGTTGGATATAATAGGTACGAGGAGAGATAAAGATAGGCCGAAGAAGTATTGTGGAAAAGTGATTAGACAGGACATGGTGCAACTTCGGGTTACCGAGGACATAACCTTAGATAGGAGGATGTGAAGAACACATATTAGAGTAGAAAGTTAGTCGGGTAGGAGTATCGTTTTGCTTTTCGATGGTTTACGCTTGTGGGTGTTTTATCGTATACCAGTTGTAGTATGATAGGTTAGATTTAGCCGTGAAGATGATCCTTCTTGTGATATCTATCATAATCTATTGTTTTGGTGTTTTGATTATTGCATTAGCTTATTGTTATTATTGTAGACATTGCATTGTCCCTTGTTACTTGCTATATTTTTTCGAAAAAAGACCAAAACTACCCCTGAACTATCTGAAATGGAGCAAAAATACCCTCCGTTTATTTTTTGGCTCAAAAATATCCCTCACTTTAACGGAGTGCCACCAACCACACCACGTGAAAAAAAAAAATGTCACATGATCAGTCCACGTCAGCATCCCATTTATGAAAAAGGGCCAAAACTACCCCTGAACTATCCTAAATGGAGCAAAAATACCCCTCCATTTATTTTTTGGCTAAAAAATATCCACTAACGGAGTGCCACCAAACACACCACGTGGAAACAAACTGGCCATGTGGCCAGTCCACTTCAGCATCCCATTTAACACTCAGCTGACTTAATAGTCAGCAGACCCAATTAACCATTCAACTTAATAACCCATTTAATACATGTATCCGACCCGTCTTTGTAAGTTAAGCGTAAAGATAGATCCATCCTTCATTTTACTTAAACTCTCCCGAAAAAAAATTGATGCAGACTAGGGATTTTGAGGGAAAAGAAAGCCCTTAGTACTTGGGTAGAACTCTCCCATATTCTTTTACGTAATAAAGACGGGTCGAGTTTCAACCCATGTACTAAGAGCTTTCTTTTTCCTCAGAATCCCTAGTCTGCATCGATTTTTTTTTTTTGGAGAGTACAAGTGAAATGAAGGGTGGATCTATCTTTACCCTTTACTTATGAGGACGGGTCAAGTTTTTTGAAGATGGGTCGGGTACGTGTATTAAATGGCTGTTAAGTTAGATGGGTAAGTGGGTTGGCTGGGTATTAAATAGGACACTGACGTGGACTGGTCATGTGATAATTTTTTTCAACGTGGTATGCTTAGTGGCACTCAGTTAATGTGAGGGGTATTTTTATGCCAAAAAAAATGGAGGGGTATTTTTTAGCCAAAAAATAAATAGAGGGGTATTTTTGCTCCATTTCGAATAGTTCAGGGGTTGTTTTGGCCCTTTTCCATAAATGAAATGCTGACGTGGACTGTTCATGTGGTATTTTTTTCCACGTGGTTTGCTTGGTGGTACTCCATTAAAGTGAGGGGCATTTTTGAGCCAAAAAATAAACGGAGGGGTATGTTTGAGCAAAAAGATAAACAGAGGGGTATTTTTGAGCAAAAAAATAAACGAAGAATGTTTTTGCTCCATTTTGGATAATTCAGGGATAGTTTTGACCTTTTCTGTATATTTTTTTTCGATGTTTCCTTCTTCTTTGTATCTGAATTTGCTACACTTGGCCGAAAGTCTTCTGAAAACAACTTTTTTAACTCCTCGAGGTAGTGATAAGGTCTGCGTACACTCTACCCTCCCCAGACCTTACTTGTGGAATTTCACTGAATATGTTTTCACTGAATATGTTGTTGTAGTAAACTTAAGGGGTTAATACTATTTACATACTATTTTGAACCTACCCCAAACATGAGGACCATTTTTGTCATTTTCTCTAATATATACCAAAAGTAGTTACGGCTCGACAGGTGAAATTTCTTTTAGCCAGTTGACTAAAAATGTTGAGATCCCAAAAAATTACAATAATACAAAGAATGCAAAGCTACCAAGCAAACACACAATGATAAATTATTTTCAAAAGACACTGCTTAAGAAAAGTTTGCAAATGGTCTTACTTGGGATCTTTCTTCATATCAAAAAAAACAAGCAACTAGATTATGTTGCATGTATCCTTTATTGTTTACAAGACTCCAAAGTTCTATTTATTACATTTCATGATTCTGCTAGGAAAGACAGAGCCCTCCTTATTGCCAGAGTGGAGGAAATAATCGTACGGAACTAAATTAGAATATATAAAGACTGAGCTAGCTAGTATTACTATTAATGGTGATTTTAGTTTCTGAAACTCAAAGAAAAGAAGCCATGGATACGTCAGATAAAGGTTAAGCTGGGGAGAATGCATTGCACAATGACTTGTATGCAGTGACGCAAGATTTGAATCTCTCTTCTGCTGCTGCCTGCACAAATTCAATGACTCATCTCGTGGGGAGGATTCCTAGACTACGGAAATGAGTAGCTAAATTCCAGAACACATCAATAAAGGCATTGACACCAAAAAAAGACGGATAGGCTATTGTATTCCATGGTAGAATCAAGTCACATCCTAGATCTTTCATACAAATCAAGGCACCTCCTAAATCAACAGTGTCTACTTCCTCCCTCCCCCCTGGATTCCACTCGCAAATATGTTGAACATGCCAATACTTATTTCAGTATTTACAAGAATGAAATTATTATAATACCAACCATGCTAATGTCTCTGTTCACATGTCGAATTTGGTTCTTCCTTGAAACTAAGAGATATCAGAATGAGCTCCATAGCTCACTCACGCCACAGTTAAGACCAAAGAACAACAAACAAACAATCCTTCCAGATTGTCTTTTACAAGTTAAATCCAACCGTCATTTTGTGTCGAGTAGCTGTCATATATGTTGCTACAACCTCATGACATGTTTCTCTATCAATGAACCCGACTAACATATGATGGGTTGCTTGAAACTAAAAGACAGCAAGAATGCACTCTATTGCTCACCCTCATCACCCTAATCTTTATCTATTTTACAAGTCAGAACCATGAACAGCAAGATGATTTTAATGGCCATTTTATACATTTTCAAAAATATACTTCCTTTGACCTCCTAAGAAATGCTTCTCACTTGACAAATGCTAAAAGACTTTAACGGTGCTTACAAGAATAAATTATCACATATGCAGACAAAGGAAGGAATTGCATAATTACAAGCTAACCTGTGAAGGGCCTTGATGCTTATCAAGATGCCACTTCAAAGCTGATAAACGGAAACTGCAAGGACGATCATAGTGTCTCCATTAGTCTTCAAATATACATAAGAGTATGGAGAGCTCAAATATTCTAGAACTTACGCATTCTTGACATCCTCAATCTTCAGGTGATCTCGTGGAGGCAAACCGAGAACTGCTCTTTCAGAGGAAGACCCTACATTACACGATTCGTAGTTGGATTCTGTCTCAGTCTTATTATAAGTTTCATAATCCCATCGGCAATGGCTTCGTTCTGACAAGTCTGTTTCTTGTCTTCGGGAGAATAGATCTTCAAAAGTAGATGATTTACCAGGCCTAAAAGACCAAGTGTACCACTTATTACCAAAAGTTGCTTGGAATACTGTCTCAGGATATTCATCGAATTCTTCACATAATCTCCGTTTCTTCATTTTTTTTTGAAAGGTAAAAAAAAGAATAATTAACGATGAAGGCTATCTGCATCCTCTAATAAGCTCAGTATCATGTCACCATCAGCCATGTAAAGATAGCAGAGATTAACAATCAGAAAGCATAACAGAAGGTTATCTAAAGTTTTGACATGTGTAACTTTGTGACAGCCATAACAAGTCCTATTTC
Source organism: Capsicum rhomboideum (assembly GCA_031232105.1). Classification (NCBI taxonomy): domain Eukaryota; kingdom Viridiplantae; phylum Streptophyta; class Magnoliopsida; order Solanales; family Solanaceae; genus Capsicum; species Capsicum rhomboideum. Next base: position 104,353,158 of record CP124719.1, on the reverse strand, counting down.
CATTCTTTAATGAAGCATTAATTCAAGTTTTACTTTGAGAAGCTCAAAGCCTTGCAGTACAACTCCTACATGGAAAGAATGCAAAGCAAGGCAAGTTTATCCCATTTTACTTAGAACTTATAGCAGCCAAGCCACGGGCTCACGGCCAATAAACCTTTGCATTCAATCTGAAAAGGCATTGTTTTCAGTATGTTTCCTGATAGGTACCCCACTAGTCCAGCAAGCTGGTGAGCAGTAAAGGACTTTCGTAAATACTATCCCAGCTCCAAAAAAGGACCTAACCAATTAGGTCAAAGCACCAAAATTCAATAGCAATATATGTTTCAGTCACATCTGGAATTTCAGAAATCAGAATCTCTAGAAGGGGAACAAAGGTTGAAACACACTGATATTTTTCAGTGTAACATATCATTACGGTGCTAGTAAAAGCAGAGAACTTAATAGTGAAAAGAGAGTACAAACTTACGCATCTTTCTCCTTAAGCATTCTCTACTACGAGCAGCGGCCTTATATTCAATTTTCTTCTCTGAACGATCATCACGATCCACATCCCATCTATCATCTATTGTTGAAGATTCATTCTAGTAAATTGTTCAACAAGAAAAAAGCATATTGTCAATAGGTAGAATAAATTTGAGGTAAAAAATAGTGAAATGAAAATAGATTGTAATATAAAAAGAATACTTGCATGCAATTGATCAGGTACTAAAGTTCAAAAGCTGAACACATTATACTATGAAGCCTTCAAGCCAGAAAAGGTGACATTCATGCCTTGGACCACAGAAGAAGTTAAACCAGTACACTATAGTAGACCAAAACTTCCCATGAATGCAGAAACCCATTAACAGAAATAAGATGCAACGGGGGAGAAAGGCAAAGCAGTACAGAACTAAGACAGTATGCATGGGATGAGTTATAAGTGAAAATTTCATCACTGCTTAGTTTTCTCCATCTTTTCCTTCTATATACTAGGCGATTCTTCTTACTAAACTGAACTTAGTCTATCCTCATTAGACCTTGATACCTTTATCCTTTGATCATTATATGAGTAGATGCTACAATTGTAAAAATGAAGAGTTCCAGCATAGATTTTCCTTTTATGCTCTTAAGAGATTACTCATTCACTTCAAAAGCTGACATAGGACAAGCAAGGTTCCTCAACAAAGATTGAAGTTTCTGTGGTTGATTAGGACAAGTTCTTAGGTTACATGAACAGATTGAGCGTCACATTCGAGAGAAAACATAAAGCAGTTTTACCTTGGGTTGGGGTTGGGGTAGGAAAGCAGATACGTTCTAGAAGAAGAAAAGAGAAGAAACAAAATAACACATAAGGATAGGTCTCAAACTTCTCCCTCAGATCATTTAGAATCCCGTATTTTCATGGAGATTATTGGAAGGAGTATATGCCGGGGCTGGGCTGCTTCTTTCTGGAGCTTTCTTTGACAGTTGTAGAATTGCACAGCTGACAAGTGACACCTTTTACTAGCTATCAGCTGTTTGCTAGCTGAAGCCAATGTCGCAAAGGCAGAGGAAACATTTTCTATAAATTGTTTTAAGCTCATGTTTGGAGTATATGACTGGAAAGAAGTAGAACATACCAAGGGATTAAGGCTTAGTCATGATGATGCGCCTACATTAGGTTCAATGTTGGCTAGGAGTCTTTTAGTCAGTTTAGGCCTTTAGTGTTGGAGAACTCCAAGTTATTGAGTATTGGAAAGAAATCGATCCAAATGGTAAGAAATGGATAATCAGGATTTATATAGCCGATCTGACTAGCTCATGATTGAAGCATAGTTTTTTTTGTTGAGAGAACACTTTGTTTGGTGCAAACCATTCAAAAAAAAAAAGAGATATTTTTTCCTTATATGATGATGACATTATCTTCTTGGAAGATCTTTCTTTCTTTAGTTGATTATCTCAGTTGACTTTTTGCTTTGGTCCACTTTTTGGAGGAACTGGTTCCTCGCATTCCAGTGTGGGTAGTAATTATTTCTTTTGGACACCGGAAAATATTTGAATGCAGCCTTGGTGATAAGCTAATGATATCACAAATTTTATCTATCAATAAATACAATCTATTAGCCGGCTTTTGGTAAAAGATCGAAAACATAGAAACTTCAATTGGGGAAGGACAAGAAACAGAAAAAATAGCAGAACTAATTTTCAGTTTTCCAAGATACAAAAATGACCTTGCGTCCAATGATTGAGGTCAGCAATAGCAATCTAGGAAGTATTCATGTCGTTTTGGAAGATGTTCTCCTTAATTAATGCAGCGCTTGGTTATTTTCATATGCTATTAATGTTTTTCAACAAAAAATTAACATACACCAAAAGGGGTAAATGAGTGTGTAAGTCGTCCCATTTGCAAGTACTTCAACTTTTACTTCATATCACTTCAAGTCTTCAACTACCAAGTAAATATTACTGTCAACCATCAATATTCAAAATGATTACCGGACTGACACCCCATACCACTTCTAATGTTGCCTCAGGTCACCTACTTTATGTCCAACCAAACACCGGAAAACAATTCAGGAAACAAACTAATCAAATGAAATTATTTAGATGAAAAACATTTTGCCACCCCATAATAAGAATGAAAAACCTCATCAAAGACATTAATAGTTGACTTGTTATAACACAGATTAGGATTTATATTTACCTCAAAAGAATTCCCAGATGCCCCCTAAAATAGAAGATTTTTCAAAGATTTTTTTGAGTCAGCACGCTTTTGACGTGTTGCATATCTGATATAATCCTGAATAGTTTAGATGATAAATAAGAAAAAGAGGATGATAAAAGAAAATAGATATATTGCATGGAAAGAAAAAGAAATGAACAGGAAAAAGAATACCAAACTGTCCAGAGAAAATTAAGCGAAAACATTCACGGGGATATCTCTAATCCTAGGTAATTTCACTCACTATAGTACTGGAAACTGGTAAAGATATTTACCTTAGTTGGTAGCTGATTCCCTCTAAACTCCTGCAGGAACAATTTATGAAAGTCACTATGCAAACTGTAGAAAGAAATTGGTTGAAAAAATTAAAGTAACAAGCATGGACATAGATTGTGAATGAGAAGAGAATGCTAAAACGGAGTGCAGAAACACATTAAATTCCTTATACATGGAAGCATACTGGCACTTAATATACAAGCAAACACAGAACAAAACCACCTCCCTCCCCACAAACTCAAGGAAACATAGAGGAGGAAGAAGTATACTCCATTCTTGGTGGAATTTTAAGCAGACTTTTTCTAAAACCACTACGCCATGTGACCTGGAAGTCACGGGTTCAAGCCGTGGAACAGCCTCTTGCAGAAATGCAGGGTAAGACTGCGTACAATAGACGGGAGCTTTCGTACACTGGGCTTCCCTTTTACTATGCCTATCAAGGTAACAATTTCATGGAGCCCTAATTGGATGTTTTAAATTCGACATAAGAACTCCAATCCTTGTCTTCTTCCCTAATCAAAAGCATGTTGCACATTTATTTCAAGAAGAGCATGGTGAACAAATACCAAAATTTCACCATGTCCAAATTATAGCATTGTGAGGTTTTGGCAGCACTTAACGGGGTTAAAGAGTGATTGGCTTGATGCACGTCTCCGCTTTCTATAGTTACACTTTACAAATTTCACCTAATACTCAAACTCCGTGCTGCCAGCTTGAAAATAGGAATAGATTATGACATACCTTTGATTTCTTGACCAATTCCTTCTTTTAAATAATGAACTGGCCCCTAGAGATGGATAAACAGTCTAAATATATAAGTCAACTTAAGTGACAACCAAACATTCTCCATTTCAAATTGCCTTATCGGAAACAATGGGAGATGCTATACATTATCGCCTAAGCAATTCTAGTGACTAAGGTGAGGTGACATCATTTAGTATCCGCCAAAAATTTATCACTACTGGAAGAAATCGAAAGAACATTACGAGCAAGCCTCAATGTGTTTATACAGACCTTTTTTGCACCAATAAAGGGAGTGGAGACTGAAGAGTTGCTATTCACTAAAAGGATCAGATTGTCTAGACCATGATAATGCGTAAAATTGTTGACATAAGAGAAGGCACATACCCAGATTCAGAGACCATCTTCAAGGCCTCTTCCTTTGTGGTATACAGAGAATATTCTGGAATTTTATAAAAGTATTTTTAAATTTGTGGAGGAGATACATTTTATGTAGATGCTTAGACCTCCATATATTTGCTTGCACATAGAGGGGCTTGTCTGTTGGTGAAAGGAATAGAATCAGACAATATTATCTCTAAGAAAATCAACTAGAGCCAACTTGGTAGAGATTTTATGGCTAAGTGAAGGGGCAGATGTAGGCTTTAAGATATGGCTTCGACAAAATTCAGTAGCTTTGGTGTAAACACTGTATATATGTTAGGAAATCCACCAAATATGTACAAAGTTATATCTAGAACCCAGTTACTTAGTACTTGAGTTAGCTATCCTACAATCCAGGATCCATAAAATTCAAATCTTGGATCTTCCTCTATCTAAGAGGCGTGGATAAAGCCACCAAAGATGAGTGGATAAAGAAAGGCATATGTAGCACATATGTAGCACGTCAAACACTCAGCCATTTCAAATTAATTAAACTTCTTTTACAGACAAAGGTTTCAGATCCTGCTGAAGTCATTCCCCAAAAGAATAGTTTGAAGACTAGAAAAACTTCGGTAACTGCTTCCACTACAAGCTGTTAACTCCCAAGTCATCTTAGGATACATTCACATGTAAATAAGACTGTTTAATTGATTATGTCCTAGTTTTAAACCTGTTAAGAGGTAAAACCTTATGCACTCTCCAAAACTTCTGAATATAGGTTATCCAATTATATTGGAAAAAGTTATTGTACATGTGCAGGATACACAGACTGAATTACTGTCTTTTGCAAATGGAAATTTATAAGCATGAATGACACTATCTGCAAAAGTGCTGAAAGAAGGAAATTGTTCGTCTTAAAATCTCATTTTGTCACATAATGTACATACTATAGAACCCCATATAACATTGCACATATTTGTACCACCAGTTATTCCTTCTTCCAATGAAGGGACAAAGACAAGATAGAAACGACCGAAGTCCGAAGCTACTGCAAATTAATCGTCTTCCATTTAGTAATTCACAAATCATTGGGCTAACAAAAAGAAAAGAGCTTCCAACAAAATAATTGAGAAACCAACAAGTTAATCCCTTTTCACTATTTGAAATGTGTACATCTTTTTTCTTTCCTCAATCCGGGATTCATTCCTCAACTACTCCCTCCATTTCAGTTTGATTGTATGATTTTGACATGACACAGAGTTTCAAAAAAAAAAAAAAAAACTTTTGAATCTTGTGGTCTTAAACTAAAGGTATGTGGAATGTACCAACAACAACAACAACATACCCAGTATAATCCCAAAAAGTGGGGTCTGAGGAAGTAGAGTTTATGCAGACCTACTCATACCTTGGGAGGTAGAGAGGTTTCAGATAGACCCTAGGCTCAAGGGATATGTGGAATGTACCGAAATGTCCTTTAATCTTGTGCTTTTTTAAACATACCATGTGGAAAGTTAAAATTAAAAAGTTACCAGAAAAGGAAAGAAACATTCTTTCTGAAACAGATTAAAAAGTAAAGTAACACAAACAAATTGAAACGGTAGGAGTAGTAAGAACTTTTGACCAACAACATACACAGTGTAACCCAAACGTGGAGTCTGGGGAGGGTAGAGTGTACGAAGACCTTACACCTATCTTGTAGAGATAGAGAGATTGTTCCTAATAGACCCTTGGCTTAAAATAAAACAAGTCCAAGCAGTTCAAAAAAGAGAACAAGAGCAGTAACAATAATGAAATAATGTGAACTGAGAGCAGCACACAACATATATACAGTAGAAAGAACAGTAATGCCAACAAAATAATAGATAATATAAGCACAAAAAGCACAGGTGATAATCGAAATCGAAGAAGCAGAAACTATGAGAATAGTGCTATTACCACTGGTAAATACTTTTGACCAATAGTGGAAAAAAGATAAAACCTACTTCTTCCCTCACATTATATTCCAGTTATAGAAACTTCATAAACACTTGTGCAGCCATTACAACAACAAAAAAGTTTATTTCTTCACATTTGTCCTAGCCTTGGTGGATAGAGTTATGTTGCAGCCACTAGTCTACAACAATCAAAGATCAAACCTTTATCCATTAATGCCTCATATCTAAACTAAATAACAATTATACAGCCTAGAAAATACAATATAGCCTACAAACTAAGCAAAGAAACCTCAATTTCTGGATTTTCTTTCAAGTTCGTTACAAAATCAGGAAAAGGAAAAGGCAAGAAAACTCACTGAATTCCACTTATTTTTCCATTTCTCAGAGCAAATTGATGTAGAATGGAAAGAAGCCAAATGGGTATTTGGCAATTGTGTAGAAGCTACAATTCTTGTGGATTGAATAAATGTATTCTTCAAAATCAACACATTACGCCATCTGGGTATTACTTGCATTTTCTTGAAATTCTGAAATGAAATATAAAAGGTAAAAAAAAGATTCTTTTTTTTTGAAAATTTTACACGAACAGAATCGTGATGTCCGAGCTAGCTTTCACGCACCTCGACTAAATTTATGGGATATCTAATATCTTCCACCAGCAACAGATATCAAGTAATTCTGTCCATTAAGGCTAGGACAAATAAGAAAATCATCTAGTGTTTATGCTTTGATATATGGGTGTGTGATATATGGGCCTCAACCATATTTCTTGTCGGGTGAAGTTCATAAATGACCCTTATAGGAGATGGTATTGATATTTTGTCCACCATAAGAAAAGTCTTACAAAAATAACCTTAAGTTATTTAATGAACATTCTTTGGATAAAATTACCCTCCAAACCTATAAACTGCTCACTGAATGTACAAATAATTTTATCATTTCAAACATCATCCATAAATAACAAATTGAAGGAAGCTTAATATTATATTATCATTTGTGTCTCGATAAGTAAATGGAGCTAAAAAACTATTTTTTATTCATGTATGGAGACAAAAAAAATACTAGGCTTATTTATTTTGTACTTCTTTACAACAACATGCCCAGTAAAATTCCACAAGTGAGATCTGGAGAGGGTAAAGTATACACAGACCTTACCACTACCTCGAGGAGGTAGAGAGGTTGTTTCTGAAAGACTCTCGGTTCGAGTGTAGCAAATCCAGGTACAAAGAAGAGGAAAACAAGTAAGAAAATATGACAACTAATCAGCCACAGAAAAACACTAATCAGCCACAAAATAAAATAGTGCGGTAATCGAAGCACAATAAACAACAACAATGATAGATATCTACGACTAAAACCTAAGCTACCATACTACAGTGCACAACAACAGTCCTACCCGACTAACCTTCTACTCTCATACACATCCTCAACATCCCCCTATCTAAGGGCATGTCCTCGTAAACCTGAATATGTGTCATGTCCTGTCTAATCACCTCACCCCAATACTTCTTCGGCTCGCCTCTACCCCTCTTCGCACCTACTATATCCAGCCACTCGCACCTCCTCACTGGGGCATCTGAACCTCGTCTCATCACATGTCCAAACCATCTCAATCTCGCTTCTCGCATCTTGTCCACCACGGAGGCCACTCCTACCTTATCTCGAATAACCTCATTCCTAATTCTATCACACCTAGTATGTCCACACATCCATCTCAATATTCTCATCTCTGCGACATGCATCTTCTAAACATGAAAGTTTTTGACTGGCCAGCACTCCGTCTCATATAGCAACGTCGGGCTAACCACCACTCTATAAAACTTACCTTTAAGCTTCGGTGGTATCTTTTTATCACACAAGACTCTGGAGGCAAGTCTCCACTTCATCCACGCCGTACCAATACGATGAGTGACATCACTGCCTATGACCCGACTACCCTAGACTGTTATGTACTTCTTTAAAATAAAATCTACCCCAAGATCCAAGTACCAAGGTTCAAGACAATTTTTTTTAATATTTACTATTTTAAATTTAATATATATATTCGGTTTGCTTTGAAATTTTGTTGATATTTTTTACAAAATAAAAAACTCACCCTATTTTTTCGTTGCGGTTAGAAATTTATATTAAAATATTTACTTTTATTAAAAGAATCTAAAAATTGATTCGGTGTGGAGTCCGTTCCCAAAAACAAGCTATGCCTCATGGCCAAGACTTGACGCACCACATTGTGTCTTTATTTATAGAGAACTTAGCCCGAGGACCCCCAAGAATAAGTTACGCCCCATGGGCAAGACTTGGTGCTACCACATTGTGTTTTGACTTATGAGGTGTTCTATAACTCTTGCCTCAAATCAGTCCGTCAAATGACCTTTTTACCCTTAAAAAATGCAAGTAGCACATAGGGATGTTTTGGGACGAATATCCTATAAATGACCAAACGAGTCCTGCTAGGTCTCAACATGACGCAAATAAGAATGACCTAAAGGCTGACCTAGGTTGGGGTTTAACTAACAAGGCTGTTCGGGGGAGTGTATGGTCGATAGTGACTGCGATTTCTTTCCACCTACTCCATACGTCCGACGGCTCCCCCTTCTAAAAATAAAGGTGACTCAACGAATGTGCGTGTATGTGACGTGCACTACGTGACTTGTTTCGAAAGAAATGACTCCAGCTATGCATATGATGACAGACATAAAGCGATAACAGATAATGGAAAGGCAGTAAACAACTAGCATAAAGGCAAGCAATAACAAGGAAAGATGATAAAACAAACAAGGCACCTATTCAATTATAGTGTCAACTAAGCCGATACAAACCAATATACGAAGCTCGAACTCTATAAAATCTCCCCAGCAGAGCCGTCAGAGCTGTCACACCCTTTTTTTACCAAACAATAAGATTTTTATTTAATTTTCAAAAGGGATTTCAAACACTGAAATGTGACTAAAAAAAGGTGTTTCAAAAAAGATTCATTTTAAAATCAGAGACGCCAATTGACATTGGTTTTGGTGTGCCAAGTCGCCTAAATATATCCTTTTCAAAATAGTTGACTCTTGAAAAATGATCGGCGAACAGAGATTTTGGTTAAGGAATTTTGTTGATTGAGGGGAAGGAGTGAGGCACCCCTCGATCCCGTGGTTTTAGCACGATCGCTTTATTGACTCGTATCAGCTAAATTGACACTATGACTGAATAGACTTCACATAAACAGAGAAACACATAAGGACACACACAGAAATGAAGTGTAGTATCCAGTCCGTTTATATAGCCCAAAAAAAAAGTGCAAAAAATAAACTTAAACTACCTAAACTATCCTAATCTATGCTTCACCCGACATCTCGGGTCTTGTCTCGAATGGCCTCCATACATAGTACCTCGGGGCATTCTCCAGTGAATAAATACATTTGGTTCAAAAGCGATGAAGCAAAGAGCAAGCGAACAATCAATTCAAACATATCAACAATTACCGAAATCTATAGTTTGCCTACCCGACTTCAGCCTAAACACACGTAAGAAATATAATAAGCAAAATAAAAAAAATAATCAGTAGATAAAGTAAAATAATACTAATCAACTAATATTTTACGTTTATGTTTTATATTGGTTAAATTGAATGGCAATATGTAGTAGAAAATAGATATAAAAAGTTTAATAAGAAAAAAAGTTATAAGAGACTACAAATTGAAGTTGCTACATGAAATTTGAAAATATCCAATAATGAATACTTGTGTGTGATCAAGCGGGAGTGAAATGAGGAAAATGGGAAGTTACAAACGTGGGCTATTTGCTCAAAAGTTAATTTCCTCATTAAGAATGGAAGATCCTTGAGGGATATAGGTGATCATAGTCCTTCAATCCAATGATTTGCGAACTGTGAACTCGGCCATCTGATACTACTGATTAGGGTGTGAAATATGCTATCCATTCTTAATTAGCACGAACTATGCCATCCCAAATTATTTATTATTAAACGGAGATCAAAACTACTGCAGGTAACAACGACTACACCTGACTTTGAGTGCGGCAAGTCTATTAAAATCGGCTAGCGATTGCAAGTACGGAGGCCTTGTGGTGGTATCATGGAGGAAAAAAAAGGGCAAGGCTCAGGGGCATTTTACTTTATGCAGTGGCGGAACCAAAAATTTTAGGAAGGGTGTTCAATAAAATAGAAGCTTCTTTGAAAATATTAAAAAGGTTAAAACAGATTGTGGCAGATGGGGATCAAACCCATGCACAAGTTGCCTTTGGCCTTTGCTGAACACCTATGACCACTAAGCTACATCCCTCAAATGTGCTAAGGTTGTTCAAACCTTTATATTTAACCAAATAAAATAGCATTTTACCTATGTATGCGGTATAATTTTCCGACAAAGGCTGTTCACCTAACCACCCTTGGTATAAGGTGGCTCCGCCCCTGACTTTATGGTGGAACGAACAATGACTTCAATGGAGAAAAATTTGAAACCTATGTAACATCCTCTATCTCTTTATAAAATTGTGTGTGGTTTCTTGCTTTTAGCTTTTTATAACTGTGCGTGTGTTTCTATATAAACCGTGCAACCGCCCCACTAAATGAGAAATAGGTTTCCGTTATTATGGAATTAATTAAAAATTAATTATGTTTAAGGAAAAACCGTTTCACATCTCAATTGGATAACTGATCGTGAGATTTGGCATTTTTATATTGCTATGGATAGTAAAATAATTTCAAAAAAGCATGGATAAAACTAATATTTTTTTAACCTTAAATTTCCAAGCAATTCTAAGTTGTTTTTCTCGAGATAACTATGTATTCCAGCAGTAATATTTGATCCAGTAGTGGAACCGTGTATTCAGTGTAAGATGATTATAGATTATCATAGGTATTTGTCTGTTACTGTGGCATGTTTGTTTTATAAACTTATCTCATTTTGCACAAAACGTGGGTTAATGACAATTAAGAATTTTGGATTGACTATTTGAAACTTTCGCCGAGTGGCAATATTTGGACTGTCCTAGGCTAAATTTCCTTCTTTTTATGGGGCTTTTGGTTGCAGTTCTTTTTAAAAACAATTTTTTGCTGATTATTTGTTTTTAAAAAATGCAAATGTGGGAGAGGGAGTAAAAATGCCAAGTGGCAGATTAACACAATAAAACTGACAAAATGGGTGATATTTTCTTGCACCCACGTGTTTTTTTTTAAAAAAAAAAAAGTGAAAACATTTTTTCATAATTTTCTTCATGTATTTCTATAAATATAATTTTTTATATACTCTCTAAAACTGGGCAGTTTTTATTGTTTTAAAGATAATCATATATATATTTTTTTTTTTGAAGATGTGGGGTTAGTTTTTTACTGGATTTTTTAAATGGGTAACTTCCCGATTAGAAATAGGATTAAAATAATTATTTAAAATTATAATGATTAAATTAAAATAATTATAGAAATTTTATCTAAATATTTTTGTATTTAAAAAAAAAGAAAAGGTAAATCAATTTCTCTTTCAAAGCTTAAAGTGTTAAAAAAAAAGTTTATTTGAATAATCCACATTGAAAATCAGTTATTTTTTATAAATAAAAAGTGTAGAAACTTTTATTGCAACATTATTTTTATTTATTTATTTATTTGTTATAAGTTTTATTTTCATTTGTTTTAATTTAAATGAATTTGAATGTACGGTTTTTTTTTGTTGCTTTGTAGTAGTTTATAAAATTTATAATTTTTGTTTTTTAAATTATTATCAACTTAACTATTAAAAAAGAGTAAAAAAAATAACGATAACTACAAAATTTGAATTTAAAAAAACCTGTAAAATTTATAAATAACTACTAACGTCTAACTGATTATTACCTAACTAATTCTAGTCCTAAAAATAACACATGACTTTATGTCATACTGCCACTTGGCAACATATTAGGCAACTCTTCTCAAGCTCATCAACAACATCATCAATAATCATGAACATCATGATTTCCATACCATCACTATCATTATCATCATACCATCATTATCAATATTACAACAACATCATGAACAACATGATTGCCATACCACCATTATCATCATCTCAATACCATCAATATGTATGAATATACAAATGCAGTCACAATCACAAGTAGTATACCAAAGGAAGTACGTATATTTATTTGTATATAAGAATAGGGTAACAAGTAACATTTTCTCACGTGTACTAATCATCATGGTACCAATCACTTTTGATATTTTTGCTCTCTTGTTTGGTCGATTCGGACCTATATATATATATATATATCATATGTATTTATGTCTTTAACCATAACCTCTCCTAGTCACAAGTAATCAATCGGAATGACCGCGTTAACCCTCTAATTCTGTTACTTTCTCGTACTTTCAAGTCCTTCTCACACCCTTTACTATATTTCCAACCCAAACCACTAAGGCTTGACCTTTCTACTCATATACTCAAAAAAAATTCAACCCATTTCGGGATACCTTAACCCTCCCACGTGCATTGCTATTATACTACCCGATAAGCCATCCCGTCTACCTAACCAACTCTTACGACACTCAACTAGAGTAACTTTACTAACATGGCCTATGCCTCATTACCACTTCTTAATGCAAGTTGTGGGTTATCTTGGATTACTATAAGCAACCTACTTGAACCACAATTAGATCATTTTCCCCCTTTTTACCATACTTACTCCACACTATACTTTAAATTAATTACATTTATTCAACTAATTATAATTCTCACCATAGTCCACTAAATTCATGCCACAAATATTGTACCCACTGAGTACAACAACAATCCTTTATAATATTTAAGCCTAATCGTATTTTTATAATCTACATCCATCCAAACACCATGCCCGAAGGCCTAAGATATGAAATCTCATGATATTACTATCAAAATTAAGTGCATATAATCCAAGTCTACTATAATTTAACCATAACCTACTCCGTAGACGAATCATGCTGCTACTAAAAGCAGAAAGTTATTCCACACGTGCTAAGCATATTCCCACATTGGGTTCCCACCGGGTGTGCCTCAAAACCGCCCTTATGAAGTGAGGCCTTTGGAATTTCATAGCTATGGCAGTGGGGTTTATTTAGGGTGCTTCTGGGGGAAAAGACGATCTAGGGGAATAAAATAAAAGAGGATTTTTAAAATAATCTCGAGCTGGCTACTGTCGAGTTACCACTTCAGTGGTTATCTTACTACAGCAGTGGTAGCGCTGTAGCTGTTAACCTACCACTGCAGCGTTAGGCCGCAGGCTGGCCTATTTTATTTTGGATTCTTGGTCCAATTATATTAGGCCCCACTTTTTCCTCACAAAATAAATTCTATCAAGTTCGGTAAGAGGATTTTATTCATTGTAAAAAAAATTAGAATATTTTTCAACATAGTAATGTTTTGGGTTGTTACACCAAGCCTGGTGCATTTCTGTCATTTGTTTCCTTAGTTTTAAAATCTCTTCTTTAAGTCTTGACCCCTCTTCTCCGAGATTTTTTGTCAGGTTAATGAGAATGAATTCTGTATCTTTGTTGGCCATAACTTTTTTTCTCTTAGACCTGGTGAAGGAAAGATGACTAGCCATAGTGCCACAAACCAACCACCTTAAACTAACTGAATAATAAAAATAGCAAATGTGTTAGAGTTCCACATTTTCAAAACTTTTTTTAAAAAGAAAGATTACCGAACCCTATAGAAGTTACCTACATATCTCACCCTTAAGAGAGGAGAATCAAGTGTGCGTAGTTCATAAAATTTCAAAATAACATCACCAACCAAACACACTTCTTCTTTTTTCAAAAGAAATTGAAGAAAATCTTTTTTGGTTTTTCTATTTTGAATTTCGTACAAAATGAAACTTAAAATTAGAAAAGAAAATATCTTTGTATTTTTCATTTTTAAAAAAGAGTGTGAAGCAACTAATCTAAAAGAAGAGTGAAAATATATTTTTCTTGGACAAGAAAACATAAGCAAGTATTTTTTTGATATTTTAAAATATAGGTCACCTAACCCAAGAAGGGTTGCCTACGTATCTTACCCTCGAGAGAGGATAATCAGTTGTACGTAGTTCATGAAGTATCATCAACCAAACACACTTTTTTTCAAAAGAAATTAAAGAAAATCTTTTTTAAAATTTTTCAGCTTTGAATTTCATATGATAGAAAATGTAAAATTACCAAAGGAATTTTTTTTGTATTTTTCATTTGAAGAAGAGTGTGAAACAATTAATCTAAAAGAAGAGTGAATCTTTTTCTCTTTCGATGGACCAGGAAGGAATTTTTTTTAATAAAGTAAAAGATAAATTTATTTTTGAGTAAAGATCACCGAACCCGAGAAGAGCTGCCTACGTATCTGTAATGACCGGTTCTATTGTTATTAGGAACATCTCGAACTAGACTAGGATGACTTAGCTAAAAATTTTAGAATTTGAAAGTTTGGATCGGGGTGACGTCATCCAGCTATAGCAGGAATTTTTCTGCTATAGTGGTGTCGTGGTAGCGTCCGATCGACCGCTATAGCGGGATGACGAAACCAGTAACTTAGTCACGATTGTAATATTTTCCTTTCTTCTTTCAGTTGCAAAAAGAGATGAAAGAGGCTTCTAAAAAACCCTCTAGGGTTGCCTCATAACCATGGAGCTATGGAGGGGGGAAAATACGCTCGAATGGGATCAAACTCATGGATTTCTCTAGGATATCATGCCAAACTCACTAGCACAGAGTCAAAAGCTCACATTCATGCCTCCGTAGCTGCTGCTTGGCATCCAGGTAGGCTAGGTTTAACTGAGTAGTTTAGACCTGGACTAGAAAGCATAGGCATGGCGTAGATTGATGTAAAATTTCATGTTTAGGCCTTCAGGAACGGTATTGGGATTGATTAAAAGAGTAAGTTTCGATGGTGGAAGGTGATCTTGAAATATTTGTCATATTGAAATCTGTCAATCTTTTAGTGTGCCTTGTTATTAATGTTGTTCATCCTAAATGGTTGTAAATGATATTGTATCCAGGAAACAACTTAGAATCTGATAAATTCCTTTTTAAATTGTTGGTGTTGGTGGATTTCGAAGGAGCTATAGTGGTAACCAGATGAATGACAGTCGGTTTGAGTATTAGCATTAAGGTGGAAGGCTGGGTGTATTGTGGCTTAGACTAGATGCGTGGATGTATATCTTAGGCTTGCAAGTCCTAACTAAGCTTCTATCGATATACGGATTGTAAGTGATGGCTTAATGTAGTTGAAATTCAACTTGAATTATATGTGTCTGTACTATTTCCTTAGTATACTTATACAATGCATGTTTACGTGAAGTAATGACTTAAATGATAGCTGAGTTGCTAATCACATGTAATGAGTTGTTGTGAAATCTTGTTGGTTATACAAGTATAATTACTGAATACTCATTGTTATTATGATTACTTGATATCTGTGATTATTGTGGGATACACCGTATTTGGGCATCTTCAGGGCTTATATTGATTGTACCGGTATTTGAGCATCTTTACAGGCTTATATTAATTATTATGGGATGCACCGATATTTGGCATCTTCACGGGAATACATTAATTTTTGTGGGATGTACTGATATTTGGGCATCTTCATGGGATTGGTTGTTATAAGATTGACAGATACTAGATGTTGGGGATTTGTACATAGACAGGAGCTCGTCCCCTATAGGTCATGACTAGTGGGCGACCATAAGACCTTTAGTATGTGTGTACAAGGATTGGTGAGTAGTTTGACAGTTCCTTGAGTGGATCTGGGTTTATGCTTTTGTTATTCTACTATTTGTTGACTTGTTATAATTAGTTCCTTGAGTGGACCAGGGTTTAGGCTTATTGTTATTCTATTTTCATATGTGTTGGCTTGTTATAGTTGGTTTCTTAATTAGATTGAGACTTTGTGATTATAATGCTTACTATTGTATAATGGGATCCTTGAGAGGTTTGGGTTGAATTCATAAGTACTTGGCATATCTCCTGTCATTATTTCTCATGTGTTGAATGAGGGATAATTGATGATGGAGTCATAGTTGTTGACTTGGTAAATGATAGTGGACATGGTTTGACTTGAGTTGTTGCTTTTGGGTTGTACTTGATTGAAGTCTATCATGTTAACTGAAAAGGCTAGATGTCATATAATTGAGGTATTATCTTATAATATGTGTCCAGGGTTCTTCTTGTTTACTAATGTATGGTTACTTGTTCACGTTGATATAATTACTTGAAGGGTGTTTACTAATAGGCTTGTAGCATGAATGGGGTCTTATCTATTAATTAATGTTATGCTCGACACCAGAATTCGATTAAGGGTTGGTACTAGCGGGAAACCATCCAAGCTAAGTGGAGTTGAGTTTGTATTTGATTTAGGGTAAAGTATGACTTGATGATAGGATGGAAACGGGTGAAATAACCATGCTTTGGATTTTTGCTCAAAAACAAGCCTAAAATTGAATTCAAAAACCAACCCTAAAACCCATTCTTTTTCATCGAATTCAAGCATAAATTATGTGAGAATGCAAGTAACAAAGTAAATAGATGAAGCATAGTGATGAATACCTTATTTTCGACATTGGGAGCAAAGTGATCGGGGAGGGGATTTTTTGAGTGAAAAAAGGGAGAAATGGGCAAGAAAGCCATTTCTCGCCTCTTCAAAGTGTTGCTCCCGCTATAGCAGCCTTTCCTGCTATAGCGATGCCGCTATGGTAGAGATATTCTCATTATAGTGGGATCCAATCTTGAGGTACGGAGAAATTTTTGTCCGATGTATTTTTGAGTTTTTATTTTTCCACTATATTGGCTAGGCCCCGAACACCTTGGGTACTTTGAAAACATTTTTCTCCAACTAGTCTCATGCGACTTGTAAGTAAGGAAAGTTTCTTGGTGGGAGCGGCATAGTAATAAAGTGCGACTTAAAATTTAAGTACAGCAGGGAAACAAAAATTAAGCGATTCGCTTAAGTGTCGTAATTATGGAATCGAAGAGAGGGTGTTAAGTTCTAAGCATGGTTCGTACCTTTCACTTCCTACCATTATGTTTGAGGATGAACAATAGGTAAATTGGTATCTGTTATAACGATCGGTTCTTTCATTATTAGAGACACCTCGTCTTAGGGCCCGAGATACAGGGATTTTTACAAATACGATCTCAAACTAGTCTGGGATGACTTGGCTAAAAATTTTAGAATTTGAAATTTTGGGTTGGGCTGACGTCATCCCGCTATAGCGGCGCCGTGGTAGTGGACGACCTGCCACTATAGTGGGATGACGAGACCAGTAACTTAGTCGTGATTGTAATATTTCCCCTTCTTGTTTCAGTTGTAAAAAGGGATAAAAGAGGCTTTTAAAACCTCTTTAGGGTTGCCTCATAGCCATGAAGCTATGGAGAGTGGAAAATATGCTCGAATGGGATGAAACTCATGGATTTCTCTTGTATATCATGACAGTTTCACTAGTACAGAGTTAAAAGCTCACATTCATGCATCTGTAGTAGCTGCTTGGCGCCCAGGTAGGCTAGGTTCAACTGAGTAGTTTAGACATGGGTTAGAAAGCATAGGAATGGTGTAGATTGATGGGAATTTTTTGTTTAGGCCTTTGGGTACGGCGTTGGAATGGATAAAAAAGATAAATTTTGGTGGTGGAAGGTGATCTTGATGTATTTGTGATATTGAAATCTGTTAATCTTTTAGTGTGCCTTGTTATTGATGTTGTTCATCCTTAAATGGTTATAAATGATGTTGTATCCAGGAAATAGCTTAGAATCTAATAAATACCTTATTAAATTGTTGGTGTTGGCGGATTCCAAGGAGCTATAGTGGTAATTAGAGGAATGACAGTCGAGTTTGGGTATTAGTGTTAAGGTGGAAGGTTGGGTGTATTATGGTGTAAACCATAGGCGTTGATGTATATCTTAGGCTTGCGAGTCCTAACTAATCTCATAGAGATATACAGGTAGTAAGTGATAGTTTAATGTAGTTGAAATCCAACTTGAGTTATATGTTCCTGTTAACTATTTCCTTAATATACTTGTACAATGCATGTTTATGTGAAGTAATGGCTGAAATGATATCTTAGTTGCTAATCACATATAATGAGTTGTGAAATCTTATTGGTTGTACAAGTGTAAATATTAAATGCTAATTGTTGTTGTGATTACTTGATATCTGTGATTATTATGGAATGCACTGGTATTTGGGCATCTTAACAGGCTTATATTGATTATTGTGGGATGCATCAATATTTGAGCATCTTCACAAGCTTATATTGATTATTGTCGGATGAACCAATATTTGGGCATCTTCACGGGCTTATATTGATTATTGTGGGATGCACCGATATTTGGGCATCTTCATAAGATTGGTTGTTATATGGTTGGCAGACACTAGATGTCTGAGATTTGGTACATGGACTAGAGCTCGTTCCCTGAAGGTCATGACTAGTGGACGACTATAAGACCCTTAGTATGTGTGTACAAGAATTGGTGAGTTTGATGGTTCATTGAGTGGACTGGGGTTTATGCTTTTGTTATTCTATTGTCATATTTGTTGATTTGTTATAATTGGTTCCTTGAGTGGATTGGGGTTTAGGCTTATTGTTATTCTATTGTCATATGTGTTGACTTTTTATGTTTGGTTCCTTGATTGGACCGGGACTTGGTGATTATAGTGCTTACTATTGTATAAGGGGATCCTTGAGATTTTCGAGCTGAATTCATAAATATTTGACATATCTCCCATTATTGTTTCTCATGTGTTGAATGAGGGATAATTGATGATGGAGTCATTGTTGTTGACTTGGTAAATGATAGTGGACATGGTTTGAATTGAGTTGTTGCTTTTGGCTTGTACTTGATTGAAATATGTCGTGTTAATTGAAAAGGCTAGGTGTCAGATAATTGAAGTATTATCTCATAATATGTGTCCAGTGTTCTTCTTGTTTACTAATGTATAGTTACTTGTCCATGTTGATACAATTACTTGAAGGGTGTTTACTAATAGGCTTGTAGCATGAATGGGGTCTTATCTATTAGTTAATGTTATGCTTGACACCAGAATTCGGTTAAAGGTTGGTACTGGTGGTAAACCATCCAAGCTAAGTGGAGTTGAGTTTGTATTTGATCTAGGGTAAGGTATGACTTGATGATAGGATGGGAAGGGGTGAAACAATGTGGTGGTGGTAGGAGGAAGTTATCTTACGGGTAGCAAGGTGAGTAAATTAAAGGGGTAAATGATGAAAAGGCGAAGGTTATTTGACTAAATGAACTCTTAAGTTGCATTCTTGTCAAATATTTATGTGATGTTTATATGATTTAATTCGGGATGACCGATGATGCTTTCCGGTACGTGTTGTTTTGTACTGATATTACTTTTGCTATACCCTTTTTTGGGGTATAGTCTGATTGCAGGATTAGTAGATGTTTCATATTTGAGGCGGTGGGGATATCCAACAACTTCTATCATTGTTTTCTATGGTGGAAGTTGTGTTATGTGTACTATTTTGTAATCTGTCATAGTAGCTCTTATACCTGTTTAGGCTAGGTTCTTGGGAAAAACTATTCTTTTGTATTTAACGTTTTGTAAGCCAGTTGTAATGAATAAAAGGATTTATTATTCTATAGATTTCCACGTATTTTCTAATTGGGTGGTTAGGGATTCTCCTGTCTAGGTGTATTAGAGTAGGTGCCCTCATAATCCGGTAAATTGGGTCGTGACAGTATCCCGCCACAAAAGATGAGGATCAGGTGTGCGTAGTTTGTCCAGATTGGACTGTTAAGGACTATATGAAATGACTAGACTCCAACTTGAGAAAATCGCTTTTTTTTTTTTTGCAAATGAACAATGAAAAAAATAAAATATTTTTGTATTTTTATCAGGGACTCGTTCTAAAACAAAGACTCAAAATGAAATAGTTTTTTTTTTTTGGAATTTTTGATTAAGAAAAACATAAATACACTTAAAGGAAAATCTTTTTTGTTTTTTTCTCCATATAAAAAATGTGCAAAAGCTCCTATTGAATTGGTAAAAAAAACTTTTTGGATTTTCTAGCAAAATGCATGCTAATAGAAATAAAGGAAGCCTTTTTTTTTTTTTGAAAAATTAGTGAATAAGGTAAAAAAAAAATTCTTTTGATTTGTGAAAATAAAAATCATTAAGAACTCCTACAACATATTTTTTTTTGGTTTTTTGTTATTGTTTCACTCTTCTAGCATTAACACCTACTCCTTTCCCTCACTTGTAACACTTGCCTCAAATCTGTCCGTCAAATGACCCTTTTACCCTAAAAAAAAAATACAACAAGTAGCACATAGGGATGCTTTGGGACGAATCTCCTATAAAGGAACAAACTAGTTTTGCTAGGTCTCAGCGTGATACAAATAAGAATGACCTAAAGGTTGACCTAGGCAGGGGTTTAACAAACAAGGCTGTTTGGGGGATCGTATGATCGATAGTGACTGCGATTGCTTTTCACCTACTCAATATATCCGACGGCTCCTCCTTCTAAAATATAAAGTGACTCAGCAAATGTTCATGTGCGCGATGCGTACTACGAGACTTGTTTTGAGAGAAATGACTCTGGATATGTACATGATGATAGATATAAAGAGATAGCAAATAATGAAAAGACAGTAAACAACTAGCATAAAGGCAAACAATAACACGGAAAGACGATAAAACAAACAAGGCACCTATTCAATTATAGTGTCAGCTAAGCCGATACAAACCAACATACGAAGCTCGAACTCTACAAAATCTCCCCAACAGATTCGCCAGAGTTGTCACACCCCTTTTTTACCAAGCAATAAGATTTTTATTTAGTTTTCAAAAGGGTTTTCAAACACTGAAATGTGACTAAAAAAAGTGTTTAAAAAAGGATTCATTTTAAAATCAAAGTCGTCACTTGATATTGGTTTTTGTATGCCAGGTCACCTAAAAGTATCATTTTTAAAATAGTTGACTCATTAAAACTGATCGGCGAACAGAGATTTCGATTAAGGAATTCTATTGACATGCATTTACAGCGGTTCAGAGTTGCTTTGCACTTAACCTGTTTCATTAATTCCTCATGGTTCACACAACCCTAGTTAATGAGTTTAGCTACTCATAATTGCAATAACACAAGAAGAATTCAAAGATGAAAACATGATTGTAAACTCACAATAATGAAGAAGAACTGAAATCTCAATTATCAATAAAACTCGAAGCTAGGGTTTGTAACTACAAAACCAAGAATATGTTTATGAACTTGAAAACAGTAGAAAATATCTCTCAAAACAATGTACTGACTCTCTCCCACACATAGGACTATACATGGGTATTTATAGATAAAAAGCTAATCCTATCCTAATTAGAACAGGAGAACAGAGTCGGCAACTTCCACGGTATCGTGACTTGGTGTCGTGGAACCAAGTCACGCCATGTAGGTGAGTTTCGTGGAAATTAGGCTCAATTAGACATCTTCAAAAGTTGACTCACACCACCCTTTCACGCCAGTTAGATTCACTCATGCCACGTGGATGCCTGCCGTGGAAATCAGACCACATTCAACATCTCTGAACATGAGTCACGACAGCCACCCACGTCATATGAGTGGCCTCCACGTCATGTGGGTGGTGTCGTGACTCCCTCTCTGGTGTAGATTCTTGTTCTTTCATCTTTAGACATTTCATTCTCGGACTTGATTCTTCCTTTTGATCATTTGTTGCCGTCAAAACCTGTTTTCCTGCAAAGTAGGACAGAAACCACATCATACCAACCAAATACACCCAAGTTATTGCATATTTTCCTTGTTTTAAGCATCAAAAGTGCCATGTAACCAAGGCGCATCAACACCTTCAACTTAGAACGTTTGCATGCCCTCAGGCGAACAAAACAAAAACAGATATATACGATGCTTAACTAAGAGAAACCTAAGGGACCTATGACAGTCAACTTATTACCTTTAGCACAAAAAATTTTTTTTGACCCCTCCTATTTGCAAATCAAAACCATAGTGTGTATACAGGTAGCATATTATCATGACACAGAAGGGATCAAGTGATGGCACTAGATTATGCACAAACAACTAAGCATATATGCAATTGACATTATTCGAACAAATAGCAGCTAATAATGCAACCCATGTACTCTCACAATCAAAGAAGTCCCATGCACTCACAGTATGCTAATAAATCTCAAATTAGGGACTCGGTCAAAACACTCTCTCTCACAAAGAAGTTCAAACAGTGTGCATGAAATACCATAGGCTTGCCCTTATTTTCTGCTCCTTAATTTTTCGGACAGTTGGACTAGGATCACTATAGGACTTTACTCGGCTTGTAATGTAGGCTTGGGGACGGGTATGGTACATCTGGATATGGTGACTCAACCCTCCTTGACGCTACACTATTTTTGGATCCATCTTCCAACCTTTCTCATTTTTATTCTCCTTTATTCTCCTTTCTTTTATTTTCAGATTTTGGGCGTGATTTTTCTCAAACTTCACTTTTTTTTTTCTTTACTTTATATTTTTTTTTCCTCACACCCAAATCTATTTTTTTTTTATCACCCCTTCTTCATACCCAAATTAATCTACGCACCCCTATAATAGCCACCCTCAACTTAGGCTATTTGCCTGAGTTGAGGTACACAGTGTCCAAGGAGGGAACAGGGCCAAGACAGGTTCATTGTAATTAAAATGGGAAGGTGAATAGGCTAATGAAAGAAATAGGTCAATTAAGGCTCAAAAGAGGGATCAAGGGATATTTAATTCATTTGGTCAGGTGTTTAGGCTAAAAGTGAACTTATTCAAAAATGCCTATGATCTTTTCCTAACCACTATCCTCTAACCTAGGCAAGACTAACCGGTCAAGTTCTGGATCGCACACACAAAGTTAACTAAGTAATGACCTCACACACACATAGCACATGTTTGTATTATCAACTACTACCTATCCAATTCATGCAATGCTGGCTACAATTATTTTGTCTATAATCCTAGTGGCATAACAAGATCCAACAGCTGTCACACATAAACATGCTACACACACACACTTCAAAATAAAATTTTTTAGGAGGGGTATCCTTAACATTCAAAAAGCATAATAATTTTCAAAATTGGACTGCACTAAGGTTTCCCTATTTTTCTCCTAATTAAACACATAAACACATAATAATATAAATAACACCCTAAACATGCCGGTTCTACTATGATAGAGCACTCGGGGGAAAAGAAACACGGCAACAAAACCCCCCAAGTGGTGGTACACCCCCACCCCCAACTAACAATGGTGCACTGCCCTCAGTGCATAGATATCAACACAATACAAGGGAGTGAGGACATACCTGTGGCACCCTAGGCGTCGAAAGTGGGCCCGCCTGCAGTGGGATCATCAGTCTGCTCTATGGGCACTGTGGTAGGTGCATCTAATGGAGGGGTTGCCTGACTGGAGGATGAACCACGTGCCCTTTGCTCCTCCGCTATCTGGCTAGCATGGTACTCCATCCTAGAGGCCTTAACCACTTTCCGGAGATCACCCTCATACTAGTCACCACTGTCAATCTGGTCCTCCGGACTGCGTGGTCTCTTGCCTCTATCCATCGGAGGCTCCTCATTGGAAAATAGATCCACCTCAAAGGTCGGCCTGATCGGGGCCGAAACAAGCATAGGTGGTATAATAGGGGCACCGCTCGAAGCTAATGCTCTAACCTCCTCTCTAAATATTGCCACCTCTTGTGTCAATCCGGTCATATCAGGACCCTATGCAGCACTTAATCAGGTGGCCATCCATGCCTCAAAGCTGTCAATCCTCCCATGCAGCCCCCTCATAAACTGATTCATCGTCGCCGTCATCCGGGCCTCCACCCTAGCCTATGCAGCCTCTACCGTGGTCCTAACCCATGGCTTAAGCTGGGATACTAACTTAGCCATCTGGGTCTCAGTGTGGGTCTGCCGCTCGAACATCTGCGTCTGTCTATCAATCAACTGCAGCAGAAAGTCCCTCGACATTGAAACCATACCAGAGGGAGGCGGTGGAGCTGTAGTACTGGGTACCACATCATCAATAGGGCCAGTGCCCTCAACCGGTATATGAACAGTCTCTGGTATCCTAACTGGTACTGGAATAGGCACAGGTGTACTAACCGGCTCATCTCTAACTCCAAGCCCTTTAAAAAGGGCTGCTCCTGACGACCCAGATGGCTGAGACCCTCGTGGAACAATGGGGTGAGATCTCCGTTGTTGCATCAAACTAATATCCGTTATACGAGTCACCTCTATATAATGATCGAGGGTAGGTAGCCGAGCCACACCCACCCTATCACAAAGACTCTGGATCAAATAGGGGAATGGTATACTGGTATGATCACGAAAGGCCCGGTCATGAATCTCCCAGATGATATATCTGGCAATATGAATCTCATAACCCGCAAGGATGCTGGCTACCACCACTGCCCGATCTAATGTAAGTGAATGGTCAGCATTAGTTAGACCCAACCGATGCCGAACCACGGACCACCAAAATCTGCCTGCAAAATATAGCGTGGATTTCTTGATATCCAGCTTACCAGTCACCCAACTCGCAGCCACACCATCCTCCGCTATATACCCTGCAATCCACTTCAGCAGCTCCAACTTCTGGTCCGCATCCCGCATCTTAATTCGATCTCTGACAGTGTCCATGAGGTGATCAAACTCAGCATTTGTAGCGGGTAGTGGACGGTCAGCACCGAACAAGAAGCAGTGAATGGTCTGCTCCGATATATCAACTCGGGTACCTCGCACCAAAATATGTGCCAATAAGAGCTGATCCCTGTATCGCTTCCCGACAGGTGTACTCAAGTCAATCGATGCAGCATATGAGGCATAAAATTCCTGGTCCAATTTCGAGCTGTAACGACCAGGAGGCTACGTCATCCAACCAAACCCATACCACTCAAATATAGCCCAAATATCACGCAATGCCTTCAACTCCTCAAGCCTATATCAGGGATCTTCCATAATACTCCTCCGACATATACCCCACTCCGTCAGCTCGGCATCCCTGTCATAAAACGCACGCATGCCCTGAACATACCACCGCTGAACCTCCCTACTCAGTGCAGAAGGAGGAGCACTCTGCGCACCAGTACCTGAAATAGAGGCACTAGCCTCCGCCGCAGAGGTACCCTGACATGTAGCATCATCTGTAGAGCCTAAAACTAAATCATCCTCCCCCTGTTCAGACTAGGGGGCAGACTCGAAAGACTGATCCGAAATAACCGACGCTACCGGTGGTGGAATTGGCTGAAGGGTAGCCCGGGCAGTAGCTTGGGCCAGAGTATGTAACCTCGTGGTACGAGGTACTAATGCAGTATCATCATGTCCAATATCAAAATCCTCCACGGACCCATTTTGAGTGGATTCAGTTGGTTCATCACGTAAACGGGTTAGTAATTCCATATTTTTAGTGCGAATTCTAGATGAGGAATCAAGGTGGTCACTTTTGGGGTTTGATTTGGGAGGCATGGTAGAGGGTTTGGGTCGGATTTAGGTCAGGTTTGTGGGTATTTGGGTCGGGTTAGGTCAAATTTTGGATCTGGCGGTCTGTGGGGATCGGATTTTCAAAATGGGGGTTGGGTTTGTGGTGGATTTTGTAGTGGTGGGTCGAATTTTATAAATGGGGGTCGGGTTTGTGGTGGATTATGTGGTGGTGGTGATGATTTAAGGTTGACAATGTTGAGAAAGTTGAGAATTTAGGGTTTAGTTGGATGAGTTTAAATTAGAGAAAGAATAGGGTGGGTTCGGATTTTATATAGGGTAAAGAAGGAGGCTACCATATTTTATAAAAAAAATGGATCGGTTCTCGAATACCCTTACCAGTCTGCTTTTCACGGAGCGTTCCACGTCGCTTTGGTGGTACTCATGTCACGTGGGTCCTTGTCGTAACTCCACTTCTGCAGGTGTCAATTTTCTCTGATTTTCACGATACAACCCACGTGACGTGGGTCAACCTACATCACATGGGAACCCTATCGTAGATCAGGTTCAGAAAGACAAAATATTTCTCTGATTACCACGGCACCACTAATGTGATGTGGGTCTACCCACGTTACGTGATTAGGTGTCGTTAGTGGAACTGAACATAATTCGTTCACTATTTCAGATTCCAGTTAACATATCCTCCATTGCTCAGTCTTCACCAGATCATACATAACAAGACCATGGGTTGCCTCCCATAAAGCGCCTGATTTAACGTCGCGACATGACTAGGCTAACTTGGATACTCAGAATTCCCCAACTAGCCCATGGGTTGCCTTCCATGAAGCGCCTGATTTAAAGTCGCGGCACGACATGGCTAGCTTGACTATTTAGACTTCATCAAGCTCAAGTTCCTCACATGTCTTTATTTCTTTCGTGATTCCTACATAATTCTTAACACGTTGTCCATTGACCTTGAATAGAACATTATCCGCTCCTTTTAGCTCAATTGCTCCATGTGGGAATACCCTAACCACCGTGAATAGTTCGAACCATTTGGACTTTAATTTTCCAGCAAACAAGCAAAGCTTGGAGTTATAAAGTAGCACCAAATCTCCCGGGCGAAACTCTCGGTTCTCAATTCGACGATCATGATATAATTTCATCTTCTCTTTATATATAGCTGAACTTTCATAAACCCGGAGATGAAATTCATCCATCTCATTCATCTGCTCAAGTCTCAATTTAGCCGTTTCACTCCAGTCTAAATTCAACCTTTTCAAAGCCCATAAAGCCTTATATTCAAGTTCGACAGGCAAATGGCAAGATTTTTCAAAAACAAACTGATATGGTGATGCACCAATTTGCATTTTAAAAGCAGTTCGATATGCCCATAACGCATCATCCAATCTTCGAGCCCAATTAGTCTTATTGGCATTCACTGTTTTTGCCAAAATCGACTTGATCTCACGATTTGACACCTCAACTTGCCCGCTTGTCTGAGAATGGTAAGGCGCTGCAACCTTATGTTTAACACCATATTTTTCAAGCAGGGCCTTGAACAGACGATTGCAGAAGTGGGATCCTCCATCACTAATAATAACTTGGGGGGTTCCGAATCGTGAAAATATGTTCTTTTTCAAGAATGTTGTGACACTTCTTCCTTCGTTGTTAGGAAGCGTAATTGCCTCCACCCACTTAGAAACATAGTCGATAGCTACCAAGATGTATTCCATCCCATGTGAGCTCACAAAAGGGCCCATAAAGTCAATTCCCCACCCATCGAACAATTCAAGCTCAAGTATAGTTGTCATGGGAAGTTCATGCCTGCCTGAGATATTGCCTTGCCTTTGACATTGGTCACAAGCACAAGCATAATCATGAGCATCTTTGTAAATACTGGGCCAGTAGCACCCACATTGCAAGATTTTATGGGCAGTCCGCGCACCTCCATGATGACCCCCAACTGGAGATGAATGACATGCTTCCAAAATACTCATCATCTCGACCTCTGGAACACATCTTCGAATTATGCCATCATCCCACACCCTTAATAAATACGGCTTATCCCAGAATAATTTTCTAAACTCATGCATGAATTTCTTTCTCTGATGATACGACATATCTTCCAGAACTAGATCACTTGCCAAAAAGTTGGCAAAATATGCAAACCAAGGGATTAAGTCTTGAGATGTTGCTAGTACTTGCTCATCTGGAAAAGTATCATCAATCTTAATATCATCCCTTAATTTAATCATGGCCTCCTCCTCAAGGTGTGATACATGGTCAGCAACTTGATTTTTGGTTCCCTTACGATCCTTGACTTCAAAGTCAAATTCTTGCAATAGAAGTACCCACCGAATCAATCTTGGCTTAGCATCCTTTTTTGACATAAGATACCGAAGAGGTGCATGGTTTTTATGCACAATCACTTTCGTACCTATCAAGTAAGATCTGAATTTCTCAAAAGCGAATACCACTGCCAATAATTCCTGCTCAGTCACAGTATAATTCTTTTAAGCTGGATTAATCACTTTGCTAGCATAGTAAATCGAATGTAACATCTTCTCACGTCTTTAGCCAAAGACTGCACCCAAGGCCACTCCGCAAGCATCACACATAACCTCAAAAGGTTTAGTCCAATCTGGTGACACAATAATAGGGGCTGAAACCAAATTATCTTTAAGACACTCAAATGCTTTTAGACATGCCTTATCGAACACAAACTTCACCTCTTTCTCCAAAAGTTTGCATAAAGAATGTGCAATCTTAGAGAAATTCTTAATGAATCTTCTATAAAAGCCAGTATGACCTAAGAAACTTCAAATACCTTTCACAAAGATAGGTGGAGGTAAGTTTTCAATCACCTCAATTTTTGCCTTATTAACCTCAATACCCTTCTTTGAAATCTGATGCCCCAATACGATACCCTCGTTGACCATAAAGTGACATTTTTCCCAATTCAGCACTAAGTTTCACTCCTCGCATCTCTGCAGCACATTAGCAAGGTGTGCCAAGCAATCATCAAATGAGTCTCCCACAACAGAAAAATCATCCATAAAAACCTCAATAGTGTCTTCCACTATGTCGGAGAAAATATACATCATGCAACGTTGAAAAGTGGCTGGTGCATTACACAAACTGAAATGCATCCTTTTAAATGTGAATGTCCCGTATGGACAAGTGAAAGTGGTCTTCTCTTGGTCTTCGGGGGCTATGAAGATCTAATTATACCCCGAATAGCCATCAAGATAACAATAACATCCTCTACCAGCAAGACGGTCTAACATCTGATCCATGAAGGGCATAGGAAAATGATCTTTTTCTGTCCAAGAATTCAGATTTTGATAATCCATGCAAACTCTCCATCCAGTAACCGGCCTCATTGGAATCAACTCATTTTTGTCGTTTGGAACCACAATGATTCCCCCCTTCTTCGGTACACACTGAACTGGGCTCACCCACTTGCTATCAGCAATAGTGTAAACCACTCCTGCATCTAACCACTGTATGATCTCTTTCTTCACAACCTCTTGCATAGGTGGGTTTAGACGACGTTGGTGCTTAATGCTCGGTACGCACTCAGGAGTAAGTTGAATTTTATGAGTGCAAAGACTGGGTGGAATGTCTATAATATTAGCGATGGATCAAGCAATGGCCCTCTTAAATCTTCTCAATACCGAAACCATAGCCTCTACTTGCCACTCCACCAATTTAGCAGAAATAATCACAGGCAAGGTGTTGTTGGCTCCCAAAAATGTGTAGCGAAGGTAAGCCGAAAGAGCCTTAAGCTCCAAAATTGGAGGCTCCTCAATAGATGGACGAGCTGGTGGGGTCACCCTATTCTTCAAATCTAGATCAAGTTTCTTTGGAGTATAAGTGTATGCTCTCTTACCAGTGAGTGCACCAACCATCTCATTGTATTCTTCAATACCGTTGCTATCAAAATTCATAATCACAGCCGCAAGAGCTTCTACCCCCAACCTTTCTTCAAGAGACACAACAACATCACTATCATCAACTGTATCTATCACTGAAATCACCCGCTTATCTCTTGGTTGCTTCATGGAACGACAAATATTGAAAGTGACCTGTTCTTTATTTAACCTGAATTTCATCTTCCCTGTTTCCATGTCGACCAGTGGAAAGGAATGGTCTTCCCAATATGATGGGAACCTCGAAGTCAACTTCACAATCAAGAATCACAAAGTCAGCCGAAAAGATGAAGGATGCAACCTTTACCAAGACATCATACAAAATGCCCACCAACTTTTTCACGGTCTTATCGGCCATGAGAAGTCTCATAGAGGTTGGTTTTGGTGCTCCCAACCCCAACTGTTTAAACACGGCTAGCGGCATTAAGTTAATGCTAGCACCAAATCACAAAGTTCTTTAGCAAAGTTGTAGGACCCGATAGTACAAGGAATTGTGAAAGATCCTGAATCCTCCTTCTTTTCAACTAGGGAACACGAAGCAACTGCACTACAATGATGTAAGTTATCTACTGGCTCAAAACTGACAGTTCTCTTCTTTGTCACCAAGTCTTCCATGAACTTTGCATAACCTGGCATCTGCTCCAGTGCCTCAACAAAAGGGATGTTTACTGACAGCTCCTTCAACATTGTAATAAACTTCTGATATTTGCCTTCCTCAGTCTTCTTTTTCAACCTTTGAGGAAAGGGAGGAGGAAGTCGTGGAATAGTTTTCAGCACTTGTGGTACCTCCTTTTCCTTCCTCTTTTCAGATTTTGCCTTTTCGCTAGTATCATGATGTTCTGGAATTGTTTCGCCCTTTGAATTATCCAGCTCTAACTCAGTTTCTACATCAATAATCATTGGGTCATTGGTCTTACCACTGTCGGCAGGTATAGGTGGATCTGTCGTGCATTTCCCACTTCTAGTAGTAATGGCTAGACAATGGCTATCATTCTTCGAATTTTGGATGGTATTGCTTGGAAGGGTGCCTAGCTGACGTTGATTCAGTGCCAATGAATCTGCCTGAACTGTTGCTCCAACTGTTTAATGGCAGTTGAATGAGACTCCACTTTCTGACTTAATCCCAAAATGTCTGACCTAATCTCCTGCAAGCAATTTTCCTGACTTTCTAACCCTTTGACCAGTTTATTAAGAAGGGCCTCCATCCTTGAATTTCCAGACTCATCATCGCGGCTTCCTGGTGGTACATAAAGGCCATTCTTCTCTCTATAATCATCCTTTCGTCTCTAATCACTGTCACGATCTCGTTCTCGATCTCTGTTTCCCGACTTGTTGTAATTGTCTCCATAATAGTTCTGACCTTGATTCCCTTGCCTCGAGTTCCAAGAGTCTTGATTAGACCCTTGGCCCTTGGCTCAAAAACCCGCCACTTCTCGATCTAGGTACTTAGCCTCTTCATCAGACTCACTATCATCATGTCTAGGCATTTTATCTTGTGCACCTAAAGCATGCACTTTCTCAGCATCTGTGGCTGCAATTTGTTTAGCTAGCAAACCAATTTCTATCCTTAGTTGCGCGACCTCTTGAGCCTCTATTTCATCCAATGCCCATTGTGCAGTTGAGGCTCCAATAGCATATGTACCAACAGGCGTATCTGCCTCCCGAGTATGCCATCCTCGGTTGGTCTTAGTGATACTATCTAATATCTCTGAAGCTTGCTCCCATCTCAGACTCATGAATGCTCCACCAGTGATAGTATCTACTACATCCTTAGTGTTTGCGTTCAAAGCCCTGTAGAAAATTTCAAGTAAATTTCTACCACTCATCCTATGATTCAGCACATTCTGTAGCTTCTTCTTGAATATAAGCCATGTCTCATAAAGTGCTTTAGAATGTAGTTGTCAGAAATTGTAGATCTCATCCTTCAACTGCAGCATCTTAGAAGGTGGGAAAAATCTTTCTAGAAATTGATTCCTCAAGTCTTGCCAAGTAGTGATGGAACCTCGTGGTAATTCTGCCAACAACAATGTCGCTTCTCCTGTTAGAGAGAATGGGAACAATCTCAACCGAATCGCCTCTTGGTTAACTCCAGGCAGATTATAGGAAGTGCAGACCCCCACAAAATTCATCATGTGCATGTTTGGATCATCTGAAGGAAGATCGGCCAACACACCTTTCGAATTTAGCAAATGAATCATGGCACTGGTAATGTCAAACTTCGTGCCCGGAGGTAACTCTGGTGGAATGATGGCACCAGTCTCAACCAGTTCGAGATAAGCCATATCCTCTTCTTCAGGATCATCATAAACAGGCACATATGGTCTCTGATGTGCTCTAAGTCTTCTTTGTCGCTCTTCAGTATCAGACAGACGCTGTGTTGCTTCTTGCATCGCTCGATGATCTCTTTCTGCTTGTCTAAGAGCATCTTGCCTAGCTTGATCTTCCCGTGTCAATCAAGCGGTATTTTGATTCGCTGTTTCATGACCAACTAGTTGAATTGCTAGGTTATGAATGTCTCCCACGGCTGCGGGATCTTGAACTCCGTCGGTATTCACCATTCTTCGATTAGCTCTCAGAGTCCTTTCTATCTCAAGATCAAGTGGAATCAGAGGATTACCTTGACTCCTAGTATTGGGAATACACCGGCGAGTATCCTTAAAAGTATGTAAAAACAAAACCAATCAACTCCAACCAGTACTAATCAACTCCGTAACTGTAGTCCCCGGCAACGGCACCAAAATTTGATGTCGCCCAAAATATGCCTCCTAAGAAATATAAAGTGGTCGTTGTCAAATATGGAACCCAACTAGGTTGGGGTCGATCCTACAGGGAATAGGATGGAAGTAGGTTAAGTTCTTGTTCGAGTAGTTGGCAAATAAGTAAAAACTGGGGCGTTTTGTAAGTAAATAGCGACAGTAACTATTGCTGATTGTATCGAGTTTGTAGACAATAAGAGAAGTACACTAGAACTGTGATCCCCAATGATTCCTTAACTCCACCGATTGCTTATGCTAATAAAACCAGCCCGCTATGTTGCATGCAAAATCTGACAAGATATGTTCATCTAAACATCTCTCGACTTTGGTTAGACGAATTTCACTCTTCTTCTCTCGGTCTTCGAGTTTCGCACTACTAACCCTTGTCCTGGATCTCAGATAACTATTCCCGCTAAGGCTCAAGTTATTAGATGAAGGTTGATAGCTTCAAATCTCTTCCCAATCTATACCTCTCTCTCGAGCAGTATAGAATACAAATGAGTTTCTAACGTTTGCAACCGTTAAAAGATCAATCACAATGAAGGAAATACCAATACATGCATTCACAGCGGTTTAGAGTTGCTTTGCACTTAACCTGTTTTAGTAATTCCTCATGGTTCACATAACCCTAGTTAATGAGTTTAGCTACTGATAATTGCAAGAACACAAGAAGAATTCAAAGATGAAAACATGATTGTAAACTCACAATAATGAAGAAGAACTGAAATCTCAATTATCAATAAAACTCGAAGCAAGGGTTTGTAACTATAAAACCAAGAATATGTTTATGAACTCAGAAACAGTAGAAAATATCTCTCAAAACAATGTACTGACTCGCTCCCGTACATAGGACTATACAGGGGTATTTATAGATAAAAAGCTAATCCTATCCTAATCAGAACAGGAGAACAGAGTCGGCAACTTCCACGGTATCGTGACTTGGTGTCGTGGAACCAAGTCACGCCACGTAGGTGAGTGTCGTGGAAATCAGGCCCAATTAGACATCTTCAGAAGTTGACTCATGCCACCCTTTCACGCCACGTAGATGCACTCACACCACGTGGATGCCTGCCATGGAAATCAGACCACATTCAACATCTCTGAACATGAGTTGCGACAGCCACCCACGTCACGTGAGTGTCCTCCACGTCATGTGGGTGGTGTCGTGACTCCCTCTCTAGTGCAGATTCTTATTCTTTCATCTTCAGACACTTTGTTCTGGGACTTGATTCTTCCTTTTGATTATTTGTTGCCTTCAAAACCTGTTTTCCTGCAAAGTAGGACAGAAACCACATCATACCAACCAAATACACCCAAGTTATTGCATATTTTCCTTGTTTTAAGCATCGAAAGTGTCATGTAACCATGGTGCATCATCCATACATGTGTTAATCAATCAAAAACTGTATGAATCGATGATTAAATGATAATAGAGAGGTTAGATCCTTATCCCAACCATGAAATCTTGAGAACACCTTCAAAATCTCCTAAACACGAGGTCAATAGCTCTCAAATCATATTATGAAATTTCCCATTGAATTAGGGATTAAAATCCCAATTTGCTAGTGATCTTCGCAGGTGCGAAAATAACTCGCTTTAATGATATCGCATCTGTGGAAGAATTATCACAATATGGAAATGGCCATGCCAAGCGCCATCACATATGCAGAACTTCTCCACATTTGAAACATTACACATGTGGAAAGGACATCGCAGGTGTGGGATTCCCCAATTACACTAGACTCCACAAATGTGGTATAATCCTCATCAAAGCAGCATCTTACCTGTAAGAGATTTGCAGATATGAAACTCTACCATCTCACCTCTCTTCACACAAGAGGCCCACCTATTGCAGGTGCCATTGCACCAGTAATGGAGCATCAACAATGCTTAAAATAGTTCAATTCATGGAAACAATCCTCGAAACTCACCCGAAACCCTTGGTATATAATCAAATATATAAATTGTTCATAAAACACGTTAAAACCTTGCTAGAATGCTCAAAATCCTGATATGGAGTTGTTGTAACACCTCAAATTTTGATCCTGAGTATTTAGCACTTAGCATAGGAAATCACACTAAGAACTTTAAATTTCCCAAATATCACGAAAAGGCTCACGAGTCATGAAATAGGTTCACAACCCATAGAACCTCACTTGGAAACCCTCCTTAACTGCTCAGTGAATCATAAATAGGTCCACTACCCGTGGAACTAAACCACGAGTCGTGAGTCTACTTGTGGAACTAGTCTCTATGGTTCCAATTCTCAAGTTTCCTCGATACATAGTACAATCCATGGAATGGGTTCACAAGCCGTAGAGTGACACCTGAAATCTAGACTGAGAGTTGACAAATTCCCTCAAAACCACGACTGCCAGCATGAATCATAGAAGCAATCCACGACCCACAAAGTGATCTCGAAATTTTTCAAATTTCATCAGAAAACCAAGACTAAATTTAGGAATTGTGGAATCAGTTCATTATTCATGAACTGGTCTGTGGGTCAAAATTATCAAAAATTTTAGAATGTTTTAATATGGGCAATTTCATCCATTCCTTACTTTCCAAGCCTATACTACAATGTTTACACTTGCCAGAATGGGATATATCAATCTATTCCACCGAACTCTCTCCTATTCTACTCTTTAACCTCAAAAGTAAGAAAAAGCCTCAGGGAAAGCATGCCTAGGATTCCAATCACTCAACTCAAGTTTCCTCGCTAGAATCCTCATCTCATTTAGGTATGTAAGAGTTCAATGAAGGTATCTTTTCACTTTCATGACAATGTTTTCAGAAAGTATCACAAAATTATGACATTCAAAGTTAGGGTTTTTACCCCAAGTATGCAAATTCTTCCTAATTTCAGTTTCTGTTGATTCTCATGATTTTAAATCGTATATAGAAATAACAAAGTATGATTGTTCGCAGAATATTCTTAACTTAGATATTTTGAAGCACGAATAGCATGACCCAATTTCTCGAGTCATGATGACACCTGCTTTAACCTACCAGTAGGTAAGCTAAACTATAGCCCAGAACGGCAAGTAACGAACTAACCGGCGAAAGATAAGAAAATAAAGAAAATAGGCATACAATGGAAATATTAAGCATTGAAAAGTAGCAATATATATAAATATGAATATTCTATACAATGGAGGGAGAAGGACAAAATATACAAAATGAGTTTCCCCCACGACCTGGTAAGGTCGATATAGGAGCTACTATACTAAAAGAGAGTACTAGACAGTGTCAAATATACATCATAGTCTCAGAATATACAAACAAGACTATCAAAAACAGTAGAAGGAGGAGGATAGACTCCAAACTCTAAAAGCTCACCCTAACTCCGAACAACAGCACAATCTGAGGATATAGTCAGCATTGGTGACTCGTACTCAGATATGCATTAGGGAAAAGATGCAAAAGTGCAGTATGAGTACCAAAATAATGGGTATCCAGGGGGCATCATAGGCCGACTGAGCTAAATTACAGTAAAAGCATAAATAAAGTGCGAGGATATAAACTAAAGTCAGAAATAAAGGGGTAGAAACTGAAATAGTAGGTCATGTCAGGTGGATGTGATATATATATATATAAAATAAGTAACTCAAAAGCGGAAATAAAGTCTAACTATAACTTAATTGAGCCCCCATAAGCCCAGAAGGTACAAACAAAAAGAAATAACCCAACCGAGCCTCCATAAGAATGGTGGGTATAAGCAAAGAGTAACACTAATATGAAGATGGAACAACACAATAATAAAACGTAAGACGAGCCAACGCATGATAAGTGTACCTGATACTCCTTTTCGATCATAATCCTTAAACCGTTCCCATCCTTATCGAATATCAAATACCAAATCAGTATCCATATATATCATAAATACCGAACTCGAACTGGAACTAGAGAATAATATCATAATAGTAAAAATGCCTGAATCGAATCAGAATTGATAAATAATAATAATGTTGCTAGGTATCGGACTAGAATCAAAACTGATAAATAAGCTAAAAGTAGTAACGATCCAGGAGTATAGCTCTACATAAGTCCAACTAGTCATAAACTACAAAATCAGGCATTCAAGTCTTTAAAGGTGATATGAGTCCTAATCACTAAGCCGAAGGATGTAGTTTATGGCCAAATACTACCCCACAGGGGGTAACAAAGCTAAATAGGGCTCATTAAAATGACTAAGTCATCCGAAAACTTAAGAATTAGCCTAAGGAAGTGAATAGAGGTCATTGAGGTCAACAAGGAGCTATCCTAGACATTCTACCCTAAAAAGGGTCGGTGAGGCCCACTACTAGTCCCGAAAATCCAACCTAAGGAAAGAACCCACCCAAACCTAGGATAACGCTTTTTAGTCCTATCCCAAGGAACTAAGTTAACTAAGACTAGTCCTAAGGGATAATCACAGAATAATATAAGGGAAGACGGGGTAGAATTCTACAGAAAAGGGCCCCTAGTCGGGTAATTTAAGGAAATAAATGCTAAAATAACAACCGAGCCAAAAGTACCTACACATAGCTAGCACAATATCATACTAATACCATAAGAAAGCACAGTCTAGGAGAAATGTAAGCTTAGTCTACTTGGACGCCGCTGGAAGCTCGTAAACTCCTCTACACCGAAGCTTTTCCCTTCTGAGAAGTCTCTGACCGCTGCCATGCTATCAAAATAAGGTTCTACACATTAAGATGAGAATATCGATACCCATATTACATATTTACGCTCTATGTCAGAAATCGGACAAAAAGTCCTATGTAGAGCCCACTTTCAAAATCATAAAATTAAAATTTTCAAAGCGTCCTTCCCAGCTCAAGGATCGTTAACCCTAAAATTGGGTATAATTTGAGCCCAAATTAGTCCCCAAAACAGTTTGAAATCAAGCGATAGAATCAAGACCAAAATCAAGAATCTTAAAAGAAATTAAATCGAGAACTCACGAGATAAGGACGAGATAATGCTCACAATCACATTCTCAAGCTAATCCCTGCTCTAATATACTATTTCCACACTATTTTTAAGCTCTCAAAGGTCTACTATGGAGTTCCACACTTAGAAAAAGAAGCTGGAAATAAAGGGAAATGTTTATATACTGCCAAGGGTCCTTCTCAATCGCTGGAGCTAACCTAGATAGACCTTCGCAAATGCATTGGTCCACCATGATTGCGAAGAAGAAGGCTGGACCGGCTAGGCCAACCTCCTCTTCGCAAACACGAAGGCTGGATCACGAATACAGAGGTCAAAATCCTTAGCCCTAGCGATCGCGGCCAAGGCCAGCAAACATGAAGGCCAATTTTGGCCTGCACTAGGTGCATCAGCACCAACAACTTAGGCAAGTTGTAAATTCTCCAACCGAGCCCTTGGGATTCGTTCAAAATCCCGTGAATGCAAAAAAACGATGCTATCCTACTAAATTCAGTATTTTGGACTTAATGACACTATCAAAATTTCCCTCTAAGGTCATTTTAATGAAAAGTGGATCCCACACCCAAGGGTCCATTTTAGCCAAAATCCACCCAATAGCCCAAAATAAGTCTGAAAACCTTGGGACCCGGACCAAGGGTCCCCAAGCCTTAAATCAATATTTCAAAGCTAAAAGAACCGTCAAAATTGGCATCCGAGGCCTTTTACTTGAGGTTTAGGCCTAAGACCCTATTCTTAACAGCGAAAGCTCCAAAAAAGAAAAATGGCTCTAAAAGCCAAATGAACTGTCCGGTAACCAAACTATCAGTCTCAGTATGTCATAAATGACTTGAGGCGGCTATATTAAAGCTCTAAACAAAAAAAAGGCACAAAAATACAAGAAATGACCTGGACGGTCATTATAGCATCCCTTACTAAAGGGACTTTTGTCCGCGAAAGTAAAGAATTAAGAAAATCTGAAGGCTTAAACAGGTCGGGATACTGGGTCAGTATCTTACACTGGGTCTCCCAAGTAGCCTCCTTAATTGGATGGTGTCTCCACTGAACCTTAACCACATGAATATCTTTGGAATGCAACAGTCTAACATCTCTAGCTCGGATAGAAATTGGCTCCTCGATAAAGGTCACCCTCTCATCAAACTGAATTGAGTTCCATCGGAGCACGTGAGACTCATCCAAAATATAACGCCGCAGCATAGATACATGGAAAACTAGATAGATGGCTGAAAAGGCTGGAGGCAAGGCCAACTCATAAGCTACCTCCCCAACTATCTGAAGGATCTCAAATGGTTTGATATACCTGGGGTTGAGCTTGCCCCTTTTTTTGAACCTCATCACGCCCTTCATGGGCGACACTCGAAGAAAAACCTGGTCACCAACTCTAAATCTCAAGGTAAGAAGCCTACGATCAACATAATTCTTCTGCCTGCTCTGAGCTACCTGTAGCCTATCCTTAATCACCTGAACCTTGTCCAAAGACTCACGAAGTAAATCAGTACCATGGGCCTAACTTCTGAAGTCTCAAACCAACCCACCAGAGATCAACAACACCTACCATACAACGCCTCAAATGTTCCCAATTGAATACTCAAATGGTTGCTATTATTATAGGCAAACTCCGTTAAGCCAAAAAACTATTCCCACAGACCCCCAAAGTCCATAACACACGCGTGGAGCATATACTCAAAAACCTGAATAGTCTACTCTGACTGTGTATCAGTCTAGGAATGAAAATGCTGTACTAAGATCAACCTGGGTACCCAACTCCTCCCGAAAAGCCCTCCAAAAGCTAGAAGTGAGCAAGGAGCCTCTACTTGAAATAATGGACATGGGTACTCCGTGAAAACGAACCATCTCTCGACATAGATATGTGTCAACCTCTCAGTGCTGAAGAAAGTTTGTATAGGGATGAAATCGAAAGACTTGGTTAATCAATCTATGATGACCCAAATAATATCAGAACCAACAGAAGTGCGAGGCAAACCACCCACAAAATCCATAGTAGTCTGCTCCCATTTCCACTTGAGAATGGGTAGTCTCTGAAGAAATCCACCAGGTCTCAGATGCTCGTCCTTCACTTGCTGACAACATAGGCATCGAGACACAAAGTCTGCTATATCTCTCCTCATACCGCTCCATCAGTAGTGCTGCCTTAAATCTCTATGTATCTTAGTTGTCCCTGGGTGAATAGAATATCTGGAGCTATGAGCCTCCCAAAAGTATCAACTGAATCAAGTCTCCTACCCTCAAAACATAAATGCAACCGTTAAATCTCAGAATGCCCTCAGATTCTAAGGTAGACCTCCTGGACTTACCCCTCCATACCTGATCTCAAATGGCATAAATCCCACCGGCCCCAAATCTTCCCCAACAGGGTAGACCTAGCCTCAATACACGCAAGAATCCTCCTGGTGGGGGAAGACCTAGCCTCAATACAAGCACGAATCCTCCTGGGGTAGGAATATCAAGTCGAACCATCATGTTGGCTAAGGACTGAATGTCAAGGTCCAATGGTCGCTCAAAAACTGAAATGAAGGCCAAGCTACCCATACTCACTACCTTCAAGCTCAAGGCGTCCGCTACCACATTCACCTTGCCTAGATAGTATAGAATAAAGAGGTCATAGTCCTACAACAACTCAATCCACATATGGTATCTCGAATTAAGCTCCCTCTAAGTCATGATGTACTGAAGATTATGATGGTCAGTGAAAATCTCACAGCGAACACCATACAAGTAATGCCTCAAAATTTTAAGCGTGAAAACTATCGCCCCCAACTCCAAGTCATGAGTGGGATAGTTGCACTCGTGCACCTTTAGCTATCTCGAAGCATATGCAATAACTTGGCCCCACCACATCAGAACACAGTCCAAACCAACACTAAAAGCATCACAAAAATAGGAAACCCCTTGCCCTCAACTGAAAGAGTCAATAGAAGTTGAATTGAGCAAGTCTTTGAGCTTTAAAAAGCTCGCCTCACTGCTATCGGACCATTGGAATGGAACCTCCTTCCTAGTCAATCTAGTTATAGGCATTGCAATAGTAGTAAATCTTTCGATGAACCACTTATAGCAGCCTGCCAACCCAATAAAACTGCAAACCTCAATCAGAGATGTAGGTTTAGCCCTATCACGAATGGCCTTAATCTTTACCAGGTCCACCATAATCCCATCCTTGGATACCACATGCCCCAAGAAAGCTATAGATTTAAGACAAAACTCATACTTTGAGAATTTGGTATAAAGCCTATGATCTCTCAAAGTGTGGAGCACAGTCCTCAAATGATGCTCGTGCTCCTCCCTACTCTTCGAATAGAAAAGGATGTGATCGGTAAATACAATCATGAAGGAGTCCAAATAAGGCCTAAAAACACGGTTCATCAAGTCCATGAATGTTGTTGGGGCATTGGTCAACCCAAAATACATCACCAAGAACTCGTACTAACTGTAGCGAGTCTTTAAGGCTATCTTAGGGATGTCCTCTGCCCAAATCCTCAACTGATGGTAGCCAGACCTTAAATCAATCTTAAAAAATAATGTCGCACCCTGAAGCTGGTCAAATAGACCATCGATACAAGCCAAAGGATACTTATTATTCACTATCACCTTACCTGTAATCGATACACATACGCATAAAACCATCTTTCTTCTTCACTAACAGAATAGGAGCACCCCAAGGCGATAAATTCGGCCTAATAAAACCCTTACCCAGAAGATCCTGAAGTTGAGTATTTAGCCTTTTTAGCTCGATAGGAGCCATACGGTAAGGTGCCATAGAAATAGGTTGGGTGCCCGACTAAAGCTCAACAACAAACTCAATATCACGCTCAAGAATAAGGTCAAGTAGGTCGGTAGAAAAGACATCAGAGAAGTCACAGACTATAGGAACAGAATCAAGTGAAGGACTCTCTACACTGATATCACAAACATTAGCAAGGTATGACTCACAACCCCTCGATACCAATCTCTTAGCCCAAATATAAGAAATAATCTCCGTCGGTGCATGGCTAAAAGAACCTTGCCATACAATCGGGGGTATGCCAAGTATGACTAAGGTAACGGTCTTGGCAAAGTAATCTAAGACCGCATAATAGGGGGATAACCAGTCCATGCCCAGGATCACATCAAAATCCATCATGTCT
This sequence comes from Capsicum rhomboideum, assembly GCA_031232105.1. NCBI lineage: Eukaryota > Viridiplantae > Streptophyta > Magnoliopsida > Solanales > Solanaceae > Capsicum > Capsicum rhomboideum. The sequence goes on along the minus strand of CP124719.1, from coordinate 104,311,995 downwards.
AGCAAAATAAGGCCAGCCTAAGTGTTATACTCTCGAACAGTCACAATACACGAATTATATACCTGATCCACTACTAAAATATCACCTAGGGGAGTAACAACATGCAAAGACACATATAATGGCTCCCAAGACAACCCCAACCCTGGTGTATAATAAACAGAAACATATGAATATGTGGAGCCCGAATCAAATAAAGCAGAAGCTAGCTGATGGCATACTAAAATTGTACCTGTGATAACAGCATCTGAAGCCTTAGCCTCTGGCCTACCAAGAACAATATATAAGTGACCTCATTTGCCTCTAGACTGGGTGCCTGCTCGACCACCTACCCAACCTGCCTGAGGACCTCCTCTCAAACCATAAAAACTACTTCTACAACCCTGTACACCATCTCTAGCTGGAGGCGATACTGATTTGATCGACAAAACACTCTATGTTGAAGGTTCAATCATTTCACATTGGGGAAACTGTCTGGCAAAGTGGCCTATTATAACACAATCATAACATACCCCGGGCACTCTCTTTGTAGAGAAGGTCCAACTGATCCAGAATGGCCATATCGGCCTGAAGAACCTCACTTTACACCCCTCAAAGATTGACCACTGCCCTATCCGCTGATATCACTATAATAGGGATGAATGTTGCGACCTACCTATACACGCAAGTGTACGTGATCATTCAAGTAATAAAGTGGCCCTTTCGAGCCGGATGTCGAACCCACAGGGACTTGTCGTTTAACTATTCACTAGACTAAACTAGTTCTTGATTATTTATTTAAGTGGTGGAATATATAGATATGATGGTTTTAAAGTATAAAATAAATATAAACTAAACTAACATAATTAACTTGGGGTATAAACAATGGCAAGTTGAATTCCCAGGGTCAAGGCATCTCGAACGTCATCTCGAGCGCATGAATATTAATGGTTTAAGCAAATTGAGTTGTCTATCGTGGTTATGGATCACGAGGTTGATAATATGATTATATTCGTCTCCAAACTATAACCTTCTATTATAAATTGGAAACCTAATTACATCGTTGAGCGAGGATAGATTTAACCAATTCTAACGCCTTTAAGCTATCTTCCAGTATTTGAACAAACGCGGCGAATTAGGTACCTCTCGGTCCTAACCGCATATCAATCTCTTGGAATCGCTTCCTCGAGTAAAGATCACGCTCCTTATATTCCACGTTCTATCTCTTAGTTTCTCTCTCGAACTCACCTCAAGACAATGGATTTATTTCAATGGTAATTAAGCATTAAAATAGTAAAATCAAGAATATAAGAATAACCAATAATTGATAAACTTCAGCAAAACCCTAATAATATTCAACTCACTAGATTCATGTTCATAGTCGCAACCCCAAGAATGAGCGATTTTAGCCACCCATGGCTTGATTTAACATAAATTGATAAAAAAGAAATAAAAATAAAAAGGAAGAAGAATTAACCCTAATTTAGATGCCAAAATTGCCCAAGAGTAGTCCTACCAAGATGGAATTATGATACAATAACCAAAGAGCCCTATTTATAGGCTGGAAATCGGGGCAAAAATTTGCCAAAAAGCGGCTCGGCACGCCCTTGGGCGCGCCCCTCTGCTGCCCAGCTGAACAAAATTTTCATCAAAAGTGGCCCGGCACGCCAGACTCTTAGATTCCAATTTTCTTCCTTTCTTCGACTTTGCTTTGCGGATTTGGTTGAATTCTTCAAGTTCAAATCTTTGGCTAGCCTCTTATCTTCAATATCTTTCGCTCGTAGCTCCTCCAAGCCTTAATTTCCACGCCAAAAATGCTCCAAATAGTCGTAAATTTCACCTACAAAGGTCTAATCACATTTGTTAGCACAATATCAAATATTCATCAAAACAATACAAAATACGCATATATTACTCTCAAAACTAAGGTAAATATGGGTCAAAGTCGGCAATAAGGCATATAAATACGCCTTAGATCACCACCCCACACTTAAACCTTTGTTCGTCCTCGAACAACAACCACAATCAACTCAAGGTGACTCTATAATTACTACTACAACTAAGACACTCAAGCTAGCACTACAACGACCACATGAATAGCAAGCTCTACATTTGGCATGTTATATTACAACTTGAAACACATGAATACTACTTCAAAACTTTCTAGCCTCAAGAATTGACTCTACCAAGTTTGCCAACTCATGCACATTACTTAACAAAGTGATCATATAAGTCACCTATCTATCATCAAACATGTGCCCTCACCACAAGAGAGTCACCCACATTCACTCACAGATATGCAATTTATCACAATAATGGGCGTAAGAATCAAATTCTGCTCACTCTTAGATAGTGACTATCTTCCCTAAGCACTTTAATACACTACAATTTACATTAAGATCACCTCCAACCAACCTAGTTTGCACCACTTCTATCTTCCCAACTCTCTTTTGTATTGCCCCATCTCTTTAAGCTAACTTACATATATTAGGCAAGGAGTATTTCCTATCAACACATGATTCACTTCTTTTGGTCAATTTTTTTCTTTTCAATACATTACTCCCTACCAACAACACATAAAATTTTTCACACACCCAAAAGCTATTTACTTGGGGCTTCAACTTCACTTTTTTCTTCTTCAATTTTTTACACTCCTTAACATCTTAATTTCTCAACTAAAGCGCTTAGGAGTTTTGGATCAAACTACGGTTAATTGAAAGGAAAGGATTAAGCTACATATAAGGCAACCAAAGAATAGGCTAAAGGCTCAACGGGGCTAACTAAGATTATACAAAAGGATACATAAAGTAGGTATAAAATATGGCTATCAAAGAAATGCCTATATCATCTCCTAAACTCAACACCCTTTATTTCGCTTTGCAAACACACCGGGCAAGTTCTAGACATCAATATGCACATGGAATAACACAAAAGCCTCACTCACACATGGCACATGTCTAAATCAAGATGGATCCCTATAGACTCTCAACCAAGAAATAGCAAGAATTCAACATTAAGCCAACATCACAAAAGAGTCAAACAAATGAGCCTAGGTGTCTCAAAAATAGTCATTCAATTCACTACATATGCTTCAACATTCAAAACCAACTTGCATCATGCAATCATGCATAGCATCTGATTAGAGCATCTCTAAAATTTTAAAATTACTCCTAAAAATAAAAACGATACTGGCTTCAAAGGGCTCCCCCTTGGAAAAGAACCGAAAAGAAAAACCGAGGGGTGGATGAAGTGTGCTTCTAAATAAAACTAAAAATTACTAAAAGAAAATCTTTTTGTATTTTTCAAATTTTCAGCAACATAAACAAAAAGTAAATAACCAAAAGACTCCTATAGCACACTCCACCTTAACCAAATCAGAAGATTTCCCACCCCACACTTAAAATCATACTTTGTCCCCAAAGTATAACTCAAAGAATAAAGAAAGAGAAATACTCCCTGAGGCCTCTAGGCCTAGCTAGTAGCATCTTATCCATCAAAGAGGTCCGGAGGACCCCACACTTAGTTTTTGCCATGCTCCTTAGCTTACATTTTTGGGTACTCAGACTTCCCCTAATCTGCAAAACAAAACAAACAAAACAAACAAAAAACAAAGACAAAGGTGAATAAAAAAATAATAAAAACTACTTGCACTAGCTGCAACATGCTCACATTTACACTCCCTCTCAACGTCAGCCTCAGTCAAAGAATGTTAGTCGAATTGTTGATATTCTTCTTCTTTCTCCACAGAATGGCTAGTCTCCGTAACTATTGGTGATTGGACATCAAACATCTCAATCTTTTTCATCAACTGAACATTCAAGTCACAAATATCTAAGACAAATTGAGCTATCTCTGAAATAAGCTCATCTCTCTCCCCTTTTAATTGGGTTGCCATGGTTGTGATAACATCCCGGAGACACTCATGAATTTTTAATTGTTGTGCTTGATCTATTAGCCATTCCTGGCTCACTATGTCTTCTTCATCACAACTTTCTTCTACTAGTGTCTCCCTTTCTTCATCAATTCGGGGTTTCTCTTGAGTGTTGGATAAGACTGTAACCTGCTGATCAACACAAGTTTCAGCCCTAGCCTGTAACTTTGTGACTTGGGACTGCATCTTCTCTGTGGCTTCCCTCATTCTCTATATGTCTTCCCTTTGTTGTGTCTGCAGCTCCATTACTCGCTTCAGCATATCCATAAGGTGAGCCTCATGTTCTGCCTCATTAGCTCCATTAGCCCTGCCAACATCACAAACAACAAACTGATCATAATAGGGGTTCAGGGGAGGGGAATAATAGTTTGGACAGGCTATCCTGACCACCATACATCTGACATCTATTCAATTCAAAAGATTGGGCAGGTGCGCACAACCCTCTCTCTTGAACATCCTGACAATTACCATCCAAGTGTGGTCCTTCATAAAAATAACACGAATTGTCATCATTCAATGACCATCTATCCTAGTCTGACATATCAACAAGAGTGGTAGAAAAGTAAAACAAAACTTTGTACAAAAATAAATTATATACAACTTAAACAAATAAAAAGAAAAAGTACAATCTAGATAAACAATTAAAATCGAAGTCCCTGGTAACGGCGCTAAAAACTTGTTGCAACCCAACTATACACGCAGGTGTACGTGATCGTTCAAGTAATAAAGTGGCCCTTTCGAGCCGGATGTCGAACCCACAGGGACTTGAAATTTAACTATTTACTAGACTAAACTAGTTCTTGATTATTTATTTAAGTGGTGGAATATAGAGATATGATGGTTTTAAAGTATAAAATAACTATGAACTAAACTAACATAATTAACTTGGGGTATAAATAATGGCAAGTTGAATTCCCAGGGTCAAGGCATCTAGAACGTCATCTCGAGCGCATGAATATTAATGGTTTAAGCAAATTGAGTTGTCTATCGTGGTTATGGATCACGAGGTTGATAATATGATTATATTCGTCTCCAAACTATAACCTTCTATTATAAATTGGAAACCTAATTAAATCGCTGAGCGGAGATAGATTTAACCAATTCTAACGTCTTTAAGCTATCTTCCCGTATTTGAACAAACGCGGTGAATTAGGTACCTCTCGGTCCTAACCGCATATCAATCTCTTGGAATCGCTTCCTCGAGTAAAGATCACGCTCCTTATAATCCACGTTCTATCTCTTAGTTTCTCTCTCGAGCTCACATCAAGACAATGGATTTATTTCAATGGTAATTAAGCATTAAAATAGTAAAATCAAGAATATAAGAATAACCAATAATTGATAAACTTCAGGAAAAACCTAATAACATTCAACTCACGAGATTCATATTCGTAGCCTCAACCCCAAGAATGAGCGACTTTAGCCACCCATGACTTGATTTAACATAAATTGATAAAAAATTATAAAAAAGAAATAAAAATAAAAAGGAAGAAGAATTAACCCTAATTTAGATGCCAAAATCGCCCAAGAGTAGTCCTACCAAGATGGAATTATGATACAATAACCCAAGAGACCTATTTATAGGCTGGACATCGGGGCAAAAATTTGCCAAAAAATGGCCTGGCGCGCCCCTCTGCTGCCCAGCTGAACAAATTTTTCATCAAAAGCGGCCCGGCAAGCCCCTTGGCGCGCCAGACCCTTAGATTTCGATTTTCTTCCTTTCTTCGACTTTTCTTTGCGGATTTGGTTGAATTCTTCAAGTTCAAATCTTTGGCTAGCCTCTTATCTTCAATATCCTTCGCTCGTAACTCCTCCAAGCCTTAATTTCCATGCCAAAAACGCTCCAAATAGTCGCAAATTTCACCTATAAGGGTCTAATCACATTTGTTAGCACAATATCAAATATTCATCAAAACAATACAAAATACGCATGTATTGCTCTCAAAACTAAGGTAAACATGGGTCAAAGTCGGCAATAAGGCATATAAATATGCCTTAGATCAATGACCCCCTCTACCTCTAAACTGTGAGCCGTTATGGCTCCCACTATAACTGCCCGGCTAATGTGGCCTCTTATCACTTCCCTCTTGGGCCTCATGATGCATATCCTCCATAGTTTGAGCATAATCTACAATATCTATCTATAAAAGATCTTCCTGCAGCAACCAGACTCTGAGTAGACATGTGAAGTGCAAGTCTCAACCCTCTAACAAAACATCGAATCCGCTCATACTCGATCGGTTGAATCATAGTGGTATGTCTTACCAACTCATGGAACCTTGCCTCATACTCTTCCACAGTCATAGACCCCTGCTCTAATCCTATAAACTGATCCCTCAGACGCTCGTGCAGGCTATGAGGCATATACTTCTCCAAGAAAGCCTCGGAGAACTGAGTCTATGTCATAGGAGGAGACCCAGTTGGCCTAGAGTCAATATAACCCCTTCACCACTGTCAGGTTGCCCGATCAAACTAAAAAGTGGTGTAGTCTACACCACGCACCTCTACCAAGCCCAAATTACGCAGCCGCCTCTCCTCATAACTAGTCAGAAACTCAAACACATCCTCACCTGGGTCCCCCGTGAATCTAGGTGGAGCCAATCTCAAAACTGGCCCAACATCTTCTACTCTTCAGAAGTAATAACTGGCTGGGCTACTGTCGGTTGTGGGACTACCGATGCTGGAGTGACCTCTACTCTAGGAGCCTCAGCTGCAGGTTGCGCTCCTAAATTAAGACTACCCTAGGCAGCTAGCTGTCTGAGGCCCATCTATTGGTGGACCACCTACCAATCCCAATAGCTATACCAAAGAATTACAAAGAACTGAGGAAGATATAAACCCTGGTAGGACCTGGGCTACTCCTGGCCCACCTGCTGTTGTGGTGGCTGAACCTCTGGTGCTACCTTTGGCTCAAAAGAAATAATAGGGTCTGGTGAAGGCTCCCTTGCCTGGTCTGGAGCTGGTGTTACAGCTCTAGCTTGACCTCAAACTTTGGGTAGACCTCGGCCTCTAACAGGTGCCCTGGTTGTAGGCTCGAGTTCTAGATCCCGGCTGTCGTGGCCCGCATCCGAGCCATTTTTGAAAGAGTGAAACAAATGAGAATCTAGAAACCAATATAGACTTAAAGCACGAAAATGAACCAAAAGGTGAAATTTTCCTAAGAAGATCTTGTAGCCTCCCGAAGATAGGATACGGACGTCATCGCACAGGTCCACGGGACTCTACTAGACACTTGCTCTTGTACCAATAATACTGGTGAGCCTAGGCTCTGATACCAAACTGTCATGACCAAATTTCTTAAGTCATGATGACACTTACTTTAACCCACTAGTAAGTAAGCTAAACCATAGCTCGAAACGGCAAGTAACGGGTTAACCGACAGAAGATAAGAAAATAAAGGAAATAGGAATACAATAGAAATACTAAGCACTGAAAAGTAGCGATATATATAAATATGAACATACTATACAATAGAGGGATAAGGATAAAATATATAAAATGAGTTTCCCCCATGACCTAGTAAGGTCAGTACAAGAGTCACTATACCAAAAGGGAGTACTAGACAATGTCAAACATACATCATAGTCTCAAAATATACAAACAAAACCATCAAAAATAGTAGAAGAAAGAGGATCAGCTACGGACTTTAAAAGCTCACCCTAACTCCAAACAGTAGCACGACCCAAGGATATCGTCAACGATGGTGACTCGTACTCATATCTGCATCAGGGAAAATATGTAGAAGTGAAGTATAAGTATCAAAATAATAGGTACTCAGTAGGCATCATAGGCCGACTGAGCTCAATTACAGTAAAAGCATAAATAAAGCGTGAAGATGTAAACTAAAGTCAAAAATAAAAGGGCAGAAATAGAAATAGTAGATCATGTCGGAAGGATACGATATATATAAAATAAGTAACTAGAAAGCGGAAATAAAGTCTAACTATAACCTATTTGTCCCCCATAATCTCAGAAGACACAAACAAGAAGAAATAACCCAACCGAGCCCCCATAAGCACAATGGATACAAGTAAAGAGCAACACTAATATGAAAATGGAACAACATAATAATAAAAGTAACACAAGCCCATGTGTGATAAGCGTACCTGATACTCATTTTCGGTCATAATCCCTAAGCCTTACTGGTCCTTACCGAATTTCAAATCCCAAATCAGTATCCATATAGATCATAAATGCCGGACTTGAATCGGAACTAGAGAATAATATCATAATAGTAAAAATACTAGATCATAAATGCTGGAATCGAATTGGAACTAGAGAATAATATCATAATAATAAAAATACTAAACTCAAATTGGAATTGATAAATAATAATAATGCTGCTAGGTGCTGAACTCGAACTGAACTGATAAATAAGCTAAAAGTAGTAACGATCCAGGACTATAGCTCCACTTAAGTCCAACTAGTCATAAACTCCAAAATCAGACATTCAAGTCTATAAAGGTGATACGGGTCCTAATCACTAAACTGAAGGATGTAGTTTACGGCCAAATACTAACCCACCCCGGGTAACAAAGCTAAATAGGGATTATTAAAATGATGAAGTCATCCTAAAGCTCAAGAATCAATCTAAGGAAGTAAATAGAGGTCATTGAGGTCAACAAGGAGCTATCCTAGACATTCTACCTTAAAAAAGATTGGTGAGCCCTCTACCAGCCCCGACAACCCAACCTAAGGCAAGCACTCATCCAAACCTAGGCTAAGGCTTCTTAATCGAATCCCAAGGAGAATTTAGACCTCGAGTTCTTTCTAGACCGCCTAGACCATTATGTTCGAACCCTACAGCAGGTACTCCACCTCAATTTCGAGGATCTAGAGGCAGTCATGCAGGGCAAAGTAGTGTGGTTCGAGGTTCACAGACAGCAAGATTTTCTCGTCAGTTGTGCCAGCGCTGCGAGAAGTTTCACCCAGGTGAATGCTGGTTTGACACGAATGTTTGTTTTTGGTGTCGTAGGCCAGGACACATGATGAGAGAGTGTCCACAAAAGAGCATAGGTATAGTATTCGTATTTTTACATAAGGTTTATGCATTGAGTGACTTGTATTTGACATTATCATATGTTATTCCATTGATTGAGGAAAAAAAAAGGGGGGTGGGGTGAAAGAACACCAGATTCATTAGTTAAGCCAATTGACGTATTTACACTAGTTAGTGAATCTAGTGAAGAGAAGAGAATATATCGTAATTTTATAGTAATTATTTATGGTGGAATGAAGGGATAATGTTAGAGCAACGAGAGGTAAGTTTATTTCCTATCTTAAGGCAAGGAAAATGATCTTTACGAGGTACATGTGTCACTTAGTAAGAGTGAAAGATATTAGTGTGGAACCAACAACTCTTTACTTGGTTCCGAGGGTAAATAAATTTCCTCGATGTATGAGTTGGTATTGATGTGATGCCAGGTACCCGGCCTACTTTTATTCAGTAACTGAGTAAGGTGAAAGTTACAAATAAATATCCCCTTCTCAGAATTTATGAGGAAATTGACTGGTTATGGGGCACTAATCATCCTGTAGGGATTCCGGTAAGGATTCGAGAAAATAAATATACCCAAGATAGCCATCTGAGCGCGGTGTGGTGATGATATTCAAAATCACAAGAGAACTAAGCTAATAGGTGTGATAGAGCGGTGAAACCTTGGCTAAGGCCTACGATGCTTACGGAGATTCATTGTTCCCATTGAAAATATATAAGTTACAGAAGACTTCACTTATAAAGAGATACTGTTGTTCCGGATCGACAAATGAAGAGGTTAAGAAATAAAGAAGTAGTGTCTGTAAGGGTACGTTAGAGGAAGAAATAAGTAGAAGAGATTACATGGGAAGCCAAAAAAGAAGAATGAAAGCAAATTACCCATAGTTGTTTCAAACCGAAGAATGTATTTAGACTTACATTTGTTAGGTTAAGTACTGTTATTAACATTCGAGGACGAATGTTTCTAAGGGGGGGAGGATGTAACACCCCGTACATTTTCAAACCTAGTGGATTACCGTAACCTTCATGGAATTATTTGGACATGGGAGTTTTGAGGTATTATGCATTAATTTAAGTGGGCTGAATTTAATCTAATGAATTGGGCCCAATTAAGGCCCAAATATTAGGCAAAAAGACTTGGCCCAAAAAGGGAAAAGTGACCCATTCATCAAGTGACCCAAGTAACACCTCATCTTTGACTTAAGTGGCTAAGGATGACCATATTATAAGGCCAAAAATCAGATTTATTCACCATATTACACATGCCATTTTCTAGACATTTCCACAACATTCTCTCAACACTCAAACCCTAAGCTATCTTCTTCTTGGGACAAGATCACTCCTTGGAAAGCTTTGGTAAGTGTTTAATCTCATGGTTTAATATATTATATGCATGGAATATGGTATAGATCATGTTGGTTATGTTGGTGAAGTGTGAGAAGTTCACTATGTGTGAAACAATTTATGTTTGCTTAATCGGTGAAGGTTTTTGCCTTGTAAACTTGAAAATGGACTTGTGGTCTTGAAGGAAGTGAACTTTATGGGTTCAATATTTACATGTGAGATGTGATTATAGCCTTAAAATGTTTTATTCTTGTACATAATGTTTGGAATTGTTATTGCAAAATTGTGCATAGATTTGGTGGTGTATTAAAGGAAAAGTGTGGTTTTGGTGATGTTCATGTGTGTTGTGAAGCCATGGATGATTGTTGGCATACAAGATGATCTAAAATATGTCAAGAAAAGTTTAGTTATAATCATGCACCATTCATGGCATAAAAGGACCCAAAAGAGACCCTTTTTGGCCGAAATGGGCACCCGCCCTCGCAGATGAAGCACCTGCGGGCGCAGGTGACTTCACAGGTGCCTCTGGCTGCTGCCAAGGGTCACCTGCGGACGTAGGTCAGCCACCTTCGGGTGCAGGTGGCTTTGCAGGTCATCCCAGAAGTTCGTTTCGGTTGTTTTTGCATCTCTTTGTCCCCCCCAAAGCCCCTATACCCTTTATGGATGCAATTATCAACTTATGGTACCTTTTAAATGACTATAAAGGAGTATACCGAAGGTATTTTGAATGGTATAAAATATGGATTGTTGTTAAAGTGTTATTGTGAAAGCTATCGAGTGACTTGACGGAGAAAAGCTAACGTAGTGTTAATGAGGAAGTGTAAAGGGTAAACTTGGTGTGAAATGTTATTGGTTTATGATGTCTTGGTCAATGTGTGAAATATGATGGTGTTGTTGGTATGCTAATGCATTGGATTGTATTGTAAAGGACGAAATGACGCTATATAGCAGTCATGTAATTCATTGTCATCTTATGCACTTGTAAGGTAACTAGTTGTTAACGTGAGCTCCGTTATGAACTTGTGTTGTAGAGTGACACGTAAGGAAGGAACTGGATTGTTGTATTCACATCTAGGATGGTATATTCATATTGAGATCATAAGGTATGTAAGGTTACTCTTTCTGTATCCTTCTACAACATATTGATCATATTGACATTGTACCTATTCCATTCCGAAATGTCCAAAGGTATCTCATTTCAGGTTGTTATCTATTGTTGAGTCACATATTCCTCATTCATTAATCATTGTTGTTCATGTGTTACATAAATATGGACATGGCTCTAAAGTCTTAATAATGTTATGCTCTAAAGCTTCCAATAATATCATGACTACAAATATACCAATCCCTCATGAGCAAATATACCAATCTCTCAAAAGAAAGAAAGTAAGTTACGTATATTTGTTGGTGGCAAGAGTGAAGGAAAATAATAGATGTAGGGTGGACATGATTCCAAAGTTTCAACAATATTATGACTCCAAAGTTCCGAGAATGTTATGTTCCAAGTTATAATGTTATTACTATCATTATATCAATCTCTCATAAGTGAATGAATCAATCTCTCCCAAGTAAGACATGAAGAAATGTGAAGGTAATATATTATAACCCACCTATAGAGTGGATGTATGTTATATTATAACCCACCTATAGAGTGGATGTATGTTCTATTATAACCCACCTATAGAGTGGATGTATGTTATATTATAACCCACCTATAGAGTGGATGTACGTTCTATTATAACCCACCTATAAGGTGGGTGTATGTTATATACTATAACCCACCTATAAGGTGGATGTATGTTATATATTAAAATCCCCCGATAGAGACTAATAATAATGATAATGAGTGTAAAAGCAACGAAAGAAATCTCTTGGAGGCAAGTCTCTTGAATGAAGGCAATTCTTTTGAATGAGAGTAATTATGAAGATATTATATAAAAGATAAGGAGATGAGTAAATGATCGAAAATGACAATAACAGAAGCAAGGTACATATTTCCACACATTTAAAACGACGGTTTATCCACATTGACTATTCTCTCATATTTTATTCCATTGACATACTTATGTATGATGTAGTTTCTTATAGTCTTACATACTCAGTACATTCTTTGTACTGACTCCCTTGGGGGCTTACTTTAAATGCTGCAGGCACAGGTGCCAGTAGAACTCCACAGTAGGTTGCCGGTTATTTGCAGATCATTGGTGAGCTCCAGTTGGTTCGGGGCTTTTCGAGTCACAGTTGTACATTTGTTTTGTTGTTGTATAAAGCGGGGACTTGTCCCGACTTTAAGTTGGTCTTGTAGATGCATCTGTTAGAGGCTTTTGTAGACGTATGTGGGTATATGAATGAAAGAGAAGTATGTCTGTTTTGACTTAATGGCCCTAACGGCCAAGTTTCGTATATATATATATATATATATATAGCATATGTTTCCATGACTTTCGCATAGTTGTATGAGGCATAATGAGGTTCATACGAAGACATGCATATGAATTGACATGAGTAAAGATTGATTCTCTCGAGCCTTATCGGCTTCGGGTGCCAGTCCGCCTCAATGGGATTTGGGGCGTGACAAAAACAAATGACCCATAAGTACCTACCCATAGCTAGCACAATATCATGATAATACCGTAAGAAAGTACAGTCTAAGGAAAAGGTAAGCGTAACCTACCTGGACACCGTCGGAAGCTCATAAAATCCTTTACATCGGAGCTTTTCTTTTCTGAGAAGATTCTTACCGCTGCCACACTATCAAAACAAGGTTCTATATGTCAAGATGAGAATATTGATACCTATATTACGTATTTATACTCCAGGTCAGAAATTAGACTAAAAATCCTACATAGGGGCTGCTTGCGGAGTCACAAAATTGAAACTGTCACAGCGTTCCTCCCAGCTCAAGGATCATTTGGCCCAAAATTTGGCGTAATCCGAGCCTAAATCAGTCCCCAGAATAGTCCCAAGCCAAGCGATAAAATCAAGACCAAAATCGAGAATTTTAATATAAATTAAATTGAGAACTCACGAGATAAAGACGAAATAATACTCACAGTCACGTTCTCAACTAATCCCGACTCCAATATATAATTTCCACATTATTTTTAAGCTCCCAAAGGTCTACTATGGAGTTTCACACTTAGAAAATGAAGTTGGAAAAGAAGAGAAATATTTATCTACTGCTAGGGGTCCTTCGCGATCGCGGGACCCCATCGCGAATGCAGGAGCTGACCCGGTTAGACCTTTACAAACGAGGTCGGTCCACCGCAATAGTGAAGAAAAAAGCTGGACTGGCTAGGCCGGCCTCCTCTTCACGAATGCGGAGGTCAAAATCCTTAACCTTGGCAATCGTGGCCAAAGCCACGCGAACGCGAAGGCCAATTTTGGCCTGCACCAAGCGCATCAGCACTAACAACTTAGGCAAGTTGTAAATTTTTCTATTGAGCCCTCGAGATTCATTCGAAATTCTGTAAACGCAAATGAACTATGCTATACTATCAAATTCGATATTTCAGATTCAACGACACCTTCAAAATTTCCATCTGAGGTCATTTCTATGAAAACTAGGTCCCACACCCAAGGATCCATTTTAGCCAAAATCCACCCAATAGCCCAAAACGAGTTCGAAAGCCTCGAAACCATGCCTAAGGATCCCTCGAGCCTAAAATTGACATTTCAAAGCTAACAAAATTTTCAGAATTGTCATCTGAGGCCGTTTACCTGAAGTTTAGTCCCGAGACCCTTTTCATAACAACAAAAGCTCCAAAACAGGGAAATGACTCTATAAACCAAATGAATTACCCGGTAACCGAACTGCCAGTCCCAGCAAGTCATAAATGACTTGGGGCAGCTATAGGAAAGTTATAAATGTAGAAAAGGCACAAAGATCCTGAAAATGATCTGGAGGGTCATTATAATGAACTCAATAAAATTTAGCATGATATAGTTTTATAGTTTGAATTCAGATTATTAGAAAGATGATTTTAAGTAAAGATTTATACTTTACCTTTAGATAGATATAAATTTATACATTTATGAGCATATGATTATAGAGTTGATTTTGGTGGGGTTATTTAACACCGAGAGGATACGGGGTTAGCTAACCCAAATCCCATAACTACGTGCCACCATCGGATACATGATCTTACCACAAGTCAGTTGATCTCTCTTAGTCCAAAAGGCTAATTTAGTGGATTCATATATAGATAGATATGTATTATACCTTGGCAAGGTATGAGTCTGCCCTCCCAACTGGGTCACACGTTGGACATCATGAGCTTACATGGTCTATGTAGATGGTAAGAAACTCCCACCTAAAGACTTCACTTTATTTTTTAAAGTTTATTTGATATGATCACTTTTGCCGTTATAAATAATATGATTTTCAGATATGCATTTTCAGATATGTTTTAGTTCATGAAAATTCATTCTCAGAAAGCCTTATTTCATGGTTTTAGCTACATTCACCCTTACCTTGTTATTTATACTTATGAAAATCTTATTCAGTTTTCTAAAATATGTTATAGATATGATTTTTAATTGTTTAGTCTTAATCTTACATACTCAGTATATTTCCCGTACTGACCGCATACTTTTCTTGACATCTTTTTATTGATATAGATTCTGGTGCTCATTCTCAAGCTCATGGCTAGACAGTTGCAAATCTCTATTCAATAGTTGGTGAGTCCTCATCATTCGGGGACGTAGAACAGTTTGATTTATTAGTTTCTTTTGGTTCAGACTTTGTTTGGTTTAAGGGTAGCTGGGGGCCTTGTCTCAGTAAAAATTATTTTTATTCAGTTTTAGAGGCTTGACAGACAATAGTTATTTCAACATGTGTTAGACTTTCATGATTTAGTTCATGACTTTTATTGCATAACTTTCACTTCAGTTTTCAGTTTATAGATGATCTCATATTGCTTTATAGATAGCTATGCCAAGGGTTCACTTGGGACTACTTGTGGTTCTAAGTGTCGATCACACCTAGGGTGTAGACTCGGGTCGTGAAAGTTGTCTTGACCAAATGTTGATTAAGGTCAACCCTATTCCTTTAACTTAACTAGTAATCAAACCAAGCATCCAAAACACTCTGGAGCACCTTGCCACTCACCCAAGTCATAAATCATCTTCTGAACCTAATGGAACCATCAAAACTTTTCAAGTTCGTTTATCCATTATGTTGACTTTGGCCAAACTTTCATTACTCAAAATCTTAGAATTTAATTTCCTTTTCCGAATCAAATTTGATCACTTAAAGAACCGTGTCACCCATCTCCACAAATCAAAATTCATAAAATAAAGCTATTATAAGGGTCTTTTATGGGAAAATGGCCAAAAAACTCAACACGACCGTACATATCATTACAACTGTTCAACCAACAATTTATTTCCATTGTTAAGTTTGATGCATGAGATTTTCTTGGAAGTTGTCGAACAATTTCCTCTCTTTTATCTCAAGCTAAATCTATATACTTTTGGTTTTTATTAATAGGGACTGAAAATTGATGGTAAATGCAAGGGTTAGCATTAATACTGAAGATGGTGATAGTGATGATAATGGAGATAAAGGTGGTGGAAGTGGGTAAGGATCCCCTCGAGTAAGTTTCCTCAATTATTCTCTAGTGTATGTCTTAGATCATGTGCCACATTAGCAAAATTTATTCTAACAGCTGCAATTTATTATTAGTAATAGCTCAATTAAGTTCGTCAATTGTTTCTTTTAGAACTTACAAATGGGTGATAACATCAGCTCACCCTACTCATCACCATTGTTACCAATTATCAAGATCTACAACGAGTCTTAATAGTTTCAACAATCCTTTTTTTAAAAACATTAAAATAATGAGTCGTCCAGAATATTTGAACAAGGGATTTGAAAGACAATAAGAGAGTTCCATCCATGTTAAGATCAAATGAAGAGCTCAAAAGAAGAAACATGGACATTCCAACAATCACCAATTAGGAGGACTTCAATTTTTTTTTAAATATTCATCATTCGCCATACTCCATGGAGTGCGAGGGCAACAAACTTAATATGTTATTTTGGTGACAAAAAAATTTAGGAAGAATTGGTAAAATAAAAGGCATAAGATGAACATAAAAAACAAAAAGAATTTTTAGTATTTCATTATGAGAAGTAGACTCCAAGGTTACCGGTTTGTTGTTGATTAGATAATCTTGGGGAAAGAAGATAAGAACGAACAATTCGGAAAAAAAGTAACATACTAAATAATCAAATTATTTTGAAAAACATGAATACCCATGCTTAGATATGAAAATTTCAAAAGAAAAAATTGAGAAAATTCGAAATTGACAAACCTCATCTAAGTTGTTTAATAAAAATATATTGCAGATGTTAGATTTAATTTTACTGATGTGACATGATCTAAGTCCTGCACCGAATGATACTGGAGGTAAAATTACCGAAGGGAATCTTCACCCGATGAAAGTGGCGGAGAAAATAATAAGATTGAGAAGAAGAAAAGGATAAGAAATGAGAAGTCAAAAAAAAGTAAAAGAAAATACATATTGCTAACAAAATAAATAACCTTCTAAATAATGTTCTCAATACATGGATGATAAAACTGATATTAATACCATTTTGAATAAATTTAAGAGAGTAATAAGACCCCACAAATTTAATTGTCTTCTTAAAAGTTATGGACTAATTTAGGTCTTTCTTTATTTTTTCAATATCTTTAAAAGAAAATGCATAGAGTTTGGTATATAAAAGAGAAAAGAAAGTATAGGAAATACAACAACAACAAAGACAAAAAGATCAAATATTAAATAAAGTATTTCCAAAAGTTACGATAACTTTTCTTACCTAACAAAAGCAATTAACTCTCTACATAAATTAGTAATTTTTATGTCACTTTTGCCCCTAAATTTTATCCATTATCCTATATGTACCCTTGTGTGAATAGGATTACAATTCCAAGAAGATCATTTTAAACAAGATAAAGATTCACCTAATCAACTCTTAAATATTTTCTATCTATTTTTATTTATTTTTACCGTAACCCCTCACTAAAATTAATTTTATTTCCTTATATATATCACACATAAAATAATATATAACCATAACAAAAATCCAATTTTTATAGTAAAAGCAAAAGATTTTGCCATTGTTTTCTGCTTTTCTTTAACCATCAAGTTCTTGGATTTGTTGATCTACTTTGTCTGATGAAATTGGAAGGTGTTGATCTTTGTTGTTGAGCTTCATTTTGGGTCACTGATGAGTGGCTCATAGCTGAAGAATATCTACTGGAAAAAAAATATTCTTGTAAAGTGGTAGATTATATGTAGAATTTTGTGAAGTTGGTATTTTTGGGTTTTGTTTGATTTGTGTGGATTTGATATGGGTGGGTGTTTTCCTTGCTTTGGATCATCAAACAAGGAAACTGGAAAACAAGTTGTAAAAAAGGAGTCTTTTAAGGATGCTTCTGCTGGTCAATCTGTACATTTAAGCAAAGTTAATTCAGGTGTGTACTGGTTTTTTTTTTTTTTTTGAATTTTTAGTTTTTATGTTATAGACTTGATCTGAGTTTTTCTGATGTGTGTGGTGTTTTAGAAAGGGGTGTTATAGATTTGGTTGGCTCTTTTTATATGTTTTTTTCTTGTTTATTGTTTAGTAATGCTGATGTATATTTGAGAGATCTGTCACTTGTTCTACTTGTTTAAAAATTCCATTCCCCTATTAAATTGTTTGAATCAGTCAGAAATATGTGTATACTATGAGAAAATAGATTCTAAGAGGCACATTTGACTGCAAAAATAGACATTTTTGCTCCCCACCTTTTTTAGAGGGGGTGGTGGTCTATCGGAGATAGCCTTTCTACCGCAACAAAGGAAGGGGTAAGGTCTGCGTACATCCTACCCTCCCTAGATTTAACTTGTGTGATTACACCGGGTATGTTATTGTTGTTGTTTTGGTGGTGGTTGAGAGTGTGTAAGGGTGGGGGGTGGGGAGGGCTTTCAAGTAGATGAAAATGAAACTTGTGTTAACTTCACAAGCAAATTTAACTTGGAGAACTCTTGAATTACTAATTGAGAGGAGAAGTAGTTCAATCTAACCATGGTACGGCAAAGTCTTTGCGGTCTACCTCTTATCAAAAATGAGGAATATTTATACTACCTGAAATGTGTCAATAAGAATGCTGTGAATATGGCACCCAAGGGTGTGGCCTAGTGTTTCAATGAAGTTGGGTTGAGCACCATGAGGTCTCAGGTTTAATTCCCAACAGAGACAAACACTAGGTGATTTCTTCCCATCTGTTCTAGCCTTGGTGGACAGAGTTACCTGGTACCTGTTGCTGGTGGGAGATGGCAGGTATCCCGTGGAATAAGTCGAGGTGTGCGCAAGCTGGCCCTGACACCACGGTTTTTCCCCCCCAAAAAAAAAAAAAAGAAGAAAGAGAATGCTGTGAATATGAATTTCAAAGGACTGGCATATTCCAATGAATCTTTGAGGGAATTTGGATTCTCATAACATAGTAGAGCCTGAAAGCTCGGTGGACTGTCATGATTAATGCAGCGTAATGCTCATACTGCTGTAACTTATAAAAGAAATGCTCTTATTGCAGTTAAGAATGTCAATGGTTCATATTGCAACTTGACTTGTTTCTTTTTCTTCTCTATTGGTATTGACTCGATCTTTATTTCTTATATACAGATAGATCAAAGTCTCTTGGAAATCATGATCCTAAGAAAGATCCAGCCATTCCAAAAGATGGACCAACAGCACATATTGCTGCGCAGACATTCACATTTCGTGAGCTTGCTGCTGCAACGAAGAATTTTAGGCCAGAGTGTTTGCTTGGTGAAGGTGGATTTGGACGTGTTTACAAAGGTCGGCTGGAAAGCACCGGACAGGTAGGTGGTTCTTTATAACAATGTAATTCTGTAATGCAGAAGCAAATCATTAGCCATCTTTAGGTTAGGTTTAGAAAATGTTAGCACAGGATAACTATTTAGTGAGAAATATGTTAGCATAGGAAAGAAAAAATTGAAATGTCTGAATCTTCAACTGTACACTGACTTGCAATTTCACTCATGGTTGAGTCTGAATGGTGTCTTTGCAGGTGGTTGCTGTTAAACAACTTGACCGCAATGGTCTTCAAGGGAATAGGGAGTTTTTGGTGGAGGTTCTGATGCTTAGCCTACTACATCATCCAAATCTCGTTAACCTCATTGGTTATTGTGCAGATGGGGACCAACGCCTCCTTGTTTACGAGTTTATGCCATTGGGTTCTTTAGAGGATCATTTACATGGTTAGACCATTTACTGCAATTTATATAGTGATTTGTGCAATGCAATTATAATTTGGTTTATCATGAATAGTTATTCGTGCACTAGAACCTGCCCCTTCTCCCTATAAGAAAAGGGAAGCCAAATGTACTTCTTAAATGGATCTTGGGCCTAACTCAAACCCAAAAGCTAGCTCATGAGGAGAGGATGGCAAGATCATATAAAGAGTCCATATTCTCCTCATCCCATCGATGTGGGACTCAACACTCCACCTCACGCCTAGGGATGGACATCTGGAGCGTGGTCAATTTAATATGGGGGCCCAGCATCGGTAAACCATAAACTAAGATGGGCCTGACTCTGATACCATGTTAAATGGATGAGCCTAACTCAACCCCAAAAACTAGCTCATGAGGGGAGGATTGCCCAAGACCATATAAAAATCCAAATTCTCCTCATCCCACCGATATGGGACTCTTAATTGTACTAAACGCCCTCTATTCGTTGGGTCCAGGAAAGGATTAGACCACATTGTGTCTATTATATGCAGTCTTACCTTGCATTTCTACAAGAGGTTGTTTTCACGGCTTGAACCTGTGAGACAACTCTTACTTTCCACCAGTGCTCCTCTTCTCCCTATAGAAATGTTTAAAAGGAGGGAGATTCAAATAAATACATGATGCCTTGGAATGGGTTAGACTTACAGTTCATGTACAAGGCGTTTATGAAAGTCTATCTGAATATAGCTTTGAGTAACACTAATACCAAGTTCTAACTTAGCTTTGAGTAACACTAAAACCAATTTCTAACTTAGCTGAATGGTGAATGGACTAAGCATGGTCAAGATTAACTGACCAAATCAAAACAATTGCCACATTCTTCGATATTAGATGAGACACTGCTTGCTGATTTGTGTTACATTGGTGTTTTTTTCTTTTGATATCCTTGGTTTTGTGGCACCCCACTCCTTCCTTTTGGGTCTTCTATTTATTCATGGACATTCCAATGAAGTTGTTATATGGATGAAGCAGGTGACAGTGGAATAATTTACTCAGAAATATGGTAGATGTTGCAATCTAATTCGAGCAACATTAGAGTGTTACAGGAATTACCGACGAGTCTCAACAAGAATTGGCTATTGCACCAATGTTCGATTATGGTTGGTTACTGGAATGGTTTTGTGTCTAAGACATTGCTTAGGTGATCATCAATAATTGTATGATATTTAAACATCTACAAGCAATGATTACTCTTTACTGTGGGGAGGAAGATATCCTTTGGCTGAAGAGGTTGTTCTTGCTGTGGTGGAAACATAATGCAAGTTAATGAAATAGACATAGAAGTCCTATTAGGCATGTGCCTGCTATAGTAACAGGCATTAGCATGACAATGGCTGGCACCAGCGTAGTATACTCATTGTAATTGTATTCAGCAATTATCTGTTGCATATAGTTGTTCCTATCGACATTGCTCTCACATTGAGGGGTATTGCATTTCTGAAGTTATTTGAACTGAATCATCCTATACACAGTGAATTTTATGATCTTCTCATTGTGTGTGGTTAGTAGGTGCTCTTGTTGGAACACGATAAACTATATATTAATTTCTAAAGAAGTTAATTGTTGATAACTGGTGTCCTGTTAACCATTTGAAAAACTGAATTTACATAAGTAGATGCATATAAGATCTGACTCTGCCTTCTAATACCTATCAAGTGACCTTAACAGCCTTTGGCCCCTGTGTTTCAGCTCTAGTGTGGGATCACACACGTGAATGATATCACAATTGCGCTGAAACATTCTGGGTACTCATGCTTGATATTGAGGATGTTGAGATGGGTGTGCGGGCATACCAGGAGAGATAAGATTAGGAATGAGGATTTCCGGGACCAAGTGGGAGCAGACTGAGGATTTCCGGGACCAAGTGGGAGCGGACTCCATGGTAGAAAAGATGAGGGAAGGGAAACTGAGATAGTTTGGGCATGTGAAGAGGAGATGTGCGGATGCCCCAATGAGGAGGTGTGAGAGGTTAGATATAGTGGGGACGAGGAGAGGCAAAGGTAGGCGAAGAGGTATTGGTGAGAGGTGATTAGACAAGATATGACATATCTTCAGCTTACCGAGGACATGACCTTAGATAGGAGAGGATGGAGGTCGCGGATAAGGGTAGAAGGTTAGTAGGTATTTGAGTGTTGTCTTAGTATTAGCCTATTCATGTAGTCTTTGGCTCGGTGGTAGTTTAGAGCACCGTGTTTGTCGTAGTATTAGCCTTTTCATATAGTCTTTGGCTTTTGGTATCTGAAATCATCTGTTGTTTACTATGTTTAGGTGATCGCACCTTCTTGTTGATGTTACAGTTCCTTGCATATATGCTCCGAACTGCTTTGCTATTAGTTGTCATGTTTCTCTTCACTACCGTTTTTTTACTTTTAATTACTACTTTGTTTTGCTTCACTTGAGCCGAGGGTCTTTCGGAAACAACCTTTCTACCCCCAAGAGGTAGTGGTAAGGTCTGCGTACACTCAATGCTCGGACCCCACTTTGTGGAATTTCACTGGGTATGTTGGTGTTGTTGATGCTTGATAATGCATCTGCTACCAGTGCTGGGAATTAGCAACCCAAAGAAAACGTGCTAATAACTCCACAATGTTGTGGGTTTAGGAGACAGTGAGAGAGCGAAGGAACTCGTGCAAATTTGCAGCAAAGCCTTTGCCACATGATGGCAGCCTACTGCCACTAGCAAGTCTTTAACACCACTTCTATTTATAGCTCGATGGTCTGAGACCTAAGGAACAGCAGTAACAATGAAAAGGACATGAAGGACATGATTGAGGTTGCAGTAAGTTTCTCAAAAAAAAGAATTTCTCGAAAAAAAATGATTGAGGTTGCACTAAGCAGTTCAGGCAAGCTAGGGCTGGAGGTCAAGGACTATGGATCTACCATATATATGTGCAAGAGATGGAGAAAGAATGTAATGAACATGGGTGGCTGGAGTTTTTGATTGTATAACTGAGAGAGAAAAGGAATAATTGATTAAGAAACCTCTTCCCGCTCCCTCTCATTCATAAAGAAACATTAAATGCCAAAATCAATAGGAAGCTGGTAAAATTTTATGATTCAACTTTTATAAATATCAACTTTCTGATGTCAGATTTTTTGTGGAATTAGCAAGGGTTACTGTATCTGACATATACTGCCCCTCTATATTAAAAAAATAAATATTAATCGATAATTTATCCAGATATATAATTAAAAATAGACCTCCTCACATGTCATGGTAGTAAAGGTTTGGGGGTAGCATTTGGAGAGTAATTTGGGGAGTTGCGAGTAACTTGAGCAGAACGAGTATTTGTCTTATTCTCTGAAGTTCCCAGACTTAAGTTCTTTAGTTTACGTACTTTACACGAATGTGTGCACTTAGCATGTCTAGGGTACATGACTTGCCTACATTTTGCTCATTTCTCCTCTCCTTTTTGTCCATCTTAGCAAACAGGATTAGGAAATATCCCTCTTACTAGTGGGAGGCTGTGTATAATTTTTTCAAACAATTGGAGCTGAAATCTGATATAGCCACGTAATAGAATTGTGCTTTTGAAGATTGATGTCTTTCCGGTTCACTCATCAAGAGGACTGAGCAAAAAAGACCATGATTTGAGTTCTCTTAAACCAGGGGAGGAAGCACTGTGGTTTCCGATTGGGTTCTTTTTCAAATTTTCACATTTACGACTTATGTACAGACGAACCGATGTATAATGTAGCAAACTGTTTTAATTTGAACATTTAGTGTGTGTATCTGAATATGCAATATCTTTTTAGTTCATAGTGTTACAAATGCCATAGTCCTAAACGTAAGGTAAGCAAACAGGAAAGACTTGGTCACTTTCCTGGATAAATCAAATAATAGTGATATGCTGTACAAAAATTAATTTAACCACTTGGATATTGGGGAATAAATAAATACTCCATGCACCATATATACTTGTAACAGTGTCTGGATAGTATGCTTTCTCTCAGTACCTCTTCATTTTTTAGTAATTAGTAAACAGTTCAATTAATAAGGAATAATCTCCGGTATACGAGCAATTTACCAAAGAGTATAGAGGCTACCACTTAATTTGATTATCTATCAGCGACACTCAATCTTTTAAACAAACTAATACCTCATGGGTGTGCCTAAAAGAAACTAGGAATGAGAGGCTATTTCTTTTTTTTTTTTTTTAAATGACGGTGGTGTCTAGACAAACTTGAATGCTCTCTTATTTCTTTCCTTCCACGCAATCCACAAGTGCTAGTAGTGCAACAGGCTAGGATTTTCGACCTTTTGTCCTTCTAAGTTTTTGGTTGGAGAATGCTTCCTTCACGGGGAAGGGCATTGACAATTGCCAAAATGCATTCCAGACCATCTCAAGATCTCACACCACAAGCAAGTTGCAATGGACAATGTTAAAGGAGGTGGTCCACATCTTCACTTTGAGATGGACACATGAAGCACCAGTTGACATGCATAATTTGCTTTTTCCTCAAATGCTCAACCATCAATATCGTTTCCGTCGCTACCAACAAAGTGAAAAAGGCAAACTTTTGTTGGTGTCATGCGAATCCAACCACATAAATGTGGAAAATTCTACCCCTCCCTTGCCAAGAACTTAGGATAAAATGACTACTGAAAACAAGTCATCTCTTCCCCCTTCCGCTGCCCCACCACCATAAGTCCTGACTGTGGGTTGTACTTTACTGTAAAGTAATTCAATTAGACCTTGAATCAATTATTTCCCGTCCTTAAGGTTCCTCCTTGGAAGGCTCCTCTTGACCTTTACGTCCCAATTCTTGTAACCTTTAATCTCTTGTATTATCATATCCTGCTATGAGTATTCGGGAATGTGAGTCTCAATGTCTCTCCACACTGCCTGTAACTTCAAAAACTTATTCTACTTCTATCCCCTTAAAGGTTTTGTTGCCAATGAAGTCCTCCGATCCTTTCTTATTATATCTTATCAACTTTG
The DNA here is from genome assembly GCA_031232105.1 of Capsicum rhomboideum. NCBI lineage: Eukaryota > Viridiplantae > Streptophyta > Magnoliopsida > Solanales > Solanaceae > Capsicum > Capsicum rhomboideum. Next base: position 104,287,496 of record CP124719.1, on the reverse strand, counting down.
ACAGTTATGCTTAAACATGGTTGCTCAAATGGATTGCCACGGAATGTTAATGAACTCCTTAGATGTTACGGGGGAAAGGAAACCTGAGGTAAAACAAATGGTGGAAAAACTCAAGGGTGTGACCTAGTAGTCAGTGAAATTGGTTGAGATTCATGAGATCTTTAGTTCAAATCCTAGCGGAGGACGGGAGGAGAAAGCACAAAGTGGTTTCCTCTCATTTGTCCAAGCTTTGGTGGACAAAGCTACCTGGTACTTGCGTTGGTGGAGGTAGTAGGTTCCGTAGCACTAGTCGAGGTGTGGCGCAAGATGACCTGAACACCACAGTTATAAAAGAATGGCGGAATATCATCCATTCTTACATATGGTGGATAGTGTGGAGAGAGGAAAGGAAGATGTTTTGAAGACAGTCAGTTCCCTTCAGAAGATCAAGTTCAATTGAGTACATGCTTTCCGTTTTTTTGTGTAAAAAGGATATTTTAGATGGAGTTGAATTGAATCTTTAATAGATTCATAGTCCCTGTGAGTATATAAATGGGACAATCTTTTTGCTTTTTGCTTGTAATACGTGTTAAGAACAAAAAACTCTTAGGGGTTGTTTGGTTACTGGTTAGAGTTACGCAAGTATTAGTAATGCAGGAATTACCGAATTAGATATGTAGGGATTAGTAATGCAAAGCCTAATTATGTCATCTTCTACCCTGCATAAAATAAAAAGTAGATTCCCTCATAACTTATACATGTATTAGTTATGCAGAAAAGGTTATCAAAAAAAAAAAAAAGTTATGCGGAAAAGTTTACATGAACCAAACATTGTATCAACAAAAAATGTTATGTTATATGTTAAAAAGAGAAAATCAATCAAAACATTGTATAACTTAAACCAGATTCTATGTGGAGATTATTTTTCTCCATTTGTGTAACCAAAAATTGTGTAAAGTTATGCTAGTTTTAATACATGGATTACTCCTCTCTAACTAGCAACCAAACGACCCAATAGTGTTGTAGTAATAAACTCTTAAATTATTCAAGAAAATTTTCTTCAGAATCTGCAGCCAAAAGGATGTGTGATATTTTTAGTCCACCACTTCTCCTGTAATTCTACTTTTTCACTCTTAACTTCCCTCTCTAGATCTTTATCTGAATCTCCATAATCATTTTCCTAGTAGGGCCTTGTTTAAAACTTCCTATTCCCATTTGTTGAATCACATGGGAAGTTCCTTTGGAGCCTTTCCAATTTACCTGCAACACTAGATGGTGCGTAAAGCAATGACATAAAGTATGTAGAGATGCTTGACAGAATGCTCTTAATTAATACTTCCATCCCTCCATTTGATAAGTTTATCTCTGCAATATTCTGGTATGATTAAATGAAAGTTTCCTCTGTCTAAAGTTGAAGCAATCTGTAATGTTGATTGTTTTGTGTTGTGTTGTACTTCTTTACATTATTTTGCTGTTGTATTTGTTCCTTTCTTGTAGGCTCTGCACTGCTTTCCTTATTAATCGATATGTTTGCTTCTTCTTTTACTTGGATTTGTTGCACTTGAGCCGAGTTTCTTTCGGAAACAGCCTCTCTACCTCCACGAGGTAGTGGTAAGGTCTGCGTACACTCTACCCTCTCCCCAGACCCCACTTTTGGGATTTCACTGGGTATGTTGTTGTTGCTACTTCTGTAATAGAAACAATGCAGATTATGCACTGGAAACTAATCCCTCCCTTTGGAGTATGTATGCAGATCTTCCACCTGATAAAGGACCATTAGACTGGAATACAAGGATGAAGATTGCAGCTGGTGCAGCGAAGGGTTTAGAATATCTGCATGACAAAGCAAACCCTCCTGTAATATATCGAGACTTAAAATCTTCCAACATACTTCTTGATGAAGGATATCACCCTAAATTATCAGATTTTGGGCTTGCTAAATTGGGCCCTGTTGGTGACAAGACTCATGTGTCTACACGTGTGATGGGCACATATGGTTATTGTGCTCCTGAATATGCAATGACAGGTCAACTCACATTGAAATCTGATGTGTACAGTTTTGGTGTTGTCTTCCTTGAGCTGATTACAGGCCGCAAAGCAATTGATAACACTCGGAGTCATGGGGAGCATAATCTTGTTGCCTGGGTATGTCCTCTCTGTCATTGTATTTGGTCATTATGATGTGCATCCTCGGTTTCTTAGATTTCTTTGACATTTGATGTGTGAAAGAATCTGTTTTTCCTTTAGTTCATTTCTACACCTTCTAAAGGCAGAATATTTTTTTGCCATTTTTTATATATTGAGAAATGTGTTTGCAGGCTCGACCACTTTTCAAGGATCGGAGGAAGTTCCCCAAAATGGCAGATCCACTATTGCAAGGCCGTTACCCGATGCGAGGACTTTACCAAGCACTGGCTGTGGCAGCAATGTGCTTGCAAGAACAAGCATCTACTAGACCTTTAATAGGGGATGTTGTGACAGCTTTAACATACTTAGCCTCTCAAACTTATGACCCTAATGCAGCAGGTGCACAAAGTAACCGTGTTGGTTCATCCACTCCAAGGAGCAGGGAGGATAGACTGCACTCGGTTGATGGAGTAGATAGCCCTGAACATTGCAGTGCTCACCATGGTTCTCCTTCCATCCAGAGGAATTCTCCTGATTCCAGGAAAAGAGATTCCGCCAGGGATATCAGTACTGGGATAGAGTTGAGGAAAATTGCAACTAGTGGTGGATCTAGTCGTAAGTGGGGTTTGGATGAATCAGAACGTCCTGATTCTCAAAAAAACAGCCCTGTCAGTGCAGGTAGAACTAGAGAAACGCCGAGGAATCGAGATCTAGACAGGGAACGTGCAGTTGCTGAAGCAAAGGTATGGGGCGAAAATTGGAGAGACAAAAAGAAAACAAATGCGAGGGGTAGTAGTTTTGATGGGATAAATGGTTGATTTACGCAACAATATATGTTGCAAGGATTTGTAGGAATATAGGTGTTGGTCGTCATGATGCAAACACGAGGTACTGCAATTGCATAATCGTTGAGTTCTTGGTTTTCCGTACTCAGCTTGGAAGTAAGAGTCCTGTCCTACTTTCTGTGTTTGCTCATTGAAGGTATTCATTCTTGTTCAATGTAAACTTAGATGTTTCAGCTGTTGTGGTCGGAATGAAAGGGAAAGCAGCTTGATGGTGCAATGCGGGGCTAGAGTTGGGGATAAATGGTAGCTGTGTTGTGGCAACATGTTAATCCTTTGTGTTATGGGGTTTCTAGAGTTTATTTTACAGGAGAAGTGGGGAACGTATCTAAGTTTCGCTTCTTATGTGTTCTTTGTATGGAGGAACTTGGTGGATATGGTTTCAGATGTCACTTGAAATTCCATTGTTGCCCTTGTATTCTGTTGTAGTTCCCTTCTGTAAGGATTTCAGTCTCGCGTCTTGGCTTTTATAGAAAAGGGGTTTGGGTATCATATCATATCATGTCTCATGAGATGAACGATTTGTATATTTTGGATAACCAGCTTTGAGGTTCAAACTGAAAATCTCGCTTTTAGAAGGATCTGTTAATGAGTTCAACATTTCTTACTAGCAACAGCGGAAGAATCTAGTAGAGACCATCCTCATTATATATTGCATTAAGTCCGATTGCTGATGTGACCTTCTATGCAACAGTTAGGCATATTGCTTGCTCTTAGCTGTTGAACCGGCTGTGAACTCAGAGATTTTGCACCTTCATTTCATTTTCTTGTCACTAACCTAAGAAAAAAAGAAGGTGAAAATATTTAGAAATAAATTCATTAAGCGGATGTGAGAATTTTTGTGGAGAATGGGGGTTGGGTGCAAAAAGAATGGAAAATATTGTTAAGATCAGTGTTTTAAAAGGCGGGGGTGTGAGGCGAGGCGTTTTACATAGCATGGGGCGAGGCGTAAGTCCCGAGACATGGGGCGTAAGTCCTAAGGATCTACGGGGCGTATATCTCATGTATCTTTATTTTTATAATTAGATTACTAAAAATATAAGTAACAATAAAATTTTCAATGATTCTACAAATAATTTCTTAAAATAGATGACTATCATACTATGCAATTTACCTCCCTAAAAGAAATAATCAATAAACTATTAATATTAGAATTAAAACATAAACTCTTCATGAATAAAAATAAAATACTTTTAAATAACAAAATAAAATATGATAATTTTGAAATATAGGACAAAAACATAATAATCAATGACAAGAGAATATATAAAATTCGAATATGTATTTGAAACAGAAATGTTAAGCCATATTCACCCTCATGACGTTCTCAATTAGTACATAAGCTAGTTAATTTTAATTTTCTTATTTCAACAGATGAAAAAAACTACTAAGCATCATTTAATTGGTAGAGAATTATGACTATCAATAGCTTTGACTAAGAAATTTGACACAATTTGTGTAAGAACTATTAGGCGAGTCCCGGGCGTTGGGCGTTAGGCATGTTCAGGGCATATAGTCGGGCGCTTAGGACGTAAGCCTCACAGAACTAAGTCCCACACATGAGTCTCGACGTGTTTTGCCAGTGCCCCGCCCCGGGGCGAGTCTTAGGGCGAGTCCGGACTCTGCCTTTTAAAACACTGGTTAAGATTAAGAGTAGCACAGTTTGTAGGGAGGCCTCGAAATGATATGTGAGATGAAAGCAAAGAAAGTCTAATTCAATTATAGTTCAGAATAACACACAGTAATCCCCCTATTCCACGGGGACTCATAAACAACGTCACTACAATTTCTGTTACTTTGCACAAAATTTGGCTCAAAGGGGGACAGGACAGAGAATTTGAACGGAGAAGAAGAGGGGGAGAGGTTACTGGGCTGGAGGTCTGGGAAGACACGGTCACGGTGGCGTGAAGGGTGAATTGCACGGGAGGGAGCACTTAAGGGAAAATACAGCTACTAGGTGTTTTAATGTGTACTGTACTGAACGTGCCTTTTTTTTTTAAAAAAAAAAAAAATATGTTTGTTCTTGGACCTGGGCAACGCTATAGAGCATAGAGGTGTGTGGGGTGTGGCTTTCATGCCTGATTTTTACAAATATACCAAACATCCCAGGCCTTTTTAATACTCTTTTACCAACATTGTTTTCAATCCTCTCTTTGGGTTTGACTGTGGGACTTAAGTTCCTGCACCAAAATTTTACTGTCAAGCACTTCTCCAACTCGTCAACTTATCCCACAGACGGTGACTTGGTAAAATGATCAAAAATAATAAATTTAAGAAATATTTTCTTTTTTTTTTTTTATGAAAAAACTTATCTAAAACTAAAATTGCAAAATAAAATTACCAAGTAATTAAGCATGTGTTGCTTCCCATAAAGCGCCGCATTTAACATTATGGCACGACATATTTCAATTTTACCACTTTTGTCTTCAATTAGAGGATATGAATTGACTCCCCAATTTTAAATCAAGCTCCCGACTTCGCTCATTGTGTGGTGGTATAAAAGCAAAGAGGCCAACTTCTTAGTGTCACATCTTGGGCATTTAAGTGAGTTGGCATGGGAAACTTCAAAATAAACACACTTTTTCCCTCATCTCCAAAATCCTCCATGGGCTTGGTTACACCAACCAAACATAATGTTGAAAAATGGTTTGAATGCGGTCTAGGGCGCTCTGTTACCGAATTTGTTTCATTCTTGATATCCTCACCCCCTCCTGCAAATGAACTAGAGTCCTCAAAAATGATTTGGTGAACTTTTCTTTACAACTCAAGTATTATTTCTTCAATTTCGACATCTTGTATTATTTTTAGGTCGACAAATCACCATTAGCTCTTCAAAATCATTCTTGACCTCTTCTTCATTGGAAACTAACTCAAAACTACCATCCATGACTATTTGATGTTGAATATTGTATGTATGCCTCAACCTTTGCCTTCAATTTTCGAATAGAACTTTTAAGTAGCTCCATCCATTTCATGACTCTGCTCAACATGTACTTTTAGAAATTCTTTCATTATCCGTAAAATGTCTTCATGGTGATCCCCATAAATTCCAAGTTGTTAAACTTGATTCATTAGCCAATCTTGGTTCACAATTTCAGCTTTTTCAAGGTTTTTCTTCATGGTGAGAATCGTTCAAAACTTGTAACATTCATCCATGGAAAAATTCATATTTTGGAAAATTTTATCATCTTCATGTTCGACTTTTTTCCACTATTCGATCAAAGACTTGTCCATATGTTTTATTCCTCCCCATTATGCTTCTGAACATCTCTTCAACTTTTTCTTTTTGAGAACTAGAGAGTTCTTCAAGATTTTATTCTTCTTCTTTAAGTTGAACCACTTCTTGACTTTAATAAATTCATTATGGTCACAAAAGATTTTGGTCTCATCCATTCGGCTTGAAATTTTATCTTCAATCATTTCTTCTTGAGGCATAGACAATTTCATGGTATTTGAGGGGTCGAAACCTCACATGATTCTTTTTTCCTTTCCATTCTTGACATTTGCCGTCATGGGTTGATTGATAAGGTTTAGCTTCTCCTCCAATCTAGACTCCCCTTCCAAGATCGTTTGGATCATTTCTCGGATGCCTTCAAATTTGGCACTTTGTTTTTCATTTGTCATGTCATTGTTCTTATCAAACTCAAAAGCAAAACTAGTATTTTGTTAAAATAACTTGGGCAGGGGACAAAATAATAAGACAATGTCACGATCCAAACGGTCATGATTTCCACCCACCCAAACCTATGGCGGGAGAGCCATACTAAACTCAACCCTCACTACCTCAAGTGTCAATTTCACATATCTCTTGTATTAATCTCATTTTTTTAACAAGTTCTAAAGGGGCTTCATTCAATAAATAAATAAACTGTCAAACCGACATCAACATCCATAAACTAATAGAGTGCGGAAACCTCTATTTATTACATCTCTGGGACCTGAAGTCACCGTACAAGAACATCTGACAGAAATCAAGTCTTAAAACTAAATGATTATCCAGAACAAGAAAATAAATGAAGGAATGTCTTAGTCCCGAAATAAGGGACATGAACAATGATAAGAAGATCCAAAGGTTGCCCGATCATGGTGCTCACCCTTGACTGAGTTTTGAACTGCTAGCTAAAGTTGAGGTCTTGTCTCAAATGTCGAAACACGCTCTGCATTCAATAAAAGAAGAGCACAGATAGCATCAGTACATCAACAAGTACTGGTAGACATCATAGGTCGACTCAATCCGACACCATACAAATAAGTAAATCAAATATATGCAAAGCAATCATCACATAACTTATAAATAAAGAAAAATATGCAAATATGATATTTCACTTTAGAGGGAATACAGGCTCATACTCATGTATGTTTATACTTAGTCAAATTCAGCAACAAGTTGCATCACAACATAGGATTATAAGTGGTCATTCAATGCACATGAATGAATGTATGTGCACATCTTCTCTTTCTCTTCTCAATCCCATCAACAACATCAATATCATCATGAACATCATGATAATATCATCATCATCATTTCAACAACATCAATGTGTATGGATATGCAATGCAGTCAATAATCACAAGTAGTGCTCGAAAGTCGTCACAAATACTTAATTCACATGTAAGCACAGAGTCAAGTCTAATTGCTACAATAAACCGTAACCTACCTTAATTTCTTGATCAAAATCACCTCTAGGCCACAAGCTTGCCTTTTCTTTCCCTTTCAACTTGTTCTTGATCTATAACACAAGATGACACACTTATTTCAATCAATTCATCCCTTTTAACCACTAGGGATTCAAAATTAACAACTTTTAATCATAAATTCCCTTAATTCATCATCTTAGGGTTTTCCTACATTTAAATCCTATGAACTCTACTTCATTTAGCATGAACAACTAAGATTATACTCCTATTAGTATTTCCTAACACCCTAGAACCATTATCTACTGATTTTATACTCATTTCCATGATTTTACATCAATTTCATGAATTAGGATTAACCCCAAATTCCACCATGAACAAGTTTTCTAATGATTTTCAGAGATTATAAGAAGCAATTCAAGTTTAGAATGTAATAAACTTAACTCCAAAGATGAAAACCTCTAAATTCTATAGAAAATCGCCTTCCCTAGAGTTCTTTCACATTTTTTAGAAAGTGGGGAATGGAAAATATTTTTTGAGTTTAAAACTGTCAAATTATTATGTGTTACTGCTGCAACGGTTATATTACCGGTACAACGATTAAATTAATGCTGTAGCGGTTTATGACGTTATACAGGCTTCTGCTGCAACGATACCTTTTTTCGCTGCAGCGATACCACTGCAGTGGTTATCTTTTTGGCTGTAGTGGTCTCGAGGTAGAATCTCGGGGCCTCTTTCCAACTATGCCCATTATACAACATATTCCTCGAAATATGATATCACGAACCACCCCTCCATGATAAACTCTATAATCGGAGTTCTATAACTCCGTTTTAAGTGCCGAAAGTTTCTACGACTTTCTAAACTCATTATATATCTAAAAGTTAATCAGACTTCACCACCAATACCCCCATTAGCGTCAGATTTTCTTGGACTAGTATACATGCAAAAATCGTCCAGCATTAGACTAGCCCTGAATTTCTCAAAAATTGCTTAAGGAAGGACTAGGTGCAATTTTTACCTCCTAATTCAGCATAACAACGATTTGAGTCGTTATATTAAATACCAATTTACCACTTGTTCATCCCCGAACGACCGCTAGCCCAAAATAACATAGTTAGGCAAGGAAAACAAAATAATACCTATGTCATTGGACAAGTGCGGATATCTTTTTTGCATATCCGCCTCTGTCTCCCAAGTTGCCTCCTTAATAGTATGGTTCCTCCATTGAACCTTTACACATGGAATGACCCTAGTCCTCAACTTCCTTACATCTCTATCCAATATGGCAATCGATTCCTCTTCGTAAGATAACTTTTTATCAAACAACTCGGGATCCTAATGAATGATGTAATTATCATCTCGTGATACTTCTTTAGTATGAAAACGTGGAATACCGGGTGAACCCCAGACATACTTGGAGGCAAGGCCAGTTTGTACCCTACTGACCCCACTCTCTTAAAACCTCAAAGGGTCCAATGTATCTCCGACTCAACTTTCCTTTCTTGCCAAACTGCCTTACACCCTTCATGGGTGACACTTCAAAGAGTACCTTCTCCCTCTTTTTAAACTTCACACCTCTCACCTTATTATCTGCATATTCTTTCTATCGGCTCTGAGCTGCTATGAGTTTTTTTTGTATGATCTTCTCCTTTTCCATCTAATCTTTGAGCATGTCAGTTCCCCAAGGCCTCACTTCAAATGCATCAAACCACCTAATTAGAGACCTATACCTCCTACCATATAAGGCTTCAAAAAGAGCCATATCAATACTAGAGTGGTAGCTATTATCATAGGCAAATTCACACAACCGTAAATATTGGTCCCACTGGCCCCTGAAGTCCATAACAAAAGCCCGATGCATGTCCTCAAGCACTTGGATAGTTCGCTCCTACTGACCGTCGGTCTGTGGATGAAAAACTGTACTTAGGTCCAATCTAGAACCTAACTTTGACTAGAATTAATCCCAAAAATTAGAGGTAAACTGAGTACCTCTGTCTGACATAATCGAAACTGGTACCCCATGTAACCTTACAATCTCCTTAATATAAATCTTGGACAACTTAGCTATATTATAATCTACTCTTACCGAAATGAAGTGAGCTGACTTGGTCAACCAGTACACAATGACCCATATAGAGTCACACTTCCTCAATATTTTAGGAAGGCCAACTACAAAGTCCATGGTTATCTTTTCCCATTTTTTTTTCTGGAATGGGCATTCTCTAAAATACACCACCAGGTTTTTGGTGTTCATATTTGACCTGCTGTCAGTTTTGACACTCGGTTACAAAATCCATAATGCCATGCTTCATTCTTCACCACCAATAATTTTGCCTCAAGTCTCTATACATCTTGTTAGAACCCGAATGTATAAAGTACTTAGACTTGTGAGCCTCTGCTAGAATAGTTGAAATCAAATTGCCTACCCGGGGTACGTACAAGCACCCCCGAATCTTCAATGCTCCTTTTTCACCAAGAATGTCCTCTCTCACCTCACCTTGTAACACCTTTTCTCTAAGATTGCTTAACTTCTTGTCTTCAAACTGTCTGCTTTTGATTTGGTCATAGAATGTGGACCTAACTTCCACATGTGCTAATACCCTTCCTCCACTAGTCTCCTACAATCTCAGAAAACTATTAGCCAAAGATTGTACCTCTCTTGCCAATGGGCGCCTTGACACTTCTAGCCATGCTAAACTTCCCATGCTCACTGGTTTTTGTCTTAGTATATCTGCCACCACATTTGCCTTACCCGAGTGATATAAGATTGATATGTCATAGTATTTAATCAACTTCATCCACCTTATCTGTCATAGATTTAAATCCCTCTGGGTGAACACGTGCTGAAGGCTGTGGTAGTCTATGAACACTTCACATTTCACCCCATAGAGGTAGTGTCTCCAAATCTTCAAAGCAAACACCACAACTACCAATTCTAATTCATATGCGGGGTAGTTTTTCTCATAAAAATTCAGTTGTCTAGAAGCGTAAGCAATCACGTTCTGATCTTGCATCAAAATAATATCTAAACCCAACTGTGAGGCATCACAATAGACAATGAAATCCTTACTCAATAGGCAATGTGAAAATTGAGGCTGAAGTCAACACAGTTTTGAGTTTTTGGAAGCTCTCCTCACACTTGTCATCCTACACAAATGGGACTTTCTCTGAGTAAGGCAGGTCATATGCAAAGCAATGGTAGCAAACCTCTTAACGAATCGACGATAATAACTGGCCAGTACTATGAAGCTACAAATTTGTATCACATTAGTCGGTCTAGACCAATTCTTAACATTTTCAACCTTCTACGGGTCCACCATAACCCCTTTCTAAGAAACCATGTGTCCCAATAAGGATACTGAAGAAAGCCAGAACTCACACTTAGAATATTTAGCATATAGTTTCTTTTTCTTAAGCAACCCCAATAATGTGCGCAAATGAGTTTCATGTTCTTCTTCATTCTTAGAGTTAACCAATATGTCATCAATAAAACAAGAATGAATGAATCTAAAAATGACTTAGAAAGCACATTCATCAAACTCATAAAAGCAGCTGGGGCATTGGTCAAGCTAAAAGACATAACTAGAAACTCATAGTGTCCATAACGAGTTTGGAAAGCAGTTTTTGAGATATCCTCCTCCCTATTCTTGAGCTGGTGGTAGCCCAAACTCAAATCTATTTTGAAGAATACTGCAGCTCCCTACAACTGGTCAAATAGGTCATCTATTCTAGGCAGAGGATATTTATTGTGAATGGTTACCTTATTTTACTGGTGATAGTCTATCCACATTCTTATGCTACCGTCTTTCTTTTTCACAAAAAAAATGGGTGCACCCCAAGAAGAAACACTTGGGGCGAATAAAACCTTTTCTAACAATTCTTGTAACTGATATTTCAATTCTCTCAACTCTGCTGGTGCTATACGATATGGAGGGATAGATATGGGTCGAGTTTTAGGCTTTAAATCTATACAGAAATCAACCTCTTTGTCTGAAGGCATACTAAAAGGTCATCAGAAAACACTTCTAAGAATTCACACACCACTAGGACTAATGCTATAAGATGAACTACAGATTTATCTTCTCGAAGATGGGCTACAAATGCCCTACACCCCCTCTTTACTAGTTTCTGAGCACGAAGAGCTGATACTATTCTCACAGGAGTAGGCTTAAAATTACCCTCCTACTCTAACTTCTCCATCTCGAGCATCTCTACAGTGATAGTTTTAGCATAACAATCAAGAATGGCATGATAGGGAGACAACCAACTCATCCCTAAAATGATATCAAACTCCTCCATGTCTAGAATCACTAAGTCTACCAAGGTTTTAAACCCCATACATGTCACAGGACATTCATGATACACCTGATCAACATATACGGACACCCAAAATGGCATGGATGTATACATAGGAGTATCAAAATATTCATAGTATAAGTCCCAGCCCAAGACAAATTTCATAGAGACATAAGAGAAAGTGGAACCAGGATCAAACAATACAGAAGCCATTTGATCACAGACAAGAATAGTACCTATGATCATAGTATTAGAAGCTTCTGCTTCAAGATGACCCGAAATAGTATAAATATGAGCCTTATCACTATCTTGATCACCACCTCTACCATCCTGAGAACTATTTTTACCAATCTGTCCTCCACTTCAATTGGCTTGGTTGCCACCCCTTCCTGCAGCCTGGCCACCACACCCACTTTGTGGATGACCCCTACTATTTTCTCCACCACCATGACCTGTAAAAATTATAGTAGTAACAACCAGTTACTAAATTAACTGACCCACAGATAAGTAATTAGGACAATACCTTCTGATGTGGCCCAAACCCCCACGCTCATGACACCTAATGCCCAAAGTAGGCCTCTGAACTGAAGAGGATGAGTGTAATGACCCTCCAGGTCATTTTCTTGGTTTCCACATATTTTGGCATTTTGAGCCTTCCTATAGCAGCTACATGTCATTTATGACTTGTCGAAACTGTCGGTTCGGTCATCGGATAGTTCGTTTGGATTTTAGGCTCATTTCTCTATTTTGGAGCTTTCATTGTTAAGGATTTGGTCTCTAACCAAAACTCCTAGTAAATGATCTCAGATGAAAATTTTGACAGCTCCAACAACTTCAGATTTTAGGTTAGGGGGATCCTTGGTTTAGGTCCCAAGGCTTTCGGGCGATTGGGTAGATTTGATGAAAAATAAAACTATAGGTACGGGGACCACATTTAATCTAAATGACCTCAAATGGAAATTTTGATGGTTTCGTCGAGTTCAGAATGTCGAATTTGGTATGGTAGCATATTTTATTTGTGCGCATGGGGTTTCAAACGAATCTCGAACACCCGATCGAAGTCCATTTGGACTTAGAAAATCTGATGCCACAAAGTTGATGGTGCATCCGCTTAAGCGATCAAATGATCGCTTAAGCGGCCAAATGACTGCTTAATTGGCCAAATGACCGCTTAAGCAGAAGTCTCTTCAGTGACATCGAGCCGCTTTAGAGTCCTTGGCTGTTTAGCCGCGGGCCGCTTAAGCACTCCTTGTCCGCTTAAGTGAACGTCGCTTTAGCGATGGGATGCCACTTTAACTGCCACTCTCCCCTTTTTCACCGACCACTTTAGCGGCATTAACAACCTTAGGGGTGGTCTCTATAGCTGCCAGATGATCGCTTAAGTATGAAATTATGTATAGTATAGTTTGCATGCTAGGTAGGGATGATAAGATATCTGTATGACTAATATAGTATGACTTAGCCTATTTAGGGAATTTGAGGTAGAAATGTGACCCAAACCTTAGTGTAAAATATTTGTCATGGCTATAGAATCCTATTACCCTTGAGTATAAGCATGTTAATCATAGTTTAATGTTAAGGATCCCTTAGTATAAGATTTATCACTTGACTTAGTGGTTTGGGAGGTATTTCCCCAATTAGATCCTTGTTGTGACTTTATGCCCTTGATTACTATGGATTCCCGAGTTATGAGGCTTGTTATATTGATTATGTATTATTGGGCCCGAGGTCGTGGTTACGATACCAATTGGACTCCAGGCGAGTATCCTATCCTCTTGAGGATGTGATTATGGTTTATAGATGATTTGGCGCTTATAGTGGTATTGTTTGGATACTGGTGATGGCATGCATACTTTTAGGCGCATTTATGCTCACTTAGTAGTATGATTCCAACCAAAACCTCAATTTTAATATTGTTTTCTAAAAAGGGAATTATTCCTACTTTACACTTTTAAAATGGATTATTTTATAATGGGAATCATACCACATTATTTATAGGATTATAAGACTTTGGAACTAAAAGTGATGTATTGAAAACTAGATCGAGATTGATTTTGTTCCATGGTTTATCCACTCTTTTACCACTATGATTTACTTCGGTCGATGGAGGTTTCAACACTTTATACATTATTATGATGATTTAGTCCCAAACTTGATCTCGGGCAATGGCTTACAATTGTACACTCTTTTAGTCACGGTTTGAGTCCATGTACTTATTATACAATGTACACTTCTTTAGTCACGGTTTGAGTCCATGCACTTATTATACAATGTACACTTCTTTAATCACGGTTCGAGTCCGTGTACTTATTATACTATGTACACTCTTCTAGTCACGGTTTGAGTCCACGCACTTACATATACATCTCTCTCCGATATTGGATAGAGTAGATTAATTATGATGGTTATTGGAAGTCCTGGTTCGAGACTAGGCAGTGTCTACGAATATCCCGAATCCCCTATGGGCCCCTTTATTCATGAGCTGCAGTGCCGGAGAAGGATAGTCACCATAGGTCCTTCCTTTGCAAGCTGCTGAGCTGAAAGAGGTGTATACACTTGTTACATTATGGTACTTGGTTCATTATGGCACTTGGTTCGGACATGGTATTTATGGTTATGTTGCATTCATTCATTTATATGCATTGCCTATCACCAGTATGATCATTTGGCGCTTATATCTATCGGCCTTATGGGGGGTTGTATAGGTATATGCTATGATTGTTGTTTTCTGAGTGCTTATGCGAACCTTCCGAGCTTATGGATGCCCGATTAGGTATTTGTTTGCCCGGACTAGCCAGCAACTTCTTTATTGATTATTATGGTTAGTTCGTGGCAGGATAGTTATGGACTGGTACCCAAGGTTATCAGTACATTTCTTGTTCCCTTTCTTTATCATTATAGAATATTTTATTGGTAGGTTGTCTCATATTTATTCACCCTTTGGATGGATGCCCCGATCATGGTAGTATTAGCTCCTTTATTTGGCAATGGACCCTGAGATGTTAGGCTGACTCCCTCAGGTATTCACTTTAGAGTTAGTCCTTCATGTATGATTATATATATATATATATATATATATATATGGCATTACCGTATATCCCTCTCTTTCTTGTCCACTCAAATTGTATATGTATTCTTTGGCCTTGTATACTACTGTATATACTTCTTTCCCTCTTCATTGGTATACTGACTAGTGATATATAGTATTGTACTTTAGTTCCTGAGCACTGTTCGAATAGGGTAGTGTACCCTTATTGCTTCATTAGCCACATTATGCTAAGTTTTCCTGGGTAACTGCATGTAGTTATATTCATTCCTTACATGTTATTTTATGGTTACATTACTTCTGGAGCTCAGTTGGCCGATGCCTACTGAGTACCACGTGTTTGGTACTCATGCTACACTTTTGCAGCATGCAGATCATAGTATGAGTTATCACCGTTGATGTGTGCATCTGCAGAGCAGCTATGGATTGTAGATTTGGGGTGAGCTTCTAACATTCAAAATTATTCCTACTCTCTCTCTCATTGTTAGACTGATCACTATATTGTATTCAGAGACATCTTTGTACATATATTTACCCTGTATTTCACTTGTACTCCTGATGTATTAGAAGCTCTTGTACTGGTTCCACCATGTTTTAAGGATTATACTAGTCTTTTTATTATATTTATTCTGCAGTTCTCTTTATTTCTTTTGGTAGTCCGTTAGTAGCTGTTTTGGACTATGAGTTGGCTTACCTACTGGTGGGTTAGAGTAGGTTCCATCATGACCTGATAAATTAGATCGTGACAAATTAGTATTATTGGTGGGTTTATCGGTGTGTTGGTACAAGAGCTAAGTGTTTAGTAGAGTCCTGCGGATCTGTACCGAGACATATGTATCCTATCTTCGGGAGGCTACAGGGCATTATTAGGAAATTGTATTCTCGACTCTTTGTCGTGTGTTCATGTTTACATGAACCTCTAATACTTTCTTTGACTCCATTCCTTCCTAGATGGATGGCATGAGGTTGTCGATAGATGCGGACAATACTTCTGCACGTGTTACAAGACTTTCAGCCAATATTGGTACTCGGTACATAGAGTAATTCTCGGGCCAGAGTTGGGGTTGTTGGTGTTCAGCAGGGATCCTTATCAGTTTTAGAGCATAAGATGGTGTAGAGTTTTATCAGAGGATTGGTTTTACCACTTCGCTTGGCGATAGAGCATTGGGTGGAAGCTAGGTCTGGTTTCCTTCAGGTTGTTGAGCATGCAAGGGCCACATAAATGGCATGTATTGAGACATATGGAAGTGGTGGTAAGAGGCCATGCCAGTAGTACAGTGTTAGTGGTATTTCGTCTGGAGGTCGGGATCTTTCAAGCCGAGATAAGCATTATTTATAGCTTATTAGGCCCATACAGGTAGCACCTCAGAGTATAGGTAACTCTCAGGTAGATTGTGGTGGTCTCAGTGGATAGTGTTCTGGTCGGACAATATGGGTTATTTGGTCTAGGTTATCAAGCCGTGGCGTCAGTTCTGAGTCAGCAGGTATAGTACATCAGAGAGTCCCAGGAGCATGTTTTGATTGTGGTGAGATTGGTATTTGGTCTAGAGAGTGTCCCCGACATGAGATTATTGAGTAGTCAGTGCAGCCAGATCAGTCTCTTAGTGCTATGGCACCTTCGACTTCTGACCCTGTCCTTAGTGTCTCAGTTGATTGTTCAGATGCTCAGATCGGTCTTGGAAGCATTCAGATCCATGCTTTATTGGGCATGTTAGGGACTATGACTTTGGATTCCACCCAATAGGTGTGCTTTTGTTTTCCTATCTATCTAGTCTGACTTGATTGAGTTGGAGTTTTCATACTTGGTGTGTTTATATTGATTGTTGTATGCCTTCGTGTAGATTTATGCATATATAACTACTGCTGTAGATGATTTCTTTTAGTAGTGGATTGAGTGGATCCGTATCGTGGGTTTCTTGGGGGTGTAGCATTTGTGTTCGAGTCCATTTCCTTTGGCATATTGGCCTTGTTATGGCCCTAGAGAGGTATTTTTATTGATTTTCATTTTTGTACCACTTTCATCTTATGTTGTTGATATCATAGTCATTGTTTTGACATTTATTAACTCTTATTTGATAGATGGCTAGACTAGTGTTATCTAGTTAGCATTTTTCTTTTCTTGCCATTCTTGCCCATTTGGCTTAGATCCTAGATTGGTTGTTGTTCCCTCTTGTTAGTGAGGTTAGATCAGTTACGGAGAGTAAGTGAAGGTAAGTTTAGCCTTCCATGGCTTTTATTATGATTTTAGCATTAGCGGTCTTCTGCCAGCCCATTCCTGTTGGTGGTACATTTGGGATTTGATTTTTCTGATCTGGATAGTTCACCGCCCGGTAGTGGTTTTGATGTTGATGTTGATGTTTAGTTGGAGTTGGAAATTTGGTTCTGTTGCCTGTTTATGATGTTGGAAAGTCTAGGTCTTGCCTTCTGACTTGTTGGGTTCGTCTCCTGGTGATTGTTTTGATCTTGGTATTGGTGTAGAGTTGGATACTCCATTCTTCCTATGATGTGGTTCGTGGATCAACCAAGTTAAAGTTGGTTTATAGGAGTGAACTCATAAAATTTCTCATCTCGATACTTGTTCGGCCTTATATGACTTCGTGGGATGCTTCTATTCAGTGGTATGTTCTTGGTTATCAGTTATTGGTTACCAAAATGGGTGTATTTGGGAGTGAGTATTTGTTGCCGTATATTGGGTATTGGATTGGTCAGATATCGATTGAGTTGTACATTCTGAGTTGCTAGATTTTTGACTACCATTAGTGCTTTTTCAGCCTTAGTGAGTTTTTGGTTATGCCCATCGGCAGATGTGGAGTGGATTGCTTGTGCCTTCATTTGGTGGTTTTCCTCTGTTGCGATTATGTTCTTCAGCGATATTTCAGTTTCAGTTTTTGTGGGAACCGTTGGGGAATATGCTTGATTTTTTATAGTGAGTTTGATTTGGGTATTTGACCCTAGTGAAGGCTTGTTGAGTCCAGTGTTGCATTTTGATGCCTTCATATGATGGCTTGAAAGTTGTGATAGATTTTGGAATTTGGATATTGTAGTCATTAACATAATTGGTTTGACTCAGTTGAGAGTTCATATTTTGACAGACTAAGCCTACTCATTACTTACCGGTTCGGTTATCTTCAGTTCAAAGGAGTCATGTGTGATAGATGCTCAGAAGTCGGTCTGTCGGCACATGGTATAGATTTTTACTACTCTTGACTTTTATTCTCAGTGTTCGTCAGAATTTGAATGTCTACTCAGTAGAAGAAATGTGCTTAAGTTTGGCTTAGCATGGTTTCATCTACAGTTGGTGGGACATCCTGGAGCGGATTGTTCAATTTTGAGAGCTTGTGCTTCAGACTCATGATTATCAATTTTGAGGGTCATCCGGACCAGTTGTAGCTTTTGCTAAGGATCGCAGACTTTTATCACCTCCATTTATGTGTCCAGGTAGCACCTTATGGGCTTATTCTTATGCTTTCCATTATGGATTTTCAGTATATAAGCTTTAGTCTTTCGAGGCCAGTGTGATGTGAATGTGCGAACAAGACTTATACGGTATTGTACTTTAGTTCCTTCTATACTACTGTATATACTTCTTTCCCTCTTCATTGGTATATTGACTAGTGATATACGATATTGTACTTTAGTTCCTGAGTACTGTTAGAATAGTGTAGTGTACCCTTATTGCTTCAATAGCCACATTATGCTTTGCTTTCCTGGATAGTTACATGTAGTTATATTCATGCCTTACATGTTATTTTATGCGTACATTATTTCTAGAGCTTAGTTGGCCAATGCCTTCTGAGTACCACGTGTTTGGTACTCATGCTACACTTCTGCAGCCTATAGATCATAGTAGGAGTTATCACCGTTGATGTGTGCATCGTGTGGAGTAGCTATGTATCGGAGATTTGGGGTGAGCTCCTGACGTTCAGAGTTATTCCTACTCTCTTTTATTGTTAGACTGATCTCTATGTATCGGAGATTTGGGGTGAGCTCCTGACGTTCAGAGTTATTCCTACTCTCTTTTATTGTTAGACTGATCTCTATGTTGTATTCAGAGACATCTTTGTATATACGTTTACCCAATATTTCACTTGTACTTTTGATGTATTAGAAGCTATTGTACTGACTCTACCAGGTTTTGGGGATTATATTAGTCTTTTTATTATATTTATTTCACATTTCTCTTTATTTCTCTTGATAGTTCGTTACTAGCTATTCCAGACTACGGATTGGATCACCTACTGGTGGGTTAGAGTAGGTGCCATCATGATTTGAGAAATTGGGTCGTGACATCGACCATTTTATATGATAACTTACAAAACTTTTTAAAAAATGTTAGTATTCATCAATCATAACGGAAGGTTCGAACGAAAAAAATCTAAAATTCTAGTTTTAACTGGAAGGCCACTGCCTGCGGCCTCCCGCTATAGCGATGAAGACCACTATAGCGGTCTTCATCGTCCCCAGCAGTCAAGGGTGCATCAATGGCGCCCCTTGACTCAAACGTTCCTATTTTCAAATTTGGGACTCAGACCAGTGTTCCAACAAGTCCTAGAACTAGTTTATACAAAAATTCGGGCATGATTATTCCTAAATCATGCCTAAATCGCCATTTCAAACCCAAAAAGGACCCTTCGAAAATCTTTTATGTTTTATGCCTGTTTAGGCAATAATCTTCGAATTTCTTACACCCCGAGTGCAATAGAAGTGTTGTGGACGTAAGAGAAGCAACCATGCTTCGAATTTTCAATACTACTAAGCCCCGAGGATCAAAAATTCAAAACTCACTCAAACTCTCTTTTCTAACGTAAAATCTAGCCTAATGTATGCAATTTCGTGAATAACAAGGTAAGGGGAGTAAAAGAGTTGAAGATTTACCTTTTTCGATGACGAGGCAAAGTGATTGGGGGCGGGGGAGAGTAAATTTTCGAGTACAAAGGGGAAAATAGGAGAGTAAACTTTCTTCTCTTTATTCTATTTCGGTGATGGCTGCTATAGTGGCACCGCTATGAAAGGGTAATAACTGTCATAGCGGTGTCCCACCTTAGGCTCCACAGACTTTTGAGTTTCAATCCTTTAACCCCCGTCCAATGTTCGTAATTCGACTATTTTCAGGTAATTTTTATCCTTTAGAGGGTAATTCCTTATTCGCATTGTGCTCTTGTGGGCACAAAAGACCTTTCCTAGATTGATCGGTGGTAGGGTCTCGATTTGTGAAGTTAATGAGTCGGGGTTTGTGTGGTTGTGTTCCAATAAAATTCACCGGGTATTTCAAATTTTGAATTGGGATCCAGGTAGTAGTAATTAGTGGAGTACGATCTTACGGGGAGGATGTTAAGTCCAAACTATCTAGACTCGGACCGTTCCTTCTTTTGGGACATTCAGGGATGAACGATAGGTAAATTGGTATCTATTGTAACGATCGAGTCCATCATTATTAGGAAACACCTTGATATTAGTGTGGAGTTCAGAAAATTAATGGGATATTATTCGAAAGCTTACGTGGGAACATGAGTATTTAAATTCGGAGACTTAAGCAAGTGGGTCGGGATAATGTCAGCCAATTATAGAAGGACATATTCCGCTATAACGGTACCACTATAGTGGTGAGCCTACCGCTATAGCAGGGAGACACGGTCCAGAATCCCACTTAAGCGGGATTTATTTCCCTCCTCCCTTTTGGCTGAAATAAGAGAGAGAGAGTAGGAATAACTCCGAATATCAGGAGCTCACCCCAAATCTCAGATCCATAGCTGCTCCACACGATGCACTAATCTACGAGGATAACTCGTACTATGATCTGCAGGCTACAGAAGTGTAGCATGAATACCAAACACATGGTACCCAGTAGGCATCGGCCAACTGAGCTCCAAAAATAATGCAAGTATAAATAACACGTAAAACATGAATGTAAACTACAGGAAACTTTACATAATAATGCTGACAGGGAAATAAGGATAAACTATCCTATTCTCGTAGTATCCCAGAACTAAAGTGTAATACCGTATATCACCATACAATATACAAATAAAGAGTGGAAGAAGGATATATAGTAGTAATATTAGGCCAAAGGATACATATACAATATGAATAGATACGAAAAGATGGGATATATGGTAATACCATATAAATATACATATATGCATATAGGTCTAAATCACAGGCAATATCCTGAGGGAGTCCACATAACATCTCAAGGATCATAACCAAGTAACGGAGCTAATACTAGCATAATCAAGCCTCTAACCAAAGGGTGACTAATCATGGGGTAATGTATCAATAATATAACTCATCAAAATAAAGAAAGGAAATCAGAGACATACCGACAATCTCGGGTACCAGTCCACAACCAACCTGCCACGAGCTAACTATAATAACCAACAATAAAGTAACTGGCTAGCCCAAACAAACAATAACCTAACCGATCCCCCATAAGCCCGAAAAGTTCACGAAAGCACTCAACAAACAACAATCATAGCTTATACCAATATAACCCTCCATAAGGCCAATAGATAAGTGCCAAACGATCATACTGGTGATAGGCAATGTATATAAATGAATGAATGCAACATAACCATAAATACCATGTCCGAATCAAGTGCCATAATGTACCTAGTGTATACACCTCCTCCAGCTCAGTAGCTCGCAAAGGCAGGACCTACGACGACCATCCTTCTCCTACACTGTGGCTCACGGATGAAGGGGCCCATAGAGGATTTGGGATATCCATATACACTGCCTGGTCCAAAACCATGACTTCCAATAACCATCATAATCAATCTACTCTATCCAGTACCGGAGATATGTATATATATATATTTATATATATATATATATAATAGGTGCAAGGACTCGAACTGTGACTAAAAGAGTATACATTGTATAATAAGTGCATAGACTCGAATTGTGACTAAAAGAGTGTACATTGTATAATAAGTGCACGGACTCAAACCATGACTAAAGGAGTGTACATTGTAAGCCATTGCCCGAGATCTAGTTTGGGGACTAAATCATGATAATAATGTAGAAAGGGTCAGAATCTCCGTCAACCGAAGTAAATAGTAGTGGTAAAAGAGTGGGTAACCATGGACTGGATTCAATCTCGGTCTAATTTCCAGAGCATCACTTTTAGTTTTAAATGCTCACAATTTATTAAATAAGGTGGTACGATTCCTGTCAAAAAAGAGTTTATTTTAAAAGAGAAAAGTGGGAATAAATCCCTTTTTGGAAAATAGTAGTAAAAATCAAGGTTTCAGTTGGAATCGTACCACTAATTGAGCATGAATGTTCCTAACAGTATGCATGCCATCACCAGTATCCAACCAATACAACCATAAATGCATAAGCATCTATAAACTAAAACCACGTCCTCAGAAGGATAGGATACTCACCTGGAGTACAATTGGTATCATAACCGTGGCCTCGGGCCCAATAATACATAATCAATAATAATAATGCCTCATAACTCGAGAATCCATAGTAATCAAGGGCATAAAGCCACTACATGGATCTAATCGGGGAAATACCTCTTAAATCACTAAGTCAAGTGATAAATCTTATACTAAGGGATCCTTAACATTAAAATATGGTTAACATGCTTATAATTGAGGGTAATAGGATTCTATAGCCATGACAAGTGTTTTACACTAAGGTTCGGGTCACATTTCTACCCCAAATTCCCGAAACGGGCTAAGTCATGCTATACTAATCATAAAGATATCCTATCATCCCTACCTAGCATGAAAACTATACAATACATAATCTCATAGAGAAAAGTAGACCGAAGCCTACCTCTATGCAGAATCGCAAATCTTAAATTGCCCACAAATCGTTCGACTTTTCTCCACGATCCCAAAATGTCACCATGCTATCAAAACAATTATCTACACGTTAATATGAATAAAATGAGACCCATATTTCTATATAAAAGATCGGGCCAAAATTTGGGTCAAGAGCGGGCTCGCGGGCCCCTGCAAACGAAATCTAAAAATTGAATTCATCACAAAGTCCCTCGAAAGACAAGGAATGTGTGCTCAAAAGTTAAGCACAAACGAAGCATAAATCGGGGCTCAAATCAACCCCTAATGTTTACGTATTTTAAGCCCTAATTTCTAAGAACTTACAATGAAAAGGGATGGAACTTGATGGGGAAAATAATGGGAATTGGCCAAGGAGCGTTGAGCTAGCTTACCTTTTCTTTAATGGATGATTCTCCATACTTTCCCATGTCCCATACTCTCAAAATGGGGGACAAAAAGTTGAGAAAATGAGGTGAAGAAGGGGGATCTAACATCCCCAGGTGCCGCTAAAGCGAAGACAGATCACTAAAGCGATGGGTTAGGAGAGGCAGGGTTCACTTAAGCGATGCCCTGATCGCTAAAGTGATGTCAACTTAAGCGGACAATGATTGCTAAAGTGATCCTTAGCTGGATAGATAAGTATTGATAAAGCAACACAAGGTCGCTAAAGCGACGACAGATCGCTAAAATGATGGGTCAGGAGAGGCGGGGTTCGCTTAAGCGACGCCCTGATCGTTGAAGCAATGTCTGAATAAGTGGACAGGGATGGCTAAAACGTTCCTTAGCTTGACATATAAGTATTGCTAAAGCGACACAAGGTTGCTAAAGCGACTATAGCTTAAGCGACCCCCAAGTTGCTTAAGCGACTGCACCAAAAACTGAGGCATCAGATTTTTCTAAGTCCAATTGGACTTTAATCAAGGTATCGGGATTCTTTTGGAACCCCATGCACTCAAACAAATTTTTATACCATACCAAATTCGACATTATGGACTCAATAGAACCATCGAAACTTTCATGCGAGATCGTTTCGATTAAATATGGACCCTGCACCCATAGTTCCATTTTGTATCAAATTTACCCAATAGCCCAAAACGAGTTCGAAAGCCTCAGGACGTGAACCAAGGGTCCTCCTAGCCTAAAATCAATGTTTAGGAGTTGATAGCACTCTGAGAATTTCCATCTGAGATAGTTTACTAGCCGAGACCAATTCCTTTACAGTGAAAGCTCCAAAATAGAAAAATCAGCCAAAATTCCAAATGAACCGTTAGATGACCGAATCGATAGTTTTGACAAGTCATAAATGACATGTAGCCATTGTGGGAAGGCTCAAAATATCGGAATGCATTGAAATTGATAAAATGACTTGGATGGTCATTACAATATCCACTACTAAAAGGTCTTTCATCCACAAAAGTCAATAGATAGAAAGAGCACTAAGGCTCGAAAGGATGAGGTACTGGGACCGCATGCCCCGACCATGTCTCCCCAGATAACCTCTAAGAAGAGACAACACTTTCATGGGATTTCACCAAAGGTATCCCTTTTTCAAATAACTTCCTTACTTCACTTTTCGAGAAGCCAAAACTCATCCTCAGAAACCAACTGGCCTCCAACTAAATTGAGAACGACTGATGCAAGTAGCCCAAACTACACTATACTGACTTCTCATCTAAACAGGCATAACCAAGTAAAAATTCACCCAACCTAAAGGCAATCCAAGACATGAATCATGCAACCAACTCCAATATCCAAATCTATCCTTCTTTTTCCTTCCCAAACTTGCTATCTACTCTGAACCATGCAAAAATATCCTTCGAGTCCTGTTCGTGCAATAACATCATACTCATGTCGAAAGGCTAAAGCTGATATACTAAAAATCCAAACTGGAGAGCATAAGAATAAGCCCATAAGGTTCTACCTGGACACACAAATGGAGATGATTAAAGCTTGTGATCTCTTAGCCAAAGCTGAAACTGGTTCGGATGACCCTCGAAACCAATAGTCATGAGTCTGAGGCAAAAACTCTCTAAACTGAACAATCTGCTCTAGGATGTCCCACTAATTATGGATGAAACCATGATAAGTCCAACTTAAGCATATCTCTTTTGCTGAGAATACATTCAATATTTCTGATGAAAGCCAAGAACCAAGCCAAAACCAGCATAAACCAATACCATTTACCAATAAATCATCCTCTAGGCATCTATCAAGTACAATCTGGCTGAGCGGAAGAAAACTGAACTGACGGGCAAAATGTAGGTTTAGTCAGCCTATAACTAACTGCTCGACTGAGAAAAAATCTCAAATAGGGATGCAACCAACTTATGCAATCCAAAGCAAAAGTCTCAACACTGAGTTGAACTACCCGATCTCAACTACCCAAATCGATCCTATTGATGAGTACGCATCCACACCCAAGTATATCCCAACTTTCAAGCCATCATTCAAAAGAGTCAAACATCATAACTGAGGAAAGCCATCAGCTAAAGATACAAGCAATCAACTCCACATCTACTGAAGGACATAATGCACCGAGGCATAATCAAGAACTCATCAAGGCTGCAAACAATACTAGTGATAGCCAAAACTCGAACAATCTTAGAGGAATACCATCTAACCTGGATTGGGTCAATCCAATACTTGATCTATGACCACGAATATCCATAGGCACATATCATCAAGAAAAATCACCCCATGATGTCACATTAAGCTGAACAACTGTCGAAATGAGAATTTTCTGAATTCACTCAATTACACCAAATTTAACTCGACTGAGTCATGAACTATATCACAAGAAAAATGGAGTATCTAACCTTAGGACTACCCCATTTCCATTACTAATACTCTAGTAATGATCCCCAAAGTACAACACCTCCCCTTATGACCCTACCTCTACTAAACCTCTAAATCTGACCTCATACCGGGGATTGCCCTAACTTCAGAAGACAACTACGACAAGAAAAACTAGGAATAAATCCTTGATTTAATGAGTCACATAGCATTCCTAGAGAATACTCATCGAACATGTAACCTATCCTTTTGGTTCGAATACTACATCAAAATTAATCGTTAACCCGCACCTGGTCTTCTTCTTATCCTGCTAGCAGAAGATTCCTTACCCAAACCTCCCGCCTCTTGGTCATTACACTACCTGATGCAATATAATATGCCAATATAATATATGAATTAAGAATTACACTATAAATCGGCCACCCCTTAACCACATTATAGAACAACAAGTTAATCCAGACTCGAAACCAATACACATTTAATATAACAAGCAATAAAGACATTTAGCACCAAGTAAAGTTCAAAAAAACTATACTGGCAATTTTAAGAGATTATTCATTAAACGAAACCATAATCAAGCATAGATAAATACAACATCCAGGGCATTCCAATATAACATAGAAATTGTGAGGACCCTCCAGGTCAATTTATTGATTTCCATGCATTCCAGTATTTTGAACCTTTACAAAGTGGATACATATCATTTATGACTTACCAAAACTGTCGGTTTGGTCATCGGATAATTCGTTTGGATTTTAGGCTCATTTTCCTGTTTTGGAGCTTTCGCTGTTAATGAATTGGTCTCGGACCAAAACATCTAGTAAATGATCTCAGATGGAAATTTTGATAGTTTCATCAGCTCCTGAACGTTTATTTTAGGTTAGGGGGACCCTTGGTTTAGGTCCAGAGGCTTCTGGACTCTTTTTGGGTTATTGGGTAGAATTGATAAAAAATAGAACTATGGGTATGTGGTCCATATTTAATTGAAACGATCTCGGATAAAAGTTTCAATGTTTTCATTAAGACTGAAATATCAAATTTGGTATGGTAGCATAGTTCATTTGCACGCTCGGGCTTTTGAACGAATCCAGAGAACTCGATCGAAGTCCAATTGGACGTAGCAAAATCTGATGCCTCAGTTGCTGGTGCAGTCTCTTAAGCGATAGTCAATTTAACAATATTGCGTCATTTTAGTGATACTTGGATGCCCAGTTGAGGATCACTTTATCGATCCCTGTCTGCTTAAACTGACATTGCTTTAGAGATCAGGGTGTTGCTTAAGCAAACCCCGCCTCTCCTGACCCATCTCTTTAGTGATCAGTCATCGCTTACGCGGTAGTTTCTTAAGCGACCCAGTAGTCTCTTTAGTGGAACCTGGGGGTGTTAAATTCCCCTTATTCACCCAATTTTCTCTCGTTTTCTCAACTCTTTCTCCCCCATTTTGAGAGCATGGGACATGGAAAAGTGTAGGGAATTATCCATTGAAGCAAAGGTATGCTAGCTCAATGCTCCTTGATCAATTCCCATTATTTTCTCATTCAAGTTCCGTCCCTTTTCATTGTAAATTCTTTTAAATCAGGGCTTAAAATCCATAAAATATAGGGGCTGATTTGAGCCCCAATTTACACTCTATTTGTGCTCAACTTTTGAGCACACATTCCTTGTCCTTCGAGGGACATTGTGATGGATTCAATTTTTGGATTTCATTTGCAGGCCCTGCAAGCCCGTTCTTGACCTGAATTTTGGCCAGAGCTTTTATATAGAAATATGGGTCTCATTTTACGCGTGTTGATATGTAGATGATTATTTTGATAGCGTGGTGGAGTTTCGGGATCGTAGAGCAAAGTTGAGCGATTTGTGGGTGATTCAAGATTCGCGATTCCACATCGAGGTAGGCTTCGATCTACTTTTCTCTATGAGATTATGCATAGTATAGTTTGCATGCTAGGTACGGATGATAGGATATATTTATGACTAGTATAGCATGACAGCCCATTTAGGGAATTTGGGGTAGAAATGTGACCCAAACCTTAGTGTAAAACACTTTTCATGGATATAGAACCCCTATTACCCTCGATTATAAGCATGTTAACAAAAGTTTAATATTAAGGATCCTTTAGTATAAGATTTATCACTTGACTTAGTGATTTAAGAGGTATTTCTCCGATTAGATCCTTGTAGTGGATTTATGCCCTTATTTACTATAGTTTTCTGAGTTATGAGGCATTATTATTGTTGATTATGTATTATTGGGCCCGAGGTAGTAGTTACTACACCAGTTAGACTCCAGGTGAGTATTCTATCCTTCTGAGGATGTGGTTTTAGTTTATAGATGCTTATGACTTATGGTGGTATTGCTTGGATACTGGTGATGGCATGCATACTGTTAGGCACATTCATGCTCACTTAGTGGTATGATTCCAATCGAAACCTTGATTTTTACTAATGTTTTCCAAAAAGGGATTTATTCTCACTTTTCACTTTTAAAATAAACTCTTTTATGACAGGAATCGTACCACCTTATTTAATAAATTGTGAGCATTTAAAACTAAAAGTGATGTTCTGAAAATTAGACCGAGATTGAATCCAGTCCATGGTTACCCACTCTTTTACCACTACTATTTACTTCGGTCAACAGAGATTCTGACTCTTTCTACATTATTATGATGATTTAGTCTCAAACTTGATCTCAGGAAATGGCTTACAATGTACACTCCTTTAGTCATGATTCAAATCCATGCTCTTATTATATAATGTACACTCTTTTAGTCACGGTTTGAGTCCGTGCACTTATTTTATAATGTATACTCTTTTAGTTACGGTTAGAGTATGTGCACTTATTATTTATATATATATATATATATATATATATGGTACTGGATGAAGTAGATTGATGATGATGGTTATTTAAAGTCCTGGTTTGGGATCAGGCGATGTATATGGATATCTCGAATCCCCTATGGGCCTCTTCATCTATGAGCCGCAGTGTCGGAGAAGGATGTTCGTTGTAGGTCCTGCCTTGGTGAGCTACTGAGCTAGAGGAGGTGTATACACTTGGTACATTATTGCACTTGATTCAGTCATGGTATTTATGGTTATGTTGTATTCATTGATTTATATGCATTGCCTATCACTAGTATGATTATTTGGCGCTTATATCTATCGGCCTTATGGGGGGTTGTATAGGGATAAGCTATGATTGTTGATTTTTGAGTGCTTCTGTGAGCCTTCCAGGCTTATGGGGGCCCAGTTAGGTTATTATTTGTCCGGGCTAGCCGATTACTTTATTATTGGTTATTATGGTTAGTTCGTGGCAGGTTTGTTATGGACTGGTACCCGAGATTATCAATATGTATCTGATTTCCTTTCTTTATTTAGATGAGTTATATTATTGATACATTACCCCATGATTAGTCACCCTTTGGTTAGAGGCTTGATTATGCTAGTATTAGCTCTGTTACTTAGTTATGATCCTTGAGATGTTATGTGGACTCCCTCAGGATGTTGCCTGTGATTTAGACCTATATGCATATATGTATATTTATATGGTATTACCATATATCCCCTCTTTCCGTATCTATTCATATTGTATATGTATCCTTTGGCCTAATATTACTACTATATATCCTTCTTTCACTCTTTATTTGTATATTGTATGGTGATATACGGTATTGCACTTTAGTTCTGGGATACTACGAGAATAGGATAGTTTATCCTTATTTCCCTGTCAGCATTATTATGTAAAGTTTCCTGTAGTTTACATTCATATTTTACGTGTTATTTATACTTGCATTATTTCTGGAGCTCAGTTGGCCAATGCCTACTGGGTACCACGTGTTTGGTATTCATGCTACACTTCTGTAGCCTGCAGATCATAGTACGAGTTATCATCGTAGATTAGTGCATCATGTGGAGCAGCTATGGATCTGAGATTTGGGGTGAGCTCCTGATATTCGGAGTTGTTCCTACTCTCTGTTTTATTGTTAGGATGATCTCTATGTTGTATCAAGAGACATCTTTGTATATATATTTACCCTGTATTTCACTTGTACTCCTATTATATTAGAAGCTCTTGTACTGGCTCTACTAGATTTTGGGACTATACTAGCCTATTTGTTATATTCTTTCCCGCTGCTTTCTTTAGTTCTCTTGGTGGTTCGTTACTAACCGTTCAAGACTACAGGTTGGCTTACCTACTGGAGGGTTATGGTAGGTTCCCTCATGACCTAAGAAATTGGGTCGTGACAAATTGGTATCAGATCCTAGGTTTATCGGTGATTTGGTACAAGAGCTAAGTGTCTAGTAGTGTCCTGCGAATTGGTACAGAGACATCTGTATCCTATCTTAGGGAGTCTATAGGACATTCTTAGGAAATTCTATTCTTGACTCCCTGTGATGTGTCTGTGTTTCTATGAACCTCTAGTACTTTCTTTGACTCCTGTACTTCCCAGTGTCAGCCAGAGGGTCTGGGGTCAGATCAGGCTCCGATAGAATTTAGGACCACCTCATCTATTCAGGATACAGTGTAGGGGATTCTGGGTCTATTCCTGGGTATGTCACAGCCAACATTGGTACTCGGTACATAGAGTAGTTCTCAGGCCAGAGTTGGGCTTGTTGGCGTTCAGCAGGAATCCTTATCAGTTTTAGAGCATGAGATGGCATGGAGGTTTATCAGAGGATTAGCTCTACCACTTTTCTTGATGATGAAGCACTGGGTAGCAGCTGGGTCTTCTTTCCTTCAGGTTGTTGAGCATACGAGGGCCATACAAATGGAATGTATTGAAACCTATGGAGGTGGTGGTAAGAGGACATGCCAGCAGTACAGTGCTAATGGTATTCCATCTGGAGGTTGGGATCTTTCAAGCTAAGATCAACGTCATTTATAGCAAGGATGGTTATTTCCAATGATTAAAGACTTCCACATGTATGTTGGTTGGGTAGTAAGGGTTCTCTTATCTAGGTGGTTTAGAATAGGTGCCCTCACGATCTGGTAAATTGGGTCATGACAATTTGATATCTAGGTTATCGGTCTCCCAATACAAGAGTAAATGTCAAGTAGAGTCCTACAGATTTGTATGTTGATGTCCCCATCTAATATTCGGGAAGCTGTAGGACATTATAGGCTACGATTTCACTTCTTTCTTTCCTTTTGTTTGAATGTTCAGTTGTTATATGGGTTGAGTCCAATTGGTATCTCGTGATTCCAATTGGTATCTCAGTTGAGCAAATGGATGCCACTTGAGTCCATTTGAAGGGATATGAGCAACACAAATTAGAACCGGGAAGGTCCCAATTGGTATATAGCCCTCCGAGCTATGTAATTATATTAGACAACCCACTTGGGGTCGTCCCATGCATATTTAGGTGTTGTATTATCAAGGCTTAGGCAAGTGAAGTTTGATTCTTGCTTTCCCTGATTTTATATGTAGTGATTGTAGTTGTTTGATTTGCTTGAGTCTATGCTATGTGAATGCTGTGAATTTTTATGTGTTGGGTGGTGGTAGGTAATCTTATACTATGATGGCACTATTGATTGATAGTGTCATAAGAGTTTAACTGTTTCCTAAGGATAAGGAACGGAGGTGCTTATGCAAAAGTCATACCTATTTGAAATAGGGTAGAATGTGTCATTAAAAATAATCTAACTTCTTCTTGTTGTTGAACACCGGGAAACCTGTGCTAAGCCTGGTTAAATGCATGAAATTTGCATGGCTGTTCGTTGTTGACAAGGAAAATTTTTTTGATGTGAAAAATAAGGTTTGGAATTCGCAATAGTGGGGTTAGTTTATAAAGGATTATCTTGTGAATTTATGTTTTCATGAAACATTATGTGTTATAATGTAAGGTTATGGTCGATTTGTAGTGGATTAAAACTTGTTTCAAGCAAAATTAACAATGTCTCAGCTTTTCTGGGTTGCTTTAGGATCATTAAGGACTCGCGAAAACATGGGAAAGATTGTGTAAAAATTCTGAGTGACCCCTGTTCGGGCCACCACATCAGCGTGAAGCACCGCTATAGTGGTAACGATGCTATAGCAGAAATTTCTCTGCTATGGCGGAGGGTACGCTGCTATAGCAGTATAGGCGGGGCTGTAACCTTACCCTTTTTCCCTCTATTTTTGACTTTCGTGTTTGTTTGATTATTTTTGACATTCAGGGTGCCGTACATTGCATTAATATAAAAATCGAATAAATACCATATATATATGTTTATTACTTATTATTACGGGAATAAAAATAACATACATATGTGGGAAATAAAAGAGAGAAAGGTGAGATGTCTAGTACATACCCCAAATGGGGGCAACCCAAATAATCATAAAAATAAAGGTGGGGGGAAAAGAAACCACGCTGGATGCCATGTCAGTCGCGGGCTGCTGGGGTAGTGTCATCTCTTTCCGTATCACTCAGGAAGGGAAACTCCCTCAAATACTCTACCCTATCAACCCTTTTTTTTTCTCTTCTGGGATGAGGGCGCTCTCACCAAGAGGGGGTGGAAAGGAATGTTTGTTTCTGCCACCATATCATTGGGCTCCTCCGATACCCCCACCAGTCAACACAACTCTGATACCAGCCCGGGAAGGAAGGGAACTCTCCTAGGGCCTTAGTAGAAGTCCTTCCAATCCATCACAATCTTCTCCCCCACGTTCATCCGAACGCCCTTAATAGCACAGTCCACCACCAAGGCTCGAGTATAGGTCACGTCAGTGGTATTGTTCTGTGGACGAATCCTATGGGTCACCAAGTTTAGCACCTCCTAGCATTGGCTGAAAAATAGGTACTGGTGACGCCTTCTGTCATGGGCCAGTATACTCGATCCCTGAACTCCTCCTAAATCAAAGTGTCCCTCAGCCATACCATATCCATCTTCGGGCCTTGGCTACGTAGTCAACATAGGAGATGTGGGGTACCCTGAGTACCTCATTAATGGTGCAAGAGTTAATGGGGACGTCCACTCCCCGAATGCTGATGGTGGGGCTTGGGCAATCCCAGATCATGGTAAGGAGTATGACAAAGAACTCCCTTGTCCAAGTTGCAACCCCATCAAGGGGAGCTACCACCAGTGGGCCCCACTCAAACTCTTATAGTCAGTTGTAGAACTCTGACGCTTACTGCTCCACCTTCATCATGTCAAAGCCTCTCTCGAAGCAAAGCCCCAATCACCGGTACTCCCTAAATCATTTTTGATAAGCCATATCGGGAAATTTTCCATAGGTGGTGGCGTTAGCTTGGTTTTCGGACATTTTATATGATAACCTGCTAAATTTGACAACAAAAATTCATTAGCATTCATCAAGCGTCAAAGAAGGATCAAACAAAAAAGTTCAAAAATTCCAGTTTTAACTGGGAGGCCACTGCATGCGGCTTTCCGCTATAGCGGTAGGTCTGCCGCTTTAGTAGCGCCGCTATAGTGGGAATTTATCTGCTATAGCTACGAAGACTGCTATAGTGGTATTCATCATTCCCAGCAGCCATGGGATGCCATTTGACTCAAACTTTCCCATTTTTAGATTTTGGACTCAAATCAGTGTTCCAGCAATGTCCTAGAACTAGTTTATACAAAAATTTGGGCATGATAACTCCTAAATCATGCCCAAATTTCCATTTCAAAACCAAAAAGGACCCTTCAAATTCTCTTATGTTTTAGGCCAGTTTAGGCCGTAAAGTTTGAGTTTTTTACACCTAGAACACAATAGAAGCATCGTGAACGTAAGGGAAGCAACCATGCTTCAAATTTTCAACACTACCAAGCCCCGAGGATCAAAAATTCAAAACTCACTCAAAATCTCTTTTCCAAGATAAAATTTAGCCTAATGCATGTAATTTCATGAATAACAAGGTGAGGGGAGTAAAAGAGTTGAATATTTACCTTTTTCGATGATGAGGCAAAGTAATCGGGGAAAGGGGAGTAAATTTTTGAGTAGAGAGGGGAAAATGGGAAATAAAACCATTTCCCCCTCTATATTCTATTTTGGACCACTATAGTGGGGTGATGACCGCTATAGCAGCACCGCTATAGTGGCACCACTATAGTGGGATAATGACCACCAAACGGGGTCCCACCTTAGGCTCTACAAGCTTTTGAGTTTCAATCCTTTAACACCCTATCCGATGTTCATAATTTAACTAGTTTTGGGTAATTTTTGGCCTTCAAAAGGTAATTCCTTTGTCTGATCATTCTCTTGTGGGCACAGAGGACCTTTCCTAGATTGATTGGTGATAGGATCTCAATTTGTGCAGTTAATGAGTCTGGGTTTAGGTGGTTGTTTTCCAATAAAATTCACCGGGTATTTCAAATTTTGAATTGGGATCCAGGTAGTAGTAATTAGTGGCATACGATCTTAAGGGGAGGATGTTAAATCCAAACTATCTAAACTCGGACTATTCCTTCTTTTGGGTCATTCAGTAAATCGATATCTGTTGTAACGACTGAATCCATCGTTATTAGGAAACAACTCGATATTAGTGTGGAGTTTAGAAATTATTAGGATATTATTTGAAAGCTTACGTAGGACAACGAGTATTTAAATTCAGAGACTTAAGAAAGTGGGTTGGGCTGACATCAGCCCACTATAGTGAGACTTATTCCGCTATAACAGTACTGCTATAGTGGTGAGCCTATCACTATAGCGGGGATACACGGTCTATAATCCCACTTAAGAGGGATTTATTTCCATTCTCCTTTTTGGCTGAAATAAATAATGTAGGAGGCTCCAAAAACCCTATGGATTGCCTACCATGTCTTGAAGCCATGGAATGAAATAGAAAGGGGTGCAGATGGGTGCAAACCCATGGATTTTTAAGGATTAGCACATCCGTTATCTCGACTTCAGACTAGAATTTCATTGATTCTTCCTTCCTACAACTGGATGACATCCAGGTAAGCTAAGGTTAATTGAGTAGCTTAGACCCAGGTTAGAGAGCATTTTTATAATGTAGATGGATGGGAGATTTCATGTCTAGGCCTTTGGGCATAGAGTTGGGATGGCTAAAATTGGTTAAGTTCAGGTAAAGTGTTATTTTTAGGTTGTCCAAATATCTATCATGTTTGTGCTATACTTGTGTTATAGGTTGGATGATTCACGGTTGTATACTTGTTTTTGGTTTAGTTAAATGGTAATCTACCGGTTATTAGTTGACCCTTAAGGTAATTTAATTACACCAAGTAAGGTAATCGTGAACCTTCAAAGATTCTAAGGTTGAACTCCTTGGGGTGGTCTTTGCAGAGTAGTAGTGGGGGTGTGTCATGGATAAGGCCCTAACTGGTAGTATAGGTGATGATATTGTAGTTTAACCCAACTTGTATTATATGTGCATGTTAACTACTTTGTAATGTGGCTGTTTAATACATGTTGTTTGGTATGGTCAGTGTAATGGTTTTATTTGCTTATCGATTTAACCTGCCTTATTTCTAAATTGTGGAACGTTTTGGTATTTGGGACGTTCCCATTGGTTATTGGTGAAATAAGGCTGATAGACACTTATGTCTGAGGTTTTAGTACATGGACTGTATTTTTCCCCTGCAGGTCAAGTCTAGAGGGTGGATTCATCACACATAGCATGTATGTATGAGGGTGAGGCAGGTTTGACAGTCCCATGAGCAGACCGAGGTATAAATATATATGCTAATGTATGTTTGGGATTTTTGCATGGTCCGGGTCTAGTTATATATATATTTGGGGATTTTCTAGTAATGAAATCATGGTATGTTGCATTGATCTTGGAATTAAATATAATCCTTCAACTGGTATTTATGGAATGGATTTCTATGTTGTATTGGAATGCCCTGGATGTTGTATTTATCTATGCTTGATTATGGTTTGGTTTAACATATCATCTCTTGAATTGCCAGTACAGCCTGTTTGAACTTGACTTGGTGCTAATATGTTGACTTGTTGGTATGATCCTCCAAATGCCTGTGTTGCTTGTTATACTAAATGTGTATTGGTTTGGAGTATGGATTAACTTGTTATTCTGTAACGTGGTTAAGGGGTGGCCAGTTTATAGTGTAATTCTTAATTCGTCTATTATCTTGGCTCATTATAGTTCATCAGGTAGTGGAATGACTAAGAGGTGTGCGTGTGTGTGGGGGGGTTGGGTATGGAATTTTATACTAGCAGGATAGAAAGAAGACCAAGTGTGGGTTAAGGATTAATTTTGATGTAGTATTTGGGTCGGAAGGGCAGGTTAAATGTCCGAGGAGTCTTCTCCAGGCATGCTATGCGACTCACTAAATCAAGGATTCAGGCCGAGGATTTCTTGTCGTAGTTTTCTTCCGAAGTTAGGGTAATCCCCAGTATGAGGTCAGACTTAGAGGTTTAGGAGAGGTAGAGTCGTAAAGGGAGGTGTTGTACTTCGAGGCTCATGACTAGAGTATTAGTAATGAGAATGGGGTAGTCCTAAGGTTTTTGAAATGAGAGTAAAGAAATGTATGTTTATTTTGGTTATTTATGTTGTATTCGTGTAATCCAATTCGGGTCAACCGATGAGGCTTACCAATACGTGTTGGTTTGTACTGATGCTACTCTTGCTATACCCTTTTTGAATATAGTCTTTTGCTGGATTCAGTGCTAGTTTCTTGACTATCGCTGTAGTGTTCATTCAGTAGCTCCCACTCTTCCATTCATGTTGGAAGCTGTGTCTTGACTATTTCTTTTTAGCAGCTCTAGTACCTGTTTAGACTAGGTTCTAGGGTAGTTTCCATTTCTGCATTTTCACTCCTTTAACACTATTGTAATAAAGGTTGGTTATTTCCAATTATTAAAGACTTCCGCATGTATGATGGTTGGGTGGTAAAGGGTTTTACTCTCTAGGTGGTTTAGAATAGGTACCCTCACGATCCGGTAGATTGGGTCGTGACAATAAGCATATTTTTCCTTCTCTTTACACTCTTCCATAGGCACAGATGACTCGATTAATATCTTACTATCTAAACACAATGTGGAAAAATGATTAGAATGAGGTCCAATACGCCCTAACTCATGAATTGCATTATTATTTACATCCTCATATTCACACACACTAGAGTTTTTAACAATAATACTATCTACTTCCTCACGTAACTCTAGTGTACTTTTCTCAACAGTGACAACATCAATAAAAGTATGATCAAGTAGTTGGCCCTCCAATTTTAGCTCCTCAATTTGGTTTATAAGTATTTTTTTCAACCTCACACAACTCATAACTAAATCGTTGGACGTTACACGCATCAAACTTTGCACTCAAATCTTCTTTTAAGTTGAGAATATCTAAGCCAAACCAATCAACCTCTTGAATGAACTCAAGTTTTTCTTTTTCAAGGCGTGTTAGCGTTTCTACCATGATCTCATTGTGAACCCTCAATAAATCTATCACTACCCTACAATAATGCACTGTATTAAAAGGACAAGGATCAATAAAATAGTAGTCTTTGTTTCTCCACCCTATATCTTGTAAAGATGTCATATCAAGAAGAAAATTAAAATATTCAAAAATAAAAATAAAAATAACAAAAAATTACAAAATAAATAAAATATATACAAGAAATAAAGACTAATAGTCAAATAAACACAATTGATATAACCCTAAACTGTATTCCCCAACAACGGCGTCAAAATTTGATGTCGCCCAAATTACTCCTCTAAAGCAAAGTATAAAGCGGTCGCTATTCAAATATAAAGTCCTACCGAGGTTGGGGTCTATCCCATGAGGAATATGGTTAGGACCTAGGTCAATGTGGTTATTCAGGCTTTTAGTCATTTATTTTCAAGGGGGGGGGGGGGTTAAAAGAAGAAGAAAATAGTTTGTAAATTGAACTAATAAATATACAATTATCGGTTTGTATCGAGAAAATCAATGAAAATGATTAATTAGGATTGTGTTCTCCATGATTTCATGACTTTAGTAAGCGTGTTATTCTAGTGATCTATCCTGCTGCTTAGCATGCAAAATCGGTAAGTTAAGTTCACCTAAATGTTGGTCCCCTAGATAGATGAATATCACTACAAAACTTGCTTCGTCTATGAGTGTTTGCTTTACTAACCCTTACCTTTGATCCCAGATTAGCTATTTCTGGATAAGGTCAAGCTATTAGATGAGGGTTGATAGCCTCAAATCTCCGTTGTTATCCATTTTCCTATTTGTTACCCCTTTGGTCCAACAAGTAATAATAAGACGAGTTCTAACATTGGCCACCATTAAAAAGTAATTAATACGAAGGGAAGAACAATACATGCATAAACACCATTCAAGATTCACTAAGTAATTTATCTTCTTTGTTAATTCATCATGGTTCCCACAACCCTAGTTATGAGATTTAGCTACTCATGTTCGTAAAATCACAATAAGAATTTGTAGATGAATTCATAATCATAAACTTATGAATAAAGTAGAATAAATCTGAATCTTGAATACTCAAGTAAAAATTAATAAATATGGAGATGAAAAGAATACACCAATTTTCTCCTGCCTTCACAACAGCTCCTATCTCTCTCTAGATCAAAAGTTTTCTCTCTCCAAAAATTACATAAAGATGAATTTTATGGAGTATTTATAGGTAGAGAAAAAAAACCCAAATAAAATAACTGAGTCCAAAATGAACTGGAAAACTAAAATCAGAACTGATTTGGGCGATCCGCACACCACCCAACTATGCACCGCTTTTAAGAATCCTTTTTTTCTCTTGTCTTCACAATGTGCCATGTGGCAGAACTTCAATTTGTTGCATAGGTTGCTGCATATATAAGTATAATATTTTATTCAATTTAATCCATCAAAATACCTGCTTGATTTCCTTATATGATTTCTCAATTTTAATCCGTTTTTGCTTCAAATTTCTTCATTTTCACACCAATTTAATCCTAACAAACAAAAATATAATATTAAGCATTATCCATAAAATCAATGTTAAAAAAGAATAAATAAAAATATTCAACATAAGGCAAATAATGACTAAATATATAAAATTTTGGCCTCAGATTAGCTGCCCCATCTGATTCTGCAATTATGTGATAACTTTCATTGTCATAACATTAATCTGGGCATGTTGCTGATATGCCTTCTACTATTAAGTTGCTTCAATGTCTCCTCTAGAGAGCTACTAACCTGTTGAACATAGTGCACATATTGCTGCTTTCCACCCCAAGAAAAATTTGGGTGGCTTTTATAAGTAGGGTCAAATGTGTTGCTTTGATAACCATGACCGATGTTTTGATGCCCTATATAGAAGATACTCTGGATTTATAAGGAATCCTGAGTAAGCCTGATTCTCACTATACTTGTCACAAAACAACACAGTTTTCTGAATCTGCTACACCTGCTAAATCTGCCCCACTCTTGGAGCTATCAAACTCTCCTCACACACGCGCCAATATTAGCCCAAATAGCTAACACATCATCCAACTCAAGTTTACCCAATGTTTTCTGCGTAGAAGTGAACATACTATTGAGCTCTATATAGTTTCAGTGGCCTACAAACATAAGGTTGAGCAATGCCTCTATTTCATCATAACTCATGGACAAGATTTACCATTGAGCTGTATCATCTAACAGTGACTTGAAGTCTTGCCTCAATCCTTCAATGAAGTTATGCCTAACAATTTTCTTGGGTTGTTGGTGGTATAGACAATCTCTTAAGTATCTTTTATATCTCTTCTAAGTTTGGGAAAGGGTTTCATCATCCTTCTGTAAAACCCAAAAATTCTGCATCTGAGCTCTATTGTTCTTCTAGATGACAAGAAACTATTGAGAAACCAGTCTGATAAGATATCCTATGATGTAATAGAACTAGCAAGCTCACTCTATAACCACTACTTTGTCTCTCCAATCAATGAGAAAGGGAATAGCATCAACTTCACATATTCATCTCACACATTCTGATAGTGGAAATCATCGCTCAAGTCGACGACTTTTGCAGGTGCTTTTGTGGGTCTTCATGTGGTTTACCCTCATATTCAAAAGTATTCTGCACTAGTCGCACTATGTCTTCTCTTAGATCAAATTTCCCTATGATGGTTGGATTAAAAATAGCCTTGGAGGCATTTTCTTGATTTGGCTTTGTGAAGTTAAGCACATGAACATGTGGTGTAGTAGCAGGTTGGTCTGCAACCCTATCTATCACATCATTTATATCATTTGAAACATTTGGGTTCACATAGTCACCCATAACACTCATACCTCAAAGAGTGCGTTCAAGCTCGTGATCAATAGGAATCAAGGGATTACCTTAACTCTGGGTGTTAAACACAAACTAATATGTGCCCTGAAAAGAAACAAAAATAACAAAAAAGTGAAATCTGACTAGTTCAATAACAACTCAAAATAGTATCATTTGAAATCAAATCCCTGGCAACGATGCAAAAAACTTGTTGCATCCAAATACACATATAAGTGTATGCGGTCATCCAAGCAATACAAGCGTGAGTCCATAGATCATATCCAAGGGATTTGATAAACTGATTAACTAGTTGAATTCTTATAGTCGTTATTTAGTAAAAAAATAAGTAACAAGAGTGATTTTGTGTTTTGATTTTAAACAAAATTAAATTGAAGAAATTCATAGATTTATCGGTTGAAATTCAAATTAGAGTGAAGACCCTGGGTTATTGTATTTGACAATCCATTTGAGTCTTCAAACCATACATTTAGTTAATTTTCTGAGTTGCTAATTGCGGGTTGATTTTAATCATATTGAGCGTCTTGCCAATAATTCTAGGTCTCCTCAACTATTCCTACCTGTCACGATCCAAATCATAGAATCATGCAGGTACCTATCTAACTCTACCCTAGATAGAACTCTTACTATCCAACCTTTAAGCAACTGTGGAATACATCTTTTAAGCATTGGGCATCATAAATTAATTTAAAACTTTTTATACCTCGAAACAAAGTTTGGAAACAACATTGACCTCCAATTTAAAACCAAAAGGTTTTACAATAAGAAAAAATGAATTCAACTAACAACTTTCCAGAGCCTAGTCTAACACGTACAAAAGCT
This sequence comes from Capsicum rhomboideum, assembly GCA_031232105.1. NCBI lineage: Eukaryota > Viridiplantae > Streptophyta > Magnoliopsida > Solanales > Solanaceae > Capsicum > Capsicum rhomboideum. The sequence continues at coordinate 104,247,005 of CP124719.1, read as the reverse complement.
CTACATACAAGAAGGACAAATCATGACACAACCTCCATGTAAGAGTAGAATAAAAAGAGCTATTGAAGAATGATCACCGACACATTATAGAAACTTCAACTAACCTGCAAACATTTATATACCCCCCCAAAAAAGTATAGTAAGTGTAGTATCTAAACAAACACATGTACTGGTAGGTATCATCGGCCGACCAGGGTTAGAAATATATAACAACTATAGCAATCAAGAAGAGATCATGGAAATATTCACTTAACAAACTTCAATATACTTCAAATCCCAACCTTACCGCTTTTCCTTAATTATAATATTATTAATTTATCCTCAGAGCGTGACTAAATGATATAATTCCATGGAACCACCAAACCCACATCTCTTATGCACTCATCTCATTAAAAACAGTTCTATACTCCTCTCCTATTAATCCACTCTTGTGACAACCCTCGCTCACTATTCTATAACCATTACACACCAATAATGCAACCACCAAGACAAGTAATAAAGCAAACAACTAATTTGTAAGAAAAGACACGACAATACATTCCCCCCCCCCCCCCCCCCATATATATATATATATACACACAAAAAAAAGATAATAAGATTGATTCAAAATTCAAGACATACCTTTTATTCACACCTAACTGTAATACATATTTGCAAATACATCAACTTACAAACCACCAATTATCCATCTTCTTATCAATCCATCTCACATTACTCAAATCAATTCACTTATACATAGTGAGTCTAATCATTAACCAATCACGTATACAATGATATGCAATAATGCAATGAATCAATGTATGCCTAAGAATAGTGTACACACATACTAGGGTCAGCAGGGACCCTTAGTCATGACCTGCAGGGGACAAGCTCAATTCATGTAACGTACTGATGTGGTACCTATTCCCACAACAAGGCTATCAATGTTTGTACCGGCGTGATACTCGATCCCAACAATCACATTGATAAACAATTTGTACTGGCTTGGGGTACCTGATCCTCTGAATATAAACAACTTGTATCGGCGTGGTACCCAACCCTCCAAATATCACAATGTATGAATGTCATCATCAACTATCCACCATGATGAGATGCAGTTCACCAATTATGCAAGTACATACTTTTCTAGACATTTAATCACAATCAAATTCATCATTCCAGGTAAATAACAAATATCCACTAACACACGAAATTACAAGTATGCCCCAAAGCCAATTTTCACAACTTGTAATACAGGCCTTATGAAACCATATTCAAATCAATCCACCACTTATTCAAATAAGCATTATTAAACCCAATCATCGATCACAAACATATCCTAAGACCAATCAATAAAGTATCTATTTTAGGAGTGCACATTCCATCAAAATTGATGTCTACAATCTAACTCAATATACCTAGCTCATTCACCATATCTAACCCTCTTTTATTCCTATCAAAATTGGTAAATTCAGTTACTAACTAGTAATCCTTAAATTCAAGTCGTTACTAAGTTCAAGATACTATTCCATTAGCTGATTATTGAACCACTCGGCTCTATTCAACTTATAATTCTAGCTTGAATCATACACCTTTACACATCTTAGTTCCTAGCACTTAGCCAAAATTGACTTTAGCTTATTAAGTTATGACACCACATCCTCTTATCACAATCAATTCTCCTAACTATCTTTCAGCAAGAATATCCCACATTTAAAACACACACAATAGCGAATTCACCCTTTTTAAGGTATTAAAGACGAGTTTTATAAATTACAAGCTCACGCAATCTACTTATCATCATTTATATTCACATAATTCACATTACAATCTTTCATGGATTCATACAAACACAAAACACCCAGAAAGGGATCAACACAATAACCTAACAACACCTAATTAGATCTTTATTATATTAATTATATGTTTTATCCATACAAACTCCGTACCCATAGACCTATACATGAATTCTCTCCTCAAAACTAAAGTTATTACATATAACTAATCCAAATCTACCACACATTAAACCATAACCTACCTCAACCAAAGATCTTGGAACAAGCAAGCCACACCACGGTTGCTCTTTCCTTTCCTTCATGCCTCCATTAGTCCAATCATCTAGAAATCAAACAATTATAAGAGTAATTGACTCCAAATAAATATTTTGGGAATTTAACCCAGTAATTCTATCATTATTCATGGTCTAAAATATTACCCAAGGGTCAATAAACCATTAACTAGTTATATCATACTAAACCCATCTCCATTAATGGAGTTTTAAAGCTAAATATCCAATCTTTATTGAATTCCAGGTCCCCAACCATCAAAATTCATGTTTTAGAATAACAAATTCATGCCAAGAATTGTTAGTTAACAATCTAGAAGTAATTCTAGGTGATATTACCCCAACCCATAGGTTTTCCCCAAAAATCTCATGAACCTAGGGTTCTAACACTCAACTCCACCATTAAAGATCATTCTAATGATTCTAAGATGTTATTGGATTGAAAGACAAAAAAGATGATAGGAAAACTTACCTCAACAAAGAATTTTCACCCTAGACCTTGGAAAATTGCCCCTCTAGGGCTTTGAAATGAAGTTTTTGAGTTTAAAACCCCAAACCTATTAAAAATAAGCATAAGTACTACCCGAGGGTCGATGAAGTGGCCCCACTATAGCGACCTAATTCCACTGTAGCTGCCTCAGCTTTTTCAGCACAGATAGTCTTCAGTAAAACAGTCATAACTTTTTACTCTGGAAGTAGAATAATGAATGGTCAGTGGGGTTAGAAATAAGACTGGAAGATATTTAACTTGGGGGGTATTGGGATCCATAACTCTTTATATTCTATGAGAAGTGCTCGTTTGAAGTTTATCTTAATTTAAACTTAGACCGAAACTCAATTAGTAAGGGCACTTCCAACTTAACTTGTGCTAGGGGTTTTGTAGGACCTTAGTTCATACCTAATGCACTTTCATACTAAAAGTTTGATCCTAACACCTATGACGAATGAGGTTCTTGTAACTTTACCTCAGATACTTTTAATAACAATAAAACAGGTTGTTACACTAACACATATATTCCTATTTGCTTGGTCTATAGTAAAGGACATATGATTTCTCTTTCATATCAACTGGGAAAGTCTAACAAGTATATTCCTATCCACATTATTCCCTATTAAGTTTATAATAAATCCCTACCTTCTCTTATTTCGTACATAATGGTCCTATTCCTAGTCTAAACTATGCACCATAGATAGTTTTTTAGTAGGTGATCAAGTTACCAAGCAATTAAGATCAAGAGAAGACAAATAACTCAATAGATGGAAATTGAACTAAAAAATATGATAATTATACAACAAATTTCACGTCTTCAACCACAACCATCGGTAGGGGTGTGCAAAAACTAAACCAACCAATAAATCAAACTGATAAAAATGCTATTAGTTTATTGTTATTGGGTTATTGGGTTAACGGTTTTTAATGGTTTTATAAAACAATTTATTGGGTTATTGGTTCGGTTTTGGTTTTATTTTATTGGGTGAACCGATAACCCAATAAGGATATACTAAATTACTACTTTACCCCTATTTATATATATATATATATATATATATATATTACTTATTATATATTCATCTTAATTTCTCTTTACTTATTATATTACCTATTCACTTACTTATTATATTACCTATTCATTTAATTTCCTAAAAACATATTCATTCAATTCTCTTAAACCATTTCAATATCCTCTTTGGTAAACCTTTTCTATATGGTGGACTTCTTATTTTGTGGAACTTGGTACTGCAAGGCGTATGCCATGTTAGCTACTACTATTTTTATTTTGTGAGCATTCTTATTGATGTCATGTTAGTTTCTACTATTACACAACATTGACAATCATTGCACCAAATTGATATTTGTTTCATGAGAATTTTCTTATCGATTAAACCAAAAACCAAATCATTAAGGACCAAAAAAAATTGATAAAAAATATCTTATTGGTTTGGTTATCGGTTTAGCGTATTTAAAAATCAAAAACCGATAAACCAAACCAATAATACATAAAATCGAATTGAACCGACCGATGCACACCCTAACCATCGGCAGCCCCCTGTAGTTGGCACGTCTTTTCACTTAGATAACTCAAGTAAGCCTTGCACATTTTCAACACCTATAGTACGATTCCACTTTGTTATTTTTACACCTTTTTTACAATAAACAAAAATATACAATGTATGTGTGCTACACACTAATGACGTGTAAAGCACCGAATAAAATAAGGACATTTGTCATTTATCTCTAAAATAATTCTTAAACAATAAATTTTGAGTAAAATTAAAAGGTTGTCAATGAATCGATTACACTTGGCATATTTCCTAAATAATTATGAAAAGGGTATTTAAACACTCTTAAAAAATCTATTTTGTAGGCCCCCACCCCACAATCGTCTTCACCACTATCTCTCCCCCCACAATAGTCTTCTCCAACACCCCTACAATCGTATTCTCCAAACATTTTCAACCCCATCCCTTTCGTCTTATCCTCCATACTCAAACTCTCTATCAGTTATAGAAAATTTTTAGGATTGTGTCAATTAAATACTCTTCCCTATAAATTAAGCATTCTATTAAATCCGAAGAATTTGAGTGAGAGTTGATTCTTGTTTCATACTCAAAGTGGAGTAAGAAAAGGAATTTGATTGCAAAAAAAAATCTGTGGGGTTAAATTAAAGGATTTGAAATCACTACTCTAAATCACAAAATTTGAATGGCCTTGATTTAACAATAAAATTTAGTACCAATTTGACCATCAAATATACTATACATAGAGATGTGTATCCAACTCTAAAATCTCTTTCAACACTTTTCACCACTGAAAGAGTTTAAGCTTAGGAAAATGGTGGCTAGAAAATGGGGAAGAAGAAGAAAGAATAAAATAAAATTGTCTAAATAAGCCTCTCATGCGTGGGTAATGAGTGTATCACACTCACAATTTCATGTCAGAAAAAAGTGTCAAAATAACACAGTGAGATCCTACTATTGGTGTTTAAAATATACAAGTCCTGGTTGAGACATCTAAGTAAAAGTTAGTGTCAACTTTAGGGGACTGCTGATGGGTTCTGCCCTAGATACAAGATGTTTAGTTAATTATGAATTGATTTCAACTAATCAAATTCATGCAGTGGAGATGAATTAATGATTAAAAATGAAATAATAAGTGAAAACCTTACTAATCTTGTTTCTCTCCTCTCTGAATTTCTAGACTTGAAAAATGAATAAAAATGACCTAAAAGAAGCTATAAATAGAGTCCTAAAGGGTATGAGTCGAGTTTTCCTCTTTAAAAATGGACTAGGTAAAAGCTAGACTCAAATTGCACTGAGGAGGTGCCCCTGTGTAATTTTCCAGTAGCTTTTGAATAGTTCATTGGGGGATCCCTCTTGCAATAGTGAAATCCCCCAGGCATTGCCTTAGTGTAATTTTGACATTTTTCTCTCATTTTACTTTCGTTAAGCTTCCCTCTTGGTCCAACACCTTTGGACTTATTCTGGATTAATATATTTGATTTCTACTCAGACTTTAAAGCTCAATTATGCTCCAATTATGCTCGAACTCCATCAAACTTCATCCTACACATCAAAATATGCAACATAAGTGTAATTCACATCAAATACGCTCAAGATGCTATCAAAAAGAGAACAAACCTGAGGTAAATGATTGTATAAAAGGATGAATTTTAGACTCACATCAAAGGACATTGATCATTTTACTTTCTTTCTAGTTAATTATATCTCTATTAGTTTTTTTTTTTAAATATTAAGTATTAAAAAAGGTTTTTGACTTAACGTAGTTGGTTATAATTCCTAGCGTAATTGATCGTCTATATATCATTCTCTGTTGGATTTGACCCAGCTCACATCTAAATAAATTATATTCATACGATCGTGTACAGTTTCTCTTTGAAGAGTGGATTTGGATGCTGTCAATTTTGACGGCGTTGTTGTTGGAGAACAATTTGACATATTTAGGTTAGTTTGGGATTCAAGGTAACTTGCTTTGGTCCAAGCTTATGAATATTTGTGAATATATATTTGTGATTTTTTAATGTTTCTTTGTGTTAGTTAGCTTTTATTTTTGTTACTATGTCATCATAGAATAAAAATGGATTTGTTGGTTACGACTCATACTTTGATGACCCATGTCTATATCATGGAGGACCCCATTTTTGTCAAGATTGGGAAAATGATCTCTCTTTCTCTCTCTCTCTCTCTCTTCCATTCCTTCACATTTGCTGTAATGGATTGATGTGTACACTATCTCAATCCTACGATGAGTATAATTATAATTTATTAGGTGGTCACATTGGACATAAGAGTGATTGTCTGTAATGATCCAAATCATTGTTACGCTGAATTAGGAGGAAAAATTGCACTTAGTCCTTCCTTAAGCAATTTTTGAGCAATTCATGGCTAGTCTAGTGTTGGACGATATTTTAGTGTGCACTAGTCGAAGAAAATCTGGCACCAATGGGGGTATTGGTGGTTTGCGATGTCATATTTTGAAGAATGCGTTGTAAAATGGTCATAGTTGGAGAGCGGCCTCGAGATTCTTCCTCGGGATCGCTGCAGTAAAAAAGGTAACTGCTACAGCGGTACCACTGTAGTGGAAAATAGTACCGCTACAGTGAAAGAATGTATAACATCACAAACTGCTGCAATGGTAATTTAACCGCTGCAGAGGTAACACGCAGTGATTTGACAGTTTTAAACACAAAAACATTTTCATTTCCCACTTTCTGAAAAACGTGAGAGATCTCTAGGGAAGGCGATTTTCTGCAGAATTTAGAAGTTTTCATCTTTGGAGGTAAGTTTATTATATTCTAAACTTGAATTACTTCTTATAATCTCTGAAAATCATTAGAAAACTTATTCATGTTGGAATTTGGGGTTTAACCCTAATTTATGAAATTGATGTAAAATCATGGAAATGAGTATAAAATCAGTAGATAATGGTTCTAGGGTGTTAATAAACAGTAATGGGAGTATAATCTTAGTTGCTCAAGCTAAATGAAGTAGAGTTCATGGGATTGAAGGTAGGAAAACCCTAGATGATGAATTAAGGGAATTTATGATTAAAAGTTGTTAATTTTGAATTCCTAGTGGTTAAAAGGGATGAATTGATTGAAATAAGTGTGTCATCTTGTGTTATAGATCAAGAACCAGTTAAAAGGGAATGAAAAGGCAAGCTTGTAGCTTAGAGGTGATTTTGAGCAAGGAATTGAGGTAAGTTATGGTTTATTGTAGCAATTAAACTTGCTTGACTTTGTGCTTATATGTGAATTAAGTATTTGTGATGGCTTTCGAGCACTAATTGTGATTATTGACTATATTGCATATCCATACACATTGATGTTATTGAAATGATGATGATGATATTAAGGAAATCATGATGTTTATGATGATTTTGATGTTGATGATGTTGATAGGATTAAGAAGAGAAAAAAAAGATTTGCACATCTTGTATTCATATATTTATTCATGTGCATTGTATGATCATTTATAATCTTATGTTATGATGCAACTTGTTGCTGAATTTGACTAAGTGTAAACATACATGAGTATGAGCTTACATTCCCTCTAAAGTGAAATATCATAATTTCATATTTGTCTTTGATTATAAGTTCTGTGATAATTGATTTTTATCTATTTGATTTACTTATTTGTATGGTATTGGGTTGAGTCAACCCATGTGCCTACCAGTACTTGTTAATGTACTGATGCTATCTGTGCTCTTCTTTTGTTGAGTGCAGAGAGTGTTTCGATGTTTGAGACAAGTCCTCGACATTAGCTAGCAGTTCCAGACTCAGTTTTAAGGGTGAACACCATGATCGGGCAGCCTTTGAATCTTCTTATCATTGTTCATGTTTACTAAGACATTTCATCATTTATTTTCTTATTCTGGATAATCATTTAGTTTAAAGACTTGACTTTTGTTAGATGTTCTTCTACGGTGACTTCAGGTCCTAGGGATGTAATAAATAGAGGTTTCCATACTCTATTAGTTTATAGATGTTGATGTCGGTTTGATAGTTTATTTATTTATTGAATGAAGCCCCTTTAGAACTTGTTTTAAAAATGAGGTTAATACAAGGGAAATAAGGAAGTGATACTTAAGTTAGTGAGGGTTGAGTTTAGTGTGGTTCTCCCGCCATAGGTTAAAGTGGGTGACAATCATGACCGTTTGGGTCATGACAAAGATGGTATCAGAGAACATCATACAAGAACAGGTCTAGTAGAGTCATGCAAAAATGCATAGAGACATATGTACTTTTCTTTGGGAGGCTACAGGGCTTTAGGAAAAGGATTCCTTTCTTCATTCATTTTGTGATATTACTTGATTCCAATTGGTATCTGGTGATCCAAATTGGTATCTAATCCATTCACTCTTATTTGTAGATGGTGAATACTCATTCCACCAGAGCAACAACAACAGTCGCACCCACAACAGCATTGGCTGCTAGGGCCGCAATCCAGCGCAGACCTTGAGTTAGGGTCAGAACTAGAAGGGGAGGACTGAGGGCAACACCTGTTAGGGGTGGAGCTTAGGTAGTCGGAGGACTAGTAAGATAGAGATCACCATCCCCTACCCATAATAGAATGCCCTAGACCTTGTTCAGAACAAAGAAGAGGTAGTTGAGGATGAGAAGGAGATGGCAGCTCCAAAGAGTGTGGTGCCATTACCGAATGGTGCATCCCTGGTGCCTTTGTCTGCGGAAGTGATTCAGCAAGTGTTGGGATTCCTAAGTAGCTTGGCTGGCACTGGCCGCACTCCAGTTGTTTTGATTTTCCCGCCCCCAGCCTTACAACATCCCCTTTTTGTAGCCCTAAGGATGGATGAAGGCTCTAAAACAGGGGTATATCTCCAACAGGTACTTGGGCCAGTGATGACTAATGATGAACATAGACTATTCTGCAAGTTTATTAAGATGATGCCCCCAGTATTCCAGGGTACAGAGTATGAGGATGCATTTGAATTTTTGATACATTGTCATGAACGTATGCACAAGATGGGTATTTTTGAAAGGTATGGTATAGAGTTTGTTTCTTTTCAGCTACAGGTCAAAGCCAAGCAATGGTTTAGGTCATTTGTAGAATGCAGGGCTGCCTTACCTCTACTTACTTAAGTATAATTTCAGAATGTATTCCTTGAGAAATATGTTCCCCATACTTATCATGATCGAAAGAAGAATGAGTTCTTGAGATTGGAGCAAGGTAACATGTCTGTGGCGGCCTACAAGGCCAAGTTTCATGCCTTGTCTCGCTATGCATTATAATTTATCCCCTCAGAGGAGGAGCAAATTAGGTTCTTTGTGAAGGGTCTGAACTCTGGAATTCAGTTGGTTACCTTATCTGTGGCTACATCTGGAAAGTCCTTTCAGGAGATAGTTGAGTTTGCCAAGAAGGCCGAGGCACTTGAGAAACAAGGAGAGGTAAAAGTGGAAGAGAAGAAGGCTTGGACCTCAGGCTAGTTCAGCGGTACCTACTCAAAGGGTCATGGTTCTTCTCGGCCTTATAATTCATCCATGCCCGTGTCTATAGGGGGCCCTTCTGGTTTCATTGCCATGATTCAATTTCTTAGGTCATGATAGCATCTACTCTAACCCACTAGTAGGTAAGCTAACCCGTAGTCCAAAACAGTTAGTAACAGACTCCAAGAGAAATAAAGAGAACTGCAGAATAAATATAATAAAAAGACTAATATAATCACCAAAACCTGGTGGAGCCAGTACAAGAGCTTCTAATACATCAGGAGTACAAGTGAAATACAGGGAAAATATAAGATAGAGAGTAGGAACAATAAGATAGAGAGTAGGAACAACTCCGAATGTCAGGAGCTCACCCCAAATCTCCGATCCATAACTGCTCTGCACGATGAACACATCAACGGTTATAACTCATATTATGATCTGCAGGCTACAGAAGTGTAGCATGAGTACCAAACACGTGGTACTCAGTAGGCATCGGCCAACTGAGCTCTAGAAGTAATGTAACCATAAAATAACATGTAAGGAATGAATATAACTACATGCAGTTATCCAGGAAAACTTAGCATAATGTGGCTAATGAAGCAATAAGGGTACACTACCCTATTCGAACAGTGCTCAGGAACTAAAGTACAATACTATATATCACTAGTCAATATACCAATGAAGAGGGAAAGAAGTATATATAGTAGTATACAAGGCCAAAGAATACATATACAATTTGAGTGGACAAGAAAGAGAGGGATATACAGTAATGCCATATATATACATACATGAAGGACTAACTTTAAAGTGAATACCTGAGGGAGTCAGCGTAACATCTCGGGGTCCATAGCCAAATATAAGAGCTAATACTACCATGATCGGTGCCTCCAACCAAAGGGAAACCAAAAATGAGATAACCTACCAATAACATATTCTATCATAACAAAGAAAGGGTAAAAGAAACGTACCGACAACCTCGGGTACCAGTCCATAACCATACTGCCAAGAACTAACTATAATAATCAATAAAGAAGTAACCGGCTAGTTCGGACAAACAAATACCTAACCGGTCCCCTATAAGCCCGGAAGGTTCACGAAAGCACTTAGCAAACAACAATCATAGCTTATACCTATACAACCCCCCATAAGGCCGATAGATATAAGTGCCAAACGATCATATTGGTGATAGGCAATGCATATAAATGAGTGAATACAGCACAACCATAACTACCATCTCCGAACCAAGTGCCATACTGAACCAAGTACCATAACGTAACAAATGTATACACCTCCTCCAGCTCAGCAGCTTGCAAAGGCAGTACTTACGGAGACCATCCTTCTCCGGCACTGCATGGATTAATGGGGCCCATAGAGGATTCGGGATATCCATATACACTGCCTGGTCCCAAACCAGGACTTCCAATACCCATTATAATCAATCTACTCCATCCAATACCGGAGAGATATGTATATGTAAGTGCACGGACTCGAACCATGACTAAAGGAGTGTCCATTATATAATAAGTGCACGGACTCGTACCTTGACTAAAAAAGTGTACATCTGTAAGCCATTGACCGAGATCAAGTTCGGGACTAAATCATCATAATAATGTAGAAAGGATCAAAACCTCCGTCAACTGAAGTAAATCGTGGTAAAAGAATGAATAAACCATGGACTGAAATCAATTTCGATCTAATTTCCAAAACATCATTTTTAGTTCCAAAGGCTTATAATCCAGTAAATAAAGTGGTATGATTCCCATTATAAAAGAATCCATTATAAAAGTGAAAAGTGGGAATAATTCCCCTTTTAGAAAACTGCAGTAAAATCGAAGTTGTGGTTGGAATTGTACCACTAAGTGAGCATGAATGCACCTAAAAGTATGCATGCCATCACCAGTATCCAAACAATACCAGTATAAGCACCAAAGTATTTATAACCCATAATCACATCCTTAGGAGGATAGGATACTAACCTGGAGTCCAACTGGTATCGTAACCATGGCCTCGGGCCCAATAATACATAATCAACATAACAAGCCTCATAACTCGGGAATCCATAGTAATCAAGGGTATAAAGCCACTACAAAGATCTAATCGGGGAAATACCTCCCAAATCACTAAGGGCCCATTTGGATTGGCTTATTTTAGGTGCTTTTAAGCTAAAAATAACTTTTAAGAATTTTTGAAGTGTTTGGGTAAATTTTAAAAGTGCTTCTAAGCACTTGATTTTTGGCTAAAATGCTTCAAATAAGCCAAAAGCCATAAGTTAGGAATCCTAACTTATGACTTTTGGCTTAAAATGCTAAAAAATACGCCAAAAGCCAAAAGCCCATCCAAACGGGCACTAAGTAGAGTGATAAACCTTATACTAAGGGATCCTTAACATTAAACTATGGTTAACATGCTTATACTCGAGGATAATAAGATTCTATAGCCATGACAAGTATTTTACACTAAGATTTAGGCCACATTTCTACCCCAAATTTCCTAGATGGGCTAAGTCATACTATACTGGTCATAAAGATATCCTATCATCCATACCTAACATTCAAACTATACTACACACAATCTCATAGAGAAAAGTAGACCGAAGCCTACCTCGATGCCGACCTGCAAATCTTGAATTGCCACAACTCACTCGACTTGCTCCATGATCCAAAAATAATGTCACACTATCAAAATAATAACCCATAGGTTATTACGAGTGAAACGATACCTATATTGCAATATAAAACTCCGAGCCCAAAATCAGGTAAAAAATAGGCCCTTAGGGCCCGCTAACAGAATCCCAAAATTGAATTGGTCACGAGATCACGAAGTTAGGAATTCAAAGGCCTAATTTCTAAGAATTTACCATAAAAAGGGATGGAATTCAATGGGGAAAACAATGGAAAATGACCAAGGAGTGATGGGCTAGCTTACCTTAGGTTCAGTGGAAGATTCCCCACTCTTCCCCACTCTTCAAGCTTTTAAAAATGGAGAGAAAAACACTAGAGAAATGAGAGAAATAGGGTGAAGAAGGGGGATTTAACACCCCAGGTGCCGCTAAAGCGGTTATCTGGCTGCTAAAGCGGCTACTGACTGCTAAAGCGGCCGTTGTAAAAGGGGCGAGTGGCCGCTAAATCGGTATCCCATCGCTAAAGCGATGTCCACTTAAGCGGACAAGGAGCGCTTAAGCGGCCCTCGGCTAAATAGCCAAGGCTACTAAAGTGGCTCGATGTCGCTAAAGTGGATTCTGCTTAAGCGCCTACACCAGAAACTTTGAGGTATCAGATTTTCTAAGTCCAAATGGACTCCGATCGGGTGTTCAAGATTAGTTCGAAACACCGTGCGCACAAACAAAATATGCTACCATACCAAATTCAATATTTTGGACTCAACGAAACCATCGAAGTTTCTATCCAAGGTTGTTTCAATTAGATGTCGGCCCCACACCAATAGTTTTATTTTTCATCAAATTTACCCAATAGCCCAAAATGGGCCCGAAAGCATCGGGACCTGAACCAAGGGCCCCCCTAGCCTAAAATTAACGTTCCAGAGCTGGTGGCACTGTCAGAATTTCCATCTAAGATCATTTACTAGGAGTTTTGGTCCGAGACCAATTCCTTAACAACAAAGCTCCAAAATAGGAAAATGAGCCTAAAATCCGAACGAACTATCCAACGACCAAACCGACAGTTTTGACAAGTCATAAATGACATGTAGCCATTATGGGAAGGCTCAAAATGCTTGAATGTGTAGAAATTAAGAAAATGACCCAGAGGGTCATTATAATATCCACTACTAAAAGGACTTTCGTCCGTAAAAGTCAATGGATAGAAAGAGCCCAAATGCTCGAAAGGAGGAGGTACTGGGCCCACGTACCTCGAGCATGACTCCCCAGATAACCTCTAAGCAGATATAATGCTTCCAAGGGATTTTGCTATAAGTATCCCTTTTTCAACCAACTTTCTTTCTTCACTTTCCAAATAGCCCAAAGCTCATCCTCAATAACCAACTGGCCCCCAACTGAATTGAGAATGACTGAAGTACGTAAACCCAAACCACAACACACAGATGCCAAGCTGAAACAAGCACAACCAAGCAAAAATTCATCCAAACTAAAGGCAATCCAAGGCATGAATCATGCAACCAACTCCAATTTCCAAATCTAATCTTCTTTTTCCTTTCCAAACCTTGCTATATACTCTGAACCACACAAAATATCATCCGAGTCCTGTCTGTGCATTCACATCACACTGGCCTCAAAAGACTGAAGCTGATATACTAAAAATCCATAATGGTAAGCATAAGAATAAGCCTATAAGGTGCTAACTGGACACACAAATAGAGGTGATCAAAGCCAAAGATCTTTAGCCAAAGCTACAACTAGTCCAGATGACCCTCAAAACTGATAATCACAAGTCTGAAGCACAAGCTCTCGAAATTGAACAATCCGCTGCAGGATGTCCCACCAACTGTGGACAAAACCATGCTAAGCCCAACTTAAGCACATTTTTTTTGCTGAGCATACATTCAAATTCTGACAAACACTGACAACCAAAGTCAAGAGCAGTAAAAACCAATACCAGTGCCGACAGACCGACCTCCGAGCATCTATCATGCATGACTCCTCTGAGCAGAAGATAACCAAACCAATAAGTAATGAGTAGGCTTAGTTGGACTATAGATGAAGTCTCAACTGAGCCAAACCAATCCTGTTGACGAATACACATCCAGATTCCAAAATCTATCACAACTTTCAAGCCGTCATCCAAAGGCATCAAAATCCAAAACTGGAGTCAACAAGCCTTCACTAGGGTCAAATACCCAAATCAAACTCACTATCAAAAATCAAGCATATTCCCCAATAGTTCCTGTAAGAACTGAAACTGAAATGTCACCGAAGAACATAATCACAACAGAGGAAAACCACCGGATGAAGGTACAAACAAGCCACTCCACATCTTTCTATAAGCATAACCACTAGGGTATAACCAAAAACTCTCCAAGGATGAAAAAACACTAATGGTAGCCAGAACTCGAGCAACTTGGAATGTATAATTCAATTGACATCTGACCAATCTAATACCCATTCTACGACAACAAATACTTACTCCCAAAGACACCCGCTTTGGTAACCAACAATTGATAACCAAGAACATACCACTGAATAGAAGTATCCCACAGAGTCATATAAGGTCGAACAAGTATTGAGATGAGAAATTTTCTAAGTTCACTCTTGTAAACCAACTTTAACTCAGCTGATCCACGAACCACATCATAGGAAGAATGAAGTATCTAAGTCCACACTACTACTAAGATCAAAACTATCACGAAGAGAGGTACTCAACAAGTCAGAAGAAAGACCCAGACTTTCCAATATCAGAAACAGGCAACAGAACTGAATTGCCAACTCTAACTAAACATCAACATCAAGATCGAGACCACTACCGGGTGGTGAACTATCCAAATTAGAAGAATCAAATCCCAAACGTACTACCAATAGGAACGGGATATGAAAGAAGACCGCTAATGCTAAAATCACAACATAAGCCATGGAAGGCTAAACTTACCTTCACTTTCTCTCCATAACTAATCTAACCTCGCTAACAAGAGGGAACAACAACAAATCTAGGTTCTAAGCCAAATGGGCAAGAATGGCAAGGAGAGAAAAATGCTAACTAGATAACACTAGTCTAGCCATTTATATAATAAGAGTTAATAAATGTCAAAACAATGATTATGATATCAATAACATAAGATGCAGGTAATACATGAAAATCAACAAAAGTACCACTTTAGGGACATAACAAGGCCAATATGCCAAAGAAAATGTGACTTGAACCCAAATGCTACACCCCCAAGAAACTCACGATACTGATCAACTACTAAAAGATATTATCTACGGGGGTAGTCATATATGCATAAATCTACACGAAGGCATACAACAATTAATATAAAAACACCAAGTCATATAATCATCGATGGGTATGAAACCCCCAACTCAATCAAGTCATACTGGAAAGAAAGAAAAACAAAAGCGCACCTATTGGGTGGAATCCAAAGTCATAGTCCCTGACATGCCCAATGAAGCATGGATCTGAACGTGTCCAATCCCGAACTGAGCATCTGAACAATCAACTGAAACACTAAGGATAGGGTCTGAGGTCGAAGGTGCCATAACACTAAGAGACTTAGCTGGTTGCACTGACTGCTCAATAATCCCATGTCAAAGATATTTTCTGGACCAAAGACCAATCTCACCACAATCGAAACATGCTCCTGGGACTCTTTGATGTACTATACCTACTGACCCAGAACGTCCGCCACTGCCTGATAACCTAGACCGAATAACCTATACTATCCGACCAGAACTCTGTCCACTGAGACCACCATGATCTACCTGAGAGTTACCCATACTCTGAGGTGCTACTTGTAAGGCCTAATAGGCTGCAAATGATGTTGATCTCGACTTGGAAGATCCCGACCTCCAGACCGAATACCACTAACACTATACTGTTGGCATGGCCTCTTACCACCCCCCCATAAGTCTCAATACATGCCATCTTTGTAGCCCTCGCATGCTCAACAACCTGATGGAAAGTAGACCTAGCTTCCACCCAATGCTCCATCACCAAGTGGAGTGGTAAAACCAATCCTCTGATAAATTTACGCACCATCTCATGCTCTGAAACTAATAAGGATCCCTACTAAACACCAACAATCCCAACTTTGACCTGAGAATTACTCTATGTATCGGGTACCAATGCTGGTTGAAACTCTGGTAACACACACTGAAGTACTATTTATATCTATCGACAACCTCATACCATCCATTTGGGAAGGAATGGAGTCAAAGAAAGTACTAGTGGTTCATGTAAACATGGACACACGACAAGGAGTCAAAAATAAAATTTTCTGAGAATGCCCTGTAGCCTCCCAAAGATAGGATATAGACGTCTCCAAACTGATCTGCAGGACTCTACTAAAAACTTAGCTCTTGTACCAACACACCAATAAACCTAGGCTCTGATACCAATTTGTCACGACCCAATTTCTCATGTCACGATGGCACCTACTCTAACCTACTAGTAGGTAAGCCAATCCATAGTTCGAAAAAACTACTAATGGACTACCAAGAGAAATAAAGAGAACTATAGAACATATATAATAAAAAGACTAATATAATCACCAAAACCTAGTGAAACCAGTACAAGAGCTTCTAATACATCAGTTGTACAAGTGAAATACAGGGTAAATATATATATACAAAGATGTCTCTGAATACAATATAGAGATCAGGCTAACAATAAGAGAGAGAGAGAGTAGGAACAACTCTGAATTTCAGGAGCTCACCCCAAATCTCCGATCCATAGCTGCTCCGCACGATGCACACATCAACCACGATAACTCATACTATGATCTGTATACTGTAGAAGTGTAGAATAAGTACCAAACACATGGTACTCAGTAGGCATCGACCAACTGAGCTCCAGAAATAATGTAAGCATAAAATGACATGTAAGGCATAAATATAGCTACATGTAGCTATCTAGGAAAGCTAAGCATAATGTGGCAAATGAAGAAATAAGGGTACATTACCCAATTCTAATAGTGCTCAGGAACTAAAGTACAATACTGTATATCACTAGTCAATATACCAATGAAGAGGGAAAGAAGTATATATAGTAGTATACAAGGCCAAAGAATACATATACAATTTGAGTGGACAAGAAAAAGAGGGATATACGGTAATGCCATATATATATATATATATATATATATACATACATACATGAAGGACTAACTCTAAAGTGAATACCCGAGGGAGTCAACCTAACATCTCGGGGTCCATAGCCAAATAAAAGAGCTAATACTACCATGATCGGGGCCTCCATCTAAATGGCGACTAAACATGAGACAACCTACCAATAACATATTCTATCATGATAAAGAAAGGAAACAAGAAATGTACCGACATCCTTGGGTACCAGTCTAAAACTATCCTGCCATGAACTAACCATAATAATCAATAAAGAAGTAACCGGCTAGTCCGAGCAAACAAATACCTAACTGGGTCCCCATAAGCACGAAAGTTTCACGAAAGCACTCAGCAAACAACAATCATAGCTTATACCTATATAACCCCCCATAAGGACGATAAATATAAGCATCAAATGATTATACTGGTCATAGGCAATGCATATAAATGAATGAATACAACATAACCATAAATATCATATCCGAACCAAGTGCTATAATGAACCAAGTACTATAACGTAACAAGTGTATACACCTCCTCCAGCTCAGCAGCTCGCAAAGGTAGGACCTACGGTGACCATCCTTCTCCAGCATTGTGGCTCACAGATAAAGGGTCCCATAGGGGTTTTGAGATATCCGTATACACAGCCTGGTCCCGAACGAGGACTTTCAATAACCATAATAATCAATTTACTTGATCTAATATCGAAGAGAGATGTATATGTAAGTTCACGGAATCAAACCATTACTAAAAGAGTGTACATAGTATAATAAGTGCACGAACTTGAATCGTAACTAAAGGAGTGTACATTATATAATAAGTGCACGAACTCGAACCATGACTAAAAGAGTGTACATCTGTAAGCCATTACCTGAGATCAAGTTTAGGACTAAAACATCATAATAATGTAAAAAGGGTCGAAACCTCCATCGACCGAAGTAAATCGTAGTGGTAAAAGAGTGGATAAACCATGGACCAGAATCAATCTCGGTCTAATTTCCAAAACATCACTTTTAGTTCCAAAGGCTCATAATCTAGTAAATAAGGTGTTATGATTCCCATTATTAAAGAATTGATTTTAAAAGTGAAAAGTGAGAATAATTCCCTTTTAGAAAACAGTAGTAAAATTGAGGTTTTGATTGGAATCGTACCACTAAGTGAGCATGAATGCGCCTAAAAGTATGCATGCCATCACCAGTATCCAAATAATACCACTATAAGCGCCAAAACGTCTATAAACCATAATCATGTCCTCAAGAGGATAGGATACTCACCTGGAGTCCAACTGGTATTGTAACCACGACCTCGGGCCTAATAATATATAATCAATATAACAAGCCTCATAACTCGGGAATCCATAGTAATCAAGGGCATAAAGCCACTACAAGGATCTAATCGGGGAAATACCTCCCAAATCACTAAGTCAAGTGATAAATCTTATACTAAGGGATCCTTAATTGTAAACTATGGTTAGCATGCTTACACTTGAGGGTAATAAGATTCAATATCCCTGACAAGTATTTTACACTAAGGTTTAGGTCACATTTCTACCCCAAATTCCCTAAATGGGATAAGTCATTCTATACAAGTCATAAAGATATCCTATCATCCCTACCTAGCATTCAAACTATACTATACACAATCTCATAGAGAAAAGTAGATCGAAACCAACCTCGATGCCGACCCGCAAATATTGAATACCCCATAACTCGCTCGACTTGCTCCATGATCCCAAAATAATGTCGCACTATCAAAATAGTAACATACATGTTATTACGAGTGAAACGATACCCATATTGTAATATAAAACTTTGGGCCCAAAATTGAGTCAAAAATGGGCCCATAGAGTTCGCTAACTGAATCCCAAAATTGAGTCCGTCACGAGGTCCCTTAAAGGACAAGGAATGTGTGCTAAAAAATAAAGCACAAATGGGACACAAATCGGGGCCCAAATCAGGCCACAAAGTTAGGAATTCAAAAGACTAATTTCTAAGAATTTACCATGAAAAGGGATGGAATTCGATGGGGAAAATAATAGAAAATGACCAAGGAGTGATGGGCTAGCTTACCTTAGCTTCAATGGAAGATTCCCCACACTTCCCCACTTTTCAAGCTCTTAAAAATGGAGAGAAAAGCCATAGAGAAATGAGAGAAATAGGGTGAAGAAAGGCGATTTAACAGTCCCAGGTGCCGCTAAAGCAGCTACTAACCGCTAAAGCGGCCAGTGCAAAAGGGGCTAGTGTCTGCTAAAGCAGCATCCCATCGCTAAAGCGACGTCCGCTTAAGAGGACAAGGAGCGCTTAAGAGGCCCTCTGCTAAATATCCAAGGCTGCTAAAACAGCTCAAAGTCACTAAAATAGCTTCCACTTAGGTGGTCATTTGGCCGCTTAAGTGTCTACACCAACAACTTTGAGGCATCAACTTTTCTAAGTCCAAATGGACTCCTATAGGGTGTTCGAGATTCATTCAGAACCCTGTGCGCACAAAAAAAATATGCTATCATACAAAATTTGACATTTCGGACTCAAGGAATCCATCAAAATTTCAATACGAGGTTGTTTCGATCAAATGTGGCCCCTACACCTATAGGTTCATTTTTATCAAATCTACCTAATAACCCAAAATGGGCCCGAAAGCCTCGAGACCTAAACCAAGGGGCCCCTAGCCTACAATCAACATTCTGAAGCTGATGGCGTTGTCAGAATTTCCATCTGATATCATTTACTAGGAGTTTTGGTCCTAGACCAATTCCTTAACAGCGAAAGCTCCAAAATAGGAAAATGAGCCTAAAATCCAAGCAAACTGTCCAATGACTGAACCGACAGTTTTAGAAAGTAATAAATGACGTGTAGCCACTGTGGGAACGCTTAAAATATTTGAATGCATGAAAATCAAGAAAATGACCTGGACGGTCAATACAGTCAGAAACCAAGCTAATGCCCCTGCCTATAAAAGATTTCCCGATGAGGCTTTTTGGGAACAATTTTGGGAGTACCGACAATTAGGGCTTTGCTTCGAGTGAGGCTTTGACATGATGAAGGTAGAGTAGAAAGCATCAGAGTTCTACAATCGGCTGTAGGAGTTTGAGTAGGGCCCACTGGTGGTAGCTCTCCTTAACGGGGTCGTGACTTGGACAAAAGAGTTCTTTTCCATACTCCCAACCATGCTCTAGGATTCCCCCAGCCCCACCATCCACATTCGGGGAGTGGACGTCCCCATTGACTCTTGCACCATTAATGAGGTGCTTCGGGTACCCTACATCTCCTATACAGATTAAATAGCCAAGGCCCGAAAGATGGACATGGTGTGGCCAAGGGACGTTTTTATTCAAAAGGAGTTCAGGGATCGAGTATACTGGACCTTTACTAAAGGCGTCACCGGTACCTATTTTTTAGCCGATGCTAGGAGGTGCTGAACCTGGTGACTCGTAGGATTCGTCCGTCAAACAACACCACTAACGTGACCTATGCTCGGGCCTTGGTGGTGGCCTATGATATTAAGGGCGTTCGGGACCTCCTCTCCCTCCCAGTCCAAGCCCCTGATCTCAAACAATCAGCTAGAGTTAGACCTGGCCGTTGTTAGGAGGTATATGGAGCAGCACCCCTCTAGTTCTACAGCCCTATCAACTGCCCAGGATATCGCAACGCTCCGCCAAGAGTTCGACGAGGATAGGCTGAAGAGATGATCCTGGGATTGACTACTTGCCCGTATGTGGAAGACTATGAGGGTGATGTTCGTGTGTGTAGCACCCAACCAGGAGCTCCCTGAGCTGGAGCCGGAGGATTTGAGGGAGTTTCCCTTCTTGAGTGATGCGGAAAGAGACGACCCTACTCCAACAGCCCGGGACTGACAGGGCATCCAGCTTGGTTCCTCCCCCCCTCCCCCCCATTTATTTTTATGATTATTTGGGTTGCCCCCGCTTGCTGTATATACTAGACATTTCACCTTTCTCTCTTTTATTTCCCACACATGGATGCTATTTTTATTCCCATATTAATAAGTAACATGTTTACATGGTATTTATGTGATTTTTATATTAATGCAATGTACGGCACCCTGAATGTCAAAAATAATCAAACTAACACAAAAGTAAAAAACAAAGGAAAAAAGGGCAGAGTTACTACCTCTCCTATACTGCTATAGCGGCGTTCCCTCCGCCATAGTGGAGAAATTCTTGCTATAGCGGTGTTACGCTATAGAGGTGCTTCATGCCACTATGGCGGCCTGAATAGGGGCTGCCCAAAATTTTTACACAATCTTGCCCATGTTTTCTTCCTCGCCTCCTTAATGCTCCTAAAGCAACCTGAAAAAGCTAAGACCTTGTTAATCTTCCCGGAAATGAGTTTTAACTGACTACAAATCGACCATAACCTTACATTATAACACATAATGTTTCACAAAAACATAAAATTATGAGATAATCCTTTATAAACTAACCCCGCTATTGCGAATTTCAAACCTTATTTTTCACATCAAGAAAGCCACGCAAATTCCATGTGTATAACCAGGCTTAGCACAGGTTTACCAGTGTTCAACAAGAAGAAGAAGTTAGATTATGTATAATGACACCTTCTACCCTATTTCAAACAGGTATGACTTTTGCAAAAACACCTTCGTTCCTTATGCTTTGGCACCAGTTTAAACTCTTATGAAACTATCAACTAATAGTACCATCATAGTCTAAGATTACCTACCATCACACAACATATTACAATTTATAGCATTCACATAGCATGGACTCAAGTAAATCAAACAACTACAATCACCACAGATAAAATCAGGGAAAGCCAGAATCAAACTTCACTTGCCTAAGTCTTGATAATACAACACCTAATTGTGCATGTGACGACCCCAAGTGGGTTTTCTAATATAATTACATGGCCCAGAGGGCCAGATACAAATTGGGACCCTTTGATTCCAATTCACATCGCTCATATCCCTTCAAATAGAGTCAAGTGACATCCACTTGCTTAGCTGAGATACCAATTGGAATCATGAGATACCAATTGGACTCAACCCATACAACAATTGAACATTTGCACGAAAGGAAAGAATGAAGTGGAACAGTTTCCTATAATATTAGATATGGATATCAACACACCAATTCGTAGAACTCTACTCAATATTTTATCTTGTACTGGGAGATCGGTAACCTAGGTTCTGATACCAAATTGTCACGACCCAATTTATCGGATCGTGAGGGCACCTATTCTAAACCACCTAGTTAGAAGAACCCCTTACCACCCAACCAACATACATGCCGAAGTCTTTAACCATTATAAATAGCCAGCCTTTATTACAATAGTGTTAAAGGAATGAAAATGTGAAAATGGAAACTACCTTAGGACCTAGTCTAAATAGGTACAAGAGCTGCTAAAAGGAAATAGTCAAGACACAGCTTTCACCATGAATGGGACAGTGCGAGCTACTGAATGATCACTACTGCAATAGTCAAAAAACCAACACTGAATCCTGTAAAAGACTATACCCCAAAAAGGGTATAGCAAGAGTAGCATCAGTACAAACCACACATACTGGTAAGCCTTATCGATTGAACTAAATTAGATTACACGAATACAACATAAATAAAAAAAGAAACATGCAGTCCTTTACTCTCATTTCTGAAACCTTAGGGCCACCCCATTCACATTACTAATGCTCTAGTCATGAGCCCCGAAGTACAACACCTCCCCTTATGACTCTACCTCACTTGAACCTCTAACTCTGACCTCATACCAGGGATTAAGCTAACTTATAAAGATAACTACGACAAGAAATCCTAGTCCTAAATCCTTGATTTAGTGAGTCGTATAGCATGCCTGGAGAAGACTCGCCGGACATGTAACCTGTCCTTCTGGCCCAAATACTACATCAAAATTAATCTTTAACCCGCATTCAGTCTTATCCTTATCTTGCTAGCATAAGATTCCTTACCTAAACTCCCCACCTCTTGGTCATTCCACTACTCGACGTAATATAATAAGCCAAGATAATTGACGAATTAAGAATTACACTATGAACTGGCCACCCCTTAACCACATTATAGAACATCAAGTTAATCCAGACTCAAAACAAACACACATTTAGTATAACAAGTAACAAAGGCATTTAGGGGATCATACCAACAAGTCAACACATTAGCACTAAGTCAAGTTCAGACAGACTATACTGGCAATTTCAAGAGACGATTCGTTAAACCAAACCATAATCAAGCATAGATAAATATAACATCCAGGGCATTCCAATACAACATAGAAATCCATTCCATAAATATCAGTTGAAGGATTATAGTTAATTACAAGATCAATGTCAACACACCGTGACTCCATTACCAAAAAATCCCCAAATATATATATATATATATATAACCAGACTCAAACCATGCAAGAATCCCAAACATATATTAGCATATAAATATATTCCCAGGTCCACTCATAGGACTGTCAAACTCGCTTGACCCTCATACATACACGCTATAGGTGATACATCCACCTTCTAGACATGACCCACATGGAGTAAATGCCATCCATGTACTAAAACCCCAGACATAAGTGTCTGCCAACCTTATTTCACCAATAACCCGTGGGAACGTCCCAAATACCGAAACATTCTATATTTTAGAAATAAGGCAGGTCAAATCAATAAGCAAGTAAAATCATTGCATTGACCACAACAAACAACATGTATTAACCAGCCACACTGCAAAGTAGTTAACATGTACATATAATACTAGTTGGGTTAAACTACAATATCATCACCTACACTACCAACTAGGGCCTTATCCATGACACCCCCCCACTGCTACGCTCCTAAGACCACCCCAAGGACTTCCACCATAGAATCTTCAGAGGTTCACTCTTACCTTACTTGGTGTAATTAAATTATTGTAGGGGTCAACCAATAATAGGTAGATTGCTATTTCACTATACCAAAAACAAGTATACAATCGTGAATCATCCAACCTATAACACAAGTATAACATAAATATGATATATATTTGGACAACCCAAAAATAACACTTTAGCCGAACTTAACCAATTTTAGCCATCCTAACTATGTGCCCGAAGGCCTAAAAATTAAATATCCCATCTATCTACGTTATAAACATGCTCTCTAACCCGGATCTAAGCTACTCAATTAACCTTAGCTTACCTGGATTTCATCCAGTTGTAGGAAGGACGAATTAACGAAATTCTAGTCTGAAGTTGAGATCACAGACGTGCTAATCCTCAAAAATCACAGACCTATCCTCACCCCTTTCTCCTCACTCCATGGATTCAAGATATGGGAGGCAGCCCTTCGGGTTTTTGAAGTCTTCCACATTGTTTATTTCAGCTAAAAGGGAGAAAGAAAATAAATTCCACTTAAGTAGGATTCTGAACCGCTTTTTCCCACTATAGCGGTAGGCTCACCGCTATAGCAGTAAGTTCGTGAGAAGGAAAAAGGATGTTGCATCTGGCACGAGATGATAAAGACTCTATAGTGGAATAAGTCCCGCTATAGCGGGCTGATGTCAGCCCGACCCACTTGCTTAAGTCTCCAAATTTAAATACTCATGGTCCCACGTAAGCTTTCGAATAATATCCTGATAATTTCCAAACTCTGCACTAATATTGAGATGTTTCCTAATAACGATGGATTCGCTCGTTACATTTATATTCTTGAATTTATCGTGCCAAAATCAAAAAATTACATTCCTCACTTAAGGGCCAAGAATTGCAACATGCGACCTCTATTGCTTGGTTCCTTTATTTTTATACCACCACCCTTTGAGCGTAGTAGAAAATTAAAAAAGATGTTAGGGTGCAATTCATAAGTTCAAAGTGAAAGGAAAAGTGGGAGGCAACCCAACTAGTAGCATAACTTCTTATTTTCTATTTATTTTTATAGTGTCACATTTTTTTTTTGTTTGTTTTGTTTTTGCTGATTTAGGAAAAGTTTGAGTACCCGAATTTAAAGCTAAGGAGCATGTTTGAGCTTCAGTATGGGGTGCGGACAATCTTTGATGGAAATTGAAGAAACATCCTACTAGCTAGGCCATAGAGGGTCTCAGAGAGTATCTTTAACCCTCGTTTTACTTTGTTTATTGTTTTGGGGACAATACATGATTTTAAGTGTTCGGTGAAATATCTTCTACTATTGGTTAAGGGTGAAGTATGCTATGGGATTTTTTTAATTTATTTTTAGTTGAAAAAAAAAGAAGAAAAATTTTTAAAAAGTCTAAAAATACAAAAAAAATTACTTCTATTCTTTAGATTAAATTAGTTTTTGTTGGTTTTTAGTTTTTTTCAGTCTTTAAAAGAGCATACTTCGTCAACCCCTTGGTTTTTCTTTTTGGTTGTTTTTCGAAAGGGGCCCTTTGAACTGAGTAAATTTTTTAGAAATAAATTTTTTTAATTTTATTTGTAGGAGTTTTTTTTTTAAAAAAATTTTTAGGAGAGAAAAGAAAAGACCCTTTTTGATTTGTTTGATACAAGCAATTCAAGCCTAATCTTAAGTAGTGCTTTTTCGTGAGTGCTTGAGTATAAAATAAAATAATAGACTTTTTGATACCTACGCTCATGGTTATGACTCTGTATATAGCTTCTTCTTATTCTGTAGTTTGCTATGACCCTGTCTGTCTTAGAAGTGAAATTGATCCATCTTGATTGATACTTGTGGCAAATGTGGTGAAGATTTTTTGCATGTATTCTATGTTTTGCATATTAGTCTAGAACTTGCATTGTATGTTATTGAAGCGAAATAAAAAGTATTGCTTTTTTTAGAAGGTGATAATAGGTTTTCTTTCATATGTCTTGTGAATTTTAACCTTTTTAGATATTATATTATTAGTTAGCCCCTTTGAACCTGTAGCCTTTCTTTTGGTAGCCATATTTTTACCTTGATCCTTTTTTTTTGAATTTCTAATTTTTGCACCCTGATTCCTTGAGCACTGTAGCATAGACTGTGTTGAAATTGTTAAATCTGAAGAAAAAGGATGGTTGAGTGTAGAAGGTGAGCAATGATAGCTACAAAGTGATGAAAAGGCTCTCTTTGAAAGAATGTGACATCAAAAAAAAAAAAAAAGAGAGAAAAGAAAAAAAAATACTTGAGTTTTTTTTTTATTAGAACGTTCTTGATATGATGAGAATACTAGTGAAAATAGTTGATGAAGAGAGGGATGAAAAAAAAGTGATAAAAATAATGGGTGATGAAGTCTAAAAAAGTACAAAATGCTTAGGGAAGTTTAAGTCACTATTATATAGTTTTCTACCTGTCCCCTAACGAACATTACAAGCAGTTAAAGTCCTATTTGATTCTATTCGAGCAGGCTTAATTAGTGGAGATGTACATAATGGGTAAGCCTATGATTCTTAGTGCATACATGTGAATTTTCTTGTGAGTGTGAGAGTTGTTCTTTGATGTTAAGTCCTTAAATTATATTCAATCTTTTGAATTGAGTGTGTGGACTATTTCTTCTTGTGAGGACACTTGTTTCATGAAACATAGGTGATGTTATTAGCTTTCTTTGACAACAATAGGTAAGCAAACTTAAATTTGATGAGTTAGAGTTCATCTTTAAGGTTGGGAGGTTAGAAGTTTGTTGTTTGTTTGTATTTCTTACATAATGATCGGAAAGTGTACTTGATATTACAAATTGCTATATGGTCTAATTATTTGTATCAATCAAAGTGGTGGCATTCCTAGAGTTGATTAATTGAGATGAGCTTTAACAATTGCTCGAGGACGAGCAAGAGTCTAAGTGTGGGGATGTGAGGCCAAAATTTCATATATTTAGTCATTATTTGCCTTATATTTAGTATTTTTATTTGTTCTTTTTGAGAATTGATTTTATGGATTATTCTTAATATTATATTTTTATTTATAGGATTAAATTGGTGTGAAGGTGAAGAAATTTGGAGCAAAAACGGATTAAAATTGAGAAGTCATATAAGGAAATCAAGCAGACAACTTAATGGATTAAATTGAATAAAATAATATAATTATACATGCAGCAACCAATGCAGAAAATTGAAGTTCTGCCATGTGGCACATTGTGAATTCAAGAGCAAAAGAGGATACTTAAAAGTGGCGCACAGTTGGGCGGTGTCCGCATCGCCCTAATCAGTTTCGATTTTGGTTTCCCAGTTTATTTTGGACTTAGTTATTTATTTGGGTTTTTTTTATACACCTATAAATATTTCATAAAATTTATATTTATATAATTTTTGAAGAGAGAGAAAACTTTTGATCTAGAGAAAGATAGGATCCACCATGAAGTCCGGAGAAAATTAATGTATTCTTTTCTTCTCCATATTTATTAATTTTTATTTGAAAATTCAAGATTCGAATTTATTCTACTTTATTCGTTAGTTTATGATTATAAATTCATCAACCAATTATTATTGTGATCTTATGAACATGAGTAGCTAAATCTCATTTTCATTGATTTTCTCAATACAAACTGATAATTATGTCACGCCCCGAGTTCCAACGGGGTGGACTGGCACCCGAAGCCGATATGGCCCGAGAGAACCAATCTTTTCTCATGAACCTTCGTATGCATATCCTCGTATGAATCTTATTAAACCTTATGTAACTATGCGGAAACCATGAACATGGAAACATATGCTATATATATATTTAGAAAACTTGGCCGTTGGGGCCATCAAGTCAAAACGGACATTTGTCTCTTACATCCATAACCCACATATGTCTACAAAAGCCTCTAACAGATGCATCTATAAGACCAACTTAAAATCGGGACAAGTCCCCGCTTTATACAATATTTACAATATCAAAACAAATATACAACTATGACCCAGAAAGCTCCGAAGCAAGTGGAGCTCACCAAAACTATGCAAATGATCCCCAGTCTACAGAGGAGGTCTACTAATGCCTGCACCTGCAACATGTAAGGTAAGTCCCCAAGAGGGGTCAGTACGAATAATGTACTGAGTATGTAAGGCTGAATGAAACTGTATAATACATAAATACTTCAATGGAATCAATTATAAGTAAAGAACCAATATGGATAAGTCATCACTCTATATGTATGGAAATATGTACATTAGATGGATTACTTCTTTTATTCTTACGCTCACTCATTCCCATCATCACTCACTTCTTCATCTACTACTCGTTCTTCCATTCTCACAAAGCCCGGGCCCCAAGCTGATCAGTTGGAAAATAATATCGTCATGAAGGTGTTCATTTCATCCCATGGATACACCCATAATGTTGGGATGGTCATCATGAAGGTGTGTCCTTTCACACCATGGATATCATCATGAAGGTGTCTATTTCACCCCATGGATACACTCATAATATTGGGATCGTTATCATGAAGGTGTGTTCTTTCACCCCATGGATACACTCATAACACCTTACTTCATTCTTTAACTTTTACAAGATTAGTACCTTTACTTGTGAGAGATTGGTATGCTCACTCATGAGAGATTAATACATTGAGGATTATGACATTTTTGGAAGCACATATATATGCACTACTTTATTCATTACTTTGAGATTGATACAATGATAGTCACAACTTTACTTGAAGCTTTGGATCATTAACCAATGAGTGAGAGAAATGTGAATAACTTGGAAACATAACATTATTAGAACCATAACACCATGGGAACCATTGGACAATAATCCATGAACAAGAGACATGAGTATAATCACTATTGGAACATTGGAACATAACCTATTTGGAACATTAGTCAATGAACATGAGACGTGTGATTCACAACCAATCAATGAGTAGGAAACATATGGTAGAAACCATTGAAAGCCGGAAATAATATACCTTAGCACATTTCGGACTAGGACTAGTGTAATGTCAATGTGAATACTAGTTGCTGCAGAAAGATACGGACAGAGTAACCTTACATACCTTTAAACATACCATTTCCCCCTTAACAAAACCATTGATGAAATTATCACACCAATAATCTCACAATATTCCATACATTGACCAATACATGAAAATCAATAACATTTCACCACAAAACTTCTCCTTTACACTTTCTCATCCACACAATATCACAAATAATCCATCAAGTCACCTTAATACACCTCATAGCACATATCGGCCAAAATCCCATAATTTACACTTATAGAAAAATAACAAGTTTAATAACAAAATCACACCATACATGTTCATATTTTATCCATACCATGTTCTTTCATCCAAGTCACAAGTCATATTTCAAGCTTAAATCCCATGGATCACAAATCTTTTACAAAAACACAAAGTACCATATTCAACAATTCCAAGCATATCCAACATGATTTACATACTCTCCCATGCATATAATATATTAATCCATAAGAATAATCACTTACCCAAGCTTGAGATGATGATTTTGCTCCAAAGATGGCTTAGGGTTTGAAGAGCCCAAAGGGGTTTTCTCTTGAAAAGTCTAGAAAAATCAAGAAACGAATGTGTGTTGTTGTGTATTAAAAATCAGATTTTTTGCCTCCTTTTATAGGCCTTTGAAGTCCCTTGCTCAATGATTGATTAGTCAAAGAAGAATGGGTCATTTGACCCATGTTTGACCCATGTCTTTTGTCTCAATTTGGGCCCATTTTGAGCCCAATTCACTTAACCCAATAAAATCAATAATTTCTCATGTTTAATTTATTTCATACGCATTACAACAATATTCCCACTCACGCGATTCATATTTGTAGCCTCGATCCCAAAAACAAGTGATTCTAGCCACGTATGGCTTATTTTGACTACAAGGGTAAAACTGTCATTTTGATGCCAAATTCGTTCACGAGTATTTTTAACACACCAATATAATACTTCATTCATTCCATGTATATACTCGTGGTTGTAGAAGAAATATGGCAAAAATCAGCTCGGTACGTCCCCGGGCACCCTTGAGACTTAGAACAAATTTTGGAAGCTTACTAGTTTGGCCATTCCAGCAAGCGTCTGGGGCTTCCTAGGGCATTGAGATTTAGAATATTGCTGGTTTGGGTGCCAAAACAAGCGCCTAGCCCTTCCTATGGCGCTGAAAATTTTATATTTAAAATTTTCGTTTCTTCGACTTTTCTTCGCAGATTTGATTAGATACTTCAAATTCTATTCTTTAACTTACTTCTTACCTTTAATATTATTTGTTTAGAGGTACTTCAAACCTCGTTTTTAATCCCACAAATGTACCGTGAAGTCACAAAACACTTCCTACGAAGGTTTAATCACATGTACGAGGGCCAAATTCCATTATCTCATCAATAACATTACCAAATACATACTTGTGGCTTTCAACACCTAAGTAAACATTGTTCAACGTCGTCAAGTAGGGTTGGGAAGGTACGGGGTGTTACAAATTATTTACTTGTTACTTCAATTTACAAATTGTTTAGTTGTTCTTTTAAATCCCCCCATTGAAAATAAATGACTAAAAGCCTAAATAACCGCATTGACCTAGGTCCTAACCATATTCCCCGTGGGATTGACCCCAACCTCAATTGGGTTTTATATTTGAACATCGACCATTTTATAATTCGCGTTAGAGGTGTAATTTGGGCGACATCAGCAACTTGCTACTTACTTCATGATAGATCATAGGGTGCCTTGCCTAGTGATACTAAGATGATACAGGTTATGATGATCACTTTAAGAAGTGGGCAAGATTTATCAGACTTAGAGCCTCCAAAGAGAAGGGTAGGTTACTGGGTGGATGAACTCGAGAATTTTAAGCACCCACCTCCTTTTTCCACAAAGGTTGATTCCAAAACCAAATCTAGAGCTAAAGTTGGTGTAAAATGAGAAGTTTAAGAAAAAGGTTGTTGAGAAGCTTGAGATGAGAGACCTCCACCACATTTCCCACAAAGGTTCAAAAAAAACAAGGAAAAAACTAAAGCAACTTCATATCAACATCCCTTTGATTGATTCCTTGAGGGATATCCTAAATATGTAGAGTACCTGAGAGATGTGGTGGCTGGAAAGAGATGACATATGGAGTTTGAGACTGTGCTACTCACTGAGGAGTGCAGCTCAAGGTTATTGAGCAAGCTTCCTCAAAAGCTCAAGGACCCCAAGAGTTTTATCCTTCTCATAGAGATTGAGAAAAAAAGATATGGGGCATGCATTGTGTGACTTGGGGAAAAGTATTAACTTGATGCCTTATTCGGTTTCAAGACACTTAACTTGGGAGAGCCACATCCCACCATTATTTGTCTATAGTTAGCAGACCGGTCTTTTGTACAACCAGAAGGAGTAATTGAGGATATATTCATCAAAGTGGCTAAGTTTGTGATTCCTGCTGACTCTATCATTTTTGACTTTGAAGCAGATGAAAAAATACTAATTATATTTGGATGACCATTTCTTGATACTGGAGAAGCATTGATAGATGTACAGAAGGGAGAGCTAAGATGATAGTCCATGATGAAGTGGTAAAGTTCAAGGTTTACAAGGCATTCTCCACACCATTACACTATAGAGACTTGCGCATAATAACCAAGGTGGTCGAGAATGAGTGTGGGATAGGTGAATATGGGCCCATAAAAGTTGAAGATTTAAAGACTGCTATTAAATTGTCTGGGATGCAGCAAGAAGAATTACACAAGTTGCTGAGAAAGCATGAACATGTGTTTAAATGACCCAATTGTAACCTGGAAAGGGATGTGGAGACAAAACAAGTAAATGAAGATGGTGATCCCCCTAGAGTGAAGAAGAGGTGAAAACTAAATTATAGGAGAAGAAAGAGGTTGAGAGAATCTAGATGATACTTGTAACTTACATTGTACCACAATATTAAATCAGGCATTGCTTGGGAGTCAACCCAAGTTATAATGGAGATAGTTGTTATTTTTTTTTATATCTATAGTGTCACTTTTGTTTGTGCAGATTTGGAGAAGTCTGAGTACCTAAATTTGGAAGCTAAAGAGCATAGTTGAAGCATAAGTGTAGGGTCATCTACCCCTAAATAAAATTATTGAGAAAGAAGTGTTGCGAGCTAGGTCCTAGAGGGCCTCAGAGAGTAGATCTAACCCTCCGCATTACTTTATTTAATGTTTTGGGGATAAATCATGACTTTAAGTATGGGGTCAGATATCTTTCGATATTTATTAAAGTTGAAGTATGCCAAAGGTTTTTTTTTAGTTGCTTGCTTTAGATGAGAAAATTTGAAAAAAAATAGAAAGTCTAAAAACACAAAAAGATTTTTCTTTTTTCCCTTGAGAGTAGAATAGTTTTTGTTTATTTTAGTTTCTTAGTCTTTTAGTAGAGCATACTTTGCCCACCCCCATAGTTTTTTTCAATTCTTTTCAAGGAGAGACCCTTTGAACCGAGTATCTTTTTATTTTTTAGGAGTAGCTTTTGTTTTGTTTTAGGTAGAATAACTTTTCTTGATGATGGATGGTTGACGATCATCTAGAGGTAAGAGTTAGTCACTAGGAATTAAGAGTCTTTAGGAACAAGTGAATACGAGGTTACTCTAGTTAGGTGTTACACTTGGTTGAATGATGCAAGTTATATTTTAAATGCAAAAGCATGTTGTGAATAGTGAATCACTTATTTTGAGACACTTAGGCTCTTTTACTTGGCTCTTGTATGATTTTAACTTAATATTGAACTCTTGTGGTTTGTTTGATTAAGAGTTTGTATGTATCCTTCTTGAGTTGAACATATGCCATGTGTGTTAGAAGTTTTTGATATTTCATTCTTATATATTAATGTCTATAACTTATCCAGTGTGTTTTCAAAGAGAAATGAAGAAAGTTGAGTTTAGGAGATGATATAGGTGTTTCCTTGATTAGCTTTATTTTTATCTTTTGATTTACCTACCCACAATGGATGATCCTAGTTAGCCCCATTGAGCCTTTAGCCTATTCTTGACAGCCATGTCTTAATCCTCCAATTGACCTTGAATTTGATTCAAAACTCTGAATAACTTTAATTGAAAATGAGCATTGAAAGGAGTGAGAATGTATAAAGGGAAATAGTTGAAGTGGGAAACCTATAAAAAGACTAAGGGTGCAAGTAAATTTCATATACTATTGATAGGGAGTAGAAAAGACAGAAAAAGAAAAGAAAAAAATATGTTTAATTTCTCCTTGCTTATGGTGTGTGAACTTGATTAAATAGATGGAAAAACAAAGAAAAACTATGGATGAGAAGAGTAGAAGAAGAAGTTGGCTGTTTGAGGAGGGTGTTTAATGAAAAAAATGTGATTTATTAAAGTGCTTAGGGAAGATAGTCACTATTTCTGACCAAAATAGTTCCTACCCATACTTTAGCCTACATGACAACCATAAAAGTTCTACTTGATTCTATATTTAATGTTCTTATATTAGTGTAGTAGTACACTAAGGGCAAGACTATAGTTCATCATATATTGAATGTGAACTTCTTTGTGAGAGTGAGCATAATTTTATTGTTATACCCATTCATATGATATTATGTATGCGTGTGAGTAATGATGGGTAACTCTCTTTTTGTGAGGGCACATGGTTGACAAAAGATAGGTAAAGTGTTTGATCTATTTATTAGGTGGTCTATGAGTGCTTGCTAATATCGTAGAGTCACATTTTAAGGCTAAGTGGTCTTGAAGTACTTGAGGTTTTGAATATGTTGAATGACTAAAGCATTTGTTAAAAACTTGTCATCTATGGTGGTTGTTGTAGCCTTAACTTGATTATTTTTGTATTCTATTAGTGTAAGTTGTAGTAGAGTCTAATTAATGAGTGTATAACTTACCCAAAGACGAGAAAGGTTTACGTGTGGGATGTTGATGTGAGGCTAAAGGTCATACTTTTATATGATCATTTACCTCACATTTATTCTTTTTTTGATAGCGTCCTGAGCGTATTTGATGTGAATTATACTTATATCGCTTGTTTTGATGTGTAGGATGGAGTTTGCTGGAGTCTGAGTGTAATTGGAGCATAATTGAGCTTTGAAGTCTGAGTAGGGCCAAATATGTTGATCCGGAACAAGTCCAAAGGTATTGAAACAAGACAGGAGCTTAATGAAGAAAAAAATGAGAAAGCGTCAAAATTCCACTAAGGCAATGCATAGGGGCGCCGCCCTAGTACAAGAGGAAGCCCCCAAAGAACTAAGCAAAAGCTAAACGCCAATTCAATTCTGAGCTAACTTTTGCCTAATCTATTTTTAAAGTGGAAAATCTGATATGGACCATTTGGGACTCTATTTATATAACTTCTTTAGGTCATTTTTTATTCATTATTCAAATCTAGACACTCAGAGAGGACAGAAAGAAAATGATTTTTAATGTTTTCACTCTATCATTTAGTTCTTTATTGATTGATTCATCACTATATTAATTTAATTGTTTATAATCAATTCATGAGTAGCTAAACATATTGTATCTAGGGTTGTGGTTGAATACATTAAAGTTGTTGTTTAATTATCATATTGTTTAGTTAGATTTTCATTTATTTAGTTATTTATCTTATCTTGATCTTAATTGTTTGGTAACATGATCACCTACTAAACCGATATGGCCCGAGAGAACCAATCTTTGCTCATGAACCTTCGTATACGTAACCTCGTATGAATCTTATTAAAACTTATGCAACTATGCGGAAAACATAAACATGGAAACATATGCAATATATAGATTTAGGAAACTTGGCCGTTGGGGCCATCACGTTAAAACAGACATTTATCTCTTATATTTATAACCCACACATGTCTACAAAAGCCTCTAACAGATGAATTACAAGACCAACTAGTAGTCGAGACAAGTTCCCGCTTTATACAATATTTACAACATCAATACAATTGTACAACTATGACTCGGAAAGTCCCAAAGCAACTGGGGCTCACCAAAGATCCGCAATCAACTATCAACCTACAATGGAGGTCTACTAGTGCCTGCACCTGCAACATGTAAGGTAATTCCCCCGAGGGGGTCAGTACGAAGAATATACTGAGTATGTAAGGCTCATAGGAAATTCATCATACATAATAACAACAATAATGGAATCAATGTAAGGAAATAGAAATGTGAATAAACTCTCTTTCTGTATGTGGGGAACCATGTATATTACGTTCTTTACTCCTCTTGTCTTCATCTTTTATTCATCTTTATTGTTCTACCCATGCTAGGCTATTCTATCGCCCCTGGGATGAGATTAACCCATGCTAGGTACTTTGACCCCTGGGATGTTATGTGAACCCATGCTAGGCTTTCGTGTCACCCCTGGGATGTTACTAACCCATGCTAGGTACTTTGACCCCTGGGATCTTATATTAACCCATGCTAGGCTTTCGTGTCTCCCCTGGGATGTTACTAACCCATGCTAGGTCCTTTGACCCCTGGGATGTTATATTAACCCATGCTAGGCTTTCGTGTCGCCCTTGGGATGTTACTAACCCATGCTAGGTACTTTGACCCCTGGGATGTTATATTAACCCATGCTAGGCTTTCGTGTCTCCCCTGGGATGTTACTAACCCATGCTAGGTACTTTGACCCCTGGGATGTTATATTAACCCATGCTAGGCTTTTCTGTAGCCCCTGGGATGTACTTATGATTACTCATTAATTACACATCTCTTATTTCTCTTATTATTCTTACTTCCATTCTTAAGAGTGATTGAGGCATTGAGGATCATGACATAATTGGAATCACATATATATATATATATATATATTACTTCACTCTTGTACTTCACGAGATTGACATCTTCACTTATGAGGAAATAGATATGTTAACTTGCACATCACCTCTCTTATTACTCTTATGGGATCTTATGAGATTGGTACTTTTACTTATGAAAGATTGGTACAAGGATAATCATCATATTATAGGACTTTGGAACAAGGCATGATTGGAAAATGCCATCTAAGATTAAAGAGATTCTCTTATGTTATTACTCTCTTGAAATAGTTCTTCTCGAAATTTCAACGTTATGACATCTTCGGAACTCCAATCAACGAACAAGAGATAAGTGTATCATAAGTCATCTAAGAATAGGACACATATGAATAATAATATACGTCAACCTTATTTGCTATACTTATAGCCTCTCGGAATTGAAACAAGTCCAATGTCAATAGGGACAATATGTTGTAGAAGGATACGGAAAGAGTAACCTTACATACCTTGTATTCTCAATACGATTCTACAATCTTAAGTTTTCATACAATAGTCCCGCTTCGTCCTTGTGTTTCTCTCTACAACACAAGTTCATAACGAAACCAACATTAACCACCAATTACCTTACAATGGCATACAATAACAATAAGTCACATGTTTAGCTTTAACATGTCATTTCCCCCTTGACAATACCATTTATGAAATCATCATACCAATAATCACACAATATTCCATACATTAACCAACACATGATAACCAATAGCATGTCATACCAAGTTCATATTTTACATTTCTCCATCACCACCACATCACAATTATTCCATCAATTCACTTCAATACACCTCACAACAACAAATCGGCCAAACTCCCATAATTTACACTTATAGAAAAATCAAAAGTTTAGAAGCATAATAACACCATACATGTTGTTATTTTATCCATACCATGCTTTTTCATCAAGACCACAAGTCATAATTCAAGTTACAATCCCATGGATAACACATCTTTTTCACAAAACCAAAAGTGCCATGTCCAACACTTCCAACCATAACTAACATGATATACATAATCTCTAATGCTTATAATATGTTAAAGTACAAGAATAATCACTTACCCAAGCTTGGAAGATGATGTTATTGCTCCAAAGATGACTTAGGGTTTGAGAGCCCCAAAAGAAACTTTCTTGAGAATTCTAGAAAAACTTAGAAAAGCATGTGTATGTATAATGAATAAAATCTGATTTTTTGGCCCTTTATATAAGCCCTCAACTCATCCTTATCCACTCTATATATCATTAAATATTATGTCTAGAAGGTCAATGGAAGAATGGGTCATTTGACCCATTCTTGGCCCATGTTTTCTTTCACATTTTGGGCCCTTTTTGAGCCCAACTCACTTAACCCAATAAAATCCATAATTCCTCATGTTTAATTCATTTCATATGCATTATTACAATATTATAACTTACTCAATTCATACTCGTATCCTCAATTTTGAAAATAAGCAATTCTAGCCACGTATGGCTTATTTTGGCTACAAGGGTAAAATCGTCATTTTGATGCCAAATTCGTTCTCGAGTAATTTTATCATACCAATATAATACTTTAATCATTTCATGTACATACTCATGGTTGTAGGATAAACGTGGCAAAAATCGGCTCGATACGTCCCCGGGCACCCTTGGGACTTAAGAAAATTTCCAACTTTGAAAAAGTGGCAAAACCAGCGTGGCACGCCCTTGGGCGCGCCAGCTTGCTGCCTTTGGACTAAAAATTTTAGCCCAGAGCGGCGTGGTACGCCCCCTAGAGCTCCCCAGACTTAGTTTTTTTGAAAATTTTGTTTTTCGACTTTTCTTCGCGGGTTTGGTTAGATACTTTAAGTCCTATTATTTAACTTACTTCTTGACCTAAACATCCTTTGTTTAGGGGTCCTATTATCCTCATTTTTAACCCCACAAATGCTCCATGAAAATTTCAAAACACCTTCTACACAAGTTTCATCACATGTACAAGGCCCAATTTCAATTTCCTCATCATTAACATTACCAAATGCATACTCATGGCACCTCGACACCTAAATAACCATTAGTCAGCGTCATCACATAGGTTTAGGAAGGTACGGGGTGTTACATTCTCCCCCCCTTAGAAACATTCGTCCTCGAATGTTAACGATGTCGCTTCAATTATAACAAATGCATCTCTATATTAGCCTATACATATTTGGACACTTAAAGCTCATAGATACTTACTCAGTAGTGGTCCATTTCCACATTTTGAACCGTTTCTTCCATTTGAAACAACTATGGGTACGTCGATTTCATCATTTATTTTTGTTTTCAACTTCCCTTGCAATTTCTTCAACTTGATGATTTCTCCAAAGAACTTTTACAGAAAGTACGTCTTTATTTATTAACCTTCACACTTGACGGTTTAGAATAGCCATAGATATATTTTCCTAGTGAGATCCCCCGAACTTTATATATTTCCAATGGAAACAATATGAAAGGAAATTCTTATACACTTTCGGCAATTCACGTGGCATGTTGTATAGGGTCAATTTTCCTTGTTTTCTCCAATAGTGCCTTTACAAAAATAGATTTCACATACACTCTTAAAGCATCGCCAATGAACTACTAAATGAACTGTGGAGCATTCTTGGGATACCTCACAGTCATATATGACTTGACCATATCTTCGATTAACCTTATAAGGTACGCTATATAGGACTAACTTTCCATGTTTCAATAGTACGATTTGCTTGTCCATCTCTCTGAAGACGAAAAGCCATACATACAGTCCCTTGGGTTCCCAATATCTTCAAAAAAAATAAATAATATTTTCAAATCGTGTGAACTTAATAAGTCTATCACTGATTACCCATATGGCATCACATCTATTTCCAACAACAAAGAATCTCTACATAGCCTATAACCTTCAGATTCCAAACACCTTACCTTTACTTGTTATTACTTCAATTACTAAAGCATAACTTTCGCAATATTCGTTCCATGTAATCTTATCAATAGGTCGCTTCCAATTCATGGTACATATTGATTACTCCCTACTAAATAGGATATCGTGAATGATGTGCTCTTATCATAATGCAATTCTTTAGCTCACATATATACCCGATACATAAAAACTACCTGATGCTTTATTCCGTTGCCTATAATTAATGCACATTCTCGACATGTCATCTTGTGTCGGTACTTCTTTACACTGGTACACCCTACGGGGACAGACTAGTATCCTTCACTCTGACTAAGTGACATATGTACCCTTTCATTCAATACATTCTTTTGTAGACAATGAAATTGTAACCCCTTAACTTGTCACTTTACCATGGCATAAAAACCAACCAATCCATACTCATTATAATCATCAGGATCTTCCATTTCCAGCTTAAGAATATCAACCAAAACGGCTACTATACACCTGCGGTATAGTCTTTTAATTACCATGATGAGATACAATTCAACTTAAAACACTGGCTCTATTGCACGATCTGGAATGAAGGAAAGAAACAACATCCTAAATAACCCATAGCCTCCTGATCATAAATGTGGTGTACAACACATCCATGAACAAGACTCTACTCGGACACGACTTTGTAGACCCTTAGAACGACCCGCTCT
Source organism: Capsicum rhomboideum (assembly GCA_031232105.1). Taxonomy (NCBI): domain Eukaryota; kingdom Viridiplantae; phylum Streptophyta; class Magnoliopsida; order Solanales; family Solanaceae; genus Capsicum; species Capsicum rhomboideum. The sequence continues at coordinate 104,207,549 of CP124719.1, read as the reverse complement.
GATACCACTTTTGCCATGCCCCAAAATCTCATTCGGGTCGGACTGGCACATGAAGCCGATATGGCCCAAGATAACCAATCTTTGCTCATGAACCTTCGTATGCTTAACCTCGTATGAATCTTATTAAACCTTATGCAACTATGCGGAAAACATAAACATGGAAACATATGCTATATATAGATTTAGGAAACTTGGCCGTTGGGGCCATCACGTTAAAACGAACATTTATCTCTTACATTCATAACCCACACATGTCTACAAAAGCCTCTAACAAATGAATTACAAGACCAACCAGCAGTCGGGATAAGTCCCCGCTTTATACAATATTTACAACATCAATACAACTGCACAACTATGACTCGGAAAGTCCCGAAGCAACTGGGGCTCACCAAAGATCCGCAATCAACTATCAACCTACAATGGAGGTCTACTAGTGCCTGCACTTGCAACATGTAAGGTAATTCCCCCGAAGGGGTCAGTACAAAGAATGTACTAAGTATGTAAGGCTCATAGGAAATTCATCATACATAATAACAACAATAATGGAATCAATGTAAGGAAATAGAAATATGAATAAACTCTCTTTCTGTATGTGGGGAACCATGTATATTACGTTCTTTACTCCTCTTGTCTTCATCTTTTATTCATCTTTATTGTTCTACCCATCCTAGGCTATTCTGTCGCCCCTGGGATGAGATTAACCCATGCTAGGTACTTTGACCCCTGGGTTGTTATGTGAACCCATGCTAGGCTTTCGTGTCGCCCCTGGGATGTTACTAACCCATGCTAGGTACTTTGACCCATGAGATGTTATATTAACCCATGCTAGGCTTTCGTGTCTCCCCTGGGATGTTACTAACCCATGCTAAGTCCTTTGACCCCTGGGATGTTATATTAACCCATGCTAGGCTTTCGTGTCGCCCCTGGGATGTTACTAACCCATGCTAGGTACTTTGATCCCTGGGATGTTATATTAACCCATGCTAGGCTTTCGTGTCGCCCCTGGGATGTTACTAACCCATGCTAGGTACTTTGACCCCTGGGATGTTATATTAACCCATGCTAGGCTTTTCTATAGCCCCTGGGATGTACTTATGATTACTCATTAATTACACATCTCTTATTTCTCTTATTATTCTTACTTCCATTCTTAAGAGTGATTGAGGCATTGAGGATCATGACATAATTGGAATCACACACACACACACACACACACACACACACACACATATATATATATATATATATTACTTCACTCTTGTACTTCATGAGATTGACATCTTCACTTATGAGGAAATAGATATGTTAACTTGCACATCACCTCTCTTATTACTCTTATGGGATCTTATGAGATTGGTACTTTTACTTATGAAAGATTGGTACAAGGATAATCATCATATTATAGGACTTTGGAACAAGACATGATTGGAAAATGCCATCTAAGATTAAAGAGATTCTCTTATGTTATTACTCTCTTGAAATAGTTCTCGAAATTTCAACGTTATGACATCTTCGAAACTCCAATCAACGAACAAGAGATAAGTGTATCATAAGTCATCTAAGAATAGGACACATATGAATAATAATATACGTCAACCTGATTTGCTATACTTATAGCCTCTCGGAATTGAAACAAGTCCAATGTCAATAGGGACAATATGTTGTAGAAGGATACGGAAAGAGTAACCTTACATACCTTGTATTCTCAATACGATTCTACAATCTTAAGTTTTCATACAATAGTCCCGCTTCGTCCTTGTGTTTCTCTCTACAACACAAGTTCATAACGAAACCAACATTAACCACTAATTACCTTACAATGGCATACAATAACAATAAGTCACATATTTAGCTTTAAGATGTCATTTCCCCCTTGACAATACCATTTATGAAATCGTCATACCAATAATCCCAAAATATTCCATACATTGACCAACACATGATAACCAATAGCATGTCACACCAAGTTCATATTTTACACTTCTCCATCACCACCACATCACAATTATTCCATCAATTCACTTCAATACACCTCACAACAACAAATCGGCCAAACTCCCATAATTTACACTTATAGAAAAATCAAAAGTTTAGAAGCATAATAACACCATACATGTTGTTATTTTATCCATACCATGCTTTTTCATCAAGACCACAAGTCATAATTCAAGTTACAATCCCATGGATAACACATCTTTTTCACAAAACCAAAAGTGCCATGTCCAACACTTCCAACCTTAACCAACATGATATACATAATATCTCATGCTTATAATATGTTAAATTACAATAATAATCACTTACCCAAGCTTGGAAGATTATGATCTTGCTCCAAAGATGACTTAGGGTTTGAGAGCCCCAAAAGAAACTTTCTTGAGAATTCTAGAAAAACTTAGAAAAGCATGTGTATGTATAATGAATAAAATCTGATTTTTTGGCCCTTTATATAAGCCCTCAACTCATCCTTATCCACTCTTTATATCATTAAATATTATGTCTAGAAGGTCAATGGAAGAATAGGTCATTTGACCCATTCTTGGCCCATGTTTTCTTTCACATTTTGGGCCCTTTTTGAGCCCAATTCACTTAACCCAATAAAATCCATAATTCCTCATGTTTAATTCATTTCATACGCGTTACGACAATATTACCACTTACTCAATTCATACTCGTATCCTCAATTTCGAAAACAAGCAATTCTAGCCACGTATGGCTTATTTTGGCTACAAGGGTAAAATCGTCATTTTGATGCCAAATTCGTTCTCGAGTAATTTTATCATACCAATATAATACTTTACTCATTTCATGTATATACTCATGGTTGTAGGATAAACGTGGCAAAAATCGGCTCGATACGTCCCCGGGCACCCTTGGGACTTAAGAAAATTTCCAACTTTGAAAAAGTGGCAAAACCAGCGTGGCACGCCCTTGGGCGCGCCATATTGCTGCCTTTGGACTAAAAATTTTAGCCCAGAGCGGCGTGGCACGCCCCCTAGCGTGCCCCAGACTTAGTTTTTTTGAAAATTTTGTTTTTCGACTTTTCTTCGCGGGTTTGGTTATATACTTCAAGTCCTATTCTTTAACTTACTTCTTGCCCTTAACATCCTTTGTTTAGGGGTACTCTTAGCCTCATTTTGAACCCCACAAATGCTCCATGAAAATTGCAAAACACCTTCTACACAAGTTTCATCACATGTACAAGGCCCAATTTCAATTTCCTCATCATTAACATTACCAAATGCTTACTCATGGCACCTCGACACCTAAATAACCATTAGTCAACGTCATCACATAGTGTTAGGAAGGTACGGGGTGTTACAGAAATATAGGCGTTAGTAATAAGAGTTGTTGGCAAAACTCAAAATATGGTTAAAATCAACCTGCAACTAGTAATTCAGAAAATCAACTAAAACGTATGATTTGAAGACTCAACTGGATTGTCGAAATACCATAACCCTAGTCATATATCTAATAGGAATTTCAACTTATAAATCTACAACTTGCTTCAATTTACTTTTCATTAAAATCAAAACACATAATTACTCTTATTAGTTGTTTCTTACTTAATAGAGACAATAAGAATTCAACTAGTTAATCAATTCATCAAATTCCTTAGGTATCATATCTAAACTCACATATTGTATTACTTGTATGACTGCGTTACCTTCACAAGCAAGGTAAAACAAAGGATATGGAAATAGAAAATCATTTTATATCAAGAATAATCCATTGTAATTAGTGAACTACTTACTAATTAATTTCGAGTCTAGCAATTAGCCTTGAGATCTCCATTATCCGCTAGCATCTCTCGACCACATCTAAGAAAATTCTCCTGAATCTAACTAAGTGACATTAAATATATTCCAATTTTAGGCTACACTTGGATTCTCCTATTTCTTGCTTGAATCCATTAGATGAGGTTTAAAGCCTTAATCCACGCTAATTAATCTTTCCAACTTTAATTCCTTATATCAAGCTCAATTTAAGTAAATGAGTGAGTCCTAGGGTTAGCTACTCTCTTTGAAAATAATAATATAAGAAGATTAATTAGATAAATAAAGTCTCATTTCATATACTAACAAATATTCAATTACTACAAAAACAACAAGAAAGTATCAAAACTCTAATATTGTATTATCTCTAATGAAAACATCCAAATATGAAGTTAACAACTATACCTCTAGATATTCACTATAAAACAAGGAATTGAAGAAAAGAGTAAAGAATTGCTCATTAAAGTGCTTCCAATCTTCTCTTTCAAAGGTGTAGGTTGAAGAACTCTTGCTTCCAATGCTTGAAAAAATGGTCAAAAATATCTACAATTTCTCCCAAGTCTTGCTTTTATATCCCCAATTTTTTCCTTCAAAAACGACCAAAAAAAAACCTTCAAATTTTCAGCTTTTTAGATTTACATTTCTAGCCACTTTTTTGTGCTTCTGGCCAATTTCTCATTTTCTTCATTTTAGCTCCTTTTAACTTGTTTTTACTTGATTTATTTTCCGATCACTTTTAAATAATACAAATCTGTAAAATGAAAATAAACCACATGATAATATGCACAATTTTTCAATTTAGCATAGCAAAAGTTTAAGATTAAAGAAGATATAAATGGGAAAATACCACCTTATCACTTCTTAAGTGATCTAGTTTAAATCTCTGTTTACATGCCAATTTGCAAGACGTGGTTAGCTGGTAGCATGTTTACTACTCTGATTTAGTTGGAGAACCAATTTAACAAGGGATGAACTCTTGGTGAGTTATTGGGGCAACAAGTTGGGCATCCAGTGATGACTGTAGTCTTGTGCTTTCTGTCCTTGTTGTTCCTCGATTTAGATGTAAATTTAGTACATACTTTGAATAATAGTATATTTCTTTTTCTTCTTTAAATCAAGGTTTTAAAGACATGTTCCCTTCTTTTCTATATTCAGATTGCCATGTTTGTTGTCATTAGTTAAATTGTTTTTGAGTGTTTCGATTTAGAGTCAATAGATACATACTAATCTCCCATGAGTTCTTAGTTGATTTAGACAGAGTTTTATTTGTTTTGTCGGTCTAGTGAGTTTATCACGGTGGCTTGTTTTCTCTATATATTTGATGTTTTGAGCTTCATCTTTTTGAATTTAACAGCCTTTTTCTGTTTAAATATTAGCAGCCCATTAATGTTGTGTGGTTTAGTTATTAGTAACAATCAATTGCTGATTTTGTATAATGCTAATCAGTTGGTCATAATTTAGACTTCTTATATTTTATGCATGAATTCCAACGATCCCATTGGATTCTCATCTCTTTGCGTTCTGTACATGGTTGGAAACCCAATACTTAATTCTCTTTGAGTCAGTTTCTGTAACATTTGAAACAAATTCATGGGCTATTATAGTGTTATGAATTCATTTAGATATGGATATTTTGTTCAATGAACTCTTTAGAATACATGTATCTAATTAATGAACCACTTAAGATTTTTAACCAACAAGTAGCCAACAAATGATTTTATATCCCACAAAAAGGTATTCTTCACTTTTGTGAAACATACATCACACCTAAAAAAAGAAATATTTTCTCTCTTCTCTACATCTCATTTTCTATGTTTCTTGTTCTATAATGCTCATATTCTATATCATGTAGTAAATAATTTACACTTAACATATTTCAATAGGGTGTATTTAAAAAATAAATAAAAAGATTTCAGAAGAAAAGTACATGCAACTGATTTTGGTCCTTGCTAAAGAAAACGATTGGCGACGAATTGCGACAAATGAATTTTTGTCACCAAAAGCAAGGCTTAAACGACTCAAATATGTTGCGACGGATTAGCAACAAAAATTTCATCACGAACTTATTAGAACAACGAAATGATTTATGAAATTAGTGAATTATGAAATTAGCCACAAACTTTATAAAAATAGCGACAGAATATTTCGTAGCTAAAATGTGGCAGTGAATCTCATACATCGCTAATCTTACTATGGAATCCATTTTTCCATTGCTAAGAGGTTAGCAACAAGCAAAATAGAAGAGGAATATTTTGTTGCTAATCCGTTGCAAAACCTGTTTAGCAATGAATATATGTTGGTTAGACAAATTTTGTCCATTGCTAAAAGTTGTATTTTTAATAGTGGACTTTGAAGATGTCAAATGTCTCTTCAAGCTCTTGGATGCAATCAAAGTATGCTTATGGATCATCATTTCCGTTGAAGCATGAAGGATTCATTTCACGTAGTTGCTTTTCCTTAGTCATATTTTCTTCACACCACCACTCATACCATGTATCAAAACCATCTCTAATATAAAAGGATTCATTAAGTGAACTCTTCACTTGGATTTATATTACCATCATTGTCTATGTTCTAACTCTTTGTACCTAAAAAAGACATAGGTTTGGTTAGTTAAAACAAATGAGCCTCACAAACCCTTTTTATCTATATTTATTTTTGACTGCACAGTCACACCCTTAATGTATCAGTCTAGGGATGGCAATGGGGACGGGTAGGTACGGAGCGATGTGGGTTTAGTTATGTACGGAATGGGTTGCAGAGCAGGATGGTTAAAGAAGATTTTCTAAGCTCAACGTAGGTGCGAGACGAGGAGGGTTGAAAGAATCTCTGGCCATTTTCAATATAGTTTCTCATTTCTGTGTCTATCTCAAGTCTCGGTCAATGGCCTATTTGATTTGCATTCTTTCAGTAATCAGTAGTAATAATAGTGTTCTTCAAAAAGTATTAGTAATGAATAATCAGTTAATTATCACTAATTTCTGTTTATCAATTACTTACAATATAAGAAATATAATTTGACTTTAGGCAGAAAAACTAGAAAAGTATCATTATACTTGAATTTACAAAAATAGAAAGATAGTACTTGAACATTTTTAAAAAAGTTACAGTCTGAAACATTATACAAGGCAAATAACATGATCATGGTAACTTACTAATGTCTTTTAGCTAGTTAACAAAATGAAAGGAAAAAAGAAAAGAAAACTTAAACGGGGCGGGGAGAGCGAGTTGAAAATTTAAAAATTGCTTTTTCGGGTGGGGTAGGTTGAAATTTTTGCAAGTTAAGCTCAACCCTACCTACCCCATTGCCATCCGTATGTATCACTCAACACTTGTGTTTACACTCAAATCCAAAGACTTTAATGACCTTTCTCAAAGGAGCTCACCACTCTTTGCCGTTTACCTCTCAACGGATCTGAGTATAATAAAGAACCAATCAATTTCAATCACTTCAATAAAGTATCCAAGTATCGGCTTGGAGTGAAGTTTTCCAATAACAAATGACAAATAAAACTAAAGGACTAGAAAATAAGAAAATTCATGACCAAAAAAAAAAAGAAAGAGAAAAACACTAATAAAATTGGCACTAAATGAATATCTATTAACTCAAAACCCAACAACAGCCGATTCCAGCTCAAAGTCTTTATCCCAATCAGCAATTGATGTTTTCCACACTAGTAGCTTCAAATGATTAATAAACAAATAACCATGGATTTAAGCTTTGGTCAGTGATGCTCAACCAATTTAACAGCAAAAACCAACAGTTTGTCAACTATAGATTCAAATGCAATGCTTATGTTATACAGTCACAATCAATCCCTGTAGTAGGAAACTCAAACTTAATTGCACGCTGCAACTACCAAGGATACAAACAATAAATTGATGACAAATTGAATTTTAAGTTGCTGCCTTCGATTGTCAAATACACGGTAATGGGTTCTAACCAAATCTCAGCAACAAAAATAATCTCAAGTGACTCTACTAATCAGTAGACAAATTCTCATAGATTTTGATGGTTTTTGATATTACATGGATTATATCTATTTACAAAAATACCTCGATGATTTCCGCTAACTGCCAATAGAAATCAGCTTTGGACAAACTGACTCTTCAACAACCAGATTCAAACAAACAAATAGTTTGCCAAACAACTTTTAGTCCCAGAGGCCAATCTGATTCATTTTTATTGAGCTAATTATTAGCAGATTTAACTCATTAACAACCTATATCAGCTACTTGGTTGACAAAACTACTAGAAATAAGCATTTCTGCATGAACCCCAATCAGACAAACCGACCAAGTCACATCAAATGCACTTCTTTTTTTTTTTTGGTTAAAGTGGTAGATTTATGTTGATAATTAAGGAATGTCATTACAGATGGTAGAGCACCTTAGAGTCAGAGGCGGATCCAGGATTTGAGGTTTGTGGGTTCTAAACTTAAGACGGGATGACTTTAAGATAATATATATCAATCGCTAGTGGGTTTCAATTCTGGTTTTTTAATTAAAAAAATTGAGAAAGTTTACATAAAAGATGAAATTTTTTTTAATGTTCCCAGAAAAATAAAAATTATGTTGCCTGGCGTCAGTAGGTTTCGAACTCGCAAACACAGGTCACGCACCAGTACGCACCAGGTCAGCATCCCTGTCATAAAATGTACGCATGCCCTGAACACACCACCGCTGAACCTCCCTACTCTGTGCAGGAGGCGGAGCACTCTGCTCACCAGTACCTGAAATAGAGGCTGTAGCCTCCACCGCAGAGGTACCCTGACCTGTAGCATCATCCACAGAGCCTAAAATTGAATCATCCTCCCCATCTTCAGACTGGGTGGCGGACTCAAAAGACTGATCCAAAATAATTGGCACTACCGGTGGTGGAATTGGCTGAAGTACAGCTCGGGCAGCAGCTTGGACCCAAGTCTGTAACCTCGTGGTACGAGGTACTAATGCAGTATCATCATGTCCAATATCAAACTCCTCCACGGACCCACTTTGAGAAGATTCAGTTGGTTCATCACGCAAACGGGTTGGTAATTCCAAAATTTTGATGCGAATTCTGGACGAGGAATCAAGGTGGTCACTTTTGGGGTTTGATTTGGGAGGCATGGTAGCGGGTTTGGGTTGGATTGTTTTGTATTTGGGTCGTGTTTGGGGCAAAATTTGGGTATTTGGATCGGGTTGGGTCAATTTGCTGATTAGGGGGTCGGGTTTGGTAGTAGGTGGGTCAGATGTAGTTTGCATGGGACTGTGGGGATCGGATTTTGGTGTATTTTTTGGTGGGGGGTCAGAATTTGTAGTGAAGATGGAGGTAGAAGTTGGAATTTGAAGGTATGGAAGATGGGGACTTGTGGGAATTAGGGTTTAGTTGTATGGATATAAATTAAAGAAAGAGTAGGGTGGGTTCAGAATTTAATCGGGTAAAGAAGATGGGTACTGAATTTATATAAAGAAAAGGGTCGGGTCAGGTCAGAATTTAGGTTGTCTGCAGATTCTTGTTTCCACGAAACCACCCACGTGATGTGGGTTGCACTCACGTCACGTGGGAAACCTGTCGTAGGTCAGTTTCAGAATGACAAAATATTTCTCTGATTACCGTGGCACCATTCACGTGACGTGTGTCAACCTATGTCATGTGATTAGGTGTAGTGAGTGGTATTGAACATAATCCACACTCTTTCAAATTCCAGTTAACTTATCCTCCATTTCTCAGTCTTCACCAGATCACACATAACAAGACCATGGGTTGCCTCCCATTAAGCGCCTGATTTAACGTCGCGGCACGACTCAACCAACTTGGATACTCAGACTTCACCAATCAGCCTATGGGTTGCCTCCCATAAAGCGCCTGATTTAACGTCGCGGCGCGACTCGGCTAACTTGGATACTCAGACTTCACCAAGCTCAAGTTCCTCACATGTCTTTATTTTCTCTGTGATTCCCACATAATGCTTAACACACTGCCCATTTACCTTGAATAGAACATTATCTGCTCCTTGTAGCTCAATTTCTCCATGTGGGAATACCCTAACCACCGTGAATGGTTCGGACCATTTGGACTTTAATTTTCCAGCAAACAAGCGAAGCTTGGAGTTATAAAGTAGCACCAACTCTCCTGGATGAAACTCTCATTTCTCAATGCGAAGATCATGATATATTTCATCTTCTCTTTATATATAGCTGAACTTTCATAAGCTCGGAGACGAAATTCATCCATCTCATTCATCTACTCAAGTCTCAATTTGGCCGCTTCACTCCAGTCTAAATTCAACCTTTTCAAAACCCATAAAGCCTTATGTTCAAGTTTGACAGGCAAAAGGAAAGATTTTCCAAAAACCAACTGATATGGTGATGCACCAATTGGGGTTTTGAAAGCAGTTCGATATGCCCATAACGTATCATCTAATCTTCGAGCCCAATCAATCCTATTGGCATTCCCTGTTTTTGCCAAAATAGACTTGATCTCACGATTTGACACCTCAACTTGCCCACTTGTCTGAGGATGGTAAGGTGTTGCCACCTTATGTTTAACACCATATTTTTCAAGCAGGGCCTTGAACAGACTATTGTAGAAGTGGGATCCTCCATCACTATCCATCACTAATAATAACTCGGGGGGTTCCGAATCGTGAAAATATATTCTTTTTCAAGAATATTGTGACACTTCTTCCTTCGTTGTTAGGAAGAGCAATTGCCTCCACCCAGTTAGAAACATAGTCGACAACTTCCAATATATATTTCATCCCATGTGAGCTCACAAAAGGGCCTATAAAGTCAATTCCCCACACATCGAACAATTCAATCACAAGTATAGTTGTCATGGGAAGTTCGTGTCTGCGTGAGATATTCCCTTGCCTTTGACATTGGTCACAAGCGCAAGCATAATCATGAGCATCTTTGTAAATACTGGGCCAGTAGTACCCACATTGCAAGATTTTATGGGCAGTCCGCATACCTCCATGATGACCCCTAACTGGAGATGAATGACATGCTTCCAAAATACTCATCATCTCGACCTCTGGAACACATCTTCGAATTGTGCCATCAGTACACACCCTAAATAAATATGGCTCATCCAAGAAGAATTTTATTACCTCATGCATGAATTTCTTTCTCTACTGATAGGACATATCTTCCAGAACTAGATCACTTGCCAAAAATTTGGCAAAATCAGCAAACCAAGGGATTAAGTCTTAAGATGTTGCCAGTACTTGCTCATCTGGAAAAGTATCATTAGTCTCAAGATCATCTCTTAAATTAAGCATGGCCTCCTTCTCAAGGCGTGATAGATGGTCAGCAACTTGATTTTCGGTTCCCTTACGATCCTTGACTTCAAAGTCAAATTCTTGCAATAGAAGTACCCACTGAATTAATCTTGGTTTAGCATTCTTTTTTGACATAACATACCGAAGATCTGCATGGTCTGTATGCACAATCACCTTCGTACCTATAAAGTAAGATCTGAATTTCTCAAAAGCAAATACCACTGCCAATAATTCCTGGTAAGTCACAGTATAATTCTTTTGAGCTGGATTAAGCACTTTGCTAGCGTAGTAAATCGAATGTAAAATCTTCTCACTTCTTTGGCCAAGGACTGCACCCAAAGCAACTCCGCTAGCATCATACATAACCTCAAAAGGCATCGTCCAATCTGATGACAAAATAATAGGGGCTGAAACCAAATTCTCTTTAAGACACTCAAATTCTTTTAGACATGCCTTATCGAACACGAACTTCACCTCTTTCTCCAAAAGTTTGCATAACGGATGTGCAATCTTAGAGAAGTCCTTGATGAATCTTCTATAAAAGCCAGCATGACCTAAGAAACTTTGAATACCTTTCATAGAGATAGGTAGAGGTAACTTTTCAATCACCTCAATTTTTGCCTTATCAACCTCAATACCCTTCTTTGAAATCTGATGCCCCAATACGATACCCTCGTTGACCATAAAGTGACATTTTTCTCAATTCAGCACTAAGTTGCACTCCTCACATCTCTGCAACACATTGGAAAGGTATGCCAAGCAATCATAAAATGAGTCTCCCACAATAGAAAAATCATCCATAAAAACCTCAATAGTGTCTTCCACCATGTCGGAGAAAATAGACATCATGCAATGTTGAAAAGTGGCCGGTGCATTACACAAATGGAAAGGCATCCTTTTAAATGTGAATGTCCCGTATGGACAAGTGAAAGTGGTCTTCTCTTAGTCTTTGTGGGCTATGAAGATCTGATTATACCCCGAATAGCCATCAAGAAAACAATTCCATTCTCTACCAGCAAGACGGTCTAACATCTGATCCATGAAGGGCATAGGAAAATGATCTTTTTCTGTCCAAGAATTCAGCTTTCGATAATCCATGCAAACTCTCCATCCAATAATCAGCCTTATTGGAATCAACTCATTTTTTTCGTTTGGAACCACAGTGATTCCCCCCTTCTTCGGCATACACTGAACTGGGCTCACCCACTTGCTATCAGCAATAGGGTAAACCACTCCTGCATCTAACCACTTGATGATGTCTTTCTTCACAACCTCTTGCATAGGTGGGTTTAGAAGACATTGGGCTCAATGCTCGGTACGCACTCAGGAGTAAGTTGAATTTTGTGAGTGAAAATACCGGGTGGAATTCCAATAATATCGGCGATGGACCAACCAATGGCCCTCTTAAATCTTCTCAATACCAAAACCAGGGCCTCTACTTGCCACTCCACCAATTTAGTAGAAATAATCACAGGCAAGGTGTTGTTGGCTCCCAAAAATATGTAGCAAAGGTGAGCCGGAAGAGCCTTAAGCTCCAAAACTGGAGGCTCCTTAATAGATGGACGACCTGGTGGGGTCACCCTATTCTTCAAATTAAGATCAAGTTTTTTTAGAGCATAAGTGTATGCTACCTTACCAGTGAGTGCACCAACCATCTCATCATATTCCTCAATACCGTTGCTATCAAAATTCGTAATCACAGCCGCAAGAGCTTCTACCCCAACCTTTCTTCAAGAGACACAACAACATCACTATCATCAATTGCATCTATCACCGAAATCACCCACTTATCTCTTGGTTGCTTCATGGAACGACAAACATTGAAAGTGACCTGTTCTTTATTTAACCTAAATTTCATCTGCCCTGTTTCCATGTCGACCAGTGGTAAAGAATGGTCTTCCCAATATGATGGGAACCTCTAAGTCAACTTCATAATCAAGAATCACAAAGTCAGCCTAAAATATGAAAGATGCAACCTTTACCAAGACATCATATAGAATGCCCACCGGCTTTTTCACGGTCCTATCAGCCATGAAAAGTCTCATAGAGGTTGGTTTTGGTGCTCCCAACCCCAACTGTTTGAACACGGCTAACGGCATTAAGTTAATACTAGCACCTAAATCACAAAGTGCTTTAGCAAAGTTGTAGGACCTGATAGTACAAGGAATTGTGAAAGATCCTGGATTCTCCTTCTTTTCAACTAGGGAACTCGAAACAACTGCACTACAATGATGTAAGTATCTGCTGGATCAAAACTGACAGTTCTCTTCTTTGTCACCAAGTCTTTCATGAACTTCGCATAACCTGACATCTGCTTCAATGCCTCAACAAGAGGGATGTTTACTGATAGCTCCTTCAACATTGTAATAAACTTCTGATATTTGCCTTCCTCAGCCTTCTTTTTCAACCTTTGAGGAAAGGGATGATGAGGTCGTGGGATAGTTTTTAGCACTTGTGGTACCTCATTTTCCTTCCTCTTTTCATATTTTGCCTTTTTGCTAGTATCATGATGATCTGGAATTATTTTGCCCTTTAAATTATCCGGCTCTAACTCAGTTTCTACATCAATAACCATCGGCTCATTGGTCTTACCACTGTCGGCAGGTATAGGTGGATCTGTCGTGCATTTCCCGCTTCTAGTAGTAATGGCTAGACAATGGCTATCATATTTTGGATTTTGGACGGTATTGCTTGGAAGGGTGCCTGGCTGACGTTGATTCAGTGCCAATGAAATCTGCCCAAAATGTTGCTCCAACTATTTAATGGCAGTTGAATGAGACTCCACTTTCTGACTTATTCCTGATATGTCTGGCCTAATCTCCTTCAAACAATTTTCCTGGCTCTCTGACCCTTTGACCAGTTTATTAAGAAGGGCCTCCATCCTTGAATTTCCAAACTCATCATTGTGGCTTCCTGGTAGAACATAAAGGCCATTCTTCTCTCTATAATCATTCTTTCGCCTCCAATCACCGTCACGATCTCTATTTCCCGATTTGTTGTAATTGTTTCCATAATAGTTCCAACCTTGATTCCCTTGCCTTAAGTTCCAAAAGTCTTGATTAGAGCCTTGGAACTTGGCTTGTAAACCCACCACTTCTCGATCTAGGTACTTAGCCTCTTCATCAGACTCACTATCATCATGTCTAGGCATTTTACCTTGTGCACCTACAACATGCACCTTCTCAGCATCTCTAGCTGCAATTTGTTTAGCTAGCAAACCAGTTTCTGTCCTTAGTTGCGCGACCTCTTGAGCCACTATTTCGTCCAATGCCTGTTGTGCAGCTGAGGCTCCAATATCATATGTACCAGCAGGCGTATCTGCCTCCTGAGTATGCCATCCTCGGTTGGTCTTAGTGATACAATCTAATATCTCTGAAGCTTGCTCCCATCTCAGACTCATGAATGCTCCACCAGTGATAGTATCTTCTACAGCCTTAGTGTTTGCATTCAAAGCCCTGTAGAAAATTTTAAGTAAATTTCTACCACTCATCCTATGATTTGGCACATTCTGCAGTTTCTTCTGGAATCTGAGCCATGTCTCATAAAGTGCTTCAGAATGTAGTTGTCTGAAATTATAGATCTCATCCTTCAACTGCAGCATCATAGAAGGTGGGAAAAATCTTTCTAGAAATTGATTCCTCAGGTCTTGCCAAGTAGTGATGAAACCTCGTGGTAATTCTGCCAACCACAATATCTCTTCTCCTGTTAGGAAGAATGGGAACAATCTCAACCGAATCGCCTCTTGGTTAACTCCAGGAAGATTATAGGAAGTGCAGACCCTTATAAAATTCATCACATGCATGTTTGGATCATCTGAAGGAAGACCGGCGAACACACCTTTCAAATTTAGCAAATGAATCATGACACTGGTAATGTCAAACTTCATGCCCGGAGGTAGCTCTGGTGGAATGATGGCACCAGTCTCAATCGGTTCAAGATAAGCCATATCCTCTTCTTTAGGATCATCATAAACAGGCACATATGGTCTCTACTGTGCTCTAAGTCTTGTTTGTCGCTCTTCAGCATCAGCCAGACGTTGTTGTAACACCCCGTACATTTCCAACCCTAGATGAAATATTTGATAGTATCCTAGTAAATGTCATTAGACCCTTGTAGGAGGAGTTCGCGACTTTTTGGAGAATTTGTGGAGTGAAAAGTGAGGTTCGAAGGACTTCCAAGCAAAGGATATTAAAGATAAGAGGCAAGCTAAAGAGTTGGACTTGAAGGATCCAACCGAATCCGCAAAGAAAAGTCAAAAATGGATTTTTAGTGTGGGGCGCACCCAGGGGCGTGCCAGGCCACTTTTGGCCAAAATTTTTTTGGCAGAGGGGCACGCCAGGGTGTGTGCCAGGCCGCTCCTGCACACCTTTTCCAGAGCTGAAATTTTTCTAAGTCCCTAGGGCGTTAGGGAGCGTGCCGAGGTGTTTTTTGCCAAATTTCTTCTACGATTATTAGTCAATAAAGAGGACTCTTGGGTTATGGTATCATTATTCCATTGTAGTAGGACTACTCTTGAGAGAGTTTGGCATCCGAGTTGGGGTTCATTATTCGTCACAAGTATTTTATCAAATTATGTTCAATTAAGCCATGAGTGGCTAGAATTTCTTATTTTTTAGATTGAGGCTACGAACATGAATCTCGTGAGTCGAATATTGTCCTGAAATTTATGAAATTATTTAAACATGAGATATATGGTGTATCATACATTGAATTTGGTGGGCTAAGTTAACATGTGTTAATGGGCTCAATATGAGGCCCAAAATGAAGCCATGCATGGCCCAAAGGGGAAATGACTCATTCTTGTGTTGACTATATAGACATGGCATTTAATGACCAAAATTTTTGGCTAAGGATGACCAAAGGGACTATAAAAGGGCAATAAAAATCTGATTTATTCATTACAACACACATAACATTTCTAGACTTTTCTACAAAAAATATCTTTTCTCTCTACTCTCAAACCCTAAGGCAATCATCTCTTGTGGACAAGATCATCACTTTGCAAAATTTGGTAAGTGTATATTCTCATGGATTAATATATTATATTCTTAAGATGGTGTGTATATCATGATGGATATGTTGGCAAGGTGTTGAGTAGTGCACTTTTGTTGTTTTGCTAAAAGATGTGTAATCTTTGTGTTTTGGACTTGAAAAGAGACTTGAGGTTTTGATGAAAGTGAATGGTGTGGATGAAATATAAACATGTATGGTGTGGTTATGTTCCTTAACTTTTTTTGTTCTATATGTATAACTTGTGGGATTGTTGTTTTGTATTGAGGTGACTTGATGGAATAAGTATGACGTGTTGTTAATGAGGAAGTGTAAAGGATAAATTGGGTGTGAGATGTTATTGGTTTATAATGTCTTGGTCAATGTATTGGATGTTATGGTATTGTTGGTATGATAATTCCATGAATGGTATTTTAAAGGGTGAAATGATGTTATAGGGCAATCATATAACTCATGGTCGTCTTATACACTTGGAATGTAGCTTGTGGTTAATGTTGGTTCGGTTATGTACTTGTGTTGTAGAGTAAGACGTAAGAAAGGAGCTGGATCATTGTAATCACATATAGTACTGTGTATTCATATTGGAAAAATAAGGTATGTAAGGTTACTCTTTTTGTATCCTTCTGTAGCACATATTGTTCACATTGTCATTGTCCTTGTTCCATTCCGAAATATTCAAAGGTATCTCATTTCAGGTTGTCACATGTTATTATTCTCATGTTCTTTAATCATGGACCAATTGTGATTCATATGTCTCTTAATCAGGGGCAAATACTCCAAAGATTCCATAATGTTATAACCACCAAAGCATCAATCTCATGAACGTAAAAGAATGAAGTAATGCATCTATGTGTTTCCAATAATTTCATGATCCCCAATGTATCAATCTCACAAAAGTAAAGGAAAGAAGTAATGCAAAGAAGTAATGAAAAAAGTAATGCATATATGGTTACCTTATAATTTCTATATGGTTACTTTATACTTTCTATATGGTTACTTTATACTTTCTATATGGTTACTTTAAACTTTATTTATGGTTACTTAATGATTATTGAGTACGGGTGACAACCCAAAGGGGCGAAAGCCTAACTGGGGGCGATCCCAATATTGTTGGATCAGGGGGAAAACTCAGTGAGGTAAAAGCCAAACTTGATGTTGAACCTGCTTCATTGATTTCCAGGTGATAGCAGGGGGGAAGCTCAGTGGGGCAAAATCCTAGCCTGATGTCGAACCTGACAGGGGGTAGCCCAAAGGGCCAAACTTGCTTTATTTATTTATGGTATATTATATTATTCTCCAACTGATCAGTTGGGCCCAGGTTATATTGACGATTATATATATTGACGGTATTATATTATATATTGATGGTTGTATATTATATATTGACGGTTATAAATATTGACGGTAATGTACATAAAGGCAAAGAAAGTAATGAATATAAGGTACATGCTCCCACATATACAGAACGGTGGTTTATCCATATTGACTATTCTCTTATCTTGATCTCATTGAAGTTCGTATCTTTTATGTAGTTGCTCATAGCCTTGCATACTCAGTATATTCTTCGTACTGACCCCCTTGGGGGACTTACCTTACTTGCTGCAGGTACAGGTGCTAGTAGACCACCACCGTAGGCTACGAGTCATCTGTGGATCATTGGTGAGCTCCAGTTGGTTCGGGGCTTTCCGAGTCACATGTGTACATTATTTTGGTATTGTAATTATTGTATAAAGCAGGGACTCATCCCGACTGTAGGTTGGTTATGTACATGTATCTGTTAGAGGCTTTGTAGACGTATGTGGAAAGATGAATGTAAGAGATGTATGTCCACTTTGACTTGATGGCCCTAACGGCCAAGTTTCATATATTGTATATGTTTTTCATGACATCCACCTTTAGTATTTATTAGTTACATGGGACAGAATGATATTCATACGGAAACATGCATATGAGTGTACATGGACAATGATTGGTTCTCTCGGGACTTAACGGCTTCGGGTGCCAGTCTGCCTCGATGGGATTTGGGGTGTGATAGTTGTGCTGCTTCTTGCATTGCTCGATTATCTCTTTTTGCTTGTCTAAGATTAGCTTTCCTAGCTTGCTCTTCCCGTGTCAATCGAGAAAAAATTTGATCCGTTGTTTCATGACCAACTAGCTGAATTGGTTGGTTATGAATGTCTCCCACAGCCGCGGGATCCTGAACTCCGTCGGTATTTACCATTCTTCGATAAGCTCTCAGAGTTCTTTCAATTTCAAGATCAAGTGGAATCAGGGGATTGCCTTGACTACTAGTATTGGGCATACACTGACGTGTACCCTCAAAAGTATGTAAAAACAAAGCCAATCAACTCCAACCTGTACTAATCAACTCTGTAACCGTAGTTCCTCGGCAACGGCGCCAAAATTTGATGTCGCCCAAAATATGCCTCCTAAGAAGTATAAAGGGGTCGCTGTCAAATATAGAACCCAACTAGGTTGGGGTCGATCCCATAGGGAATAGGACGAAAGTAGGTTAAGTTCTTGTTCGAGTAGTTGGCAAATAAGTAAAAACTGGGGGGTTTTGTGAGTAAATAGTGACAGTAACTATTACTGATTGTATCGAGTTTGTAGACAATAAGAGAAGTACACTAGGACTGTACACTAGGACTGTGACAAGATATGTTGTATGCAAAATCTGACAAGATATGTTCATCTAAACGTCTCTCGACCTTGGTTAGACGAATTTCACTCTTCTCCTCTCGGTCTCTGAGTGTCTCACTACTAACCCTTGTCCTGGATCTCAGATAACTATTCCCGCTAAGGTTCAAGTTATTAGATGAAGGTTGATAGCTTCAAATATCTATTGTTATCTCCTTTTCCCAATCTATTCCTCTCTCTCAAGCATGTCTAGAATACAGGTGAGTTTTTAACGTTTGCAACCATTATAAAATCAATCACAACGAAGGAAATACCAATACATGCATTCACAGCGGTTCAGAGTTGCTTTGCACTTAACCTGTTTCGTTAATTCCTTATGGTTCACAAAACCTTAGTTAATGAGTTTAGCTACTCATAATTGCAAGAACACAAGAAGAATTCAGAGATAAAAACATGATTGTAAACTCATAATAATGAAGAAGAACTGAAATCTCAATTATCAATAAAACTCGAAGCCAGGTTTTGTAACTACAAAATCGAGAATATGTTTATGATCTCAGAAACAGTAGAAAATATCTCTCAAAACAATGTACTGACTAACTCCCGCACATAGGACTATACAGGGGTATTTATAGATACAATGTTAATCCTATCCTAATCAGAATAGGAGAACAGAGTCGGCAACTTCCACGGTATCGTGACTTGGTGTCGTGGAACCAAGTCAGGCCACGTAGGTGAGTGTCGTGGAAATCAGGCTCAATTAGACATCTTCAGAAGTTGACTCACACCACCTTTCCACGTCACGTAGGTGGACTCACGCCACGTCAGTCCTGTCATGGAAATCAGACAACATTTATAAACTCTGAAGTAGAATCACGATAGCCACTCACTTCACGTGAGTGGACTTCACGACACGTGAGTGATGTTGTGACTCCCTTTCTGATGCAGCTTCTTGTTCTTTTATCTTCAGCCACTTTGTTCTCAAGCTTGATTCTTCCTTTTAATCATTTGTTGCCTTTAAAACCTGTTTTCCTGCAAAGTAGAACAGAATCCACATCATACCAACCAAATACACCCAAGTTATTACATATTTCCCTTGTTTTAAGCATTGAAAGTTCCATGTAACCATGGCGCATCAGCCGCTTTAGCGGCCTCAGCCCTTTTGTCGGTAATCGCTTAAGCGGTCAAAGTCCGCTTTAGCGGTACCTGGGGCTATTATATTCCTTTCTTCACCCGAGTTTCTCTCATTTTCTCAACATTTTTCCCCCATTATTGAGAGCATGAGGAGTAAGAAAGAGTGGGGATTCACCCATTGAAGCTAAGGTAAGTTAGCTCATCACTCCTTGATCCTAATTCATCATTTTACCCGTTTAATTCCGTCCCATTTCATTGTAAATTCTTAGAAATTAGGTCTTTAACATCCTAATCTTTGGGACTGTGAATGTAAGGGATGTATGATCATTTTGACTTATGGCCCTAACGGCCAAGTTTCGTATACAACCTGTTGTCCATGACTTCCACATAGTTGCATAAGACATAACGACGTTCATACGGGGTTAGACATACGAATGTACATGAGCAAGGATTGGTTCTCTCGGGCCATATCGTATTCGGGTGCCAGTCCGTTCCGAATGGGATTCGGGGCGTGACAAAAGTGGTATCAGAGCGGTTCGTCCTAAGGGTGTCTACAAAGACGTGTCTGATTAGAGTCTTGCTTATGGATATGTTGTACACCATATTTATAAGTAAGAGGCTACGGAACATTTAGGAGTTGTTTCTTTCCTTCATTTCTAGATTGTGTAATAGAGCCAATGTTGTAAGTGAAATCGTATCTGACCATTGGAATTGGTTTTCTTTGTTATAGTAACATGTCGATTACAAGACAAGGTATGGACAAAGGTAAACAAGTAGATATGCCTGCCGAAGGAGATATGAGTAAATCACCACCTGACTAAGCTAGTCATGGTAGGGCTGAGACTGAATTTGCATTGCGGGCTTCTCCTACGTCTCCAGCTCCAGAAGAGCCGAGAAGGAAAGAAGAACCTGCTGAATCACTTGTTAATGATACCGTACATGATCTAAGAAATGCGGTGCACTTGTTGACCCAGATAGTCATTGCACAAAATCAAGGACCAGTTAGTCCAGCCTTTACACAAAAGAGGGACAATCAAAGGCAAAGGAGAACGGCACAAGCAATTGAAAGAGGGCCGTCTAAGAGGGCTAGATCTAGGGGAAAGTTCATGGCGTCCCTAGGAGGATTTGGACCTCAAATTTTTAACAGACCGCCTAGACCATTATTCCCTTAGTATATAGTAAATGCTCTACCCCGATCCCAAGGGGTTAGAGGCAACTAGTTTAGGCAAAGAAGTGAGATTCAGGATTCACGAACAGTGGGGCATCAAGAACAAGGAAGTATGAGCCAATTAAAATCTCCCCGTCAGCCGTGTCAGCACTGCAGAAGGTATCATTTGGGTGAATGTCGGTTGGGGACAAATCTTTGCTTTTGGTGTGGTACAGCTGGGTACAAAATGAGAGAGTGTCCACAGAAGGGCACGAGTAGTACGGTACGACCTATGGGGTTAGCTGTGACATCCTCCTCATTAGGTGTACAGTATCTGGGGCATGGCAGAGGTTCTAGAGAAGCATCTAGCTCTAGCGGATCCCCGAATTGCACCAATGCTCCAGTAGACCTCCAGAATTCGGAGGCTTCTCCTGATGTAGACACAGGTACAGTAGTCATATTCTTACATAAGGTTTATGCATTGATTGATTCGGGTTCTACATTATCATATGTTACACTATTGATTGTTGAGATATTTAAAAGAACGTCAAAATTATTAATTAAGTCAATTGAAGTATCTACGCCGGTGGGTGAGTCCATTGTTGTAAAAAGGAGTATATCAAAATTGTGTGGTCATGATACACTAGCTAATCTTATTGAACTAGACATGGTGGATGTTGATGTTATCATGGGTATGGATTAGTTAGCTTCTTCTTATGTCACGTAGATTGCCAAGCTAAGAAAGTGTATTTCCATTTTCTGCAAAAGACTGTCCTTGAATGGAGGAGTAATGTTGGAGCATCGAGCGGTAAATTTATTTTCTATCTTAAGGTAAGGAAATGATGTCCAAGTGTACATATGTCACCTAATAAACCCAGTATGTCCCCGCGGGGAGGGTGCACCAATGTTGTTTGTACAACAGGAAAATGGCACATTGAGGATATGTATTGGTTATCAGCAACTAAAAAAAAAAACAAATGATGACAATGAAGAATAAATATTCCCTCCCCAAAATTTATAAGTTATTTGACCAATTACAGGGTGCCAAAGATTTCTCAAGGATTGACTTGAGATCGAGTTATCATCAAGGAAGGGTTAAAGAAAAATATATACCCAAGACAGCCTTCCAAACATGGTATGGTCATTATTGGGTGTGAGTTATGTCATTTGAACTAATGGCTGCACTAGTAGTGGTTGTGGGTGATGAATAGGGTGATACAAGCCATGGTTAGATATGTGTGAGACCACGTTTAGAAATGACATTCAAGATCACGAGAGAACCATGCTAATAAGTTGCGACAAGTGTTACAGATTCTTCGTGACCGTAAGCTATATGCAAAGTTCGCTAAACATGATTTTTGGTTAAAACTCATATCGTTCTTGGGTCACAGTGCATAGGATGTGTATTGATATAACATGGTAACGTACTGGCGTATGTCTCAAGACAATTGCGCCCATACGAGAGCGCTTAGCCTACACATGTTTTTGAATTAACAATGGTGATATTTGTTTTAAAGATATGGCGCCACTATTCGTATGGGGTTCGGGATGATATATATATATATATATACTGATTACAAGAGTTTGTGATATCTCTTTAAATGGAAAGAAAGGGAAATTGAGTTCACGTCATATAGGTCATATGAAATTATCAAAAGATTCTAGATCGACAAATGAAGAGGTTAAGAAATAAAGAAGCAGCTTCTGTAAAGGTACTTTGGTGGAATCAATAAGTAGAGGAGATCACATGGGAAGCTGAAGAAATGATTAAATCCAAGTACCCTCATCCGTTTCAAATGGAAGAAAAACATTTAAAGTGCGAAAATGGAGCAATAACAAGTAAGTATCTATGGGCATTAAGTATTTGTGTATATATATATGCTACTATAGAGATGCATTGGTTGTAATTGGAAAAAAGAATATAAAAAATGATGTTAACATTCAAGGACGAATGTTTCTAAGGGGGGAAGAATGTAGCACCCCGTACATTTCTGACCCTACTTGACAAATTTGAACAATGTTTACTTAGGTGTCGAGAGCCATAAGTATGTATTTTGTAGTGTCATTGATGAAATATTTGATATTGGGCCTAGTACATGTGGTTAGACCTTTGTAGTGGGCGGCGTTTGTGACTTTGTGGAGCATTTGTGGGGTGAAAAATTGAGGTTTAAGGGACATCCAAGCAAAGAATCTTAAAGCTAAGAGGTAATCAAAAGGTTGGGACTTGAAAGATCCAACCAAATCCGCAAAGAAAAGTCAAAATCAAAAATTTTGGCATGGGGCGCTGCAGAGGGCATGCCAGGCCGCTCTGGCCCAAATTTTTGTTTGCAAAGGCAGCAAAGGGGCGCGCCAAGCGGCGTACCGGGGTGGTTTTCGCCAAAATGTTTCTTCAACTATTATGATGTATATAATACTTTTAAGTCATGGTATCATTACTCCATCATAGTAGGACTATTCTTAAGCGCGTTTAGCATCCGAGTTGGGGTTAATTCTTCGTCACAAGTGTTTTAACAAATTATGTTCAAGTAAGCCATGAGCGACTAGAATTTCTAGTTTTGCGATTGAGGCTACGAACGAAAATCTCGTAAGTGAATATTATCGAGACATTTATAGAATTATTTGAACATGAGATATATGGTGGATTATACATTACATTTGATGGGTTAAGATGACATGGGTTATTGGGCTCAATTTAAAGCCCAAAGAGAGACCAAAATGCAAGGCCAATGGGGCAAATGACCCATTCTTCCACTTTGACCAAGCCAATATTGCATTTAATGCAATTAAATGGCTAAGGATGACTTGAGCACTATATAAAGGCCCCAAAATCAGATTTTTAATTCATTGGAACTCTCATGTCTCTTTAGATATTTTCTCTCAAACCCTAAGAACCCTAAGGCACTTCTTGGGACAAGATCACTCATTTACAAGCTTGGGTAAGTAATTATTCTTATGGATTAATATATTATATTCATGGAAGAGCATGTAGATCTTTATGGTTATGTCTAAAAGTGCAAGTGGTGCACTTTTGTGTTTTTGTAAAAGATGTGTCATCTTTGCGAATTGAACTTGAAAGGTGACTTGTGGTTTTGATGAAAGTGCATGGTATGGGTGAAATAACAACATGTATGGTGTGATTATGTTAGTAAACTTGTTATTTTTCTATAAGTGTAAATTATGGGATTTTGGCTGATATGTTGTTATGAGACGTATTGAGGTGACTTGATGAAGTAACTGTGATGTTGTGTTGATGTAGAAGTGGAAAGTATGAACTTGGTGTGACATGCTATTGGTTTATCATGTATTGGTCAATGTATGGAATATTGTGGAATTGTTGGTATGATAATTTCATAAATGGTATTGTCAAGGGGGAAATGACATTTTAAAGCCAAACATGTAACTCATTGTCGTTATATGCATTTGTAAGGTAGTTGGTGGTCAATGTAAACTTCGTTATGTACTTGTGTTGTAGAGTGAAACATAAGGAAGGAGCGGGACTATTGTATTCACGTATAGGATTGTATATTAGTATTGAGAAGATAAGGTATGTAAGGTTACTCTTTCCGTATCCTTCTGCAGCTCATAGTATTCACATTGATGTTGTATTAGTTCATTCCAAAATGTCCAAAGGTATCTCACTTCAGGTTGTTATCTATTGTTAAGTCACATATTCCTTATTCATTAGTCGTTATTGCTCATGTGTTACCTAATTATGGACATGGTCCCAAAGTCCCAATAATAGTATGGTCCAAAGCTTCCAATAAGGTTATGATTACAAACATATTAATCTCTCATAATGAGCGTATCAATCTCTTGAAAGTAAAGAAATGAGGTAATGCATATATGTGTGTTTCCACTAATATCACGATCCTCAATGTATCAATCTCTCACAAGTAAAAGTATCAATCTCTCCCAAGTAAGAAATGAAGAAAGGTGTATATGTATTATTAACCCACCAATAGAGTGGATGTATGTTATATCATTAACCCACCAATAGAGTGGATGTATGTTATATTATTAACCCAACTCACCAATAGAGTGGATGTATGTTATATTATTAACCCACCAATAGAGTGGATGTATGTTATATTACTAACCCACCAATAGAGTGGATGTACGTTATATTATTAACCCACCAATAGAGTGGATGTATGTTATATTATTAACCCACCCACCAATAGAGTGGATGTATGTTGTATTATTAACCCACCAATAGGTGGATGAATGTTTTTTTTTTCAACCTACTAACCAAGTATATGAATAATAATGATGATGAGCATAAAAGAAAAGAAAGAATCTATTGAATAGAAAGAATCTCTTGAATAGAAGAATCTCTTGGAGGCAAGTCTCTTGAGTGAAGGTAATTCTCTTGAATGAAGGGGTATATGGAGGATAGTATATGAATCATAAGGATATGAAAGAATAATCATGAATGACAATAACAAAAGAAATGTACATGGTTCCACATATAAAACGAGGGTTATCCGCATTGGCTATTTGTTTTATATTGACTCCATTGTTGTTGGCATGTATGATGCAGTTTCTTATGAACCTTACATACTCAGTACATTCTTCGTACTGACCCCCTTAAGGGACTTATTTTACTTGTTGCAGACGCAGGTGCTAGTAGACCTCCTCAGTAGGTTGCAGGTCATCTGCAGATCATTGGTGAGCCCCAGTTGGTTCGGGGCTTTTCGAGTCACATGTGTACTTTGGTTTTGGTTTTGGCATTGTATATATGTTGTATAAAGCAGGGGCTTGTACCGACTATAGGTTGGTTATGTATGTGTATTTGTAGAGGCTTTATAGACGTATGTGTGAATGTGAATGTAAGGGATGTATGATCATTTTGACTTGATGGCCCTAACGGCCAAGTTTCGTATATAACTTGTTGTCCATGACTTCCGCATAGTTGCATGAGACATAACGACATTCATACCGGGGTAGACATACGAATGTACATGAGCAAGGATTGGTTCTCTTGGGCCATATAGGCTTCGAGTGCCAGTCCATTCCGAATGGGATTTGGGGCGTGACAAGAATTGTGAAACATAAACACTAAAATCTCTGGATGGACACAAGAACGGAATCCATAAGCTGGAATGAGATTTGAGAGAAGAAAGTCAGCAAAGACAGAGGCTATAGAGAGTGATTATCTTTCAACATGGATATGAAATCACCTTACTTTAACTTCTTTAGATATTAACTGGGTAAATCCATATTGAGAATGGTAGAAGAAAAACACCAAGAGGCTAGAGCTCTTCATGACTTCAGGTAAATTGATTAAAATTACAGCAGAGTAATCACTTATGTGTAATATACATAAGATATAATATAAACACTTCGAAGTATCAATTAACTTGAAAAATGAAAAAGCAGACCATTCAGAACTCGTACATAGTGCATTACGTTCCAACAAAAAACACAAATTTCCAAAGAACCAAATACATAATATATTGTCATTTCATTCATATTAGAAGAAGTGGAAGAAAATCAACAGCCTAAGTATTGTGATGAATGTTTTTATATTTTTGTGCATTAATTTAGAATAGTTATATGGTTTTTGAATGGGTGAAAGAGTCCATCAACTTTTTAGGGAGATTTTGGTCTATCAACATTTGAATTTGAAGCTTCCCACTTTTAGAAAACAATTCAGTTTTCAAAAGGAAAAAACTCGATTGTCGCTTACACTAATTCAGCTTCCCCTCCAAGCACAAGTATTTATGATATTGAATTAGTGCAAGCGACAAACTTGAATTATTTCCTTTCCATGTAACACAGTTGATCACCATATATTTTCTTTAGGAGTGAAGAATTGCCATCACAAAACTCTATGAGGACAAGAGAACTATCATTAACACAACTCGGCGAGGACGAAAAAATTACCATTCATAAAACTCTATGATACCTATTGAACCAACTATGACGACCAAATAAAAAATACTAATGCAAAATACGCTAAACATGAATAAAAAAATCATGAAAATATTGATATAATACCTGAGTACAGCATCATCTCAGAACACTACATCAAGAGATATAGTCATCTTCAGTTCCCTTGGCCAAACATAGGAGAGGCAAGACTCTCCATGAAAGTTCTAGTCCTTATAAACTTAGCAACTATTCCATCAACATTCATATCTCTCCACTGTTTCTCTTCCTTATTGTAGATTATCAGCTTCTCTTTTCCAGGCACATCCAATATTATATCATTATCAGTCATTAAACACATGGGTGTGAAACCATAAGGACGACAAGTTTTTATTATAACACTAAATTGTAAAACCCCGTACCTTCCCAACCCAATGTGACGACATTCAATAATGGTTACTTAGGTGTCGAGATGCCATGAGTATGTAATTTGTAATGTTAGTGATGAGAAAATTAAAATTTGGCCTTGTACATGTGATTAAAATTGCGCAGGAGGTGTTTTATGATTTTCATGGAGCATTTGTGGGGTTCAAAATGAGTCTAAGAGGAACTCCAAACAAAGGATATTAAGGGTAATAAGTAAGTTAAAGAATAGGACTTGAAGTATCTAACCAAACCCGCGAAGAAAGGTCGAAAAATGAAATTTTCAAAAAATTTAAGGTTGGGGCGCGCCAGAGGGCGTGACAGGCTGATGGGCTAAAATTTTTATCCCAAAGGCAGCAAACTGGAGCGCCCAAGGGCGTGCCAGGCTGGTTTCGGCCACTTTTCAAAGTTGGAAATTTTCTTAAGTCCCAAGGGTGCCCGGGGACGTATCAGGCCGATTTTTGCCACGTTTATTCAATAACCACGATCATATACATGAAAAGAGTGAATTATTATATTGGTATGGTAAAATTACTCGTCAACGAATTTGGCATCAAAATGACGATTTTATCCTTTTGGTCAAAATAGGTCATACGTGGCTAGAATTGCTTGTTTTTGGGATTGAGGCCATGAATATGAATCCCGTGAGTGGGAATATCGTCGTAACATGTATGAAATGATATAAACATAAGAAATTTTTGACTTTATTGGGTTAAGTGAATTGGGCTCAATAAAAGGCCCAAAATGAGAAGAAGGCATGGGCCAAAAATGGGTCCATTCTTGCCTTGACCTTCTAGACACAACATTAAATGCCACAAGAGTGGATAAGGATGGAATTAAAGTCCTATATAAAGTGGAAAAAATCTGATTTTATTCACTTGGAAACTCTCATGCTTTCTAGATATTTCTCAACTTATTTTCTCTCAAACCCTAAGAGTTCAAGGCCAACTTTTGGAGCAAGATCATCATTTTTCAAGCTTGGGTAAGTGATTATTTTTATGGATTAATATATTATATGCATGTTAGAGTATGTAAATCATGTTGGTTATACTTGGAAGTGTTGAATATGGCACTTTGTGTTTTTGCTAAAAGATGTGTTATCCATGGAATTGTAACTTGAAATATGACTTGTGGGTTTGATGAAAGAGCATGGTATGAATGAAATAACAACATGTATGGTGTGATTATGGTACTAAACTTGTTATTTTTCTATAAGTGTAAATTATGCGATTTTGGCCGTTTTGTTGTTGTGAGGTGTATTGAAGTAATTTGATGGAATAATTGTGATGTGGTGGTGATGGAGAAGTGTAAAGTATGAACTTGGTGTGACATGCTATTGCTTATCATGTATTGGTCAATGTATGTAATATTGTGGGATTATTGGTACAATAATTTCATAAATGGTATTGTCAAGGGGGAAATGACATGTTAAAGCCAAACATGTGACTTATTGTTATTGTATGCCATTGTAAGGTAATTGGTGGTTAATGTTGGTTCCGTTATGTACTTGTGTTGTAGAGTGAAACATAAGGATGGAGCGGTACTATTGTACGCACACTTAAGATTGTAGAATCGTATTGACAATACAAGGTATGTAAGGTTCCTTTTTCCGTATCCTTCTGCAACATATTGTTCACGTTGACATTGGGCTTGTTTCAATTTCGAGAGTCTTGAAGTATATTGTTGGTCATATGTGTCCTATTCTTAGATGACTTACGATTCACTTATCTCTTATTTATTGACTGAAGTTCCAAAGATGTCATAGCGTTGTAAATTCTAAAAGGACTATCTCAAAGAGAGTAAGATATAAAGAGAATCTATTTATTCTTGAAAAGCATTTTCCAATCATGTCATGTTCCAAAGTCCAATAATGTGATGATTATCTTTATACCAATCTTTCACAAATAAGAGTACTAGTCTCAGAAGAGTAACAAGAGAGGTGATGTGCAAGTTAATATATCTATTTCTCATAAGTGAAGATGTCAATCTCATGAAGTAAAGGTGTGAAGTAATATATATATATGTGTTCTTCAAATCATGTCATGATCCTCATTGTATCACTCTTAAAATGGAAGTAAGAATATAAGAAATGTATAAGAATATAAGAGATGTATAATTAATAAGTAATCATGGGTGGTATCCTAGGGGTTAAAATACCTAACATGGGTCGATCCCAATAACACGGGTTGTATCCCAGGGGAGACAGAAAAACCTAGCATGGGTCGATCCCGATACATCCCAAGGGTGATATAAAAGCCTAGCATGGGTTATGACGGTACATCCCAGGGGCAACACGAAAGCCTAGCATGGGTTACTATAACATCCTAGGGGTCACAGTACCTAGCATGGGTTAATGACATCCCAGGGGTGATACAAAAGCCTAGCATGGGTTCACATAACATCCCAGGGGTCAAAGTACCAAGCATGGGTTAATCTCATCCCAGGGGCGACAGAACAACTCAGCATGGGTAGAACAAATAATATGAAAGTATGTAAAGACAAGAGGAGTAAAGAACGTAATATACATGGTTCCCCACATACAGAAAGAGAGTTTATTCACGTTCATTAATTCTTTTATATTTGATTCCATTAGGATGTATGATGATTTTTTATTAGCCTTACATACTCAGTACATTCTTCGTACTGACCGCCTCGATGGACTTACCTTACATGTTGCAGGTGCAGGCATTAGTAGACCTCCTCTATAGACTGGGGATCATTTGCAGAGTTTTGGTGATCTCCACTCGGTTCGGAGCTTTCTGGGTCATAATTGTATATTTGTTTTGATATTGTAAATATAGTATAAAGCGGGGACTTGTCCTGAATTTAAGTTGATCTTGTTGATACATCTGGTAGAAGCTTTTGTAGACATATGTGGGTATGTGGACGTAAAAGACGAATGTCCTTTTTGACCTGATGGCCCCAACAGCCAAGTTTCATAAAGATGTATTTCTATAGCATATGTTCCATGTCCATGACTTCCGCATAGTCGCATGAGGTATAATAAGATTCATACGAGGTTACGCATATGAATGTTCATGAGCAATGATTTGTTCTCTCGGGCCATATCGGCTTTGGGTGCCAGTCCGGCCCAAATGGGATTTTGGGTCGTGACAAAAGTGGTATCAGAGCAGGTCGTTCTAAGGGTGTCTACAAAGCCGTGTCTGAGTAGAGTCTTTCTTATGGATGTATTGCTCTCCATATTTATAAGTAGGAGTATACGGGACATTTAGGATGTTGTTTCTTTTCTTCACTTCTAGATCATGCAATAGAGCCAGTGTTTTAAGTTGAATTGTATCTGACCACGGTGATTGTTTTCTTTGGTATAGTTAAAATGCCGATCACAAGAAGAGGTAGAGATAAAGGAAAGTAGGTGGATGTGCCTGCTGAAGAAGGAATGAGTAGATTACCACCTGACCAAGCTAGTCAAGGTGGAGCTGACGCTGAAATTGCATCGCAGTCTTCCTCTACTTTTCCAGCTCCAGAAGAGCCAAGAGGTAGAGAAGTACCTGCGGAACCACCTATGAACACCCCTGATCAGGATTTATGAAATGCAGTACATATATTGACTCAGTTAGTGGATTCACAAGGACGAACTGGTCCAATGGTAAATGAAGATGACGTGGCTAGAGCAGCTAGTTGGCATACCCAGGACTTTTTAAAATTGGACCCTCCTATATTCACTGGATCAGACTTGAAAGCAGATCCACAGTACTTCGTGATCAAATCCAGAGAGCTTTGGACGTTATGCATGTGTTTGGGGTGGAAACGGTTGAGTTGGCGGCCTATAGATTGAAAGGAGAGGCGATATTGTGGTATGAAGATTGGAAGAAGTCTCGTGGTATTGGTGCAATGCCACCAAATTGGGAAGAATTTAAAGCAGCATTACTTGATCACTATCTTCCCTATGAGATCGGTGAAGCTCGTGCCGATCAATTTTTAAACTTACGTCAAGGAAACATGAGTGTTTAAGAATATAGTCTTCAGTTTAATTCCTTGGAACGCTATGTTCCAAATGTGGTGGCCACAATGGAAGATAGAGTACACCGATATGTGGACAGATTAGAGCTGTATTTGGTACGAGATTGCACTATTGCTGCCTTAAATCGAGATATGGACATAGCTAGAATACAGGCCTTTACGCAGAAAATAAAGGACCAACGACAAAGAAGAAAGACACAGGAATCTGAGGAAGGGCCAGCAAAAAGGGCGAGACCTATGGGGCAGTCTATGGTGTCCCCAGGAGAATCTAGATGTCAAATGTTACCGCCTAGGCCCTCATTTTCTTATTCCACAGCAGGTGCTCACTCACAATTTTGAGGGTCTAGAGGTAGTCCATATGGACAGAATAGCGGAGTGTAAGGCTCACAGACAGCAGGATTTTCTCATCCTCCATGTCAGCGTTGAGGAAGGTACCATTTAGGTGAATGTCGATTGGGGACGAATGCTTGTTTTTGGTGTGGCACAGAGGGGCACATAATGAGAGAATACCCACAAAGGGGTGCGAGTGGTGTAGCACGACCTACGGGATCAACTACTGTATCATCAGCATCGGTTCCTTCCCCAAGCAAAGGCGTTCAGCCTATTGGTCGTGGTAGAGATATCAGAGGAGCAACTAGTTCCAGTGGGGCCCAAAATCGCACTTATGCTTTAGTGGACCGACAGAATAAGGAAGCATCTTGTGATGACAGTACAGGTATTTAGGTATATTACCATATTTTGCATGATGTGTATGTATTGACTGATCCGAGCTCGACTTTATCGTATGTTACTCCATCGACTACCGTGAATTTAATAGTACACTGGGGTTATTACTTAAGTTAATAGAAATATCTCCACCTGTCGGTGAGTTTAGTATAGTGAAAAGAACATATTGTAATGGTATAGTAGATGTTGTGATCATAGATGAGTAAGTACTCTTGAACGTGTCACCAATAAAAGGGGTAAGGGAATTTTTAAAGAAAGGATGTGAAATTGCCGGAGGCGCATAAGAGTTTCATTTCATATTGGTCCCATTAAAATACTTATCGTGATTCTAGACCGACAAGTGAAAAAGGCTAATAAGTAAAGACGTAATTTTTGTAAGAGTTCTTTGGAGAAATCAACAAGTCGAAGAGATCGCATGAGAAGTAGAAAAAAAAAAAATGAAATCGACGTACCCATATTTGTTTCAAACAGAGGAAAAGGTTCAAAATGTGGAAGTGGACCAAGACTAAGTAAATATCCATGAGCCTTAAGTGTTTATGTGTACGTATGCTAATATAGATATGCATTTGTTGTAATTGAAGCGACATTGTTAACATTCGAGGATGAATGTTTCTAAGGGGGGGAGAATGTAACACCCCATACCTTCCCAACCCAATGTAACGACGTTGAACAATGGTTACTTAGGTGTTGAGAAGCCATGAGTATGTAATTTGTAATGTTAGTGATGAGAAAATTGAAATTTGGCCTTGTACATGTGATTAAACTAGCGTAGAAGGTGTTTTACGATTTTCATGGAGAATTTGTGGGGTTCAAAATGAGGCTAAGAGGACCTCCAAACAAAGGATATTAAGGGTAAGAAGTAAGTTAAAGAATAGGACTTGAAGTATCTAACCAAGCCCGCGAAGAAAAGTAGAAAAATGAAATTTTCAAAAAACTTAAGGCTGGGGCATGCCAGAGGGCTTGCCAGGCCGCTCTGGGCTAAAATTTTTAGCCCAGAGGCAGCAAGCTGGCGTGCCCAAGGGCGTGCCAGGCTAGTTTTGGCCACTTTTCAAAGTTGGAAATTTTCTTAAGTCCCAAGGGTACCCGGGGACGTACCGAGCCAATTTTTTCCACGTTTCTTCTACAACCACGAGCATATACATGAAAAGAGTGAAGTAGTATGTTGGTATGGTAAAATTACTCATCAACGAATTTGGCATCAAAATGACAATTTTACCCTTTTGGTCAAAATAGGTCATACGTGGCTAGAATTGCTTGTTTTTGGGATTGAGGCCATGAATATGAATCCCGTGAGTGGGAATATCGTCGTAACATGTATGAAATGATATAAACATAAGAAATTTTTGACTTTATTGGGTTAAGTGAATTGGGCTCAATAAAAGGCCCAAAATGAGAAGAAGGCATGGGCCAAAAATGGGTCCATTCTTGCCTTGACCTTCTAGACACAACATTAAATGCCACAAGAGTGGATAAGGATGGAATTAAAGTCCTATATAAAGTGGAAAAAATCTGATTTTATTCACTTGGAAACTCTCATGCTTTCTAGATATTTCTCAACTTATTTTCTCTCAAACCCTAAGAGTTCAAGGCCAACTTTTGGAGCAAGATCATCATTTTTCAAGCTTGGGTAAGTGATTATTTTTATGGATTAATATATTATATGCATGTTAGAGTATGTAAATCATGTTGGTTATACTTGGAAGTGTTGAATATGGCACTTTGTGTTTTTGCTAAAAGATGTGTTATCCATGGAATTGTAACTTGAAATATGACTTGTGGGTTTGATGAAAGAGCATGGTATGAATGAAATAACAACATGTATGGTGTGATTATGGTACTAAACTTGTTATTTTTCTATAAGTGTAAATTATGCGATTTTGGCCGTTTTGTTGTTGTGA
Source organism: Capsicum rhomboideum (assembly GCA_031232105.1). NCBI lineage: Eukaryota > Viridiplantae > Streptophyta > Magnoliopsida > Solanales > Solanaceae > Capsicum > Capsicum rhomboideum. The sequence continues at coordinate 104,173,684 of CP124719.1, read as the reverse complement.
GGTGTATTGAAGTAATTTGATGGAATAATTGTGATGTGGTGGTGATGGAGAAGTGTAAAGTATGAACTTGGTGTGACATGCTATTGCTTATCATGTATTGGTCAATGTATGTAATATTGTGGGATTATTGGTACAATAATTTCATAAATGGTATTGTCAAGGGGGAAATGACATGTTAAAGCCAAACATGTGACTTATTGTTATTGTATGCCATTGTAAGGTAATTGGTGGTTAATGTTGGTTCCGTTATGTACTTGTGTTGTAGAGTGAAACATAAGGACGGAGAGGTACTATTGTATGCACACTTAAGATTGTAGAATCGTATTGAGAATACAAGGTATGTAAGGTTCCTTTTTCCCTATCCTTCTGCAACATATTGTTCACGTTGACATTGGGCTTGTTTCGATTCCGAGAGGCTTGAAGTATATTGTTGGTCATATGTGTCCTATTCTTAGATGACTTATGATTCACTTATCTCTTATTCATTGACTGAAGTTCCAAAGATGTCATAGCGTTGTAAATTCTAAAAGGACTATCTCAAAGAGAGTAAGATATAAAGAGAATCTATTTATTCTTGAAAAGCATTTACCAATCACGCCATGTTCCAAAGTCCAATAATGTGATGATTATCTTTATACCAATCTTTCACAAATAAGAGTACATGTCGCATAAGAGTAATAAGAGAGGTGATGTGCAAGTTAATATATCTATTTCTCATAAGTGAAGATGTCAGTCTCATGAAGTAAAGGAGTGAAGTAATATATATATATATGTGTGCTTCAAATAATGTCATGATCCTCATTGTATCACTCTTAAAATGGAAGTAAGAATATAAGAGATGTATAAGAATATAAGAGATGTATAATTAATAAGTAATCATGGGTGGTATCCCAGGGGTTAAAATACCTAGCATAGGTCGATCCCAATAACACGGGTGGTATCCCAGGGGTGACAGAAAACCCTAGCATGGGTCGATCCCGATACATCCCAAGGGCGATATAAAAACCTAGCATGGGTTATGACGGTACATCCCAGGGGCGACACGAAAGCCTAGCATGGGTTACGATAACATCCCAGGGGTCACAGTACCTAGTATGGGTTAATGACATCCCAAGGGCGACACGAAAGCCTAGCATGGGTTCACATAACATCCCAGGGGTCAAAGTACCTAGCATGGGTTAATCTCATCCAGGGGCGACAGAACAGCCTAGCATGGGTAGAACAAATAATATGAAAGTATGTAAAGACAAGAGGAGTAAAGAATAATATACATGGTTCCCCACATACAGAAAGAGAGTTTATTCACGTTCATTAATTCTTTTATATTTGATTCCATTATGATGTATGATGATTTCTTATGAGCCTTACATGCTCAGTATATTCTTCGTACTGACCCCCTCGGGGGACTTACCTTACATTTTTCAGGTGCAGGCATTAGTAGACCTCCTCTGTAAACTGGGGATCATTTGCAGAGGTTTGGTGAGCTCCACTCGGTTCAGAGCTTTCTAGGTCATAGTTGTATATTTGTTTTGATATTGTAAATATAGTATAAAGCGGGGACTTGTCCCGACTTTAAGTTGATCTTGTTCATACATCTGGTAGAGGATTTTGTAGACATATGTGGGTATGTGTACGTAAAATACGAATGTCCGTTCTGACTTGATGGCCCCAACGACCAAGTTTTATAAAGATGTATTTCTATAGCATATGTTCCATGTCCATGACTTCCGCATAGTCGCATGAGGTATAATAAGATTCATACGAGGTTACGCATATGAATGTTCATGAGCAAAGATTGGTTCTCTCAGGCCATATCGGCTTCGTGTGCCAGTCCAGCCCGAATGGGATTTCGGGTCGTGACATAAATTTGGTCCAAGACTCCACAACCCCATATTCTTCATCATCCAAACATCAATATTGTGTCCACTAAATGTATTATCCAACATATAAATACACCCTCTAAGAGCCATAAAATCATAAAATTGCATATGATCATCATCAAGAGTAGTAGGTGTTGGCAGCTCAAAGAATTTTTCAGCATTTAGATCAAAAGTAACAACAACAGATGGAGAATCATAATATTTACTAGCCAACCAATGCAAAGCCCCATTTAAAAAAACCACAAAATTGTGAATAGGAATTGTACCACGATGAGATAAACTCTCAAGTCTCCTCCAACAACCCATTCTCAGAGAGTAGACATTAACAAAAGCATAAAAAAGATCACCCCTTTCTACACCTTCATAATAAGAGAGAGTAATCACCTTATAATTATCGGTAACAATATCATACCCTAGAGCATGCGTGATAGATGAACGATGCTTAGGAAGAGACAAAGGAGAGTTTGGAATTCTACTATATTGTAAGGTTGTGGGGTTCACTAAAAATATATCATCTTGCTCATTATCCACCAATACCAAGACATTACATGAGCTAGAAACTATCCCCCATTTCTCCTAAAAATTAAGTTTAGTTGAAATGACATCGATTCCATTTTGAGGGTTAGGGTTAAAAGTGAGAGTGTGAAGAGAGCAAGAAACATCAGAGGTAAGGATGAGCTTAACTTGTTTGTGTTTTTTGGAATGAAAAGTGAGGTGCTATTTGATGAACTGTGGGTCTAAAAGTAAAGAGTGTCACTGTTTCGACACACATCTGAATCGACCAACAGACTTTACAGGCAGTCGGGTGACTATTTCTTCTATGATTTTGTCAGGTATCGCCATTGTTGGGGATTTTGATTTGGAGGACAAACATTTAGACCTCATTTCTTCAGCTACTCTACTAGTAATTTTTAAATTTTTTTATCTTTAGGAGCGGATGACAATGAAGTGACAGTAGCTACAACTATTTTTTTTAAGAAAATGAAGAAAATGAAGAGGATAGCAATGGAGTGCTGTCAATGCAGGGAGAGATGAGGAGGAAGAAGCTACTTTTAATGGCAGTTCTGCTTTGTACTGTTAGTTTTAGGTGTAGGTAGGGGTGTTCATCGTTTAGTTAGAAATTGACCCGAACCAAAAAATCAAACCAAACTGATTAAATAAACTGATTTTATTTGGTTTGGATTTAAGTTTTTAAAAATTGATAATACTTGATTTGTTTTGGTTTTATTAAAAATAGACCGAATAAAAAATCAAACCAAACCGATAAATTATATACAGAAATTGTATAATTACTAAATTAGTGTACGTGTTTTGCACGTGTGTCTTACCTCAATTAATATAATTATATACAAAAGAAGAACAACATTATTACGTAAATAATAGCAATTGACATTAAAATAAATATTATATCTATTTAAATAATATGAATAAATATTGTATCTCAAATTACTAAATTTCAAAGTTGGATCCATAGGAGTATCCATATTGCTCCCAACAATCCAATCTGTTCTAAAAAATCTGTAACATACTTCTTTTGATAAAGTGGGATTCCAGCCTTTAATCTTGCTACTTCAATACCCAACAAGTATCCAAAGAAAATTGAATGATAGGTATCTCTCCAGTCATAATATTAGTATTGGTTACATCTTTGACCAAGCCAAGGTCAAAATCACTTAAAATTTGTTTAAGTTAATTATGGACCAAATTAGCATTTTTAAAACTTGTTAAGCTTTTCCAAAATACAAAAAAACCCAAATCTTTAACTTCTCATTTAATTAAAAAATAAATCAGTTTTCAAAATCTTTTCCTCCTTCTTCACTCTCAATCATTTCCTCTTCTCTCCTCTTCCCACAACAGTTATTGACTTCGAGAACAACAGATCGACGATACAACTCTTCTCCGGCGAATTCAACCTCAGACAACTTCAATTTCGAAACCTTCTTCATATCTACCATCGATTTTCCTCTTTTCTAAGGTAATGTATGCTCTTTATTTGGTTCAAAAAGTTAGGGTTCTGGAAAAAAAAATTGGGTTAATGAAGAAGAAAAATCTCTTTCTCAACTGAGTTTTTTCTTTCAAATTAGGGATTTGTTGTTTCATTTTTAGGAAAGATGAAATATGAAACCCTAATTTTGGTATTTATTTTAACTTCAACATTTTTTATTGTATATTTGTAAATAGTGTGTGGAGATGTGTGTATCTTCTGAGAAATATGAGTTTTTTGTTGTTGTTATTCTTGTTCTTGTTCTTAGTAGTATTGTTGTGAAAATTTATTTTTTGCTGGAAATCTATTGCAATAGTTGACATAGTTATTGAAAAAAATCAAACTCCTCTTGTGTTCTTGTTCTTGAAAATTATTATCTTGTGAAATATGTTCAAAAATTAGGATTTTCAGACAGATTATTTTGGTTGATAAAAAGTTAGGATTTTCAACAAATTACAATTATGAAAAAAATCAAACACCTCTTATTGTTAATTAATGAATTTGTGGTATTTGTTCTCTTAACACTTGATATGGTTGTTTTATTGTAAATAACTTGTGTATCTTCATTAGTGAATTATGATTTTGTTGGTGTTGTTGTTATTGTTCTTGAACATTGTTGTTCAAGTGGTGAGATTTATGGCTTGAAATAGCAGAAAGGGTCTTGATTTTTTTGTTGTTGTCCTCTTTTGTTGCTAGTGTTTTTTGAAAATATTTTAATTTTTAGTCACCTGCTGTAACATATGACTAATCTGTTGCAACAGATGACTCACTGTTGAAACAGATTAGCACCTGTTGGGATTAATATGACTCATATTACATATTATAGTGCTTTGTTGTTTTGATTTCATCCAACAGATGGGTGATCTATTGTAACAGATGACTCATCTGTTGGGAAAAAGCAAAATAGGATTGTAAAGGCTTCATTATTTTCCCAAAATATGAGTTATTTATTGCAATAAATGAGTTATTTCATCCAATATATGGGTAATATGTTGCAACAGATAAGTCATCTATTGAAAATATATTACCCATATGTTAGATGAAATATTACAGTAGATTTGTTGTTTTGATTTCTTCTAACTGATGAGTGATCTGTTGCAACAGATAAGTCATCTATTGGAAGAAATCAAAACAACAAAGCTATTATTTTGATTTCTTCCAACATATGAGTCATATGTTGCAACAGGTCACTCATCTATTGGACAAAATTAAAATAATATTGAAACTATTTTCATTTCTTCCATCAGATGAGTGATTTGTTGCAAAGATGACTTATCTATTGGAAATATTATTTTACTTTGGTGTATTTATTAAATTCACTGCTATCCTTTTTTATTTTTTAATGATGCACAAATCAATTGTAACCTTTTTTGTTCGCCTCCTGCTTGTAGATAAAATGCCTCCAACCAAAAGAAAAGAAAGAGAATCAACTCCAAAGAAAGGAAGAAGTAAAGTAGCTAGACTATATTCACCATTAGATGAGCTTGTTGTACAAGCAATATTTCAATCAAAAGAAGAAGTCCCTTCTCAATCAGCTCTAGATATAGAAAAGGATAAGGAAAGAGAGGATGAGAAAGAAGTAGAAAGAAGTGAAGTATCTGGAGATTTAGATAAAGATAAATAAGGAAATGAGAAAAGTGAGGGAGATGAGAAAGCTGAAGATGAAAAGAAAGTACATGAAATAGATGTAAATATAGGAGGAAATGAAGAAGATGATAAAAATGATGAAGGGAAGGATGGAGAAGAAGGTGAAAGAGAACAAAGAGAAGATGATCAAAATGAAGTTGCGAAAGAGGAAAGGTTGACAAGGGATCCTGAATTTAGATCAAAAAGTCAACATGATCTAAACGCTAATATTGATCCTAACAGTCCTTCAACACAAGAGTTTGTCCAAAGTTTTTGTATTGATAATTTTCCTGTAAATATGCAGTGTGATGTTTCTCCAAATTTAACCAGTGATTGTGTGATAAAGTCAGTCATGGAAAAAGCTTCTTCACCTTCAAAAAAAATACTTCGGGATCAAGGATTTGTGATGGCTTCAGTGATGGAGCCCTAATCAAATAATTTGTAATTTATGATGACTTGAATCTCTGTGTAATTAGTAGTTCTGACAACATGATAATTTTATATTTTTATATTTTTGTTAAATTATTTTATGTAATTGGTGATGACAATATTTTATGTTCAACAGATGTTTATTTTTTTTTGTTATGAATTTTGTTTTGCTGTGAATTATTTTTTTAGATGTATAAATTTAGAGTATTATTTCCAACAGACTCTACATTTGTCTTAATAGATGTGTATTCTCTGCAACCGATATATATCTATTGGAAATAATCAAGCAGCTATAGACATCTGTTGCAATCGATGTGGATCTGTTGCAACAAATGTCTATAGTTGCTTGATTATTTCCAACATACTCTAAATCTAATCAAACATATATGGAATATGTTACAATAGATGTATATCTGTTGGGTATAATCAAATAGATATAGACAATTGTGCAGTAGATCTCTTATTTGTTTGATTATTTCCAATATATTCTTCATCTGTTCCAACAGATGTGCAATATGTTGCATCATATGTTTATATCTGTTTGATTATTTCCAACAGATTCAATATTTGTTGCAACATATTACATATTTGTTGCAACTTATTCAACATATTTTAAGAAATAATTATGCTAATATTAATCTAATTCATTGAGGATACTTATTAGAGTCAATTCGCATCAATTAGGCCAATTGATCACTCAATTTAGGACACATACACTTAGTTGATCATCTATCACAATGAAATCACTATCTAATTCATCGGGAATCACTATCTAAATCACTATTTAAGCCGTGATAGCTTGGATTTATTTTTTGTTTTGAATTAATTTCTTAGATGTATAAATTTATAGCATTGTTTCCAACAGATCTATTGTATTCTACTGCAACAAATATATATCTATTGGAAATGATCAAATAGATATAGACATTTGTTGCAGCAGATGTCTAATATGTTTGATTATTTCCAACATACTCTACATATGTTGCAACATATGAATAATCTCTTGGAAATGATCAAATAGATATAGAAATCTGTTGTAGCAGATGAATGATAATTTTGAGTATTTCCAACATACTCTACATATGTTGCAACAGATGAATAATTTGTTGCAACAAAGGAGTAATTTTTTGGAAATAATCAAACAGATATAAACATCTGTTGCAGCAGATGTCTAATATGTTTGATCATTTCCAACATACTCTACATATGTTGCAACAGATGATTGATCTGTTAAAAATGATCAAACGGATATAGACATCTGTTGTAACAGATTTCTAATGTCGTTGATCATTTCCAACATACTCTACATATGTTGCAATAGATGATTGATGTCACAACCCAATTTCTCAGGTCATAATAGCACCTACTATGACTCATCAGTAGCTAAGTTAACCCACAGTCCAGAACATCTAGTATAAGACTAATAGGAAAAACGAAAGTAAAACTAGTGAAATAAGAAGGAAACAAGAAGGAAGTAAACATATTCCCCAAAACCTGGTGAAGTCAGTACAAGAGCTTCTAATACAACAGAAGTAAAAGTGAAATACAAAATTAATATACATACAAAGATGTCTCTGAATACAAAATAGATATTAGTCTAACAATAAGAGAGAGAGTAGGAACAACTCTGAACGTCAGGAGCTCACCCAAAATCTCCGATTCATGGCTACTCCGCACGATGCACACATCAACGATGATAACTCGTACTATGATTTGTAGGCTACAGAAGTGTAGTATGAGTACCAAACACGTGGTACTCAGTAGGCATCGGTCGACTAAGCCCCAAAAATAATGCAAGCATAAAGAACATGTCACACCCCGAATCCCTTTCGGGACGGACTGGCACCCGAAGCCGATAAGGGCCGAGAGAACCAATTTTTGCTCACGTCTATTCATATACATACCATAAGGAACATCACCAACACGTAAGGACATAAAATTCTAACAGCGGAAAATCATGGAGCATATAATGTATACATTAAAGAAACTTGGCCATTAGGGCCATCAAGTCAAGATGGACATACGTCTCTTACATTTACATACCCACATATGTCTACAAAAGCCTCTATTAGAAATACACACATAACCATCCTAAATTCGGGACAAGTCCCCGCTTTACACAACATTTACAATACCAAAATCAATGTACAACTGTGACTCGAAAAGCCCCGATCCAACTGGAGCTCACCAAAGATCAATAGATGACCTGCAGCTTACTGTGGCGGTCTGCTAGCACCTGTTCCTGCAGCAAGTAAGGTAAATCCCCCAAGAGGGGTCAGTACGAAGAATGTACTGAGTATGTAAGGTTGTACGAAACTGTATAAGTACATAATAATTTCAATGGAAAGTAATTACAAGGGAATGCCTAATATGGATAAGCTAACAATCTGTATATTTGGAACTACGCACATTACTTTCGTTACTTTACCCGCTTCTTTACATTACTTTACTTTACTTTATCGATCATTGATCATATACTGCCCGGTCCAGACTGATCAGTGGGAAATTAATAATATCGTCATGCAGGTGTTCATTTTGCCCCATGGATACACCCATAATATTGGGATAGTCATCATGCAGGTGTTTCATTCACCCCATGGATATCATCATGCAGGTGTTTATTTCACCCCATAGATACAACTGACTATACATTACTTCATTCTTTAACTTTTGCAAGATTGATATTTGTATTTGTGAGAGATTGATATGCTCACTCATGAGAGGTTGATACTTTTGTTGTCATAACCTTATTGGAAGCTTTGGAACATAACACTATTGGGACTTTGGAACCACGTCCATAATTATGTAACACATGAACAACAACGACTAATTAATGAGGAATACGTGACTTAACAATAGATAACAACCTGAAATGAGATACCTTTGAACATTTTGAAATGAACTAGTACAACATCAATGTAACTACTAGGAGCTCCAGAAGGATACGAAAAGAGTAACCTTACATACCTTATAGCCTCAATATGAATATACACTCCTATATGTGAACACAATAGTCCAGATCCATCCTTACATCTTACTCTACAACACAAACACATACCAGAGCTTACATTATCAACTAGTTACCATACAAGTGTACAAGACGACAATGAGCTATATGACTGTTGTATAATGTCATTTCACCCTTTACAATACCATTTACGGAATTTTCATATCACCAATACCACAACATGCCCAACATTGACCAAAATATCACAACCCAATAGCATTTCGTGCCAAGTTCATTCTTACATTTCTTCATTAATAGGGCGTCACAATTACTCCATCAAATCACCTCAATACACCTCACAACATCATATCAGACAAAATCCCCTAATTTACACTTATAGAGAAATAACAAGTTTAGGATCATAATCACACCATATATGTTGATATCTCATCCATACCATGCACTTTTGTCAAAATATCAAGTCACCTTTCAAGTTTAATTCATAAAGATGGCACATCTTTTACAAAAAAGCAAAATTTCCCTATTCAACTTTGCCAACATAACCATCATGATCTACACAATCTCTCATACATATAAGATAGTAAATCACAAGAATAAACACTTACCCAAACTTGCAAAGTGATGATCTTGTCCAAAGAAGTGCCTTAGGGTTTGAAGTTCAGAGAAAAGGCTTGTGGAAATTTCTAGATTTGGTATGAGAGTTTTGTTTGATAAAAAACTGATTTTTGGCCCTTTATATATCCCTCAAGTCATACTTAGCCATTCTTTAGCATTAAATACTATGTTTGGCTTGGTCAATGGAAGAATGGGTCATTTGACCCATTTGGCCCATGTCTTTTGCCTCATTTTGGGCCTTCATTGAGCCCAATTCACTTAATCCAATAAAATCAATAATTTATCATGTTTAAATCATTTCATACATGTTACAACAATATTCCCACTCACGCGATTTATATTCGTAGCCTCAATCCCAAAAACAAGTGATTTTAGCCACGTATGGCTTATTTTGACCGTAAGGGTAAAAATGTCATTTGGATGCCAAATTCGTCCACGAATAAGCTTATCAAAATGGAATTCCAATATACTACTTCAATTATCCCATGTATAGGCTCGTGGTTGGAGAAGAAATGTTGTGAAAAGCGGCCCGGTAAGTCCCAGGGCACCCTTGGGACTTAGAAAAATTTTCAACATTTGAGAGGTGTGCACAAGCAGCCTGGTACTCCCTTGGGCGTGCCACCTTGCTTCCTGAGACCAAAAATTTTGGGCAAAAAGCGGCCTGGCACGCCCTCTGGTGCGCCTGGCCTATTTTTTTTGAAAATTTTCATTCTTCGACTTTTCTTTGCGGATTTGGTTAGATACTTCAAGTTCTATTCATTAACTTACTTCTTACCTTAAATATCCTTTGTTTGGAGGTCCCCCAAGCCTCATTTTTAACCCCACAAATGCTCCACAAAGTAACAAAACACCTCCTATGAAGGTCTAATCACATGTACGAGGCCCAATATCAATTATCTCACCAATAACATTACAAAATACATACTTATGGCTCTCGAAACCTAAGTAAACATTGTTCAACGTCGTCAAGTAGGGTTGGGAAGGTACGGGGTGTTACATTCTTCCCCCCTTAGAAATATTCGTCCTCGAATGTTAACATTATCGCTTCAATTACAACAAATGCATCTCTATATTAGCATATATATACATAGACACTTAAGGCTCATGGATACTTACTTTTTATTTCTCAACTTCCGCACTTTGAACTTTTTCGTCCATTTGAAATAGATGGGGGTACTTGGATTTTATCATTTCTTCAGCTTCCCATGTGATCTGCTCTACTTGTTGATTTCTCCAAAGGACTTTTACGGAAGCTATGTCGTTATTCCTCAACCTCTTTACTTGTCGATCTAGAATAGCAATGGGTACCTCTTCATAAGTAAGATCTTTCGTAACTTGGACATCCTCAATGGGAACAATACGAGATGGATCTCCTATGCACTTTCGAAGCAACGAAACATGAAACACTAGATGGACTGAGGAGAGTTCTTGGGGTAGTGCCAACTCATACGCAACTTGCCCAAATCTTCTAATAATTTCATATGTGCCTATATAACGTGGACTCAATTTTCCTTTCATTCCGAACCGCATTACCCCTTTCATCGGTGACACCTTTAAAAATACCCAATCACTCATGGAGAATTCAAGCCCTCTCCTTCTAACATCAGCATATGATTTGTGGCGACTTTGGGCCGTTTGTAACCGCTGTTGGATCACTTTAACTTTCTCCATAGCCTGATGAACAAGATCTGACCCAAGTAAAGCAGTTTCACCTGCTTCAAACCATCCAATTGGTGATCTACATTTCCTTCCGTACAAAGCTTCATAAGGTGCCATTTTAATACTTGAATGATAGTTATTGTTGTAAGCAAATTCAATAAGAGGTAAATGGTCATCCCAACTGCCTTGAAAATCTAACATGCAAGCTCGTAGCATATCTTCAAGTGTTTGGATAGTACGCTCCGCTTGTCTATCTGTCTGAGGATGGAAAGCCGTACTCAAGTTCACCTGTGTACCCAAACTCTGTTAAAAAGATCTCCAAAAATGCGCAGTAAATTGAGCTCCCCTGTCTGATATAATGGAGATCGGAATCCCATGTAACCGCACTATTTCCCTATCATACAATCTTGCATAATCCTCAGCTGTATAGGTGGTCTTGACTGGTAGGAAATGCGCTGACTTGGTAAGCCTGTCCACTATAACCCATATAGAACCAAATTTCCGCAGTGTACGAGTCAAACCTATGATGAAATCCATATTAATCATATCCCATTTCCAGACTGGAAGATTGATACATTGCATGTAACCTCCTGGTTTATGATGCTCTACTTTCACTTGTTGATAATTCGGGTATTGCGCGACAAATTCTGCAATTTTCTTCTTTATATTCCCCCACCAATACACTTCTTTTAAATCATGGTACATTTTAGTAGCACCCGGATGAATAGAATAGAGCGAGTGATACGCCTCTGTCATAATTCATTTCCTCAGCTCATCTATATCCGGTACACATAATCTTCCTTGACATTGAAGTACCCCTTCTTGTGTAAGATCGAAGGCCACAGTCATACCCTGGTGTACATTCTCTTTCAACTGTAATAACATAGTATCCGCAAACTGCTTCTCTTTTACTTCAGCTATTAAGGAGGATTCCGCTCCATTTTGCACAATAACCCCTTCATCTGGAGATTCAATAAGGCGAACTCCCAAGATGGCTAGTTAATGTAGATCTTTGATTATCTCTTGCTTTTCATTCAACTGGCCACTAGTGCTTTCTACTGCCTTGCGGCTCAATGCATCAGCTACCACATTTGTTTTTCCTGGATGATAGAGAATATCAATGTCATAGTCTTTTAAGAGCTCTAACCACCTTCGTTGCCTCAAATTAAGTTCCTTCTGCTTAAATATATATTGCAAACTTTTGTGATCAGTATATATATCAACATGAATTCCGTACAAATAATGACGCCATATCTTTAAAGTAAAAACCACCGCTGCTAATTCAAGATCATATGTGGGATAATTTTTCTCATGTGGCCGCAACTGTCGGGAGGCGTATGCTATAACATTTCCGTGCTGCATTAATACTCATCCGAGGCCAACCCCAAAAGAATCACAATATACTGCATACCCTTCTGTGCCTTCTGGAAGTATTAATACGGGTGTGGAAGTCAATTTATCTTTCAGCTCTTGAAAACTTTTCTCACATGCATCATTCCACTGAAATTTAACTGCCTTGTGTGTAAGCTTTGTTAAAGGTGCAGCAATGGAGGAAAAACCTTTAACAAATCTTCGGTAATAACCTGCCAATCCAAGAAAACTACGAATCTCTGTGGGTGTCGTAGTTCTTGGCCAATTTTTTACTTCTTCAATATTTTGTGTATCAACCTGTATCCCTTCATCTGACACAATGTGACCCAAGAATGCGACGGATTTTAACCAAAACTCACACTTAGAGAACTTTGCATACAACTTACGCTCACGGAGAATCTGTAACACTTGCCGTAAGTGATTAGCATGGTCCTCTGGTGATCTTAAATAAACCAGGATGTCATCTATAAATACCGTCACGAACACGTCTAGAAATGGCTTAAACACCCTATTCATCAAATCCATGAACACAACTGGTACATTTGTTAGTCCAAATGACATAACCAAAAATTCATAATGGCCATACCGTGTTCGAAAAGCTGTCTTGGGTACATCTTCTTCTCTAACTCTGACTTGATGGTAACCCGACCTCAAGTCGATCTTTGAAAAACACTTGGCACCCTGTAACTGATCAAACAAATCATCAATTCGAGGGAGGGGATATTTGTTCTTGATCGTTACCTTATTCAATTGCCGATAGTCTATGCACATTCTCAATGTGCCATCTTTCTTCCGTACAAATAATACCGGTGCACCCCACGGGGACATACTAGGCCTGATGAAGCCCTTGTCCAGCAAATCTTTCAACTGCCCCTTCAATTCACGCAATTCTGCTGGAGCCATTCGATATGGAGGAATAGAGATAGGCTGAGTTCCTGGAATCACATCAATGCCACGATATGGAGGAATAGAGATAGGCTGAGTGCCTGGAATCACATCAATGCCAAACTCTACTTCCCGTTTTAGGGGTAAGCCTGGAAGATCCTCTGGAAATACATCAAGAAATTCATTGACCACTGGAATCGACTGCGGAGTTAGTGGTTCCACATCATTATCTTTCACTCATACTAAGTGACATATGTACCCCTTGGCAATCATTTTCCTTGCTTTCAAATAGGAAATAAATTTTCCTCTTGGTGCTCCCACATTACCCTGCCATTCAAGAACATTTTCTTGTGGAAAACAAAAATGCACTTTCTTGGCCCGGCAATCTACCGTGGCATAACAAGAAGACAACCAATACATCCCCATTATCACATCAAAATCCACCATGTCTAGTTCGATGAGGTCGGCCAGTGTATCAGGACCACACACATTTACCACACAATTTTGATATACTCTTTTTGCAACAATATATTCACCAACCGGAGTAGACACTTCAATTGATTTAATTAATAATTTTGGTGCCTTTGCAAATTTCACAGTAATCAAGGGAGTAACATAGGACAATGTAGAACCCGGATCAATCAATGCATATACATTATATAAAAATATGGATAATGTACCTGTGAGGATATCAGGAGAAGACTCCGAATTTTGTCGGTCCACTAAGGCATAAGTGCGATTTTGGACCCCACTTGTACTGGCTGCTCCTCTGGTGCCTCTACCACGACCCGCCGGCTGCACACCTCTGCCTAGGGAAGGAACCGATGATGATGATGCAATGGTTGATCCCGCAGGTCGCGCCACATTACCCAAGCCTCTTCATGGGCAGTCTCTCATCATATGCCCCATCATACCGCACCAATAACAACAATTCGTCCCCCGTCGGCATTCACCTGAATGAAATTGTCTACAATACTGACACAACGGGCAAAAAGATCCCTCTGTCTGTGAACCACGACTCCCGCTACTTTGCCCGGCTTGATTAAAACCTCTGGACCCTTGAAATTGAGAGGAAGTGCCTGTCGTGGAATAATAAAATGAAGGCCTAGGCGGTCTATTAAAATTCCGAGGCCTAAACTCTGCTTGGGATGCCATAGACTGTCCCGTAGATCTAGAACTCTTGGACGACCCTTCTTCAAACCCTTGTATTCTTCTCCGTTGCCTCTGATCTTTCATTTTCTGTGCAAAGGCCTGTATTCTAGCTATATCTATATCTCAATTTAAGGTAGCAATAGTCCAGTCTCGTACCAAATATAGCTCCAATCTGTCCACATATCAATGTACTCTGTCTATCATTGTAGCCACTACATTTGGAGCATATCAAGGCAAGGAATTAAATTGCAGACTGTATTCTCTGACACTCAAATTCCCTTAACGAAGATTCAAAAATTGATCCACATGAGCCTCTCGGATCTCATAAGGAAGGTAGTGATCAAGAAATTCCACTTTAAATTCTTCCCACGTAGGTGGGTTTGCACCAATACCACGAGCCTTCTTCCAGTCCTCATACCATAATATAGCCTCGTCCTTCAATCTATAGGTTTCAAGCTCCACCGTTTCTACACCTGACACATGCATCACCTCCAGAGCCCTTTGGATTTGATCTATAAAATCTTGCGGGTCTTCATTTGGATTTGATCCAGTGAATGTGGGAGGATCTAGTTTCAGAAAATCCTGCGTCCTTCGACTGGATTCTCTCGCTGCACTATCATCACCTATCATTAGACCACCTTGTCCCTGTACCTGTGCAGCAACTATTCGGGTCAACATCTGCACTGCATTCTTTAATTCCTGGTTAGTAGTATTTACTGGTTGTTCTACAGGTTCTTCTCTTCCTCTTGACTCTTCTGAAACTGGAAGAGTAGAAGAAGCCTGTGATGCCATCTCTGGTTCAGCGCCGCCTTGATTAACTGGTTCAGGCGGGGCTCTACTAGTTCCTTCTCCAGCAATTCTGTCTATTCTCTTACTTTTACCTCGACCTCTTCTTGTCATCGGCATTTTTCTATAATATACAAGAACAACAATTTTTATGGTCAGAAACACTCCCACCTATAACTTCGGCTCTAATGCACGATCTAGAAATGAAGGAATGAAACAACTCCTAAATATCTTGTAGCCTCTTACTTATAAATGTGGTGCACAACACACCGATAAGTAAGACTCTACTTAGACACGGCTTTGTAGACACTCTTAGGACGACCTGCTCTGATACCACTTTTGTCACACCTCGAATCCCATTCAGGACGGACTGGCACCCAAAGACGATAAGTCCCGAGAGAACCAATCTTTGCTCACGTCTATTCATATACATACCATAAGGAACATCACCAACACTTAAGGACATAAAATGCTAACAGCGGAAAATCATGGAGCATATAATGTATACATTAAAGAAACTTGGCCGTTGGGCCATCAAGTCAAGATGGACATACGTCTCTTACATTTACATACCCACATATGTCTATAAAAGCCTCTATTAGAAATACACACATAACCATCCTTAATTCGGGACAAGTCCCCGCTTTACACAACATTTACAATACCAAAATCAATGTAAAACTATGACTCGGAAATCCTTGATCCAACTAGAGCTCACCAAAGATCAGTAGATGACCCGCAGCTTACTGTGGCAGTCTACTAGCACCTGTGCCTAACGTAAGTAAGGTAAATCCCCCAAGAGGGGTCAGTACGAAGAATGTACTGAGTATATAAGGCTGTACGAAACTGTATAAGTACATAAGAATTTCAATGGAAAATAATTACAAGGGAATGCCTAATATGGATAAGCCAACAATCTGTATATTTGGAACTGGCGCATTACTTTCGTTACTTTACCCGCTTCTCTACAATACTTTACTTTACTTTATTGATCATTGATCATATACTGCCCGGGCCCAACTGATCAGTGGGAAATTAATAATATCGTCATGCAGGTGTTCATTTCACCCTATGGATACACCCATAATGTTGGGATAGTCATCATGCAGGTGTTTCATTCACCCCATGGATATCATCATGCAGGTGTTTATTTCACCCCATGGATACAACTGACTATACATTACTTCATTCTTTAACTTTTGCAAGATTGATATTTGTATTTGTGAGAGATTGATATGCTCACTCATGAGAGATTGATACTTTTGTTGTCATAACCTTATTGGTAGATTTGGAACATAACACTATTGGGACTTTGGAACCACGTCCATAATTATGTAACACACGAACAACAACGACTAATGAATGAGGAATATGCGACTTAACAATAGATAACAACCTTGAAATGAGATACCTTTGAACATTTCGAAATGAACTAGTACAACATCAATGTAACTACTAGGAGCTGCAGAAGGATACGGAAAGAGTAACCTTACATACCTTATCTCCTCAATATGAATATACACTCCTATATTTGAACACAATAATCCAGCTCCGTCCTTACGTCTTACTCTACACCACAAACATATACCGGAGCTTACATTATCAACTAGTTACCATACAAGTGTACAAGACGACAATGAGCTATATGACTGTTGTATAATGTCATTTCACCCTTTATAATACCATTTACGGCATTCTCATATCAACAATACCAGAACATGCCCAACGTTGACCAAAATATCACAACCCGATAACATTTCGTACCAAGTTCATTCTTTACATTTGTTCATTAACACGACGTCACAATTACTCCATCAAATCACCTCAATACTCCTCACAACATCATATCGGCCAAAATCCCCTAATTTACACTTATAGAGAAATAACAAGTTTAGGATCATAATCACACCATATATGTTGATATCTCATCCATACCATGCACTTTTGTCAAAACATCAAGTCACCTTTCAAGTTTAATTCATAAAGATGGCACATCTTTTACAAAAAAGCAAAATTGCCCTATTCAACTTTGCCAACATAACCATCATGATCTACACAATCTCTCATACATATAAGATAGTAAATCACAAGAATAAATACTTACCCAAACTTGCAAAGTGATGATCTTGTCCAAAGAAGTGCCTTAGGGTTTGAAGTTCAGAGAAAAGGCTTGTGGAAATTTCTAGATTTGGTATGAGAGTTTTGTGTGATAAAAATATGATTTTTGGCCCTTTATATAGCCCTAAAGTCATACTTATCCATTCTTTAGCATTAAATGCTATGTTTGGCTTGGTCAATGGAAGAATGGGTCATTTGACCCATTTGGCCCATGTTTTTTGCCTCATTTTGGGCCTTCATTGAGCCCAATTCACTTAATCTAATAAAATCAATAATTTCTCATGTATAAATCATTTCATACGTGTTACAACAATATTCCCACTCACGCAATTTATATTCGTAGCCTCAATCCCAAAAACAAGTGATTCTAGCCACGCATGGCTTATTTTGACCGTAAAGGTAAAAACATCATTTGGATGCCAAATTCG
The DNA here is from genome assembly GCA_031232105.1 of Capsicum rhomboideum. Classification (NCBI taxonomy): domain Eukaryota; kingdom Viridiplantae; phylum Streptophyta; class Magnoliopsida; order Solanales; family Solanaceae; genus Capsicum; species Capsicum rhomboideum. The sequence continues at coordinate 104,155,783 of CP124719.1, read as the reverse complement.
TCCACGAATAAGCTTATCAAAATGGAATGCCAATATACTACTTCAATTATCCCATGTATAGTCTCATGGTAGGAGAAGAAATGTGGAAAAAAGCGGCCCGGTACGTCCCCGGGCACCCTTGCGACTTAGAAAAATTTCCAACATTTGAGAGGTGTGCACAAGCAGCCTAGCACGCCCCTGGGCGGGCCACCTTGCTGCCTATGCCCAAAAATTTTGGGCAAAAAGCGGCTTGGCACGCCTGGCCTATTTTTTTTGAAAATTTTTGTTCTTCGACTTTTCTTTGCGGATTTGGTTAGATACTTCAAGTTCTATTCTTTAACTTACTTCTTACCTTTAATATCCTTTGTTTGGAGGTCCCCCAAGCCTCATTTTTAACCCCACAAATGCTCCACGAAGTCACAAAACACCTCCTACGAAGGTCTAATCACATGTACGAGGCCCAATATCAATTATCTCACCAATAACATTACAAAATACATACTTATGGCTCTCGACACCTAAGTAAACATTGTTCAACGTCGTCAAGTAGGGTTGGGAAGGAACGGGGTGTTACAGAACATGTAAAGCAGGAATATAACCTACATACAACTATCCAAGAAACAAAACATGATAATGCTAATGGAGTAATAACGATAGACTCAGGAACTAAAGTGTAATATTGTATATCACTAGCCAATATACAAATGAAGAGTGAAAGAAGGATATATATAATAGTAATACCCGGCAGAGAGAGAGAGAGAGAGAGAGAGAAGGAACATATATATATATATATATATATATATATACACACACCTATATAGGACTAACTCAAAGGTAAATTCCTGAGGGAGCCAACCTAACATCTCGGGGCTCATAGCCAAGTAAGGGGAGCTAAAACTAACATACTCAAAACCTCTAACCAAAGCATGACTAATCACGAAGTAACCTAACAATAATGCAGCTTACTATAGTAGAAAAAGAAAATCAGAAGCGTACTGACAATCTCAGGTACCAGTCCATAATCATCCTGCCACGAACTAACCAAAATAACCAATAATAATAATAAAGTAATGGGCTAGTCCGGACAAACAATAACCTAACAGAGCCCCATAAGCCTGGAAGGTTCAATCAAATACTCAGTAAACAACAATTATAGCTTATACCTATACAACCCCCTATAAGGTCGATAGATATAAGCACCAAACAATCATACTGGTGATAGGCAATGCACTTGAATGAATGAATACAACATAAACCAATAGTACCATATCCGATCTGAGTGCCATAATGTAACAAGTGTATACACCTTCTCCAGCTCTATAGCTCACAAAGGCAGGACCTACAACAACCATCCTTCTTCGGCACCGTGGCTCATAGATGATGGGGCCCATAGGAGACTTGGGATATCCGTATACACTGCCTGGTCCCAAACCAGGACTTCCAATAACCATCATAATCCATCTACTCCGTCCAGTATCGGAGATATATATATATATATGTAATGAGTGCACAGACTCAAACCGTGACTAAAAGGGTGTACTTTGTAATTCATTGCTCGATATCAAGTTTGGGACTAAATCATTATAATAATGTAGAAAGGGTCAAAATCTCCGTCGATCAAAGTAAATAGTAGTGGTAAAAGAGTGGTATAGTAATGGACTAAAATAAATCTTGGTCTAATTTTTAAAACATCATTTTTAGTTCCAAAAGCTCATAATCCATTAAATAAGGTGGTACGATCTCCATTGTAGAAGAATCCATTGGAAAAGGTGAAAAGTGCGAATAATTCCCTTTTTAGAAAATAGTAGTAAAATCAAGGTTTTGGTTGGAATCGTACCACTAAGTGAGCATGAATGCACCTAAAAGTATGCATGCCGTCACCAGTATCTAAAAAATACCACCATAAGCATCTATAAACTATAATCACGTCCTCTTAAGGATGGAATACTCACCTGGAGTTCAACTGGTATCACAACCACGACCTCTAGCCCAACAGGTCATAACTAGAATAATAATAGCGCCATAATTCATGATGGTACGGTCCAAATCACTAAGTCAACAAGTATATTTTATATTAAAGGATCCATAATACCAATCTATGACTAAACAAGTCTATAATCAAGGATAGTAGAATCCTAAGGCCCTAACAAGTATCATATGTTAAGGTTCGGATTACATTTCTATCCTAAATTCCCTAAATAGGCTAAGTCATGATATACTAATCATAATCACATTCTATAATCCCTACATAGCATGCCATCTATACATAGCACCATCTTATAGAGAAAAGCAGACCGAAGCCTACCTCATTGCCAAACCGCAATTCTTGAATCATTCACAAATCGCTCGTCCTTCCTCCATGATCCAAAGTCAATGTCACACTATAAAAATAATGATCTACATATTATTACTAGTAAAATGATACCCATATTGCAATATAAAACTCCGGGCTTAAAATTGGGTCAATAATGGGCCCGTGGGGCACGTTAATAAAATCTCAAAATTGAATCTTTCACAAGGTCCCTCGAAAGACAAGGAATGTGTGCTCAATAGTTGAGCATAAATGACATAAATCGGGGCTTAAATTAGCCCCGAGATATGGCGAAAATAAAAGAGAAAACAAGAATTAAACGGAGGAATTACTTGAGAACTTACGAAGAAATTAATGGGAAATGGTCACTTCATCACCCTCTACACATTCTAGGCTCCAATTTGTGATTTCCCTAGAGTTTATAGAGCTCTAGGGAGATTCAATGGCGGAAAAGCCCAAAAAAATGGGCTTGGAATCGAGAAAGAGAGAAATATAAAGGGGATGCCAGGGGTCCACCGCGAATACAGGACCAAATGGGGAAGACCCTTTAAGAACACGACTGGTCGACTGCGAATGTAAAGAGTAAAGCTGAACCAGCCAAGCCAGCTTACCCTTCGCAAACACAACGGCTGGCCTGCTAACGTGAAGGCTAGAAATCTTGCCTGTTGCGAATGCGGTCAATGCCACGTGAAAGCAAAGGCCAAATTGGCCTGCACCAGAAGCTGGAAAAACCAGCAAACACTTACGTCCTCACGGACTCCTACAGGGTGCTCAAAATTCGTTTGGAACCCCGTACGTGCAAACGAACTATGGTAGCATACCAAATTCGACATTCTAGACTCAATGGAACCATCAAAACATTCATTCGAGATCGTTTCAATTAAATTTGGGCCTCACACCTATAGTTCCATTTTTTATTAAATCTATCCAATAGTCCAAAATGAGTCCGGAAGCCTTGGGACCAGAACCAAGGGTCCCCATAGCTTAAAATCAATGTTCTAAAGTTGATGGGTCTGTCCGAATACTTATCTGAGATCGTTTACTAGGAGTTTTTCTCCAAGACCAATTTCTTAACAGTGAAAGCTCCAAAATAGGAAATTGAGCCTAAAATCTAAACTAACTGTCCGATAACTGAACCGACAATTTTGACAAGTCATGAATGAACTGTAGCCGCTATGGGAAGGCTCAACACACTAAAAATGCATAAAAATAGAGAAAATGACCTAGAGGGTCATTATAATATGCACTACTAAAAGGACTTTCGTCCGCAAAAGTCAATGGATAGAAAGAGCCCAAAAGCTCGAAAGGATAAGGTACTGGACCTGTATACCCTGAGCATGTCTCCCCAGCCAACCTCTAAGTAGAAACAATATTTCCAAGGGATTTTGCTATATGTATCCCTTTTTCAACCAACTTCCCTACTTCACTTTCCAAAAACCAAAACTCATCCTCAGCAACCAACTGGCCTCCAACTGAATCAAAAACGACTGATGCATGTAAATATAAACCATAATACACTGATAACACACCGATACCTGCACAACCAAGCAAAAGTTTAACCAAGGCTAAAGGCAATCCAAGGCATGAATCATGCAACCAACTCTAATTTTCAAATCTAACCTTCTTTTACCTTTCCAAACCTACTACCTACTCTAAACCACACAAAATATCATCTGAGTCCTATCCGTGCTATCCCATCACACTGTCCTCAAAAGGCTGAAACTGATCCACTGAAAACCCATAATGGCAAGTATAAGAATAAGACCGCAAGGTGCTGCCTGGACACACCAATGGAGACGATCAAAGACTGTGATCTCCAGTCAAAGCTATAACTGGTACAAATGACCCTCAAAACTTATAGTCATAAATCCCAAGCACAATCTCTAGAAGCTGAATGATCCGCTCTAGGATTCCCCACTGACTGTAGGCGAAACCATACTAAGTCCAACTAAAATACACTTCCCCCACTGAGTAGGCATACAGAATTTTTGACAAAATTTGAGAATCGAGGCCAACTGCAGTAGTAACCAATACCATCTGCCGATGGACCAACCTCTGAGTATCTATCAAGTACGAACCATCTGAACTAAAGAAAACTGAACTGGTAGGTAATGAGTAGGCTTAGTCAGCCTATCGATGAAGTCTCAACTGAATCAAGTTTCAAAGCAGAGGTTGCAACCCAATTATATAATCCATAGCTATAATCTCAACACTGAAGTTGAACTGCTCGACCTCAACTATCCAAATAGATCTTGTTGCCAAGTAAGCATCCACATATCGAAATCTATCACAACTACCCAAGTCGTTATTCAAACGAGTTCAAAACACAACTGGAGTCAACAAGACTTTGCCAGGGTCAAATACCCAAATCCACCTCGCTAACAGAAATTAAGCGTATATGCAACAGTTTTTGCAAGGGCTGAAACCAAAATACTATTGAAGAACATAACCACAACTAAGGAAAACCTCAAACTGAAGATACGGGCAATCAAATCCACATCTGTTGATGGGTATAATCCATCAAGGCATAACCTAGAACTCACCAAGGCTTCAAATAATACTTATGATAGCCAAAACTCGAGCAACTCAGAAAATGTAATCTTAGCCTGAATCTGGTCAGACCAATACTCGATCTATGGCAACGAATACTCATAGGCACATATCACTAAGAAGAAACACTCTCATATTAAGCCGAACAACTGCCTAAATGAGAATTTTCTAAATTCACCCATTTTCTTCAACCTTAACTCAACTGAATCATATACCATATCATAGCAAGAACGGAGTACCCAACTCAATATCAGCATCAAGATGAAGACCACTACCGGGCGATGAACTATCCAAATTGGAAGAACAAATCTCAAATTTATCAACCATGGGAATGGGCAATAGAAAAGGATAGCCAATGGTAGAATCTCAACGGACTAGAAAAGCAAGCCTTAGACCTTTCAAAATCAGAAACGGGCAATAGAATCGAATTACCAAGTCTAGAACTATAACAAAACCATGGAAGTCCAACCTACCTTTTCTTTCACAACCCACTCAATGACCGATCTAACCTTACCAACAGAGGATGGAAACCAACCAACCTCACCTGATTAAAAGGGAGAGAACCACCCAATCGAGTTAGCCGTCTAAGCCAATGAATAAGAATCACAAAGAAGGGGATCCTAACTAGATAACGCTAGTCTAGCCATCTATCAGGTAAGAATCAATTACCTTCAAAGTAATAATCATAATAATAAAAACACTAGCATAAAGTGTAGAAGGCACTAAAATGAAAACCACAATCATTACCACTCTATAACTATAACAAGGCCAATATACCAAAGGAAATGGGACTTTAACCCAAGTGTTACACCCCAAGGAAAAATACAATATTGATCCACTCGATCCACTACTAAAAGAAATCATCTACGGGGGTAGTCATATATGCATGAAATCTACACCAAGGCATACAACAACCAATATAAAAAAACCAAGGCATATAATCATCGATGGGTATGAAAACCCCAATTTAACTCAAATAAAAAGTAAAGGATAGTAAGTCAAATTGCACCTATATCGATGGAGTCCGAAGTCATAGTATTGATGTGCCCGAAGGAGTGCGAATCTGAGCATGTCCAAACCCAGACTGAGCATCTGAATCACTAACTGAGGTACTAAGTGCACTACCTCTAACTAAAGGTGCCACATCTCTATGAGACTTATCTGAATGAGCTAAATGACTAATAATCCCATGTTGGAGACACTCTCTGGACCACTGACTGGTCTCTTTAGAGTCATAACAGACCCCTAAAGCTCTAACTCAGCGAGAAATATGAGATGACCCCAACTGGCTGACCAACTAACGCCTGGGACACTCTCCACTAAAATAATCATCCTCCCCGTAATCATAACATACCTCAGGAGCTCAAGGCTGGAAAGAAACATATGCTGACCCTGACTGGACAACCAACTCATACCTGGGGTACTCCCTAGACTAATGATCAACCTCTTCACAGTTAAAATATGCCCCTGGAACTCTCGGATGCACTGCACCTGCTGATCTAAAATGGCTGCCATGACTTGAAGATTTATACCAAATACTCCATAATATTTGATGAGAACTCTACCCACTGTGACCAATATAATCTACCTGAGAGCTACCCATAAGCTAAGTGTCACACCCCAAATTCCAACGAGGCGGACTAGCACCCAAAGCCGTTGAGGCCCGAGAGAACCAATCTTTGCTCATGTACATTCATATGCATGTCATTCAAGAAACATCACCATCATGTATAGATACAAGATGCTAATAGCGAAAGTCATGGAAACATATGCTATATATAAAACTTGGTCGTTAGGGCCATCAAGTCAAAATGGACATTCATCCCTTACATTCATATTCCCACATACGTCTACAAAGCCTCTAACAGATGCATATACATAACCATCCTAAAGTCGGGACAATTCCCCGCTTTATACAACATTACAATACCAAAACAAATGTACACATGTGACACGAAAAGCTCTGAACCAACTAGAGCTCACCAAAGATCGACAAATAATTCGCAACCTACTGTGGAGGTCTACTAGCACCTGTGCCTGTAGCAAGTAAGGTAAGTCCCCCAAGGGACGTCAGTACGAAGAATGTACTGAGTATGTCAGGCTATAAAAAAAACTGCATCATACATAAGTGCTTCATTAGAATCAAATATAAGAGAATAGTCAATATGGATAAACCATCGTTCTGTATATGTGGAACCATGTACCTTACATTCATTATTTCCTTCGCTTCTATTGTTTATTGGTTATCACTTATATCATATCGTACCCGGGCCCCAACTGATTAGTGGATCTTAACATAACATAACGTTATGTTGGGATCGGCTCGAGCTAGGCTTATGCCTCTAGATCTACCATCCATAAATCAATATATCGGGCTCAGCTCGAGCTAGGTTATTACTTCTAGAGCTGCCACCCATAAACCAATATATCAGGTTCGGCTCGAGCTAGGTTCTTACCTCTAGAGCTACCCCCGTCAGGATCGGCCCGGGGTAGGCTTATGCCTCTAGGACTGCCCCCTGATCTAATAAATTTGAGATTGGCTCGAGCTAGGTTATTACCTCTAGAGCTACCACCCGTACTCTTACAACCAAAAAATGTGCATTACTTTATTTCTTACTTTTGAGAGATTGATACGTTAGTAGTTATAACATCATTTTTGGAACTTGAGAACGTAATATTGTTGGGACTTTGGGACAATGTCCCCAATTATGTGACACATGAATAACGATTGGTCAATGAATGAGAAATATATGAATCAATATATAACAACCTGAAATGAGATACCTTAGAGCATTTTGGAATGGAACAAATACAATGACAATGTGAACAATATGTGCTACAGAAGGACATGGTAAAGGTAACCTTACATACCTTGTCTTCTCACTATGAATACACAATCCTATACATGAAAACAATAGTCCAACTCCTTCCTTACGTTTCACTCTACAACACAAGTACATAACGGAGCTCACATTAACAACTAAATATCTTACACGCACATAAGACGACAATGAGTTACATGATTGCCCTATAACGTTATTTCACCCTTTACAATACCATTCATGGAATTATCATACCAACAATACCAAAACATTCCATACATTGACCAAGACATCATAAACCAATAGCATGTCACACCAAGTTCATCACTAAGTTCATACTTTACACTTCTCCATCAACACAACATCACTATTACTCCATCAAGTCACCTCAATACACTTCATAACAACATATCGACAACAATCCCACAATTTACACTCATAGAAAAATAACAAGTCAAGGAACATAACCACACCATACATGTTGATATTTCATTCACACCATTCACTTTCATCAAAACCTCAAGTCTCCTCTCAAGTTTAAATCACATAGATGACACATCTTTTAACAAAAAGCAAAAGTGCATTACTTACACTTTTATACATAACCATCATGATCTACATACTCTCCCATGCATATAATATATTAATCCATGAAAGTAGACACTTACCAAGGCTTGCAAAGTGATGATCTTGTCCAAAGAAAATGGCTTAGGGTTTGGAAGATATGAGAAATATCTTTTAGAAAATGTCTAGAAAGGCATGTGTGGTTTTTGGAATAAAAATCTGATTTTTGCCTTTATATATACCCTCAAGTCATCCTTAGGCAATTCTTGGCATTAAATGCCATGTTTACTTGGTCAAATTGGAAGAATGGGTCATTTGCCCTTTGGGCCATGCATTTTGGCTTCATTTTGGGCCTTAAATTGAGCCCAATTACACATTTTAGCTTAGCCCACCAAATTCAATGTATGATCCACCATATATCTCATGTGTAAAAAATTCCATAAATGTCACGACAATATTCACTCATGAAATTCATGTTCGTAGCCTCAATCTCAAAAATAAGAAATTCTAGCCACTCATGGCTTACTTGAACATAATTTGATAAAATACTTGGGACGAAGACTTAACCCCAACTCGGATGCCAAACTCGCTCAAGAGTAGTCCTACTAAGATGGAATAATGATACCATAACCCAAGAGTCCTCTTTATAGACTAATAATCGTAGAAGAAATTTGGCAAAAAGCACCCCGGCATGCTCCCGGGCGGCCTAGAGACTTAGAAAAATTTCAGCAATTGAAAGGTGTGCAGGGGCGGCCTGGCGCCCCCCTTTGATGCCTGTGCCAAACAAAATTCAGTCCAAAGTGGCCTAGCACGCCACCTGGAGCGCCCCATACTAAATTTTTGATTTCGACTTTTCTTTGCGGATTTGGTTGGATTCTTCAAGTCCCAACCTTTTGCTTTCCTCTTATCTTTAAGATCCTTTGCTTGGATGTCCCTTAAACCTCACTTTTCACCCCACAAATGCTCCATAAAGTCACAAACACCTCCTACGAAGGTCTAATCACATTTACTAGCACAATATCAAATGTTCCATCAAAAACAATACAAAATACGTACTTATTGCTCTCGAACCTAGGGCAAACATAGTTCAAGGTTGGAAAGTAGGGTTGGGAAGGTACGGGGTGTTACACTAAGGTGCTACCTGTACGGGCCCAATAGGTGGCAAGTGATGATGATCCCTGCTGGGAAGGATTCCAACATCCAGACAGAACACCACTAACACTATATTGCTGACACAGCCTCTTACTGCCTCCTTCATATATGCCCTCTTTGTAGTCCTCGCGTGATTAACAACTTGAGAGAAAGGAGACCCAGCTGTTATCAAATGCTCCGATGCCAAGTGGAGTGGCAAAGCTAACCCTCTAATAAATCCACACACCATTTTATGCTCGAAAGGATATAGCAAGTGAGTATGTCTGGCCCACTCAAGAAACCTAGTCTCATACTTTGAAATAGAAAAAGAACCCTATTGAACACCAACAAACCCAACTCTGGTCTGAGAACCACTAGATGTATAAAGGGCTACCACTGACGCTGAATTATCCATGAAAAGGCTCAAAATCCACAACACTATATCCTTTAAAGCTGAGACGGTCACAAAATCTATCGGATCCTGGGTTGTCCCCGGACCCTCTGGCTAATGCTGAAGATCCTCGATATCGATCCTTAACCCCCTGGTCTATTGCTGAACTAAAACTCTGGTAAAACGTGCAGAAGTACCATCCGCATCTATCGATAACCTCGTGCCATCCATCTGGGAAAGAATGGAGTCAAAGAAAGTACTAAAGGATCATAGAAATACAGACACACGATAAGGAGTCAAGAATAGAAATTCCTAAATATGCCCTATAGCCTCCTGAAGATAGGATACACATGTCTCCGTACCGATCCGCAGGACTCTACTAGACACTTAGCTCTTGTACCAACAACACCGGCAAACCTATGCTCTGATACCAATTTGTCACGATCCAATTTCTCAAGTCATGATGGCACCTACTATGACCCACCAATAGGTAAGCCAACCTACAGTTCGGAATAGCTAGTAGCAGACAAATAAGAAAAGTAGAATTAAAACTATCTAAAAAAGAAGGAAACAAGAAGGAAGTAAATATATTTCCCAAAACCTGGTGAAGTCAGTACAAGAGTTTCTAATACAATAAAAGTACAAGTGAAATACATAATAAATATACATACAAAGATGTCTCCGAATACAAAATAGAGATCAATCTAACAATAAGAGAGAGAGTAGGAACAACTCCAAAAGTAAGAAGCTCAGCCCAAATCTCTAATCCATAGGTGCTCTGCATGATGCACACATCAACGGTGATAACTCGTACTATGATCTGTAGGCTGTAAAAGTGTAGTATGAGTACCAAACACATGGTACTCATTAGGCATCGATCAACTGAGCTCCAAAAATAATGCAAGCATAAATAACAGCAGAAATATAACCTACAAGAAACTATCCAATAAACTAAACATGATAATGCTAATAGAGTAATAAGGATAGACTATGTTATTCTAATAGTACTCAGGAACTAAAGTGTAATACCATATATCACTAGCCAATATACAAATGAAGAGTGAAAGAAGGATATATATATATATATATAATAGTAACACCAGGCTGAAGGATACATATACAACATGAATAGATAAGAAAGGAGAGGGATATACGGGGATATCATGTATGTATATATATATATACATACCTACATAGGACTAACTCAAAGGTAAATACCTGAGGAGCCAACCTTACATCTTGGGGCTCATAGCCAAGTAAGGGGAGCTAAAACTAGCATACTCAAAACCTCTAACCAAAGCTTGACTAATCAGAAAGTAACCTAACAATAATGCAACTTACTATAGTAGAAAAAGGAAATTAGAAATGTATCGACAATCTCGGGTACCAATCCATAATCAACCTGCCACGAACTAACCATAATAACGAATAATAATAATAAAGTAACTAGCTAGTCCGGACAAAAAATAACCTAATCGAGCCCCCATAAGCCCGAAAGGTCCAATCAAACACTCAGCAAACATTAATCATAGCTTACACCTATATAACCCCCTATAAGGCAGATAGATATAAGCACTAAACAATCATACTGGTGATACGCAATGCATATAAATGAATGAATGAATACAACATAAACCAATAGTACCATATCTAATCTGAGTGCCATAATGTAACAAGTGTATATACCTCCTTCAGCTCCATAGATCGTAAAGGTAGGACCTACGGCGACCATCCTTCTTCGGCACTGTGGATCGAGGATGAAGGGGCCCATAGGAGACTCGAGATATCCGTATTTACTGCCTGGTCCAGAACTAGGACTTCCAATAACCATCATAAACCATCTACTCCATCCAGTATAGGAAATATATATATATATGTAATGAGTACGTGGACTCAAACCGCTACTATAAGAGTGTACGTCTGTAATCTATTACCCAAGTTCAAGTTTGGGACTAAATCATCATAATAATATAGAAAGGGTTGAAATCTCCATCGATCAAAGTAAATAATAGTGGTATAGTAGTGGACCAGAATCAATCTCGGTCTAATTTCTTCAACATCACTTTTAGTTCCAAAAGCTCATAATCCATTAAATAAGGTGGTACAATTCCCATTGTAAAAGAATCCATTTTAAAAGTTGAAAAGTGGGAAAAATTCCCTTTTTAGAAAACAATAGTAAAATCAAGGTTTTGGTTGGAATCGTACCACTAAGTGAGCATGAATACACCTAAAAGTATGCATGCCATCACCAATATCCAAACAATACCACCATAAGCTCCTAAGCATCTATAAACTATAATCACATCCTCTTAAGGATAGAATACTCACCTGGAGTCCAACTGGTATCACAACCATGGCGTAGGGCCCAACAGTACATAACTAGAATAATAATAGCACCATAATCTGGGACGCTATGGTCCAAATCACTAATTCAACAAGTATATTTTATATTAAAGGATCCATAATGCCAATCTATGACTAAACAAGTCTATAATCAAGGATGGAAGAATTCTAAGGCCATAACAAGTATCCTATGCTAAGGTTCGGGTCACATTTCTATACCAAATTCCCTAAATAGGCTAAGTCATAATCTACTAATCATAATCATATTCTATAATATCTACCTAGCATGCAATCTATACATAGCACCATCTCATAGAGAAAACTAGACAGAAGCCTACCTCGTTGACAAACCGCAATTCTTGAATCATCCATAAATCGTTCTTCCTTGCTCCACAATCTAGAAAGAACGTCACACTATCAAAATAATGATCTACACATTTGTACAAGTAAAACGATATCCATATTTCAATATAAAACTTTGGGCCCAAAATTGGGTTAATAATGGGACCATGGGGCCCGCTAACAAAATCTCAAAATTGAATCCATCACGAGGTTCCTCAAAAGACAAGGAATGTTTGCTCAAAAGTTGAGCATAAATGGGACACAAATTGGGGCTTAAATCAGCCCCTGAGATGGAAAAATAAGAGAGAAAACAAGAATTAAACAATGGAATTAGGCCGAGAACTTACAAAAAATTAATGGAAAATGGTCACCTCATCACCATCTACACATTCCCGACTCTAATTTTTGACTTCCTAGAGTTTTAAAGCTCTAGGGAGCTTTAATGGCGGAAAAGCCCTAAAAACTGGGCTTGGAATCGAGAAAGAGAGAAATATAAAGGGGCTGCCAGGGGTCCTTCGTGAACGCTGGACCCCACCATAAACGTGGGACCAGATTGGGAAGAATCTTCATGAAGGCGGTCGATCGATCGCGAACACGAAGAGTAAAGCTAAACCGGTCAACCCGGCTTACCCTTCACAAACGCGATGGCTGGCCTGCGAACACGAAGGCTAGAACTCTTGCCTATCGCAAATACGGCCAATGCCATGTGAACGGGAAGGCCAAATTGGCCTGCACCAGAAGCTGGAAAAAAAAAACACTTAAGTCCTCGCGAACTCTGATCGGGTGCTCAAAATCCAAACGAACTATGCTACCATACAAAATTCGACATTCCAGACTCAATGGAACCATCAAAACTTTCATTTGAGATTGTTTCAATTAAATGTGGGGCCCATACCCATAGTTCCATTTTTTATTAAATCTACCCGATAGCCCAAAATGAGTCTGGAAGCCTCAGGACCTGAACCAAGGGTCCCCCTAGCGTAAAATCAATGTTTCAGAGTTGATGGCGCTGTCAGAATTCTCATCTAAGATCATTTACTAGGAGTTTTTCTCTAAAACCAATTCCTTAACAACGATAGCTCCAAAATAGATAATTGAGCCTAAAATCCAAATGAACTATCCGATAACCAAACCGACAGTTCAAAAAGTCATGAATGAACTGTAGCTGCTATGGGAATGCTTAAAACATCAAAAATGCAGTAAAATAGAGGAAATGACTTGGAGGGTCATTACAATTGATCTATTGCAAAAGATGATTGATCTGTTGGAAATGATAAAACAGATATAGACATCTGTTGCAGCAAGTTATAATCTATTGACTCAGGTTATACACTTAGTTGATCATTTAATTAATATCCAATTAATTAAGCATGCAATTGAACTTATTAATTCATAACTACTTATAGTTAAATAACTTTGTTTATTACTAATCATGGGTTAATAAAGCAATTCATATCAAATTAGTCAATTGATCACTCTATTCAGGACGAATACACTTAGTTAAACATGTAATTACTATCTAATTCATTAATAATGTAATTGAAGTTATTAATTGATAGCTAATTATAGTTAAATAGCTTTATTTATTACTAATCATAGGTTAATGAAGCAATTCACATCAAATTAGTCAATTGATCACTCTATTTAGGACGAATACACTTAGTTGAACATGTAATTACTATCTAATTCATTAAGAATGCAATTGAAGTTATTAATTGATAGCTAATTATAGTTAAATAATATTGTCTATTATAAATCATGGTTTAATGAAGCAATTCACATCAAACTAGTCAATTGATCACTCCATTGAGGATGAATACATTTAGTTGAACATCTAATTACTATCTAATTTATTAAGAATGCAATTGAAGTTATTAATTGATAGCTAATTATAGTTAAATTACTTTGTTTATTATTAATTATGGGTTAATGAAGCAATTCACGTCAAACATATGTAGAGTATGTTGGAAATAATCAAACATATCATTCATCTACTGCAATAAATGTGTATATTTGTTTGATCATTTCCAATAGGTTATTAATAATCTGTTACAACATATGTAGAGTCTGTTGGAAATAATCAAACATATTAGATAACTATTGCAATAGATGTTTATATATGTTGTAACAAATATGTATATCTATTTGATTATTTTCAACAAATTATTTGCAACAAATAAATAATCTGTTGCAACATATGTAGAGTTTGTTGGAATAATTAAACATATTAGACATCTGTACAACATATGTCTAGATCTATTGCAATAAATGTCTACATTTGTTTGATTATTTCCAATAGATGAGCCATCTATGACAACAGACAATGCACTTGTTGCAACATATGTAGAGTATATTGAAAATGATCAAACATATTAGACTTATCCTACAATAGATATCTATATTTGTTTGATTATTTCCAACAGATTATTCATCTGCTGCAACAGATTACTCATCTGTTGCAATATATGTAAAGTATGTTGGAAATAATCAAACATATTAGATTTCTGTTGTAATAGATGTCTATAGTTGTTTGATCATTTCCAATAGATCAATCATTTGTTGCAACATAATTTATTATTCTAACTGATTTTACATCTGTTGCAACAGAAGTTGTTCCCACACATACAACAGTTGTTGGACCATAAAAGGTAATATATTTTATAATAAATATCATAAATCTATAATTAAATTTATCGATTTCATTAAAAAAAAACACTAATTACTATTACAATAATTATGAAGCATTTTGAAATAATTCCCCGACTCCACGCCTCTTCTTTATTTGCCTTCTTCCCGATTTGCTTGGGTCAGCATATGGAGGAGGTATTTCTCTCTCTAAAATCTCCAAAGGAACAATTCAAGAATCTTCAGGAGGCACCAAATTAATTTCCTCACAAGAGTGGTGCATGTAACTGATGACATGATCTTCCGGTTGACAATTTAGGCTACAATAGTTGATGATTAAGCTCAGAAAATCATCATACAAAACATCTCTTTAGACTGTCATCGCTATCGTCTCTAACATGTCACCATCCAAATAAATCGATTGTTCTTCTCGATCCATTACCATGACAATCAACCCTTATTGTTATTGATTCCTCCACTAATGGTACCTAAAGAAATTTGTTATGAAAAAAATAACAATGATAGTATAGTAAGTTGAGTGGCTATATATAACAAGAAAATTATATGCACTATCATTGTCCAAACAAGTAACTCATCTGTAGAAATAGATCACTATTCTATTGCAATAGATTAATCTGTTGGATTCAACTTTGAGTTCTATCCCAGTATTGCCACCTGTTGTAACATGAATCCAACATATAAGTCATCTGCTGCAACAGATGACTTAACTATTGCAACAGATGACTCATCTATTGCAATAGATGTCATTTATTGCAACAGATGACTTATCTGTTGGATTCAACTTTTGCTTATGTCCCAACTTTGATAGAAGCTATCCAAAAACTAAGTGATTTGTTGCAACAGATTACTAATCCGTTGGATTCACTTTAGATATATGTTGCAACAGATAACTTACCTGTTGGAACTATCTTTTAATAGTAGTGGATACTATCCGACAGCTGTTGTAAATGATTTACAACAGTTGTTGGATACGCGATTGTAAATTTTTGGAAAACCAGTATATATACCCAGATGAGAAATTGAACCAAAAATCATTATTTTACTTACCAAAATCACCTATGAAGTAATGTCCAGTGATATACGAATAAAATTTGGTCCAGAATTACCTAAATGAACCAGCAAGGAAAACAACAAGAAGAACAAGAAGAAGTAGCAGCAGCAAGAGAAGCAGCAGCAGCAACAATAACAACAACAACAACAATGGAAGAAGAATGATTGAATCAATGGGAATCACTATGATAATATATAGTGCTATATTTCTATATAGTGATGTCTTAAAAATCGCGTAAAAACTATCAAATATCAAATATCTATGAAATGAGTAAAACTTGCGGCAACAAATTAAAAAAGACAACCACCATTCTCATAATATAAACCTTGATCTTTCTGGTGAGATAAATTAAACCCAAAACTTTTTCCAACGTGTATCCTAATTCAATAATTATAAAACTTTTAAATGTTATATAAATATTACTAAACTATTTATATCTGGTGAGCAATTGTTAAAAGTCATTACAAAAGTATTATGGAGATTGAGATAGTATTTATATAATTATAATGCTTATTTGATTGAGTATTTACATTGGGTACAAAAAAAATTTAGGAGCATTTGATTAAAAGATATACTATTGTATACAAAAAGAAAAAATAATTATTCACACAAAATCCTTTTTCTATTGTTCTTTTTAATTTTTACCAAGATAATTAAAGTCGATAATCGCATTATGTTTGTAACATATTGACCCACCATAACTCTCTAATGCCATTATGCTAGAATTATAGTTTCAACCCTCGCTTAAATGGTCAATAATACATTTAAGTTATTTTTATCTTCTAAAAACAAATTTTATGTTGGACAAAATTGTTATTTAATTGTTAATTTAATATTTAGAAATTTGATGCAAATGGACATTTCCCAGTCATCGACATTCATCATGAGCTCTACTCCTTTATCAAATAAACTTATTCTATGGTAAAGAGATGGAAAAAATAAGAAAGGCAAAGAAGAAGCACAAGCATCAATTTTACAACCTAGATTAACAACACCTCAGTTGGGATCGAAGAGCATAAGCATCTGGGCCAAAATAACAACAGCTCAAACTTGTGAAAGAAGATGAGGAATCAGGTCCAAACCAAATGCTCACTGCCCTACTGAAATCCCTAAGAAGATCCAAAGCATCCCATACATGACAAACACCTTGAAATACGAATCCAAACATGATTAAAATTTGATATGTTCACTAATCACACTTATGATCATCAAGAAAATAATCACATGACTAAATCTCCAACAAGAATAAATACTCAAGACTCAAAACCCATACTCATGCTTCAGTCTCCCCTTCAGAACAAATTACTCTACTAACAGCTTGAACAACAACACCCTTTCTTCTTATTATCTGAACAATAGAAATCCAAGACTTAGGGAATGAAAGAAATCCATAAAGAATATTAGGATAAGTAATTGTAGTCTAAGGAATACCTGATTTTGCTAATGTGTACCTTAGTTAGAAGGTCTCCCTTATGGGCAACATCTCTAAGTTCTAATTTTTGTCTATACGACAACACTTCTAGTCAATTATGGTGGACCGACGTTGAGCTCATCTAGATCCACCTTGACCTCAGCATGTAGATCAACATCTACAACAACAACCAAAGCAATGACATCCACAGCAACCTCTAAATCAATGTCAACCGCGACGGCATCTAGATCATCAAGATCTGCAACACCTACTTCTTGTACCACCATGCTTTCTGCAAAACTGGTTGTTTCTCCAAGATCTTCAACACGTACTGCAAGGTCCAGTGCACGGTCCTTAACACCAACAAGCAGGGCTTCAGCTACAGAATCAAAGTCCACATCAAGGCCTCAACTTCAGTGTATAGTACAAAAAATACAAGTATTCCAATATAACCTTTATACACACACAACGTACATATCTGATATAATATCAGATCAAACCACAAAACTCACCAGAATCAATCAGAAAATTTTTTTAAAAAAAACACATTCTAGTCGATGAAGGAGTGTATCTATATACATACATGATACGTACCTGCTCCGATGATGACTACGAACTTCATTAATCTTACTTTATCGTGAATAGGTGAGAAGGGTCATAATAGGAAGCGGAAGTATTTAGAAGAGGACAAAAAGTTCAATCAAATTCACGTACACAGGAAACAGGAAAACCTACTAATATTACCATCTTTAAAGTTCTGGAATCCGTTGCGCATAGGTGTGAAACATACAAGTTAAGGAACCATAATACCTTTTAAGATTGCACAGAGTAGAAATCACGGAGCTAAGGAAATTTCAATACACTACCTTAGACATAAATGTATATAGTAAGAATTACAGTACAAAATCTATCAATGTACTTTGCATGCTCTATTATTGAACTCTTGAACTTCTTGTTGGCTTCTAAAACTTTTTCATCAAATTTATGAATTAGCTTTGTTATGTCCTGCAATAAAAAGAGACAACATAAAGATTTAATGAATCGAAATAAAGACACACATCTACAATTATGATCTACAATAAATATCATCAATCAAGAAAATCAATAAAAGCCTACTAATCTTGCAAGTATTTCATACTCGTTTTAAACTAAGAATAGCATAACTTTTCTGACATTCATATATACGGCAAATTTTGTTTCTTGCTTTTTGATTGGGCTTTGTAATTTGAACAAATAGAGTTTTCCTCATTATTTCATGCCAGTCAAGTTGTATCCTAACGTGCTCCCTAAAATATATTTAAAGACTCTATCTCCTAATTGTATAATTTTAGTTAAATAACAATTTCTAGTTCAATAAAACTTTCCATAGTTAAATTACAATTTCTAGTTCAATAAAACTTTCCATAGAAGTAGGAGTTGTTCATTTTTTTTTTCATGTTTTAATATAGTAAATAATAATAAAATAATTGGAGAAAAAAGTGAAAAGACAATTTTGTCTATTACAGAGTCTTTTAATGAAGGACAAAAAGTTTAAATCACTTTTCTAATGGTCTTCACACTTTTAATATATTGTAGATGTAGCTATATATACAATATATTATTTTTTATAAATAATTTTAAGTACTTTGTACCTTTTTCATAAAAATTTTGTTAATCTCTAATAGTATAATAAACTTTATAGCTTAAGCTCATTTATTAAAAGAAAATCATGAATCCAAACTCATTTATTTAAAAAAACAACTATGAAATTTACTTATATTTTTATTTATTTTCTTAACAACTTTATTAAATTGATTAAAGCTAATAGATCTTTAGATATTTTCACCATAGTCCAAGAAAATGATAGTCACCCCAATAAAAGGTTAATAACGGATTATAAGTTTAAAAATGATGGAGATTTCTTCTCTAATTTTAAGGAAAAAATTAAAAGAGAGAAATATCATTATTTTAAAAAAAAAAATGAAAGAACCAAACCAAACCGAAAACAACCGAACCGATGAATATGAATTATATTTGATTTGGTGTAGTTTTAATAATTAGAAAACCGATTGAATTGGTTTGGTTTTGGTTTTACCCCAAAACCGATCCAAATCAAACTATGAACACCCCTAAGTGTAGGATTAAAATAATCAAAAAATTTTATATAAATGTCACGACCCGATTTCTCGAGTCATGATGGCACCTACCAAAACCCACCAATAGGCAAGCCAAGCCATAACCTGGAGCGGCAAACAGTAGGATAATAGGCGAAAACCAAAAGAAAGTGTGACGAAGGAGATATAAAACCATAACAGAGGAAGTAGAACGCATAACAATAGAAATATAATATAAGCATGTTGAGACAGAGGAGGAAGAGGACAGTATAAATAGACAACTCCTCCCAAGACCTAGTAAGGTCGGTACAAGAGCCACTACTCTGCAAACCCGAGCACTAGACAGAAACCAAATATACATAACATATACAACAGTCTCGAAAGCAAAAGACTATATAGGAGTAGATGAAGTAGGACCATCCTTGGACGATAATAATCTCACCCTGCTCCGAATCAATGATGAGAAAGGAGGATCACGTCACTGTCATCGACTGGTGCCCGAATCTACATCGAGAAAAAAGATGCAGAAGTACAATATGAGTATCGAGCAACGGGTACTCAGTAGGCATCATCGACCAACTGAGTTCAATATAGCATAAACATAACTAAAATGCGAGGGTACATGCTAAGTCAACAGTAAATAGGGATACAATAAATAGCTACCAAGTAGGACCAGTACGATAAATGCATAAGTGAAACGATACAGAAAATAAGTAAAACAGTAGTAAGCAGATAAGTCAAACATAACCTAACTGGTCCCCCATAAGCCTAGAAGGCACATTGAGGAAAACAATAACCCGACCATGCCCTCATAAGTCGGTGGGACACACAAGGAAAGTAAAAGTAGAACCCTCAGTAGCTCGTAGTTGAACTAGTATCCAGTAATCATAGTAGCCATCTAGGCTTGTACCGGGCTTGAATCGTCACCAATGGGTAATAACAAGAGGACAGACGTCAGATTTGAACCAAAAATAGTGGTTAATAACGAGAAGCCATATATATGATACAACAGGACTCATAAGTAGATGCCAGACTTGAACCTAAACTCATAGGAACCACAACTCTCAAAACAACAGTAATCAGTACCATAACTCCCATATCATGCCATAGCCAAATGCCGAAATCGAATCGGAACTCAAACCAGCCAGTAACTAGAACAGTGCCAGAAATCATACAAATTCAAATAGATAGAGAAGTTCTAGCCCCAGACCAAAATTGGAATATACGTAAAGGAGCTAACCCATAATATTCTACAAGGGTAATTCCAGGGTCCTCCAAGGTCAACAGCCTACTACCAGACGATAAACATACCAACTCAGGTATCTAGAGTATATCATAGCAAGGAGGGTCCTAATACTAGGTCAAGGCTAACAATCCTGGTCAGGTGTTGTTCTGTCCGAGGTCACTAGGTCCAATCAGGCTAACAAGTCATAACTGGGAAAACCAACTCAATTGTTACTTTAAAAGAATATCCCAGGGCTTAACAAAGCCTAACAGTGTCTAAGACTAATGTATGCCGACTATGAAGGGTAGGGGGCCTACTACGGGGTCCCAGAACCAAGTCAGGGCTAAATCTAGCCTATGCTGAACAATGGGTTCCCCTATCCCAAGTAACAGTAGTGACAATATTAACCAGTCCTAAAAGGGCATTCATGGCATACCACGAGGGTATGGACCTGGAACATGTACGAACAGGGCCTTAACTGGCCCAGAAGACACAGCAAGCAAATGAAAATCTACACTACTAGCCCAGACACTAGCACAATAGCATACAAATACTATAAGTAAACTCAGTCTAGGTATAGGGTAAGCCTAGCCTACTTAGACGCCGCCTAACACCTGTCAAAGCCTGCTAAACAGGAGCCTTCCCCTTTCAAGAGGCCTCCAAATACTGCTACGCTATCAAAACAATAAACTACATCTCAAAACATGAACATTAATACCCATATTTCCCGGGTCAAAAAATGTCCAAAAATCCCACATAGGGTCCGCTTGCAGAATTATAAAACCAAAATTGTCACAGCGTCCCAAATAGGTCAGTAACCAATATTCACAAGAGATATACCCAAATCTGAGCTCAAGATAGTTCTAAACAACACCAACATCAACCTCACCAAATATCAATTCAAATACGTGACTTTAAGGTAAAATTGACCGAAAAACTTACGATATAAAGACACTTTACTAACAACCACATGATCCCCGAGCTTGAATAACTTGATGTAGATAATTAATTTTCTTTCTCTATGACCATCTATAACGTCAAATGGATATCTTTCACAAAACCCTCTCTAATACGTATGTACAAATATATATATATAAACCTGTGTAGGATGTGTTTGTTAAGAGTAAAAATGAATGGAAATAAGGAGTGGATCAAATATCTATATTTCATATACACTAGGTGATAGTGACCGGCGCTTGGTGTGATAAGTTCACTAATACCTATGGATTAATCCACTTAAGGATGACATAACACATTAGTTTGACACTTGGCCATTATATTTCACACTTGTTTTACATATGTAACAAGGAAAAATGCCTCTTTTTGTAATTAATAAGTAAACATGCCACGTACATATATATATATACACTATATAAATCTAATCCCATTATGTATATACTCGGGTATTGCATAGGTTCGTGGTAAAATAATTATCATATTTTGAATATACCATAATTACTAGAAAATTATTTCTAATAAAGCCTCTATCATATAACAATATTATTTTAACATATCTAGATTCACTATCTCCACTTAAAGTATTTATAGATTATAAAACTGTTATAAAGTAATATAGATATATCATGACTAAAGAATTTTATAAATATCAAAAACATTTTAGAAAGGTAATTAACTATATCGTTCTACCAAATTCTAATTTAATTTAAATATTTGGTGAAGTTGATAAGGTGATATATCGTATTGGGGCATCAGATCTCGAAGAAAGGTATTGAAGTTGATAAGGCAAAGATTGAGGTGATTGAAAAGTTACCTCCACCTATCTCCGTGAAAGGAATTCAAAGTTTCTTGGGACATGCAGGATTTTATAGAAGATTCATCAAAGACTTCTCGAAAATTGCTAATCCGTTATGCAAGCTTTTAGAGAAAGAGGTGAAGTTCATGTTTGATGAGGCGTGTCTAAAAGCATTTGAGTGTCTGAAAAAGAAGTTGATTTCAGCCCCTATAATTGTTTCACCAGATTGGACAATGCCTTTTGAGGTTATGTGTGATGCTAGCGGAGTGGCTTTGGGTGCAGTCCTTGGCCAAAGTCGTGAGAAGATTTTACATCCGATTTACTATGCTAGCAAAGTACTTAATCCAGCTCAGAAGAATTACACTGTGACATAACAGGAATTGTTGGCAGTGGTCTTTGCTTTTGAGAAATTCAAATCTTACTTGATTGGTACAAAGGTGATTGTGCATACAGACCATGCAGCACTTCAGTATCTTATGTCAAAGAAGGATGTTAAGCCAAGATTGATTCGGTGGGTGCTTCTACTGCAAGAATTTGATTTTGAAGTCAAGGACCGAAAGGGAACCGAGAATCAGGTCGCTGACCATCTATCACGCCTTGAGGGTGAGGCCATGCTTAAATTAAGGGATAATCTTGATATTGATGATACTTTTCCAGATGAGCAAGTGCTCAGCATCACTAGACTTAATCCCATGGTTTGAAGATTTTGCCAACTTTTTGGCAAGTGATACAGTCCCGGAGGATATGTCATATCAGAGAAAAAAGAGATTCATGCATGAGGTGAGAAAATTCTTTTGGGATGAGCCATATTTATTTAAATTATGTGCAGATGGTATAATTCGAAGATGTATCCCAGAGGCTGAAATGATGAGTATCTTGGAAGCATGTCATTCATCCCCAGTTGGGGGTCATCATGGTGGCACTCAGACTGCGCACAAGATCTTACAATGCGGTTATTATTGGCCTACCATCTATAAAGATACACATAACTATGCTCGGGCCTGCGACCAATGCCAAAGACAAGGGAATATCTCACGCAGACATGAACTCCCTATGACAACTATCCTTGAGCTCGAATTGTTTGATGTATGGGGAATTGATTTTATGGGCCCGAGCTCACATGGGATGAAATACATTTTGGTAGCTGTTGACTATGTTTCTAAATGGATGGAGGCGATTTTGCTTCCCAAAAATGAAGGAAGAAGTGTCACGGCATTCTTGAAAAAGAACATATTTTCACAATTTGGGACACCACGAGTAATCATTAGTGATGGAGCATCCCACTTCTGTAATCGGTTGTTCAAAGCCCTGCTTGAAAAATACAGTGTCAAACATAAGGTGGCAACACCTTACCATCCTCAGACAAGTGGTCAAGTTGAGGTGTCAAATAGTGAGATAAAGTTTATATTGGCAAAAACGGTGAATGCCAATAGGACTGATTGGGCTCAAAGATTGAATGATGCATTATGGGCATATCAAACTGCTTTTAAGACACCAATAGGTGAATCTCCATATCAGCTAGTTTTTGGTAAATCATGCCATTTGCCTGTTGAACTTGAACACAAGGCATTATGGGTATTAAAAAGATTGAATCTAGAATGGAGTGAAGCGGCTAAATTAAGGCTAGACCAGATAAATGAGATGGATGAATTTCGTCTATGGGCTTATGAAAGTTCAACACTTTATAAAGAAAAGATGAAATTGTATCATGACCAAAAAATTGAACGATGGGAGTTTCAGTCAGGAAATTCGCCTCTTTCCTAGAAAACTACGGTCTAAATGGTATGGACCATTCACCCGGTATTCCCGCATGGAGCAATTGAGCTGAAAGGTGAAGATAATGTTATATTCAAAGTCAATGGGCAACATGTAAAGCACTATATGGGAATCACGAAAAAGATCAGCACTTGTGAGGAGCTTAGTCTTGATGAAGTCTTAGTAGTCAAGCTAGCAAAGTCGTGTCGCGACGTTAAATCAGGTGCTTCATGGGAGGCAACCCATGGGCTGGTTGGTAAAATCTGAGTAACCAACCTAGCCAAGTCGTGCCGTAATGTTAAATCAAACACTGTTTGGGAGGCAACCCAAGGTCTGAGTTGGTTGTGATCTGATCATTGGATGATACGTTAGCGAAAATTCAAAATATTGAACTAACGATGTTCAGTACTACCCACAACATTGATTCACGTGACGTAAATTCATCCACGTAATATGGGTTGGTGTCGTAGAATTCAGAGGAAATCACATGTTTTCTGAAATTAACCTACGTCAGGAGACCCACGTGACGTAGGTCAACCCACGTCTCATGGGTGGTGCCGTGAGAATCAGGAAATATTTTAACTTTCAGAACTTGACCTACGCCAGTGACCCACGTGACGTAGGTTAAGTCACATGGGTTGTGCCGTTGAAATCAGAAGACATCTCTAAACTTTCAAAACCCGACCTACGTCAGGGGACCCATGTCACGTGGGTGGTACTATGGAACTCAGAAATGGTAAAGTAGCCAAGAACTGACCCGACCTGACCCTAGTCCACCAAAACTAAATATATAAATATCGAGACACCAAATCCGACCTAAATTTTGAATCCAAACTCCACCTTCTCAAATCCAAATCCTAACATAAACCCTAGTTTCCAAGATTCATCAAATGCCTACAAAAATATAGCCAAAATCCATCAGATTTCAACATACCAAATCCAAAATTCTTGAACCCTAAACATCAAATCCATCATATTTTAACATAACAAATCGAAAATTCTTGAACCCTAAATATCACACCCCAAAAATCCGACCCACCTAGTCCACAATCTGATAAATCTGACCCAAACCCGAAATACCCAACCCAAAATTAACCCCACCCGACCCAAATCTGACCTACCCCACCCAAAACCCAACTCCATACCTCCCAAATCAAACCCCAAACATGGAGACATAGGTTCTTCCTCGCGCATCCGTACCAAAAATCTTGAATTTACAACTAGATTGCATGATGAACCTTCGATGTTCGATAAAAATGGGTCTGAAGAGGCATACGAGCTTGTTATCGATGATACTGGGATGGTGCCTCATACAACGAGGCTACAAACGTGGGCACAAGCTGCTGCCTAGGCTGCCCAACAGCTTACTTCACAGCCCCTGCAACCGGTTGCCCCTGCTAAGTCTTCTGATTCTGGCCCCCAGTCTGATAAGGGGACGAAAGATGCTGCAACCGGTGAAGAACGAGAGATTGATGTGTCTGGATCTGAGGAGAATGCTGAGGATATGAATGATGTCAATGTTGATGTATCCAGGTCTGGGTAAAATTCTGAAGGTTTGGATGATTCTGCGGTTGATGCGATAACATCTATTTCTGGCACTGGTTGTCAACACTCCACGATGTCCTCACAGAGATGGGTGGTTGTACAGCGGGCTACCATTGCGGTTCGTAGGGAAAACAAAAGATGGTGTGTTCAGGGTATGAGGGTCATTTATGATAGAGATGCCGAACTTACTGAGTGGGACGTGTGTAGAAGGAGTATCACTAAAGAGCCCCGGTATCGGCTAGATGAATTAAAAGAACTGCCTGAGATTAAGGTTGTATTTGACCATTATGGGTTTGGGTGGATAACAGAGCCTCCTGGGCACTATAGCTCAGAGTTGGTCCGTGAGTTTTATGCTTCTTATGCTGCTTCTGTTGAATTGATCACACCTAATGAGCAGCGATATAGAGACCAACCACCATTGACTCACACTTTGGCTCGGGAGACCAGAGTGGAAATCTCTGAGCAGACGATCCACAGGTTTTTGTTTGGTGATGAGCATCCATTTCCAACTAGCACTGCAGAATTTGATCACTGTATGGAGAATGTGTGAAATAGGGCTAAAATGAGAGACACCGATCAGCATTTGGAGTTACTACGGTGCATTACAGGTTATATAGTAGAGGATGGTGCTAATTCTAGTTGGGTTGTTGGGAAGCTGGATATTAAGAAATTCTCACTTTACTTCGCTGGACGGTTTTGGTGGTCTGTTGTCAGGCACCGGTTGAGTCCAACTAATGCTGATAATTCACTCACACTTGATCGGGCAGTGTTGGTAGAGAGCATTCTGGCAGGTTATGATATTAACTTCGCTCGCTATATCATTGGGGAGATACATGAGTGTGATTTCCGTGACTTCACCAGCATCCCTTTCCCCTGTCTGATTCATAGCTTATGTGTTAGTGTTGGTACATTCACGACGCCTGCGGTAGACCATCATATTGAGGTGACCCATATTGCTGATATAGGGTTGATGCAGCAGTGGGGAGCTCACCCAGTATTTTCGCAGAGGTCTCACCTTTTTAGATCGTCAGGAGCAGCCCTTTATGAAGGGCTTGGAGATAGAGAGGAGTCAGTTAGTGCTCCATAAAAAGGAGTCAGTTAGTGCTCCACCACCAGTGAATGTACCTGATACTGTTCGTATACCTGCTGAGGGCACAGGCCCAGTGTTTGATGATGAGGTAGCAGGCCCTACTGCACCACCGCCCCCTCTGGTATGGTTTCAATTTCGAGGGACTTCCTGCAGCAGTTGATTGATAGACAGACGCAGATGTTCGAGAGGCAGGCCCACACTGAGACCCAGATGGCTAAGTTGGTATCCCAGCTTAAGCCATGGGTTAGGACCATGGTAGAGGCTGCAAATACCAGAGTGGAGGCCCGTATGACTGCAGCTATAGAGCAGCTTATGAGAGAGATGCATGGGAGGATTGATAGTTTTGAGGCCCGGATGGCCACTCAGATTAGTTCAGCACAGATTCTTGATGTGGCAGGCTTGACACGGAAGGTGGATGCATTGAGAGCAGAGGTTAGAGCTTTGGCACCAAGCAGTACTCCTGTTATTCCACGTAAGCCCATTCTGGCCCCGATAAGGCTGGTGTTCAAGGTGTATTTGTTTGCCGACGAAGAGCCTCCTATTGATAGAGGCAAGAGACCACGTAGTTCGAAAGATCAGGTTGATAGTGGTAATGAGTCTGAGGGTGAGTTTCAGAGAGCGGTGAAGGCCTCTAGAGTAGAGTACCATACCAGGCAGATTGCTCAAGAGAAGAGGGCACGGGGTGCATCCTCTAGTCAGGAACCCCCTTCACTAGCTGCACCTAGCGGAGAGCCCAGAGAGCATGCTGATGATCCCGCTATGGGAGGGCTGACATCCGGAACCTAGGGCGCCACAGGTATGTTTTCACTCCCTTATACTTCTTCTATTTATAGCTGTGCACTAGGGGCAGTGCACCACTTTTTAATTGGGGTGGGGGTATACCACCACTTGGGGGTTTTTGTTCCCGTGTTTCTTTTCCCCCAAGTGTGCTATCATAGTAGAACCGGCATGTTTAGGTTGTTACTTATATTATTTATATGTTTTCATGATTAATTAGGAGAAAAATAGGGCAACCTTAGTGAGTTCAATTTTGAACATATTTTGAATGATAAGGATGCTTTTTGATTGTGTAAAGGACACCCCTCCTGAGAATTTTGTTTTGGAATGTGTGTGTAGTATGTTAGTTTATGACAGCTGTTGGATCTTGTTATGACATTAGTATTATAAATAATATGACTGTAGCTAGCAATGCATGAATTGGATAGGTAGTAGTTGATAGTGTAACCCTGTGCTATGTGTGCATGAGGTCATTACTTAGTTCACTTTGTGTGTGCGATTCAGAACTTGCCCGGTTAGTCTTGCCTAGGTTATAGGATAGTGGTTAGGAAAGGATCATAGGCCATTTTTGAAAAGTCCACTTTTAACCTAAATGCCCGACCAAATGAAATAAATATCCCTTGATCCCGATGTTGAGCCTTAATTGACCTATTCCTTTCATTAGCCTATTCACCTTCCCATTTTGCCTTATAATGAACCTGTCTTGACCCTGGTCCCTCCTTGGACATTGTGTACCTCAACTCAGGCAAATCGCCTAAGTTGAGGGTGGCTATTATAGGGGTGCGTAGATTGATTTGGGTATGAAGAAGCGGTTAATAAAAGAAAAAGAGAACAGATTTGAGCGTGAAAAAAAAAAAGAAAAAAAAATTAAAAAATAAAAAATTATGTGTTTTGAAGAAATGAAGAAAATCACACCCAAAAATTTGAAAATAAATGAAGGAGAATAAGGGAGAATAAATAAGCATGGTTGAAAAGTGAAGCCAAAAATAGTGTAGAGTCAAGGAGGGTTGAGCCACCATATCCATATGTACCATACCCGTCCCCAAGCCTACATTACAAGCCGATGAAAGTCCTATAGTGATCCTAGTCCAACTGACTGAAAAACTAAGGCATAGAAAATAAGGGCAAGCTTATGGTGTTTCATGCACACTGTTTGAACTTCTTTGTGAGAGAGAGTGTTTTGAACGAGTCCCTACTTTGAGATTCATTAGTATACTGTGAGTGTATGGGACTTCTTTGTTGTGAGATTACATGGGTTGCATTGTTAGCTTCTATTTGTTCGGATAATGTCATTGTCATATATGCTTAGTTATTTGTTCATAATCTCATGCCATCACTTGATCCCTTATATCTCATGATAATATGTTGCATGTATACACACTGTGGTTTTGATTTGCAAATAGGAGGGGTCAGAAAAGTTTTGAGGTCAAAAGTAATGAGTCGACTATTGTAGGTCCCTTAGGTTTCTTTTAGTTAAGCATCAGTATGTTTATTTTGTTTTGTTCGCCTGAGGACATGCAAATGTTCTAAGTTGAGGGTGTTGATGGG
The DNA here is from genome assembly GCA_031232105.1 of Capsicum rhomboideum. NCBI lineage: Eukaryota > Viridiplantae > Streptophyta > Magnoliopsida > Solanales > Solanaceae > Capsicum > Capsicum rhomboideum. Next base: position 104,126,456 of record CP124719.1, on the reverse strand, counting down.
CCATGGTTACATGGTACTTTTGATGCTTAAATCAAGGAAAATATGCTATAACTTGGGTGTGTTTGGTTGGTATGACGTGTTTTCAGTTCTATATTGCAGGAGAATAGGTTTTGGAGGCAAAATGGACAAAATGGAAGAATTATGCTGGAGAACGAAGTATCTGAAGATGAAAGAGTCAAGTTCTACACCAGAGAGGTGACTCATAACAAGACTCACGTGTCGTGAGTCAACTCACATGACGTGAGTGGCTACCGTGAGTTAACTTCTGAGGATGTCCCATGTTCCTGATTTCCACGACAGGATCTACGTGGCGTGACTTGGTTCCACAACACCAAGTCACAGTACCGTGGATGGTTGCCGACTCTGTTTTCCTGTTTTGATTAGGATAGGATTCATTTTGTATCTATAAATACTCCTTTGTTGTCCTATGTTCAGGAGTTAGCCATTACGTTATTTTAAGTTATATTTCCATTATTTTGAGTTCAAAAAGATATTATTGGCTTTGTAATCTCGGAGCATCGATTTTAGGGTTTTATTCATAATTGAGATTTCAAAGTTTCTTCTTTATTGTGAGTTTACAATTATGTTTTCATTACAGAATTCTTCTTGTGTTCTTGCAATTATGAGTAGCTAAACCCATCAACTAGGGTTGTGTGAACCATGAGGAATTAACAAAACGGGTTAAGTACGAAGCCAATTATGAACTGTTGGGAATGCATGTATTGTTATTACCTTCATTATAATTTATCTTCTAACGGTTGCAAATGTTAGAAACTCGCCTGTATTCTAGACTTGCAAGAGAGAGAGGTAGAGATTGGGAAAAGGGAATAACAACAGAGATTTGAAGCTATCAACCTTCATCTAATAACTTGAGTCATAGCAGGAAAAGTTTTTTGAGATCCAGGACAAGGGTTAGTAGTGCGACACTCGGAGACCGAGAGGAGAAGAGTGAAATTCGTCTAACCAAGGTCGAGAGACATTTAGATGAACCTATCTTGTTAGATTTTGCATGCAACACAGCGGGATAGTTTTGCCAGCACAAGTAATCGGTGGAGTTAAGGAATCATTGGGGATCACAGTCCTAGTGTATCTCTCATAGTGTCTACAAATCCTACAATCAGCAATTGTTACTGTCACAACTTATCCACAAAAACAAACCCCCCATTTTTGCTTACTTGTCAATTACTCAGACTAGCATTCTACATAATTTCATCCTGTTCCTTGTGGGATCGACCCCAACCTAGTTGGGTTCTATATTTGATATAGTGACCGCATTATACTTTTCTCAAGGTATATTTTGGGCGACATCAGATATAAAACCATAACAAATAAAGTAGAAAGCATAACAATAGAAATATAATATAAGCATACTGAGACAGAGGAGAAAGAGGACATTATGTATAGGAAACCCCTCCTAAGACCTGGTAAGGTCAATACAAGAGTCACTACAACGCAAACCAGAGTACTAGACAGAAAGCAAATATACATAGCATATACAACAGTCTCGAAAGAAAAAAACTATACAGGAGTAGATGAAGTAGGATCAGCCTCGGATGATAATAAGCTTACCCTGCTCCGAATCAGTGCTGAGAAAGAATTTCACGTCACTGCCGTCGATTGGTACCCAAATTTGCATTGGGAAAAAAGATGTAGAAGTGCAGTATGAGTACCGAACAATGGTTACTCAGTAGGCATCATCGGTCGACTGAGCTCAATATAGCATAAGCATAACTAAAATGCGAGGGTGCATGCTAAATCAACAGTAAATAGGGATACGATAAATAGCTACCAAGCCAGACAAGTACGATAAATGCATAAGTGAAACGATGCAGAAAGTAAGTAAAGCAGTAGTAAGCAGACAAGTCAAACATAACCTAACTGGGGCCCCATAAGCCCAAAAGGCACACTAAGGAAAATAATAACCCGACCGTGCCCCCATAAGCCGGTAGGACAAACAAGGAAAGTAAAAGCAGAACCCTCAGTAAATCGTAGCTGAACCAGTATCCAGTGACCATAGTAGACATCCAAGGGTATATCAAGCTTGAGCTGACACCAATGGGTAGTAACAAGAGGCTATACGCTAGGCTCAAATCGATAGTAGTGGATAATAACAAGAAGCCATACACCAAATTTGAACCAAAAATAGTGGGCAATAACAAGAGGCCACATATATGATATACAATAGAACTCATAAGCAGATGTCGGACTGGAACAAAAACTCTGAGGAACCACAACTCCCAAAAAAATAGTAATCAGTTCTAAAACTTCCAAATCATGTTATATTCAGCTACTGAACTCGAATCGAAACACAAACCAGCCAGTAACCAAAATAGTGCTAGAAATCATACAAATACAAATAGACGGGGAAGTGCTAGCCCCAGACCAAAACCAAAATATACATAAAGGAGTTAACCCATAATATCCTACAAGGGTAATCCTAGGGTCCTCTAAGGTCAACAGCCTACTACCAGGCGATAAATATGCCAACTCGGGTATCTAGAGTATATCATCGAAAGGCGAGTCCCAACACTAGGTCAAGGCTAACAATCCCAGTCAGGTGTTGTGATGTCCGAGGTCATTAGGTTCAACAGGCTAACAAGTCATAACTGGGGTAAACCAACTCAATTGTTACTTTAAAAGAATATCACAGGGCTTAACTAAGCCTAACAGTGTCTAAGACTAACGTATACCGACTATGAAGGGTAGTGGGGCCCACTATAGGGTCTCGAAACCATGTCAAGGATAAACCTAGCCAATGCTGAACAATGGGTTCCCCTATCCCAAGTAACAGTAGTGACAATATTAAACAGTCTTAAAAGGGCATTCATGGCATACCATGAGGGTAACGGACCCGGAACATGTCAGAACAGGGCCCCAATAGGCTCAAAAGGCCCAATCATAGCAACCCAATGACAATCTACACTACCAGCCCAGACACTAGCACAACAGCATACAAATACTATAAGTAAACTCAGTTTAGGTATAAGGTAAGCCTAGCCTACCTGGACACTGCCAATGCCTGCTAAACAAGAGCCTTTCCCTTTCGAGAGGCCTCGGACTGCTGCCATGCTATCAAAATAATAAACTAAATCTCAAAACATGAAGATACCCATATTGCCCGGGTCGAGAAACGACCAAAAATTCCACGTGGGGCCCACTTGCAAAATTGTAAAACTAAAACTGTCACAGCGTCCCAAATAGCTCAGTGACTAATAGTCATAAGAGATATTCCCAAATTCAAGCACAAGATAGCTCTGAACAGCACCAATATCAACCTCATCAAATAACAATTCAAATACGCGACTTTAAGCTAAAATTGACCAGAAAACTTATAATATAAAGCGCTATACTATCAACCACGCAATCTCCGAGCTTTAATAACTTGATATATATAATTAATTTTCTTTCTCGATGACCATCTATAAAGTCAAATGGATATCTTTCACAAAACTCTCTCTAATACATATGTACAAATATACATATGACAACCTGTGTAGGATGTCTTTGTTAAGAGTAAAAATGAATGGAAATAAGGAGTAGATCAAATATCTATATGTCATATACACTAGGTGATATTGACCGGCACTTAGTGTAATAAGTTCACTAATATCTATGGATTAATCCACTTAAGGATGACATAACACATTAGTTACAAGGAAAAATGCCACTTTTTTGCAATTAATAAGTAAGCATGCCACGTACATATATATATATATATATATATACTATATAAATCTAATCCCATTACGTATATACTCGGGTATTGTAGAGGTTCGTGGTAAAATAAATAGTATATTTTGAACATACCATAATTAAATAGAAAATTATTTCTAATAAGGCCTCTATCATATAACAATATTATTTTAACATATCTAGATTCACTATCTCCACTTAAAGTACTTATAGGTTATAAAACTGTTATAAAGTAATATAGATATATCATAACTAAAGAATTTTATAAATATCAAAAACATTTTAGAAAGGTAATTAACTATATTGTTCTACCAAATTCTAATTTAATTTAAATATATCACAACACGCTTGGTGTTAATAAAATTCTGAAACGAACTGTCCGAAAATCAAACTGTCAGTCCCAGCAAGTCATAAATAACTTGAGGCAGTTATAGAAAAGCTCTAAACGCCGAGAATGCACCAAAATGAGGAAAATGACTGGGAGGGTCATTACAATAAAGGACTATTTCGATGCAATGCATATATTAGGGACTAAAACAATTTTAGGGATAATTAAAAAAAAAGTACACATAACAAATATATAATGCAATTCGTGGTCAAAAAAGTACATTACATTTTTATAGCCCAAAACAAGGATTTGGCGACGAAATGAAAAGTAACTTTTTTTATAGCACTGTATATATATGTATATTGTTGTATATACAATACAATCTTTTTATTATATTGCATAATGTTATATATACAATTATTCAATAATATACATAATTAAACAAATATATACATATGTATATATAATGTTTAAACAGTGTATCTACATTACATAAGTGTGTATAAAATGAAGAGGAACAAGAAAATCGTCGAAATAAAAAGACTGTATTGTATATACCATAATATACAATACAGTATACAAATGTATACGAAAAAATGGACTCCGTCTTCTTCCACGAATCCAAGCATCAAATTCATCCAAAAATACTGCAAAACTACACCAAATCATCCAAAACTTCAGATTTGGGGTCCTCAATGCATAACCAATTTTTTGCAATCATACCCACTCGAAAGAGCTTATTTACAAAAATTTGATTTTCAAATTTTGAAGCTTGGAGCTTCAATAATGGCTTAACATCCAAAAAATTTGTGTTATAGCTGTGAAATTGTAATGTAAATTTGCTATATGCTTGGTATACAAATTTTATAGATATATATTTCCTTAGATGTTCATTAGTTTTAGTAATAATGAACAACTATGAAACATTTCACCAATTGTGCATTAAATGAGCATTAGACAACAGACTGTAAAGTATTATTTTGGACCTATACAATTGGGTCATTTTTGGTAATGTTATGTACAATGTCCTATATTTTGTAATGTAACATTGTTAAATGCACTTTAATGTAATTTTTCCATAATCTAAACCCCAAACATTAAGGACTATTTTGATCATTTTACTAGAGAAAATGCCATAAATAGTCTGTTATTTATAGGAGTAGTCTAAAATAATCCCTTAAATATACACTTAGGGGTATTCGCGCTTTGGTTAAAAAACAAATCAAATTGTGAATCAGACCGAACCAATTAAAAAAACTGACATTTAGTATGATTTAGTTTGGTTTTAAATTTTAAAAAACCAACAATAATTGATTTGATTTTGGTTTTACTAAAAAAATCAAAAAATAACCAAACCTAACCGCTAAATTATGTACATACATTTTATAATTATTTGAATATATTAATTAGTTTTTCATAAATAATTATAAATATTTTATATCTTTTAATCATTAATAATTTGATTTTAGTCTGCTTCTTTCACATGCAATACAACACTTTTAAATTTCATTCTTTACAAAATATGCCCAAACCCAACACTCTAAATTTAATTATCTATATGGGGTGTACTGCATTGCCAATTTTAATTTTTTTTTTTCTTTTGCTAAGACATCCATATACTCTTCAATCACTTGCAGCTTTGATTTTTGAATGATTGATCATTCTATTTAAAGTTGTATATTAATTCTGTGAGTATTAGACATGTGAACAGGAGTAACCTCTACAATTATGTAACTTAAATATGCTAAAGCTTCATGATAGTGTTCAAAATATAACAGAAGATTCAAATACATTCATCTTGTGATGGTAGTGAGAAATTTGTTGATTCTTAATGTTCATTTGAAATAGTTGTCTCATGTTTCCACTATTTCACTATTATCAATTTATTATTAGCTAGTTATAAACCAAAAAATGGAAACCAAACCGACAAGAACCAAATTGATGGTTATTATTTTATTTGATTCGGTTTGGTTTTAGAATTTTAAAAATTTATTAAATTAATTTAGTTATGATTTTAATTAAAAACTGATCCAACCAAACCATGAACATCCCTATATACACTTATCGGTTTTAGTCCTTTATCTATCCAAAAACTTATCAGTTTTGGTTTTTTATCTATTTTTATATAAGCATCGTAGTATTATACTAATGAAATCCTGCCTCCATGATATTTTCTCTCTCCCCGCTACTTTTTCTTGCAATTTCACCATTTTCTGCTATTAACTTTCTCTGTCACTTTCTTCTCCCCTATTGTCACTACAGTAAAAAAATCCTAGATTTATTTTATCAATTTACACCATTGTTGAAAGCTCTGGACCATGATTTTACCAGCAGAAGTGGTACAACTCCTCTCCATGGTGAATTTTTAGGATTCAAGTCTTTATTCGTGTGATATTTTGCTGTTAAAAAAATAATAATTAATTTTCTTTTTTTTTCTTTGTTTCATTGATTCTATACACGATGTCTTAAAAATTAGCGTCAAAGTAATCCACGGTGGTATTATGAAACACCAGCCTAGAAGACATTATTTTGGGGGTCGTGTCTAATTCATTGATCATGTTGATGTTTCAAGATTATAGCTAAGATTTGTGGATATGGTAATGATTCAGTTGCATTTTGGCACAAGTATGGTAGACTCGGTGAAAAAGTGAGGCTTGTTTCAACTGATTTAGAAGCTAACTCACTATCCAAAAACATCCCTAGAGATAGAGTAATTGAGGTTTGCTTTGAGCATTTAGACTCTTATGTTGGAATGAATGTCGGAAAAATCTTTGATGAAGAACAAAACATTAACAGTTCAAGTGAACAACAACAATCTGCTAGAGGTATCAATAAAGAAGGAAGAGCTGAATATTCTTCAAGTAGTGAAGATTTTGAAGACTTGGATAATGATTTGTCATATGAACATGATATTTTAGGAAGGAGTGAAAATGGGGTGCACGTATATGAAGTTAGCGAAGAAGTACGAAAAAAAATGGCTTGTGAAGAAGGAGATTCTGATTGTGTTAACACTGAAGCTTTTAAGAGCCTAGAAAGAGATTCTAATTTAGACAGTATGAACTTTTCAGAGTTCAATCCAAAGACAGATAGTCTATATCCAACCTTATCACTTGAATTGATATTTAAAAGCAAAAAGAAGTTCAAAAATGTTGTGACAACTCATGAAGTGAATCAAAAAAGGTATATAAAATGGTACAAGAATGATAACAAAGATTCGAGCAGTTTGTGTGAAACATCCATATTGTGACTACGAGATTATGACTTCTAAAATGTACAAGGATAGTGTTTTTCAAGTCAAGACATATAATCCCATCCACAAGTGCAAAAATTAAAACCATCACATCTTCATTCATTGCTAGAAGAATTCTTGATGCCATAAAATCAAACAGGACTTGGAAGATTTCTAAATGTAGATATCATGTTAGTATTCAGTTAAAAGCACATGTGACATTATCTAAACGTAGAAGGGCGAAGAAGAAGGCAATTGAAATATTGATAGATATATCTCTGATCAATGCAAGTTATTATGGAATTATTGCAATGAAATAGTAAGAAAAAATTCAAATACTTCCATCTATATGAGGTTGGTTGAAAATGAGAATCCTTGTGAAGGGTTTCGATAGTCCACCACAACACAGGGGACCTGATAGAGTATCAGGTCCTAGCAATCTCAAGAATAGATAAAATTTGAATGTAAAGTAAAAAACACAGGGCTTTTATGAGAAAATCTCCTTGCTCAAGGGATTAAAACTGCGACCTACCCCATTAGGATTTCACCAACACTTCACTAAACTTCGAGCAACCTTCGATTACAATCTAGAAATTAACCTCCCAATTCCTACTACCTTGCAATAACTTTATTGCAACAAAAACTCATAATAACTCTATCAACACAAACTCACAATAACTCTACTGTGAGAACTCCATTAGCTACCAGCTAACACTCAGATTTGAACAAAGAAACAAAAGAAAGTATCTACACAAGACTCCGAATAAGAAGTAGGTGAGATAATTTAAGAACAATACAAGGAATCAAATAATCTAGAAGCTAATATATTTTCAAAGTGAGCATAAGAGATTCTTGATTACTGAAGCTTTTTCTTTAAGATGAAAGCCTTGGGATTTTTGCTAAAGAACACTAATTTCCTTTTTGATCTTTTCTTGTTAAAGACAAGAAATATATATATCACTGATAAAGGGGAGAGAGAAATTCTTATAGGCCATTCGAAGGACCACTGTCGTGCACATACCACCATACTGTTGTGTCAAAGTAGTACCAGGATAGCTGGCACAAGAGACAGCTGGGACACTAGTTTACATGATTTGTCCTTCCACTAGGTTGGTTAATCATCAAAGCATGAGGCACAATAAGAAATACATGGACCAGGTCCTTTGGTGAGGTTTATCAAATCATCAAAACTAGCATTCTAACAATTTCCTCCTTTTTGATGATGACAAACATAGATACTTTGTATAGTTCTTTTTTTCAGCACATGCAACTGTTTCGATTCAAGTTCCCCCTTTCACTAATTACCAGTTCCCTTTTTTACACTTTTGCATTTGTTCCTCTTTACACATTGATTGATTCCCCCTTCATGTCAGTTCCCCCTATCAATTCTTCATTTGTTCCCCATCATATTTTTTCTTTATTTGTGTTCCTTCTCTCTCATCAGTTCCCTCTATCACTTATTCTTCCCCCTTTTGGCATCATTAAAAAGGTTAAACAGTAAACCAAACATAAGCATAGTTGAAAATAAGTTAACTCATGGACACTGGGGAATCATCATAACGAGTAGAGAATTAGTAGCATAAGATCAAGAAGTAGTAAAGCACTTAGGTAAAACATCATTCAATTTAAAGATAGTCTAATAACCATTATAAAAGAAACATGAAAAGTTAAAAACAAACACATGCCACAGCCATTATCAAAGGGAACAAGGAGGACATGAAAACTAAGACAACAAGACTTAGAAGGATGGCTTGGGAAGAGATTTAAGGAGGAGAGTAAGACACTCATCTGAATCAGCATGAGCTTTAAGAAGCTTGTCGGTCAACTTTGCCACCTTTTCATTAAGCCTAACATTTTCAGCTTTTAGAGCCTCCACCACACCAGGTCCCTCGATGTGTTTTGAGGACATTTGTTGTAGATAAAACTTTGGTTGAGCTATCTCTACATCCTTTTGATCAATCAATGCATACATACGATCTACTTCTGTATTTGCTCACTCCAAAGCAGAGATGAGATCAGACACGATTGAGTGAGAGCTTACACCTCTCTTCTTCTTAATAATTTCAAATTCTCCCAGTAGAGAAATGGTGAACATATGCTTCCTGGATGAGGCAATTCCTTTACTAAGTGCCACTTATAAGAATTCAAACACTTTCTTAAATAGGAACCCATAGGGTAGACCATGTCTTCCTTTCTTCCCATTCACAACCTTGTCCATGTGCTTCAGTATTAGTGCAGGAAGATTGATATTCTAAAATGATGACATTATTTCCATAACAAACATGTCCACTTTAGATGCACCATTCCATTTTGCAGATCTCGAAAGTAGAATTTTATTGACAAATTCAAACACCAATTGATAGTCACACTTCATCTATTTTTTAAGAAGACGCTCAGACTTATTTGTCCCAGCTTGCTAGCGATCTCAAGGAATTTCTTTAAAGCAGTCCTTTTCTCAAGGGAACTGATCCCATCAGTAGGTACCTCTAAGATTTCTCCAAGAACTTTCTTATCCAATTAGATTTGTACTCTTCAAACATGGGTAATCACACTGTTGTTTGCAGTACAATACTCCATTTCAGCATAGAATTCCACAACTTTCTTTGCATGAAGATTAAGAAGAGGTTGATCAAACAAGTGAAGCCATTTTTAGAATTTCACCATTGACACCATGTCTCTCATTCCAGGCATCTCAGAAATATCTAAATCAAACACCCGGCCATAAAGTACGGTTTGTTGCCTTATAAATCCTTGGATTTTTTCACGCGTTAGTTCCTTGACCTTTTTTTTTGACTTAGTATCAGGTCCCTCACTGTCGCAGTCATCATTCTTATTTATCTTTTTTGACTGAGGAACTGCTTTGGAAGGACCAGGTACATCAACAACCCTTCTTTTCTTAGCACCTACTTCTTATTTCTTCTCAACTAGTTTAGACACTATCTTTCCATATCTCTTAGCTATACTGATAGATACATCAGTATCCTCTTCTTTAGTTTCCTATTTCTCTTCAGCATATACCACATTCAGTAGTAGAACATTATCGACCATAGTGGTTCTCCTTTTCAGTCTCCTCTTTTGAACTGCCTATGCCTTATTTACCTTCAGGGCATCTTCTATGAATTTTCTTTAGCTACCTCTAGTGGTATGAATTTCGCCAGGAACTGGTCCCTTGAACACCTGCAACTCCTTCATTCTGACACTTAGAGGTCGTTGATCACTTTCCGTATTAGATTCATCCCTGAGTGACTGAGCAATATGGGATACTGGAGTTTTATCAAACTTGGTGGAACCATCAAAGGTTTCAAGCATTTGGTAAACCTTGTGAGATTCACCCACAAACTCAGACCCATCGCCTACAGCTTCCTTTCTTTCCATCATAGCAACAGGTTGAGCACTTGCATCCAGTATGTTTGAGGAAGTTTCTTTCTCCATAGGTAATTCTCCTACATATAGTGTTTCAATTATTTCCTCAAACATCAAAGCATCTTCCACACTAACATTTATTTTAAAGCTTTAACCTTGGACCGTTACAGCAACAGGTCCCTTATTTTGTTCCTCCAATAAGGGAGGAGTTTCTTTCTCAGCATATATACTGAAACAGTCTTGCTTATTTTCAAGTGTTTTCTCTAATAAGGCCTCACTATTGATATCGTCTGTAATTTCCAGATCTGCAGCCTCGATAATTTTGCTAGAGACATTTTGAGAATTATTCTAATGGTTATTTTGATTGGATCAATTTGGGGAGCCAAAAGAGGGAACTAGAACCAGAGTGACCACAAGAGGGTTTCTCAACACTTTGATTAACGGAATTGTTTTGACTCAAACAGTAGAGGTAGGATTCTGAAGTTCTGAGGAGGACTTGAAGGAAAACTTGATTGAGATATTTTTTATGCAGGTTTGAACTTAGAAAGATGTGAGACCAGTTTAGGATGAGAGTTATAAAATTTTAAAGTAAAATTGTAGAAGCAATTTAGGGATTTAAAAATAAAATGAGTGGTTGTGGTTAAATGAAAAGGGGAGAGTGAAGTGACATGTCATATGGAGAAAAGAGATAAAGATTGATATTCTTTCTGACATGCCAACGTTACTACTAGGCGGGAATAAGGAAGACTGACGTGGCAGTGCTAGTTTTTTAAATTCAAAAATTTCTAGGATAATGAAAGTTAGACTAACCTTAGAGGAACCAAGTCCTTCCATAAAGTCTCAGTTTTTGCCCTGCATTTCTCCTATCCTTCCATCAGTTCATGTTAATCCTTCTCCACTATTAGTGTATACCTACTAGGGTATGAGACTGAGTTAGACCTGATCAAGTATGCTCTTACCTGGATACCTGAAATCACTTTTCTAGAAAAAAGAAGAGATATACAAGTGATAGGGACTTAGTTGGGCTTCATCAGATTTAAGACAATTATTTTGAGATAGGTCCCTGCTTAGTGGCTCGATAAATAGTTAGTAATTTTGATTTTATGTGTTGCGCTAGACTCTTGGCCATGTGAAGATTGTTGAAAAGACCTTGATTTGTACTTGGTTCCTGGATGCCAAATGTTGGTTTTACTTCAGCACTCATTTCCATTATCATATATGAAGGATATATTTTTTGTCAACTCTATGAGCCAATGTTTTTCCAAACTTTCCATTTCCAAGGGAGACACTTCCCCCTTGATATACCTTAAATGAGAGAAAATATTTGATCTACTTTGTGCATCGCCTGTCTAGGAACATCCGTTTGCTACTTTCTCTCACTCTCCTTTCCTCAATAGATCATTTGTTGGGTTCGGGAACCCATTTCAACTTAAGTTCCCAAAAAAGAGATTAAGAAAAAATTAGACTATTCTTTGTCTAGGTTAGTAACTTGATTATTTTAAGCATGGGATCAGGTACCCTTGAGTTCCCTTCTTCTTTAATTTCCCTTTGCTGTTACTTTTTAGTAGATAACTTAGCTGGACATGTATCTTTATAAAGTCCATTTCTACCATGAAAAGTGCATAACCAGTTGTTTGTATTAGAAATATACTTGTTGTGTGAGTAGTAGGGGACATTTCTCTTCAAATAATTATGACCCTTACTATTGTTAGATCTCTAATTATTTGAAGTGACTAAGACTTGTGAAGAGTCAGTCCATTTGAGAGATTTATCAAGATCTACCTTGATTCTGACTAGGTCCCTCTCTAGTTCCCTGTTTTTCTCAAGAGAGGCTATGAGGTCTAGTTGAGACTTGTTTAATTTTTTCTTTGATCTCAAGTAATAGGTCACAATTTCGCATTTTCCATTGACCAAAAGTTAAGATACAACCTTTGGTTTTTCATGCAATAGATCATTTTGGATGACACAAGAGCAAACTTTTCTTCTAATCTAGCAATCTAAATTAGAATAGCCATTTTCTCAGTTTCATATTTAGCCAAATTATTGCTCAGAGATTCCCTTCCTTTAATAAGATCATAGAAAGCATATATTAACACATTAGCTAGGGATATCATTTTCTTCACTGAATAATCCTTAAGATTTTTCTTGATATCTAAGAGGGTTACCTCTTCATTGTCTTCATCTGATTAAGCTACAAACCCAAACTCTTCATCTCCAGTTCCTTTCACAGAGTAATTCCTTACACTTTATTTTTCTGAGACACTTGAATAATCTTCCCACACAGCCTGATCCATCCTAGTGACTTTATTGATATTCTTTTTGTTGTCCTCATTTGGGACCTTATTTGTTGTCCCTTCATTTTTCGAGTTGCACCCTAGATTTTCTAATTTATGAGTAACTTTTGCTCTATTAGATCTTTCATGCACAATCTTCAAGGTTTTTCAAATCTCCTTAGCAGTCTCGCAACTAGAGACTTGATTGTATTCATTAGGACCCATGTTGCTTCTAAGAAGTCTTTTTGCTTTGAAGTTGTTCTCAACTGCCTTTCTATCTGCATCGTTGTATTCTCTTCTTAACTTAGGCATAGATTTGGTGATATCGCCATCTGTTATGGTCTTCATAGGGAAGTTATGACCATTACAGATGATGTACTATAGCTCACATTCCTCTGACATAATGTAATCATGCAATCTCATCTTCTTTAACAAATAATGATGTCCATTGAACGTGGGAGGTCTATTAATTAAATTTCCTTCCTCAAAGTATGGTAAAGTACCCATTGATACAGACTCTTTCCTAGGTGTTAACCTTTAGGAGGAACCTTCTCTAATACCAATTGAAGGGTTTCGATAGTCCACTACAGCACAGGGGACCTGATAGAGTACCAGGTCCTAGCAATCCCAAGAACAGATAATAATTTGAATAGAAAGTAAAGTGCACTAAAGTAAAAGACGCAGGGTTTTTACGTGGAAACCTCCTTGCTCAAGGGATTAAAACCACTACTACCCTAGTAGGATTTCACCAACACTTCACTAAACTCCGAGCAACCTTTGATTACAACCAAGGAATTAACCTCCTAATTCCTACCACCTTGCAATAATTATATTGTAACACAAACTCACAATAACTCTACTGTGAGAACTCCATTAGCTACCTCTAGCTAACACTCAGATTTGAACAAAGAAACAAAATAAAGTACCTATACAAGCCTCCAAGTAAGGAGTAGGTGAGCTAATTTAAGAACAATACAAGGAATCAAATAATCTAGAAGCTAATACATTTTCACAATGAACATAAGAGATTATAGATTACTAAATCTTTGTATTCAAGATGAAAGCCTTGGGATTTTTACTGAAGAACACTAATTTCCTTTTTGAGCAAGTTGCAAAAATCGTCTTTCCTTGTTAAAGACAAGAAATATATATATCACCGATAAAGGGGAGAGAGAAATTCTTATTGGTCAGTCGAAGGATCACTTTCGTGTACATACCACTATACTATTATGTCAGAGTAGTACCAGGACAGCTGGCACAGGAGACAGCTAGGACACCAGTTAATGTAACTAATCCTTCCACTATGTTGGTCAATCATCAAGGTGTCACACCCTGAAAATATGAACTAAGATTAAAGCCATGCTTTAAGTACATGTAGAACCTAACATCATGTTTTTATAGTATGAGAAGTTATTTAGACAAGTATTAAGGCCACAAGTAACTCCTAGCTCATTACCATGTTGAAACCTTCCTTACCGATTGAGTTCTTGTGAAGAATCTTTCTGTGGTCAACTTCAAACTATCATAAATCCTAGAATATAAAAACTTTTAGGGCTCAAGACCCACCAAATGAAATATATTTGGGTTTTCTTTCCAACACCACCAGTTATTTGTTAATTCAATATCGAAGAAAAAAGTTATGCTCAATTTACCAGAGGGTGTCTTTCTGTCAGAGAGTGACAGCTCGGGTCCCATCAAGGCAAGCTGTTAGGATTGACTAGTAAGACCAAAATTTGGTCATTTAGTGATTATTCAAGTGATGGTCAGTCAAGGGATTGACGGTCCATCACCCAAACCGTCAGTTGGGACTGTTTTGCACTGTTATAACATTTTTAAAGGGGTTGTTTGGTCTTTTCCCACTCTTTTAACACCCAAACTACATCATTTAAGCTATACTAAAGCTAAATAACAAGAAAAAAATGACCTAATCCCCCTTATTATATAGAAATTCAGTCAACACTTAGCCAAATACAAATAGGGAGGTGATTATTCTTCTACAAGCAAGAATTAGGGTTCTTCAACTTTCGGCTTCAAATCCAAAGATTTCACCAAGGGTTTTGCATTTAGGTATGTGGAATTTCATAAATGGGTTCCTTTCACCCATTTAGTCCCAAAGTTAACTCAAATTCCTCTAGTTCAATTCACCCTTCAAGCTTAGGGTTTCCATGAAAAGTGTGAATTCCTTTAGTTTTCAG
This sequence comes from Capsicum rhomboideum, assembly GCA_031232105.1. Classification (NCBI taxonomy): domain Eukaryota; kingdom Viridiplantae; phylum Streptophyta; class Magnoliopsida; order Solanales; family Solanaceae; genus Capsicum; species Capsicum rhomboideum. Next base: position 104,111,375 of record CP124719.1, on the reverse strand, counting down.
TTTCTTGCTTTGACTAAACCATGAATATATGTTTTCCCATAAAGTTGAACCTCCTTACATACTCATGGCTATGAACTCTCATTATATTGGTAAATTCTTGATCTTAGGCTTGAGTTATGAAGTTCCATATTATGGTCAGTTTATAAAATTGCCATTTGTAGTTGCATTCTTCTGAGATAGAGGGTTATGAACACCCGATGAGCTAGTATATCATGCATTTTCATTTAAATACTCAGTTATTCAATATTTATGATTTAGCATGTTTTTAGATAAAGCACCTATCTTTTGGTTTGAGAAAATCATTATTGTTGAGCATTTCAGTATATTAGTTTACTTTCGGTTGGGAGTAGTTCTTAGTACTGAGAGGACAAGGTTCCAGATAACCCAAGTCCTAAACTATGTGCCACCATAGGTAAAAGTGGTTCTCGCTATTTGAGAGTATCTCTCTTACCCTTAATAGGCTCATGAGTAAATTCACACCAATCATGATTCGTACTCTTGGCAAGGTATAGAACACCCTTCCGACTTGGGTTATAGGTTGGATTCCATATTGCTCACATAGTTTATGTTGGTTATATAAACCTCTCATAGTTTAGTTTCAGACCTCGCTTGACCTTGTATTCAGCTTATTCAGCATCTTATAGTGTCATATATTTATTACTTGGCTATGGTATCAGTTTACAAATTTTAGTCCCGTGTTCAGTTCATCATGTCACTTTCACCATGTACATCTTATATAGTGTAGTGCATATCTCACATGCTCAGTATATTCAAAGTACTGATCACATACTTTTCTTTGAGCTATATTGTCTTATAATATAGGTTCGAATGTTCAGCATCCCGATCGTGGTTAACTTGATTCAGCATCACCTCAGCATCTATGTTTTGGTGAGTCCTCATCATTTTAGGACTAGTTATAATTATTTTATTTGTTTTCTCGATTTCAGTTTCAAACAGTTAGAGTTAGTTGGGGGCTTATCCCAGTAATTTATCTTAGTAGAGGCTTTCAGAAAAACAGTATACTAGCTTGATTTGGTTTTGATTATTCATACATCATTTATACTTTAGCTTTCGTACAATGTTATTTACTTTTATACAGTATTCTTAGTGTCATACCAGACCATGGGTTAGCTTGGAGTCATTTATGACTCTAAGCACCGTGTTATGACTAGGGGGTAGTCTCGGGTCGTGACACAAAGCATGTGTCACAATAAGACACACATAGACCAGAACCTTTGGTGAGGTTTGTCAAATCATCAAAACTAGCTTTCTAACACCCTACAATCCTTAAATTTTTCAGAGATTCTACATTTGTCTTAGTGCTAGCAAGAAAGGGTTCAAGAAAGGTTATAGAAGGATAGTAGGAGTGGATGGTTGTTTCCTTAAGGATCCAATGTATGAGACTCAATTATTAATTTTCATTGGGCCAGATCCTATTAATACTATCTATCCAATAGTAAAAAAAAGTTTGATAGAAGCATTTAATGATGTATTGCCATTTGTTGCTCATAGATTGTGTATAAGACACTTGGATGATAACTTTAAGATGACAGAATTTGGTGGTATCACATTGAGGAATGCACTTTGAAAATTTTATAGTGCAACAACTATAAAATAATTAAATGAACGCATGATTGAAATATTTGATTTGGAGCCTGAAGCTGCCATTTGGTTGAGAGATAAGTCACCTAACGAGTGGTCTAGGTCTTATGTAACAATCCTTGTTGTGACTTTAGCTTTTTCTATATTTTAACTATTTTTCCCTTCTTCATAGTTGCTATATTCTATTTATGAGTTGTGGGGTTGGCTGGTACGGTGCCCAAAGCCTTTGGGAGTGATTTGAGTAAGTTTGAGGTTTTGAGTAACCTTATAAGTGAATAGTTTGACTTTGGCCAACATTTTATGATCCAAGAGTTTAATGGTAATTCTGTCAGTTCCATTAGATCCAGAATATTAAATTTGGGTTAGTATCATAGTTGGTTCGGGTTTCAAGCCTTTATATTTAATTTTGATCTATTAGATGAGAAACTAGTTAAATTTAGCCTAAAGGGATCCCAAGGGTTAACTTATTGAAAACAATCTCCTTTCTTAAATATGATAGTTTCATTGATTCTGAAATGTCAAAATTAGCCTAGTAGTATTATTGATCTATTTCTATGAGGTCCCGAACGAATTTTGAGGGTCCATTGGAGCATTTTTATCATTTCCCTTAGCTATTGCAGTTGTTTTCTGGTGCCTCATGAATCCTTCTTTGCATTTGCAGGCCCCTAGTCATGATCGTAAATAAGGGAAATTTTTTCATTGCGAACATGATGATGGGACAACGTTCGCAAAGCATTTCCTTTTTCATTCATCACGAATGTGAGGTAGAGTTTGCATTTGCAAAGGGATAGTGGGTCTGGGTCTACATTGGTCTTCATTGCAACCGTGATGGATTGATCCCATTTGCAAGACTCGAGTTTGGTTGGTTGTTTCATTCGCGGCTGGAGGCCCACGTTCGCAAAGAACAAATTGTACCTAGGTAGAATTTAAATTCTTTTCTTGCCCAAAACCTTGTTTTCATTATTTTTGGACTTTATGAGCCCAGTTCTTGTAATTTCAAAGAGAAATTTTATCAATCTTGTATGGATAAACTCTAAACTCATATTTTCATTATTTTATATTGATTTCATCTTCTAAATAACTTCAAAACTTGGATTTCAACTAGTAATTTTGGGATTTTACCCAGTATTGATAAAAATAACTTTTCTTCAATTTCAAGCTTGATTTAAACTTATTTTTCGATGGATTTTCAGATTTAGAGTCCTTGAATTATGGGGAACTTGATTTTTAAATAAAATTCTAATTTTACCCTTTTTTGGGGGAGTCAATTTTTGAACTATTTTTGGACCCAGAACAAAAGTAGCTAATATAGGTATCGTTAGACTCCTTTTGACGTGTAGATTACATTTTTGATATATTTGGCTTGTTTTGAAGCTACATGTAAAGTAAAAACTCAGTGTTGAAAGGTCCAAGGTCGTGTTTCCACTTTTCAAGGTAGGTTATGGCTTAACTTTATTCAGATTGGGCTGGATAGTTAACCATTCATGTAAAGTATGATATGGGTTGGGGATTGCATCATAAGATTCGTATTTTGAGATAGTTACTTATCGTGTTTCCTGTTTGGGGGCCTATTTGAGTGTAATTATTAGCTTGAGAGTTTATTATTATTGTGATGCCCGAGTGGGGGCTTATGTGAACATTAAATTTGACTTGAGAGATGATTATTATGGTGATACCCACTTGGGGGTTGATATTGGTCTTGTTTAAGCATTATATTCCAACTATCCTTATTGTGATGCCCAAGTGGGGGATTGAATTGATATTATTGATTTATTACATGACTATTCATTATTGTGGTGTAATGTGATGGCTTATATCATGATTTATTGAGATATTGAGGAGATTTGAGCTCATATGATACCATTATTGACATGATTTATTATATAATATTATTTTGGTTATGAGCATGCATCCTCATTTCATTCATCCACATACATGAATTGGTCCAAAAGAAACACTGATTTTGAAAAAAAAATGAAACACTTTATAAAACTCTTGACCGAAGATTTTGCCAACAAGGTTGATTGAGATATGAGATTGATATTGTGAAAGTATATGGGTTGTGAATCCCCCATGGGTCTTGTCCTGGTAGCTTATGCTCGAAAGGTGTATATGAGGAACCATGCGATGGCTTACATTATTATCATCCCACTACCATCCCATTGCATTGCATTGCATCATTTGTACTTCTATTTATGTGTTTATTATCGTGTATTTAGTTTCTCTTATAGTTTCATATGTAGTTAGTCTTATACGCATATTATACTTGTAAAATTATTAGGAGATACGGTGTGAGCTATCATTGGAAACTTTTTGTATGCAAGTGGAAGCGTGCTCAAAGTATTCTTTACTTATTTAGTTTTTTTTACTTTGGTCAATCGGCCTATGATACCTACAGAGTATAAGTGGATTGTACTCACTCTTACTTTTGTGCCCTTTTGGTTCAGATCCAAGTACGAGTGCGACCCATAATAGTTGATTTGTAATGTGAGAGCTGATCAGGAATACCGATGAGCTCTATGTCCAGAGCCTTATTCCAGCCTCCGTCTATCCTTTATGTCTTTACTTGTATTCGGGGACAGTGATGTATTATCAGATTTTAGTATTTTCTTAGATTCTCTTTATACTTATGATATCAGGTTTTGTGATTCGATTGTATTTTTATTCATACGTTTTGGATTTTATGATTATTATGGCCTGAAATTTTTTAGAAGTCTAGTATTGCTTCATTTCTTCTTTTCTTCATATTTCATATCTGTTGTAGATCTTTGACTTACCTACCAAGGTTGGGTCAGGGTAGGTGCCATTATGACCTTAGTTTCTAGGTCATGACAAATTGGTACTAGAGCGTCAGGTTCACCGATCTCATGAGTAAAAGAGCAAGATGTCTAATAGAGTCCCACGAATCGATATGTTGACGTTTGTATCTATCTTTGGGAGGCTATGTGATGCTTTTAGGAAAACTTCTCTAATTTGATTTCATGTCATTCTTATTGTTCAAGATCCATATTATAAACTTGTATTCCATTCTTTTTGCGCAGATGGTGAGGACAAGATCTAGAGTAGTTGAGGATGTTGAGCCAGCACCCACTGTAGGAGTGTCACGACCCAACGTCATGGTTGGAACCCGCCCTAACCCTATGGTAGGAGAACCCTACTAATCTCACCCTTACTCAATTAGGTGTTATTCTCACCTTTTTATTATATAATTTCCCATGTATTAAATCAGTTCTGAAAGGTTTCATGAAAATAAAAATCATTGTCAAACAAATCATCATCCATAAAGCGAATAGAATGCAGAAACCTCTATTTATTACAATTCCCGGGACCTAAAGTCACCATACAAGAACATTTAAAAATAACTAAGTCTAGAAAACATCTAAAAATATCCCAAAACATAACAAGAGGAATCGTCTTAGTCTCAAAAACAAGGGACATCAACATCATAAGAAGATCTAAAGGTTTCCCAGACAAGGTGCTCACCCTCAAAATCGGATCCAAACTGCTAACTAGAGCCGAAGTCGCTTGTCAACCACTGGAAGATGTTCTGCACTCAACAAGAAGAAGAGTACCGGTACCATCAATACATCAACAAGTATTGGTAAGCATCATAGGTCGACTAACTTAACAATGTACAAGTAAGCAAGTCAAACAAATATAAAAGTGATCATACAAAACTCATAACCAATGATATCAATCAAATGAACACATCATGTATCATCATATAATTACAACTCATAAGTTCACTTTCACAGGCTTTCATACTTAGCATTTTTATCAAAATTCATCATCATATATAATCATCAAAATAGCACTCAATGCATATGAATGAGTGCATGTATGCAAGAAGTACACATCATCTCTTACTCTTCTCTTCCTCATCATCAACATCACAATGTACCGGCGTGGTACCCAACACATTATCACAACATATCATATCATACCAGCAAGGTAACCGACCCATTATCACAACATATCATATCGTACCGGTGTGGTACCCGATCCATCATCTCAACATATCATCACAATGCAATGAAAATGCAATGCAGTCATTAAATCACAAGTCATGCAAGAAGGCAATCATAGATGTCTAAATCACAAATAAGCACAAAGCCAAGAAAGTCTAAGTGCTACAACAAAACCATAGCCTACCTCAACTCTTTTGCTCAAATCACCCTTAAGCCACATTTTTGCCCTTTCGATCTTGTTCTTGATCTATAACAATAAGAATATACATTCATTTCAATAATTCATCCCTTTTTAACTACCAAGGATAAAAAGTCACTGGTTTTAGCCATGAACTTACCAATTTCATCATTGTAGGGTTTTCTTATCATTTAAACTTCATGAACACTACTTGATTTAGCATAATTAATTATAATTCTTGTCCCATTAGTGTTTTCTAATACCCTAGGATCATTATTTACTGAATTTATTCACATTCCCACCACTTTTCATCATTTTTCATGAACTAGGGTTAAACTCCAATTTCCACCATTAATCCATTTTTAGTGATTTTCTAAGGTTAAACAAAGTAAATTCAAGTCTAGAATGTAATTAATTACTTACCACCAAATATAAAAAAACTGTAAAATCCCTCTGAAAATTACCTTTCCCCAGAGCTCTATTGTATTTTTTCGAAAAGTGGGGAATGAAAATGTTTTTTGGGTTTTAAAACTGAAATATAATACTATGTGTTACCGCTGCAGCAATTTGCGTCATTTTTACTAAAGGCTGCCATTGCGGTTTCCATGACCGCTGTAGTGGTTACTTTTTCCAATGCAGTGGTCTGATATAGAAACTCAGGACCTCTCCTCAGTTTTCCTTATTTTACAACACACACCACGAATTTCGACATCGCGAACCAACCCCTCCTTGATAAATGCTATAACAAAAGTCTATAACTCCGCTTCAGGTGCTGAAAGTTTCTACAACTTCCTATACTCATTGGATATCTCACTATGATATCAAACCCATATCTTACCAATCATATCAATACTAGATTTTATTCAACTACCATATCCTCAAAATTAAGCCAAAACTAGACTAGCCCTGAATTCCTCAACTTTCAGCTAAGGGGAGTCTAGGTACAACTTCTACCTCCTAATTTAGCGTAATGATATTTTGGGTTATTTCATTAGATACCAATTTACCACTCGTTCGTCCCCAAATGACCACTTGCCGCCTGAAAAAGACATAACAACTGGGATAGAGTGTACCTAAGTCAATGAACAAGTGTGGATACCGCTTATGCATGTCCACTTCTGTCTCCCTTGTAGCTTTATTAATGGTACGGTTCCTCCACTAAACCTTCACACAATAAATAACTCGTGTCCTTAACTTCCTCACATCTCTAGCCAGAATAGCAATTGGTTCCTCTTTATAAGATGATTCCTTATCAAACAATTTCGGGTCCTAACGAATAATATAGTCACCATCTCCATGGTACTTCTTTAATATTGATATATGGAATATGGGGTAGACCCCACATATACTAAGGGGTAGGCCAGCCTATATGATACAGACCCCACTTCCTTCAACACCTAAAAGGGTCCCATGTACCTTGTGCTCAACTTGACCTTCTTGCTGAATCGCATTACACCCTTCATGGGTGACACCTTCAAGAGTACCTTCTTTTCTGTCACAACCCTAATCCCATCGAGACGTGATTGGCACCTGTAGTCGATAAGGCCTGAGAGAACCAAACTGTACTTATGTTCATTCATATGCATGCCATCAGAACACCCTTATCACGTAGGAGCTTATAATGCTAACAACGAAATTCATGGAACATGTGACATATAAACATATATGAAACTTGGCCGTTGAGTCCATCAAGTCAAAAACAACATGTAACTTTTACATTTATACACCCACATCCGTCTACAAAAGCCTCTAACAAGTGCATTGACCAAAATGAACTAAAAGTCGGGACAAGTCCCCACTTTATACAAGATGTACAACACCAAAACATATGTACAACTGTGACTCGGAGAAGCCCCGAACTAACTGGAGCTCACCAATGATCTGCAACGACTGGCAACCTACTGTGGAGGCCTACTAGTACCTGCGCCTGCAGCAAGTAAGGTATATTCCCAAGAGGGGTCAGTACGAAGAATGTACTGAGTATGTAAGGCTCAAATGAAACTGTATGATATGTGAATATGCCAATGAAATCAAATTCAAATGCATAACCAATATGGATAAGTCACTATACTGAACTTTGGAAACCATGTATATTGCTTTCTTTACTTTCTTTGTTTCTTTGATTCTATGATTATTCATCTTTGCCTATGACCTGTGATACCCGGGCCTCGACTGAACAGTGGGTTTAACATAACATAACATTACGTTAGGATCGTCTCGAGCTAGGCTTAAGCCCCTAGAGCTGCCACCCTATGAATCAATATATATCGGGATTGGCTCGAGCTAGGTTATTACCTCTAGAGCTGCCACCCATCATTCAACTTATCAGGTTTGGCTCGAGCTAGGTTTTTAGCTCTAGAGCTACCCCCTGTCAGGATCTGTCCGAGCTAGGCTTATGCCTCTAGGACTGCCCCCTGATCCAACAATCTTGGGATCGGCTTGAGCTAGGCATTGTGCCCCCAAAGCTACCACCCATACTTGATCATTAACCACATATGCATTACTTCATTCATTACTTTGAGATTGATACAATGATATTCATAACTTTTTTTGAAGCTTTGGATCATTAACCAATGAGTGAAAGACATATGAATAAACATTTTTGGAAACATAGTCTTATTGGAACATAATACTATTATAGCCATTGGACAATAATCAATGAACAAGATACATGAGCATAACCACTATTGGAACATTGAAACACAATCTTATTGGGATTTTGTAAGACTATCAATGAATATAATACATGAGATTCACAATTGATCAATGAGTAGGAAACATGTAATAATAGCCATTGATAACCGGGAATAGGATACCTTAGCATATTTCGGGATAGCACAAGTGCTATGTCAATGTGAATACTATGTGATGCAGAAAGATACGGACAGAGTAACCTTACATACCTTCACCTCTAAGTATGAATTCACAAGCCTATGTATGAACACAATAGTCCAACTTCTTCTTTACGTCTTACTCTACAATACAAGTACATATCGTAGCTTACATTAGCAACTAGGTACTATACAGGCGTACAAGACGACAATGAACTATATAACTGTCGTATAACATCATGTCATCCCTTACAATACAATCCAATGCATTATCATATCAACAACACCATAACATTACGCACATTGACCAAGAGATCATACATTGATAGCATTTCACACCATACTTACCCCTTACGCTTTTATCTTTATCATTATGTCACAATTAATCCTTCATAACAACATATGAACAACCATACATACTTAATATAGTCAAACACACCCCCATACAACACTTTAAAGTCATTAAAACGACATCACAAGTTGATAATTACATCCAAAATGGGTATAGGGGCCCTCGGGGACCAAGACGATGCGAAAACATACAAAGTCGTACCTGGGGCTGACCTGTGAAGCCACCTGCACCCACATGTGGCTTAGGTACACCCGCAGGTGGCTGGTGGCAGATGACAGTGGCACCTGCGTTGGCATCTGCGCCCGCAGGTGCCCTCGTCTGCGGGGGCGGATGCCCGTTTTGGTCCGAAATGGTTTCTTTTGGGTCTTTTAAGGCCATGAATGGTCCATGATCATAACCAAACTTATTTTGAAATATTTTTTATCATCTTGAACACCAACATTCATCCATGGTCTCACAACACACATAATAACACCCAAAACTACACTTTACGGTCAATATGTCACCAAAACCATAACCAATTTCACAATAGCAATTCCAAACATTATACTCAATGATAAAACAAAGTAAGACTATAATAATATCTCACATGTCAATATTTAATCCATCAAGTTCACTTCCTTCAAGATCACAAGTCCATATTCAAGTTCACAAGACAAAACCATTCTCCGATTGCAAAAATAGACAGTTTTACGCATAGCACACTGTCCAACACTTGGCAACACAACCAACATGATTTATACACCATATTAAACATATTATATACTAAACCATGAGAATAAATACTTACCAAAGAGTGATCTTGTCCCAAAGAGATGAGAGCTTAGGGTTTGTATTTTTGAGAGAAAAATGTGGAAAATGCTAAAAAGGGCATGTGTGTTTTTATGGAATAAAAATCTGATTTGTTGGATTATATAGTCCATTTAGAATTATACTTATCCACACACTTGGTGGGTTTACTTGGTCAATGGATGACTTAGGCAAGAATGGGTTAAATTCCCACTTGGGCCATGTCTTTCTATGGTTTTGGGGCTTCATTTAAGGCCCAATTGTACAAGACTTTTAAATGCCCACAATTTAATACATAATTCATCAAATCTCTCATGTTTACATATTTCCATAAATGTTACGGTAGTCAGCTAGACTCCGAAACGTACGGGGTGTTACATTTCCCATCTCAAACTTCATGTCTCTTACCTTTTTATCTGCATATTCCTTCTATCGGCTTTGAACCGCTGTGAGCTTTTCCTGTATAAACCTCACTTTTTCCATATAGTCCTTGAGCATATCAGTGCCCAAAGGCCTCTCTTTGAATGCATCAAACCACCCAATTGGGGACCTACATCGCCTACTATATAAGGCCTCAAAAAGAGCCATGTCGATACTAAAATGGTAGCTATTATTGTAGGCAAATTCACACAATGGTAAGTATTGGTCCCATTTACCCTCGAAGTCTATAACACAAGCCCGAAGCATATCCTTAAGCACTTGGATAGTGCAGTCAGATTGACCATTGGTCTGTGGGTGGAAAGTAGTGCTCAGGTCTAATCTAGAACCCAACTCAAACTAAAATCTCTCCCAGAAATTAGAAGTGAACTGAGTACCCTATCGGACATAACTGACACTAGTAACACATGCAGCCTTATAATCTCTTTCACATAGATCTTAGCCAACTTAGCTGCATTATAATCAACTCTTACCGAAATGAAATGAGTCGACTTAGTCAATCGGCCAATAATAACCCAAATGAAATCGCAGTTCCTCAAGGTTTTTGAAAGACCAACCACGAAATCCATCGTTATTCGTTCCTACTTCCATTTTGAAATGGGCATCTGCTGAAAAGTACCACTAGGCTTCCAATGTTCATATTTGACTTACTGGCAGTTTTGATACTTAACCACAATCGTGTTGCCTTCGCCCTCAATTCATATGAATGAATGTATGTATGTAAGATGTGTGCATCATCTCTTACTCCTCTTATCCTCATCATTAACATCAGAATGTACTGACGTGGTACCCAACCCATTATCATAATATATCATATTATATCGGTGTGGTACTTGACCCATTGTCACAACATATCATATTGTACTAGCGTGGTACCCAATCCATCATCTCGACATATCATCACAATGCAATGAAAATGCAATGTAGTCATTAAATCATAAGTCATGCTAGAAGGCAATCATAGATTTCTAAATCACAAACAAGCACAAAGCTAAGAAATTCTAAGTGCTACAACAAAACCATAGCCTACCTTAACTCTTTTGCTCAAAGTCACCCTTAAGCCGTACTTTTGCCCTTTCGATCTCATTCTTGATCTATAACAACAATAATATACATTCATTTCAATAATTCATCCCTTTTAAACTACTAAGGATCAAAAGTCACTAATTTTAGCCATGAACTTACCCTATTTTATCATCTTAGGGTTTTTTTATCTTTTCAACTTCATGAACACTACTTGAATTAGCATAATTAATCGTAATTCTTATCCCATTAGTGTTTTCTAACATCCTAGGATAATTATATACTAAATTTATTCACATTCGTACCACTTTTTATCAATTTCCATGAACTAGGGTTAAACTTCAATTTCCACCATTAATCCATTTTTAGTGATTTTCTAAGGTAAAACAAAGTAAATTTAAGTCTAGAATGTAATTACTTACCTCTAAATATGAAAAACTTCAAAATATCTTTGAAAAGCATCTTTCCCTAGAGCTCTATTGCATTTTTTTGAAGAGTGGGGAATGAAAATGTTTTTTGAGATTTAAAACTAAAATGTTGTACTGCACGTTACCACTGTAGTAATTAAATTTTTGCTACAGTGATTTGTACCATTTTTACTGGAGGTCGTTATTGCAATTCTATGATCGCTGCAGTGGTTACTTTTTCCACTACAGCATTTTGAGAAAGAAACTCAGGACCTCTCCTCATTTTTCCCTATTTTACAGCACATACCACAAATTTTGACATCGTGAACCAACCCCTCCATGATAAATGCTATAATCTGAGTTCTATAACTTTGTTTCAGGTGTCAAAAGTTTCTACAACTTTCTATACTCATTGGATATCCAATTATCATATCAATATCAGATTTTTTTTCAACGACCATATTTTCAAAATTAAACCAAAACTAGACTAGCGCTGAATTCCTTAAAATTTATCTAAGAGGAGTCTAGGTGCAACTTCTACCTCCTAATTTAGTATAATGACATTTTGAATCATTATATAGAGCCTCTATCAGAGGGAGAGGCAGGGTTTTAGCTGAGTCAGAGGTAGAGGTTAGGTATGAGGAACAGCTCCAGCTAGATGATGGGCTAGAGAAGCCTCTCTTGAGCCTGAAATTGATCATGATGAAGAGGTTTATCGGCTAGAGAATGTGGGACTAGCTTATGCCCCTCATGGTTTCATGATTACCCCAGTATTGCAAGATTTGTTGATTCATCTTTTGGGCTATTTGGATTGTATTCCCCATTCCCCAGACTGGTATTCTACCAGATACACCAGATGGTTCTCAAACTATAGGAGGTGTATGGGCTCTGGGGTAGCCTACTACTTATGGTTTTCAGACTCCTAAGGCATAAATAACTGTTGTGATGGCCCCATATGTTGAGATTTTGCCTACTAGATTAGTTGTTATGCCTATAGCTCCAGATCCTGTTATGTCTGCTAATTAGTAAAAGAGATTTGAGAGATTCATTAGATTTTCCACTCCTAAGTTAGTAGTGCCATTGGTAAGGATGCTTATGAGTTTTTGATTGATTGTCAGGAGAGCTTGCATAGCGTTGGTTCGCTTAAGTCCCATGGTGCTGCTTACACTACCAACCAATTTTAATCTCGTTAGTTGTAGACTAGCGGGTTCCTCTCAGTTGACATGGACCTAGTTTTTTAAGACTTTTCTAGAACATTTTGTGCCTTTTAGCTTGAGGGACCAGCAGATAGATGATTTTGATCATTTGGAGTAGGGCCATATTACTATTGCCGAGTATGAGGCTCACTTTCATGCATTGTCCAGATATGCCATTGATAGTATTTTTACCTAGTTTGAGAGGATCAGGAAGTTTGTTAAGGGTTTGTCTAGTTATTACTAGTTGGCGATGGCTTATTTAGTGGTTTCTGGTGGTTTTTTTCATAGTATAGTATATTATGCCAAGATGATTGAGACTGTTTGTCAGGGTATGTAGGGTGGTGGTGTTAAGAGGGTACGCAGACAGGGCAATTTCAATGGTCATGCATCTCAAAGTAGGGATTTCTCAGGTAGAGGTTTTTATGGTTATTATAGAAGACTGGTTTAGATAGCTTTACAGAGTTTAGATGGTAGATTTATAAGTTTTGAGACTTTTAGTGGTGAGAAATTGGGTCATACAGGTCAAGGGTCTCATTTTGGTTCATCAGGGTATGAAGAGATTTTGTTTCTTCTGGGCCCTCTCAGCATGATTCTTTTAGTTGAGGATGTTTTGGGTGTGATGAGCATGGTCACTTAGTGAGGGATTGTCCTTGATATGTGATTAGTTCTTCCAAGAAGGGATCTCAGCTTCAGCTTTGTTGGACTCCTATTTCAGTAGTTAGAGGTGGTACACATGGTAGTAGAGGTGGCTCTAGAGGTACCCAAGGTGGGGCTCAAGGAGATCATGATGGTGTACAGGGAGTCACTCAATCTGGTAGCAGATGTGGTCAGTGCTATACTTTTCCTGAGAGATGTAAGGTAGAGGCCTCTGATGCAATGATTACAAGTATTGTCCTAGTTTTCTATCATCCCGCTACAGTACTATTTGACCCTGGTCTATATTCTCTAATGTATATGTATATTTTGCTACTAGTATTGATGTTATATGTGAGTCCCTTGTTATGCCTATTCGTGTATCTACCCCCGTAGGTGATTCTTTAGTGGTGGATTGGGTACCGATCTTTTGTTGTAACTTTTTCAGGGTGTTAGACTTGGGTGGACTTGATTATCCTCGATATGGTTGATTTTGATGTTATCTTGGGTATGGATTGGTTGTCTCTTTATCATGAGGTTTTGGATTATTTTGCCAAGACCTTGACTTTAGCTACTCCTGGTATTCCGAGGTTAGTGTGGGAGGGTGTTTCTAGCTCATGTTCAAAGGGTGTTATATCTTTTTACGTGTTTGTCGCATGGTAGGAAAGGGTTGTTTTTCCTATTTGGCATATATTTGTGATACTAGTGTAGGTTTACTGGCTCCTTTTGATTCTGTATGAGTTGTTAAGGAGTTCATAGATGTGTTCCTATAGACTTGCCTGGTATGCCTCCAAACCAGGATATTAATTTTGCCATTGATGTTGAGCCAGGTACTAAGCCCATTTCCATTCCTCTTATAGGATGGCCCTAACAGAGTTGAAGAAATTGAAGGAGCAATTACAGGATTTGTTGGATAAGGGTTTTTTTAGACTGAATGTGTCTCCTTGGGGTGCTCCTGTCTTATTTGTGAAGAAGAAGGATGGATCCATGCCAAGTGTATTAATTATCGGTAATTGAACAAAGTGACTGTTAAGAACAAGTATCCTCTTCCTTGCATCAATGACTTGTTTGATCAGCTTCATGGTGCTTCAGTGTTTTCTAAGATTGATTTGAGATGTGGTTATCATTAGTTGCAGATTAGAGCTTTGGATGTTCCAAAAATGTCTTTTCAGATGCAGTATAGCCATTATGAGTTCTTGGTTATGTTTTTTGGGCTAACCAATGCCCCAACATTATTTATGGAGTTGATGAATAGGGTATTTCGGGATTTTTTTGAAATTGTGTTCATCGATGATATCTTGGTTTATTCCAAGAATGAGGATGACCATGTGAGACATTTGAAGGCCATACTTTAGAGATTACGTAAAGAGAAGTTGTATGCTAAGTTCTCCAAGCGCGAGTTTTGGTTGGATTCTATTTTTCTCTTAAGTCACCTAGTGACTAAGGATGGTATCATGGTTGATCCATCCAAGGTAGCGGCGGTTCATTATTGGGATAAACCTAGTTCTCCTACCAAGATTTGTAGTTTTGTTAGGTTAATGGGATATTACCGTCGATTTTTGCAGGGCTTCTCTTCTATTGTAGCTTTTTTAACCAAGTTGACTCAGAAGAAGATTGTTTTTTAGTGGTTGGATGCTTGTGAGAAGAGCTTTCAAAAGCTCAAAGAGTTGTTGACTTTGGCTCTTATCTTGAGTTTACCTGAGGAGGGCGTGGTTTTCATCATGTTTTGTGATACTTCTAGAGTTGGCTTGGGTGGTGTGTTGATGCAGCAGGTAAGGTGTTACTCATCCTTCTCGACAGTTGAATCCTCATAAGAAGAACTACCCTACTCATGATTTGGAGTTAGCCGCAATTGTATTAGTGTTGAAATTGAGGCGACACTACTTGTATGGAGTTCATTGTGAGATTTTCTCCGATCATTGTAGCCTTCAGTACTTCTTTACTCAATGAGATCTTAATATGAGACAGCATAAATGGTTAGAGTTGCTTAAGGATTATAATTTTACTATTCTTTATCATTCATGCAAGGCTAACGTGGTAGCGGATGCCTTGAATCGAAAGGCGGTGAGTATGGGGAGTTTTGTTCTTTTATTGGCAGGAGAGCAGCCTTTAGACTTGGATGTTCAGTCTTTGGCTAACTAGTTAGTTTGACTTGATATTTCAACACCCGGGCATGTGTTAGCCTTTGTTGAGGCTAGGTCTTCTTTGATGGAGTAGATTTGAGCTCGTCAGTTTGATTATGAGAAGTTGAGGGTGATTCGTTATAAAGTATTAAGTGGTAAGGCAAAGGTTGTATCTCTTGATCCCGAGGGTATTTTGAGGATTGATGGTCATGTTTGTGTGTCAAGAGTTAGTGGTTGGGTTATATTGATCTTGGAGGAGGCTCATTGTTTGAAGTACTCTATCTATCCAGAAGCGACCAAAATGTATTATGATTTGAAGCAATACTATTGGTGGTGTGGTATGAAGAGAGACATCGTGGAATTTGTGTCCAAGTGTTTGAATTTCCAACAAGTTAAGTACGAACATCAACGACCAGGTGGTACTATGCAGTGGATGCCTATTCTTGAGTGAAAGTGGGAGCCGATCACTATAGATTTTATTGTTAGCCTACCCCCAACTTTAGGGAAGTTTGATTCCATTTGGATGATTGTGGATAGGTTGACTAAGTCCTCATATTTTATACCTGTGAGGGTGAGCTATAATGTAGAGAAGTTGCCCAAGATTTACATTTAGGAGATTATTCAGTTGGATGGTGTACATATCTACATTATTTCTAAAAGAGGTACTCAGTTTACCTTAAATTTTTGGAATTCTATGCAGAGTGAGTTGGGTACTCAGCTTGATATGAGAACAACTTTTTACTCTCAGATGGATGGCCAATCAAAATAGACCATTCAGGTGTTAGAGGCATGCTTCGAGCATGTGTTATGGATTTTGCTGGTCATTGGAACAAGTTCTTACCCTTAGGAGATTTTGCCTATAACAATAGTTACCATTCCAATATTTAGATGGCGCCTTTTGAGGCTTTCTATGGGAGGAGGTGTAGATCCTCATGGGATGGTTTGATTTATTGAAGGTTAGGCTTTGGGGAGTCAATGTGTTAAGAGACTTGATGGTTCGAGTTCGACTGATTCAATCTAGGCTTGTGACCGCCCAGAGTAGGCAAAAAAGTTATTCCAACTAGCAAGTTTGTGATGTAGCATTCATGCATGGTGAGCGCATTTTGGTAAAGGTATCACCCATGAAGGGTATGATGAGATTTAGAAAGAAATGGAAGCTTAATCTTAGATTTATTGGGCCTTTTGAGATTCTTGAGAAGTTTGGAGATGTGGCGTATAGGCTAGCTTTGTCTCAATATCTATCAGTCATTCATTTGATATTCCATGTTTCTATGTTGAATATATACCATCCAGATGATTCCCATGTGATCCGGTGGGACTCATTTGCATTAGATCATGAATTGTCCTACAGGGAGGAGACCATTGTTATCCTAGACAGGCAGACTAGGAAGTTGAGGTCTAAGCATATTAATTCTGTGAAAGTACAGTGGAGATATCGCCCTATTGAGAAGGCTACGTGGGAGTTTGTGACTGATATGAGGAGTAGATACCCCCAGCTTTTTACCGATTTGGGTACTTTATTTGCTTTTTTGTTTGGTAATGAACTTGTGTCTTAGTGGTGGATAATGTAACAACCCTTGCTAAGATTTCTAGCTTTTGTTATGTTTTAACCATTTTTCCCTTCCCTGTAGTTGATATATTCTATTTATGAGTTGTGGGGTTGGTTGGCATGTTCCCTGAAGCATTCAAGAGTAATTTGAGTGAGGTTTGAAGTTTTGAGTAGCCTTATAATGAATAGTTTGACTTTGATCAATATTTTGTAATCTGAGTGTCGGATGGTGATTCTATCAGTTCCATTAGATTCAGAATGTTGATTTTAGGTTCTTAGCATGATTGGTTCGGGTTTCAAGCATTTATATTTAGTTTTGACATATTAGACAAGAAACTAGTTAAATTTAGCCTAAAGGGATTTTGGGGATTAACTTGTTGAAAACGATCACCTTTTATAAATCTGATGTATCCATTAAGTCCGAAATATTGAAATTAGCCTAATAGAATTATTAGTTTATTTCTGCAGATTCCCGAACAAATTTTGAGGGTTCATTCGAAGGATTTTTATCATTTCCCTTAGCTGTTGCAGCTATTTTTTGATGCCTAAAGAATCTTTATTCGCGTTAGCGAGCCCGTGTTTGCGATCATAAAGAAGGGAAATATTATTCATCGTGAACACGATGGTGGGACTGCGTTCACGAACGGTTGCCTTTTTTGTTCCTCGTGAATGCGAGTAGCGGCCACGTTTGCAAAGAGATAGTGGGTACTGGTCTAGGTCGGTCGTCATCACGACCGTGATGTCTTGATCATGTTCATGGGACTTGGTTCGGGTCGATCTTCGTGTTCGCAGATGGGGGTCCTCATTCGCGAAGAACAAATTATACCTAGGCAGAATTTAAATTCTTTTTTTGCCCAAAACCTTATTTTCATTATTTTTAGACTTTGGATGCTTGGTTCTTGGCGATTTCAAAGAGAAATTTTATCAATTTTGTGTGGTTAAACTCTAAACTCATATTGATTTCATCTTCAAAAGTTGGATTTTACCTAGTAATTTTGGGGTTTTACTTGGTATTGATAGAAACAGCTTTTCTTTGATTTTAAGTTCAATTTAAACTTATTTTCTGATGGGTTTTCATATTTAAAGTCCTTGAAGTATAAGAAAATAGATTTCTGAATAAAATTCCGATTTCAACCTTTTTCCTTTGGGTTCAATTTTTGAACTATTTTTAGACCCAAAATGAAAGTAGCTAATGTGGGTATGTTAGACTCTTTTTGACGTGTAGATTATATTTTTTATATATGTAGTCCATTCTGAAGCCGTATGTAAAGGAAAGGCTCCGTGTTGAAGGGTCCAGGCTCGTATTTTGGCTTTTCAAGGTTGGTTATGGCTTAACTTTTTTCAGACTGGGTTGGGTAGTTAACCATTCATGTTAAGTATGCTATGGGTTGGGAATTTCATCATGAGATTCATATTTTGAGATAGTTATTTATCGTGTTGCCCATGTGGGGGCCTATTTGAGTGTTATTGTTGACTTGAGAGATTATTATTGTTGTGATGCCCGAGCGGGGGCTTATGTGAACATTATATTTGACTTTAGAGATGATTATTATATCTCCTTTTTCCTTCATTTTTCCTCAATTTCCAGCAACTATTAGAATTCATAGAATTTCCATAGATGCATATAGTCAAGGACTCCAACTACGTTTCCAATTCCATTTACCAGCGAACTCTTGGCAATTCACCTGCCAACTTTTTTTGTTACATCGGAAACCACTGTCGCCGCCATATTGATTTTTTTTATCGATTCCCCTCCCCGCCATTGTCGTTGACTGGTTCTTCGGCGAAAATTTCTTTCCAACGTTTCTATTTTCTTGTTTGGATTTCTTCTTTCTTACAGGTACCAATTGATTTGGCATACCAGCATTCCCAAGCAACCCGATTTCGGTGACCAATTTCAGCATCAAATTGCTGAAATCCAATAAAAAAATCAAGAAAACCCTAATTTTTTGTCATTGCTCAGGTACACTCACTCTATCCCATCTAGCTATTGTTTGTTTCTTGATTGTGGGTGGCGTACATGTTCTGTTTCACTCGATATTGGTATCGTCTTCCCTATTTTTGTTGATTTTTTGTTCTTGACTGATAGTTGAATATACATGTCTATCTTTGTGTGGCCTATTTACGCTTCATTACTAATTACTTCTTGCTTCATTCGCTATTAGCATTGTTGCCTTTTTTGCTAGCTGGTTGTATCTAGTTTCTCCCGACTTTTAATTTCTACATTATTTCGATTACGTTCTTGACTATTCTGTCTTTCTTTCCTTTGATTGGACTGATTTTCCCTTGGTAGCTTACATTTTTTTGTTGGCTTTGGTAATCGATAGTAGACTAAGGTTATGTCTTAGGTCGAGGCCGAGGGTGCAGAGTGGGAGTGGTAAGAGGGTTACGGATTCCACTAGGTTGCAAGTAGGGTCATGGAATATAAGGTCTTTAAGGGGGAATTTCATAGAGCTAGTAAAGATTTTGAGAAAGAGGAAGATTAGTATAGCGTGTGTTCAGGAGAGCAAATGGGTAGGTACCAAGGCTTGGGATATGGATGGGTTTAAGTTGTGATTCTCAGGAAGTTCAAAGAATAGAAATGGAGCAGGAATTCTAGTCGACGAGGACCTTAGGGAGCATCTGGTAGGGTTTAGTAGGATTAATGATAGGATGATGACGATTAAGCTTGTCATTGGAGGGAATACTTTGAACATTATTAGTGTGCATGCTCCACAAGTGGGCTTGGACGAGAAGGTCAAGAAGCTATTTTGGGAGGATTTAGATGAGGTGGTGAGAGAAATACCTTACACCGAGAAGATTTTCTTAGATGGGGATTTCAATGGCCACATTAGAGTTACTTCTAGTGGTTTTGATAGGGTCTATGGAAGCTTTGGTTTTGGGTATAGAAATGGTGGTGGAACATTGCTTTTGGATTTTGCTAAAGCCTTTAAGATGGTGATAGCTAATTTGTGCTTCCCAAAGATGGAAAATCACTTGGTTACCTTCCGTAGCATGGTGGCTAAGACTCAGATAGACTACCTACTCTTGTGAAAGGGAGATAGAGGCATGTGTAAGGATTGTAAGGATATCCTAAGTGAGACCCTCACTACCCAACATAAGCTTTTGGTAATGGACTTAGAGATAAAACGAGGTAGGAAGAAGAGGAATCCTTATGTCCGACCAAGGATTAAATAGAGTGGCTTGACCCCTGCCCTCTCTTGGGATTTAGGAGAGAAGTTGTTGGACATGGGGGCTTAGAGGATTAGTGGGGATACGAATAGCATATGGGATAAGACAGCTAGTTTCATTCAAGAGTCGGCTAGATAGGTACTTGGGGTGTCGAGGGGAAAGTTTGGATTTTAGCAGTAATGGCCATTTGAAGTTGATCCTAGCAAAATCTCATACTAAAACTCAATCAGTATGGAAATTTTCAATCAACTTTGAGCTAGAGGTTCCTTATGACCTTAATTCATATCCAAAGCTCTTCAAACACTAAGGAATTGATCTTAACAACTATGTAAAATTATAAATCATTAGATTCGGGTCTATACACATTCAATGAACGGGGCGGATCTTAGCTTGTAAATTTGGGGTGTTATATTATTGGTTGTTATCATTAGCCAGGCTATTGCCTTGGTGAATTTTTGTATTAAATTATAAATGCTTGATATGTTGATATTGATGGAAATAAAGTAAAATAAAGGTGATGTTGACTTGTTATTAGATGGTTATTTGTTCCAATAATGCATGGGTGCCTCTACAGGTAGGTATTCCTAGAAACATGATAATTGTTGAGGTCATTGAATGTGTACTAAGGGTTGGGATTATCCATGGTCATTGTTGTTGAGTCCTTAATGAAGTGGTATGCTCTCATATTTAGTCAAGGCCAGAGATCTTAAGGTTGGTATATTTAAGGGGAAAATGAAAGTTACTCGTATTAAGTGACGATATGAATTCTAGACTGAGGAAAATTAAATTGTCACATTATATGTACATAATTTATCTTCAATTTCTATATTATATGTTATGTGCTTTAACCTCGGTCAGCCGATGATGCCTACCAACATGTGTTGTTTGTACTGATGTTATACTTGCTTTTAATCTTTTGGGGGTATAGTCTAGTTGCAGGTTCAGTTGATGTTTCTCAAGTGATGTGGATAGTGATTTCCAGCAGATTCTACTCTTCTCATCCCTATGGTGGGAGTTGTGTCCTTTCAGTTGTCATTTACTTAATAAAAGCTCTTGTATATATCTAGACTAGGTCCTTGGGGAAGAATGTTTTCTTTTATGTATTTATAAAGAAGTATGTAATAAGTTTTATAGTATTGTGAAGAGTTTTGTGAAATTTTGTTTTGACTTTCGCATTTCTTAATTGGGTGGTAAGGGTTCTCCTACTAGGTGGATTCAGTTAGTTGGGTCATGACATCTCCACTTACTTCTGCTCCAATTTTGACTCTGCCAAAGGGTTCAGATGGTTTTGTAGTCTATTGTGATGCTTCTAGAGTTGGCCATGGGTGTACTGATGCAGTACAGTAAGGTCATTGCTTATGCTTCCAGACAGCTTAGTGTTCATGAGAAGAATTATCCGACTTATGATCTTAAGTTAGCAATGGTAGTTTTTACCTAGCCGATTTGGAGACACTATTTGTATAGTGTTCATTTTATGTGTTCACAAACCACAAGAGCCTTCAATATTTGTTCAGTTTGAAAGATTTAAATCTTCGACGGCGAAGGTGACTTAAGCTTCTTAGGGACCATGACATGAGTGTGCTTTTCTATCTAGGCAAGGACAATGTAGTAGTTAATGATCTTAGTAAGTTGTCCATGGATAGTGTGGTTCATAGTGGAGAAGAAAGAAAAGAAATGGATATGGATATTCATAGGCTTTCTCGATTAGGGGTTCATCTTAAAGACTCAGCAGATGGTGGTATTACTGTTCAGAATGATTTGGAGTCAAGTTAAGGCAAATCAAGATAATGACCCTATTTTGCTTAATTTGGAAGAAAATGTTTGCAATCAGAAAATGGAGGTTTTCTCCCAAGAGGGAGATGGTGTTCTTTCTTATCAAGGTCGTTTGTGTGTTCCAGATATGAGTGATTTGAGACAGCGGATGTTGACTGAGGTCCAACTCTCGATATTTTATTTATCCAGGTGCCACCAAGATATACTGTGATCTATAGAAAGTTTATTAGTGGAATGGCATAAAGAGAGATATTGCATATTTTGTGGCAAAGTGTCCTAATTGTCAGCATGTGAAGGTAGAGCATCAGAGACCGGGAGGTATGACTCAGGACATCAGTATTCCTACTTGAAAGTGTGAGATGATTAATATGGACTTCATCAGAGTTTTACCTCGCAAGAGACAACAACATGATTCTATATGGATTATTGTGGACCTAATGACTAAATTAGCTCACTTCTTTCCAGTTAAGGCTACCGATTCTAAAGAGGACTATGCCAAACTTTACATTTGTGACTTAGTCAGATAGCATGGATCTCCCTTGTCTATCATCTCAGATAGGGGTATTCAGTTCATGTCTCAGTTCTAGAAGTCTTTCCAGAAGGGTCTTGGTACCCGAGTAGATCTTAGTACTACAGTTCACTGGAAGATAGATGGTTAGGAAGAGTAGACTATTCAGACTTTAGAGGATATGTTGAAATCTTATGTGATCAACTTTAAAGGTAATTGGGTTGATAACTTACCTCTTATAGAATTTTCTTTTAGTAACAGTTTCTATTCTAGCATCCACGTGGCCTCTCTTGACGCACTTTATGGGCGGATGTATAGATCTCCTATTGGTTGGTTCGATGTAGGTGAAACTACATTAATAGGGGTAGATTCAGATTATGAGGCTATGGAAAAGGTTCAATTGATTAGAAAGAGGTTGAAAACCACTCATAGTTATCATAAATCTTATGCAGATGTGAGGAGAAGAGAACTTGAGTTTTATATTGATGACTGGGTGTTCCTAAAAGTTTCACCAATAAAAGGGGTGATGAGATTTGGTATGAACGGGATGCTTAGTCCCTCGTAAATTGGTCCTTACAGGATTTTGAGGCTTATTGGCAATGTGGCTTATGAGTTAGAGTTGCCTGTGGAGTTAGCATTGGTCCATCTGATTTTTCATGTATCATTGATGAAGAAGTGTATTGGTGATCCGTCACTGGTTTTTCCTTTGGAGAGTATTAGTGTGAAGGTTAGTCTCTCTTATGAAGAGGTTCCAGTTGAGATACTTAATCGGCAGGTTCGTAAGTTGAGGAATAAAGAGGTCACTTCAGTGAAGGTCCTATGGAGAAATCAGTTGATTGAGGGAGCTACTTGGGAAGCAGAAGTAGACATGATGGACAAGTACCCTCATCTTTTCACTCCTAGTGCTGAGGCAGCTTGAGGTAATAGTTTTCCTCCAATAGTTGCTCTTCAGTTTCATGTCCCTATCAGTAATGCACGAATAATCATTATGCATGCATAGTTAATGAGTTTTAGTTGAGTTTTTACTCTCAGTCAGATTAGTTACCATGTTAGAATTTCATATTCAAAATCCAGTTTCAAGTTAGTAGTTTTTTCTCTATTCAGTCATCTTAGTTCATATCTTCACTCCAGGATGAATGATGTTAAGGGGAAGATATTGTAACACTCTAAAATTTTCCCATGCTTGAACTCAGACTTAGGCCAGAAAACCAGCTAAAATGTTCTATTACCATACCAGTACGACTCAAACCTACTCAGTCACCACAACTCATACCACGAGTCGTGGGACCTATGTATGAGTCGTACGTCGACTCATACTGATAACCAAAGGAAAATTCTAGAAGATTGAAAGTTCTACCCATGAACTATGACTCAATTGTACGAGTCGTAGTATTATTGTATGGGCCATACAATGACCCATAGTCCCTTAGATAGAAACTCAAAGTTTGATGTCCCAGAGACCACGAGTCTCAGTATGACTCATGGCATCAACCTACGAGTCATAGCATGACTCATGGTTAGCCTTTAAGAAATCATTTCAAATTTTTCCAAGACTCATGAGTCCAAACCACAACCCTTGGTTTGATAGTATGAGTTATACTATGACTCGTGAGGCTTGTTGCGTTAAAATGCACATGCAAGTGTATGCGGTCGTACAAGTAATATAGTGGCTCTTGCGAGCCGAATGTTAAACCTGCAGGGACTTGTCTATTTACTATTTACTTAATTAGACTAATACTAATTATTTATTCAAGAGGTAAATTCTAAAGATTTATTAACTAAATTAAAAAGAAGAAGAAGAAAGTAACTAATGAAAAATTAACCAAACAAAGAGCAGATTTTTATGCAGTCAATGAATGAATTGATCTAGGATCATGGATTCGCTAATAATCATGTCGAGTAGTTATTGATTTATGGGGTTAATAACATGATTATGGTCTTCCGAGCCTCTAATCGTCTATCAAAATTGACCTCACAACTACATTATTGAGTGGGGATGTGATAACCCAATCCGAATGCATTTATATGTCTTCCTGTTTTATAACCAAGTAAGGTGATCTAGGTATAATCCTATCCTAGGTACAAATCAATTTCTTATTTTACTAAAGAAGAGATCTTACTCCCTATATTCTTCATTATATCTCATCGATTCTTCTTCTGAGTTCATAATAAGAATATAAATTTATTTTAATGGTAGCTAAATATTAAAATAGTAAGAACAAGAATATAAGAACAACTATGATGATAATCAAATAAATTGAATCAAAAGTCTACTACAGCAATCATGTAGTTAGCTATCATACTCCTAGATAGAACGAGAAGTTTAACTCCACATAGACATGGAGCAATCACAACAAATTATCCAAAGAAATAACGTAAAAATAAATAATAAAGGAGAAGAAAAGATCTAACCAATATTCTCCGACATCCACGATGGCTCCTAGCTCTCCCTAGGTCAAAAGTTATGTAAAAACTTATTCTATGGAATCTTTATAGGTTTAGGAAAAAACCTTAAATAAAATAACTAATTCCAAAACTACTTGGGAAAGTCAAAAGCTGAATTGGTTTTTTGACAACATGGTGTGAACCGCCTCAAACAAATTTTCCAGTGAGTTTTCTTATTTGGCACGTACGTCTGGTTGCCTTCACCTTGTCTTCACTTCTTGCCACGTAGTATAGGTAATGTATCTCTTTAATTCATTTGATATTCAATTGGAATATTTCTAATCTTCAGCACATCCATTAATTATGTAATCATTTTCCACTAATTCTGTCATCACGAGACAATTAATTGACCAATAACTTGATGTCTATTTTATGTCTTCTATGTGGCTTTCTTTTTCCTTGATTTCACAATTTTTTATCCAATTTTGCTTAACTCTTGTCGTCTTCACACCGGTTACTTCCTACACATAAAACAATAATGTTTAAGTACAAAATAATATAGTATGTACTCAAAAGACAATTAAAAGTATTAAAATTTGAGGCAAATAATGATTAAATATATGTATTTTTGGCCCAACACCACCACCCCACACTTAGACTTTTGCTCATCCTCGAGGAAGCATTAAAGCTCATCTCAATAAATCAACTCAAGAAGTACCACCACTTTGGTTGATACAAACAATTATACTATATAACAATTCACAACATTAAGTACACTTCCCGATCATTATACAAAAAATACAAACAAACAACAAATTGCTAACCTCTTATCCTCAAAGATGGACTCTAACTCATCAACTATAAGCTTGCTCACATATTCTAGTCAAACAAAGCCAATAACACCACCTATCTATCATGAAACAAGTGCCCCATGAGAAAACATAGTCCACACACTAAATTCAAAAGATTGAATATAAATTAAGGACTTAGCATCAAAGAAAAACTCTCACACTCAAAAATAATTCACATATATGCACAAAGAACCATAGGATTGCCCATTATGTATATCTCCACTAATTAATCATGCTTGAATAAAATCAAAGAGGACTTTAATGGGTTATAATGTTGGCTAGGGATGGGTAGAAAAACTATATAATAGTGACACTTCCCTAAGTATGTTGTACATTTAGACTTCATCTTCCATAGATGATTCTTTAGTGGTGGATCAGGTGTACTGATCATGTGTAGTGACCTATTTACGGCATGAGTCTTGGGTAGACTTGATTATTCTTGATATGGTTAATTTAAATGTCTTATTAGGTATAGATTGGTTGGCTTCTTATCATTCAATTTTAGATTGTTCCACCAAGACCATGACCTTAGCTATTCTGGGTATGCTGAGATTAGAGTGGAAGGGTACTCTTAGTTTGTGTCCAAAGGGGGTTATATCTTTTCTATGTGCTCGTCGCATGGTAGGGAAGGGGTGTCTTTCTTAGTTGGACTTTATACGCGATACTAGTATTGATTCACTGCCTTCCTTAGATTCTATAAGAGTTGTTAGAGAGTTCATGGAACTTACCTGGTATGCCTTCAGATAGAGATATCAATTTTTCCGTTGATATTGAGCTAGTCACTAAACCCATTTTTGTTTCTCCCTGTAGAATAGCCCTGATAAAATTGAAATATTTGAAGAAGCGATTATAGGATTTGTTGAGTAAGGGTTTTATTAGAACAAGTGTGTCTCCTTGGGGTGATCCTGTTTTGTTTGAGAAGAAGAAAGATGGATCCATGCGCATGTGTATTAATTATTGGCAATTGAACAAAGTGACTATCAAAACAAGTATCCTATTCCTTGCATCGATGATTTGTTCGATCAACTTCAGGGTGCTTCAGTGTTTTCTAAGATCGACTTGAGATCTGGTTACCATCAGTTGAGGATTAGGGCTTTGGATATTCTGAAGATAGCTTTTCGCACGTGGTATGGCCATTATGAGTTCTTGGTTATGTATTTTGGGTTGATTAATGCCCCGGCAGTATTTATGGAGTTGATGAACATGGTGTTTCAGCCTTATCTTGATTCTTTTGTGATTGTGTTCATTGATGATATCTTGGTTTATTCCAAGAATGAGGCTGAGCATGTGAGGCATTTGAGGGTCGTACTATAGAGATTGAGAAATGAGAAGTTGTATGCCAAGTTTTCCAAGTACAAATTTTAGTTGTATTTAATTTTTTCTTGGGTTATATAGTGACCAAAGATAGTGTTATCGTTGATCCGGCCAAGGTAGCAGCGGTTCGTGATTGGACTAGTCCTACTTCTCCTACTGAGACTCAGAATTTAGTTGGGTTAGTGAGCTATTTTCGGTGATTCATATAGGGCTTCTCTTTTATTGTGGCTCTTTTGACCAAGTTGACTCAGAAGAAGATTGTTTTCCAGTGGCCAGATGATTGTGAGAGAAGATTTCAAAAGCTCAAGGAGTTGTTGACTTTGGCTCATATTTTGACTTTGCCTGAGGAGGGCATAGGTTTCACTATGTTATGTGATACTTCCAAAGTTGGCTTTGGTGGCGTGTTGATACATAAGGGTAAGGTGATCACTTATTCTTCTCGACAATTGAAGATCCATGAGAAGAACTACCCTACTCATTATTTAAAGATAGTCGTGACTGTGTTTGTGTTGAAATTATGGTGACACTACTTGTGTGGAGTTCATTGTGAGATTTTTACTAATCATCATAGCCTTTAGTACTTCTTCACTCAAAGAGATATTAATATGAGATAGTGTAGATGGATAGAATGGGTTAAGGATTATGATTTCACTATTCTTTATCATTCGGGCAAGGCTAATGTAGAAGCGGATGCCTTGAGTTGAAAGGTGGTGTGTATGAGGAGTTTGGTTTAGTTTTATCAAAAGAGCGACCTTTGCCTTAGACATTCAGTATTTGGCTAACCAGTTGGTTTGACTTTATATTTCAACACCTGGGTGTGTTTTGGCATATGTTGAGGCTAGATCTTCATTGATGGAGTAGATTCAGCTCATTAGTTTGATGATGAGAAGTTGAGGGTGATTTGTGATAAAATGTTGAGTGTTGAGGTAAAGACTAAATCTCTTGATCTCGAGGGTGTTTTGAGGATTGGTAGTCATATTTATGTACCTATAGTTGGTGGTTGGATTAGACTAATCTTGGAGAAGGCTCCTTATTTGAGGTATTTTATTCATCCAGGAGCGGTTAAGATTTACCATGACTTGAATCAACACTATTAGTGGTGTGGGATAAAGAAAGACATTGTAGAGTTGTTGGCCAAGTGTTTGAACTATCAACAAGTAAAGTATGTGCATCAGCGATGGGGTGACACAATGTAAAGAATGTTTATTCCTGAATGAAAGTGGGAGTGGATCACTATGGACTTTGTGGTTGGCCTACCCTCGACTCTAGAGAAGTTTGATTCTATTTGGGTGACTGTGGATAGGTTGACTAAACCAGTGCACTTTGTACCTGTGAAGGTAAATTATAATGCGGAGAAGTTGTCCAAGCTTTACATTCGTGAGATTTTTTAGTTTCAAGGTGTGCCTATCTCCATTATTTCTGATAAAGGTACGTAGTTTACCTTGAATTTTTAGAGTTCTATACTGAGTGAGTTTGGTACTCAGCTTGAGATAAGCACAGCTTTTCACACTCAGATAAATGACCAGTCAGAGTGGACCATTAAGGTGTTAGAGGACATGTCTTGAGTGTGTTGTAGATTTTGGTGGTCCTTTGTACCACTTCTTGCCCCTAGTGGAATTCGCCTACAATAATAGTTACCATTCCAGCTTTCAGATGGAGCCTTTTGAGGCTTTGTATAGGCGGAGGTGTAGATCCCCCATGGGATATCATGTGTCGTGGTTTTACAACACTTTTAACACTTAAAATATGGAAAATATGCTAGTTCTAAAGTGTGTTTATATGGATATGATGCGTTTTTGTGGAGTTTACAGGAAAATAGGTTCTAGAAGTTCAAATTAAGAAAATTGTGAAAAAGAGGCCTAGTGCATCAGACGAGTCTTGGTACGACCCGTTGGATCTTGGTACGGATCATTCCAGGATGATCAGAAGGAAGTAAAAATTGAGTTGTTAAGAATGATAATATCCACGACCCGTTGTGAGATACAACGAGCTCGTCCAGAAGGTCATGGGATGAAATCCTAAAAAGAGTAAAATTCAAGGTTGTAACAATGACCACCTGCCATGATCCATCCCATGAAAGGACGATTCGTCCTAAAGAGTCATCCTAGAGAGTTCAGAGAACCTGCAAAAGTGACCATCCAACAACGACCCAAAAGGATGAATTGTGGTATCATTGCATGAGTCATCCTATCCCATCATCTGAGATGCTGAACCTACAATCTAATTCTATTTAGGATAGGTTTCATTTTGTCTATAAATAACTCCCTTAGGTTTTATTTTATGGTTTACATTCTATTACTTCTTGTGAGTTGATATACACCCTTTTGAGGTGGTTAAACATATTCGCTTGGAGATTAATCATAGTTGAGATACTTGGTTTATTCTATTCTTCTTGTAAGTTCATGGTTATGAATTCTTCTCTGAAATTTTATTGTGTTCTTGCAATTATGCATAGCTAAACCCCACAACTAGGGTTGTGGGAACTATGATGGAATAAGTAAGTAGGGTTTAAGTACATAGTAATTCTAAACTGGTGTGAGTGCGTTCATTGTTATTCCCTTTGCTTTGATTGCTTTCTAATGGTGTACAATGTTAAAACTCGCCTATATTCTTTACTTGATTGATCCAAGAGAGGTAGAAATTAAGAAAAGGAAATCAATAATGGAGAGTTGGTGTTATCAATCAGGAAAGCTAATCTGGAATCAAGGATAAGGGTTAGATTGTAAAACTCATAACACCTGTTTTGGTAATTAGGGATAGTAATCTAATAGGGGCGAACCAGCCGTTTAGGTGAATTTAATTTATCGATTCTGCATGCCAAGCACCAAGATAGATCACTAGTATGTAGAACCTATGGAGTTATGAATTCTTGGGGAACACAGTCCTAGTGTCTCACTCTTATTAATCACAACTCGAATAATTTGATAACTGTTACTATTAAATTATTTAGTTACTACTTTAAGACCTGACATCCTAAAATATTAGATTAAAAGGCACAAATGCTTATTGATTTAAGTCTTAACCATATTTCTCATGGGATTGACCCCAACCTTGGTTGGGTTCTATATTTGACAATGACCGTATTGTACTTCTTTTGGAGGTGTAATTAGGGTGACATCAAATTTTAGCACCTTTGTCAGGGGATACATCTTAGGATTAGCTCATTGTGATTATTTATCTTTTAAACCTTATTTCCTAATTTTACATTTTCTGTTGTTTTTGTTTTGTTCTTAGGGTGCACACTGGTGCATGCAAAACCCTCGAAGTCAAGGCAATCTCCTGATTCCACTTGATCTCAAAATTAAAAGAATGTTGAAAAATTTAAGAAGAATGGACAATCAAGGCTTTCAAGAAACTCTAGAGCAATCCATATCCTAGGTGATAGATAAGGAGCAGGATAGATAAGATGAACTAGCCTGATTTACTACATTGGATGAAGAAGCTAGGCAAGAAGAAGAAGCCCGTCGAGCTGCAGCGGCTGAACATACCAGACAAAGTAGGATTTAAGTTCTCGATCAGTAGCCCTATCGATATTTCCCTCAGTTTGATGATGATGAGGATGATATTGACCTGGATGATGTAGGTGCAATAGGTGCTATTGTTCCACCCCCACGGCCTATGATTCCTACTAAGTACAAGTGGACCGTACTCAACCCTTTGGATGCAGATCCCAGTTTGAGTGCAACCTGTGGAGCTTGAGCTTGTGTTGTACTGAGGATATCTTGATTTAATGGTGAGCTTCTCATCCAGAGAATAGATCTAGACTTCATCATATCTTTATCTTGTCTTTATCTTACATTTTAGCAACAAAGTTGTGTATTTTCATATTTCTATGTCAGTTATTAGTGCTCTTTACTCATGACACTAGATTTTGAGATTTGAGATATATTTATTTCAGTTTTGGAGTTTGTCTTGTATATCTGGCCTGACTTTATTGTAAAGTTTCATAGTTGGGTGTTATTTATCTTCTTTCCATATTTTTATGTCATTTAGGTGTTAGGCTTACCTACCAAGGTTGTGTTAGGGTAGGTGTCATCATGACCCTAATTTTTAGGTCGTGACAAATTGGTATCAGAGCGCTAGGTTCATCGCTCTCATTAGTAAAAGAGTAAGATGTCTAATAGAGTCTCGTGCATCGATACATTGACATCTGTAGCTATCTTTGGGAGGCTATGTGATATTTTTAGGAAACTTTTCTAATTTGATTCCTTAATATGCATTTTTTCATGCCCAGTATTCTAAATTTGTATTCTACTCTTTTTACGCAAATGGTGAGGACTAGATCTAGAGTTGTTGAGGATGTTGAGCCAGCACCTGCTATTGGATCCCCAACCAGGGGGCGAGGCAGGGGTTGTGGCTGAGATAGAGCTAGAGGTCGGGCATGAGAAGTGACTCCAGCTAGAAGATGAGCTAGAGCGGCCTCTCCTGAGCCTAAGATTGATTATGATGAGGTAGATTATCATCCAGAAAAAGTGGAACCAGCTCAGGTCCCTCAGGATTTTGTTGTTTCTTCGGTCTTACAGGATCTACTAATTTAAATCTTGGGCCATTTGGATGGTATTCTCTAGGCATGTATTCTATCGGGTACATCGGATGGTTCTCAGACTACAGGCGGTGTATAGCCACCAGGGCAGGCCCCTACTCATGGTATTTAGACTCCCAAGATGTAGACAGCTACTTTTGTGGCCCTACGTGTTGAGGCATTGTCTGTTAGACTTGTTATTCAACCTATTACTCCAGCACCTGTGATGTCTGCGGATGAGCAAGAGAAATTTGAGAGATTTATTAAATTGGCCCCTCTCAAGTTTAGTGGTGATATTGGAGAAGATGTTTTTGAGAGTCTGATCAATGGTTAGGAGAAGTTGCATAACCTTGGTTTACATGAGTTCCATGGTGTTGCCTACACTACCTACTAGTTGACTGATATGGCTAGGAAGTGGTGGAGATCTCTTGTCAGATGTGGATGAGTGGGTTCCCCTCTTTTGATATGGACCTAATTTTCTGATATTTTGGAGAGGTTTGTGCCCTTTAACTTGAGGGACCAGTGGGGAAATGAGTTTGATCATTTGGTGCAGGGTTCCATGACTATTATAGAGTATGAAGCATATTTTCATGAATTGTCTAGATATGCCATCGCTAGCATTTCCATAGAATCTGAGAGGATCAGGAAGTTCGTTAAGGGTTTGACTAGTTAATACCAG
This sequence comes from Capsicum rhomboideum, assembly GCA_031232105.1. Lineage (NCBI taxonomy): Eukaryota > Viridiplantae > Streptophyta > Magnoliopsida > Solanales > Solanaceae > Capsicum > Capsicum rhomboideum. The sequence continues at coordinate 104,079,083 of CP124719.1, read as the reverse complement.
TTGGCTATGGGTTAATTAGTGGTTTTTGGTGGTTCTTTTGAGTATAGTGGATCGTTCCAGGATGATTGAGACTATTCTCCAGCGTATTCAAAGTAGTAGTGCCACGACTATGCTCCGATAGGGAAATTTCAATGGTCATTCATCCTGAGGCAGGGATTCTTAGGCAGAGGTTCTCATAGTTACCACAGCAGATTGGTTTAGTCAGCCTTGCAGAGTTTAGATAGTAAATTTGTAGGTTCTGAGACTTTGAGTGGTTAGAGATCAGGTCATGTAGGACTAGGGTCTCATTTTGGTTCATCGGGTTATGGAGACCATTCTAGTTCTTCTAGGCCCTCTTAGTGTGACTATTCTAGTAGGGGATGTTTCGTTTGTGATGATTTTGGACACTTAAAGGGATTATCCCCAGTGTGTAATTAGTTCTCCCTAGAAGGGTTCTTAGCTTGAACATTATTCGACTCCAGTGTCAACAGTTAGAGGGGGTGCACAAGGTAGTAGAGATGGTTCTATAGGTACCAGAAGTGGGGCTCGGGGAGCTTATGGTAGTGGATAAGGATTCGCCCGATTTGGTAGCAAAAGTGGTCAGTGTTATGCTTTTCCTGAGATACCTAAGGTAGAGGCCTCTGATGCAGTGATTACATGTATCGTCCTAATTTTCCATCATTTTACTTTAGTACTGTTTGACCCTGGCTCTACATTCTTTATGTGTATACATATTTTGCGACTGGTATTGATGCCATGTACGAGTCCCTTGCTAGGTCCATTCGTGTTTCTACCCTTATAGATAATTCTTTAGTGGTGGATCGGGTGTACCGATCATGTGTAATGTCCTTTTTAAGGAGTGAAACATGGGTAGACTTGATTATCCTTGATATGGTTGATTTTAATATCATATTAGGTATTGATTGGTTGGCTCTTAATCATGCAGTTTTTGATTATTTTACCAAGACTGTGACCTTAGCTACTCCGAGTGTGCTGAGATTAGAGTGGAAGGGTACTCCTAGTTTATGTTCAAAGGGGGTTATATCTTTTCTACGTGTTCGTTGCATGGTAGGTAAGGGGTGTCTTTCTTATTTGGCACATATACGTGATACTAGTATTGATTCACCTCCTTCCTTGGATTCTATAAGAGTTGTTAGAGAGCTCATAGACGTGTTTCCTACGTACTTACCTGGTATGCCTCCAGATAGGGATATCAGTTTTGCATTGATGTTGAGCTGGGCACTAATCCCATTTCTTTTTCTCCCTACAAAAATGGAAAACCTGATTTCCATCTTCTTCTCATGGTGAAATTAAACTAAATCATAGATTAATCACTATTTACTTTTAACACCCCGTACATTTTTGAACTTATTTGACTACTATAACATTTATGGAATTATATAAACTTGATATAGTTGGTGTATTACCCACTAAATTTATTGGGCTGAATTAATATTATGCTAATGGGCTCAATTGAGGCCCAAAATTAAGTAAATAAGACATGGGCCCAAAAGAGATGATCCATTTAAAAATGGACTAAGTATACACATCATCTACTTGGACTTTTTGACCAAATAATTGGCTAAGGATGACCACAGAGAGAGGTGGTTTGGAGGGGCTATATAAGGCTGAAATTCAGCTCATTTTTCTACACAACACACGTGTAAAAATCAGATTTTCAATCAAATACTTTCTCCTCTTTCAAACCCTAGCCGCCCTAATTTTCCCTAAGGATTTTTGGACAAATCTTCCACTTGCAAGTCTTGGTAAGTGTTTACCCTTATAGATTAATATATTATATGCATAAGAGGTTGTGTATATCATGTTGGTTGTGTTTAAAAACTGTTGAGCAGTCCACTTATTATGAAACAGTCCACTTTTACTTAGTCGCTAAAGGATTTGCCTTCTATGTGGTTTAAACTTGAAAGGGGACTTAATTTCTTGTAGGAATTGAATTTGATGGATGAAATTTTAGTATGTTTAAGTGTGGTTCTGTCCCTAATTCGTTACTCCTTGTGTATGACTTGTGGAAATATTTATACGTAATTGTGCATGGAACGTGTGGTGTAGTGAAAAGAGAATATTTTCTTGTGATGTTGATGCAAATTTTGAAACCATTGTGGACTGTTTTTGGTGTGTTGTTGTGAAAGGTATTTAGGTGACTTGATGGAATAAATATATGACGTGGTATTGAGGTGGAAATGTAAAGTATAAACTTGGTGTGAAATCATATCGGTTTGTGATGTCTATGTTGATGTGTGGACTGTTTTGGTATTATTGGTGTTGTGAGGCAGTAAATTGTATTGTAGGAGGGTGGAATGAAGTTATATGGCAGTATAAAGAAAGGTGGAATGATATACCATGTGTTTGGGATGTTGGATAGTTTTTACTTTCCGTCAAGTAGCTAATTATCGCCTTATGAACTTGTAATGTAATTGGCTTTTAATGTGAGCTCCATTATGTATTCATATTGTAGACTAACGCTTTAAGGAAGAGCTGAATTATTGTAGTCACATGTTGGAAAGATAAGGTATGTAAGGTTACTCTTTTCCGTATCCTTTGGCTGCACCTATTGTTCACATCGTTACCAAACTTGTTTTCACTCCGAAATGTTTTAATGTATCTCATTTCAAGTTTGTTAGCAATTGTTATTTACGTGACTCTTATTTGTTGACTATTGTTCCAAAGCTCCAATAATGTTATGACCACCGATGTAACAATCTCACAAAAATTAAAGAAAGAAAGTAATGCATATTTGGTTGAGTACGAGTGGTAGCTCTAGTGGCAAAAGCCTAGCTCGAGCCGATCCCGATGGATTATTGGATACAGGGGGTAGCTCTGGGGGTGAAAAGCTAGCTCGAGCCAAACCTAATTTATTGATTTATGGGTGGTAGCTCTGGGGGCATAAGCCTAGCTCGAGTTGATCCCAATGTTACTTACCACTGATCAGTTGGTCTCGGGCATTGTATGATGTATATTGATATGAATGTAAAAGGAAAGAAATAAATGAAATGTACATGGTTCCACATATACAGTACGGTGGTATATCAGTATTATTTATTCACTTGTATTTGTTTCCATTTGAGTTCCTATATTTCATACAGTTACTTATAGCCTTACATACTCAGTACATTCTTTCGTACTGACATCCCTTGGGGGACCTGCCTTACTTGTTGTAGGTACAGGAGCTAGTAGACCTTCACAGTAGGGTACGGGTCATCTGCAGGCTATTGGTGAGCTTCAGGTTAATTCGGGGCTTTTTGAGTCATTTGTATATGTTTTTGGTACTGTGTAGCAGTTGTATAAGGCGGGGACTTGTCCCGACCTTAGTCATGGTTATATATCTTTTAAAGTCTTTGTATACATTGTAAAGTCAAACATAGAAGTGTCTTACCTTTTAGACATTGTGACCCCAACGGCCAAGTCTCGTATCTGTTTTGAACGTCTTTGCAAGACTTTCGTCATCTATATATTATATTTGCATGTGGCAGAATTTTTGTTCACTTAATGGCATGCATATGAATGTACACGGTCATAGGTTGGTTCTCTCGGGCCTTTACGGCTACGGGTGCCTGTCCGCCCTAATGGGATTTGAGGCGTGACAAAAGTGGTATCAGAGCAGGTTGTCCTAGGGTGTCTACAAAGTCGTGTCTGAGTAGAGTCTTGCTTATGGATGTGTTGTGCACCACATCGATACGTAGGAGGCTACGGGACATTTAGGAGTTGTTTCTTTTCTTCATTTTCTAGATCGTGCAATAGAGCCAAAGTTGTAGGTGGAGTCATATTTAACCACTGAATTTGTTTTATGTTTTTGTTTCCTCAGTATAGCAAAATGTCGATTACAAAAAGAGGTAGGGGTAAAGGTAAGAAAGGAGACATTGTTGCTGAAGTAGGAACCAGTAAATCACCACCTGAACGAGTTACAAAGTGAAGCTGAAAATGAGTTTGCATCGCGAGCTTCTTCTACTCTTCCACCTCCCGGAGAGCTAAGAAGGAGAGAAGTACCACCAGAACCACCTGTTAATGCTACTGAGAAGGATTTAAGGAATGTTGTGCAAATGTTGACTCATATAGTTGTTGCACAAAATCAAGGACAAGCTGGTCCAACTACAAGTAATGATGGTACGGATAGGGCAGCTAGTCGGCAAACACAGGATTTTCTTAAATTAGACCCTCCCACATTCACCGGGTCAGATCTTAATGAAGACTCGCAAGACTTCATGGACCAAATTCAAAGGGCTTTAGATGTTATGCATGTATCTGGTACAGAAACAGTTGTGCTTGCAGCATATAGATTAAAAGGAGAGGATATATTATGGTACGAAGATTGGAAACGATCTAGGGGTATCGGTGCACTTCCAGCTAGTTGGGAAGAATTCAAAGCGGCATTCCTTGATAATTACCTTCCATATGAGATCTGAGAGGTTCGTGCAAACCAGTTCTTAAATATTCTTCAAGTTAATATGAACCTCAGAGAGTATAGTCTTCGGTTTAACTCTTTGGCCAGGTATGCTCCTAATGTAGTAGTTGTTATGGACGAGAGAGTTCATCGGTATGTGGATAGATTGGATCCATATTTGGTTAGAAATTGTACTATTGTTGCTTTGAATAGAGACATGGATATAGCCAGGATACAAGATTTTGCACAGAAGATGCAGGATCAGAGGCAAAGGAGAAGAACGCAAGAATTTAAAAAAGGACAGTCAAAGAGGGCTAAACCTATGGGACAGTTCATGGCGTCCCAAGGAGAATTTAGGCCTTAGGGTTTTAATAGACCGCCTAGACCATCATTTTCTTATTCTACAGCAGGTACTCCATCCCTATTTTGAGGGTTTAGAGGCCGTCAAGTTGGGCAAAGTGGTGGGATTCAAGGTTCACAGACAGCAGGGTATCAAGAACAAGGAAGAATGAGCCAATCGAGTTTTTCTCGTCAGCCATGTCAGCACTGCGGAAAGCTTCATTTAGGTGCATGTCGGCTTGGGACAAATGCTTGTTTCTGGTGTGTTATGTCAGGGCACATAATGAGAGAGTGCCCATGGAGGGGCACGGGTAGTATGGCGCGACCTACTGGACCAGCTGTTGCATCATCCATTTCGGGTGTACAGCCTACTGGGTGTGGTAGAGGTGCTCGAGGAGCAGCTAATTCTAGTTGAGTCCAGAACCATACCTATGCTTTAGCGGATCGGCAGAATTTGGAGGCTTCTCCTAATGTGGTTACAGGTACAATATCCATCTTTTCACATAATGTATATGCATTGATTGATCCGAGCTCTACCCTATCATATGTCACTCCATTGATTGCTGAAAAATTTAAAAGAACACCAGAATTACTAGTTAAGCTATTTGAAGTATCTACACCCGTTGGTGAGTCTATTATAGCTAAGAGAGTCTATCGTAATTGTATAGTAACTGTTTGTGATCATGATACATTGGCCGATCTTATTGAGATGGAAATGGTATATTTTGATGTTATAATGGGTATGGATTGATTGGCTTCTTGTTATGCCATGATAGATTGCCGAGCTAAGAAGGTACATTTCCATTTTCCACAAAAGACCGTCCTTGAATGGAGGGGTAATGTTGGAGCACCGAGCGGTAAATTTATTTCTTATCTTAAGGCAAATAAAATGATATCCAAGGGGTACATATGCCATCTAGTAGAGTGCAAGATACCGATGTGAAGCCACCAACTCTTCAATCGGTTTCGGTGGTAAATAAATTTCTTGATGTATTTCTTGAAGATCTTCCAGGTTTGCCTCCAGAACAGGAAGTAGAGTGTGGTATTGATGTGATTCCAGGTACTCAGCCTATCTCTATTCCTCCGTATAGAATGGCCCCGGCAGAGTTATGGGAATTGAAGGAGCAATTAAAAGACTTGCTGGACAAGGGATTCATAAGGCCTAGTATGTCCCCGTGGGGTGCACCAGTGTTATTTGTATGAAAGAAAGATGGTACGTTGAGAATGTGTATTGATTATCGTCAATTAAATACGGTGACAATTAAGAACAAATATCCCCTCCCTAGAATTAATGATTTGTTCGATCAATTGCAAGGTGCTAAATGTTTCTCAAAGATTGACTTGAGGTCGGGGTACCACCAAGTAATGGTTAGAGAGAAAGATATACCCAAGAAGCTTTTCAAACACGGTATGGTCATTATGAGTTTTTAGTTATGTCATTTGGGCTAACAAATGCACCAATAGTTTTTATGGATTTGATGAATAAGGTGTTCAAGCCATTCTTAGATGTGTTCGTGACAGTGTTTATAGATGATATTCTGCTTTATTCAAGATCAAAAAGGACCATGCTAATCACTTACGGCAGGTGTTATAGATTCTTCGTGATCGTAAGTTAAATGCAAAGTTCTCTAAATGTGAATTTTGGTTAAAATCTATAGCATTCTTTGGTCATATTGTGTCGGGTGAAGGAATAAGGGTTGATACTCAAAAAATAGAAGTTGTGAAGAACTGGCCAAGACCTACAATGCCTACAGAGATTCGTAGTATTCTTGGGTTGGCAGGTTATTATAAAAGATTTGTTGAAGGGTTTTCTTCCATTTCGGCACCTTTAACAAAGCTAACACACAAAGCAACCAAGTTTCAGTGGAATGATGCATGTGAGAAGAGTTTCCAAGATCTGAAGGATAAGTTGACTTCTGCACTTGTATTGGTACTTCCAGAAGGCACAGAAGGGTATGCGATATATTATGATGCTTCAGGAGTAGTCTTAGGATGTGTATTGATGCAGCACGGTAATGTAATAGCTTATGCCTCAAGACAGTTGCAACCACATGATCGAAATTATCCAACACATGATCTTGAGCTAGCAGCTGTGATATTTCCTTTAAAGATATGGAACCACTACTTGTATGGGGTTCATGTTGACATATATACCGACCATAAGAGTTTGCAATATATCTTTAAGCAGAAGGACCTAAATCTGAGGCAGCAAAGGTGGCTTGAACTATTAAAAGATTATGACATTAATATTTTATATCATCCGGGGAAAGCAAATGGGGTAGATGATGCATTAAGTCGTAAGGCAATGGGGATCACTCATGGCCAGTTCATAGAAAGACAAGGGATAATCAAATATCTACATCAACTAGCTAGCTTAAGGGTTCGCCTTCTTGAAACTCCAAATGAAGGAGTTATTGTGCAAAATGTGGCAGAATCCTCGTTAGTAACTGAAGTAAAAGAAAAGCAGTATGCGGATCCTATTTTATCACAGCTTAAGGAGAATGTACAACAAGGTCTGACAAAGGCATTTGATCTTACGCAAGAGGGAGTACTTCAGTGCCAAAATAGGTTTTGTGTACCTAATGTAGATGAGCTGAGGAAAAGGATTATGACAGAGGCACATCATTCACGGTATTCTATTCATCCAGGAGCCACCAAAATGTATCATGATTTGAAAGAAATGTATTGGTGGGGTTACATGAAGAAGAACATTGCAGAATTTGTAGCCCAATGTCCAAATTGTCAACAAGTAAAAGTAAAGCATCAGAAGCCTGGAGGTTATATGCAATGTATGGATCTTCCAGTTTGGAAGTGGGACATGATTAACATGGATTTCATCACTGGTTTACCTAGTACATTTTGGAAATTTGATTCCATATGGGTGATAGTTGACAGACTTACCAAATCAGTACACTTCCTACCGGTTAAGACTACTTACACAGCTGAAGAGTATGCGAGATTATATATTAAAGAGATAGTTCGATTGCACAAATTCCAATCTCTATTATATCGGACAGGGTAGCTCAATTTACTGCAAATTTTTGGAAGTCTTCTTAGAGGAGTTTGGGTACACAAGTGAATTTAAGTATAGCTTTTCACCCTCAGATGGATGGACAGGCAGAGCGTACCATACAAAAACTTGAAGATATGCTACGAGCTTGCATGTTGGATTTTAAAGGTAGTTGGGATGATCATTTATCTCTTATTGAATTCGCCTACAATAATAGCTATCATTCAAGTATCAAGATGGCACCTTATGAAGCCTTATACGAGAGAAAATGTAGGTCACCAATTTGGTGGTTTAAAGTAGGTGAGACTGTTTTATTTGGACCAGATTTTGTTCATCAAGCCATGGAAAAGGTTAAGGTAATACAACAACGGCTAGGAACAGCCCAAAGTCGACACAAATCATATGCCGATGTTAGAAGAAGGGGGCTAGAGTTTGCTATAGGTGATTGGGTATTCTTGAAAGTATCACCAATGAAAGGGGTAATGAGATTTGGAAAGAAAGGAAAGCTAAGTTCGCGTTATATAGGGCCATATAAGATTGTCCGGAGATTTGGTCAAGTTACGTATGAATTAGAACTACCCCAAGAACTCTCCACAGTTCATCCAGTGTTTCATGTTTCAATGCTTTGAAAGTGCATAGGAGATCCATCACATATTTCTTCCACTGAAGATGTACAAGTTACAGAAGATCTCACCTATGAAGAAGTACCTATTGCTATCCTCGATCGACAAGTTAAGAGGTTAAGAAATAAAGAAGTAGCTTCTGTAAAAGTGCTTTGGAAAAATTAGCAAGTAGAAGAAATTACATGGGAAGCCGAGGAAATTATGAAGTCTAAGTACCCGCATTTATTTCAAACTGATGAGAAAGATCAAGATGCGAAATTGGAGATGCGAAATTGGAGCAATAAAAAGTAAGTATATATAAGTATTATGTGTATGTGATAATATGAAGAATAAACTTAGACTTGAACTTGTTCACATTGATAATGTTACTAACATTCGAGTACGAATGTTCCTAAGGGGGGAAGGATGTAACACCCCGTACATTTTTGAACTTATTTGACTACCTTAACATTTATGAAATTATTTAAACTTGAGATAGTTGGTGTATTACCCACTAAATTTATTGGGCTGAATTAATATTATGCTAATGGGCTCAATTGAGGCCCAAAATTAAGTAAATAAGACATGGGCCCAAAAGAGATGATCCATTTAAAAATGGACCACGTATACACATCATCTACTTGGACTTTTTGACCAAATAATTGGCTAAGGATGACCACAGAGAGAGGCGGTTTGGAGGGGCTATATAAGGCTGAAATTTAGCTCATTTTTCTACACAACACACTTGTAAAAATCATATTTTCAATCAAATACTTTCTCCTCTTTCAAACCCTAGCCGCCCTAATGTTTCCTAAGGAATTTTGGACAAATCTTCCACTTGCAAGTCTTGGTAAGTGTTTACCCTTATAGATTAATATATTATATACATAAGAGGTTGTGTATATCATGTTGGTTGTGTTTAAAAAGTGTTAAGCAGTCCACTTATTGTGAAACAGTCCACTTTTACTTAGTCGCTAAAGGATTTGCCTTCTATGTGGTTTAAACTTGAAAGGGGAATTAACGTCTTGAAGGAACTGAATTAGATGGATGAAATTTTAGTATGTTTAAGTGTGGTGCTGTCCCTAATTCATTACTCCTTGTGTATGACTTGCGGAAATATTTATACGTAATTGTGCATGGAACATGTGGTGTAGTGGAAAGAGAATATTTTCTTGTGATGTTGATGCAAATTTTGAAACCATTGTGGACTATTTTTGGTGTGTTGTTGTGAAAGGTATTTAGGTGACTTGATGGAATAAATATGTGATGTGGTATTGAGGTGGAAATGTAAAGTATAAACTTGGTGTGAAATCCTATCAGTTTGTGATGTCTATGTTGATGTGTGGACTGTTTTAGTATTATTGGTGTTGTGAGGCAGTAAATTGTATTGTAGGGGGGTGGAATGAAGTTATATGTTAGTATAAAGGATGGTGGAATGATATACCATGTGTTTGAGATGTTGGATAGTTTTTACTTTCCGTCAAGTAGCTAATTATCGCCTTATGAACTTATAATGTAATTTGCTTTTAATGTGAGCTCCATTATGTATTCATATTGTAGACTAACGCTTTAAGGAAGAGCTAAATTGTTGTAGTCACATGTTGGAAAGATAAGGTATGTAAGGTTACTCTTTTTCGTATCCTTTGGCCGCACCTATTGTTCACATCGTTATCAAACTTGTTTCCACTCCGAAATGTTTTAAAGTATCTCATTTTAAGCTTGTTAGCAATTGTTATTTACGTGTCTCTTATTTGTTGACTATTGTTCCAAAGCTCCAATAATGTTATGACCACCGATGTAACAATCTCACAAAAATTAAACAAATGAAGTAATACACATTTGGTTGAGTACGGGTGGTAGCTCTAGGGGAAAAAGCCTAGCTCGAGTCGATACCGATGGATTATTGGATACAGGGGGTAGCTCTGAGGGTGAAAACCTAGCTTGAGCCAAACCTGATTTATTGATTTATGGGTGGTAGCTAATCCTAGCTCGAGTTGATCCCAATGTTACTTACCACTGATCAGTTGGTCCCGGGCATTGTATGATGTATATTGATATGAAGGTAAAAGTAAAGAAATGAATGTTATGTACATGGTTCCACATATATAGTACGGTGGTATATCAGTATTATCTATTCAGTTATATTTTATTCCATTTGAGTTTCTATATTTCATACAGTTACTTATAGCCTTACATACTCAATACATTCTTTCGTACTAACGTCCCTTGGAGGATCTGCCTTACTTGCTGTAGGCACAGAAGCTAGTAGACCTTCACAGTAGGGTACGGGTCATCTGCAGGCTATTGGTGAGCTCCAGGTTGATTCGGGGCTTTTTGAGTCATTTGTATATATTTTTGGTACTGTGTAGCAGTTGTAAAAGGCAGAGACTTATCCCGACCTTAGTCATGGTTATATATCTTTTAAAGTCTTTGTAGACATTGTAAATTCAATCATAGAAGTGTCTTACCTTTTAGACGTTGTGACCCCAATGGCCAAGTCTCGTATATGTTTTGAACATATTTACATGACTTTCGTCATCAATATATTATATCTTCTTGTGGCAGAATTTATGTTCACTTAATGGCATGCATATGAATGTACACGGTCATAGGTTGGTTCTCTCGGGCCTTTACGACTATGGGTGCCTGTCCGCCCCAATGGGATTTGAGGCGTGACATTACTACAAAGAACCCTAGAGGAGTTTTGTGGATGCTTCTTGAAGGGAGAGAGAGAGCATATTATCCTTGAGAGAAATTTTCATGTCTACATTCAATAGAAAGCTTTATGAGTTCTCCGTTTAGTCAAATAAAATCCATGTGTTATTTCAGTTCCTAAGCATTCCATTTGTGTACAAACTACTCCTACCTCATTGTTACTAAATCAAGTGTTTATTCACGTGTCTCTTACTAGTGGACTATTGTACGAAAGCTCAATAATATTATGACCACCAAAGTAACAATCTCAAAAGTAATAAACTTAGTAACAAAAATCTGGTTATGTACGGGTGGAAGCTCAAGAGAGAAAGCCTACCATGGGCCTATCCCAATCTCTTTATATGATGGTGGCAGCTCAGGGGTAAAAGTATAGCATGGGCCAATCCCAATATGTTTATATATGGGTGGCAGCTCAGGGGTATAAGCCTAGCATGGGACGATCCCAACTTGTGTATTTACCACTGATCAATTGGTTATTTATATCACATGACTTACAAAGATTATATAAGTAAGAAATGTAAAGTGAAGAAAAGAATATAATGTACAAGGTTCTACTGATAAAAGCAAAGGTGGTCTATCATCCTTACCTATACACTTGTTCGGATTTCATTTGAGTTCTTATTTTACATATAGTTACTTTATGCCTTACATATTCAGTACATTCTTTTGTACTGACATCCCTTATGGGGGAGCTGCATTTCATGTTGCAGGCATAGGTACCTCAGCTAGTAGACCTCTTCAGTCAAAGCACAGGATATCCAGTGGCTATTGATGTGCTCTAGGTTGATTTGGGGTTTTTCAATTCTGTTATATTTGTTTTGGTATTATATAGTAGTTAAGAGTGAAGCGGGGGCTTGTCCCGACCTTAACTAAGTCTATGTATCTTTTAGAGGTTTTGTAGACTAATGTAAAGTTAAGCATGGTAGTGTCTTGTCCTTTAGACATTGTGGCCCCAACAGCTAAGTATTGTATATATAGTTTTGGGCTTGCTTATGTGGTTCATTTTCATTGGTGCATCATATCTATACTTGGAAAAACCTTTGATTATCATAGTTACAAGCACGAGAAGTACTAGGCTATGGGTTGGTGCTCTTGAGCCTTTTTGGCTTCGAGTGCCTGTCTGCCCCAATGGGATTTGAGGCATGATAAGGGTTTCATTAGGTCGAGTGTGTCTCCATGGAGTTCTCCTATCTTGTTTGAGAAGAAGAAAGATGGATCCATGTGCATGTGTATTGATTATCGACAATTGAATAAAGTGACTATCAAAACAAGTATCCTATTCCTCGCATCAATGATTTGTTCGATCAGCTTCAGGGTGCTTCAGTGTTTTCTAAGATCGACTTGAGATCTAGTTACTGTCAATTGAGGATTAGGGCTTCGGATATTCCAAAGACAGTTTTTTTCTAATGCGGTATGGCTATTATGAGTTCTTGTCTATGTCTTTTGGGCAAACTAATGCCCTAGCAGCATTTATGGTGTTGATGAACAGGGTGTTTCAGCCTTATTTTAATTCTTTTGTAATTGTTTTCATTGATGAAATCAAGGTTTATTCCAAGAATGAGGCTAAACATGTAAGGCATTTGAAGGTCATACTTTAGAGATTGAGAGATTAGAAGTTGTATGATAAGTTTGCTGAGTGTGAGTTTTGGTTGGATTCTATTACTTTCTTAGGTGATGTAGGGACCAAAGATGGCGTTATAGTCGAACCAACCTAGGTAGAGGTGATTCCTGATTGGGCTAGACCTACTTCTCCTACTGAGATTCAAAATTGGGTTAGCAAACTTTTATTGATGATTCGTGTAGGGCTTCTCTTTTATTGTGGCTTTTTTGACCAAGTTGACTCAAAATATGATTATTTTCCAGTGGTCAGATGATTGCGAGAGGAGCTTTCAAAATCTCAAGGATTTATTAACTTCAGCTCTTATCTTGACTTTGCCTGAAGAGAGAGTGGGTTTCACTATTTTATGTGATGCTTTTGGAGTTGTCTTTGGTGGCGTGTTAATGCAAAAGGGTAAGGTGATCTCTTATGCTTCTCAACAGTGGAAGATCCAAGAGAAGAACTATCTTACTCATGATTTAGAATTAGCTGCGATTGTGTTTGTGTTGAAACTATGGTGACACTACTTGTGTGGAATTCATTGTGAGATTTTCTCTGATCATCATAGACTTTAGTACTTCTTCACTCAAAGATATCTTAATATGAGACAACATAGATAGTTAGAGTTGCTTAAGGATTATGATCTCACTATTCTTTATCATACGGGCAAGGCTAATGTGGTAGTGGATGCCTTGAGTTGATAGGCAGTGAGTATGGGGAGTTTGGCTTAACTTTTGCTAGAAGAGCTACATTTATCCTTATACATTTAGTCTTTGGCTAACCAATTGGTTTGACTTTGCATTTCGACACCTAGGTATGTTTTGGCATAGGCTGAGGCTAGATCTTCATTGATGGAGTAGATTCGATCTCGTTAGTTTGATAATGAGAAGTTAAGGGTGATTTGTGATAAAATGTTAAGTGTTGAGGCAAAGACTGCATTTCTTGATCCCGAGGGTCTTTTGAGGATTGGTGGTCATGTTTATGTATCGAGAGTTAGTGGTTGGATTAGACTGATCTTGGAGGAGGCTCCTTATTCGAGGTATTTTATTCATCCAGGAGCGGCTAAGATGTACCATGACTTGAATCAACATTATTTGTGGTGTGGGATAAAGAAAGACCTTGTAGAGTTGTTGGTCAAGCGATTGAATTATCAATAAGTGAAGTATGAGCATCAGCGGCTGGGTGGTACGATGTAGAGAATACTTGTTCTCGAGTGGAAGTGGGAGTGGAACACTATGGACTTTGTGGTTGGACTACCCCTAATTTTTGGGAAGTTTGATTCCATTTGGGTGATTGTGGATAGGTTTACTAAATCAGCACCCTTTGTACCTGTAAAGGTAAATTGCGGAGAATTTGGCCAAGATCTACATTCGTGAGATTGTTCAATTTCATGGTGTGCCTATCTCCATTATTTCTGATAGAGGTACGCAGTTTACCTCAAATTTTTGGAGTTCTATGTAGATTGAGTTTGGTACTTAGCTTGAGATGAGCACAACTTTTCACCCTCACATGGATGGCCAGTCAGAGTGGACCATTCAGGTGTCAGAGGGCATGCTTCGAGTGTGTTGTAGATTTGAGTTGTTCTTTGTACCAGTTCTTGCCCCTAACGAAGTTTGCCTACAATAATAGTTACCATTCCAGCATTCAGATGGCATCTTTTGAGGCTTTGTATGGATAGAGGTGTAGATCTCCTGTGGGATGTGATGTGTCATGGTTTTACGACACTTTTAATGCTTAAAATATAGACAATATGCTAGTTCTAAGGCGTGTTTATATGTATATGATGTGTTTTTGTGGAGTTTGCAGGAAAACCAGATTCTAGGAGTTCAAATTAAGAAAATTGTGAATAAGAGGCCCAAGTGCATCAGACGAGCCTTAGGATGACCCGTTGGATCTTGGTACGGATTGTTCTAGGCTATCATGGGAGAGAATCAAAAGGATGTAAGAATTGAGTTGTTCAGAATGACAATATCCCACGACCCATTGTGAGATAAAATGAGCTCATCCAGAAGGTCGTGGGATGAGATCCTAAAAAGAGTAAAATTCAAGGTTGAAACAACGACCACCTGCCATGATCCACCCCATGAAAGGACGAGTCATCCTAAAGAGGCATCCTAGAGATTTCAGAGAACTTGAAAAAGTGATCCAACAACGACCCGAAAGGATGGATCGTGGTATCATTGCATGAGTTGTCTTATCCCATAATATGAGATGCAGAACCTGCAATCTAATTCTATTTAGGATAGGTTTCATTTTGTCTATAAATACCTCCCTTAGGTTTTCTTTTGTGGTTTACATTCTATTACTTCTTGTGAGTTGATATACGCCCTTTTGAGGCTGTTAAACATATTCGATTGGAGATTAATCATATTTGAGATATTTGGTTTATTCTATTCTTCTTGTAAGTTCATGGTTATGAATTCTTCTCTGAAATGTTATTGTGCTCTTGTGATTATGCATAGCTAAACCCCACAACTAGGGTTGTGGGGACCATGATGGAATAACGAAGTAGGGTTTAAGTACATAGTGATTCTAAACTGGTGTGAGTGCGTGTATTATTATTCCCTTTGCTTTGATTGCTTTCTAATAGTGTACAATGTTAGAACTCGCCTATATTCTTTACTTGCTTGATCCTAGAGAGGTAGAGATTAAGAAAAGGAAATCAACAATGGATAGTTAGAGTTATCAGCAGGGAAAGCTAATCTGGAATCAAGGATAAGGGTAGATTTGTAAAACTCCTAAGACCTATTTTGGTAATTGGGGATAGTCATCTAATAGGGACGAACCATCCGTTTAGGTAAATTTAACTTATCGATTCTGCATTCCAAGCACGAAGATAGATCACTAGTACGTAGAACCTACGGAGTTATGAATTCATGGGGAACACAGTCCTAGTGTCACACTCTTATTAATCACAACCCGGATAATTTGATAACTTTTACTACTAAATTGTTCAGTTACTACTTTAAAACTCGACATCCAGAAATATTAGATTAAAAGGCACAAATACTTATTGATTTAACTCTTAACTATATTCCTCATGGGATCGATCCCAACCTTGATTGGGTTCTATATTTTATAGTAGCCGTGTTATACTTCTTTTGGAGGTGTAATTAGGGTGACATCAAATTTTGGCGCCTTTGCAAAGGACTACGGCTTAGAATTAGATCATTGTAATTATTGCACTTTTAAACCTTATTTCCTAATTTTACATTTTCTGTTGTTTTTGTTTTATTCTTAGGGTGCACACTAGTGTTTGTGCAACACCCGAAGTCAAGGCAATCTCCAGATTCCACTTGATCTTGAAATTGAAAGAATGTTGAGAAATGTAAGGAGAATGGACAATCAAGGATTTCAAGAAACTCTAAACCAAGCCACATCCCAGATGATAGATGAGGAGCAGGCTACAAAACATGAACTAGCCTGACAAACTGCATTGGATGAAGAAGCCCTCGAGCT
The DNA here is from genome assembly GCA_031232105.1 of Capsicum rhomboideum. Taxonomy (NCBI): domain Eukaryota; kingdom Viridiplantae; phylum Streptophyta; class Magnoliopsida; order Solanales; family Solanaceae; genus Capsicum; species Capsicum rhomboideum. The sequence continues at coordinate 104,062,983 of CP124719.1, read as the reverse complement.
GCAGCAGTTGAACATACGAGACAAAGAAGGAATCGAGTTCCCAATTAGCAGCCCCATCGATATGTCCCTCAGTTTGATAATGATGAGGATGATATTGACCTGGATGATGCAGGTGCAATAGGTTTAATAGTTCCACCCTCATGGCCTATGATGCCTACTAAGTACAAGTGGACCGTACTCAACCCTTTGGATGCAGATCCCAGTTTGAGTGCAACTTGTGGAGCTTGAGCTTGTGTTGTGCTGAGGCTATCTTGGATTAATGGTGAGCTACTCATTCGGAGAATAGATCTAGACTTCATCATATCTTTATATTGTCTTTATCTTACATTTTAGCGACAGAGTTGTGTATTTTCATATTTCTATGTCAGTTATTAGTGCTCTTTACTCATGACACTAGATTTTGAGATTTGAGTTATATTTATTTCAGTTTTGGAGTTTGTGTTATATATCTGGCATGACTTTATTGTAAAGTCTTGTATTTAGGTGTTATTTATCTTCTTTCCATATTTCTATCTATTTTGGGTGTTGGTCTTACTTACTAAGGTTGGGTTAGTGTAGGTGCCATCATGACCCCAACTTTTGGGTCGTGACAAATTAGTATTAGAGCGCTAGGTTCACTGCTCTCATGAGTAAAAGATCAAGATGTCTAATAGAGTCTTGTGCATCGATACATTGACTTTTGTATCTATCTTTGGGAGTCTATGGGATATTTTTAGGAAACTTCTATAATTTGATTCCTTATTGTGCATTTTTTCATATACAGTAATCAAAATTTGGATTCCACTCTTTCTGGGCAGATGGTGAGGACTAGATCCAGAGTTGTTGAGGATACTGAGCTAGCACTCGTTGTTGGAGCATCAGCCAGAGGGCAAGGCAGGGATTGTGGCTGAGACATAGCTAGAGGTCGGGCATGAGAAGCGGATCTAGCTAGAGGATGAGCTAGAGTGGCCTCTCCTGAGCCTAAGATTGATCATGATGATATAGATTAAGAATACCTTATATCTGGAGCACAATAGTAGATGTTCATACCTTGAATGAACCCTGAGTTTTGCAAAATTGATATTTAAGGGAGTATACTTTACAAAAGGATGGTGTTTTTGTTAGTAGAGTGTTTAAAATGATGGTTGATGAAGGTGAAGTCTGAGTAATCTCCAAAGTGTTAAAAATTGGGCAAATTTTATATTTTTTTATAACTGATAAAGTGAGGACAGACTTCAAGAGCTAACTAACGACCTGTTGTTTCACACAACGGCTCATTGGTTGGATCGTTGGGGCAGTCCAATGACCTTTTTCATAGATTGATCGGGATCAGCCATCTCACCATGAGTCATGGTAGGCACTCGTTCAGAGAGAGATAATTTCTAATTTCAGGAATTTTGTACCACGACCTCTAGAATGGGTCATCCTTTCTCACAACGACCCATTCTGAGGGTCATCCTAAGCATCTGTGCACTTTGTTTTTGTTGTTTCATTCTTTGATCATTGGGACTAATTGCTTATTCCACAGACACCATGGCACTAAAAGTAAAAAAAAAAAAAAAAAAAATAAGAGGAGGCAGCCAAGAAAGAAATAGCATCCAAGCGGGGACATAAGAACAAGCAACTAAATTAAAGACTGAATCTGAGGAATCTAGTGGTTCTAAGCAAGAGTACCAAACAGGCTTGGATGAGCAGCATGAACCTCAAACCACTAGATCCAAGGCCACCAAGTCCAAAGCAATAGTGCCCGTGGCCACTCCTATTGTGTCTCCCCATTCTGAAGAGGGAGGCATATCATCAAGCCAACATGCAAGTGAATTTGTAACTAAGGGATCTGATAAAGAATCAAACTCCGAGAATGAAGAGTCAGAAGAAGGTTTCGAAAAATCTAGTACGAAAGCTTCCGACAAAGCTAATGCAGAGGCTACTCCTCCAAGGGGATCAAACACAATCCTATGGAGTACTCTATGTTCTTGAGCCTACTACAATAATGGCTTGTCCATTACATAAAAGAGGAACCTAAAGTGGAGCATCTAAGAGAAACCTCAAATAATGACCAGGGCTTTGAATAGAGTCCCAGAGCTGCGGAGATTTTTTGATGGGAAAGGCTCCCAATAATTATAGTACTGGGATGGTCTGAGAATTCTATTTCAACTACACAGCTACCTTATAGAACATGACTTCTTAAACGAAGGAGAAGGATTTGTGGAAGCAACCGAGGTTGGATACAGTAATGATTCGGGGAGAGGCTTTTGATATATCCAGCAAACCATACCTAGATTTCTTTATGGTTGTGATTTTATATCTCCCATACCTATGCTGGAGTATGATTATCAGATAGCTTAATTGAAAAAATTAAAGCAGTTGAGTGTTGAGGACAAGCAGATGCATTTTCAAGTGGTTGGCGAACCACATAGCCGAGGCCAAAAAAGAAACTGAATGGGTGAATAGTGGCAATTCAATTACAAAGTCCATCCTGAACTTCCTTACAAAATCATGGTGGACAATAGTTTGGCATCATTTAATATGGACTAGCAATGACAACACTTTGAGTGTCGACTGAGCAGGGTTCATAGTATCTATCATGTCAGGGTTTGATCTGAATATCCTGAGGATTATAGCCAATGATATTAGGGAGTGGGCCTCCTTGGTGAGCACTAGCATCCCATTCTTGAGTCTCATCTTTTAGTTATGTTGGGATTCATAAGTGCGCCTTTTGCCGAATCTAAATCTCATGATCAAGACAACTAAGACGGACAACATTGCATTAATCAAAGAATATATGAACCCTAAGGTCAAAGTTTGAGGGCTTCCCGCTGGCTTGAATATGAGGATAGTTGAGGAGGCTGCTCATAGTTATCCAAGTAGTAAGATTCTGGCTACTAAAGCCGGTGATACATCATCCACCCCTAGTTCCACGATAGCCTCTTCTTCGCAGCCATAATTACTGCCTTCTAGTACACTTCAGCATATTCCTGCAGGGTATGCCTTGGTACCCCAGGAGTTCTTGGAAAGGGTCCTTAAATGGTTAGTTGTTACTGAATTAAAGATAGAAAGGCTACATGAAGGGGTTAAGCCATGGGTGAAGTATGAGTTCAAAGAAGTTATATGGGGGATGCAGGCTTGATTTGATAAATTTGAGGAACATATGACTACCAGAATAGAGGATATTCATCCACTGAACTTGACTGGGATCTCAGATGAGCTTGCTTTACTTAATGCAGCCATTAAGGAGCTGACTTCTAAGCAGTTCTCGATGGTGCAACCACCTAGCATGCCTGTGATTGAGGAGATCTTTAAAGATATTATGGTACCAGAATTCTACACTAAGTCACTAGCATGCAGACAAAGGAAAAAGAAAGTATGCCACGAAGAGTGAGGATCCAGTCTGAAAGAAGAGAAAAAAATAGCTAAGGATGATATGAAACAAGTTGTGGAAGAGAGAAAGAAAACTTCTGAGTTGCACTTGACTGGGATGAGTGAGAGGGTGGGAGGACCTGGAAGCTCTGCATCTATTGGGGTTCTGATAGATGTTGTTGTTATTATTTCACAGAGTGGTGGGGGCTACAAAGATTTCCCCCATAATTTCTATATCATTGAGTGTGCCGGTCACTGCTGGCACCATGAGATTTGAGGCTTGGGCTACAATTGAGACACCAGTTGTTCGAGATCATGGAAGGGTTGCATTTAATACCCCTACTGATCAGTCAACTATAGGATCCTAGAGCACCACATGTATGTCCCTAACTTATTCTTATATTTTATTCTTTTATGCACTAAGAGCATTGCATGTTCTCTTAGTTAGGGTGGGGTTGTACCAACACCTGAGGGTTTTTGTTTTCGTGTTTCTTTTACCTTGAGTTGTCTATCTAGTAAAATTGGCATGTTCAGGATTATATTTTTCATTTGTATTTTTGTTTTGTGCTTAATTAGGAGAGAAATAGGAGAACTTAGCGCAATCAAATAAAAAAGGCATATGTCTACGTGTTTTTGTTTTTCACTCAAATGTTTTAATGATAACCCTCCTGAAGTTGTTTTTTAGACTATGTTGTATGTTTGTTATCAACTGTGACCATTTTGGATCTTTTTAAGGCATTAAAATTATGGTCATAATAATAGTAGCTTAACTAAGCATGAACCGGATAGGTAGTAGTTGGTAATGTAGCCCTAAGTCATGTGCATGTGAGGTACTTACATTGTTCGACTTTGTGTGTGTGATCTAGAACTTACTCAGTTAGTCTTGCCTAGGTTGGAGGATAATTGGTTAGGAAAGGATCACAGGTCATTCTTGAACAGTCCACTTTTAGCCGAAATGTCCTACCAAATGGAATAGATATCCCTTGATCCCAATTTTGAGCTTAAATAGACCTTTTTATTTGACTATCCATTCACCTTCCCATTTGTATTACAATGAACCTTCTTTGTCCCTAGTCCCTCCTTGGACATTGTATACCTCAACTCAGGCAAATTTCCTAAGTTGAGGGTTGCTATCGTAGGGGTGCATAAGTGAAATTGGGTATAAAGGAGAAGTTTAGTAATCAAAAAAGGGTTCGGGTGTGGTATGTGTGAAAAAAATAAAAGAAAAAGAAAAAGAGAAGAATAATGTAAAAAATGAATAAAGCTTGAGAAAAGAAAAGAAAAAGTTCAAAAAGAAACCACACCCGAAATCTGATAAAAGAATAAAGGAGAAAAGGAAGGTTAAATAGTGGAGCCAAAAATAGTGTAGTTCCAAGAAGGGTTGAGTCACTTTACCCATGTCTACCATACCCGTACCAAGTCTACATTACAAGTCAATAAAAGTCCTATAGAGATCCTAATCAGACTGTCTGAGAACTAAGGTATAGAAAATAAGAGCAAGCATATGGTATTTCACGCACACTGTTTGAATTGCTTTGATAGAGTGAGTGTTTCTATTCAGTCCCTATTTTGATATGTATTATTATATTGTGAGTGTACAGGACTTCTTTGTTGTGAAGGCTTATGGGTTGTATTGTTAGCTACTAGTTGTTTGGGTATATCATTAGTACCAAACTTGGTTGTCTGTTGATAATATGATGCCATATCTTGATCCCTTTGTGTCATGGTAAGAAGTTTTACATATACACATATTGGTTTTGATTTTGACTGTATAGGAGAGGGTTGAAAATGCCTAGAGTAAATGTGTTCCAGTTGAAGGTATGATTGTCGTAGGTCTCCTAGGTTTCTCTTAGTTAAGCATCGTATGTGTTTGTTTTGTTTTATTTGCTTGAGGACATGCAAATGTTCTAAGTTGAGGGTGTTGATATGTCGTGGTTTTACGACACTTTCGATGCTTAAAACATGAAAAATATACTAGTTCTAAGGTACATTTATGTGGATATGATGTATTTTTGTGAAGTTTGTAGGAAAAATAGGTTTTGGGAGTTCAAATTTAGAAAACTACAAAAAATAACCTAAGTGCATCAAACGAACCTTGGGATGACCAGTCAGATTTTGGTACGGATTGTTCTAGGCTGTCATGGGAGAGAATCATAAGGAAGTAAAAATTGATTTGCTCAAAACAACAACATTCCACGACTTATTGTGAGATACAACAAGCTCATCCTGAAGGTCGTAGGATGAGATCCTGAAAAGAGTAAAATTCAAGACTAATAACGACCACCTACCCTGAGCCATCCTATGAAATGATGATTTGTCTTGAAGAGGCGTCTTAGAGATTTCAGAGAACCTGCAAAAGTGATTGTCTGATAATGCCCCAAAATGATGGATCATGGTATTATTGTGTGAGTCATCCTATCCCATCATCTGTGATACCAAACCTGTAATCCAATGCTATTTAGGATATGTTTTGTTTTGTCTATAAATACCTCCCTTAGGCTTTATTTTATGCTTTACGTTCTATTACTTCTTGTGAGTTGATATACGCCCTTTTGAGGTTGTTAAACATATTTGCTTGGAGATTAATCATAGTTGAGATTTTTGATTTATTCTATTCTTCTTGTAAGTTCATGATTATGATTTCTTCTCTAAATTGTTATTATGTTCTTGCAATTATGCATAGCTAAACCCTACAACTAGGGTTGTAGGAACCATGATGGAATAACGAAGTAGGGTTTAAGTACATAGTGATTCTAAGTAATGTGAGTTCATGCATTGTTATTCCCTTTCCTTTGATTGCTTTCTAATGGTATACAACATTAGAAATATCATGTATTCTTTAATTGCTAGAACCTAGAGAGATAGAGATTAGGAAAAGGAAATCAACAACAGAGACTTGGAGTTATCAACTTTACTTAATTGCTTGAGCCATGGTCGCAGGAAAGCTACTCTTGAAAGCTACTCTTGAATCAAGGATAAGGGTTAGATTATAAGACTCATGGGACCTGTTCTCATAATTGGGGATAGTCATCTAACAGGTGCGAACCAACTGTTTAGTTGAATTTAACTTGTCGATTATGCATGCCAAGCACCGAGATAGATCACTAGTATGTAGAACCTACGGAGTTATGAAATCATGGAGAATACAGTCCTAGTGTCTCACTCCTATTGATCACAACCCAAATAATTTGATAATTGTTACTATTAAATTGTTTATTTACAACTTTAACCCCCCCCCCCAATCCATAAATGGTAGATTAAAATGCACAAATAATTACTTTGACCTAAGTCTTAACCATATTCCTTGTGGAATCGACCTAAATTTTGGTTGGGTTCTATATTTGATAGCAACCGTGTTATACTTCTTTTGGAGGTGTAATTTAGGCGATATCAAAATAGTTTGATTCTTTTGATTTTAGGCATTAGGGCATTGATTTGTTAAGAGACTTGATGGATCGAGTGAGGTTGATTCAGCAAAGGCTTGTGGCTACCCAGAGTAGGCAAAAGAGTTATACCAATCGACGAGTTCTTTATGTTTCATTCATGCTTAGTGAGTGGGTTTTGTTTAAAGTATCACCCATGAAGGGTGTGATGAGATTTGGGAAGAAAGGAAATCTTAGTCTGAGATTTATTGGGCCTTTTGAGATTCTTGAGAAGTTTGGAGATATGGCCTATAGGCTAGCATTACCTCTATATCTATCAGTTGTTCATTTGCTATTCCATATCTCAATGTTGAAGCAATACCGCCTAGATGATATTAACGTGATCCATTGGGATTCAGTTGCATTAGATCATGATTTTTCCTTTGAGGAGGAGCCTATTGCTATCCTAGATAGACAGATAAGGAAGTTGAGGTCCAAGCATATTGATTCTATGAAAGTTCAGTGGAGGCATCTCCTGATTGCGACGGCTACATGGGAGGTTGAGTCTGATATGTGGAGTAGATACCTCCATCTTTTTACCGATTCGGGTACTTTCTTTACTTTTTTGTTCTACGACGAATGTGTGTTTTAGTGGTGGATAATGTAACAACCCTCTCTATGATATTTAGCTTTATCTATAGTTTGAACATTCTGCACTTTCCCATTGTTGCTATATATCATTTATGAATTGTGGGAATGGTTGGCACAGTCCTGAAATCATTCTGGAGTGATTAATAAGTTTGAGGTTTTGAGTAGCCTTTAAAAAGTGATATTTGACTTTGGTCAATATTTTGTGATCCGAGCATTGGGTGGTGAGTCTGTCAGTTCTATTAGATTCGGAATGTCAATTTTGGGTTAGTATCTTGGTTGATTTGGGTCTCAAGTCTTTACTTTGGGGTTTGAACGCTTAGACAAGAAACTAGTAAAATTAACTTAAAAGGGGTCCCAAGGGTTAACTTGTTGAAAACAACCTCTTTTGACAAATCCAATAATTCTATTGAGTCCAAAACATCGAAAAAGCCTAATAGCATTATTGGTTATTTCTGTGGGGTCCTGAATAAATCTCGAGGTCTGTGTGAAACAATTTTGGACTTAGATCTAGTGCACTAAGTATTTTCCTCATCACGATCGCGTGGAGAGAGGTCACGATCATAGGGGTATCGATCGTTGTTCATCGCGGTCGTATGGTATTTCTCTGTGGTCGTATAGTTCAGGTTGGGTTTCTGTCACAATCGTGTGGCTCTTCTTCTAAGATCGCGATGACCATTTTAGGAGAGGTCAATAATGAACCTTACAATTGCGTGGTGGTGGCCACGATTGCAAGTCACTATGCACCTGAACAGTATAAAATCTATCTTATTAATTTTTCACCATTTTTGGAGCTTGGGACCTCGGAATTGGCGATTTTAAAGAAGGATTTTCATCAAAAGTATTTGGGTAAGCTTCTATACATAATTTATATCATTATTCATTGATTAGATTTCCAAAACATCTTCAAAACCTTGATTTTAAACTTAAAATTTGGGGGGGGGGGGGGGGGGGGGTTACCCGATAAAGTGAGAAAATGATTTTCTTCGATATCAAACTCAATTTCAACTTGTCTTTCAATGAATTTTCATATTTAGAATCCTTGAAGTATGAGAAACTTGATTCTTCAATAAAAATTCTGATTTACCCTTTGTCCTTTGGGGTTGTTTTACAAAGTATTTTTGGACCCAGAACAAAAATAGCTAATATGGTTGTCACTATACTTTGCTTGACGTATAAATTACATTTTTGATAGATTGAGTTCATTTTGAGACCGCACAAAAAGTAAAATCTACTTGTTGAAGGGTTCAGGCTAGTGTTTCGACTTTTAGAGATAGGTTATTGCTTAACTTTCTTTAGACTGGGCAGGGTATTTAACCATTCATATAAAGTATGTTATGAGTTGGGGATTTTATCTTGAGATTCATCTTTAGAGATCATTATTTTATCGTGTTGCCCGTATCGGGGCTTATGTAAATATTATTACTGACTTGAGAGATTATTATTATTGTGATGCCCATGCGGCGGCTAGTATTGGTCTTGTTTGAGCATTATTTGCCTTTATTATTATTGTGATGCCCGAGTGGAGGCTTGAATTGATATTATTGATGTCTTACATGACTCTTTATTATTGTGGTGCCATGCGATGGCTTATATTATGATCAATTGAGATTTGAGCAAATTTGAGCTAATTTATAACACTATTGAGTTGATTCATTACGTGATATTAATTTGGCTCCTCATTTCATTCATCCATATTCATGGAAGTGGTACTATTTAGAAACACTAATTTTGAAAAAAAATAAAACACTTTATAAAACACACTGACCGAGGGACATGCCGGCAAGGTTGATTGAGATATGAGATTGTGATAGTATATGGGTTGTGAACCCCCCTTTGGTCCTGTCTTGGAACCTTATGCTCGAAAGTTGTATACGAGGTGATATTGAGACATTCCATCCTTATCATACCATTACATTGCATCATTTGCATTTCTCTTATATTGTTTGCTAGCTGTGTAATTTAGCTTTCCATTCCTATATTGTTATTATACTTGTAATATTTATACTATAAGTAAATAAAGCTTGAGCCGTCGTTGGGAATTTTTTTGTATGCATGTGGAAGTATGTTCATAGTATCCTTTATATGTTTTGTTTTCTACTTTGCTTGGACGACCTATGATTCCTACTAGGTACAAGTGGAACGTACTCACTGCTACTTTCTGTAACCTTTCGGTGTAAATCCCAGTTTGAGTGTGACCCGTGGAGCTTGAGTTCATGTTGTATTAAGGTTGTCTTGAAGTATTGGTGAGCTCCTCGTCCGGAGCATGATTCCAGACTTCATCATATCTTTATCTTGTCTTTATCTTACATTTCAGAAACAAAGTTGTGTATTTCCCTATTTCTATGTCAGTTATTAGAGCTCTTTACTCATGGCTCTAGATTTTGAGATTTGAGTGGAATTTATTTCAATTTCAGAGTTTGTGTTATACAGCTGGCCTTACTTTATTTTAAATCTCATATTTGGGTGTTATTTATCTTCTTTCCACATTTCTCTCTCTTTGAGGTGTTGGGCTTACCTACCAAGGTTGGGTTAGGGTAGGTGCCATCATGACCCCAGCTTTTGGTTCGTGACAATATCAAACTTCTGTATTCAGCTTCAGCTAAACTTTTAGATATTGTACTTTATTCTTTTGACTTCCAATAGATTAGTGAGGCACCAAATTTAACTAGGAAATTGTCACAGACCTTTTAGAGTTTGGACATGCTGCCCAGTCAGCATCACAATAGGCTGAGACATGTTCCTTGTTGTTGCTTGAAAGCAATATTCCTTGTCCTGGTTGCTACTTAACATACCTTATTATCCTCATTGCTACTTCAAGTGAGACTTCTTAGGCTGATGCAGAAACTGACTAAGTATTTATACTCTATATGCTATGTCAGGCATGTTTATGGTCAAATAAAGAAGTTTCCTAACAATTCTTTGGTATCCTACTACATTTGCTTCAGGATCAATGACATTCTTTCTTGAGTTATTTACATGATCATCCATGTTTTTGGTAGTCAACCTAATATTTATATCCAAAGGCGTAGATATAAGTTTTGCAGCACTCAATCCTGTTTCAAAAATTATCTCTAAGACATACTTCTTTTGATGTAATAATATTCATGAACTTGACCTGGCAAACTCAATACCAAGGAAATACCTTAGTTCACCTAGGTCTTTCATTTTGAAAAGCTTGACTTAGTGTTGTATTGGCATCTTGAATTAGTTGGAAGCTGCTACCAGTAATTAGAAGGTCATCAACATCACCAAAATAACTCTCAAGTCACTTCTAGTTTTCTTCAAAAATAAAGAGTGATCATATTCACTCTGTCTGAATCCAAACTGTAGTATTACTTCTAATAGCTTTATGTTCCATTGCCTTGGAGCCTATTTTAGGTCATATAAGAATTTGAGAAGCCTATTCACTAGTCTTGTCTCCCTTAGCTCTTAAAGCCTTGTGGCAGTTTTATGTAAATCTCATCATGAAAATCACCTTGAAGAAATGCATTGTACACATCTATCTGATGGATGTGCCGATGTCTAATGGAGGCAATGGTTAGAATGGACCTCACTATTATATTTTGACTACAAGAAATAATGTCTCCTGATAGTCCATTCCTTCTTGTTGGATGAACCCTATTTCTACTAATCTAGCCTTGAATCTTTCAAATTCACCTATATTTTTGTGCTTGATTCTAAAAACCCATTTTCAACCTATAGCTCACTTTCTAATTTTCTAGGTGTTGTTCCTCTTTAGATCATTAATTCCATCCTTCATTGCACTTACCCATCTAGGATGTTTGATTGTTTCGCTGTAGGATGAAGGTTCTACTTCAACTGAACTAGTAGCAACAAATGTTTGATAGTTCGAAGGGAGATGATCATACTAAATGTAGTTTGAGATATTGTAAGGAGTAGTAGGACTGGGCTTCTTTATTGTTACAAGTCTTTTAACCAAATAGGTGCAGCCTTAGTCTTAGATGATCTTTTTTGTTGTGCTTGTGATGTATCAGCCTTAGTCTTAGAAAATAAAAGTGGTTGATTAGTAGATACAGAGTTCTTTTGTGTATGTCCTTCATATGAGTTTTGAACGAGAGTCTGTGTATCCTCAGAATCTATCATCAATGGATCACTAAATACATCAAGAAATGAAACGTGTTAATCCTTCTTGAGTGTTTTGAAAGGAAATATACTTTCTCAATATTTAATATCTCTGTTGACAAAGAACACATTATTAGTAGAATCAAAAAAAAATTATTTTTTTTGTGAGTGAGAATATCCCATGTGTATAGCAGCTAGAGCTCTGGACTTGAGTTTATCAAATTCTTGTACTACTTTGGCAAAGCAGAGGCATCCTAGCACCGTAAGATGGTTGAGAGAAGGTTTAGTGCCATATAGTAGCTCATAAGGTGATTTATTATTGAGCACAGTTGTAGGCATCCTATTTATTAGGTAAGTAGCAGCTAGAACACAATGAGTCCAAAATAAACCTTATAACTCTACATACCTCAAGAATGTGCTTATGCTTTCTCTTAGCACACCATTTTGCTGAGGTGTGTAAGCATATGAGATTTGATGTAAAATGCCAAGTGCTTTAAATTGAGTCACCTATGAGTTGACAAACTCAGTCCCGTTGTCTGATCTAACACACTTGACTCTTTTGTTGAACTGTGAACTAACGTAAGTCAAGAATTGTTTCAATACAACAGATACATCAAACTTAAGCTTTAATAGAATCAACCATGTCATTCTAGTGAAATCATCAACCACTGTTAAGAAATATTTATTACCATCATAGGATGTTATTTTGTAAGGTCCCCATACATCAAGGTGTATAAAATCAAAACATGCGGTGCCCTTGATAGTACTAGAAAAAGGTAATATCACTAATTTTACAGAAGGACAAAAAATATTGTTTTTTACAATTAAAGTGCAACTATCTAGAGAAACTGATAGCATTTTAATCAAGACTTTTGAAGAGGGGTGACCAAGCCTATTATGCGACAAGATTATATCAGTAGAATTAGTTTTAGCATCTACAATAGAATGATTTAAAACTAGGAAACATAAGCCTTCATCATGTTTAGCAGTTGAAGAGACTGAGGGTAGCAAGTATAATTCATCTTTATGCCTACCAATCGCTTTCACCTTTCCAGTATAGAGATCCTAAAACAAACAAAAGTCCTGATAAAAGGCAGCAAGGCATTGTAAAGCTTTGGTTACCTGTGATACTGATAGGAGCTTAAACTTGAACTTTGAAATATGTAGGAAATTATCAATTGTGTGGAAATTAGTTAGGATGCTTGATCCAATATGAGTTACAAATGTTATATCTCCAGTAGGTAAAAACACCTTTCTAAATTTATTTAATCCCAAGGTTATTGGATTTGTAAGTAGATTAGGATCAACTATAATATGATTGGTAGCTCCTATATCAATGGTTCAATAATTCTAAGAATTAACAGTAGTAAAAGCAATATCAATACCTATTGAGTTAGCCATAGAAGTGGTTTGAGCACCATTTAGCATATGAAGAATCTGATCATATTGTTCCTTTGTGAAAATGCAAAGTGTAGCTATATGACTTCCCTGTGTTGATGCTTGAGAGGAAGAAGCTTGAGTTTGTTGAGACATTTCTTGTGGACCACCATTTTGTGTTTCAACCACAACATTATGAGCATTAGCAGTAGAAACTCCCCTTTTTCTTGAACCTGTATGAGAGATAGCCTATAATCTTATAGCAATTTTCATTGGTATGATTTCTTAGTTTACAGAACTCACAATATATATTGTTATTCTTCTTGAACATGTTGACATTATTTGAACCATTTTCATTCCCAATTCTAGAGTTTTACAAGGCAGTGTTCTCATAATTTCCCCCATGAGACACATGTTGTGCTCCTAACACATTGTTTGATATAGAGGCAGTCATAGACTTTTGTTTTTCATCACTCATAAGAATAATGTATGCCTGATTAACATTGGGTAGTGGGATCATAAGAAAGATTTGACTTCTTGCTTGTATGTAAGAGTCATTCAACCCCATGAAAAATTGAAACAGTCTTTGTCTTTGTAAATGGACCAAAAAAATCTCTTGATTTCTCACAATTACAACCAGGAAGAGGCATCAAAGTTTCAGATTCATCCCACAACTCTTTCAATTTAGTAAAATAAGCAAAGAAGAAATACCTTGAACTAGAGTAGACTTTTCTCTATGAAGATTGAATGAATGAAAGCCATCAATTTGTCACGACCTAACCGGTCATGAGTGGTACCCACCCTAACTCTACAGTGGGAGAACCATCTAACCCAACCCTTAACCAATTTCCAAAGGACTTTCACAATCACCTTCAACAATTTCTACTATCTAGCTCACTAAACACAATATTAGCAAACGATTTCATTACTAACTTATTTAATACCAAAATCAGATGAGAGTGTGAAAGTATCTCTAATTATTACAATCCCATGGACCTGAAAGTCAACATACAAGAACTCTAAAATATCCAAAAACATGTTCTAAAATATTATCCAGAATATGAAATAAAAACACGTGTCACTATCCTAAAACAAAGGACATAAACTAAACAAAGATGACCCAATGGCTGCTCAAACATGGTGCTCACCCTTGAATCGATGTTGGAGTCACAAACTAGAGACGGGGTCTCATCTCAAATCGCTGAAACACGTTTTACACTCAATAAAAAGAAGAGTACAGGTAGTATAAGTACAATAACTAAGTACTGGTAGGCATCATTGGCCGACTCAACTCAACACCATAAAAATAAGTAAATGACAACGCAGTTAAAAAGCAATCAAGACACAACTCATAATTAGTTGACAAGCAAATATATAGTCCTAACACATCATCTCATCAGGAATACAGGTATGTAAGTACATCAATTACACTTAGGCAGATTCTTTCAACAAAGTTCACCACAATATATGTTCAAATGAAATGATGATTACATGCATGCAAATGTACACACATACTAGAGTCGCCAGGGACTCTCAACTATGACCTGCAGGAGATGAGCTCAGTCCATGTACCAGTACTGACATGGTACCTGATCCAATAACAGTGTCAGTGTGACACTCAATCCAAATAACAGTGCCAGCGTGACACCCGATCCAGAAACATCTCAATATTATCTCAAATTCAATGCTCAAATGCATGATATAGTCAATAATCACAAGTAATACTCGAAAGCTAATTGCATACATCCAAATCACATATAAGCACAGAGTCAAGCAATTTTATACTACTATTAAATCATAAACTACCTCAATTCCTTGCTCGAAACACTATTTAGCCACAACCTTGCCTTTTCTTTCGATTTCTGCCATTCTTGATCTATAATCAACAAATGCACATGATTCAACACAACAATACATACTTCTAAGCATGATAAACTCATACCCAGCAATTTCAACCTATGAACTTGACCTAATTCATCATTCTAGGGTTTTTCTACCTTTTAAATCACAGGAATTAACTCTATCATGAGAAGTATTTTCTAACACCCCTAGGAACAACAACACCTGAATATACCATCATTTCCCACCAATTCCACTAAATCATAACTTAGGGCTAACCCACAATTTCAACTAAGGCCTTGATTATTGCAACCCTAAGAAGCTAAGGGAGGGAATTCAAGTTTGAAGTATAAGAATCTTACCTCAAAGATGGAAACCCCCCCACCCCTCCTCCCCCAATTGGTGCAAAATCTCCTTCTCCTAGCCTTGAGTCTAGTTTTTGAAAAATGGGAATGAAAAATGCTAAATTTTAACTTAAACTAACTTTGTTTTTGTTTTTGTTTTTGTTGCTACAGTGGCACTTCTGTCACTACAATAGAGGATCTGCCATTGCAGCGACACCTAGGCCAAAAGGATCTTTCGCTGCGGCGACACTTCTGTAGTTGCAGTGACACTTTTATAGCTGCAGTGACACCAAACTAGTAGATCAGGATCCGTTCTTAGCTCTGATCATTTTACAACAAACTTCTCGATTTGGACTTTACGAACTGACCATTTTACAGTAATTGCTATAATCAGAGTTCTACTAATGCGTTCTACGCACCGAAAGTTTTTACGACTTTCTAAACTCGTCCTCTAACATAAAAATCATTTTAAATCATCAATCAACACCCTAATAACTACTAGATTCTCCTAGACCACCATATACTCAAAATATGTCTAAAACTAGGTTATTCCTGAATTTCTAAATTTTGGTTTTGGAAAGAATTAGACTGAGGTTTTACTCCCTATTTTAATGTAATGAAAATTTGGTTCGTTACACAATCTTGTCAAACCTTCCCTTAAGATCTGTCCACACAACATAGGTATCTTTAGCATAAGCTATACCACTAATCAGACTTTGTGAGATTGAATTCATTAACCAAGATAGCATAATTACGTTGCATATCTCTCATTGAAATCCAAATTTCTCATGAAACCTCTCTTTTATCCATGACCCATCAACCATACCAAGTTTTTTCTACAAAGAAGAGAAATTCTCACAGATGTGCTCCATAAAGAATAAATATATGTTTCTGTTAGTTGAATAGAGATCAAAAAATGTCACTAGTCTCTCTAGGAGCAAGACACAGTGGATATATTGCTTCGACTATAACTTTTTGCCCCAAATTCTCATCAACATTAGAATTGATTCCACTGTTTGTAGCTTTTATACCCAAATCTCCATTATCAGCCATCTTAAAGCTTCAAGAATTGCATAATTTATTAATTTTTTGTGTGGAATTTTAGACCCAGTAGAATTTTAGAATTTGCAAGAGATAAAGAAAGAAGAAAGAAAGAAAGGAGGAATATCCAGATTCTTTGATCGAGCTAAAGATCACGAGTTCGGTGACTCTGATACCATATTGATTTTATCAGATTCAAAAGAAAGAAAGTTGAAGAAGGAGATGGAACACTAATTAGTAGTGGCAGACCCAGACTTTTCACGAAGTGGGTTTAATATATAAATAATAAATATGCAACCATGCAAACAAACAAAGTTTGATTAACTAAAATATATTATTACAATTCTCTTCTACGAGATTTCATTTCTTGAAACCTATTCATAATACTCTGATCAGAAACGGTAATAAATATTTTTTTCTACTCAAGGCACCATACAACTGCTCATAAATCATCATCCATTCGATTTCTCAATTCACGCTTGATCAACTTCATTGCCAAAAAGGCTCTTTCAACTGTAGTAGTGGCAACCAGAAGGAGCAATACAAACTTTACAAGATGAAACACAAGAGGAAAATTAAAGTGTTTCTTTGTCTTAACTAGCTCCTCAGAAGGGTCACAAAGTCCTTTAAGATTAGAGAACCTTTCGTCAAAGTCATGGACATCAACAATATAAGTCTCTAGCTTATTCTTGAGAGTAATCATTATAGTTTTACCAAAATAATCAGGATATAATTTAGCCATTCTCAAAAAAAAAAAATTGATGTCAAAACTAGAAAATGAGTCAACTATCAAGCAAGCAACTCCAATAAGCAAATTTTTCTCACCTAATTAAAATGATCATTGAGTTCTTGAAGTTGTCATTCAATAATATTAAAAAATACTTCCACGTGGTATACTCAACAACTCTTCATCGAGATCTTCCAAAATTAACATAGAATTCATCAAAATTGGATAACAAAATATCATACTTGACACAAAATGCAGACACATTCTTGATAAGTGGATCCCATTCTTTATTCCTTAAATCTGGTAATCGTTTCTTCACCACTTTAACAAGTAGGATCGCATTTGCAATATCTTGTTCTTTCTTCTGTAAGGATTCATTAAGCTCATTTGTGATAGCCAAAATATCTATCATTAAGTGCAATATGAAAGCAATCTCAAATGTTTGACAAACTCTAAGATATCTTGTTACCCTAGCTCATTCTTCAGTAGATTCAGAATCAACAACAATAGTATCAAGGACATTAGTAATAGAACCAAACATACTAATAAAGTTCTTGAATGACTTATAGTTTGAACCCCCAACGAGTATTTACAGCTCTAGCTAGACCAAGTGTTTTATTCAAGCTCTTACCAGTTTCAATCTCGCCCATATCTAGCGCCTCTTGAACTTTTTCTGTTTGAACTTGTCAAAGTTTATCCATACATTTAAAAGAACATCCACTACATTTAAGACACTGTAAACCAACAATACAAGTTCTTCAACTTGAAGATATTTTTTAGATACACCAACAAGAGTCAACTAAAGTTGATGAGGAAAGCGATGAATTGCATGAACTGATCTACTTTCTTGTTGAATCAAAACTTTAAGGCCACTTAGACGCCCTTGCATATTGCTTGCTCCATCTTAGCATTGCCCCTATATACAAGATATATTGAGTAATCTAGCTAACAATTGCTTCTTTTAAACATAAAGCACTAGTATCATGAACATGGACAATTCCTATAACTCGTTCCACAGCAGATCCCCCTCTATCAACATATTGCAAAACAATTGTCATTTTCTCCTTCTGTGATACATCACAAGATTCATCAACTAGCAATGAGAAATAGTCATCATTTAGATCCTCCACAATAGCTTTAATTATTTCAAGCTTACATGCAGTGACTATATCCTTCTGAATTTTTTGAGAAGTCAATTGATTATTTTTTGAAGCCTTTTTCAATACAAGATCTCTAATTTTATCACACCGCCTTGCATACCATAAAAGAATTTTAAGAAAGATATCCTTATTTAATGATGATTCATCTTCACGATGTCCAAAGAATGTCAATCCTTGATTCAAAAGGAGTCTCACCACATCAACAAAAGCTTGTAAATGATTTTTGTGTTCAAGCTTGGTTTGATTGGATAGCTTCACAAATGCGACTTGAATTGACTATTCATGTCTCACTAGATCTTCACACTTCTTCTTTGTCTGATTGTGACCACTGTTTGACCCACTAACACGCGTATTTAATCTTCTTTTTTTTTTGGTGCCCAATTATGAACCCTATACTTGAAAATACTTTGTCTCCACCTTGATGAATGCTTTTGTCTTGAAATAAATAACAACACAAACAATAAATGGCATCTTCAATCTCACTATACTCCAACCAATCATGATATTTTTTAAATCATTTATCATTAAAATAATATTTTAATCCAGAAATATCTCTTTGAGGAAACTCGTGAACTCGAGGTTAATGAGAACCTCTTTGAATATATGCTCGTCTAATCTCATCACATTCATCCGGATGATAGTCCTAAATAGATTTTCTTTTTTTTCGAATCTGTCGGTAAAGAATTCAAGCCTACTCCTTGCTTTTGTTTTTTACCAGAATGATGATTTTCTTCTAATTGATTCAATTTCTCTTCCAGGCGAGGAGTATTTTGAGCAGATGAACTTGATTGAAAAAATATCATCAGTGAATATGAGCTCTTAGAATTTTAAGCAATTCTGAAGTTCTTTTAATGTAAATATTTGATTTATAAAAAAAACCTTGAATTTCATTCTTCATTGTTGGAATTGAAGGAAAAAAAATTCATTTTGTTTAAAGTTAATTGCTATTTTTCACTTAATTATTTTTTAATATATATTTTATATTGATTGACGATTTGACATGAAGCACGTGCAACGCACGTACACTAAACCAGTACATAATAAAAGTAGAGGTAGGGTTTCCCGAAAAAGAAGGTGCTGTTGAGCTAGAGTAAAAGGGGGGGAAATCTCTTCCACTTCTCCTAGAGTTGTACCAGGTTAACTTGAATCCATTTTGTGTCGCAAGAAAACTTTGCACCAGTCATCAATATGCACTGAAGTCATAAGTAGTACAAGGAAACTTTGCAACTTGAGAGCTAAGCTTTGGATGATTAATAAGAAAAGTGAAAGTGCAGCCATAAAGATGTATCCTTCTGCATTACAGTTTGTGTCAATGCACATGACCATACTAACAGATAAAGAGGCATGAGACCACAAGAATTAAAACGTTGATTATACAACACTAGTTCCAACTCAAGCCATCCACTTCGCTTTACAAGACAACCCATTGATTCAACCAGGTAAGATTTAAGCGCAGAGTTTAGAGATCAAATTTGCACCTCTCGGAACCTTCAGCCATGAACCCGAAAAGGTTCACAAAGAAAGGAAACTACGTGGGTATAACACCAAAACCTCATCCCGGCTTAAGTTTTCATTTAGCATGAACCATAGGATAACTTCCGATTCAGTTATTTCTGTGATAGAAGAAGAGTATATTATAGAATAGACTATACCCCTAGACGTCATAGATAATTGAGAATTCAAAGTTTCTTTAATTCTTTGAATTGGAATGGCGTCGATAGAAATTTAGTATTTCACCGGAAATTTAAACAAAAAAAAGAGACCATAATAGATCTATGATTGATCGAGATGTGCACTAAAGACTTTTAGAAAGATCTCCACATCACTGGTATGGCTATCGAAATCATGGCTCCAAATCGAAGTGGTAGTATCAGGCAGATAGGAATCAATATCTAAAGAACTCAATGGTTCCAATATAAATAAAAGAAAAAGGGATTTGCCAAAAACAATTTAATCGTGGAGTGCATAAGCAAATTTAGTTACCCATGTAATTCTAATCAACCACCAGAACTCCTACCTAGCCATTCACTCCTAAACGTCAACAACTACTTAAACAGGATATTAAATGCATAGCCAGTGTCCCAAAGTTTCTGGGGTTTCAACCTTTGTGCTCAAGACAATCAAGTTCACAAAACTCACTACTATTTGACATGGCAAACCCAGAGAATTTATCCATTCAGAGTCATTTCTCAGTCCAATTAAGGCTAATTTCTCAACTAAGATAATCCACCAGCAACAGAGAGTAAAAGCAGACACAATTTGGCAGCTAATGTAACTCAAAATTGAAATGCAACAACAGTTCATCAAAAGACACACGTCATCACCAATTAAACTTTTCCCATACATCATTTTCAGCCTATGTAGTACAATTCAACCACAAAAAATAACATAAAAAGCAAGATATATTAAGGACATTCACAGGTTCAAACTATAGCTCAAACAATCTGATTAAAATACTTTAAAATCAATCCAGACTACCCCAAATTTTCTTGGACACCTATCCTGTTGTCACTGGGTTACTCAGAATTCACTAGCAAATGAAATCATCTCTGAAACAATCTTCCTGAACAAGTTGCAGGCGTCCAAATATAAGCTTGGCACATTTATAAAGCTTGTGGCCATAACTACTACAAATTCATCGGAACTAAATGACTGTCATCAAGGCTTCACATGATATTAGCATGGCTAACTGATCAAGCTCATTTTTCCATTTTAAACCTATCAGTGATCCAAAGTTTCACTTGGCATCTGCTCTATATATCTAATGTTTTAAATGGGCAAGGTTTTTTATCTTTTCATATGAAAAATGCGTACAAATATGTGCACCAAACAAGAGTAGAGTAGCGAGCTGGCAAAAACAATGAACTGGTAAAGTGAATCTACGTTACATATTAGCGTCACACCAAAATAACAAACTAGCCTAAATAGAATTCTCGTGATTATGTACAATGGAGTAACACATCATATCTGAATACATTGGTGGTTTTCCTCTGCAGCCCTTGACAGAAGGATGACCAACCTGGCAAAACCCAAAAAACGGAAGATCTAATAACAAAAAGAAAAGCCTGTCTAAGTTGAAGCATCACTTCTTCCTCTTGCCCTGTAAAAAGAGGAAACATTATGAACAATATTAAGTCACAAGTGGGAGCTCAAACCAAAACAAACATAAAATCATTGCAAAAATGTTTACCGAGCTCAGAAAATCATCCATTGATGACTGCTTCCGCTTCTTTAAGGTAGGAGGGCTTTCCGCTGCCTGCCTTGCCACAGTGCGCTTTGATGGTGTCATGTTCTGTTATACAAAATGCTTTTAGAATCAAATTTATTTTTACACTGCAAACAGCACAAAGAGGTCCCGGCTATATACCTTTGCAAGTTTCTTTTCTTTGCGTGCCTGCCTCTCCCTCTCATCAAATTCTTGGTTTTCCCTCTCCACCAACCGAATAAGTGCATCACATCTTCTGGCAAGTTCTTGAGTTGTTCGAGACTTCACAAACCAATCAAACCGAAACAAAGGTGACGTTCGGAATGCAGCCTTCAGCTCATCCCAGTTTCCATAGCCAAGCTTGTGAACCATACACATCTACAAAAGGATCACCATATACATGAATCCCAAAAGATAAACAGTAAAAGATTAAAGGCCCGAGAGTTTAGTCTGTGTACCATGAAACGATCACACTCCTCATTATACAATTTTCCTTTGTTCTGACCATACTGGATCTTCAACTCCAACCATGGATTCTTGTAGCGGTCCAATTTCTTACCAATTGCTTTCATTATCTCATCTTTTCGCGAAATTCTAGCCTCTCCTCTTTCAATGTTCTTTATAATTCTATCATAATCTACAAGCACTCCATCCATTAGAATAAAGGGCTCAAATGTCAAAAAGACCGTTCCTAAATGCTATCTATATAGTGCAAAAACATTAGCCACAAGAGGAATTTTATTTCTGCCTGAACATTAACTTATTTGTCCACTTATCTTTTTCTAGTTTTGCGATGTGAACAAGTATGACATTGTGTGTGAAAGATTTAGCAACTCAAATTGCCCCAGGGCTGTAGTGCTTATGGCACAACACATGATGTATAAGCTAGGTACATGTCACAACTTCAAACCCTATAATAAACAAAAACTTTGTATTTAAGTGGAGACGAGTAGAGGTGCGGGCCTATCTTCCACCGAGTTTCAAACAGTGAGAATTCCTTGATTATCAAAAGAAAAGGATCTAGCAACACAAAGTATACTCTCACAATCTCAATTTATATAATACCATTTTGATGTGCACATAGATTATGATGCCAATTTGACTTCTATATCACACTAGCAATAGACAAAAATAGTTGAAAAATATGTTTAATAGCAAAAACATCATCAGGTTTAACAGTGAATAGTTACATATCAAAGAATAACCTTGAATAGCTCAACAGATTCTTTAACCCTGTGAAAGTTGTTTAAATAGCATTATTAGCTAGAGAACGAAATATTTCTAATATGGATGAATGATATAAATCTCTTAAGAAGGTGGAAAGCTTAGCATAGAAAATAAGCATTACAAGAACCACATAAATAACTAAATGGTGGTGTATCCTGAAGATGAGAACCATGACTAAATCAAGAAATAACCTTTATTACCATATTTTGTAGCACTAGCATACTGCAAGTAAACCATTTATGAAATTTCACACTACTTGGCAAAGAAAAGGAACATTCAGATTACCACCGTGGAGTGGCTTTTGCAACAAAGAGATGACAGGGAAATTGAACATTTTATTTTTGTGTTTTGACAGGTCTAGTCCCTTCACCTCTCAAAACAAAACAAGCATATACACTAGACGATGGAAGAATGTCATGCACACAATCCCCTCCCAAATTAAAAGTAATCTTACTTGTTTTCATGACCAACGCTCCAACTCTTAAGAGGACTCCCACCCAATACAATATAGTGTTCAACAGTTGCATAGGATCCAGTTTGCTCATTCCAGTATGGAAGAATGTCATGCACACAATCCCCTCCCAAAAATTAGAAGTATTATCTTCTTTTTTCATAACCAACGTTTCAACTTCCAAAAGGGAACTCCCACCCAATACAATATAATATTTAACAGTTGCATAGGATTCAAGTTGCACATAGCGTTCATCTCTCCTTTCCTGTTCTTAGAACCCCCCACCCCCACACCAAGAAAAAAAAAACATGTGAACCATGTGTTTACCCACTTGAAACTTAATTGTATTAATCACTCTCATGTTAACAATTGTATAATATAACAATTAGATGTTCAATTTGGAGTGGAGAGTAGACACCAATTCTTTCTTTATTTGCAAAATTATCTACGGCGTACCGTTTAGCTCTTTGTATCTTTCTTTGAAAACTTTTGCATATCTTTCAACCTCCTCCTCTGTCTTTCCTTCCATTTCAGCGGCAATACTTTTTATGTCATTCCGACCATACTTCTCACATGCCCTGATAAAAGTATTGAAGTCTCTCCTACTCCACGTTGAAAATCCCTGCATGTACAAATTATCGAATGCTGATAAATATAAAAGCCATATATAACCTCATGACGAGTTATTAAACCACTTACTTCCTCCAATAGTTTGTCCTTTTCTTCCTGCTCCTCAGCAGTTAAAGGCTCTCCCACATCTACAATGCACCAATTGTTAGCATATATTCACAAAGCAAATCAGATCCTGATTTGCCCCTACATACAATTTTTTAAATAATAAAAGAGAACTATTTAAAAAGGAAAAAGAGATTATACCTTCAGGCTCTTCCACTTCTATACTGTCTTTTAATTGATTTTTCTGGTGAGCTTGCTGAAATGAATAAGAAAATTGAGACACTGAACAGGGAAAAAAGGCACATATAAAGGTGGCAATAGAAGAATTCTGGAACATCCCAAGGCACAACCCACCATGAGATGACGCACTTCCTTCTCGTACAGCTCACTTAGCCTCTGAGTATTAAAGAACTGAAAGTCGTGCCTATGAATGGTAAGACATGTCAACACACAGAATCTTGGCAAAAGAAAGAGACCAACTTGCGAAAAGTTGAACACAAAGAAGTCAGTTTTGCTTATGGCACAACAAAAACTAGGAGGAGCAATATTAGAATGGTTTGCAATGTTGACTTACAGCTGAGGCATCCTAGGAATCCTAGGCTCTTTAGGTCTTGCAGGACCACTTTGGCGCATGGTTTGCTTGAAATATTCAGACTCCGAGTAACTGACACAACGAAGTCATTTAAATGATGATAAATTAAACTGTCAACATACTGAAGGTCAATTTAGGAACTTAAAAACCATACTTGCGCTTTCTCTCCCTTTTGGGAGGTTCTATCCAATTGTCACTGGCAATTTTCTTGAAATCTGCCTTGTTTTCATCCTTCACCAACAAAACGTAAAGCAGAAAAAGGAAGATAAACACACAAAAGAAGTGAAACAAAGAATTGTTAGAGAACAAAACAAAAAGTTCACACTTACCTTCTCATCATCAAAGTCATACAAATCAGCAGCTGTAAAAAGTCATCAACCTATAGTTAAAACCATATCGTTTTACAACAGCAAAAAAGCAAAACAGAGCAGATAGAGCCGAAAGAAAGTGGAGCAGAGTGCATACTATCATCCATCTTAAACTTGATAGCATCTTCTGTAAACTTTTTCATCTTGGCGTCAAGTTCTGCTGTTGCCTCTTCTCCTTTCGCAATGATTCTATCTATATCCTCATCTGTAATAGTGCTATCTTTGGAACTAAAAACCATTTCAGCACCAAACCGCACCATCTGTAGCAGCTCATCCTTATTAACAGCTGCATGATCAACCAACCAATGACACATTGAGTATACCCTAATATCTAAATATAATCAAGAAAAAGCAATAAAACATAAATGCAAACTCACTTTTTTGCTCAGCCAGCCGTCCCTGCTGGATAACCAATGCATCAAGTGCCAGCTTCTTATAAGCCCTTTCAATCACTTTTTCCTCAATTGTATACTGTTGGAATTAATTGAAATAAGAAACTCTCAACAAAAAAAATAATTGAAATAAGAAACTTTCTCAACTAAAACGTTAAATAAGAATGTGTCGACCGTCAATACGAGAGACCAGAGTGGCATATTTTCAGTATAGTAACACATCTACAAAGAAAACAAACCTCAGTGCAGAAACGGAATACTTGAACTTCCTTCTTCTGTCCAATCCTATGGGCACGGTCCTGAGCCTGCAAGTCAACCTGTGGATTCCTGTAATATGATGACAGCAAACCCAAGTGACTCAGATATTATTTTATTCTCCAGATTCTTAAAATCAGACTTACAAGATCCTCACCAGTCACTGTCATAAAGAATTACAATATCTGCTGTAGCAAGATTGATACCAAGACCACCAGCTCTGGTTGACAATAAGAAAGCAAATTTTTCACTCCCTGGTCTGTTAAATGCTTCAATAGAAGCATCACGATCTTCTCCACCAGTGTTTCCATCAATCCGACAATACTGGTGGCCTCGGTACATCAGGTAGTCTTCAAGGATGTCTAGTAGCCGTGTCATCTAAATAGCAATATTGAAATTAAATGTTCAACCCAAGAAACTGTACATTAGATGATTAGAAAAGGTATAGCAGGACATAAGGTCAAGAACAAAAAGAGGGAAAAACCTGTGAAAATATTAAAACCCTCGAACCACGTTCCTTCAGCTTAGGAAGCAATTTATCTAGAAGAACCATTTTGCCTGCATTGAGAACATGCATTATAAGAAAAAACCTTACAACCACAATTCATTTGAAATTTCCTATCATTCGTAGAAGTCAAAACACTACCAGCATTTTCCAAGAGATGATCTCCAGTTGTATATGGAGGTCCTGGCTCAGCTCCTTGGAAAAGATATGGGTGATTACAACATTTTCGGAGCTGCATTGCTATATTAAGAAGACGCTTGCGCTCTCCTCCAGAATTAACAACCTCAAGATCTTTCTGCAACAGAGCCCTATAGTACTGTTTCTGCATCTGGGACATACCAACCTTAAGAATTGTTTCCTTCTTTGGAGGCAGACCTTTCTCAACATCAGACTTCAGTCTCCTAAGAAGGAATGGACGAAGGACCTGATTAAGCAGCAAAAATTGGAAGATCAGTGAATATTTTTTCACAGCGGATGTCAACATTCAAAAATATGGGAATCATGTCAGATGCGAGAACTCGCACATGTAGTTGGTCTTATCTTTGTCCGTTCAACCTGACCAATGTATCTTATGACATAGCCCAAACTGCTAGTATTAATTCTACAAACTACTGCTGGGATTTTCTAATAATAAATGTTCTTTTCAATACTTGAAGCAGGTACTATTTTCCCTGTAACTACTGAAAAATTTACCTTATGAAGCTGTTGGACCACCTCCTGCTGGTCATTCTCACCAGATATTTGAAACCATTCATCAAATGTCTCAGCGGAGCTAAAGATCTCTGGCAGCAAAAAGTTCAAAAGCGCCCAGAGTTCATGAAGATTATTCTGTCCAATTTGCATAGAACCCAGCACATTAATTGACATCAGACATGAGACTACAGAGATCCATACCAGAGAGTGCAAGATGCCAAAACATAACAAAGGTAAGGCATAAAAACTAGCATTTCTGTTACAAAATAAAAGGTAAGACTTAAATGTCAAAGAAATTAAGAGAAAGGGTTTAAGAAGCCAAGATATGGGAGAGTTAAATAGAATAAAGCATCTGACATGTCTAAAGCAAAATAAATTAATTTGCTACAGAGACGCCCCACACAAATTATTAAAGATAACATCATTTAATACCCAATTATCGAATTTTGGGATAGGTAAATATGCATTTCAGGAAGGGTCTGGCAAATTGAGACGTAGGTTGTACGAAAAGGTCAAGTATACTTTCAGATAAAAGAACTACTTGCTAAACAAAGAGGAAATCATTGAAGACAAATACTCACCTGAAGTGGTGTCCCTGTGATCAACAGCCTATAATTAGTGTTGTAGAGCCTCATGGTTTTGGAAAGAAGAGAATTTTCATTCTTGATTCTATGAGCCTCATCAATGATGATGTAACGCCAACTAAAGCGTCGTAAAGCAGACTTCTCTTTGATAGCCATCTCAAAACTTGTCACACACACATCAAACTTCCCAGCAACTAGTAAATCCTCCCGAATGTATCTCTATAAGGGGAAAATGTATAGTAAGGACAAGCAATGAGATATATACACAAGGGAAAGAAAGAGAATCTCTTATCTGCTTACCCTTTCTTCAGGGTTCCCAAGGAACTTGACAGCACGTATAATAGGACAAAAACGCTTGATTTCATTCATCCAATTGCCAAGTGTGGATTTCGGAGCAACAACCATATGAGGACCAGTAATCCCTCTAAATTCATTCAGGTAACCCAGCAAAGAGATGGTTTGCAAAGTCTTACCAAGACCCTATGCAAATACAGAAATAATTAAATAAAGATGATTCTCTCGAAAGCCCGAAGCACAGAATGAAAGGGAATATTTCAAGTGACAACACTGACCATTTCATCAGCAAGTATCCCATTTATGCCATTCTCATATAGCCGTATCATCCAATTCAAACCAGCAAGTTGATAATCCCTCATCTTTCCCTGAATACCTGACAAACATGAGCATGTAACTGTTACAACCTTAGAGAGATGAGGAAATGAGAGCATCAACAGAGACATTTTGTCTGATATAGAAACATTATTAATCACAATTAAATTCAAACTTCCACTATTCAATTTGGTTTTTTTTCCACCAGAATGCCCACCCACAAGGTCAAGGCTATAAGCTTTTCGCACTTTCATGTAAAATGTTAGTAATGGAATGAAATGTTAGTAATGGAAGACTTCTCTAAGAATATACTGTATCTGGTGAGCCACATTATCCAAACGTTTAAAAGGGTGCAGAGGAGAAACATTTATTTAACTAGTTTAAATCTACTACACACCCTTCTGAGTAGGCCCGATTCTTTCCTCTAGGCTAAGAACATTGAACTTTTTTGATAAATGGCAGCAAACTCAAATTCAGGATGAAATATAGTGCCTTTAATGGGCAAAATGAACTACGGATGCTCCTCTAGGAACTTAATCAAGCACATTAAATATGATATAGCAGGACCATGACAAAGTTCTACGCCAGTGTTGTCTAACATCTAGGTTGCTTTAGTTGGTTGTATAGGAAAGGCCTTGCAATTTTGTTAACTAACCTATAACAAGATCTGCAGGAGCAAGGCTTATTAAAAAAAACAAGTAAAACGTAATTATTTATCAACTAGTAGAGAATTCAAAAAGAATTGAAAATTTACCTCAAAAAGGTTAAGTAAATTTAATGAAAATATCTTACGTTATAAAAAAATTGCTCAAAAGATTATTGAAATCACTATTCTTACAAGTATGTATTATTTGTAAGCACTATTCAAATAACATTTTTTTTCAAATTGAGTTGGATTTAGATATATAAATGGTTAAATTGTAAAAGAGAAGGATGATAAAATGTGCAGTGTAAAGCAAGAAGCTAGATACTTTTCTTTTTGTGTGTGTGCTGGTGGTGGGTTGAAGTGGGCAGGGGAGGAATCTTACAAGAGGGTTGTGCCAATAACCGTGTATTCCCAGATAGCCCACCCTCTTCTTCTTTGAGATACTCTTCATCTTCTTCCTCTTCAGTTATCTTTGACGCATGACGACCCCTGGAAAAAAAGTTTAATCATTTGGCTCATACAGAAAACAATCATACATATATACCAGTAATGCAGTGAATCTCATTAATGAAGCAAGCTTCTCCATATAACATAGTAACGCCAACTGGAAGGGATGAAATCCAATCATGTTAATTTGGGAGTAATACAGAACAACAAGAAGATTACCAAAAAATAAATAGAAAAAACCAAGTAAGAAGAATTAAAGATACGAAAGAAATGCTATTGTGTAGCAAGAAGCAAAAGTTACTGCACAAAATGACATGTCCTATGCCAATGGCACTTTTCACTCTTTTATCATTCCGGATGTCAAGAGTAATGAATATATATACATAATTTCAACCGAGGTGTCGCGATGCCGTGGCAACCCCAAGCTTCAACAAAGATCCTGTCTGAAGCAGCACACAGCACTCAATTCTAATATAAGCAATATACAATTACTTTTGTTAGGTAAACCTGCACAATTACTTTTGTGAGGAAACCTGTCCTGCCTACACTAGACACAACAATCCCTTGTCACCAATTCAAGAGGGTACTTGAAAACCAACCTAACAAAGTGAATAGTGCCCATCAAGCTACCCAAATAAGTAATAACAATACTAATATTTAGGATGTGTTGATTTCAATTTGCGAATAACACCTACCAAACACGAATGGATGCCTACACATAATTCCTAGAAAATCACCCTGTTAAAGGAGGTATATAAACATAAACCTAAAAAGAGGTTAATGTTTTTTGTTTTTTGTTTTTTTTTTGATAACCGTAATGTCTGGGCCAGCTTGCACGCACCTCGATTAATTCCACGGGATACCTGACACCTCCCACCAACAACAGGTACCAGCTAACTCTGTCCACCAAGGCTAGAACAGATGGGAAGAAATCACCTAGTGTTCGTCTCTATTGGGAATTGAGCCTGAGACCTCATGATTCTCAACCCAACTTCATTGAACCACTAGGCCACACCCTTGGGTGCCTAAAAAGAGGTTAATGATTCCATTCTTCCTTTTCACCCATTCTATTTCCTCACGACTAACACACAGAAAGTGCATGGTTCAAAACTAGCAAGAGATTTCTCAAACTGATGGCCGTATTACGGGAAAGCAACAAAGAAAAAATTACGCATACCTTCCTTTTTTGTCTTCTTTTCTGTTCAACCAAGGCTAGAACAGATGGGAAGAAATCACCTAGTGTCTCTGTAGGGAATTGAGCCTGAGACCTCATGGTGCTCAACCCAACTTCATTGAACCACTAGGCCACGCCCTTGGGTGCCTAAAAAAAGGTTAATGTTTCCA
The DNA here is from genome assembly GCA_031232105.1 of Capsicum rhomboideum. Lineage (NCBI taxonomy): Eukaryota > Viridiplantae > Streptophyta > Magnoliopsida > Solanales > Solanaceae > Capsicum > Capsicum rhomboideum. The sequence goes on along the minus strand of CP124719.1, from coordinate 104,033,070 downwards.
TTCTTCCTTTTCACCCATTCTATTTCCTCACGACTAACACCCAAAAAGTGCATGGTTCAAAACTAGCAAGAGATTTCTCAAACTGATGGCCGTATTACGGGAAAGCGACAAAGAAAAAAAATTACACATACCTTCCTTTTGTCTTCTTTTCTGAAGTAGACTGATCACCTTTTGCAAAATGTGCAAACAACTCTGTCTGCTCCAAAAGATACTTAAGACGCCCCTTTCCCTTGTTATTCTGTCAAAGATAAACTTGCTTTAAGACACACCTTCACAAGGAACTAATTGAAAAGAGTAGAACCCAAAATCTCAGCGATTATTCTAAGTAAGATACCATATCAGCTTCTATGGCAGCATTCTGTGCATTCAACATTTCTTGTATCTTTTGCTTCTTACGCCTCTGCATATCCCTTAACCGCGCTTTTTCACGCTTGGAGATCTCATTAGCTGCAGCATCTTCCTACAAGTACCATAGAAAAACAAACTTAAAACAACTGCAGCAAAGATCATTAATACATTGAATCAGCTAACTAGTTATCATTTCGTCTTCACAGTTACTAATCATTGAATAATTCTCACTAATGGGCTATCAAAAATATGAGTTTTATCAGGGACATAAAATTCTATTTCAGTGGCGAAATGATCTTTCATTTTCCTTTATGTCAGCAGAAATTCATTTGCAATATTAGCTCTAAACTAAAACCCCTATGATATCCACTAATTAGGCGAAAGCTGGGCCTTAATTTGTAATAACGAGGCAGAAGATATACTTTTGAGCAGGAATAGGAGCTTCTATTTTAATGGAAAATTCATATTTCATATTCCTTTCTGCCATTTCAACACCTCCTGGAACTTCAAGTATCCACTCATTAGCACATTGTTACTGGGGCACTAACTCGTGATAATGAACTAGAAAAATGCGCCAACCAGTAAAAACAGCTCTATTATTCACATTCCTTTATACTACTCTGAAAATTCACCTCGTTAACACGTTTATTCAGCATTCATGCAGCAAAATTACCAAACAAAAGAAAAGATTCTACTATAAACTCAGATCTACCAAATAGCAGTTAGAAGATAGACAAAATTCAACAGGATTAAACAGAACCTCCAATGAACACACCTCATTATCGTCGTCGTCTCCATCAACTCTGTCAAGGGAAGCTTCGTCGTCGTCGTCTTCCGAGTCATTGGCGGACCTAGCGACGGCTTCAAGCTCCTCCTCGTCTTCCTCATCGTTGACTTGATTGTTGACTTGCTCCTCCTCGGAAGCGTCTGATAATGGCTCCGAAGACGAGGATTTCGCTCTCGTGTTTCTCGCCATAGCTCTCTGATTCGAAAAACACAAGTTTGAGGGTTTCGCTTGTGAAGAGGGAAAACCTGAGAGGAAAGTATAAAGAAGGAAGTAGTAGTAGTACTAGAATATGAACCGACTCGAAAACGGTCTAGTGGTATCTATAGTGAACCCGTTTAAGACCAACAAAATGGGAACCTTATACTGATTATTGATTTTTTTGGTGAATTGTCTCTTCCCGCCACTTATTGGTAAAAAAATGTGAATTCCCGCCTTTGGACTGGGGTCCGATATTTGTTTGGGCTGCGTCCTCCTGATTTGGGTTGATGAGAAACTCTCTTGGGCCTATCTTGTGCTCAAGCCACAGTTGGTATTTACCCTTGCATCAATAGGAATTTTAATGAGGACTTCTTACATAACTGTACAAACGATGAAAAAAATTCAATTAAAATAATCACATGTCTAAGTAATATATTGGTATTGCATAAATAGTTATGTAATATATCAATTGTATAAAATAGTGTATAATCGTGTATATATCTATCTATAATCTATAATATATTAAAAGTGTGAAGATTCTTAGAAAAGTGATTGAACTTTTTATCTTTCATTAAAAGCCTCCGTAGTAGACAAAATTATCTTTTCATTTTTTTTCTATTATTTTATGATACTAAATATTGACGATAATACACATATTAAAAATTAAATGGAGAAGATTTTTTTTTCCAACTAAAATGGCAAGGCCCCAAAAATAGACAAAAAAAGGTCCAAAAATTATGGCAAAAAAACCTTTTTCAACTAAAATAGGTTTCGGTAAAAAAAAAGGGGGGCAAAAAACCCTTTTTTGCCAAATAAAGTAGGCGGAAGTAAAAAAAATACCCTCCAACATGCACTGTGAATTAATTTCATGTGTACAGATATGTGCATCTATACATATCTAAATCCAAAAAACCTAATTAATCACAAAGGAATACAGCAGAGGCAGACCCACGAGGAGCCGTGAGGATGCACGTGCACCCGATAACTTTTTAAAAAAAAATTGTACATACATGTATAGATATCCTAAAACACGTTCACATATTAAATTATGCACCCTTAATATCAAAACTCATTTGGGTGCACTGGTCTAAAATCCGGATGAAAGTTACCTTCAGTGTGCGACGTCGCGCTTTCGATTCCTGGTAAGTGCAGTTTTTGTGCCTTACATTTCTTTATAACTTTTGCCTTTACATGCTTGCCACCTCATCTGGCCCTACCCTTAATTTAAAAGAAATTTTAACACACATTCTCTCATTTATTTAAATTAAAATAAATCCCTAAAACATATTAATACCCCAAATCCCTAAAACGTACCAATTTCTCCAAATCCCTAAAACATATCAATTTCCCCAAAATCCTTCCAATCCAACAAATAACGTGAGACAGTAGTCATCAATGGCGGATTCGTTTATACTAGTCAGACTCCGACAACTGGCAAGCGTCACTCCAACAGGCAGCAACACTAGTCAGACTCTGCCTCTATCTCTATTACATATTATTTTTGTCTTGCTATGAAAAGAAGGGTGTGATTCTTCTATTCAAAATATCACATTTATTTTTATTATCTTATGAGATAGGGGGGTGTGATTCCTCCATTACATATCATATCATTTTTTGTTGTTTTACGAAAGGAGGGGTGTGATTCCCCTATTGAAATTGTTGTGTTTACTTATTTTTTTTGTGAGTGGTGTGATTCCTCCATTACATATCATATCGTTTTTGTTGTTTTATGAAAGAAGGGGTGTGATTCCTCTATTGAAATTGTTGTGTTTATTTATTTTTTTGTGAAGGGTGTGATTCCCCTATTATATTTTATTTCTTTTGTGCTATGGAAGGAGGGGTGTGATTCCCTTATTAACAATGTTATGTTTACTTATATTCTTGATGAAATCTTTGTTTTGTAGGAATTTATTCTTGATTCTTGATTCTTGTGAATTGAAATAGATAGATATTATTCTCCTCAACCAAATTCTAGTTCTAGAGACAATTCTCCCCTTCTTATAAAAGAGTTTGATGTGAATTCACTTAAATTCGATCCTGGAGAAAGAAACTCAATTCATGAGTATGACTCTACGATACGAGATCAAGTGAGAAGACACTATATTCAACAAGGGCCTTGTCAACCGATTCTTTCTCAATTTCCTCAAACTAGAATCGAAACGAAAATGCGTCGATTTAATTCGACATGGTATGAGGGTTCATATTCTAGGTGGATGGAGTATAGTGTGAAGAAAGATGATGTGTTTTTTTTGTGTTGCTATTTATTTAAAAATGATGATGTAAAGGGCAATGCTGGTGATTTTTCACAAAAATCGATTTTAAGGCTTGGAATCATAGTTTGGAGCGATTTCAATCACATGTTGGTGAAGTAAACAGCATCCACGGAAGATGTTTCAGTAAGATGCTAGATTTCGATAATCAATCTTAATCAATTCAAGTTGCTTTGAACAAGCAATCTTAGAAAACAAAAAGTGTGTACCGAATTCATTTAGAGGCTTCAACTAATATGGCAAGGTTCCTCTTGGAATTTGGATTGTCTTTTCGAGGTCATGATGAAAGTGAATCTTCAAAAATTAAAGGCCCTTTTCTAGGTCTTTTGAAATGGCCGGGAAAAATACTTTCTGATTTGAATAATGTTATTTTAAAACATGCTTCAAAAAATGCTATGATGACTTCTTCAAAAATTCAAAAGGATATTGTGAGTGCTTGTACACAAGAAACCAAGAAAGCTATAATTGATGACTTGGATGGAGATTTTTTTGGGATTTTAGTTGATGAATCCAAGGACATATCACACTATGAACAAATGGATGTTGCTTTGAGGTATGTTAACAAAAAAGGTAAAATGAATAAGCGAGTTATTGCTATTGTTCGTGTTGGTGATACATCAGCAAAATCGTTGAAGGAAACAATATGCTCTTTGCTTATGAGACACTCTTTAAGTACATCTAAAATACGTGGACAAGGCTATGATGGGGCTAGTAACATGCAGGGAGAGATGAATGGTCTTAAAGCTTTGATTTTGCAGGCAACTCTATCGGCATATTGCATTCATTGTTTTGCTCACCAATTACAATTGACACTTGTAACTGTTGCCAAAAAATATTTACTCGTGGATGATTTTTTGATATTATTACTAATGTGTTAAATGTGGTTGGAGCATCATTTAAGCGCAGAGATCAACTTCGGAACCATCAAGCAAAAATATTGGAGCAACTACTACAAAGTGGTGAAGTTCAAAGTGGAAAAGGGTTAAATCAAGAACGAGGACTACAAAGGCCAGGTGACACTCGTTAGGGTTTGCATTTTAGAACATTAGATAACTATATTGTTTTATTTTCATCTATAGCTCATGTGTTTGATGCGATTAAATGTGGAGGTTCTAATCCTAATGATAGATTGCAAGCAGGAGCATTTTTGACTATGATCAATAAATTTGAATTTGTCTTCTTACTTCACTTGATGTTGAAAATATTGATGATGTCAAATGAGCTGAGTGCATCATTGCAGAGGAAAAAGCAAGATATTGTCAATGCCATGATATTTCTTGACATAACTAAGAAAAGATTGCAATCGTTGAGAGATGTTGGATGAGATTCTTTGGTGAATGAAGTTCGTGTATTTTGTGATAAACATAAAATCTAGGTACCTAAGATGGATTACTTTTATCTTCCCGAAAAGTCAAAGCGTAGGCCTTCTAGCGTTATTACTCACATCACCTACGTATTGAGCTCTTTTATGCTATAATTGACTTGCAACTTCAAGAGATTAATAATCATTTTGATGTTGTGAGTGGTAACTTGCTTCTTGGTATGGCAAGCTTGAATCCGACTAATGTTTTTGCTAATTTTGATAAGGAAAAAATAATGACATTGGTCAGGCATTATCCAGATGAGTTTGGTGAATCAAAACTTCGAGAGCTTAATTACCAACTTAATACTTTCATTATACACATGCGACGTGGTGATTCTAAATTCTCTAATTTGAAAGGAATTGGTGACTTGGCAGAAACACTGGTTAATGCAAATCTTGTGGAGACTTATTCTCTTATGTACTTACTTGTGAAGTTGACGTTGATTTTACCAGTCGCTACTACAACTATAAAGAGAGCTTTTTCATCCATGAAGCATATCAAGAATGAATTGCATAGCAGTATTGGTGATGAAATTTTATGTGATTGTTTAGTTTGTTACATTGAGAAGGATATATTTGTAAATATAAGCAACGATGCTATCATTGACCATTTTCAGAATATGAAAATGCGTCGTTGTCTAGTATGAAAGGATGGTCTACTTTTTTATATCAGTATTGGATTACTGACATTTGATCATTTTGAAATTTATACTTTGCTCATAATTTTTTGCAATTTTTAAGTTTAAAAAAGTTATATGCCAAATTTTGTAGTTGGTAATTGACATGACTATGTTAAAGACAATAGTGCACCCCCTATCTTCAAATCTTGGGTTCGCCTCTGGAATACAGAAGAACTAATAACATAATGTGTCTAGCAATATTGCTGGTCATGTTGTTTTTTTGCAAAGGTGAATTCTTTGTCCCTATCTTATGTAAAATTTATCTATGTTCCATTGGAGAATTTTTAAGAAAACAAAGATTTCAAGATTCCAAGTGAAGGTTTGGTTTAGTTTTTAGGTTTCAGATTTCTTTTTTTATTATGTTGGTTTTATTGATCAGGAATAACAAATATCTTTTTACGTTTGTAAGTAACTTTTGTTGTTGAATCTTCAATAACGTAACTTTGTGATTTCAAGGCTTCAAATTTCCTTTTCTATTACATTGGGTTTATTCATTATGAATAAGATGTTTTTATTATTGACTAACATTGTGCTTTTATCGTCCTTTTATGTTCGAAAGCTTTGGTTTAGTTTTCAAATTTCAGATTTCCTTTTGTATTACGTTGATTTTATTGATCAAGAATAACGAAACATCTTTTTATGTTTGTAAGTAACTTTCGTTATTAAATCTCCAACTAACTTTGTGGTTTCATGATTTCAGATTTTCTTTTCTATTACATTGAGTTACACTATTCTCCAATGAGAGGTGGCAAGGCAAAGGTCGGTAGTACTGGTGCAAACAAAGGCTGCCTCTAAATCTAATGCACAGACACCACCTCCCACATCAGCAAAGGCTGAATTTGATTCCACAAACCAGAATCAAGGACTGCCTACTTTGAAGCATCAGGTATAGGTCCTTATCATGACTAGAACATTTTATTACTTTGAAAAATTTATGCTACATATTAGATTTTGGCTTTGTATTTGTTTTCTTGATATCATCTTGTGGTGTTTTATGTGTGGTTTTTATTCATCATTTTGGGAAATTGATTTTATGTGTTTCATATTTATCTTCGGTATTCATTATAGGTGATGATGAGGCTGATACCTGGTCTGAAAATATGACTAGGAAAAGTTGGTAAATGTCTATGTTTACTGCATCACTACTACTTGCCCCTTCGACTACTATACATTCTTAGTGTTATATTCACATCACTGTATAATGTGAATATATATGAATAAGAATTTCTAATATTTAGTACTTTAAAAGTGACTAAAATTTTGTATCTTAAACGTCGTTCTCTACTTCGATTCTAATCCCAATGTCACCGCTAAGCCATCAAAGATCAGATCTATTGGTGTCAACATGTTTGATATTTCGATGGTTCGAAGTTGAGATAGATGAAGTTGGTTGGCCCCAGTTTTTTGAAATAAATAAGAACATCAATTTCTTGGACAAAGAACTTGGTGCCTGCGATTTTACGAGAAAGAATCAAGCTGAGCTTGAAAAGTTGACTGAGGGAGAACTTGAAAAACATTAAGATTCTGATGATGAAGGAACAGGTGATGAAGAAGACATTAAAACACAAACGTCAAGCAGCTCGAGTCCTTGCAATTGGGGAAGGAGGAGGATAATCGTCAAGCTTTGGATAAGCGTGACGATAATCATTAAGCTGGGAATGAGCATGATCCTGAGGACGAGGGAGATGTCGAGTCTGAAGATGATGTTAAACTAGAGAAGAGCCTGAGAAAGCAGAGGAGGAAGGCTATCCAAGCTGCCCGTTGTTTGGATAGTTGTTACTATTAGTTCATAATGTATCGTAATATATTATATTATTGGAGGAAAAAGTAATCATTAAATTAATATATGTGAAAGAACTTTTTATCTATTGTTGGATAACATATCTTTTTTATACATATAATTAGGAGTTATAAATTTGAAACAAATTTTAGTTCAATATATTCAGTGATTATTGAAACTTTTAGGGGACAATTTTGTGTTAGGATAAAACGAAAAAGAAGAACCCACTATTAGTGTCACTGTTAGAGTGTTTAAGTATTGTATCCATAGATCAATATATCAAATATTTATTTAGAATCACTTTTAATCTTAAAAATTGTAGTCTTAGTTCATTGTTTTCACATTTGTCACTTGGAACACAACGAGCCTTACATTTTGTTCTCTTAAAGTTTATGCTTCATCGATCAGAAGTATAGGACGAGTCTTAATCTACGCATGTTGCCAACTTTGTGATATATGTCGTACTTAATAGAAGATTATCAATGTCGGTAATAACGGCTTTATAGTGATAAAGCACCCAAAGCAACGAAAAAAACCATAAACCAACTAAATATTTATGAAAAATGATCAAGTGAGACTCACAAACAATGACATATTTGAGATACAATATTTATTTATATCATTTAAAATACATAATATTTAATTTAATGTCAACTTCTACTTTTTAATAATGTAGTTCTTCTTGTGAATGTAGTTTTATTGATTGATGTGAGGCACACGTGCAATGCACATACACTAAACTAGTAATATATAATTATGTATCATAGAGAAAGGACAATCTGCCTTTTAACCCGAGGTCCAGGTATTCCGGCCCCAATCCTTTTCTGCTTCCACTCCAACTTGAACTAAAAACATCTTCCTCATCTTGACTCATGGCATCTTCATCAGTGAGTAAATCCTCATCATCATCATACGTAAGATAAAGAACCTAACTCCTGAGCCTGGTGAGAAAAAATAACCTAGTTAGTGCACTAAGTCAAACCTAGTTCTTGCACTAAATCTGCTAACACAGGAGCACTCCTACAAATAAATGGAGGAGCAAATTTCTTTCTGTTCGATGACACAATGTCTCACTTACCCTCTGTTACACATCTTTTTTGTTCGCCCTTGAGTGTTTTGTTTACTCTAAGGATTATTACCATGCGATGGATTGCTACTTGAAAACAATTTCAATACAAAAAGAGCTCCTTTCGACTGTACTCTAGTTGGACAGTCTTAGTTCAGTTTGAGAAGTCAAGGAGACATGAAGAGCAAGCAAAGAATCTTTCTATTTGACTGTCTGAAATTAAGTGGGAGATTTCATTGAAAAGGTCTGCCTAAGATAACTATTCAAAAGAAGATGGTCACTTTGACTTTGCTTAGCCAATTGAGTGTAGACTCAAAATATCCACAAGTTCATCAAGCTTGGCCATACTAAACAATGACTCAATTGAGACCGTGGCCACACCTTGATAAAATAGTGATAATGTGGTCAATCGTAAATACGTGGCTCTATTAATCACCAAGTCCTTTGTTTAGCCAAATCAACTTCGAATAACTTGGTCGGTGAGAGAATTTTAGCATTCAGTTAATTGATGAATGCAAAGAATTCACCTAATTAGAACTCCGCGAGTGGACGCAAAGAAGTCCTTCAAGCATTTAAAAAAGAACAAAGACAAGGGTTGTACTTATTGGAGAATCCTTACTAGTCTAATCGATTAATCAAAATTCAATTAATATATTGAAAAATAAAGAGATTGATACTTCCTTGCTTCCAGGAGGAATTCTATCATTCATGGCGAAGATATCGTATAATAAGAAAAGGCTTATTTTTCAGAGTGATCTTTCTCGATTTTGAAACAGAAAGCTTGGTTGAAGGTAAAATTCGGTCCAAGGGCCCCTTTCCTTACAGTCAAGTAACTCTCCATCTCTATGAAGATTGTGTCCAGGATCTGGTAATCTAAGTAGGTGTTTGGCCATGAAAATAAAAATAAAATTACTTTATTTTGAATTTTCAAAGATGGAGTTGGAGTTGTGTTTGACCATAGTTTTTGCAGTTAATATTTAGAATTAAAATGTATTTTTTTAAAAATATAAAATTGAATGTGGAATATAATTTAAATTGGGTTATTTTATGAAAATAAAAATTTAGGATTTTAAAAAAATAAAAAGTAAATTAAGGTTTTGCTTGTTTTCCAAATACAACTACAAGTTGTATTTGAAATTTTCATAGTCAAACACTGTTTTTCAAATAAAGTGAAATAATTTTTGAAAAAAGTGAATAATAAGTCTTGCTTCTTCTGGTCGGCTCATATTAGTTGGTCCAGTTGGATTATTCCACTTGCACAACTAGTACCCAGCTCTCCTTTGCTATTGTCATTACTAGTACCTGACTCCATCGACACATTTGGAGATTCAACGATAAAGATCGGACAATGATCTCACTTTCCTTCTCATATTTGGAAAGATTTATGTTCATTCGCTCTACAAGCAGAGCGGTATACCAAAAAAAAAGTGACTACCTTACTTTAGAAATTCTTCTTATTTGAATACATTGTTTATACAATATATAAAAAAGTAAACACAAAATATTTTTATTTTTTACAGAGAGAAGGAGGAAGTTGTTTCAGCTTAGCTTTTCAGACCACAAGACTTTAATTTTTGGAAATTTATTATTGTTGCTTCGTGTGTTTCTTTTTCTTGGTTTCTCTTTATGTTGGTCTATGTCTGAAGATATTTTCTTATGTGGGTGTTTAATTTTTTGTGGTAAAGATCGAATTTTCATGCTCAACATCTTGAAAAATGAAAGTCGAATTTGAATATGAGGGAACTAAAGTGATTGTCTTCCTTTTGAAGCTACTTGCTGGGAGTTTGAGCTCACTGGTAGAAAACAAAGTTTCAGAGAATTAAGGAAGAGAAGAAGAAATGCAATTCACCTGCAACAAAAGTGATTGAATGTCTGCTTTTGGGAATAAATAAAAATTGAGTTATTTGGATTAGAACTTTAACTTATAAATTGAGTTATTTTGGGTAAGAAATTTTTGACCCAATTGACACTTTGTCTATTTTTTTTTGACTATGTATGTAAAGTTATGAATCTAATTATCACTATTAGGAGAATTTTCATTTTAATTAACATAATTATATTTATCTATTACATACAACGTAAGAGATTAAGCTTCAATCTTTCCTAATATGAACTGATCTTGTAGAAAATCTGCTACGTAACAAATATGTTTATTTCTCAAATGATTTATGTATTTTAGACTTCAATCTTATCATTTTCTCCTCCCATATTTTTGAAATAACAACAAGAACAAATGAACTATAATGACAATTCACTGCGGAATTAAAAGAAAATCTTCATTCTAATTTCAAAGCTTTGATGCCTTAAAACTCCAATAAGAATTCACTTTTTTTTAAATTTTGCATCACGTAGCTTATCAGTGGCAAAACTAAAAGAAAGTCACATAAACAATTAATATAAAATTTATTTAAAAGCTCTATTGATCACCCTTAAAAAAAATTAAAACTTTGAATTCGAAAATGAAGGTTTGTCAAATTGTTATTTGTTTTAATTGACAATTGCTGCAAATAATTGGGAATAACATTTGAAGTTTATATCTCTATTTTGAGTGAGATTGTTGAAGATTAGAGTTGGTTTTTTGAAATTTTTGTAACGACCCTTTCCTTCGTTACGGGTAAGTCTCTCGTTAAAAAAATTGGATTAAGATTTTTTTCGGATTTGAAGTTATAATTTCCAGGCTAGGCTAGTCTCAGACGAGATCTGAGCGAGGTAGGGTCCAGGGTACTTCGGGAATGGATTGGGTAAATATGGTAGTGTTTACATTGATTTTTACTTAGCTAAGACGATAAGGAACCCGTAGGACTTTTTGAAATTGAATTTGGGTGAGTAGAACTCTCGAGATTGATCTTGTCATGAAGGGGATTATTTGTGATGCCTTGGATTTAAGGTGTGTTGTGAAAAAGTGAAATTTTGGAGAAACGCAGACTTTCTGCCTCATCCGTGTCGCTATAGTGACATGCTCAAAAGCAGAATAATTCCCGCTATAGCGATTGGTCAACACGGTCAAGGGTCGCTATAGCGATGTAAATTACTGCTTTATTCCAAAACCCCCCAAAAATAGTTCATTATTCTAAAAAACGTGTTGGGGCTTCAACAGTGGCAATTTTGGGAGAAAATACTTAGTTTTCCATCATTCTTCTCCGTTAAGGTAAGGAATCCATCCCCGTTAACTAGTAAATTTATAATCTAGCCCTAGAATCGCTAGTTTACGTATGGTGGGGAAGGTTAAGGGATTGTTTTAGTTATTTTTCTGGTGTAAGGAAGTAATTTAGGTATAAGATCATTGGGTTCCGGTTAATGATCGTTAAACTACCCTTGCATGTTGTTAATTCACTAAATTATTCACGAAATTGGTAGTTTTAGTTGAATTATGGTATAAAATCCCTAGAATAGGAAGGGGATGATCGTGAACTTAGTATTAGGGGTTGGGAATGAGTTATAATCCCCAACGGGGTAGGTTATTGCATTAATTATGTGTGTTGCATGTATTTCTAGATCTAAATCAAGCGAAAATCACACGAAAAGGCAAGGCTCAGGCTTAGTTGAGTTGTGCAAGTTTGGATTGAGGTAGGTCATGGTTATGTGGTTTAATCCAATTTGTGTTATATGTGCATGATAATTGTTCCTTAGTATTGCTTGTCGATACATATTATTTAAGTGTGAACATATTTCACTGACTTATATGTAAGCTTGTGGTTATTATAAGTATTGGTTGTTATCACTGCGTTATGTGATTTTCTTATGTTTCATTGTTAATTGTGAAATATTTATGTATTTGGGCATTGTCATAGAATATTGGTAGAATAAGGCTGGCAGGCACTTATGTCTGGGATTTAGTACATGGACAGAACTTGTCCCCTGCAGGTCATGACTAGTGGGCGATCATAAGACCCTTGGCGTGATGGTGGTACAGGGGGAGGAGCACAGTTAGCTAGGGAGTTACCTAGATTAATGACCGGGCTCACTGTTATGCCTTCCCAGGAAAGACTGATGCAAACGCTTCTGATGCAGTTATCACAGGTTCCATTTTAGTTTATGACCGAATGTCTTCTCTTTTATTTGATCCGGAGTCTACCTATTCTTATGTATCTATCAAGTTTGCTATGGGTCTGAACTTGGTTTGTGATATACTTGATTGTCCCGTGTATGTGTCTACTCCGGTTGGGGAGTCTGTGGAGGTAACCCATGTTTATCGTTCTTATTCCGTGTTGTTTGTGGGTTTTCAGACTTGGGTAGACTAGATTACTCTGGATATGTTGGACTTTGATGTAATTTTAGGTATGACCTGATTATCTCCATATCATGTTATCTTAAACTGTAATGCTATACAGTGACTCTAGCTATGCCTGGGATGGATGAACTAGAGTGGGAGGGCATGTATAAGCCCAAATTGGTGAAAATTATATCATTTGTCTGGGCTAGGAAGTTAGTGGGGAAGGTGTAACATCCCGTACCTTCCCGACCCTACTTGACAACCTTGAACCATGTTTACCCTGGGTTCGAGAGCAATAAGTACGTATTTTGTATTGTTATTGATGGAACATTTGATATTGTGTTAGTAAGTGTGATGAAACCCTTGTGGGAAAAGTTTATGACTTTTGGAGTGGAAAAAGGAAGCTGGAAGGACTCCTAAATAAAGGTTCTTAAAGACAAGAGGCAAGCTAAAGATTAGAACTTGAAGTATCTAACCAAATCCGCAAAGAAAAGTTGAAGAAAGGATTTTTTTTGAAAAATTTAGGCCAGGCGTGCCAGGCCGCTTTTGGCCAGAATTTTTGTGGCACAGGCAGCAATGGGGCGTGCCAGGCCGCTAATGTGCACCTATTCAGGTGCTGAAATTTCTCTAAGTGTCTAGGGCGCCCTGAAGCGTGCCGGGGTGCTTTTGGCCCGATTTCTTCTACGATTTTAAGTCTATAAAAAGGACTCTTGGGTTATGGTATCATTATTCCATCATAGTAGGACTACCCATGAGTAAGTTTCGCATCCGAGTTGGGGTTAAGTCGTCGTCATAATTAGTTTATCAAATTATGTTCAATTAAGCCATGAGTGGCTAGAATTGCTTGTTCTTGGGATTGAAGCTACGAACATGAATCTCGTGAGTTGAATATTGTTGTGACATTTATGGAATTATTTAAGCATGAGATATATGATGAATCATGCATTGAATTTGGTGGGCTAAGATGACATGTGCAATTGGGCTCAATTTGAGGCCCAAAGAGAGGCCAAAATGCAAGGCCCAATGGGGCAAATGACCCATTCTTCCACTTTGACCAAGCAAACATTGCATTTAATGCAAGAAAATGGCTAAGGATGACTTGAGGTCTATATAAAGGCCCCAAAATCAGATTTTTATTCCTATAGACACACATAACATTTCTAGAATTTTCAAGAGAATTCCTTTTGGCTCTTTAAACCCTAAGTCATCTCTTGGGTAAGATCATCATTTCTCAAGCTTTGGTAAGTGTCTATTCTCATGGATTAATATATTATATGCATGGGAGAGTATGTAGATCATGATGGTTATGTCTAAAAGTGTAAATAATGCATTTTTACCTTTTGTAAGAGATGTACCATCTTTGTGAATTAAACTTGAAAGGTGACTTGTGGTTTTGATGAAAGTGCATGGTATGGATGAAATATCAACATGTATGGTGTGATTATGTTTCTAAACTTGTTATTTTTCTATAAGTGTAAATTATGGAATTTTGGCCGATATGTTGTTATGAGGTGTATTGAGGTGATTTGATGGAGTAATTGTGACGTCGTGTTGATGGAGAAGTGTAAAGTATAAACTTGGTGCGACATGCTATTGGTTTATGATGTATTGGTCAGTGTATGGAATGTTATGGTATTGTTGGTATGATAATGCCATGAATGGTATTGTAAAGGGTAAAGTGATGTTCATGTAACTCATGGTCGTCTTATGCACTTGGAAAGTAGCTTGTGGTTAATGTTGGTTCCGTTATATACTTGTGTTGTAGAGTAAGACGTAAGGAAGGAGCTGGACTATTGTATTCACGTATAGGATTGTGTATTCATATTGGAAAGATAAGGTATGTAAGGTTACTCTTTCCGTATCCTTCTGCAGCATATTGTTTACATTGACATTGGGCTTGTTCCATTCCGAGGGGTTTTGGAGTATATCAATTCAGGTTGACATATATTGTTATTCACATGTGTCCTATTCTTAGATGAATTATGATTCATTTATCTCTTATTCATTGACTGAAGTTCCAAAGCTGTCATACCGTTGTAATTTGTAAAAGAATTATCTCAAAGAGAGTAATGATGTAAAGAGAATCTATTTATTCTTGAATAGCATTTCCAATCATGTCATGTTCCAAAGTCCAATAATATTATGATTATCTTTGCACCAATCTCTCACCAGTAAAAGTACCAATCTCATAAAAGTAATGAAGGAAGTAATGTGCAAGTTAATATATCTATCCCTCACAAGTAAAGGTATCAATTTCATGGAGTAAAGGAGTGAAGTAATATATATATGTGTGCTTCAAATAATGTCATGATCCTCAATGTATCAATCTCTCAAAAGTAAGAAATGAAGTAAGGTATTACCCTTCGACTGAAAGAATGAAGTAATGGATAATGGTTTCTGAAATAACATGGGTGGTATCCCAGGGGTTAAAATACCTAGCATAGGTCGATCCCAATAAGATGGGTGGTATCCCAGGGGCGACAGAAAAGCCTAGCATGGGTCGATCCCGATACATCCCAGGGGCGATATAAAAGCCTAGCATGGGTTATCACAGTATATCCCAGGGGCGACATGAAAGCCTAGCATGGGTTACTATAACATCCCAGGGGCGACACGAAAGCCTAGCATGGGTTACTATAACATCCCAGGGGTCAAAGTACCTAGCATGGGTTAATAACATCCCAGGGGCGACACGAAAGTCTAGCATGGGTTAATATAACATCCCAGGGGTCAAAGTACCTAGCATGGGTTAATCTCATCCCAGGGACGAAAGAACAGCCTAGCATGGGTAGAACAATAAAGATGAACATATGTGAAGACAAGAGAAGTAAAGAACGTAATGTACATGGTTCCTCACATACAGAAAGAGAGTTTATTCACATTGACTATTTCTCTTATGTTGACTCCATTGATTGTTATTATGTATGATGCAGTTCTTATGGCCTTGCATACTCAGTACTTTATTTGTACTGACCCCCCTCGGGGGACTTACTTTAATTGCTACAGGCGCAGGTGCTAGTAGACCTCCTCTGTAGGTTGTGGATCATTTGCAGATTTTTGGTGAGCTCCAGTTGGTTCGGGGCTTTCCGAGTCACAGTTGTACATTTGTTCTGATGTTGTAAATGTTGTATAAAGCGGGGACTTGTACCGACTTTAAGTTGGTCTTGTAGATGCATCTGTTAGAGGCTTTTGTAGACATATATGGGTATATGAATGTAAGGGACGTATGCCCATCTTGACTTGATGGCCCTAACGGCCAAGTTCCTTATATGTATATGTCACATGTTCCATGATTTTCGTTATTAGCATTTTATGTCCTTACGTGATGGTGATGTTTCTTATGGCATGCATATGAATGGACATGAGTAAAGATTGGTTCTCTCGGGCCTTATCGGCTCCGGGTGCCAGTCCGTCTCAATGGGATTTGGGGTGTGACAGAAGGGGTGTTCAACATTTTTAGCTCATCTTTGTGATGCGAGTATGGGGTCTCTTGTGATAGAGTCAGTTCTGATAGTTTCCAAATTTAAGAAAGTGTTTCATTCATATTTACCGGGTATGCCTCCAGACAAGGATACTGATTTTTGCATTAAGTTAGAGCTGGGCACTCGCCCTATTTCTATTCCTCCCTATTCAGTGGCTCCAACAGAGTTGGGGGAGCTCAAAACTAAATTGCAGGAGCTACTCAACAAGGGGTTTATTTGTCCAAGTACTTCACCTTGAGGTGCCCTAGTCCTGTTTATTGAGAAGCAGGATGGTAGAATGAGGATGTGTATTGATTATTGACATTTGGATAAAGTTACCATCAGGAATAAATATCCTTTGCCTCGCATAGACGATTTGTTTAACCAGTTGCAGGGGGTGACGGTATTCTCTAAGATTGACTTGCGGTCAGGTTATCATCAGCTGAAAATTAGGTTAGAAGATATACCAAAGATAGTATTCAGAACTCGCTATGGCCATTATGAGTTTCTGGTGTGTCCTTTAGGTTGACCAATGCATCGACAACTTTTATGAGCTTGATAAATAGTATCTTTAAGTCATTTTTGGATTCATTTGTTATTATGTTTATTGATGACATTTTAGTTTACTCCAAGAATAAGGAGGAGCATGCAGGTCATCTTCGCATTTTGTTAAGGATTCTAAAAGAGAAACAGTTGTATGCCAAGTTTTCGAAGTGTGAATTCTGGTTGTCTTTGGTTGCTTTCTTGGGGCATGTTGTTTCAGAAAAAGGTGTGATAGTGGATCCCCAGAAGATTGAGGTAATTAAGAGTTAGGATAGGAGCGTGAAGAGGTGGCAGATGCCACGCTTGACGTGGGTGGGGTATTGCAGTTCAAGGGAAAGATATGTGTTTCTCGAGTTTGTGACTTGATTCATAATGTGCTTTGTGATGCCCATGGTTCGCGTTATTCTATTCATCCAGGTGCAACTAAAATGTACCATGACTTAAGGCAGCTCTATTGGTGGCCTTAGATGAATAGAGACACAGTGGAGTATGTGTCTAAGAGTCTCAACTGTCAACATGTGAAGTATCAAATACCTGTGGGGTTGCTTTAGAGAATGCCTATACCTGAATGGAAATGGGAGAATATTGCTATGGATTTCATGGTAGGTTTTCCTAAAATCTTGGGGAAGTATGATTCCATTTGGGTTATAGTGGATCGGTTGATGAAATCAGCTTACTTCTTGCCGGTTCAAGTGGAGTACAACTCCAAGAAGCTAGCTAAAATCTATTTCAAGAAGATAGTGAGACTTCATGGGGTGACCCTTACCACGATTTCTGATAGAGCTATGACTTATACTTCTAAGTTTTGGGATAGGTTACATGAGGAGTTGGGCACCAAGCTCACCTTTAGCACAACCTTTCATCCTCAAACTGATGGGCAGTCGGAGAGGATGATACAGGTACTAAAGGACATGTTAAAAGCCTGCATGATTGCCTTTAGTGGTCATTGGGATCAGTTTCTGCTGTTGTACAAACAACAACAGTTATCACTCCAGCATCGATAGGGCACCATTTGTAGCACTCTATGAAAGGAGGTATAGGTCACAAATTGGGTAGTTTGAGACTGGAGATATGAAACCTTTGGGCACTGGCTTAATGAAGGAGGCTCAATAAAAGGTAAGGTTCATTCAAACCAAGTTGTTGGCTGCCCAAAGTAGACAGAAAGAGTATGCGGATAGTAAGGTAAGAGTGTGGCTTTCAAGATTGGTGAGCAAGTGTTACTCAAAGTGTCCCCTATGAAGAGAGTCATGAGGTTCAGTAAGAAGGGCAAGCTCAGTCCTCGGTATATTGGTCCCTTTGAGGTTTTTGATATGTAGGTTTAATTTCGTACAGACTAGCGTTACCGTCGAGGTTGTTGGGAGTTCATCTGGTGTTTCATTTGTCTATGCTCAAAATATACTATGGGGATGGAGATTACATTATTAAGTGGGACTCAATCTTATTAGATAAGGATTTAACTTATGAGTAGGAACGGGTGGCGATCTTAAATCGGGATGTCTGGAAGCTGAGGACAAAAGAAATTCACTCGATTAAGGTGCAATGAAAACATCGTCTTGTTGAAGAAGCCACTTGGAAAACTGAGAAGGACATGCGAGATAAGTACCCTCATTTGTTTAATGATACAAGTACTCTCTTCTTTCCTTGTTTCAGTCTGTTTTCTTGTTTGATCATTCGGGGATGAACGATGGGTAAATTAATACTGTTGTAACAATCCCTTCCGTCGTTACGGGTAAGTCTCTTGTTAAAAAATTTGGGTTAAGATTTTCCCTGAATTTGAAGTTATAATTTTTAGACTAGGCTATTCTCGAATGAAATCTAAGCAAGGTGGAGTCCATGGCAATCCAGGAATGGATTGGGTAATATGGTAGTATTTACCTTAATTTATAGTTAGTTAAGATGATAAGGAACTCATAGGATTTTTCGGAATTGAATTCGAGTAAGATTGATGACTGGGCTCACCGTTATTCCTTCCCAAGAAAGACTGATGTTAAGGCTTCTGAAGCAGTTATCATAGGTACTATTTTAGTTTGTGACCAGATGACTTTTATTTTATTTATTCGGGGTCTACCTATTCTTATGTATCTGTCAAGTTTGCTATGGGTCTGAACTTGGTTTGTGATATACTTGATTATCTCGTATATGTGTCTACTCCGATTGGGGAGTCTATGGTGGTAACCTATGTTTATCGTTCTTATTTCGTGTTGTTTGTGAGTTTTCAGACTTAGTTAGACTTGATTACTCTGGATATGTTGGACTTTGATGTAATTTTAGGTATGACCTAGTTATCTTCATATCATGATGCCTTAAACTGTAATGCTAAAAGAGTGACTCTAGCTATGCCTGGGATGGATAAACTAGAGTGGGAGGGCGTATATAAGGCCAAACAGGTAAAAATTATATCATTTGTCCTGGCTAGGAAGTTAGTGGGGAAAGGGTGTACAACATTTTTAGCTCACCTTTTGGATGCAAGTGTGGGGTCCCCTGTGGTAGAGTTAGTTTCGGTGGTTTCCAAATTTCAAGAAGTGTTTCATTCAGATTTATCGGGTATGCCTCAAGACAGGGATATTGATTTTTGCATTGAGTTAAAGCCGGGCACTCACACTATTTCTATTCCTCCCTATCGAATGGCTTCAGTAGAGTTGGGGGAACTCAAAACTCAATTGCAGGAGCTACTCGATAAGGGGTTTATTGATCCAAGTGCTTTACCTTGGGGCGCCCCAGTTCTGTTTGTTAAGAAGAATAATGGTAGAATGAGGATGTGTATTGATTATAGACAGTTTAATAAAGTTACCATCAGGAATAAATATCCTTTGCCTCGCATAGACGATTTGTTTGACCAGTTACAGGGCTCGACGGTATTCTCCAAGATTGACTGCGGTCAGGTTATCATCATCTTAAAATTAGGTCGGGAGATATACCAAAGACAATGTTCAGAACTTGATATGGACATTACGAGTTTTTGGTGTTGTCCTTTGGGTTGAACAATGCGCCGACAACTTTTATGAGCTTGATGAATGGTATCTTTAAGTCATTTTTGGATTCGTTTGTTATTGTGTTTATTGATGACATTTTAGTTTACTCCAAGAATAAGGAGGAGCATGCAGGTCATCTTCGCATTGTGTTAGGGATCCTAAAAGAGAAGTAGTTGGTACTTCAGACAAGGGTGGAGTGTTGGCTAGTGTTGAGGTAAAGTCAATATTTCTAGATCAGATTAAGGCCCAACAGTTTGAAGAGAAGAAATTGGATACACTCTGAAATAAGGTGGCGCATGGAGAGGTAGCGGATGCCACTCTTGACGCGGGTGGGGTATTATTGATGCAAGCCAAGCTTTATTAATATCATGGAATGACGAGTTGAAGCTTGAGAATATGCTAAAGTGGAAGTACAAGGAAAAAAGGTGAAAAAGGGAGAAAGAGGCTAAGGATGCAGTGTGGCAATTCTTGACATTCAAGCCTACATGCTAAAGAAGACCCTTATTTCATTAAGGGTATTTTTGTAATTATTAGTGTAGGTTATAAATAAGGGAGAATAGCTCATTTTAGAGCTATACTAATTTGATATGAGATATTGATGTGTGAAAACTCTTGTAAGAGTTTAGGCTAAGATCTTGGTTGCTAAACAATGTTGATGGGATTGCTTGCTTGAGGATATCATTCCTCTTGAGGGTGTCTCGATAGTATAGGTGATTGTTAGGACTCTTAATAAGAGGTCTTGGTTTTCGTATAGCCATGGTTGCCTATTAGATCTCATGCTTGTGTCTTGCTTTCATAGGTTTAGATGTTTATCTTGAATATTAAGGAGGTCTTTACTTTAATATAGTATTGGTTGTCTTGATTTCAATTTGTGTCTCTACCTTTCTATCCTTTTATCTTTAATTTTATGTTCTTAGATTTTAGGGTTTCTTATCATTTTTCACGTATTCCGTCTTGTATCATTTGGTATCAGAGCTTGAATTAGGGTTGTTTTCACAATCCTAAGTCTTGAGATTGATATTCAAAAAAAAAAAAAAAAAACTGAATTTTTTTTCATTTTGATTGGTTGTTTTTGACACTAGATCTTGCTTCTCTAGTGTTTTTAGAGCTAAGATCTCGAATTTCACTCAATTTGGAGTTGTAGAAGTGAAGTTGTCATTGAAGGATTTGAAGCTTTTGAAACTTGGCCAATTTTGAAAAGTGGGTTTATTTTTTGCTTGGTTTTGAGGGCTAAGAGTTAGTGGGGTTTGGTCGTGGTGTGAAAAGAAATGCGGTGGTAAAAATTTCATTGAATTTGGTGCAAGAACGAAGAATTATGAAGATGTGAAGATTGAGGTTTTTGTTGGTGTTCTTGAGCTTCTTCATCTTATTCTTGGAGAAGAAGATAGAAAAAGTACACTTTGATCCAAAATCTTCAAGTCAAAGTTGTTCAAAGCGTTTGTAGGTCCATTCCTAAAAAAATTTCAAAAAAAAATCAAAAAAAGTTGCCACGTCGGCAGCGCGTCAGCAATCTGCCAACTCCATTTTTGTGGCATTTTCAGCTATTTTGCTCTATTTTTGAAGCATTTCTCCATGGATTTCAACCAAATTTCTTCCTAATTATTTTTTAAAATTCTAATCTTGGCAAATTAGTTTCTTTTTATTAATTTTTCCTTTTCTTTGGCTTCAAACTTGATTTTAATTAGTAGATTACCCTACTAAATATTATCAAGTTCTTTGAGTTCGATTTCTTTTCTTTCGTGCTAATTTATTTCTTGTGCTTTTCTAGTTTTATTTCGTTGTTAATTTCTTGGCTCAAGTCCGCTAGATTTTATTGAGTCGTCCATTCTTCAACCAACAAAAAAATCCATTCTACCCTCAAGGTTGTTTTGTGACTCTTGGCAAGCAATTGATCGAATTGAATAGCAACTTTAGCCGGATCTTTGAGTGGTAAAAGGCTAGAGAGTGTGAGATCATTTGAGTGGTGCTATCCAAGCACAAAAGAGTGCAAATACGAGTGAAAGTGAGGAACTTTTATTACTAATCTTGTTTGCTCGTTTTGTAGGTACAAAGGAGTTGGAAGAAAATTCAAATGCTCAGGGGATTCTCATCCCAAGGTAAAGAAGATCATTCATGTGAGCTTCAAGGTAAAATAGCTAAACTTGACACTTTACAATTTTTCAATGAACAAAGTGTGAGTGATAGCTTGTTTACATATGAGCTTAATGAGTCTTTGCCACATAATGATAACGTATTTGTTGAGAGTGTTCATACACTAGTTAATCCTATTGATGACCGAATTGATTCTTCTTGTAAGATCAATTTGAGTCCACCTAGTGTTGACACTTGTGCTTTGAATGATAATACATTTTCATGTGATGGAAAGAGTGGAGAGAGTGGTATATTTGACAAGAAAGATAGCATGCTTAAAATTCACTTATTGTCCTATTTCTTGAAGTCCATTAAGAATCTAGGGTTAAGTGAAGATTACGCTAACTATCTTTTTATTGATAGCAATCTCTCGTTCTTTAAAAAGGATGATTCTTTGGGTAAACCTAACCTTGATTAAACCCAACTAGTGATTGTTCTTGTGATGATGCTTTTGATCGTGATCCTTTGTATGATGCCCCGCCTTTGTTTGATGAATATGGGGACGAATTATTTGATTCTTTTGGTGACTTGAGGCATGATGTCCTTGATATTAGTGGTGGTGTGTGTCAATTTAGGAATTCTTCTTTTAAGAAGGAGGGTGATACTTGTTTGAAATATGATACTTCTTTTTTGGGTTGTCCTAATCTTGAAAATGTGCTTGATGATATTTTTGAATCTAATTGTGATCCTATAAGTGAGGACCCCATGGATGATGTAACTTTGAGATACACCTTTCATTACTACCTATTTGTATATGATGATACTCATACTTGTGTTGAGTGCGTTTCTTATGTTGATATGGGTTTTAAGAGATTACTTGGATGTTCTCTTGACCGATATGGGTGGATAAACTTTTCTTTTGACCCCAGTGACACTTTGCATATGTGGGAATTGGCCATAGATTCATCTCAAAAGTGGTTTTGTCTTGAAACAGAGGATTATTTGTGTTTCATGTCTAGTAGCATCAATGTGTGCATACCTACTTGGCATTATTTTGATTCCATTGGTTCTTTTATCATATCCTTATTTCAAGATGCTTTGAATAGTCAAGTTCTTTGTCGATATGATATCTTATTCTTCATGAAGATAATTGATGCTTGGCTATATCATAAGTTTATGCATCCTTGGCATGTTGGTAGATTTTTTAACCCTTGTGCTAACCCTCATGCTATGAGGTCCCCCTTGTTGTTTGTTTTCCCTATGGTTTTTCTAGGTTTGGATTCGAGGATGAATCCTTTTCAAGAAAGGTAGAATGATGCAAGCCAAGCTTCATTAATATCATGGAATGACGAGTTGAAGTTTGAGAATATGCTAAAGTGGAAGTACAAGGAAAAAAAGTGAAAAGGGGAGAAAGAGGCTAAGGACGCAGAGTGGCTATTCTTGACATTCAAGCCTACATGTTAAAGAAGACCCTTATTTCATTAAGGGGATTTTTGTAATTATTAGTGTAGGTTATAAATAAGGGAGAATAGCTCATTTTAGAGCTAGACTAATTTGATAGGAGATATTGATATGTGAAAACTCTTGTGAGAGTTTAAGCTAAGGCCTTGGTTGCTAAACAATGTTGATGGGATTGCTTGCTTGAGGATATCATTCCTCTTGAGGGTGTCTCGATAGTATAGGCGCTTGTTTGGATTCTTAATAGGAGGTCTTGGTTTTCGTATAGCCATGGTTGCCCATTAGATCTCATGCTTGTATCTTGCTTTCATAGGTTTAGATGTTTATCTTGAATATTAAGGAGGTCTTTACTTTAATATAGTATGGGTTGTTTTGATTTCAATTTGTGTCTCTACCTTTCTATCCTTTTATCTTGAATTTTGTGTTCTTAGATTTTAGGGTTTCTTATCATTTTCCCCGTATTCCGTCTTGTATCAATTATGGTTCAAGGGAAGGATATGTGTTCTTCGGGTTGTTGTCTTGATATGCTTTCTGAAGCCCATGGTTCGCGTTATTCTATTCATCCAGGTACAACTAAAATGTACCGTAACTTGAGGTAGTTCTATTGGTGGCCTGGGATAATGAGAGACATAGTGGAGTATGTGTCTAAGTGTCTCAACTGTCAGCAGGTGAAGTATGGACATCAAAGACCTGCGGGGTTGCTTTAGAGAATACCTATACCTGAATGGAAACTGGAGAATATTGCTATGGATTTCGGTGGGTCTTCCTAAGATCTTGGGGAAGAATGATTCCATTTGGGTTATAATGGATTGGTTGACGAAATTAGCTCACTTCTTGCCTGTTCAGGTGGACTACAGCTCCAGGCAACCAGTTAAAATCTACATCAAGGAGATAGTGAGACTTCATGGGGGGGGGGGGGCTTATCATTATTTCTGATAGAGATACGATTTATACTTCTAAATTTTGGGACAGGTTGCACGAGGAGTTGGGCACCAAGCTCACCTTTAGTGCATCATTCATTCTTAGGCTGACGGGCAGTCGAATAGGACTATACAGGTGCTAAAGGACATGTTGATAACCTGTATGATTGATTTTGGTGGTCATTGGGATCAGTTTCTGTTGTTGTGCTAGTTTTCATACAACAACAGTTATCACTCCAACATCGATATGACACCATTTGAGGAACTCTATAGAAGGAGGTGTAGGTCTCCTATTGGGTGGTTTGAGACTGGAGATGTGAAACCTTTAGGCACTAACTTAATGAAGGAGGCTCAAGAAAAGGTAAGATTCATTAAACCATGTTGTTGGCTGCCCAAAGTAGACCAAAAGAGTATGCAGACAGAAGGTAAAAACACGGCTTTCAAGGTTAGTGAGCAAGTGTTGCTCAAAGTGTTCCCTACGAAAGGAGTCATGAGGTTCGAAAAGAAGGGCAAGCCCAGCCCTCGATAAATAATTCCCTTTGAGGTTCTTGATAGTGTGGGTCTAATTATATACAAACTAGCATTGCTGCCGAGGTTGTCGGGAGTTCATCCGGTGTTCCATGTGTCTATGCTCAAAAAATACCTTGGGAAAAAAGATTACATTATTAAGTGGGACTCGGTCTTATTAGATAAGAATTTGAATTATGAGGAAGAACCGGTAGTGATCCTAGATCGAGATGTACGAAAGCTGAGGATGATGGAAATTTACTCGATCAAGGTGTAATGGAACATCGTCCAGTTGAAGAACCCACCTGGGAAACTGATAAGGACATGCGAGATAAGTTACCTCATTTGTTTGAGGATACGGGTACTCTCTACTTTCCTTGTTTCAGCCTATTTTCTTGTTTGATCATTCGGAGATAAACGATGGGTAAATTGGTATCTGTTGTAATGACCCTTTCTGTCATTAAGGGAAAGTCTCTCATTAAAAAAATTGGATTAAGATTTTTCCTGAATTTGAAGTTATAATTTTCAGGCTAGTCTAGTCTCGAATGAAATCTGAGTGAGGTGGGGTCTAGGGCAATTCGGGATTGGATTGGGTTAATATGGTAGTGTTTACCTTAATTTCTAGTCATCTAAGATGATAAGAAACCCGCAGGACTTTTCAGAATTGAATTCGGGTAAATAAAACTTTCAGGATTGATCTTATCGTGAAGGGGTTTGTTAGTGATGTCTTGGATTTAAGGTGTGTTATGAAAAAGTAAAATTTTGGATAAAAGCGTACTTTCTGCTCTTTTGTATCGCTATAGAGACATGCTCATAGTGGGATAATTCCTGCTATAGCGATCGATCAACGGGTCAAGGGCCGCTATAGCGACTATGTCGCTTTAGCGACGTAAATCGTTATTTTATTCCAAAACCCCCCAAAAATGGTTCATTATTCTAACAAATATCTTGGGGCTTCAACAATGGTGATTTGTGCAAAAATACTTGGTTTTCCATCATTCTTCTCCGTTAAGGTAAGGAATTCATCTCTGTTAACTAGTAAATTGATAATCTAGCCTTAGTATTGCTAGTTTACGTATGGTGGGGAAGGTTAAGGGCTTGTTTTAGTTGGTTTTCTTGTGTAAGAAAGTAATTTAGGCATGAGATCGTTGGGTTCTAGTTAATGATCGTTAAACTACCCTTGCGTGTTGTTAATTCACTAAATTATTCACAAAATTGGCAGTTTTAAGTGAATTATGGTAGAAAAGCCCTAGAATGGTGAAGGAATGATCGTGAACTTGGCCTTAGGGGTTGGGAATGAGTTATAATCCCCAACGGGATAGGTCATTGCATTGATTATGTGTTTTGCATGTATTTCTACACCGAAATCATGCGAAAATCACACGAAAAGGCAAGGCTCAGTCTTAGTTGAGTTGTGCAAGCTTGGATTGACGTAGGCGATAGTTACGTAGTTTAATCCAATTTGTATTTTATGTGCATGATAGCTGTTTCTTAGTGTTACTTAGTAATGCATGTTGTTCGAGTGTGAACACATTTCACTGACTTATATGAGAGCTTGTGGTTATTACAAGTGTTGGTTGTTATCATTACTTTATGTGATTTTTTATGTTCCATTATTGATTGTGAAAGTTTCGGTATTTGGACATTCTCGCGGGATATTGGTGGTATAAGGTTGGCAAGCACTTGTGTCTGGGATTTAGTACATGGACAGAACTTGTCCCCTGCAGGTCATGACTAGTGGGCTATCATAAGACCCTTGGCATGTATGTACAAGGTACAGGTGAGATTGACGGTTCTGTAACACCCCGTACATATCCGACCCTACTTGATTGATGATCTAGGGCGTATTTATATGCCTTATAGCCAACTTTGAACCATGTTTACCTTAGTTTTGAGAGCAATAAGTACATATTTTGTATTATTTTTGATGGAATATTTGAGATTGTGCTAATAAATGTGGTTAGACCCTTGTAAGAGGCGTTTGCGACTTTTTGGAACATTTTTGGAGTGAAAAGTGAGGCTTGAAGGACTTCCAAGCAAAGGATCTTAAAGATAAGAGGCAAGCTAAAGATTTGAACTTGAAGAATCAAACCAAATCCGCAAAGAAAAGTCAAAGAAAGGAAGAAAATCGGAGTTTAAGTGTCAGGCGCGCCAGGCAGCGTGCTGGGCCGCTTTTGACAGAAATTTTGATGGCATGGACAGCAGAGGGGCACACCAGGCAGCGTGCCAGGCCGCTTTTTGCCAAATTTCTTCTCCGACCACCAGTTTATAAATAGGGCTCTTGGGTTATTGTATCATTATTCCATCTTGGTAGGACTACTCTTGGGCGATTTTGGCATCCAAATTAGGGTTAATTCTTCTTCCTTTTTATTTTTATTTCTTTTTATAATTTTTTATCAATTTATGTTACATTAAGCCATGAGTGGCTAAAATCGCTTACTCTTAGGGTTGAGGCTACAAACATGAATCTCGTGAGTTGAATATTGTCTTAACATTTATGGAATTCTTTAAACATGAGATAGTTGGTGGATCATGCATTGAATTTGGTGGGTGAATTAACATGTGTTAATGGGCTCAATTTAAGGCCCAAAATTAAGTCTAAGACATGATCCAAATGGGGAAAAATGACCCATTCTTGTGTTGACCAAGTAAACATAACATTTATGACTAAGTATGTGTCTAAGGATGATCATGAGGGCCTATATAAAGGCACAAAAATCAGATTTTATTCCACAACACACACATGCCATTTCTAGACATTTCCAAGATATTTCTTTTATCTCTCAAACCCTAAGCCATCACTCCCTTGGACAAGATCATCCTCTTGTAAGCTTTGTTAAGTGTTTACTCTCATGGTTTCATATATTATATGCTTAAGATGGTGTATAAATCATGTTGGTTATGTTGACAAAGTGTTGGACAATTCACTATGTGTAAAACTGTCTACTTTTGCTCAATCGGTAAAGGGTTTTACCTTATAAACGTGAAAGGAGACTTGTGGTATTGAAGGAAGTGAATTTTATGGATTAAATATCAACACGTAAGATGTGGTTATGTCCTTACCTTGCCTTTTTCTATGTGTATAACTTGTGGAATTGTTGTGATGCAACGTATTGAGGTGACTTGATGGAGTAATTGTGACATAGTGTTAATGAGGAAGCGTAAAGGATAAACTTGGTGTGAAATGCTATTGGTTTATGATGTCTTGGTCAATGTGTGGAATGTTGTGGTATTGTTGGGCAATCATGTAACTCATTGTCGTCTTATGCACTTGTAAGGTAGTTAGTTGTTAACGTGAGCTCCGTTATGTACTTGTGTTGTAGAGTAAAATGTAAGGAAGGAGCTGGATTATTGTATTCACATATAGGACTGTGTATTCATATTGGGAAGATAAGGTATGTAAGGTTACTCTTTCTGTATCCCTCTGCAGCACATATTGTTCACATTGACATTGTACTTGTTCCATATCTCATTCCAGGTTGTCATATAGTATTACCCACAGGACCAATTGTGATTCACATATCTCATGTTCATTGACTAATATTTAAAAGTTCCAATAATGTACAATCACCAATGTATCACTCTTATAATGAAAGAAAGAAGTAATGTAGAATTGTTTGTATATTCTTGAGTAATATCCCAGGGGCGACAGAAAAGCCTAGCATGGGTTATCACAGTAACATCCCAGGGGCGACAGAAAATCCTAGCATGGGTTAATCACATCCCAGGGTTTAAAATACCTAGCATGGGTCAATCTCATCCCAGGGGCGATAGAAAAGCCTAGCATGGGTTAATCACATCCCAGGGGTTAAAATACCTAGCATGGGTTATCCTCATTTACCACTGATCAGTTGGTCATTTGTTTATCATATGCTTTACAGTTTCTTAGTGCAAGGAAGGATAACGTTAAGTAATGAACGATGATGATAAATAACCGTAAAGGCAAAGAAAGTAATGAAAGCAATGTATATGGTTCCACATATACAGAACGATGGTTTATCCATATTGACTATTCTCTTACAATTGTTTCCATTGAAGTACTTATATATCATGCGATTTCTTATGGCCTTACATACTCAGTACATCCTTCGTACTGACGTCCCTTGGGGGACTTACCTTACTTGTTGCAGGCACAGGTGCTAGTAGACCTCCACAGTAGGTTGCAGGTCATTTGCGGATCATTGGTGAGCTCCAGTTGGTTCGGGGCTTTTCGAGTCATTATGTACATATGTTTTGGTATTGTGGTGTTGTAAATGTTGTATAAAGTGGGGATTTGGTCCCGACTGTAGGTTGGTTATGTCTATGTATCTGTAGAGGCTTTGTAGATGTTGTGGGACAAACGAAGGAATACAAGGAATGTATGCTTTTGACATGGTGGCCCTAACGGCCAAGTTTCATATATGTATATATCATATGTTCTTCATGACTTACGCCATTGGTATCTTCTATTTACATGAGAGAGAATGTTGTTCATCTAATGACATGCATATGAGTGTACATGAATGAAGATTGGTTCTCTCGGGCCTTAACGGCTTCGGGTGCCAGTCCGCCCCGTTGGAATTCGAGGCGTGACAGGTTCCATGAGTGAACCGGGAGTTATATATATGTTGTTGTATTTTGGTGTTTGACTTGACTTAATTGGAATATCATGTTGACATCCTTTGACTTGTTGCTAAGGTTACTAAGATTGCTCTAAGTGTTACTTGTTGCATTAAGGTGTAGTTGAGGTGAGCATGTATTAACTTGTTTTACTGCGTTATGGTTAAGTGTTCATATATCCCATCTTGGGTTTGTCAAATAACCTTACCAGTACACCGTTGTTATCTTGTGTATTGATACTACATCTGCTTTTACTTTTATTGAGTGCATCGCATATTCTAGCTGCTCCTGCGAGACCTCAGTTGTGATTCTAGCGTGTGATTTGGATTCAAGGGTGAGCAGCATCTTATGGGCTACCATGGATCCTTCTTGATGATATAGTCCTTTGTTTTGGACTTATGTACTTTCTTTTAGTTTTGGGGTTTCATCCCCTTCTGGACAATCTTTAGTAGTTTTGGTATAGATGACTTTCGGATCCTAGGGATGGGTATTTGTTAAGTATGATGTTCCGCATTTTAAATTTTATTTTTAAACACTCAATATCTTTTTGAATTATTGGGGGATAATTCCTTTATTTTTCTCAAAGTGTTGGTTAATGAAATTCGGGAAATTGGTTCTCTCACCGGAGAATGGGGTGGGTGCCACTCACGTTCATTTGGGTTGTGAAAATTTTATATTTGACTCAAGAAAGACATTAGTAAGTTATATGCAATTGTATGCAATTAATTTGTTTCTAAATTGTATGTAAGTTGTATATTTTAGTCAAATTGTATACACAATAATATATTTATGTGCATGTGCCCTAATTCAATGAATCTATATATTTATATAAAGTTGGATATAAGTTGGGTGATGTGGAACCTCTTATAATTTTGTATTCTTATTTATCTTTTTCCCTCTCAAAATTTGGACTTTTTCTTTTTAATTATTCTATTTACATTCTCATTTTTTTATCAATAATAATTAAATTAAATATAATATCAAAATATTAAGAACTAAACGGTACAAATATGGCTCTTATAGACAGTTATGGCCACACTTTCATTGTTTATGGAACAAATACAACCGTCCCTATTTCATTTACCGGAGAACAAAAACTCCTAACAACTGTTTTCTTTTAAAGTAACACCTAAAAATTCAAAAAAAATTATCTAAAAATCTAAAAAAAATATTTGTCAGTACCATCCTTCATATCTCGATTTTATTTCCTTTCTTAGTTTATTTTCACATCTCACAGTCTTAAGTATTTTTTACATGAAAATACTTGCTTGAAAAGTTGTGAAAACAAATGCGATCTGCAATAAAGTTAAAATTATTAATTGTGAATTGTGGCTTTTCATTAATGATGTTATACATTGTAAGTGAAAATATTTGTAACAATTCTCGTAGTGATTTTGATTTTTTTTTTTTACTCTTTTATCACTTTTCATAGTTGTAGTATGATATTTGTGGTTTGTGAGAGTTGGTGGCACGGTTCACTAGGTGGTTGATTGAGTTTTATGCAAGTTTTTTTTGTTTTGAAAAGTTTGGAAATTGATGGGATTGACTTTGGTTAATATCTGGTGATTTTGGTGTTGTATGAAAATTTCATAAGTTCCACTAGCTCCAGAATATCATTTTTGGGTTAATAACATTATTGATTTGGATCCACAGGCATTCCGATTGTTTTGAATCGTTTGTTGGAAAGTTGAAAGTTTATGGCCTAGAGTTAACTTTGGTCAACATCCATTGATAACGACCTCCGTTGGTTAATCCGATGATTCCATCGAGTCTAAATATCGATTTTAGTTTAGTAGCATAGTTGATTTGTGTTCACGGGGTTCCAAATTAATCACGAGGGTCCATTCGAGAATCTTGAAAAGCTTTTGGAATTGTTGTCAACTGCTATCTGGTGCCTTCTTCGCATTCACAAAGAGGCACCGGGTTCGCGACTGGCCGATCGCATTTGAGAAGGGTTAAGTCGATTTTGGGTCGGGTTATAACTTATCTCGTTCATGATGATGGGCTTGCGATGGGTTGTGGGCCGAGTCGATCGAATACGCGATAGGCCCACCGCGTTCGCGATGCACAAATGGGATCCGGACAAATTAAATTTCCCTTTTTCAAACATAGATCCCATAACTCAATTTTTGAAGATTTGAAACTTATTTTGGAGAGAATCTGACGTGTCATGATTTCATGGCACTTTCGATGCCTAAAACAAGGAAAATATGCAATAACTTAGATATGTTTGATAGGTATGATGTGTTTTCTAGTTCTATCTTGCAGGAAAATAGGTTTTGGAGGCAAAATGGAGAAGACGGGAAGAAGCATGCACTGGAATGAAGTTTTTGAAGACAAAAAAGCGGAGATAAATTTCCCCAAGTGACCCACTATTGTGACTCATGGACCGTAGGTGGACCTATATTCCTAAGTCGCCACCTCCATTCTCTCAGTGCTTGAAGAAGAAGAAGGAGGATAGAAAATTTCATAAGTTCATGTCCATATTGAAGCAACTTTCTATAAACATTCCATTAGTGGAGGTGCTGGAACAAATGCGAGATATGCAAAGTTCATGAAAGAGTTGGTCACGAAGAATAGAACTGTCAGTTATGAGTCTGTTGGTGATTTACACCATTGCAGTGCGATTGCATCCCCGTTATTTTGTGCAAAAGAAAGATGATCCCGGTGTCTTCACAATTCCATGCATAATTGGGTTGGTTAACTTTGCCAGAGGTTTGTGTGACCTAGGTGCGAGCATTAACTTGATGTCGCTAGCAGTATTCGATAAATTAGGCTTGGGATCCCCCAAGCCAGCAAAGATGCTGTTATTGGTGGCAGATCGTACGATCAAGAAGCCTGTGGGCATATTATTTGATGTTTTGGTCAAAGTTGAAAACTTCATCTTTCTTGCTGACTTTGTTGTCTTGGACTGTGAGGTCAATTTTAAGATTTTCATAATTTTGGGGATACCATTTTTAGCCACTGGCAGGGCATTGGTAGTTATGGAGCGGGGTGAGCTGAAATTCAGGTTGAATAATAAGGAAGTCATGTTCAATGTTTGCAGAACTATAAAGCAGCCAAAGGACATGAGGGTGGTTTCAAAAATAAATAGTTTAGATGACCCTGGAGGCCAACCCAAGGGATATTTTGATGACGTCTGAGTAATCAAGACACCCACACCGTGCCGCGACACTAAATCAGGCGCTGCTTGGGAGGCAACCCAAGGTGTCTTGCTCTTCTTACATTTGCTTTGATTTTTGTTAGTTTGATCGACATTAGACCCACGTACCTAGGGAACCACAGGTATGTTCCTAACTTCCTTGTTTTACTTCAGTCTAATGCATTAAGGACAATGCATGCTTATTTGGTGGGGGCGGAGGTACTTGTGGGTCTATATGTCCTCTTGGGTTTTTTTTTGTCGTGTTTCTTTTCACTCAAGTGCTATCATAGTAGAACCGACATGTTTATGTTGTTATTTATGTTTTTATTATGGGTTTTTGTTTTTAATTAGGAGGAAAACAGGGGAACCTTAGTGCAGTCCAGTTTTGAACAAGTTTTTGATGATGCTTTTGGTGTTTAAAGGATACCCCTCCTGAAAATTTTGTTTTGTACTGTGTGTGTAGTTATGTTAGTTTGTGACAGCTGTTGGATCTTGTTATGGCATTAGTTTTATAGGAAGAATGACTATAGCTAGCAATGCATGAACTGGATAAGTAGTAGTCGATAGTGTAACCCTGTGCTATGTGTGTGTGAGGTCATTACCTAGTTCACTTTGTGTGTACGATCTAGAACTTGCCCGATTGGTCTTGCCTAAGTTATAGGATAGTGGTTAGGAAAGGATCATAGGCCATTCTTGACTAAGTCCACTTTTAGCCTAAATGCCTGACCAAATAAAGTAAATATCCCTTGATCCCAAGTTTGAGTCGTAAATTGACCTTTTTCTTTTATTAGCCGATTCACCTTCCCATTTTGACTTACAATGAACCTATCTTGGCCCTGATCCCTCCTTGTACATTGTGTACTTCAACTCAGGCAAATCGCCTAAGTTGAGGGTGGCTATCATAGAGGTGCGTAGCTTGAT
Source organism: Capsicum rhomboideum (assembly GCA_031232105.1). Taxonomy (NCBI): domain Eukaryota; kingdom Viridiplantae; phylum Streptophyta; class Magnoliopsida; order Solanales; family Solanaceae; genus Capsicum; species Capsicum rhomboideum. Next base: position 103,999,772 of record CP124719.1, on the reverse strand, counting down.
ATGGGTATGAAGAAGGGGTTAGTAAAAGAAAGGAGAATAAGTTTGGGTGAGAAAAAGAAAGAAAAGAAGTGAAAAAAATAAAATTTGCAAAAAGAGAAAAAAAGAGGAGAAAAAGAAAAAAAATATATATATTGAAATCGTAAAGAAAACCATACCCAAAATCTGAAAACAAAAAACAAATGAGGGAGAATAATATGAGAATGGTTGGAAAGTGGAGCCAAAAATAGTATAGTGTCAAGGAAGGTTGAGTCACCATATCCATATGTACCACACCCGTCTCTAAGCCTACATTTCAAGCCGATGAAAGTACTATAGTGATCCAAGTCTGACTGTCCGAAAAACTAAGGCATAAAAAATAAGGACAGGCCTATGGTATTTCACGCACACTATTTGAATTTCTTTGTGAGAGAGAGTGTTTTGATCCACCCTATGTTGATATTTTTTAGTATACTATTAGTGTATGGAACTTCTTTGCTGTGAGAGTACATGGGTTGTATTGTTAGCTACTAATTGTTCAGATAATGTCATTTGCATATATGCTTAGTTGTTTGTTCATAATCTGATGTCATCACTTGATCCCTTTTGTGTCATGATAATATGCTGCATTTATACGCACAGTGTTTTTGACTTGTGAATAAGAGGGGGTCAAAAGTTTTGGTACCGGAAGAAATGAGTTGGCTGCCATAGGTCTCTTAGGTTTCTCTTTGTTAAGCATCGAATGTGTTGGTTTTGTTTTGTTTGCTTGAGGACATGCAAACGTTCTAAGTTAAGGGTGTTGATGTGCCATGATTTCATGGCACTTTCGATGCCTAAAACAAGGAAAATATGCAATGACTTGGGTATGTTTGGTAGGTATGATGTGTTTTCTGTTCTATGTTGCAGGAAAATAGGTTTTGGAGGCAAAATGGAGAAGACGGGAAGAAGCATGCACTAGAATGAAGTTTTTAAAGGCAAAAGCAAGGAGATAAATTTCACCAAGTAACCCACGATTGTGACTCACAGACCATAGGTGGACCTACGAACTGTAGGTCAGGTCCATGAGTTGATTCCACGACCTCAAGTCACGATCCGTGGAAAGTTGCCGACTTTTTTCTCATACTTTGTTTAGGATAGGATTCACTTTACATCTACAAATACCCTTAAGTTGTCCTATGTGTAGGGAGGCAGTTGTTACATTATTTTAAGTTGTCTATTACATTATTTTGAGGTTCATAAATACATTGATCATGTAATCTCAAACATCGATTCTAGGGTTTTGATTTATATTGAGATGTCAGAGTTTTATCATTCTTGTGAGTTCATAATTATGTTTCAATCATTGAATTCTTCTTGCATTTTTACAATCATGAGTAGTTAAATCCCATAACTAGGGTAGTGTGAATCACGAGGAATCAGCAGGACAGTTTGCCAGCACAAGTAATCGGTGGAGTTAAGGAATCTTGGGGATCACAGTCCTAGTGCCTTTCTCGTATTGATCACAAATCCGACAATCAACAATTGTTACTGTTACTATTTATTTACAAAAAAATCCCCCTTTTTTACTTACTTGCCAATCACTCGGACAAGCATTCAACAGAATCTCGTCCTATTCCCTGTAGGATCGACCCCAACCTAGTTGGGTTCTATATTTGATACAGCAACCGCGTTATACTTTTATGGAGGTATAGTTTGGGCAACATCAGAATAAAAAGGTGATTTTTGAGATTTCTTCATTGGGAAAGTTTCTTACACTATTTTTACGCATTCTCTAATGATTATTTCATGATTTCACCTTCAAATCTTGGTTTTCAATTTGAATATTGGGGATTTTTTTGGTAAAGTTAAGAAATGGTATTTTGATGGTTTCAAGATCAACTTTAACTTTGGTGTAATGAAATTTCATATTTGAGCTCCTTAAGTGATGGGTAAATTGGTTTTCTAATAAAATTCTATTTTTGCCCTTAGGGGCTTGGGGTTGATTTTTTAGACACGGAATAGAAACATAGTAATATGGATTTCATTGAACTCGTATTTATACATAGATCTTATTCTTGATAGATTGGGAGAGTTTCAAAGCCATTCGAAAGGGAAAAATTTGACATAAAAAAAATTGTGAGAAATTCATGGGAATATTCCCTCTAAATCCCTCAAGTTTGGTGTGAGAGAACCAAACTTGACATATGTTCCCTCCATTATTCGATGTCTGATGTGTCTTGGTTTTATGACACTTTTTATGCCTAAAACATGGGATTGTTGTATGTTCTTAAGTACTTTTTGATAGATTTGATGTGTTTTTGAGTTTTTGTAGGAAAACAGGTCTCAGAAGTGAAAAATAAAAAAAGACTAAAAAACTACTAAGAGCAGACTCTTAGAGCCAAGGTATGACTCGTAGGGACAATACACGAGTCGTACCAAGGCCCATTCTGATGACAAAATTTGAAGTCCTAAAAACTGAAATCCAAGTACAAACATACAAATGCTGGCTACGAGTCGTTATTTCAAGCCATAAGTCTTCTTGACTCATTTTGAGAGACATGAAGTCAAAAGGCAAACAAGATAAAATATTAAGTCAGTAAAGCTCGTGGCACAAGCTCCAAAGCGAGCATCACTGCCTCATGCCGTGAGTTACCAAAAACATGGAGAATTTTTTTCTTTTTTTCAGTTTGACTTGGAATGCCCTTCTAGGTGTTTTTAAGTATTATAAATACCCCTCCTTAGTTGTTTTTAGCAGGAGATGAAGATTTTAAGACCACAGAGTAAGGATGAAGTCTCAATTTTTCTACGGTCAGTCCTTTATCTCTTTACTTATAAATGTTATAAGTACCCCTACTTTTCTCCTTCGGGCGAAATTATATGATTATGACCTGATGGAATTTTATTCTGGACAATTGGACATGATCATTAATACGATGAGATTTTGTCTCGTATAGGCGTGTGGACAACACAATTGACTCAATGGATCTCTGCTTATGAATACCTCTAACTGAGACAATATGCACATTAGTTGTGTTGATAATATTATGTTCAGTTGTGATATAGAGTCATTGTTGCATTTTTAGTTCATTGTTTGCTATTTGTGCATATTATTTCATATGTTGTATCTGTGCTTATTCGTAAGTAGGTTGATTAATCACTTGTACAATTAATTTTCTTATCGTTGATATCATATGATCTAAACAAGTTTAAGTATCTACAAGGCCAATCCTCACCACTATCTTGTTGGGATTGGTCGGTGATACTTACTGTGTACACATGATTATTTTTATATTCATATGATATTTTTTATTTTTTTTTGAACAGATATTATTATTGATATTGATATCAGTGGATCTCATGATTGTGCCTAGAGACTATTGTTTCAAAGATACATGTTGGACTATTTGACTGATCCGCAACACTGAATTCCATTCCTACTTTTATATTTTTATCTATTTTCTCCCAACAATGTAGTTGTCATTACATATTTATATTTTTGATTTTACAGAGCTCTTGAAGCATATCACCATTTATTGGAATTTTCTATGTATCTTTCGTACTTGTGATATTTTTACCTATATTATCATGTTTTGACTTAGTTAATACTTTATTATTGTTGAATAAAGATGGAATCAGTTTAAAATTTTGATGAATTGGTTCGCCTGTCGAATTGAAGCATAAGTGTTATTACGACTTTGGTAATTTTGAATTGTGATATACTATCATAGTCTTTAGAAAAATATGTTATTAATATAATATTATATTAATTTACAAATAAACTAAATTTTGTATATGCAAATGTTAACAAAATAAATAATTTTAATTATCTAATCTTGAAATTTTTATCAACTTTATCATATAAAAGTCTATAAAGAGAGATGCTCTAACATCTCTCTAAAATACCTATGTTAAACATGACAAAAAATCCACCCCAACCACAAATTGGTACAGATCAAATTCCTCCAAGACCCCTTGATCTTTCAAATAACTCCCCCATTGAATCCTTCAAGATGAATTTGTTGGCCACCAAACAGCTAATCGACCTCCATATGGAAGATTGCGTGAATCCTGTTGAGGCACAAAGTCCACAACAATCCCATGATGATATTGGAGACACAACCAATGGTATAAAAATTATTTTTCTTTCAAAAGAAGAAAATGACATGCTCTGTTCACCTTGGAAACACTCCCTCATTGTCGCGCCCCATTTTTCTCGCGAAAAGTGAGATTCGACGTGACAACTCTTTTAGGATTGGTTTAAGAGTGAAGAGTCGCCACCTAACGAATTAAGGTGCGTCAGGCCGTCATTCTAAGCTAATTACGAGTTTATTTTAATTATTATTGATCTATGTTAACCAGAAATTCAGGTAAGGTTTCAAATTACCTCATAAGGAAGATGTTAGGCACCTTTCGAAATCCACAAATGTGGGTCCCGACCGAATTCATATATTACGTGGGGGATTTTTACGTGATAAGCAAAGGTCAACTTCTTTTATTAACTTAATTAATAACTAAGTATTTAAACATAAAAAACCTTTATTATTGAGAAACTAGGAGCATGATTCAACTATTAACTAATAATTATCTAAAAGATAAAGCGATTGGGCACACAAGTAAATAAAAAAAAAATGAGTCAGGTAAGCGAGAAGATAGAAGGAACAATTATATAGTGAAAAGATTTATTTAAATAATAAACCTAAAATACCCCAAACATGCAAAAATCGAAATAGGTAAAAGAGAACTCAATCGAAGATAAATAAAGTTATGGACTTGGGCAAGGGTTAGTTTTTATCCTATTCGGATCAGCGTCCGACTTATTAACGGGTGACAATGTCGCATATCGCATTGTTGGATTCTGCTCGGGGCAACTTTCATCATTTCCATCTATCTACCCACCCCACCTAGTTTGGTTATTAAGCCTAAAAAGTGTTCTATAGAAAACGATAAAACTAACGTTCCCTAAAATGTCTACCTGTTCCAACTTAATGTCCAAGAATCTATTTGGATAAGGGTGTAGACATAAAGAAAATCTTAGGCTGCCTAATTAGACTCAGAATTAACGTCAGACAAAACAAACAGGACTTTGAGGCAAGTAGCACATAGTGGTTTCAGGTAAACCTCTTGATTAGTTAAAGTTGATTAGGTGATAAACATGCTAAAAAATAATTGACAAATTTATATGATTGGGACCCATAGGCATGATATCTAATGTTGCAGATTAATTAGCATGTTAAATTTATCAACCTTATAGACATGATTTCTAGGCGAAGCTTGTCAATTTATCACGCTAGAAAGTTTTATTAAGAGTCCTAGGACATGATATCTAAGTGAAAATAAATGAATTGAACATGCTGAAATTATTATTATGAGTCTTAGAACATGATATCTAAGTGGGCATACTAAGTTAAGCATGCTGAAAACTTATTAGTACGTCCATAAACACGATGTCTAAGTGGGAGAATGACCACTTAACATGCCGAAAATTATTTAATAAATCTGGTAAAAATGTATTAATGATTAAGGAATTATTAACAACCAAAGTTGTTAAATATATCCTAATATCATGGTTTCTAGGTGAAAAAGTAACAATAAATATGTCGGAATCAATTAAATACTTCTTATGAATATGGTTTATAGGTGACAAGTTAGCAAGTAAAACATGCTGAAAACAAGTGATTATATCCTATAAATGTGATTTCTAAGTGAATGATGCCAAGTAAAGATGCTGAAATAATTAATAGACCTATAGACAGAATTTCTAGATTAATTAGTGACAAGTTATTTCAAAGGAGTGGCAGATCAAAGGCGTGTTGTTAAACACACAAGACCATTGGGAAATAAATAATTAGCACATAGATTCCCCTCCCAGCAGTCCCCCCAAATTTATTACATAGCCTTAGAGTTAATACAATAACTATTACAACAACCGAATGAATGAAATCGGAAAGGAAAATAAGCTAAAGGCTAACTGGACAACCTTTTATATCCCTCCAATCCCAGGCAACTCTTCGAATCCCCAAAATGTTCACCTTCAACCTATTGAACATAAAACAAACGTACCAAACCGCACCCAGAATCCAAAACAATACTCAAGTGGAGAGACATTTAATTACAAACAGAGCAGGGAAATATTCTGATAATGTCAAACTAATATGGACAAATAGCATAGTCACTTCAACAGATCGCAATGAAAACTCTTGAAAAAATATTGAACATTCGAGGCGAAGGAGTAGAAGGCTATGACATCAAACATTTAAACATCAAATAGGCATGTTGAAGCAAATATCAGATACATCGATTAAGAGAACATATCGGCTAACAACACAAGTGAGAAGAACAAATTTTTAACAGTACACAAGAAGAGAATAGCAAGAACAACAAACAAAAATCAATGCTTCCAGAATACCAGCAATGAGAACTTAAGTGTTTTTGTGTGTGACCAACCAAGGAAGAAATAAAACTTAAAAATTTAAGTGTCGGAGAGAGTAGTGCTTGAAAGCGTGTTTTAGAGTCTGTAAATGGGAGCCAAAGTCTGTCCCTCAAAATAGTAAAGAGAGGTGTTGTTTATATCTTTGGAGAGTTGTAAGCAATCACAAAATAAAAGAAAGAGAGAACATTTCAGAATCAATTTAGAAAAATCAGTGAGATCAATTACCATAAAAATGACTAAGTAAAATCTGTCCAAGATCCGAAACTAAACAAAATCAAAGTTGGGAGAATAATTTCCTTAAACAAATCAGTAGAATCACCTAAGTGCGAAAATCATAGCGAGGTTACCATAATTAAACGAGTAAAAATTTGCCCGAACTAAATAAGAACAAGAAAGGTCAGTGAATAAACCCAAAAGAATATTAATTTTCCATATATACATAAGGATAGTTAAGGTTGCCACAAGTTCTTAATATCAGCCAAAACCAGACCAAATCAAATCCAAAACTTACCATGATTATTCAAGTAACAAGCTGCCCAAATTACTCTAAAGCTCAAATTGCCCTATTTAAACATGTGCAGTTGTCTTAATTCAAATCCATCAGCATGCGAAGCTGTTAAGAATCACATTTGAACAAGAGAGAAAAATCACATTATATTTAGACTTGGCATGGAACTAATATAAAGACGTGGCTTAATCACCAGAACAAACCAAACAAAGGAACACAGATTCAAGACGATTCATATAGTACAAGTATAAATGAGAATTTAATCAAAATTAACACTAAGCTCACGCCAAATTGAGTCTCAAAATCTGCCTAAAGAAATCCTGAGTTTAGATAGAAGGATGATCAATTAAACACAAGAAGAATACCAAATTATCATACCAGGACGAATTTAACATTGAAACCTCAAAGCTTAACACAATCAGAATGAATGATTTTAACATCTCTTGATATTTGGAACTCAACCCAAGAAGCCACTGACGTTCCACGCGTGGTTCTCTACCTCGTCAGATTTCCCGAAGTTCATCAGAGAGAAGAGAAATTTGGGAGTTTCGTGCCTTAGAAGAGAGGATAGTGTGTGGGTTTGTATGGTGGCAGCGACTGTTGGTGGTGTTCGCCGGTGCAGTGAGTGATGGATTTCACCGGTGTCTCATCGATGAAGGTGACGACGGAGGGAGATGGCGTAGAAGGAAAAAGATAGAGGCGGCTGGAGACGTAAAGAAGAAGAAAGGATTCTGGGTCATCCAATTGGGTCATGGAATGGGTTAACTTGGAATTGATTTGGGGATTAAAATTGAGTAAAATTAGACTCAATTTAGGCTAGAATTGACATTAATTGGATAAAATTGGGCTAGGAATTAAATAAATTGGGAAATTAAATTGAATTGGGCTGCTATTTGATAAATATAGTAATAAATCAATAAATAAAAAAAAATCACAATAACAAAATTAACAAACGTCATAAAAATCGATATTCTTAAATTAATTATGAATAAATTATGTGTATATATTATTTAAAATTAATGATAATAATTTGAAATAAATTAGGTATCTGTAAATAATGAATGTGAATTTTAAGAAATAGTATAACAACGACAACACAATAATAATAATGATAATAATAATAATACTATGTATTTATAAATTATGAGTATGCATATTTGCTAAAATAATTTAATATTATATTTAAATTAATAAATTGTATGTATTATGTATAAAAAAATAAATGGCATACTTCAAAATTATGAATGCGAAACGTTAAGATTTATTTGATACTAAAATAATAAGTAAAGAAATATTAATATCCAAAATTAATGATTTTTGTAAAATAGCAGCCTGAGAGGAATATCGGGAAGTCAAAATTGGGTATCAACACTCATTATTAAGCTTTTGGGTAAAAAGATAATTCACCAATATCTCCATGATAAACTAGTAGCACTATGGAAAGTCACAGAGTCATTCCCTCTTACTGATTTAGGTTTGGATTTCTATACTGCTAAATTTACTAAGGCAGAAAACAATACCAAATATCTTAGCAAATCCCACTAAATTAACTGATATTAATAGCTCATTCCCACTCCCACACACAAACATTCACTCATTATCAGACTTTGCACACTCCAACTCCATCTATTTAACTTCCACTTCTCTTCACTTAAATAATGAACAGAGTCAACCTTCCCATCCATCAAAAAATTCATCTCTCACCAATCCCTCATCCCACAAAATTCCAACTATGAATAATCATCAAATCCCTTCTCAAGTTGTTCAAAATCCATTACTTTATGCTACTCAACCCATTCACCCTCTTCACCAACCAAGAACGTGGTTAGAGAAGGCTCTATAGGGCCATGCAACTCTATTTTCGATGGATCTAAATAGTGTGGAGACACTAGTCAACCTTTAAAATAAGAATTTCCTTGCCCAACTGATTTTGGAGGGAATAAAGATGTCAATCGAGTACTTTGTGAACCAAATGTGGCTCACAAATCTCAGGGATCCTTTAGCTCCATCAGTCACTTCTCGATTCATTCACACCATGAAAATTTTGTGGAATCTCCCCCACCTCCAAAACCAGTACCTGATTTTGAATGCAGTAGCTCAAACTCCCTTCTTTCTTCCACTGGAAACGATCAATGACAATCCTCTCTTCTTTCCATGGAACCTTTTCCTAGTATAACATGGACTGTTTGTAGATCTGGACCCACCTTCGATGGTTTTGAAACAAGGAGAAATAGGATCAAGGCCGGGGAGGAGGACATCCTTCACAAAAATTTCAAACTTCAAAAATACATCTGTAATGATCTTCCCCGAAGACGAGGACAAGAAATACATCCATCTATGACCAGTGTCCCTACTCAAGAGTTCCTTGAACTTGAGATCGGCTATAAATAGTGCTCTAGCAAAATACACGATTGTCATGACTCCGACCCTTAAGTGTAGCCAGTTTCCCGTTGGGGAGAGTTCCAGTTCTTACTATACATATTATTTCCCCATGAATTAAGCTACTTGTTTTATTGTGTGTAACACTAGAGACGTCAACAATAATAATTTCAGGTGCAATTTTATGGACCTTCATAATACTCACAACCTGTGTCTTGTGGATCTTCTTGAAACCATGTTGCTGACCATTCAGGACTCGTATAAGAGTTTGGGTTTGATGATTATTGGGAAATCCCTGCTCAGGGTAGGTCTGGGGGTATTGTGCTTCATTAGAATACTAACTATGTCGGTGTCACTTGTAAGAGTCAAACCTCACAGGAATTCTATGCTATGATCAATGTATTGCCTAATAATTCTCCTTGGTTATTTTCTACAATTTACGCTAGTGCTGATTTTCTTTTTCGCATTGCTCTTTGGAAATATCTCGAAGAAATAGCTAGTACTCTAGACTTCCCTTGGATGATTGCTAGGGATTTTAATAAAATTCTTACTCATAATGATAAGTGGGGTGGACGAGCCATAAATAATTATAGATACTCGAAATTTTGGTCTTACATTAGTAACTGTCAGTTAATAGACTTGGGTTTTAAAGGAACTAGGTATACTTGGTCTAACCATAGAAAAAAGAATAAGGGTTTTATTCTTGAAAGATTAGACAGTGTTTTTTGCTACTAATAATTGGTTAGATATGTGGCCTAATGCTCATGTTACTCACTTCCCTAAAACACATTCCGACCGTAACTCGCTTCTTATTTCTCTTAGTCATAGGTACTCCACTAGTTTTAGAAAACCTTTTAGGCTAGAAAAGTTTTGGATGGATCATCCAGATTTCAACAATATAGTCATTAATAGTTGGGATGATAAATTCCATCAAGAAGTTGTTCCTGCTTTCCGTAATGCTGTAATAGAATGGAGTAACCATAATTTTGGGAATATTTCTAAGAAGAAAAGACGTATTTTAGCAAGATTGGAGGGAATTCAAAATTCTACAGCTTACCCTACTAGTTCTTTCCTCCAAACACTTGAAAAAAATCTTAAATTGGAGTATAATGAAATCTTCCAAGCGGAGGAAGATTTTGAAAAATGAGATCCCGTATTAATTGGCTTAGTAAAGGGGATGCAAATACTAAGTTCTTTCATCTCTCTATAGTTAATAGAAGAAAAAGAAATAAGATTTAATACTTTAAAGATGAGAATGATCAATAGATTACCAGCCCCGATAAAAATATTGAGCATGCTTTGAATTAATTTATTAATTGCTTCAATACTAACCATGATATTTCCAATTGGAAGCATATAAAAAATTCCCTACTAGCTTCCATCGAATTGACCTTTATGACCTGGATAGTCCCCTCAGGGCTATAGAAATTACTCAAGCCTTATTCTCTTTCAAATATTTTAAAGCCCCAGGACCAAATGACCTCCACCCTCACTTTTTTCAGTCCCAATGGAAGATTATAGGGAACTCTATCTCGGATATGTGTCACTGGGTGTTTAACACCCAAAAGCCGCCTGAATCTTTAAATGACATTTTCTTATGACTCATCCCTAAATTTTCTAATGCAAACCTTCTAAAAAATTACCGACTTATTAGTCTCCGTAATACTACCAATAAATTATTTCTAAAATAATTGCTAATTGTATAAAACCTTATTTGTCTAGCCTAATAGGTCCATATCAATCCAATTTTCTTAAAGGTCGTCGTGCTTGTGATAATGTTATCCTTTTTCAGGAACTTATGACAAACCTTAAGAAGACCAAGAGCAAAAAAAGGAAGCCTCATGCTTAAGATAGACCTAGAGAAGGTTTTAAATCAGCTTGAATGGTCTTTTGTATATCGTACTCTCTTATTTTTTAAATTCCCCTCTAAAATAACTACTCTCATCATGTACTGCATCTCAACTAGTAATATTGTTGTCCTTGTTAATCGCTCTCAAACTAACTATTTCTCTCTCTCAAGAGGTATTAGACAAGGCGATCCTATGTCCCCTTATATTTTTATTCTCTGTATGGAACTTCTCCCCACTTACAGAAACCACCAAGTGGATCTTCTAAAATAGGAGCCTATCACTCTATGCAAAAATAGACTTCCTCTATCTTACCTTTTCTTTGCGGACGACTTGACTTTAATTTCCAAAGTAAACTATCATTCTATTCATACTATGTATGATTGCATGAATTCTTTTTGTATATTATCTGACCAAAAAATCAATGCAGCTAAATCTAAATCCATCTTCTCTTTTCATTGTTCTAATGATATTAAGAAGCTTGTTAAAGATAGCTTTGATATCCCACCCTCGGACAGTTTTGGCAAATATCTGAGATTTCCCATATTAAATAATAAGCATCGTAATGTAGATTTCTAGTTTCTCTTAGATAATATGAGGAAAAAACTCTCATCCTGGAAAATGAATTTCCTCTCCCAAGCGGGAAGATTAGTTCTTGCAAAATCTACCCTTCGTATACAATGCAATACTTCAAACTTCCCAAAAAGACTTGTAACGTTATCAATCAAATTCAAAGAGATTTCCTTTGGGGCTCCACTTCTCAAAAAAGAAGAATTCATTATATTTCTTGAAAAAATTTACCATTCCTAAAGCTAATGGGGGCTCTTGGACTCCAACGAGTCGAAATAAAAAACAAATCTACCCTATCTAGCCTTGCTTGGAGTCTCTTCACCAATCTCACCTCCCTTTGGGCTCGTACCTTCATTTCTAAATATAATCAAAATCTTGCAGCCCCTTTCCGTTCCTTTATATGGTAAAATATTCTGCTGGGAGGAGCAATTTGTAACCAAGCAACTGCCTGGACCCCCACTACAGGTAATACCATTAACCTTTGGACCAATAAATGGATTCTGGATAACCCCCTCTTAGAAACATTCTCTATGGCCTCTTTAAACGAAATGAGGAGAAGCTTTGTCTTGCCGATATTTGGAATTGTCACTTATGGGACTGGGACAAAACAACCTTTTTCAACCTCTTAATATCATCCTTAAGGCTAAGATAGTGCATCCAACTAGCTCTCTTGGCCGTTGGGATAAACCTTACTGGACTCTTAATAAGAATGATATTTTCTCTACTAATTCGGTCTATAAGCTTATTATCAAGAATAAAGTATCTACTTATGATTTCCATTGGATTTGGAAACTCCATACTCTAGAAAAGATCAAAAATTTTCTTTGGCTGTGTTCTAATGAAAAGATCGCGTCATCAGCTTATCTCTATTACATAGGTATTTCTACCGACCCTCTTTGTTCTATATGTCACAGGGAACTCGAAACAGCTGCCTATATTTTTTATTATTATTACATTGCTAGAAAATTTTGGTTGGATATGGGTCTTAGCGTTTCCCGAATACTTCCAAACATCATTGGCTTAATGTTCTCAAAAGTTTAAATCCCCCTTTTCATGATAATGAAATTAATTGGTTAGTCAATCTCTCCTTTGCCCTTTGGAATATTTAGTTGAACCGCAATAATAATGTCTATAATAAAAAGAAAAATTTCCCAAATGTTAATGTTGTCAGAAGCAAGGCTATGTAATATTTAAACCTCACTTCCCATCCCAACAGCCAAATGAGTTCTACCAATAGTACTATAAAATGGTTTTCTACCGAACCTAGTAAGTATAAATTAAATACCAATGGTTCCTTCTCCAACTTTTACAATCACAGTGGTATTAGAGGTTTAATTCGGGACTCAAATGGCTAATGGATTATTGGTTTTGCTAAGAATAGTTTTGGCATTTGTCCTACTATGGTAGAATTAGATGCTTTATGTAATGGACTGCAATTAGCTTTGGAACACAAGCTTTATCCCTTGGAAATTGAATCTGACTCGGTGGAAATTATTCAACTCCTTTTTCAATCAACCTCTCCTTCTGAAAAAATTGTGGCCTCTTGCAGGTTAATGTTGAGGAGCTTGGGGAGTCCAGCAGTGCAACATAATTTCCATCAAGAAAATGGAACAACCGACATCTTGGCCAAATTGGGTTCATAACTAACATCGACCAACTCTAATCATATTTTGCTATCTCCTCTTGAAGTAGTCACAGCTCAGCTGAAACAGGATCGAGACAGAACCCTCTATAGTAAATTAGTTTCTTGGTCATCTTGTAAGAAGTTTGTTTGCATAGAAAATCAATCTGTGTTGTCAAGTGGTGGTAGTAGTACTTATATATTTCAAGATTCCAATGTAATATAAAATTCTAGTACTTGTGATGTTTTGTTAACTTCCAGTAACTGCAGTATAGATACTGCTACTTGTAATCTCTACTAATTATCATATATAATTTTTTCAATTTACCAAAAAAAAACAAGAAATTTTTATCTTCAGATGTATTTTCAATTTAAATATTAAACTTAATACATACTTTAATGTTTATATATCTTAATTATATAATAAAATAAATGAGACTTTAAAAATACCAAACAACATGTAATGACCCTCCAGGTCATTTTCTTCATTTTCGACGCATAGTGCTTTCCCACAGCTGCACCAATTCATTTATTACTTGCTGGGACTGACAGTTCGGTCACCGGGCAATTCGTTTGGTTTTAGAGCCAATTCTCTGTTTTGGAGCTTTCGTTGTTAAGAAAGAGGTACCGAACCTAAACTTCAGTCAAACGGTCCTGGATGTTAATTCTAATAGTTCCATTAGCTCCGGAACATTGATTTTAGGTTAGGGGGACCCTTGGTGCGGGCTTCAAGACTTTCAGACTTAGTTGGGCTATTGGGTGAAAATTGGTTAAAACGACCCTTATGGTGTAGGACCCACATTCAATTGAAATGACCTCGGACAAAAATTTTGATGGTGCCGTTGAATCTAGAATGTCGAATATGATGTGGTAGCTTAGTTCATTTGCGCTCACAGGATTCCAAACGAGTCTCGAGGGGTCTATCGGAGACTTGGCATCTTGGGCAAGTGTTGGTGCATACTGTTGCTGGTGCCATCGCCTTGGCGATGCCTTAACTGCCTAGATGATGTTGCCTTAGTGTGCCTTGGGTCGCCTAGGCGAGTAGGCTGTCTTGGCATGGCCATCGCCCAAGAAGGGCCTTGGCGGCCTAAGTGAGGCCACCTGGGCGAGCCTTGTGCCGCCTTGGCGCTGAGGCTTCCTGGCGTGCCATCGCCCAAGAGAGGCCTTGGCCGCCTAGGCGATGGGGCTGGTGCATTAAAATAGCTTGCCTATTTGGTTTTTAGGGCATTTTTCAAAGGGAGAAAACCTCATTAAAGACCTTCGGAGCTCAATTCTTGTGAGGGATCGACTAGCTAGTGTCGGGTTTGATCTAAAGGCGAGGTTGCGGTCGTTCCCTTGACTTTAATTCCATAGGTTACGATTAAATTCTTTTTTAAATTTTTGATTTAACTCTTAGTTTTTGAATAATAGTGGGGTTGATTTGTGACTCATTTGAGCTCGGATTTCACCCAAACTTTGGGATAAATGATCCTTGAGCTATGAGGGATGCGTTGATAGTTTTGATTTTGTGATTTCGCAAGAGGGTTCGACGTGAGATTTTTGGTTTGATTCTTGACCCGGGGTATTTATATACAATATGGGTATCATTGTTCTCGTTGTAATGCGTAGATTATTATTTTGATAGCATGGCAACGTGCGGAGGCTTCTTAAAAGGGAAAAGTTCCGGAGTAGTGGAATTTCTCGAGCTTTTAGCGGCGTCCAGGTAGGCTAGGCTTACTTTCTTCATAGATTGAGCTTTATTATAGTATTAGTGTAGTATTATGCAGCGCTGGATAGGTATTTACGACTTGGTTGCTAGTTTGGTAAATTATGGGTTAAAGTTAGCCGATTTGGGGCCTTTTTGGTAGAAATTGGCCCCGTCTTCCCTAGTAATGGTTAGAGTGATACTTTAAGGCTAACTTTGGGATATTCAAGACCTTGGGATGAGATTTTAGGGCCTTAGACTAGTTTTGGGGTAGATTCTTACCTTAGTTGGAATTTTTTGGGCTAGTAACGGGCTTTGCTGGCTCTCCCTTAGGTCAAAGGACTAAATTGAATCCTTGTAGAACTAAGAGTTCCCCTATACTTCCCCTTAGACTAAACCTTGAGCCTTAGGATGACTTAGACCATCCCATGAACTTCAGTTAGTCTTACTACTCTGTATGAAGTATCGTTTCGGCTTCTAGATCTATATAATTAGATTGAATGATTAATACTACTTCTCTTATTAACTTGACCGTATGACTTGGGAGTCTAGATATTAAATGGACGTTAGGAAAAGTCATGACCTTGGAATATTTGGACACTTGGCTTATTGATTAAGTTTTGGTTCAAGTCCGGCAAATAGTTTCTCTCTTATTGTTCATTATGTTGAGTTTATTTATGGCATACTTACCAATGGTACACAATTACTAGTTTTGATTCAATTCCGGCATTCATGATATGTATATGACTCTTTATTATAATGATACTATTCTTAATTCCGGTTCAAATTGGGTATTTATGGTACGAAGGGAGTTTCAGGTATGTTATCACTTGCGGGCAGATTTTAACTTATTATTGTTGGCATTTTCCCCTTGTTTGCATCCATCGGGCTTATGGGGGCTCGGTTGGGTTGTTCCTTACATGTTTGCACCTTCTGGGCTTATGGGGGTCCAGTTAAGTTGTAATTAGATTATATTTATCTTGATTTATCTATTCTTGCATATTTATCGCTTTATCCCTACTCATATTGGTATTTTTGAGTTAGTCCCTATCCAGGACTTTAGTTTACTTTCTTGCATTTTAGTATACTTTTATTGTGATTTAGCTTAGTCTACCGATGATGTTTACTGAGTACTCGTTGTTTTTGGTACTCATACTACACTTCTGCATCTTTTTCTGATGCAGATCCGAGTACGAGTTACCGTCGTTGACGCTTCACTCAGACTTATTTTTGGAGATTTGGAGATAGGGTGAGCTTTCAGAACCGGAGCTGATTCTCTCTCCTTTTGCTATTTTTGAACAGTTTTTATCTATTGTGATTTAGTGGCTCTTGTACCAGCCTTACTAGGTCATGGGATACTCTTTCCTACTTTTCCTCCTTTCCAGCACTATAGTATTTATGTATTCCTCTGCTTGGTATTCCTATTGCATGTTTACATTTTGTATTCTTTTATCTTCTGCCGTTTAGCTCATTACTTGTCGTTCTAGGATAGTTTGTCTTACCTACTGGTCGGGTTAAAGTAGGTACTATCATGACTTGAGAAATTGGGTGGTAACACAATAACTTCCTTGTAAGAGAGGATCAAATGCTGAGATTCAGCATAATCCGCTCAACACCGTGTAAATTAACATTCACGAACTTGAAAATAGAACCAAAACAATGAATAACAGGATATTCCAATATTCCATTAGGAATTAAGAAAACAAAAAACTAAAAGAGGGAAACACTACATCATAGTTGACTTTCAATTATCAAAGTAGTAGTATTGCCTCTATATTTTATTCATTTATTTTAACAAACAAAAATAGTAATAGCTAAATTTAAAATTATAAATATTATTAATAAAATTAATTTCTATTAAAACTTTTGTGTCAGATTAATAGAAGTCAACTAGTATAATTTAATAAAATAAATTTCTATTAAATTTTTTGTGTCAGATGTTAGATAATAAAGTAATATAATATAAGACAAGAAATGAGAGATGAAAAGAGGAGAGATTTCTTATTCTTTCAAATATCAAGTGTACAAGTGTTTCAAGTTTCTACAATATGAACCCTTATGTCTCTATTTATAGTCTTCATAGAGGCATACAAAAGGTTGATCATAACATAACATTAAACAAGAAGATCATGGGGGAGGTTAAAGGGTTTGAGAGTTATATCCATAATGGTATGTGGAGTAATGTAGGATTAACTACACATCATGGAGAAAATGGATGGATGACTTAATTCTTAAGAGTTATGGACATCCACCATAAACATATTATTTTATAACACTTCCCCTTGGATGTCCATAGATAATGTGCCTCGTTAAAACCTTACTAGAAAAAAATCCTGTGGGAATTTTTTTTTTCTAGCGAAGGAAAAAGAGTACACATATCTTATAATACACGTTGTTTGCTGCCTCGTTAAAAATCTTGACAGAAAAATCCATTGGGACAAAACCTAGGCCAAGAGAAAAAGAGTGCAACGCGTATTTTACTCCCCCTGATGCAAACATCATTTCATTTCTCGAAGACGACGCGTCCCAATCTTATATGTCAGCTTTCAAATGTTGATATTGATAGTGTCTTTGTGATCAAATCATATTCATGAAGATGTTGCATTCTTGAAATCATCCTGATGTATAATTTGTCTTGTAATTCCTTGGATATGTTAAGCCTTTGAACTCAGCCAAATACATTCTTGACAATCACTTTATTCGTGACCTCATCATCACAAGCCACTTGCACATTAAACTTGTTTGTAGCAACAATCAAGTTGTGGATACTTTCATTTGCATGCTATTAAAATGATATAAATGGATTACATTCTTGAGATCAAACTTCATATAAATCAAATAATTTTCCTGCACTTTCATAATCAATAATCCCTTGACTATATTGGTTAGAAACAATAAATTCAATCAATATTTGATTTCATTCAAATCCACATAAAAGTGAAATTGTGACTTTCCTGTATATTAACAAAAAAATATTTTATAGAAATAGCAGGATACATAAGTGCACCAACTGCACTGACCATTTTCAAGAGATCAAAAATGATTTTTCTTTATGTTGAGCAGTATTACAACCATTTGGGGTATTATTCAATGGATTATTTTTAAATCCTTCAAAGATTTCCATATAACATTTACCGTCTAACTAGTTTTCATAAAGCCTTTACCGTCTAGATAGACATAACAACCATTCATTATACGTATTCAAATTTTTCAGCATTGCCATACTGAAATAAACCTCATTACATCCACCACAGGAGAATACATCTCCTAACAATAATGTCAGAAATTGTAACACCCCGTGCATTTTCGAATTTATACGACTACCTTAACAGTGACGGAAGTATTTAAACTAGAAATAGTAGGTGAATCATCTACTAAAATTCTTGGGATGAATTAATCCCATGCTAATGGGCTCAAATGAGGCCCAAAATTAAGCAAGAAAGACATGGCCCAAAAAAGGAAATGATCCATTCCAAAAGTTGACCAAGTAAACACCTCATTTAATGACCACAAGATTGGCTAAGGATGACCATTAAAAGAGGTGATTTAAAGGGACTATACAAGGCAAAAATCATATTTTATTCACCATAATACACTTGCCAATTCTAGACTTTTCCAATAGATATTTCTCTTCTCTTTCAAACCCTAAGCAACCACTCCTTTGGACAAGATCATCTCCTTGCAATCTTTGGTAAGTGTTTACTCTTATGGTTTAATATATTATATGCATGAGGGGTTGTGTAAATCATGTTGGTTATGTTTAAAAGTGTTGAGTAGTCCACTTTTGCTTCTTTGCTAAAGGATTTGCCTTCTATGTGACTTAAACTTGAACGGACACTTGAGGTCTTGAAGGAAGTGAATGATATGGATGAGGTGTCAACATGTTAGGATGTGGTTATGGCCCTAACTTGTTTTCTTCTTGTGTATGACTTGTAGAAATGTTGTTATGTGATGGTGTAGTGAAAGGAGAATATAGTTTTGGTGATGTTCATGTGCATGTTGAAACCATAATTGTTCCTTGGCATCAAAGTTAACCTAAAATATGAAAATATAAGCTCACTTATGGCCATGGACCATTTATTGCAAATAAGGACCCAAAAATAACCCCTGGCAGCCGAAACGGGCGTCCGCCCTCGCGGATGAGGCATCTGCGGGGGCAGGTGGCACCGCAGGTGGCCCTGGATAGGGCCAAGGGGTCACCTGCGGCCGCACCTCACCACCTGCAGGCGCAGGAGGATCCGCAGGTCCTTCTAGAATTGTTTTTAGTTTGTTTTTGCTTCTCTTGGACCCTCCAAGGCCCCCTACCCTTCTTAGATGCAATCATAAACTCATGGTACCTTTTGGAAAACTCTAAGGGGGTAGTCCAGAGGCATATTGGATTGTATCAATTGTGGATTGTTTGTAATGTGTTGTTGTGAAAGGTATTTGGGTGAATTGATGGAGTAAATGTGACATTATGTTAGGAGGAAGTGTAAAGTATAAACTTGGTATGAAATCCCATCGGTTTGTGATAGCTAGGTTGATGTGTGGAATGTTTTGGTGTTGTTGGTATGGTGATACAGTAACTTGTATTGTAGGAAGGTGAAATTACGTTCTATGGCAGTCACGTAACTCATTATCATCTTGTGCACCTGTTAATCTCATTGTTACCGAACTGGTTTCTACTCCGAAATGTTCCAAAGTATCTCATTTCAGGTTGTTAGCAATTGTTGTTTATATGTCTCTTATTCATTGACTATTGTTCCAAAGTTCCAATAATGTTATGACCACCAATGTATCAATCTCAAAAGTAAAGAATGAAGTAATGCATAGTTGTTTGAGTACAGGTGGTAGCTCAAAGGGGCGAAAGCCTAGCTAGAGACGATCTCGAGATTATTGGATCAGGGGGTAGCTCTGGGGGTGAAAGCCTAGCTCGAGCCAAACCTGACAGGGGGCAGCTCAATGGGGAATAAGCCTAGCTCGAGTCGAACCTGCTTTATTGATTTATGGGTAGTAGCTCAAAGCGGAATAACCTAGCTAGAGACGATCCCAATGTTATTTCCCACTGATCAGTTGGACCCGGGCATTATATGATTGATGATGATAATGATATGAACGTAAAAATAAAGTAATGAATGCAATGTACATGATTCCACATAAACAGTACGGTGGTTTATCCATATTATCTATTCACTTGTATTTGATTCCATTTGAGTTTCTATATGTCATACAGTTACTTATGGCCTTACATACTCAGTACATTCTTTCGTACTGACGTCCCTTGGGGGACTTACCTTACTTACTGCAGGCACAGGAGCTAGTAGACCTCCACAGTAGGATACGAGTCATCTACAGACTGTTGGTGAGCTCCAGATTAATTCGGGGCTTTCCGAGTCATGTGTACATGTTGGTTTTGGTACTGTGTAACAGTTGTATAAAGAGGGGACTTGTCCCGACTTTAGGCTTGGTTATGTATCTGTTAGAGGCTTTGTAGACGTTGTAAGATGAATGAAGGGATGTATTACCTTTTTGATGTGGTGGCCCTAACGGCCAAGTTTCATATCTATTTAAATGTCTTTTCATGACTTCCGTCCTTGATATCTTACATCTGTATAAAGCAGAATGTTGTTTATTTGGTGGCATGCTTATGAATGTATTCGATCATAGGTTGGTTCTCTCGGGCCTTAACGACTTCGGGTGCCAGTCCGCCTCAATGGGATTTGGGGTGTGACAGGAATTTTGCGAAAAACAACCTTTATGACCCAAGGCACAAACCGTACTATATATCTTACAATTTTACTTTTCGCACAATAATCCATTTGTACCCCAATGACATTATACGTTAGTCTATAGACTAAGTACATACCATCACTTTCTAAGTAAAATAAAATATATTTGAATTGCGTATTTTATCTGTCAATACTATTTCATAGATTTAAATTCAAGATCCTCATTACCATTTGTAATGGTAAGGGCTACATTACACCAAAAATACCATTGACGGTTATTTGATATCGGTTCCATTACAACATAAAATATCGAGATCGATCTCTTCTTTTCATTTTCAGGTACCTGAACCTTTGCCAAGGTTTTTTGAAGTGTTACATCATGGTGCTTTTTTTTTAAAAGCACTTGCTTCATTATCATGACCATCTTGATCATTTGCTCCTCTCCTTTTTCAAAGAGTTTTACGTTTAGAACCGATTGGTCTATCATGCTTCAGGCATGTCATAGACATTGTTCTTCAAGGACTTTACATTGGAGCATTTATAGATGAATTATAACATATGGTCAGTAAATACATCTGGCAATAGTTTGCAACATTTTGCAAATGAATTATCTCTTGAACTTCAAGTTCACACTTTTTTTACGAGGATCTAGATAATTCATTCCACACATTTCAGCTGTTACTCATATCTCCCCCTAATGTTAGGAAATCTAACATTTACCCCAACCTTATTTTGGGATCCATCTTTGTGCGTGGTGGAGCAATTAAATCAGATGTCGCACATTCAAACTTTTAGATGGATTTAATTTAGTTTCTGACCTTGAACCAACCATTTAGGGGAGCCTTGTTGGCTTGATGCGTACAAGTGTTACTATATTTTAAATAAACCGTCTCATACCAAAAAATGTTTTGGGAGATTTATTCTCATAATCAATGGTTCAGCTATAATTGGAGGCACATAATTTCTGCTAAAACAACAACCAGCATTATCAAGTTTTATAATTTGAAACCATGCTCTTAATTTAACAATTTGAGTAAAAAACATTGCAAAAATCAAATTGCAAGTTTATAATAAAGCGCATGTGACCAACCATAGATGCATCTCATTTCATAGTAAACGGTCCACATGGCAGGTGAATGGGCCCATATTCACCTTGTTATACGTTCCAAAATTTTAGGGGATACAATCCCAACTTTAGCTAGTATAATAATCAGTTTATCAAGAGAACAAGCAGCACATGAGAATTCTTGAAGAATATTTTATTTCTTCAATGTATAACCTCATGAATTCTCAATTATTTTTGCATCACATTTGAATCGGGATGGTCAACCGGTCATGCCAACTTATATATTTCTTGTAGACTTTTAGTTTACTATCGCATGTGATTTCATCACCATGCCCATATTTGTATCAATAAACAGGAGGAAAAGCGGGTAACCTTTCACTTAAATATTTATAACCCGTTATGATTGTAGTAATATAAAGATATAAAATCTTTTCATAATTTACAACCTCAATATAATAATATTTTTTTTAATTCCCTTGAAACTTGAAAAGTTTCTTTTGGAGACTTACTACAATCTCAATATCATGAGCAATTTCATTCCTCTGTATAGTAACACATTAGCTTTTTCGAAGCTATCAAATACTTGTGTGCTACCTCATTTTCGAAAATACCACACATGTGGCGAACATCTTCTTTAAGGAGAAAATTATACGCATACAACCAATGACAAGTTTGTGTTGCCACACAATAAGATTCATTTTGGTAATGGTCACAACCTTTATATGAAAGAATTATTTCTTTCTTTTGCCCTTCGATAGTTCATAATAAAACATATGATACCATATTTGACAAGACTTATTTCTTGCTTTTACCGTTTGATAATCAAAGACTCAAACCTCCCGTAGAGGTGAGTTGTGGTATTTATCCAATCCATGATAACATTTTTATTCATAATTTTTATCACATTTTGACACATTCATTTTCAAGAATGGCCTAGCATTTGCAATGCTTATCACAAGTCACTTTCTGTTCAAGAAATGGACTATAATCATATTTATATGACCCATCTCAACAACACTTTGAAAGATCAAGAGTGTCTTGATTTTTTTTTTCTCATTTGATGGGGGATTTAGAAAACTTTTCAAATTAGGTTGCACAACAACCGTGTGCCCAATACCTTTCATACCAAATTGATGGTTACCTTCACTTGTTGAAGGACAATTTGGAGAACCCATAGTGTTCTTCCTTTTATTATTATCAAAATGATGACTATTATAATTTTGTTCCTCCACGCCCACATATATTTTTAACCACTTATCTTCTTTAAGACTTATATGCACTGCTAACACATTCATATCAAAGATTGGAGCAAATTAATGTGGCGGACTTCATGACTTTTCATCAAAAGTCTATAATTTTGCCTTGATAATCTTTATCATCAACATATTGTTTTGGGACTTGAACTGAACATCTTACCCATTTTAGACCATAAATTGATGGGACTTGAACCCAATATCTTATCATTATGGTGCATCGGCATTTTAATCCGATGTCTTACCCCTCGTGATGTGATGGGACTTGAATCCACCGTCTTACCCTCAACCAGTGCCATAATCAACCAAAGTAAAATATGCCCCGATGATGCAACCACACTTACCTTTTCCATCAATTTGTAAAATGCTTGAGGAGCAGTATATTTCAACTTCAATTGTTGTTTGATACCAGCCATAGATTGCAAAATTCTAAAGCATTAGAAAATTAATAATCTTAATTGGTGAAATGACAAAAATTAACCCTTTGTATGCACCTTTTACAATAGTGTCCATTATATACAGAATTATGCACGCACTTTGAAAGACAAAAGTAACCTGTGAAACTATTTGTAGGTTCATAGAAGTAACAATATTTTAAAAGAACATATGACATACCTATGGTGGGATTAAGAAAAACCACCAGTAACTTACCATGCTCAGGAGAAAAAGACAAACACGACTGCATAGAACTTCGTGTTGATAACGTGTTAGATAATAAAGTAATATAAGACAAGAAATGAGAGATGAAAAGAGGAGAGATTTCTTATTCTTTCAAATATCAAGTGTACAAGTGTTTCAAGTCTCTACAATATGAACCCTTATGCCTCTATTTATAGTCTTCATAGAGGCAGACAAAAGGTTGATCATAACATAACATTAAACAAGAAGATCATGGGGAAGGTTAAAGGATTTGAGAGTTATAGCCATAATGGTATGTGGAGTAATGGAGGATTAACTACACATCATGGAGAAGATGAATGGAGTGACTTAATTCTTAAGAGTTATGGACATCCACTATAAACATATTATTTTATAACATCAGATTAATAGAAGACAACTAGTATGAAATGTAGGGAGTAGTAATATAACACTAACCACTCGATTAAAACAATATAGTATATACAATAACATTACAATATGGGAAACGGGTTAAAAATAACCCTCTATTTTTACTAATTGGTCAAGTTTACCCCTAGTCATATTATAGGGTCAAATATACCCATTCCGTTAAAAAAGTTATTAAAAATACCCTTATATTTAACGGTTGTCCACTATGACCTTTTAAAATCTAATGTGGCCTAATATTTGAGTGAAGTGGATGCCACGTGGCATGCCACATCACCACTAAATATTCATTTTTCTAATATTTGTTTTTCATTACAAACTTTATCCTTTTTTTTTTTCAAGCTATAAAAAAGGCTTCTTAATCCTTTCTTGACAATGCTGTGAGCTGAGTTTTGTAATTCTGACAACAAGCTAAATTTGTTCATCCTATTTTGAAAAAAGGGAGCTATATGCTTATCAATCCGCATAAACACAATTTCTCTAGGTCCTATCAGAACTCAGAGCCTACAATTTAAAGGTTGTGTCACGCCCCGAATTCCAACGGGGCAGACTGGCACCCGAAGCTGATAAGGCCCGAGAGAACCAATCTTTGCTCATGTCCATTCATATGCATATCACTTAATAAGCAGCACCATCACATAGAGATATAAGATGTCAATAGCGGAAGTCATGGAAACATGTGATATATACATATAAGAAACTTGGCCGTTAGGGCCACCAAGTCAAAATTGACATACATCCCTTACGTTCATATTCCCACATACATCTACAAAGCCTCTAATAGATGCATATACATAATCCACCTATAGTCGGGACAAGTCCCCGCTTTATACAACATTACAATACCAAAATAAATGTACACATGCGACTCGAAAAGCCCCGAACAAACTGGAGCTCACCAAAGATCAGCAAAATGGTCTGCAACCTACTGTGGAGGTCTACTAGCACCTGTGCCTGCAGCAAGTAAGGTAAGTCCCCCAAGGGACGTCAGTACGAAGAATGTACTGAGTATGTAAGGCCATAAGAAGTTGTATGATACATAAATACTTTAATGGAATCAGTTAATGGAATAAAAAACAAGTGAATAATCAATATGGATAAGTCACCATTCTGTATGTGTGGAACCATGTACATTATGTGGACTACTTTCTTTACTTTTACGCTCATTCATTCGTTCATCACTCATTCACTCTTATTCATATAATGCCCGGGCCCCAAGCTGATCAGTGGGTAATAATCAATAATTATTCGGGATCGACCCATGCTAGGCTTTTCTTTTGCCCCTGGGATACCACCCGTAGTAGCGGGATCGACCCATGCTAGGTGTTCTTTTCACCCCTGGGATATCACCCGAGATATTGGGATCGACCCATGCTAGGTATTTAACCCCTGGGATACCACCCAAGAACACTCAAACAATTATTCATTCCTTCATTTCTTTACTTTTGATACATTGGTGATTGTACATTATTGGAATCTTGGAACACAACATTATTTGAAACTTGGAAATATTAGTCAATGAACATGAGACATGTGAATCACAATTGATCAATGAATAAGGAACATGTGATTAATAATAATTGATAACCGAAAATAGGATACCTTAGAACATTTTGGAATAGAACAAGTACAATGACATTGTGAACACTATGTGCTGCAGAAGGATACGGAAAGAGTAACCTTACATACCTTATCTTCCCAATATGAATATACAATCCTAAATGTGAATACAATAGTCCAGCTCCTTCCTTACGTTTCACTCTACAACACAAGTACATAACAGAGCTTACGTTAACAACCAACTACCTTACAAGTGTTACGACGACAATGAGTTACATGATTGCCTTAACATGTCATTTCCCCCTTGACAATACCATTGATGAAATTATCATACCAACAATACCACAACATTCCATACATTGACCAATACATCATAAACTAATAGCATGTCACACCAAGTTCATACCTTACACTTCTCCATCAACACAACATCACAATTACTCCATCAAGTCACCTCAATACACGTCATAACCACATATCGACAACAATCCCATAAATTATACTTATAGAAAAATAACAAGTTAAGGAACATAACCGCACCATACATGTTGATATTTCATCCATACCATGCACTTTCATCACAACCCCAAGTCTCTTTTCAAGTTTAAATCACAAAGATGACACATCTTTTAGCAAAAAGCAAAAGTGCCCTATTCAACCTTGCCAACATAACCATCATGATCTACACAATCTCTCATGTATAGAATATATTAAATCACAAGAATAAACACTTACCCAGGCTTGCAAAGTGATGATCTTGTCCAAAGTGTCCAAAGAAAATGGTTGCCTTAGGGTTTGGAAAATATGAAAAATATCTTTTAGAGAAATGTCTAGAAAGGCATGTGTGAGTTTTGGAATAAAAATCTGATTTTTGGTCTTTATATAGCCCTCAAGTCATCCTTAGCTACTCCTTGGGCATTAAATGCTATAATTACTTGGTCAAATGGAAGAATGGGTCATTTGCCCTTTTGGGCCATGTCTTTTAATCCATTTTGGGCCTTAAATTGAGCCCATTTACATATATTGACTTAGCCCACCAATTTCAATGTGTAATAATCCAATTATCTCATGTTTGAATAATTCCATCAATGTCACAACAATATTCAACTCATGAGATTCATGTTCGTAGCCTCAATCTCAAAAATGAGAAATTCTAGCCACTCATGGCTTAGTTGAACATAATTTGATAAAACACTTGTGACGAAGAATTAATCCCAACTAGGATGCCAAACTTGCTCAAGAGTAGTCCTACTATGATGGAATAATGATACCATAACCCAAGATTCCTCTTTATAGACTAATAATCGTAGAAGAAATCGGGCAAAAAGCACCCCTGCACGCTCCCGGGCGCCCCTGAGACTTAGAAAAATTTCAGCTCTGGAAAGGTGGCCAGGAGCGGCCTGGCACGCCCCTGGGCGCGCCCCCTTGCTGCCTGTGCCAAACAAAATTCGGCCAGAAGCGGCCTGGCACGCCACCTGCAGCGCCCCATGCTAAATTTTTGATTTTGACTTTTCTTTGCGGATTTGGTTGGATCTTTCAAGTCCCAACCTTTTGCTTGCCTCTTATCTTTAAGATCCTTTGCTTGGATGTCCTTTAAACCTCGTTTTCACCCCACAAATGCTCCACAAAGTCACAAACACCTCCTAACAAAGGTCTAAGCACATTTACTAGCGCAATATCAAATGTTCCATCAATAACAATACGAAATACGTACTTATTGTCTTGAACCTAGGGTAAACATGTTTCAAGGTTGTCAAGTAGGGTCGGAAATATACGGGGTGTTACAGGTTGATCATCTGAGCATAAGCTACTCAAGGTTCCATGAAAAAAAGTATCTCTCTTTTTGGATCTAAGATTGCTGAACAAGGATGGCCGACGGAGCCGACACAGATGTTTGTTATTTATTTCAATTTCCAAAAGGAAAAAAAAAGTTAAAAGAATAAAATTTGTAATGAAAAGGAAATATTAGAAAAATGAATTTTTGGTGGTGAGGTGGCATGCCACGTGGCATTCACCTCACTCAAATGTTAGGCCACATTAGATTTTAAAAGGCTATGGTGGACTAAATACAAGGGTATTTTTATTAACTTTCCTAATGAAAGGGTATATTTGAACCTATAGTATGACAGAAGGAGTATATTTAACCCTATAGATGATCAGGATAAACTTGATTAATTAATGAAAATAGATGGCTATTTTGACTCTTTTCCCAAAAAAATACATTATGAAACAATAATAACAACCGTCCAAACAAAGCTTAGAGACGTGGTTGAATTTGATTATATGTATTTTTTAATATATCTTTTAAAAGTGAAATACGTTACCGAGTCACAATGTGCTTGTGTACGCCACGGCATGACGGCGTTTTCTTACGGTGACCTGTAAATTTCACTACCGTCACGAAATCATCCATTAAACGAAATCCAATTGCAATTATAGTCAAACCCAAATTCACCTTCTTATTTTCTGCCAAAAAGTTTGGACCCCTTCTCCATTCCACGCTTTTTCCTTTCCCCTAAATTCTCCATTCTTCGCCGGTTGACAAAAAGCACAAAAACATAACAATTTGTTTTCTCCCAGTTGAGCATCTCGAAGTTTCCAGGTGAATCCAGTGATCGTTTATTTGAATTTTATGTCCTGATTTATATGTGTCCTATTTATATGTATTTTATTAGGTTACTTTTTTAAGGTGAAGTTTTGTTTTGAACATTGTGATACAGGGTATGGATGGAAAAAATTGGTTAAAGGTGGCTATTGTACTATGCTTATTTGCCGTTTCAACTGGTAGAGGTAATCATCATTTTGACATAATTATGAACTACTACTACTTACACTTGAATTTTAGTTTCGTAAGTGCGCAACATGTTTAGTTAGATGGTTTGCTATCAAATTAAATGTGGATATTTTCCTTACTTAATTGACTTCTTTCAACTTGTAAAGGTAAAAATCCTTATTTGCAATAACTATGAGTTATTTCTATTGATTTGAATTTTAATTTGCTCTATGCTAAGTTTAGTATGTCTTCTTCGATGGTTAACGAGGACATGAACCTAGATAGGAGGAGGACATGGAGGTAAAGAATTAGGGTAGAAGCTTATTAGGTAGTCGACCTTTGTCTAGTTTCCCTTGTTAGCATTATTATTATTATTCTCCTCCTATTTTATTCTTGATTCTATTCTTGATTCTATTATTACTTGGTGTTTCCTTTGTTTCGATTATCTTTATTATTTGTTGTTGCTACATTTCTTTTCTCCGCTGTTTTTTACATGGTCTCTTCACCGGTGTATTTCCTTTTCTTACTGATATTTGGTCTATCGTAAACAGCCTCTCTACCGTCGCAAGGTAGGGATTAGATCAGTACACACTACCCTCCCCAAACCCCACTTGTAGGATTACATTGGGTTTGTTGTTGTTGTAATATTATTTTTAATTGGCAGAGGTAATTATGTTGTCCAATAATTATGAATTTATACCATTGATTTGGTTTTTACTTTCATAGGTGATAGGTGTATTATGTTTTATTGGAGTGGTGTTGCAATCAAACTTTATCTAATCGTGCATAGACAAAAGATATGTCAGCTTTCGTCGTGCAGTAGCATGTGAAATTTCGCTTTTGAGTTTAGTCAAATTTAGGATTTTGTATTTTCAGCTTCAGGTGCTTATTGATTTTAAATAGCTGATAGATGATAGTAGGCGTTGGGTGCTCACTTATGGAGATAACTTTGATATAACTTATTAGTAAAAGGTCTCGCTCCCTCTATTTCCAATGAAATGTTCGTCTTTTTATTTCCATGCAAAATAATATCCACTTTCTTTTATTTGTGCAAACGAAAAAAGTGTTTGGATAGTTGTAGCTTTTTGTTTCTTTTATCCTTTGAAGTTTTGTGAGTAGAAGTAGGCTTTTCCATTGAAAGTGTCTTAAAGAACTTTATCCAAAAAAGCTTTAAACAAACTGTTAAGAGTTCCACATCGGAAAAGGGATGGACTATTGGTCTCCTTATATGGACTTGGACAATCCTCCGCTCATGAGCTAGCTTTTGGGGTTGAGTTAGGCCCAAATCCATTTCTTTAACCAAGATCCATTTCTTCACATGGTATCAGAGCCAGGTCCATCCTAATCCTGTGTTCACCGATGTTGGGCCCCCATATTATTTTGTCCACGCTCCAGTTAACGAGGTCTATGCGTGCGGGGGAGTGTTAAGAGTCACACACTGGAAAAGGGATGGGCAATTGGTCTCCTTGGTCTCCTTATATGGACTTGGACAATCCTCTCCTGATGAGCTAGCTTTTGGGGTTGAGTTAGACCCAAAATCTATATCTTTAACACAAGCAACATTTTCAAAATAGTTTACTTTGAATCGCCTATATCTCAAAAGTTATAACTGGTCCATTTTTAACTTTCTTTATCCAACTATTTTCTTACGATATCCTAAGAAAACAAAAAATTGGTATATGACTCATATAATATTAAGCATCTTTAACCTTAACTCTTCTGTTAATCCCTGTGCAAAGCCAATCTAGGACACTTTTAAACAGAGGGAGTGGGAAAAGACGTTTGAGGTTGGCTTGGTGGAGCTATTAGAGAGGATTGTGCGATAGCTGATAGGTCTGTTGTGTGTTTAGACGTTGGAACTTACTCTAAGAGTTATTTTACTAATATATGTTATGAAGTTATTTTTCTATTAGAGAGGATTGTGCAATAGCTGATAGGTCTGTTGTGTGTTTAGACGTTGGAACTTACTCTAAGAGTTATTTTACTAATATATGTTATGAAGTTATTTTTCTGTTAACACCGTGCTCTTTATGATTGTCGCCATAAACTGATCTTGGACGTGGTTGACTACCGTTAACAAAATTTCTAGATAGCTTACAAGTATTTTGAATATTTGAAAGAAGTCTTCACAACTTTTGTGAATACCCTTCACAACTTTTATGAGCATGGAATATTTGAAAGAAGTCTCAATGCCACCTTCATTGCTCTTATCCCAAAGAAGAAAGGTGCTGATGAGTTAAGGGACTTCAGGCCTATAAGTCTGATAGGCAGTGTGTACAAGATCCTCTCCAAAGTTCTTACAGAAAGATTGAAAAGGGTGATGGCAAAATTGGTAGATTCACAGCAAATGGCCTTCATCAAAGGTAGGCAAATCATGGACGCAGTTTTAGTAGCTAATGAAGCAGTGGGATCCAGAATGAAACAGAAGAAACCAGGGATCTTGTGTAAATTAGACATTGAGAAAGCATATGATAATGTTAACTGGGGATACTTGTTGGAGGTTCTGGATAGGATGGGATTTGGACAGAAATGGATCCAATGGATCAAATATCGCATCTCAACAGTAAGCTTCTCAGTTCTTATAAATGGGACTCCAGCAGGCTTTTTCAGATCACAAAAGGGACTTAGGCAAGGTGATCCTCTATCACCTTTCCTATTCCTATTAGCTATGGAAGGGTTGAACAATATGGTTAAAACTGCAAATGCCAATGGTTGGCTTAGAGGTTTTGATGTGGCTAGAGAAGGTATGGAAAGTTTGGAGGTGACCCACCTTCAATATGCGGATGACACACTCATCCTTTGTGATGCAGTGGAAGAGCAACTCAAATTTCTGAGGATTATCTTGGTACTTTTTGAAGGAGTTTCTGGACTCCATATTAACTGGAGCAAAAGCTTTCTATACCCGATCAATGAGGTGGAAAACATGGAGGTTCTAAATGCAATATTAGGTGGTGTAGTTGGCTCTTTACCAACTACATACCTTGGAATGCCCTTGGGAGCCAAATTCAAGTCTTCAGGAATTTGGAACAATGTGATCGAAAAGTGTGAAAGGAAACTTGCCAGGTGGAAGAGACAATACTTGTCCTTGGTGGGTGGGGGTGGGGGGTGGGGGGTGGGGGGAGATTGACTCTTATCAACTCAGTCTTGGATGCCATGCCAACATACATGATGTCTTGGGAAAGGAGTCATTAAAAGATTAGACAGCATTAGGAGGAACTTCTTGTAGCAGGGGAACAAAGAAAAAAAAGGCTTCCACTTGGTTAAATGGGAGGAAGTAATTGTAGATAAAAAAAATGGGGGACTTGGAATTAAAAACCTAAACAACCATAGCAAGGCTCTGAGAATGAAGTGGCTTTGGAAGTTTGCAAAAGAAAAACAGTTACTGTGGGGAAAGGTAATCGAAGCAAAGTATGAAAAAGAGAGTAAATGGATATCCAAGGATATTAACACTCCTTATGGGGTCAACTTATGGAGAGCAATCAGAGGTCTATGGGAGGAGTTTAAGGTGAATACCAAGATCAAAGTGAACAATGGGGAGATGACTGCTTTTTGGAACGATGATTGGCATGATGCAGGGAACCTGTTACTACTCTTCCCTGACATCCACAATTTAGTATTGCA
Source organism: Capsicum rhomboideum (assembly GCA_031232105.1). Classification (NCBI taxonomy): domain Eukaryota; kingdom Viridiplantae; phylum Streptophyta; class Magnoliopsida; order Solanales; family Solanaceae; genus Capsicum; species Capsicum rhomboideum. Next base: position 103,967,732 of record CP124719.1, on the reverse strand, counting down.
TCAACAAAGCACCATAGCAGAGTTGTGGTCTCCTGAAGGTTGGAGTTTCACCTTCAGACGACAACTAAATGACTGGGAAGTACAAAGAGTGGTCGAGTTTTTTGGTACGATAGATCAGTTCAGTGGGCTCCAAGATGCAGAGGATGAATTGAGATGGCAGGGTTGTGATGCAGGAAATTTCAAGGTAAACAAAGTGTATAAAATGTTGAATCAACACAACCAGCAACAAGCCAGGTGGCCTTGGAAATGCATTTGGAAAAGTAAAATACCCCACAAAGTATCTTGCTTTGTGTGGTTGCTAGCAAGGGAGGCAGTTTTAACACAGGAGAACTTGATGAGGAGAGGGATAACACTAATCCCAAGGTGTTACTTTTGTGGGGAGAAAGCTGAGACTGTCAATCATCTATTCTTACACTGCAGGACTACAGGACAACTATGGAGATTATTCTTAAGCCTCAAAGGTATCTCCTGGACTATGCCTGGAAAGATTACAGACACACTACAAAGCTGGGATCAACTGGGGTTGTTGGCTAAGGATAGAAGCAGGTGGAGAATCATCCCTGCTTGCATCTGGTGGACAATATGGAAGGAAAGGAATTTTAGATGTTTTGAGAATATTGAGAATAGTATGCAACAGATCAAGCTGAACTGTATCTTGACTATGTGTTTCTGGTGTAATCAGATATATTCTAATGATCCTGTTTCTATTATTGATGTTTTAGACTCACTATAGACATAGGATCATAGTTTTTCTTTTTGGAAGCTCCCTTGTAAATAGGATTTCAGTACTCCTCAAAGTACTGATATATGAAATACATACCGTTACCAGTTTCAAAAAAACAACAACAATTATTTTGGCTGCAGAACTCAAAGTGAAGGCCAAGAACAAGCATCATGCAGCTATCTACAATCACACCCTTGCCACCATATTAGTGCAATATGCTTCAGCAGTAAGTTCTGAATACTCCCTTATGTTGTAAAGATTTTTTTCCAAATTCTATCTGGATTTGTTGTAGTTTCGGGGCAACAACGGTGGCTATATTCCTCTATGACAGTGTAAATGTTCTGTATTTAGAACCTTGGAGGCTTCATCACTTGAGTTTAAAATACAATTGTATTAAGTATTTAATTAAGATGATTAAATGCTATCTATGTAGTTTTAACTTCTATATATCTGAAACTCCTTCCCTTTGTTTTTCTGCACTTTCATTTTGCAGTTAATGCATGAATTAGCCAATTCAGTCTGCTCCTTCAATGCAGTAATTACTGTACATTGTTGACTTATATTTGATATCAACTAGACTATAACCAAAAAATTTCCCTTTCATTTGCAGGTCTATGTGTCCGATTTAACGGAATTATTTACCTGGACATGCTCAAGATGTAATGATTTAACTAAGGTATTCTATATGGATCATCATCCAACCCTCTTCATGTTAAAAAAAACGCTTTATATAAATATCACACCATAGTTTTCATATATGATTGGTTTGTTCAAGCCTTCATTATTAAGTTGTTTCGTATGATATATTTCTTTTTATCCTTGAGCAGGGATTTCAAATTCTAGAGCTCATTGTTGATGTGCAACGATGCCTCCAGGTGTGTATTACATTACGCAGAAGCAAGTCTGCTCTTAATTAGAGGCCCTACTTTGTGATCTAATACTCAATGCCTATTGCAGTCATTTGTCGGTGTGGCACAGGATCTTAATGCCATTGTTATTGCATTCAGAGGAACTCAGGAAAGCAGGTTTGGTTATCACTGGTCCACTGCCCCTTACTTCATTATCATTATTGTGCAACATTAAATTTGATGTACGGGGATTCAAAATGTGTAGTTTTGTGGTTAAATAGTCATATACGTTAAGATGGATGTCTTCATGGGAAAATCATTCTCTTGGAAGTAATAATGATATGCTAAAATCCTGTGAACCAAATGAAAGTCAGTAAGAACTTCATGACTGAGGCGATAAATCATGTTAAGTTGTAAAATTAGTAGAGAAAGTTGTACTTTTATGTACTTTGCTGGCCAACTCACTGGGTACAAGTTGGCTATCCATATTCCTTGTGAATTTGTTGTGTTGAAACCGAGAACTAGATCTAAACCACCTTTTACAATGTTGTGGATTCATGCACCAATGTGGGCGTATAACTAACTACTGTTGTCCAGCTGAATTTGTTGTAACAAAAGAGGCAGAGATGCTATTGATAGAATTAGCTGTCCACAGGATATTTTGGCTTTAGTTTGACAAGCTTAAAGGTTTTTATTCATGGTCTTGACATGTAAACATTTTTCTTAGTATCTACTTTCAACCTGAATAGTCCTAATCAATGTGAAATGTGCTTACAAAATGTACTGAAGCAAGGCAAAACCTAATTTCCTCTAGCAGTCAGGTAGGGGGAGGTGGAAATGCCTATGAGATCTGCAATTTTTGGCATGCCTGAGGTCATGCCTCAGGTTTGCACCTTAGAGGGTTGTTTCTTGAAGAAAAAAACGACAAAGAAAGCAGAATATCAAAAGAAAGGACAATTTAGTTGTTGAAGCTCATTTTAGCAAGATGTTTAGAAGGGATAACTTAGTTGTTGAAGCTCGTTTAAGCAAGCGTTTTTCTATGTATAATAAGAAAACTCTAAGTCGTTTAAGAGTAAAACATGAACCAAACACCACCCAATTTTCTAGGTTTCTTCTGCATTTTTCTATTTATTTCTATTGGAGACATTTATTATTAGTAGAATAAGAAAATGTCAACCTCGGACATTGGGCTACCACTTCGGGCCTTATCACAAGTGAACCACCCTCCGTATGCTTCAAGACATTTTCCCTGATGAAATAAGATTCTGTCATCATGGAATTTTCTAAGCACTAAGGTACCTGTGCACTTGGCTACTTATAGACTATAGTTATGCTTTAACTGGTCGTGATTTTGGTTTCGAAACTTTGTTGAGGAGATTGAATCCCTTGATCAAATAGATTATGATGGGTGGTTTATAACTTGTGAATCAGGAGCTGCTGAAGCTGCTTGGATCAGAATTCTGTTACTTTCTGTATGGGACAATTTTATAAATGGGAGTAAAAAAGAACTTGACTTGAGCTTTCAGGTCTAAGCTGTGAAATGTTAAGAGACTTCTTTTGTTTGTTCATGTTCACTGTGACCAAGTTTAGAATATTATAAACCCTAATCAATCTGCTCAAGGTTGTGATGTAATATGCATTATCTAAATTACAGTATAGGAACGAAGCTATATGGTCTCTGGCTCTGTGATTCAGCATATTTGATATAAATTTCATGTTTGAACTTTTTTGGTTACAGCCTACAGAATTGGATTGAAGATCTATACTGGAAGCAGCTTGATATATCTTATCCAGGAATGGAAGGTGCAATGGTGCGTGTATGACGCTAAGCCTCTTTTGCTTCTATTTTGTTTTTAACCTTCTTTTATGCATATTAGTCATCTCTGCCTCTTTCCAGGTGCATCATGGATTTTATTCTGCTTACCACAACACGTCATTGCGTCCAGGAGTGATAAGTGCTGTTAAAAGAGCGAAAGAGTTGTATGGAGATATTCAAATTATAGTGACCGGGCACTCAATGGGAGGGGCTATGGCTGCTTTCTGTGGCCTGGATCTCACTGTATGCACTAAAGACTTGGCACTATTTTTTACAAAAATTCTTTGTTTACATGTTTTGAGTTGCCATTTAAAGGGATAGGTTTTGTCTATATCACTGATCTTGAATATCCTTACAGATGGATATATGTGGTCTTTCTCAAGGAAAGAAAAAAAATGACATGTCTTGTGGACCATTTGCCATATAATGCAAGAAATATTCTCCAACTCGCACTTAATGGATTTATCTTCTTATTCCAGGTGCATCTTGGATGCCAGAATATTTCGGTTATGACATTTGGTCAACCACGAGTTGGCAATGCTGCTTTTGTGTCCTACTACAGAGAACGTGTCCCCAATACAATTCGTGTTACGAATCGTCATGATATTGTGCCTCATTTGCCCCCTTACTATCACTATTTCCCTCACAAAACTTATCGTCATTTCCCCAGAGAGGTAAGTTCCGCAACTCAAAACCCTGTAGTGCTTGATTTTCAACTGCACAAGTCTAACAATGTCTTGAAGTGCATGGAAAGTTGTAAGCAATGATCTCTATACATAGAACATCTTGAGTTCAGTGCTGTGGGCTAATTCGAAAATTCAAATCTCAAGAATTTAAATTTGTTTAGCTATTTTAATTTACATTTTAATGTGAAATTGTGAATCTTTCTCTATTAACCAACTTTCTGCATCTCTGAGATATTTCTGCAAGTAGAAATTACTGAGAACTAGATATAGAAAAGTTCTCTGTATTTATTAAATACAGAAAATACGTTGAAATGAGTGTTGATGAATATATTAAAACGAAAGGCGTCTTAACTGTATTTTTTCTGCGACTTCTGCACTAATATGTTACATATGATAAAGACATATGGCGATGGTCTTTCTCATTGAGAGCATTCGGACTATGTTTAGACAAAATCAAGTGACTCTGCCTCTTGCTGTCTTGATTCGTGGTTGCATATATTGACTGTGAGATCTTAAATTGCAGGTCTGGCTTTATGATCTTGGCTTTGGAAGTTTAGTTTATACAGTTGAAAAGGTCTGCGATAATTCTGGGGAGGATCCTTCTTGCAGCAGGTAAAGTTTCTCTTTCATGTGCTCAGCAGAAGTATATGCACTGGATTTCTTCAAATTGCTTTTCATGCCGGTTAGATTAAGTTAAACTACAATGCAAACAGTGGAAAATGCATATGGCAAATCATAACCAGTTGAGGGCACACTTGGATCCCTTTATAAAGGATTATGTCAAAAATGCGGATACATCTTACAACTTTCACTAGTCAATAAGGAGCTTTTGGAAAAAAAAGAAAAAGAAAAAGAGAGAAGAAAAATACATTGAATTAAATTCTAATAAGAACTCTTTAAAGCTGTAAGTGGTATGATGAAACACAACCGTACAAAATTGTGATGATGCAAAAAGAGTCTCGTCACTTTTCTTTGGTTGATAAAAAAGCAAAACCATAAAACACCAATATTTGATACGAGACATGTCACTTTGTAGAAAGTTGAGTAAAAATGTTTTTTTTTTTTTTTTTTTTTTTTTTTTTAAGTGTAATCCAAAGAAGTTCAAATGGAACTTGACCTGGTAAGAGGTGGTGATTTTACTGCTGAATCATGTTGTAACGAAATGAATCTGTAATCATATAGGATCCAGAAAGAACATTTTTGGATTAGAAACATGTCGAGATACCTAAAGGTGGTGTGCACCCCTCTCTAATTATCTTCTTCGTAGTAATAAACTGGCTGAATTTTATTAGAGCAGTAGGCCTCTTTGTAACTTGTTCAAATCTATGTAGGTCGGTGAGCGGCAACAGTATTAAGGATCATTTGAGATATTTTGGTGTAAAACTATCATGTGATGTATCGGCAGGATGCAGAATTGTGATGGATAATAATCTAGCGGCGTATCACACAGCAGATAGCGAGGGAAATGTCATCTTCTCCAGAAATATATCTTCTGTTTTGAGAATGAATGTGGAGTCTAGTGACGAAGGGAGATCGTTATAGAGATTCATTGAGATTACCACTTTGGCTCTCTAAAATTTGGGAGAGCTGAAGCATAGTTTCCCACTTTAAGGCTTAAATAAATAGGAAATTGTATAGCAAGTCAAATTATGCAGTTCTGTCCTCTGCTTGCAAGGGCGTCATGTATATAGTTCCTTTTCTTTAACTTTGTTTTTGTTACTTGTAAATCTCATCCATGTAAATAAAAAGAGATTAAAGTATTACTTTGTCATATATGATTAATATTCTGTTAATTCTTAGAAGTAGCTATCTGCTCAGAAAATTGGATTACCAAATAACAAACTATAACCAAGGATGGGATAAATCTCTCCTTAACTCCAACCGCACCAATTTATAACATTTGTTTTTCTTTTTGGGATGTTTCTAGCCATTTTTACATATCTTTCCTTTCATGAATTTAAATTCATTAAATTGGTCAGATTTAAACGTTGATGCGATTTTTTTTAAAAAAAATAATATCAAACAAGCTTTTGTTCTTTCACTAGCACTAAGATATTATAAAAAGGGATGAGGGGAATATTTCATTTTATGGAGGGTTGGTGGAGATCCGTAATAATGACTAAGAAGACCAACAGAACAAAACTATATTCATACTTCAAGGCAGAAAAAGTATTGAATGGTAAACTATTTTCAGTCACAAGGTTTGATAATAATTTATGCCAAACATAATATCAAAGAGAGGTAGATTTTGAGAAATGGGATATATATAGGCAGAACAGAGTAGTATATCAGTCATCCGAAAACAGTTCGAACAAATATGTTTACTTAAGCTGGAAATTACAACAAGCTTTAAAAAAGCAAGGATTAAACTAATAAATAGCACTCTTCCACATTCCCATGCCTGCAGTTTAATCTTTCTTCGAATCTGTAGTTGCTGATGTTTCTGTTGCTTTCTCCTGCAAAAATTGACACTTGTTTCCATCAACAAATGCTAACATCATGAACATGGAATAAGGCTCTTTGACAAATACAAGTGAAATATGTGTTAAAGAGTCATTTTCTATGTAAAATGTTTTTTATAACATGTTTACGGTGTCTGGCTGGTGAGTAAAATAATTTATGGAAAAAACTTATATGATATTTTTTAGCACTAAAAATTAATAATAATTTTTAGGGGTCATCTGGTTCAAGTACAAGTTATTATGTGATTTGTTATGCAAGCATGGATTAGTAATATATGAATTATAATGCAGTGATTAATAATGTAGTGATTGTAATGCATGAGTTAGTTGTTGTTAGATGTTTGGCTTATTGTTATAACAAGAATTAGTTTTGAAGATCATGAAGATATTTTTGTCATTTAGTTAGGTTAATTCATGTATTGTTAATATTCCTATTTTTATTTCACATTCTATACCAAATAGTATAGATTTCCGAATAACTTGTGCATATATTAGTTTATGTGGAAAATTTAAGTAGCAACCAAACAACCTATAAAATAATGCTGGATTTTATACAATGACTACTTCCTACAGGCCAACCAAACGGGCTCCTAGTCCTGTTGAAAGTTGAAAAATATGAAAAGACATCATTTCTCCCATTTGTTGGTCAATCAAACATTTAAAAAGAAAAATGATTTTCACACAACACATAGGGATCGTCTGATAAAGTGTATTAGAATAAATAATACATATATTAAATATAATATTAATAATTCTTTATTTGATAGGAATTTGAGGCCTATGTATAAATAATACATGTATTAGTTATACATCCTATATGATATTATAGGGTGTATAACTAATACCTTGGAAACCATGATATTAATAATACATAGATTTTAATATCATGGGATAAGTATTCTAAAATCAAAAATATCCTCAAATCTTTTTAACCCTTTTCTAATCCTTCTCGATTTTTCAAGAGAACCCAACGTAGATGCTCTCTATTCTCTTTGTATGCCAAAAAAAAAATGTCAGCATACTTTGATCTTCTTCTTCTTCTAAAATGAGATTTTTTTTTTTTTAGTTCTAACTGACATTTTATTCATATTCTAAACAGTATACTTCTAAACATGTACTGCATACTTTGGAAAACCGAACGCTCCAAGATCCAACCATTTTGTTTATTTTTTATTTTTATTTTTACGCTTTATATTTGTATAGTAATTGATCAAGATGATAATTTACCCCCAAATAATTTAAGTGAGAATATCATTTTTTTTTTCATTTTTAAGAATTAAAGTTTTGTAAAGAAAATACACAAAGCTATATTTGTAAACAAACAATATTTTTGTACAAATATAGCAATGCATAAAAAATTTTAATACATCAAACCAAATACGGGATAAGAAAATAAGACCACACTTCTAATCCCTGCACTACTGATCTCAGTATTATTAATACATCCTATTGATCTCAGTATTACTAATACATCCTATTCTGTATTATTTTTATACACTCTACCAAATGACCCCATAATAAAATATCCAGTGTATTTCACAAATATAATTTAGAAAGATTAGTATGTATCACACAAAAAATATTTTCCTAGAAAGTGACTTTTCTCGTGGCAAACACAAAATTCTGAAAAATGAAAAATGATAAAAGGATATTACATTTTACATTTCAAGTTCCATACCTCTTTTGGCTTTTCCTCTGTCTCTGGTTTGTCAACATCCTTAACATTTTCTGGTTTATCAACGTCCTTGGCACTTTCTGGCTTATCAGCATCCTTAGCACTTTCTGGTTTAGCAACATCCTTGGCACTTTCTGGTTTATCAGCATCCTTGGCACTTTCTGGTTTAGCAGCATCTGTGGTCTCGATAACAGCGGTAACTTCTTCCTTCTTTTTTTCTACTTCAATTGGCTTAATGGTCTCCTCTATGGTTTTAAAAATGCAAATATTAACATCAATAAGGGAAAAAAAAAAGAGATAAAAAGTTCATTTTCTAATCGAAACATAAAATCCATGGTCTTCACCTTGTTGCTTAGAAACCAGACAGTGGAAAAATATGAAAAAAAAAATCCATCAAAATTTCATGACAAAGGATGGATCTTAAGATAAATTAATTTTAAAAAAAAATCTTCAAGATTTTGATAAAGCCTTATTGAAAATTACCAAGTTGTCAAGGGTCTATAGGAAATATCCTCTCTAACTCCAAAGGTAGAGTTAAGGTGTGCTTACTATATAGCCTCCCAGACCCGACTTGTGAGATTACACTTGATATATTGTTGTTGAAAATTACCAAGTTTTGCAATTTAAATTATTGGAAAATGAACTTATTTTTGAATTTTGAAAGCTTAAAAGAAACAAACTCTTTTTCCACATTTAACAGAAAACTATGAGGAAAGAATGAACAAACCAGTTTTGTGTTGTGCTTTAATCTCTTCAACTGATTCTTTCTTCTCTACAACAGCATCAACAACAACAGCAGGGGTTGTTTCATCATTTGAATTTTTCTTCTCTTTGGGTTGAGATTCCACAACTTTTTCTTCTTTCTTTTCAACAACCTCTTCTGTTTTCAACTCTGTGGCCTTTTCCAATTCCACCATTTCTTTCTTCTCAGAGTTTTCCTTAACTTCTTCTTTTTCCACAGCCACCACTTTGGGTGCAATAATTACCTCCTCCACCTTGGCTTTAATCTCCACGTTTTCATCACTTGTTTTAGCCGTTTCTGCAACTCCAGATTCTCCATTTTCAGTACTTTTCTTGACATTTTCTTGAGGAATATGAGTTTCTCCATTGGATTTAAAACTCAATGATCTCTTATTCTTTGGAACGGTGGCGTTCTCTGTTGCAACTGCGTGCTTTGATTCCCCACAACCCATCTTTTATTGTTGTTATAAAGAATTGGAGGGATAGAGGAAAATGGATATTGATATTTTCTGTTTTCCCTTGATTTGGATTCAAAGGAAAAAAGAAAAGAGAGAGAAATGGAGAGGAAAATTGATGGAGAAAATTATTGGTTCTCTCTCTCTTTTCTTTCAACCCTTTGGTTTTTTCTTGGCGGGGCCTTAGAGGTTTCTATTATAATTGATAGAGCAACCGTTTTTCCGTTGGCTTTTCAAGGTTGAGAATTTGCACAACATTTTTTCGTATTAAAAAAAAGATGTCCAATGATATACTCTCTTGCCAAATTTGCCTCAGAGGCAATTTATAAGAAGTGAATTAGAGATTTAAAGTCATATAAAAATAAAGATTTACTATATATAGATATTTTCTATTTTCTTTTCATCTATAGTCTGAATCAAATGTTGTGGGTGCGATCATACCTAAATATCTTAGTTATGTTTAGAGTGAAGGGTGTAAAACACATATAAAGTATTCAGATTTTTTGAGTTTCATATATGAACTAAAGTGTGCGATTACCTGAATTATCACTAACTATGTTTGAGTTTCATACCTAAACTTTTAGCCTTAAATGTATTTTAATAAATAATTGGTGACAGTTCAAATAAGAAATTCACACATCTGATATTTCACGTATGAAACTTAAAGTAGGAAATTCACACATCTAATGGATCTGACAGTTTAGGTAAAAAACTTAAGAAATCGAAAAACTTTAGGTGTATTTTTATCATTAACTCTTAGGGTGAAAATCATTTACACCCCTCAACTTTATTTTAAAAATCAAACTCTCCCCTCAACTATGAAAAATTATCATTCTCCCCCCTTTTTCCCAATTGACTTTTTTAAATGTCTATTCTGCCCTTACATTATCAACCATTATTTATTTATTTTCTTCTTTAAAATAACATATATATATATATAATCTCCTATAAAAATATAAGTGTCATCGAAAAAAGAAATGTGAGATAAGGAAAAATCTACTATTTACCCTACAACGATCTCTGCATATGCAAAGATCTGGTCACAGGTGTGATGCCGAAGGTGCGGTGAATTTTCTACAAAAACAGAAGTCACTAGCCATGCAGTTCTTCGCAGGAGTGGTCCATGTCCCGCAGGAGCAAGCTCGCAGGCGCAACAAAGCATGGAACTGCAGTTCCGCCAGTACAAACGAACTTCCGCAGGAGTGGGCAGTCCCTACCTAACCAACTTCACATATGCGACCCCAATTATGCGGCCAAGGTTCGTAGGTACGGTTGCACTAGACATCATCAACCCACCGAAAACAACCAGCATATCAAACTCCGACTCGACCCTCAAAACTCACCCGAATATTGACCAAAGTCAAACATATACCATAAACTTTCAACTTTTCAATCAACTATTCATAATTCACCCGAAGTCCTCGAAACCCAAACCAAAGATCCTACTAACTCAAAATTCACATTCCGAAGCTAATAAAACTGTCAGAATTCTCATACGATCTCAATATCATCAAATATTGACTTAAGTCAGCCATACTAACTTCCAAAATGAAAAACTTGCATACTTCTCAATCAATCAACTCGAAAATCACGTCACCTGCACCCGCAGACCACAAATACCATAACGCAACTACGAAGAGTGGTAAACTGGTCAAAAAGCATCAAAAATGAAAAATCATTATGAGGGTTGTTGTAATAATACATACATATATACATACATAATGCATGCAAAATTAAAAACAATCATGAAAAAAAATATCATTACATTTTACAACAAACTTATAAAAGGATTATTTTGTTTGTAATGTTAAAGAATTTAAATAAAAATCTATACTATATATGTTAGAAATAAATATTATATATAATATTAAAAATATTATATAGATGGAGGATTGAAAATGGCGAGGGTAGAATAGGCATTGCATATGATAAAGAGGGAGGAATAATTATTTTTTAAAACTAAGAGGGGTGTTTGATTTTTAAATCAAAGTTGAGGGGTGTAAATAATTTTCACCCTTAAGTCTTATGTTTATTTCCATACATGTTATATCATTTCAAACAACAGAAAATATATATTAAAAATGAAAGATGTACTTAACAATATATTTATTATTTTTCTTCAAATTTATACTATTTATAAGTACACATTAATGTGTAGCAACTACTTCGAAATATGGGTATGAATTATAAAATATTTAGAAGGAGTAGTTGTTTTGTTTGAAAGGGCCAATTCATGCATGCAATGAAATGACTGTTGCCGGCCATCTGAAAGTGGACATAAATTTAGTTTATGAAATTAAAGTTGAAACATCCGCTAAGTTTTTTCTTGTTAGCATTATCTTTTTCTTCTCTATAAACCAGTTGTCAATTCTCTACTGCATTTCCTATATAATACTTCTGGCTCCTTTCTTTGCACTTATCTTTCTCTTCCTATATTTCCTTTAGAAAAGGGTCAAAAATACTCTGAAACTATATGAAATTAAATAAAAATGTCCATCCATTAATTGTTTGGTCCAAACACATTCCTGCCGTTAATATTTCGGTCCAAAAATAGTCTTGCCATTAATACTTTGCCCTAAAATTGTGCCTGTTATTGCTTAATTAAAAAAAAAAATGCTTTTAAAATTACTTAATGTGCAGGCATAGCCAATTATGCTGAATGATATATAGTCACTTGAATATGCTTTATCTTATAAAATCTTGAATGATCCTTAAATATTTTTAGTGAAATTCCTGACTTTGTTAGTAATATTATCAGTTGAAAATTTTCTCTTAATTAAGCAATTTAACTTTTCTTTATTAAGAATGTGCACAAATACCGTATATATTTTTACAAGACATTTAAGGATTTATGAACTGCAGAGTTCATTTTATTATGTGAACGAACACGAGGGCAATCACAGGAAGGTAGAGCCAGTTAAATAAATTTGAAGATCAAGACTTTAAACGTGAGGACCAAAAGTTTGGCATAGAATGAGTTTTAGACGATGACTTGTTTTGACTAAGTGGTAGCCTAGAGTTAAATGTGAAGTTAATTCCAAGAAAAAACTTCGTTTAACTCAACGTACCATCAATTATTTCCAAAACATAAATATAAAAATAGAACTGAACTTGTTTTCATTAGTGAGAAAGCAACACTTGTATTAGATTCACGATCTTCTATTAGTAAAAGAAATTCTCATTATCTTTTCCTTCTTGTCTGCTAGTAGAGTGTTTTTCAATCCTTTTCTTTTTGTCTCTAATTCAGAGTCGGTACAAATATAAAAATTTCCAAGAAGCATCTTAATGCAATTAGAATATTGAATTACAGACCGAATCTTTTATACGTATATATCCTAGTACAAAAAATGATGCTTGCACATTTGTACAGTATGCTTGAAAAGTTGGACCATTCAATTTGTTGTATCTTCCAGTTTCTTGTTTGTGTTGAAACACTTCTTTACAACTTTTATGTTTTTGCAGGGCCGGCCCGAAGGTAGAGCAGCCCAAACAATTGCTTTAGGCCTAACCATTGTGGGGGGCCCAAATTTTGCTAATAGTAGATACATTTAGTTTTATTTTAAAATAAATTAAAAAGTACAACTTTCATTTAAAAGAAAAAAAGAATGATCAGATCTTTGAGATAAATTGGGAAGTGAAATAATATTTTTGGGAATATCTCCCATCAATTACATGTAAAGAGCCCTCTTTCCTCATTTATACACAATCATCATTTATTACAAGCCTTTCTGAATTCTCCAATTCTTCAGTCAATTGTCAATTATTTTTTTAAAAATTCTCTGAGTTCTAGAATTGCATCAAGAGTAGTCAAGTTGTGAAAATAATATCAAATTTTTTATTTGTCGAATCAAGTTAGACTATTCTATATTTGTTATTTTGCATTTAAAATTTGTTATTTTGTATTTTTTTTTTCCTAGTATATAATTTTTTAGAATTTAAATTTGTCATTAGAAAGTAGATTTATTTTTAGAATTAAAAGTGTAAGTAGAAATTGTACATCTAGAAGATGATATATTAATCGATTACTCAATCATATAAAAAGACTTGATTCTATGCCTATATTATTTATAGAATAATGCTAATAACTTTCACAATTGTCCCAACGGAAAGAGGTTTTTTCAAAAGTGAAATTAAAAAAAACTTATCTAAGGTCAATAATTTCTCAAGAGAGATTAAATGAATTAACTATATTATCAATAAAAAAAAACTATTAAAAGAAATCAATTATTAATCATTTTGCATCTAAAAGAGCTAAAACAAATAATTTAAAATAAAACTATAAATAATTTTTTTTATTTAACGAAAAAACTTAAGGCCTCTTGTTGAAGTTTCGCTTTAGGCCACAAATATCGTTGAGCTGTCCTTGTGTTTTTGTTAAGCTTGTTTTGAAACACTTCTCTTCAAGTTCTAATTTTCTTGTTTGTGTTGAAGAACTTCTCTTCAACTTTAAATTATTATTGATGTACGTCTCATCAACTGTCCATTGTTGAAGAGCTTCCCTTTAACCTTTAATTGTTAGAGCACTTCTCTCCAACTTTCAATTATTGATTCACTTTTCATCGATCTTTAATTGTGGAAGCACTTCTGTTCAACCTTTAATTAGTGGAGCAATTTTTTCCAATTTTTAATTGTTGATGCACTTCTCATCAACCTTCAATTGTTGAAGCAATTATCTTCAATTTTCAATTATTGAAGCATTTCTTTCCAATTTTTAATTGTTGATATACTTTATCACCAACACCCAATTTTGTTGATTCACTTATAATCAACTTCCATTTTTTTGCCATTTTTTCTAACTTTTAGAGAAAGCTTCTTCCTCTTGTTTCATATTTTCTTGCACCTATTCAAATCAACAATATTCTTCACATCATCCTCTCATCATGATTGTTTTTCATGCATATATCATTGGTCCGATACTAGCCTGGATTTTTTCCCAGTGAAGGTGAAAAACCCGAGATCTCGTCATTCTAGTGTTGAAATAACCCATAGCTTGAAGCAAGTTTGGTGTCCAATTAACACATATTCTGGTGAGAACTTGAATTGAAATCGAGCCGAAGCGAGGGTATCCCTAGCAAAACAAGTGGCGTTACCACTGAAACAAAGGTTTCACACGAGAAAAGAGGAGTAGGTGGAGGCTTACCTGAGAAGATGGTCGTCGCCGACAGAGGCCGATCCTTCTGGAAGATTTTGGATAGACGCTTCACTTTTCTTTTCTGTTTTTGTATATATTTTGTTTGCCTTTTGCCTTTGTTGTTAGATTTTATTTATTTTGGGCCGGTTTTTGGACCTTTTTCTGCTTTTCTTGTTTGGACATTTTGTTATTAATAAAATGAGCTTGTTCCATCCTTTTATTTTTTAAAAGTAACTTAATCCCATAAAAGTAATTATATATACATCTTTAGATTGTTTATTACAAGTTGTAGCAACATTTGTTAAATTGCAAGTTATAGCAAATTATTATTATTTTTTTAAAAAAATGAACATACAATTTGCTTTTTAGTAAAAATAAAAAAAATATATATTAAAAAAGGAAAAAATTGTTTTCATACCCTTAAAAATAGATAACAGTTAATATCATGTTATCAATCATCCCTATTTTTCTCTTTGAAACGGTTCCCTCTATCCTTTAAAATACCCAATCATGTCTTCTTCTCCAACAATTATTTTCTTCATTTTATTTCTTCAAAAAATCAAATATTTTCTTGTATATTTAGAAATTTGTCAATCAATATAAATATTTGAGTTAAAAAAATCTAAACTACTGATTTTAGTTTATTACTTGAATACAACATTATTCTTAAGGCTATCCATTTTTTGCCATTGTGACAGATTTCATTCAATAATGATATTGCGTGGAGGAAGATGGGATGTCACAGATATTTTATGGTATTAAAATAACATACATTTTGGATTTTTTTATTACTCTAAAAGTTAATTTTTATTTATTTAATAACAACAAAAATTAAGTGGAACAAAAGTATCTCCAAGCTGATGATCTTAGTACTTGTGTGTGTATAACAATTGACAATTTTTTATTTTATTTTTGGTTTTTCATTCGTATATTTTGGGGTTTTAAATTGTGTTCGAATTTTTAAAATTATGAACTGTTTTTTAAACATTAATTCAAGGTGATGATCTCCTAATGTTTTTTTGTGTGTGTGTATAACAGTTAACCGTTTTTTTAGTATTCATGTGTATTTTTTTTGGTTTGATTTTTTTTTTTTTAAAAGTACATATCTCCACCTATTCTCAAATATGACTTATTAAAAAATTTTGTATTATTTGAACAGGTAGACCTAAAGATTTTCTTGGAGATGAGATTATGTATGATGCAAATACCAAGTATAAAGGATTGGTAAATTCGATAGCAACTCAACTCAAGTTCAACAGTACTTCAATTTAAATGGAAATTAAGTACATTATAAGTAATAGATGCCCACCAATAATCATACACAACGATACAGGAGTCATGGTGTATCTAGATCAAAAAAAGACTGTTGTCGATTTCTTTATTAAATATCCATTGTACATAACAATGAATGATATGTCAATGGATATGATAGAACATAATGAAGATTCTATTGTTTGTGTTGGGAAAAAAAGATGTAACGAACAAATTATGGAGAGGCAGAATCTGTTAGGATTTTTGCCCTGATTTTCTTACCAAATTTGAGTATTAATTTTCTATTGAAGGAAAATAAAAGTAATACCATAATTAATTTTACTTTTCTAAAAAGAAAAATATAAAACTCGTCCATATTTGGCTAACCTCTTTATTGTAGGAAAGGTTTTGAACCTCTATAAATAGAAGACCCCTCTTCTCATACCATAACACGATCACATCCACAATATAATGTAGTCGTTAAAAGAGTCTTGTTTAGGAGGAGATTATTCTCCTAATAAGTGTTTTATGCTTTTTGAATTAGTTTTTAATATGTAGGCCAATTGGGCAAACCACATCAATAATATGCTTTTTAGTATTGTTTTATTTGTCATCTAATTTATCGCCGACGTGGTTTGCAACTATAAGCTTCCGCATGACGCTCTCTCGATTTCGAACCCAACAAGGTGTATCAAAGCTTACGGTTCAAAGGTCCAATAGTTTGGTGAAACGAGATTAAAAACAGGTTCAAAGCGGTTTCAAATCAAGCTGCAACCAATTTGATAATAATGAAGATTCTTGTCTAACTACATGTGGAGAACAAGTTTCAACCATATTTTCAACATTTCTGCAGCTGCATCTTTAAAAATAAAAATAAAATATTAATTTTCAACCCATTTTTAATCATGATATTTTAAACTTTATTTTTAACCATGAAAAGCAACAGTGATGAAAATTATGTGAAGAACAAAGATCATATATGAAAGTGAAGAAGGCGAATCAAGTTTTGCCAAGAAAATCCAGCCCAAAGGGGAGATTTGTTAGGGTTTTTGCCCTGATTTTCTTACCAAATTTGAGTATTAATTTTCTATTGAAGGAAAATAAAAGTAATACCATAATTACTTTTACTTTTCTTAAAAGAAAAATATAAAACTCTTCCATAGTTGGCTAACCTCTTTATTGTAGGAAAGGTTTTGGACCTCTATAAATAGAAGACCCCTCTTCTCATACCATAACACAATAGCATCCACAATGTAGTCATCAAAGAGTTTTGTTTAGGGGGAGATTTCTCCCAATAGATTTTTTATGTTTTTATCAATATCAATTTTTCATATGTAGGCCAATTGGCCAAACCCTATTAGTAATATGTTTTATTATATTTTTATTTGTCATCCGAATTATCGGCTTTATGGTTTGTAAATTATAAGTTTCCGCATGACGCCCTCTCGATTTCGAACCCAACAGAATCTATACACAATTTTTATTGAATGAAAAGTTTTATTGAAAAATCAAACTTTATACTCTTTTTATGTGTATTTATTAACGAATAGTACAACTTACTTATTGACGAATAATACAACTTGATAAGTAGCTAACAATGCCGAAACATACATTATAAAATTCAGAACCTATAAAATAAAAGTACACATAAACTAGTTAAATTTATCATATTTTAGATACAATCCATACATAAAACATATTTGTATATATTCATGATTTTTTTAATAAAATAGCAAATTCAGTGAACAACTTCGCATTCATGATTCATATTAGTTTGTATACAAATTTCTTACATACAAACTTGTATAAACAAAAATAAATAAATTAAAGATACACAAATTTATATATTAATTTTAGACACCTAACAAATAAAAGCAAACCTAAGCTAATTAAATGTACCATATTTGATACACAATTAATACACTAAAATATGCACAAATTTCTTACATACTAACATGTAAAAATAATTTTAAAAAAATGAAATATTTCAGTTTCTATACAAATTTTAGACCTCAAAAAATAAAAGCAAACTAGTTAGATATATTCAATGCACTAATCTTGTTTGTATATAAACAAGTATAAAAAAGATTAAGTAAAACAATTTATATACATCTAGTTCATACATATAAAAAAAACTTTTTATAATAAGGTGAACATACTATATTATATATCCTATCCATACAATACATAGTGAAACAAATCTAATACAATAGGAAAAGTAAATAAATTATATTTTTTTTTTTCTGAAAAGGCAAAAACGTGTAAAAAAGAAGATAATTTAATGATCAAATTTTACTCATACAATAACTATCTACACAGTAAATGAGGAGAGAAGGAAAAGATAAACATAAAAAATAGAATATTTAAATGAGGAGAGAGGGAAAAGATAAACTTGAAATTAGGACGGATTTAAATTAATATATATATATATTTTAAATAAATAAAACTTTAAAAATCTGCTATAATATATAATTAAAAACTTAATTAAATAATTATATAAAAGTATTGCTACAACTTGCAATTAACAATATATATAATTACTTTTCCCTAATATAAAATTAAAAAATAGACAAATTACTCATTGGATCAATTTTTTTATCAAAATAACCCAATTACCATTTATTGCCCAAAATATTTGTTCGGTCCACTTTGTTTAAGCAAGGTGCAGGCGAACTGTTTTTCTTTTTCTCTCCCTTCTTCAAAACTGCACATATAGTTGTGTTTAGCTTCTTTTTTAGATGAAACTAGAAAGTGGAGGTGTCTTTTTTTTTTTTTTTTTTTTTAACAAATAAAGGTGTAAGAATCATCACCGAAAGAAAAATTTGACCATTGGAACAAGAAAGAAAGAGCATGAAAAAGAAAAATGGAATAACCCGCCATTGACGAGCTTTGAAGCTCAAATCTTAAAATCTAACTTGCTAAAAAAGTGAATCGTTTCAATCGAATAATATATCAAAAGACTCCAAACATGTAGAGAAGTTCATATCTAAAATTTTAGACTATTTAGAGGAGATTTGAGTTGGTAAGGATTGAAAAAAAATCAGTTTGTTGAGGAAGATGAACCACTGCAATGTATAAATATTGTATAAACAATGTTTATAGATGTATATACATCTCTGATACATAGTTATACATCATATATATATGGTTATACACTATTTATACAATATCGATATATTGCATTACTATTTATACAATAGTGATACATTACATATACATTTATATGCAACTATATTAGTTGGGTTTTTTTTTTTTGTCACCTATTCAATTACGTAAGAAGCCCATTTAAAATTTTCAAATTTGTAGCAAAGATAGACAAATTGCTTAAACTTTTTATAGGTATAAACTATGAGAAAATAATTTTAGAACTGCATCACGTTTTCTTTTTTTCATACATCGCACTAAAATTTAAGTGGGGTGGATTTTCATGGATCAGGACGGAGTGGGTTAAAGATAGAAAAAAATATAATACTGTGTGGGTGTAGACATTAAAATTTTATGGACTTTAAAAGATGAGTCAAATCTTTGCCGAGGTTCTTGATGCAACTCTACCCTAAACCCTAGCTCACAACTATTAAAAGGTAACATATTCCCTTGATGAAGTATTTCAAATCTCCTGAACTCTTGAGACATTTATTAAGAGATCATTGTTGCTTTCTGGGTACAAAATCTGTATTAACAACAAGAACTTCAAACACAAGTTCAAACAACTTATGAACTATCAAAATGAAACTTAACAATAAGAACTTCAAACACAAGTTCAAGAGCATCAAAGAAGTTCCAACTATTTTCTGGAAAATAGCAAAACCATAAGAAAGAGATGAAGACAGAAATGAAAGAATCAAGTCCACCAAATTCACGGTGTGTCCTTAAGGAATTTAGTCCCTCAAGTACCCGAGGTTAATGGAATATATCCTCCCACGATAAAATGATTCACTTCAGCAAATGGTGGTACCTCAAATTTGCTGAACTTCGAACATACTCAACGATTTGTAAATCACACTTGAGTTTTTATGAAGAACAAGAGTGTTTTCACTTCAAAATTTCGTGCATATACCTGAGGTAAAAATCGGATATTTATAGCCAAAAGATGGTGCTTCAGAAAAGAAGCAATGGTTCTTGAACAGACACACTTTTTTGGACCGTCGCCGACCTGCGGAGCCCACCTGCGCCCGCAGGTCACTGTTTGTCAAAAACCAGAATGTTCTGGCTTGACCTGCGTTGGCGTCCGCAGGTGGCCAGGTGCGCGCATGTCACCTTTTTCATTATCAAACAATGCCTCGAAGGGTCGCGTCCCTTCTAGGTGCGTTGTGACATGCGTCCGCACATGCTCGTGTGCGTCCACAAATGCAGAATATTTTCGTATCAGATTTTTGAATTAAAACATCATTAACTCTCAAAGTTCAAATGAATTTTGTCCAAACAGATAATCTCTCGATCGATCATTTGACAAATTCAAATTCAAATGTGAAGCTTAAGTCAAAGCCGAAGTCGAGCCGAGCGAGCAACGACGACAGCGGCGCGAGGCTTGACTTCTTCTTGCCTCACTATCCACATGAAGGAATGCTTCTATATTTAAGCATAAGAATGTTCCTTCTCCCACCAATGTGGGAGAACACTCTTTTCATAAAGTGACTAAACATTTCACTTTCCTTCCATTTTTCATTCACATTTCACTAGAACCCAACAATCCCCCACATGAATGGGGAATGACTATTTCATCAAAAAATATACGGACAATTGTGTGATCTACAAGCAAAGACTTATTGTATCTGGATAAGTAGGTTTCCCTTTGAACTTTCCGTGGTGAACTTGCATCGGATGCATTCGGTCAATCGGTAGATACGATATCTTTAAAGTCAAACTTTAATGTACACCTAAACAACACAAGTCACCCAACCAGCCTTTTACTGTTTATGGTTCTCACGGTTTTGTTTGTTTCAACCATGAACACAACCTAGTTTCATGAGAGCTTAGAGAATAGACCTTTACTATCATTCTCCTTGAAGCGACTTCCACTTCACCCTCATATAGGTGATTCCTAAAAGTTTTAATCCTATTGATCAAACTTTTGGTCATACCTGCCAAACTTAGAAACCATTAAAAAGCTTTAAACCATAAGTCTTATCCTTGTTTCTTGAACATTGTCTTCATCATGAGTATGGGTTCAGTTAATTGACAATGTTGAACCGTCAGTCACAAATTTATTTTATCTCCTTGAACCTAGATATTGGGATCTCCAGTCCGCTAGGTAGAGTTACCGCCGTGATGACTTGTCCTAGGCCGTAAATCCATTTCCTTCGATGATCTCTCAACTCTATCTCTAGTTAGACCTTTTGTAAGTGGATCCGACACATTATCCTTTGACTTCACATAGTCAATCATGATAATTCTACTAGAGAGTAGTTCTCTAACGGTATTATGTCTCCATCTTATATGAGGGGGTTTACCGTTATACATCATGCTCCCTTCCCTACCTATCGCAGCTTGACTATCATAGTGTATGCATACTAGTGCCAAAGGTTTGGGCCAATAAGGAATATCTTCTGAGAAATTTCAGAGCCATTCAGTTTCTTCACTTGCTTTATCTAACACGATAAATTTAGATTCCATTGCAGAGCGGGCAATACATGTTTGTTTGGACGATTTCCAAGAGACTGCTTCTCTTCCTAAAGTAATACATATTCACTTGTGTATTTTACTTTATTCGATCTGGTGATCCAATTTACATCACTATATCCTTCAATTACTGTAGGATATTTGTTATAATGCAAAGCATTGTCTTGAGTATGTTTTAAATACCCCAAAACTCTTTTCATTGCCATCCAATGAGATTGATTGGGATTACTCGTGTACTGACTCAATTTACTAATAGCACATGCTATGTATGGTCGCGTACAATTCATGATATACATCAAACTTCCCAACACTTTTGCATACTCCAATTGTGAGTTACTTTCACCTTTATTCTTTTGAAGTGCAAAACTCACGTCTAATGGAGTCTTGACAATATTGAAATCCAAATATTTAAACTTGTCAAGAACCTTTTCAATGTAATGAGACTGTGACAATGCCAACCTTTGTGGAGTTCTATGAATACTTATCCCTAAGATCACATCAGCAACTCTAAGGTCTTTCATATCAAATTTTCTCTCAAGCATTAGTTTTGTCAGAAATGTCTCTACTGATGATCAACATATCATCAACATACAAACAAATAATGACTTTGTAATTTGGAGTGTCTTTAATGTAAACACATTTATCACATTCATTTATCTTGAATCCGTTTGCCAACATGGTTTGGTCAAATTTTGCATGCCACTGTTTGGGTGCTTGTTTTAGTCCATAAAGTGACTTAGCAAGTTTGCACACTTTCTTTTCTTTACCAGGAACCACAAAATCCTCAGGTTGTTCCATGTAAATTTCTTTCTCCAATTCTCCATTTAAGAGAGTTGTTTTCATGTCCATTTGATGGATTTCAGGACTATATACCGCAACTCATACAACCAACATCTGAATGGATGTTATCCTTGTTACTGGCGAGTATATGTCGAAGTAATCAAGGACTTCTTTTTGTCTAAAGCCTTTCACAACAAGTCTTGCCTTGTATTTGTCAATAGTACCATCAACTTTCATTTTCCTTTTGAAAATCCATTTTGAACCTAAAAGTTTATTTTCTGGAGGAAGATCAACCAACTCCCAAGTATGGTTACTCATGATTTAATCAATCTCACTATCGACTGCCTCTTTCTAAAAGGATGAGTCCGTAGCTGACATCACTTCTTTGAATATTTGAGGCTCATTTTCAAGAAGAAATGTTACAAAAGCTGATCCGAAGGAAGTCGACGTCCTTTGTCGCTTATTGTTACGACCTGAAACTACCTCCTAGTCGTAACACGGTGCTTAGAGCCACAAGTGACCCCAATCTAACCCATGACCTGGCATGATACTATAAATACTGAAATACTTTGAATAATAAGTTTGGCAATACGCCCAAGAGACAATAGCTGGATAAAACTTAAAAAGCTAAAAACACCATCTAACTGACTGTCTGAAAGCCTCTAAATAAGATGAGTTGTTGGGATAAGCCCCAACTAAATTCAATGCATGAAACTGAAATAGCATAAAAAAAAATACTGATAACTAGTCCTTGAATGATGAGGACTCACCAAAGTACTGCAGCTGATGTGATAAGAGATCGTACTAGGCGCGATCTGAATGCTGAACATCGGAACCTATATTATAAGACAATGTAGTACAAAGGAAAGTATGCGATCAATACTTTGAATGTACTGAGTATATGGGATAGGAAAATAACTGAAGTAGGCTGAACATAATGCATGTGACATGAATAAACTAAAGCAAGACCAAGTAATAAACAAGTACTGATAGATAAGCTGAAATACTGAATACATGGTCAAGCGAGGTCTGAGACTAAACTGTGGGAGCTACTATTACCCGACATACCCCATCTGAGCTAAATAGGGCCCAACTAGTAACCCCAGTTGGATGGGTGTTTAGTACCTTGCCAAGGGTACCAACACTGGCTGATGTAGATCCACTAACTGATGTCCAAAAGGACTATAATATTAATCTACAGTGGCAACTTAGTTTTGAGACTTGGGTTATCTGAACCCGTGTCCGCTCGGTGCTAAGTACTACTCTCAACTGAATACACTTATGACTGAAATACTCAATAATGATAATGATCTGAAAACTGTAAATAAATGCAGTATCTGAAAGCATTCAAAATGGAAGCTGAAGGATTCAATACTCATAATTATATGCATTAAATCCTAGGTCATCGGGTGTTCATAACCCACCATCTTTGAGGAATGCAACTATCATGATAATTCCATAAACTGAGTGAATTAAGGAATTTAATAACTCAAATCCAAACATCATGGTTTTAATAATATAATTAGGGTTTATAATATTGAACATGTAATGATACTGAAATTCATATTTAAAACATGGGTTTATAACTCAATGAGATCAAAGAACTGGGATATCAAGGAATTCACACTATTTATGAACCCTAGGCTCTGAGGAAGGAATTAAATTGAGAAATTGAGTTAACTTTGGGACTCAATGGGTGAAAGGAAACCCATTGATGAAATTCCACATACCTGGAGATGAAAAACTTGGAGAAATCTTTATAATTGGAAGCTTGAAGAAGATGAACTCTAGTTGCCTGAAGAAGAGAGAAATCGCCTCTTTTCTCTTGTGAATACTAAGTGTCGATTGTTTTTCTGAGTAATGAGGGCTTAGGGAAATTTTTAGGCTTAGTAATCAGGTTTTGGATGACTTAAACGATGTATTTTAGATGTTAAAAGAGTGGGAAAAGACTGGGGTGCCCTTATAAAACGTACTGGAAAAGCTGTTGGAAAGAACCTAAGAGACCTTCCCACGATCGTGGGTTGTGATCGTGGTCTGAGCTGAATTTTGAGATTCTCTGATCATGATCAGATGAGCCATGGTATGATCATGGGTCCCACTCACAATTTTGCCGTGGTTCGTAGCTTGGAAGTTCAAGCAGGATCAAGTTTCGAAGTCACGATCGTGCCTTTAATCGTGGTTTTAAAGCACGATCATGGTTAGAAGGCATGTTTGTCAATTTTTGGGTCTGTTTTTATTAGGCAGAAGCATGGTACGATCGTACGTTGTAACCACGATCGTACCTACGCTCGTATATTCTCACTGCTGGACAGTGCTTCACTAAAATGACCATAACTCTTAGCTCCGACATCGGATTAGGGTGAATTTGGATGCGTTGGAAAGGTAATTTAAATATATATTATTTGGTGGGTCTTGAGATCAAAAATACCCCAGAACCTAGGAGGTATACTCATTTGAAGTTGACTATAGCAAGATTCTTCACGTGGATACCACCGATAAGGAAGGTTTCAACTTGGCTATGAGCTAGGAGTTACTTGTGGCCTGAATACATGTCTAAATCACTTCTAATGCAGCTGAAATATGAAGTTTAAATTCATACATACTTGAAGCATGGTTCTAATCTTAGCTTGGGATTTTCGGGGTGTTACATTTACTAAGCCTTGGATTCTCTTCATTAAACACATTCTCCTTTGTTTCATCCCTAGGTCGTATAGATCCTTCACTAGACAACTCATGTCTAGTCTTATATGGATAAATGTGTTCAAAGAACTCAGCATTATTAGATTCAATTATCATATTATCATGGATATCCGGATGTTCGAATTTATGAACTAAAAATCGACATGTTTTACTATTTGTAGCATATCCGATGAAAACACAGTCCACAGTCTTTGATCCTAGTTTTACCCTTTTGGTTATAGGAATTTGGACTTTGGCTAGACACCCCCACACTTTGAAATATTTCAAGTTGGGTTTCCTTCCTTTTCATTTCTCATATGGAATAGATTGTATTTTATTATGGGGCACTCGATTGAGTATTCAGTTTGCTGTAAGGATAGCTTCCCCTCCCAAGTTTTGCAGTAAACCTGAACTTATAAGTAACGCATTCATCATTTTCTTCAATATTAGGTTTTTTCTTTCCGCAATTCCATTTGATTGAGGTGAATGCGGGGCAGTAGTTTAATGGACAATTCCATTTTCCAAACATATCTCCGCAAAAGGAGATTCATACTCTCCACCCCTATCACTTTTTATCATTTTAATCTTTTTATCTAACTGATTTTCAATTTTAGTTTTATATTGCCTAAATGCTTTCATTGCCTCATCCTTACTATTCAGCAAATAAACATAACACTATCTAGTGCAATCGTCAATAAAAGTTAGGAAAATATTTTTTCCCACCACGAGATGGTGTTGACTTCATATCACAAATGTCTGTGTGAATTAAGTCTAAGGGATTGGAATTCCTTTCAATAGACTTATACGGATGCGTAGCATACTTCAATTCAGCACATGTTTGACACTTTGATTTGTTGCACTCAAAGTTAGGCAAAACTTCCAAACTAATTAGTTTTTACAAGGTTTTGTAATTGACATGTCGTAAACATTCATGCTATAATTCGTTTGACTCAAGAAAGTAAGAAGAAACCTCAACCTTATTCTTTTCAACTGCCATTACATTAAGTTTGAAAATTCCCTCATTGAGGTATCACTTTCCTACATATATTTTATTCTTGCTTATTACAACTTTCTCTGAAACAAACACACATGTAAACCCGTTTTTAACAAGAAGTGTTGTCGACACTGAGTTCTTCCTAATAGTAAGAACATGTAGAACATTGTTGAGAGTCAACACCTTGTCGAAAGTCATTTTTAGAAATATCTTCCCACTTCCTTCAACCTTAGTTGTTGCATTATTTTCCATGAAGATCACTTTTTTGGGACCAGCGGTAGCATAAGTAGCAAAAGCTTCTTTGTCCGTACAAACATGTCGAGTGGCTCCTGAATCAAACCACCATGCATTTGGATTTCCAACTAGATTGCATTCAATAATCATAGCACATATATTTTCAACCTTTTTAGTTGCTTTCACCATGTTTATCTGATTTTGTTTCTTTTTGTTCTTCAGAACTTGACAATTTAAAGCTTTGTGGCCAACTTCACTACAATTGTAGCACTTGCCTTTGAACCTTTTCTTGTTCTGCTCTTTCTCTTGTCCAGAAGACTTCTTCCTCTTCTTATTATTTGGAGTATCATCCTTAACAGGATTTGCAATATGATTTCTTATTCAACTTATTATTCTCTTTTATCTTGAGACGAATCACAAGATCTTCCAAACCAGATAAATCGTTTTCAAACATTCTTTTTTCCAGAACATGAGGATCTCTACTTGTGAACATTTGCATATCAAGTTTGGTCAGCCAATAGAACATCATTTGGTACCATTCTTTGAAATTCACACCAGAATAATTTTTTGATTTCTCTGCCGTTTTCATTGCTAGAGCAACATCTGAACGACTTAATGATGAAACATTGGTTGCCGTTGGGACAACACCATTCACAACCGAATTAATTCGTTGTTCAGTTTCATTCGTTATTTTCCTGTTAAACTTTGAAAAACACTTTAGTATTTCAGTATACTAACAATAAAGACTTAATCTTTAAACAACTTTTTTCTAGTTTAACGACGAAGTTTTTATATTCTTCAAATCGTTAACCAAATGAACTTTGACTCGTGATGAAACTTTTATATCTTCAAATCACCATCAAATTCAAAAAGAGTAGAAAACCAAAAGGTTTTAATCTCTAGAAAACAAAATATAGATTATAATAAATTTCTTAAGATTGTTGTTTTCCGGGTTTAAAATCCGTATTAACAACAAGAGCTTCAAACACAAGTTCAAACAACTTATGAACTATCAAAATGAAGTTTAACAGTACAAACTTCAAAGACAAGTTCAAGAAAAACTTCAAGAACATCAAAGAAGTTCAAACTATTTTCTGGAAAATAGCAAAACCATAAGAAAGAGATGAAGATAGAAATGAAAGAATCCAGTCCACCGAATTCACGGTGTGTCCTTAAGAAATTTATTCCCCTCAAGTACCCGAGGTTAATGGAATATATCCTCCCACGATAAAATGATTCACTTCAGCAAATGGTGGTACCTCAAATTTGCTGAACTTCGAACACACTCAACGATTTGTAAATCACACTTGAGTTTTTATGAAGAAGAAAAGTGTTTTCACTTCAAAATTTCGTGCATATACCTGAGGAAAAAATCAGGTATTTATATCCAAAAGTAGTGCTTCAGAAAAGAAGTAATGGTTCTTGAACAGATGCACTTTTTCGAACCGTCGCCGACCTACGGACCCCACCTGCGACTGCAGGTCACTGTTTGTCAAAAACCAGAATGTTCTGGCTTGAGCTGCGTTGGCACCTGCGTCCGCAGGTCGCCAGGTGCGCGCGCAGGTCACCTTTTTCGTTATCAAACAGTGCCTCGAAGGGTCGTGTCCCTTCAAGGTGTGTTGTGACATGTGTCTACACATGCTTGTGTGTGTCCATAAATGGAGAATATTTTTGTATCAGATTTTTAGATTAAAACATCATTAACTCTCAAGTTTCAAATGAATTATGTCCATAAAGATAATTTCTGGATCGATCATTTGACAAATCCAAATCCAAATCCGAAGCTGAAGCCGAGCCGAGCGACGACAAATCCATTTTTCCATTCACATTTCACTATAACCCAACAATCAAAACATAAAATGCTATTTTTGTCAAAGCCATCACTCGACGGTGACATTCCTAGCAGGCATATACATTGCAAGAAGGTCCAAATCATCCTACAGTTGAGAAATAAGCTACTAACAATCCTAGAACAACAGAAAAAAATTCAGAGAAGAATCAATGGAATAAATAGAATTGTACTCACACTCTTAATATAAAATATTCTTGTTTCTTCATGTTTTATTTTATTGTAGGTTTTTTCCATTACTTCAAAATTTCTTACAAGCAAATTGAGACATCAAATGGGATCAAATCTGTCAATCATCTTTTCTCTTGCAAATCATATATGTAAATCTGGAGCCATAAAATCGCAATGATAGAAGCTTCATTTTTATGGATACTTCAAATCTCGTTTTTGAGTTTCATTAAGTCTACACTCCGTCAAGTCTTAAAGTAAAATGCATTTCAAAATTTTATGGAACTCTGTAAGAGAAGCTCAATCTTTGTCAGGATTCTTAAGGCTATTCTATCCTAAACTCTAACTCTTTTTTTTTTTTAAAAGGCATCAATCAAGAATCTATACTTCTAAGGTGGTGAGGGGTTTGGCTTAGACCTACCACATCTATTTTTTTATTGCAAAATAGAAAATCTGAATAAGGACATAATAACCTTATCTCCATGAATAAAAAACTAGTGATATAATGCTAAGACTTTAATCTTTATTGGTCAAAGACCTAAAGCAACTTGTTTCCAGTGCACTGAGAGAATAAAAACTAAATCAAGCTAAATCACATCATATTAACAGTACAATAAGAATCTCATGAAGGATTATAACATTAAGTAGGCATTTGACCATGAAAATTAAATTTTTTGGAGTTGGAGTTGAAGTTGGAGTGGAAGTTGGAGTTGGAGTTGGAGTGGAAGTTGGAGTTGGAGTTGGAGTTGGAGTTGATCATGAAAAAAATTAGAGTTCTTTTTGACTTTTTGTGAGAGAAGTAGTAGTGAAAACAAGTAAAACTTGTTTTCACTTTTTCGATTTTTTTTCCACTTTAGTGAAATAAATTTTATGGCCAAACACCACAAAATTTTACTTTTTTCAGTAAAGTGAAATAAATTTCAGAAAAAAAGTGAATTGTTTTTATGGTCAAAGTGAATTATTTTTATGGCCAAAGTGAATTGATTAAGAAAGAGTATTTTTTGCTGTTCAACTAAAGTAGGAGCTGCATCTTGTCCATACAAAGAGGATCTTTTGCTTTTCAGAAAAATTCATTTTCTAGAAAGTAAAAACTTAACATCATGAATTGTAGTGGTATGCTGGGAAAGTACGTCTCCACTCCATTTTTCTTTCTGAAAAAATGTATGACTTGAATATTTTCTTGAGATTTTTTCTATTGAATCTTCTCGATGAAGTCTTGTAGCTTTCATGGGACTTTATAAGCATCATTAATCATATTGACTATAATCATGAAGTTAAGTTCAATATTTAAGTCATTCACTTGTTGTTTGCAGCGCCATAATATGTCAATTAAAGCGACTTGAGCTTTATTGAAATTGGTACTTTAGAATTGAATTGGGCGAGCAAAAGTCATAATCATATCACCATTTCCATTTCTAATTTTTTTTCTAGCCCTAGCTTTGTCATGGTATGACATGTAACTATTATTTGTGTTGAACTTTCAAGTATTCTCAGAAGGTTTCTATAAGCTAATCATAATGCTATTAAGGAGTTTTATAATTTTCAGTAATATAATTCAATTAGTTCTAGGTCCAACCTTGTTTCATAGTACTAAATCTTTTTTCAGTCATTTTGACTTAAAAAATGAACTTGATGAAAGATAATGTTCAAATTAATCTGTTAAAATTCATGTTTGCTTGCGCACCTTATTTTTCATATCTTTCAAAGAATAATATAAAGTGTAATGATTTTGAGATATATATGGACAATATTTTTAAAAGTGGAGTTTCACCAACTTTCAAGCATGATCATCACATTATTGGCCATGATAAATAAATTCAAAGGACCAACAACTAGCTGTCAAACGCTTCTCACTCTATCAATGAAAACAAATACATGACTGAAAGTTTCATTCTTAGGACCCCTACAATAAAAACATTAAGCAGCAGTATCAGGATCAAATCCAAAAACGAAAGTACCGAGAGATAACTTTTTTTTAATTAGCTTCAACATAATTTTTTTTGGAAAAGAAATTTGCTAATTCAGATATTTGAAACTAAAAGGTTAAAATACTCCTCTTAAATTATCATAAGTAGAAGAATATGTGAACTGACCATTTAGAGTGAGTCTCAAAATAGCTTTATCTTCACTGTTTCTATTGACAATTTGAATGTCATTAATAATGTTGATGTTGTTTCCTGACAGAATGGTGAGAAGATTTTTAATATTGTGTTTTAAGGTTTAGGATTTAGATTGATTAGGAATTAGAGAGCCCTAAAAGATTCAATTATACTGCCAAAGAAAGCATTTTTCGTAATGAATCTTTTTAGCAAATTTGTTGCTCAATCTTGTCTCTGATATAAAGTAAATCTTTTCAGCTACTAGAATTTTTGGGCTTTTTTACCTTGGACACAAAGTTACTCCTATGGCAATATTTAGACTTTAAAAATTTATCCCAAAGAAATTTTTCTATTTTTAGCCCCCACCACCTTTTGACAGAGAAAGTTAAACTAGTACACAATAGTTTTTTAAGCAAAACCCCTTTCTTCCTTAGAAAAACTCATATTATTTCAAGAGGATCAGTCATAATTATTTTCCCTCACTTTTTTCCT
The DNA here is from genome assembly GCA_031232105.1 of Capsicum rhomboideum. NCBI lineage: Eukaryota > Viridiplantae > Streptophyta > Magnoliopsida > Solanales > Solanaceae > Capsicum > Capsicum rhomboideum. The sequence continues at coordinate 103,937,029 of CP124719.1, read as the reverse complement.
AGAAATTTGAGAAAAGCATCTCAATATGATTAACCAATGCAATCGGGGGCATTAGAGAAACAAAAGATAGGTGATGTGGAGTGTATTTACACTCTTTTTAGTCATGTTTTGGTCACATTTATACTTTGTTTTGAGGATAATCTAGCTTAATATTTTTTATTTACACCATTTTCATGATTTGGAGTTTACGTATTGTGTTTTGTGTATTATAGGTGAAATGCCCAAGAATTTGACTAAATATGGGTCAAAAAGAGAGAAATCTCGCCAAGTCAAGCTCAAAGTGAAGTTCAGAGGCTCACGGGACCAATTCCAGCACAAAGAGGGGAGGGGGTCAGATTTAAACCCCCTTCTAAATTTTATGTCTGATAGAGCAAAACGCAAGGTGAAGCAAAGGAGCTCACGACGTAAGGGCCAACACCGCGAAGGGACAGAAACGTGGGTAGATTTTGTCCTTTTCCCATTCCAACTTGGAGGAGCTTTATATGCATTATTAAATATTTGTAAGTAGCCATTATTAGCCATTTTAGGGGAGAGAACATTGTGGAGGCACAAAGCAAGAGCTAAGGCTAAATCTCTAGGGTTTACTTCTTTACTATTTTACCTATCATTATTTCTTGTTCTTACTTGAATTATAGTTTTGTAGCTAGATATTTAGTGACTAAAAGTCTTTTTTAGGGTTGTGATCATAATATGAGGTTGAGTATGGCCTCAATCTCATAATAGTTCTTGGACAAAATTTGTCCTTGAGTTGTAGCATCTAGAAGCGACTTTGAGTCTGGACTCAACCCTTAAATAAAATTATACTCAATAATCTCCTTAGGCTACTGGTGGTGCGAACAATCTCTCAAGTATCTCTTATATCTTTTCCATGTCTTTGGAAGGAATTCAACATCTTTTGTACAAAGTCCAAAATCCTACCTCTCAGCTCTTTTGTTCTTCTAGATGAGAAAAGTCTATTGAGAAATTTATCAGAACAAAGAATCCCAACTCTTAATCGATCCTACAGATTGTCACGATCTGAGACTATCTCCTAGTCGTAACATGGTTCTTAGAGTCACAAGTGACCCCAAGCTAACCCATGGCCTGGCATGACACTAAGAAAATTGTATACAACTAAGAATCACTGAGAGGAAGGTGAAATCTGAGTAATGTAATAATAATCCAATACCGAAGTTAATACGAAAGTTATCTGAACAAAATCATAAAGCTGAAAACACTTGTCTGTCTGTTTGAAAGCCACTAATAAGACGAGTAGCTGGGACAAGCCCCCAACTAACTCAAACTATATGAGAACTGAAATAATAATGAAATCAAACTACTGAAAACTATTCCTCAAAAGATGAGGACTCACCAAACTCTATTGCTGAGATAGGTACGGGGTCGTGCTAACCACTAGCTGGATGCTGGATATCTGAACCTATATTATAACACAATATAGCACAAAAAGAAGGTATGCATTTAGTACTTTGAATATACTAAGCATGTAGGATAAGCATTACACTATATAAAACTGAACATGTTGAACATAAGAGTATAAACTGAACATGGAACTGAGGAATGTAAATTGATGCAATGACCAAGTAAATAAGCATGTAACTGGTCAATACTATACTGAATAAACTGAATACAAGGTCATGTAATAGCTGAGTATGAACAATGGGAGATATTATTAACCAACATACCCCATCTGAGCTAAATGGGGCCCAACCTGTAACCTCAGTTGGAAGGGTGTTCTATACCTTATCAAGGGTACGGACATTGACTGACGTGAATCCACTAAACGGATGTTCTAAAGGACTAAGATGTCAAGCCTGATATGACAGGTGACCTTTTAGAACCTATGGTGGCACCGTAGTTCTGTTACTTAGGGACTTCTACTAAAGGTCTCAGCCTAACTGATGGGTAAGCCTTCATCCGTGCATTCGTTCGGTGCTAAGTACTACTCCCAATTGAATTATACTGATAACTGAGTAGCTCAATAATACTGATGTCTGAGAATTAAATGATAGACACTTTATCTGAAAGCATCCTAAGATATATGGAACTAAGAGACTGATCATTCAACTATCAATTTATGAAAAGCTAAGTCATCGGGTGTTCATATCCCGTCATCTCTGAAGAATATAATTATTTATGCTAATTTCTATGCCCTAAATAGAATATGAATTTATACAACACAAGTCCAAAATCATGAATCATCTATGTATACTAAGGGTTCATAAATGTAACTTCATAAGAGTACAGAATTTCATGAGAGACATGTATTCATGGATTATTCTTGATGAGGAACTGAAATACAAAGAAACCCATACTTTTCATGAAACCCTAAGCTCTGAAAAACAAATTAGACTGAAGAATTAAGTTCACTTAGGGACTCAATTGGTGAAAGTATACCCATTGATGAGATCCTACATACCGAGAAGTGAAAATCTTAGACATGAAGCTTGAAGATGATGAATCCTACCTTTATTGCTTTGGAGAGGAAAGAGTCACTTGTTTCTCCAATTTTCTCCTAAATGTCGATTGTTTTTGAGGGAATGAGGGATTTGGGGTAGTTTAGGCTTAATATCCACATTTGGAATAGACAAAATGACATAGTTTAAGAGGTTAAATGATGGAAAAAGACTAAAATAACCCTCTAAAATTGTAATAGAAAAACTAACAGTTGGTATGGACGCACCAACCAATGGCTCGTTGGATCTGGAGGAGTCTTGATGACTCTCTACACTTCATCAGACAAGCCAAGGGACAGTCTTTGGTTCCTCCAACCAATCGTCCCTTGGTTGGTCGTTGGTTCCCTATTTTGGGCTAACTTGTCACGCCCCGAATTCCATCGGGACGGATTGGCACCCGTAGCCGACATGGCCCAAGAGAACCAAGCTTTGCTTCTATTCATTCATATGCATGTCATAGGTAACCCCACTATTACGTAAGAACATGAAAGACGAAATGCGGAAAAACATGGAACATGGGACACACATAAATATATAAATATACATATGTGAAACTTGGCCGTTGAGGCCATCAAGTCAAAACGTCATATACCATCTTACATTCATACGCCCACACACATGTCTACAAAAGCCTCTACATATACATTTACCAAAACCAACCGAAAGTCTGGACAAGTCCCCGCTTTATACATCATGTACAACACCAAAACATATGTACAACTGTGACTCGGAGAAGCCCCGAACTAACTGGAGCTCACCAATGATCCGCAACAACTGGCAACCTACTGTGGAGGCCTACTAGTACCTTTTCCTGCAGCAAGTAAGGTAAATCCCCCAAGAGGGGTCAGTACGAAGAATGTACTAAGTATGTAAGGCCATATGAAACTTGTATGATAAGTAAATATGTCAATGAACTCAAATACAAATGAATGATCAATATGGATAAGTCATTATACTGAACTTTGGAAACCATGTATATTGCTTTCATTACTTTCTTTGTATCTTTGCTTCTATGATTATTCATCTTTGCATGTGACCTGTGATACCCGGGTCCCGACTCAACAATGGGTTTTAACATAAGATAACGTTATGTTGGGATCGGCTTGAGCTAGGCTTATGCCCCTAGAGCTGCCACCCATGAATTAATATATATCAGGATCAACTCGAGCTAGGTTATTACTTCTAGAGCTGCCACCCATAAACCAACATTTCAGGTTCTGGTCGAGCTAGGTTATTACCCCTAGAGCTGCACCCTGTCAGGATCGGTCCGAGCTAGGCGTATGCCTCTAGGACTGCCCCCTGATCCAAAAAATCTCGGGATCGGCTTGAGCTAGGCATTTTCCCCCAAAGCTACCACCCATACTTGATCATTGACCACATATTTGCATTACTTTATTCATTACTTTGAGATTGATACAATGATAGTCATAACTTTATATGAAGCTTTGGATCATTAACCAATGAGTGAGAGACATGTGGTTCACAATTGATCAATGAATAGGAACTATGTGTTAATGACCATTGATAACCGGATATTTGATACCTTAGCACATTTTGGAATAGGACAAGCGTAATGTCAATGTGAATACTATTTGCCGCAGAAAGATACAGACAGAGTAACCTTACATACCTTGTATTCTCAACACGAATTACAATCTTAGATGCGTATACAATAGTCCCGCTCCTTCTTTATGTTTCACTCTACAACACAAATACATAACGAAATTGACATTAACCACCAACTACCTTACAAATGCATATAACGTCAATGAGTTACATTTTTGCCTTTAAAATGTCATTTCCCCCTTGACAATACCATTGAAGAAATTATCATACCAATAATCCCACAATATTCCATACATTGACCAATACATGATACTAAATAACATTTCACCACAAACTTCTCTTTTACACGTCCTCATCCACACCATATCGCAAATAATCCATCAATTCACCTTAATACATCTCATAGCACATATCGACCAAAATCCCATAATTTACACTTATAGAAAAATAACAAGTTTAATAACAAAATCACACCATACATGTTCATAATTTATCCATACCATGCTCTTTCATCAAAGTCACAAGTCATATTTCAAGCTTAAATCCCATGGATCACAAATCTTTTACGAAAAACACAAGACACCATGTTCAACACTTCCAAGCAAACCAACATGATTTAAATACTCTCCCATGCATATAATATATTAATCCATAACAAGAATCACTTACCCAAGCTTGAAAAATGATAATCTTGCTCCAAAAGTTGGCTTAGAGTTCTTAGGATTTTGAGAGAAAAATGGTTGAGAAATGTCTAGAAAGCATGAGAATGTCCAATGAATAAAATCAGTTTTTTTGGTCCCTTTTATAAGCCGTTAAGTCCATCCTTAGCCATTAAATGTGGTGTTCTAGAAGGTCAAGGCAAGAATGGGTCTTTTGACCCATTTTGGCCCATGTCTTCTTCTCATTTTTGGGCCTTTTGTTGGGCCCAATTCACTTAACCCAATAAAATCAATAATTTATCGTGTTTAAATCATATCATACGTGTTATAACAATATTCCCACTCACGCGATTCATATTCGTAGCCTCAATCCCAAAAACAAGTGATTCTAGCCACGTATGACCCATTTTGACCATAAGGGCAAAACTGTCATTTTGATGCCAAATTTGTTCTCGAGTAATTTTATCATACCAATATAATATTTCATTCATTTCATGTATATTCTCGTGGTTGTAGAAGAAACGTGGCAAAAATCGGCTCGGTACGTCCCCGGACACCCTTGGGACTTAAGAATTTTCCAACTTTTGAAAGTGGCAAAACCAGCCTGGCACACCCTTGAGCACGCCAGCTTACTGCCTATGGGCTAAAATTTTTGGCCCAGAGTGGCGTGGTACGCCCTCTGGCGCGCCTGAGCCTTAGTTTTTCTGAAAATTTTGTTTTTCGACTTTTCTTCGCGGGTTTGGTTAGATACTTCAAGTCCTATTCTTTAACTTACTTCTTACCCTTAATATAATTTGTGTAGAGGTCCTCTTAGACTCATTTTGAACCCCACAAATGCTCCACGAAAATCATAACACGCCTCCTACGAAGGGCTAATCACATGTACGAGACCAAATTTTAATTTTTCTCATCATTAACATTACCAAATACATGCTTATAGCTCTCTACATCTAAGTAAACATTATTGAATGTCGTCAAGTAGGGTTGGAAAGGTACGGGGTGTTACATTCTTCCCCCCCTTAGGGACATTCGTCCTCGCATGTTAACAATATTGCTTCAATTACGACCAATGTCTCTCTATATTAGCATATATATACATAAACACTTAAGGCTCATAGATATTTACTTGTTATTGCTCCACTTCCGCACTTTGAACCTCTTCATCCTTTTGAAATAGATAGGGGTACTTGGATTTCATCATTTCCTCAGCTTCCCATGTGATTTCCTCTACTTGTTGATTTCTCCAAAGGACTTTCACGAAAACTATGTCTTTATTCCTCAATCTCTTTACTTGTCGATCAAGGATAGCAATGTGTACCTCTTCATAAGTAAGATCCTCTGTAACTTGAACATCTTCAACGGGAACAATACGAGATGGATCCCCTATGCACTTTTGAAGCATCGAAACATAAAATACTGGGTGGACTGAGGAAAGTTCTTGAGGTAGTGCTAATTCATAAGCAACTTGCCCAAATCTTCTAATGATTTTATATGGGCCTATGTAACGTGGACTCAATTTTCCTTTCTTTCCGAACCGCATTACCCCTTTCATCGGGGACACCTTTAAAAATACCCAATCACCTATGGCGAATTCAAGTCCTCTTCGTCTAACATCAGAATATGACTTGTGGCGACTTTGGGCCGTTTGTAACCTTTTTTGGATCACTTTAACTTTCTCCATAGCCTGATGAACAATATCTGGCCCAAGCAAAGCAATTTCACCTACTTCAAACCATCCAATTGGTGATCTACATTTCCTTCCGTACAAAGCTTCATAAGGTGCCATTTTAATACTTGAATGATAGCTATTGTTGTAAGCAAATTCAATACGAGGAAAATGGTCATCCTAAATGCCTTGAAAATCTAACGTACAAGCTCGTAGCATATCTTCAAGTGTCTGAATAGTACGTTCTGCTTGTCCATCAGTCTGAGGATGGAAAGCCGTACTCAAATTCACCTGTGTACCCAAACTCTGCTGAAAATATCTCCAAAAGTGCGCTGTGAACTGTGCTCCTCTGTCTGATATAATGGAAAGTGGAATACCATACAACCGCACTATTTCTCTAACATACAATTTTGCATAATCCTCAGCTGTATAGGTGGTCTTGACTGGTAGATAATGCGCTGACTTGGTAAGCCTGTCCACTATAACCCATATAGAATCAAATTTCTGTAATGTACGAGGCAAACCTGTAATGAAGTCTATATTAATCATATCCCATTTCCAGACTGGAAGATTGATACATTGCATATAACCTCCCGGTTTCTGATGTTCTACTTTCACTTGTTGATAATTTGGGCATCGCGCGACAAACTCTGCAATGTTTTTTTTCATATTTCCCCACCAATACACTTCTTTTAAATCATGGTACATTTTAGTAGCACCCGGATGAACAGAATAGCGCGAATGATGCGCCTCTGTCATTATTCGTGTCCTCAGCTCATCTACATCCGGTACACATACTCTTCCTTGACATTGAAGTACCCCTACTTGTGTTAGATCAAATGCCTTTGTCAAATTCTGCTGTGCATTTTCCTTTAGCTGCAATAACATAGAATCCGCAAACTACTTCTCTTTCACTTCAGCTATTAAGGAGGATTCTACTGCATTTTGCACAATAACCCTTTCACTTGGAGATTCTATAAGGCGAACTCCCAAGCTGGCTAATTGATGTAAATCTTTGATTATTTCTTGCTTTTCAGCCAACTGGCCACTAGTTCTTTCTACTGTCTTGCGGCTCAATGCATCAGATACCACATTTGCTTTGCCTAGATGATAAAGAATATCAATATGATAGTCTTTTAAGAGCTCTAACCACCTTCGTTGCCTCAAATTGAGTTCCTTCTGCTTAAAGAGATATTGCAAACTTTTGTGATCCGTATAAATATCAACATGGACTCCATACAAATAATGACGCCATATCTTTAAAGCAAAAACGACTGCTGCCAATTCAAGATCATGTGTGGGATAATTTTTCTCATGTGGCCGCAACTGTCGTGAGGCATATGCTATGACATTACCGTGTTGCATCAATACACATCCGAGGCCAACCTCGGAAACATCACAATACACTACATAACCTTTGGTACCTTCGGGAAGTACTAAAACTGGTGTGGAGGTTAATTTATCTTTCAACTTTTGGAAACTTTTCTCGCACGCATCATTCCACTGAAATTTTACTGACTTATGTGTAAGCTTTGTTAATGGTGCAGTAATGTGTATGTAAGTCCATGTGAAACTTGTATGATAAGTAAATATGTCAATGAACTCAAATACAAATGAATGATCAATATGGATTTCATTATACTAAACTTTGGAAACCATGTATATTGCTTTCATTACTTTCTTTGTATCTTTGCTTCTATGATTATTCATCTTTGCCTGTGACCTGTGATACCCGGGCCCCGACTGAACAGTGGGTTTTAACATAACATAACGTTATGTTTGGATCGGCTCTAGCTAGGCTTATGCCCCTAGAGCTGCCACCCATGAATTAATATATATCGGGATCGGCTCGAGCTAGGTTATTACCTCTAGAGCTGCCACCCATAAACCAACATTTCAGGTTCTGCTCGAGCTAGGTTATTACCCCTAGAGCTGCCCCCTGTCAGGATCGGTCCGAGCTAGGCGTATGCCTCTAGGACTGCCCCCTGATCCAAAAAATCTCGGGATCGGCTTGAGCTAGGCATTTTCCCCCAAAGCTACCACCCATACTTGATCATTGACCACATATTTGCATTACTTTATTCATTACTTTGAGATTGATACAATGATAGTCATAACTTTATATGAAGCTTTGGATCATTAACCAATGAGTGAGAGACATGTGGTTCACAATTGATCAATGAATAGGAACTATGTGTTAATGACCATTAATAATCGGATATTGGATACCTTAGCATATTTCGGAATAGGACAAGCGTAATGTCAATGTGAATACTATTTGCCGCAGAAAGATACAGACAAAGTAACCTTACATACCTTGTATTCTCAACACGAATTACAATCTTAGATGCGTATACAATAGTCCCGCTCCTTCTTTATGTTTCACTCTACAACACAAATACATAACGAAATTGACATTAACCACCAACTACCTTACAAATGCATATAACGTCAATGAGTTACATTTTTGCCTTTAAAATGTCATTTCCCCCTTGGCAATACCATTGAAGAAATTATCATACCAATAATCCCACAATATTCCATACATTGACCAATACATGATACTCAATAACATTTCACCACAAACTTCTCTTTTACACGTCCTCAACCACACCATATCACAAATAATCCATCAATTCACCTTAATACATCTCATAGCACATATCGGCCAAAATCCCATAATTTACACTTATAGAAAAATAACAAGTTTAATAACAAAATCACACCATACATGTTCATATTTTATCCATACCATGCTCTTTCATCAAAGTCACAAGTCATATTTCAAGCTTAAATCCCATGGATCACAAATCTTTTACGAAAAACACAAGACACCATGTTCAACACTTTCAAGCAAGCCAACATGATTTACATACTCTCCCATGCATATAATATATTAATCCATAACAAGAAACACTTACCCAAGCTTGAAAAATGATAATCTTGCTCCAAAAGTTGGCTTAGAGTTCTTAGGATTTTGAGAGAAAAATGGTTTAGAAATGTCTAGAAAGCATGAGAATGTCCAATGAATAAAATCAGATTTTTTGGTCCCTTTTATAAGCCTTTAAGTCCATCCTTAGTCATTAAATGTGGTGTTCTAGAAGGTCAAGGCAAGAATGGGTCTTTTGACCCATTTTGGCCCATGTCTTCTTCTCATTTTTGGGCCTTTTGTTGGGCCCAATTCACTTAACCCAATAAAATCAATAATTTCTCGTGTTTAAGTCATCTCATATGTGTTACAAAAATATTCCCACTCACACGATTCATATTCGTAGCCTCAGTCCCCAAAACAAGCGATTCTAGCCATGTATGGCCCATTTTGACCATAAGGGCAAAACTGTCATTTTGTTGCCAAATTTGCTTTCGAGTAATTTTATCATACCAATATAATATTTAATTTATTTCATGTATATACTCGTGGTTGTGTAAGAAATGTGGCAAAAATTGGCTCGGTACGTCCCCGGGCACCCTTGGGACTTAAGAATTTTCCAACTTTCGAAAAATGGTAAAACCAGCCTGGCACGCCCTTGGGCGCACAATCTTACTGAATCTAGGCTAAAATTTTTGGCCCAGAGCGGCATGGCACCCCCTCTGGCGCACCTGAGCCTTAGTTTTTCTGAAAATTTTGTTTTTCGACTTTTTTTCGTAGGTTTGGTTAGATACTTCAAGTCCTATTCTTTAACTTACTTCTTACCCTTAATATACTTTGTTTAGAGGTCCTATTAGCCTAATTTTGAACCCCACAAATTCTCCACAAAAATCACAACACACCTCCTACGAAGGGCTAATCACATGTACGAGACCAAATTTCAATTTTTCTCATCATTAACATTACCAAATACATGCTAATAGCTCTCTACATCTAAGTAAAAAATATTGAATGTCGTCAAGTAAGGTTGGGAAGGTACGGGGTGTTACATAAATAGCGACCACCGTCACCACCAATGACTCGTTGGTTCTTCCAACGGTCGTTGGTCCTTCTCATTGCCAAGTAGGTACTTTTTCAACCCTCAGGACTTTTGGGACTCTTTTCTATAGACGAGTACATGGAACGGTCATCCTTTCAACCAACGGTTGTTTGAAGGGTCGTTGTATCTAACAACTTGATATTGCTTTACTAAAATGGCCATAACTTCTAGCTCCAGAATCGGATTAATGAGCAATCGATTGCGTTGGAAAGAAGTCTCAAAGAAATTTGTTTTGGTGTGTTTTGAGATTTAAAACTCTTCATATTCTAGGAGTTATACTCGTTTGAAGTTGACTTTAGCAAGATTCTATATGAGAATTTGATTCGTAAGGAAACTTTCAACTTAACTATAAGCTAGGAGTTACTCATCGCCTTAATTCATATCAAAAGCACTTCTCATGTTACCAAATCATTAGGTTTGGTTATATATGTACTTGAAGAACAATTCTGATCTTAGCTTGGATTTTTAGGGCGTTAAAATATCTCCCTCTTGGAATCATTCATCCTCGAATGAAGACTAACTAGGCCGAAAGGATAGGGAAAGAGCTACAATCCCAACACTGAGTTCTAAGAGCTGAATACTGACATGATAACTGAATCTCTAACTAAACCATGGATTGAACTAAATTCATGAATGCTTGCTAAGACATGAGAGCAACTGAGTGACATGAGACTGACAAAAGTAATAAGGAGGAAACTGTTACCTCAAGCTGAAATAGAATTCGAAGAGAAAATGTGGGGATACTTGGTCATCATATCTAAAGGTGGGGATACTTGGTCATCATATCTACTTCCGATTCCCAGGTAGCTCCCTCAACTAGTTGATTCCTCCAAAGGACTTTCACTGAAACGACTTCTTATTTCTTAATTTATGGACCCGACGATCAAGAATCTCAACTGGGACTTCTTTGTAAAAGAGACTATCCTTCACGCCTAAACTCTCTAAAGGCACAACTGAAGTTAGATCACCAATGCATTTCTTCAGTAGAGATACCTGAAAGACTGAATGCACTGATGCTAAGTCTGCAGACAAGTCTAACTCATAGGCCATATTTCTAATGTGCCTTAAAATCTTATAAGGCCCCACATAGCGGGGATTGAGTTTCCCTTTGTTTCGAAATATCTTCACCCTTTTCATGGGTGAAACTTTCAAGTAAACCAAATCACCCATCACGAACTCAAGTTCTCTTCTCCTTATATCTGTATAGGACTTTTGACGACTTTAAGCTATTTTCAGCCTTTCTCTAATCAGCTAAAATCAGCTAAACTTTTTTTCATAGCCTCATGGAATGAATCAGTCCCTATCAAGGTAGCTTCACCAACCTCAAACCAACCAATATGAGATCTACACCTCCTACTATAAAACGCTTCAAACGGGGCCATCTGAATACTGAAGTGATAACTATTATTATAAGCAAACCCAATTAAAGGCAAGGGTTCATCCCAACTACCTTTGAAATTGATCACACAAGCTCTCAACATATCCTCCAAAGTCTGAATGGTCTGCTCTACCTGACCATCTGTCTGTGGATGAAAAGCTATGCTGAGATGAACTTGGGTACCAAGACCTTTCTAAAATATTTTCCAGAACTGAGAAGTAAATTGAGTACCCCTATCTGAGATGATAGTCAAAGGTACTCCATACAATTTCACCAATTCTTTAAGGTAAAGTCTAGCATAATCCTCAGCTGAATCTGAAGTGTTAACTGGTAGGAAATATGCTGACTTAGTCATCCGGTCCACAATAACCCAAATAGAATCATATTGTCTGTGAGTACGATACAATCCTGTAATGAAATCCATATTCACTAGTTCCCACTTATAAGCAGGAATACTGATATCCTGAGTCATACCACCAGGTATCTGATGTTCAACCTCAACCTGCTGGCAATTTGGACACTTAGCCATAAATTTCATGATATCCTTTGTCATGCCATTCCACCAATAGACTTCCCATAGATCACGGTACATCTTAGTGCCTTTTGGGTAAATAGAATATTGAGAACTGTGAGCTTCTGTCAGCATTCGCTGCCTCAAGTCATTCACATCTAGAACACATAGTCTGACTTGTCAACGAAGAACACCATCTCCCCCTTTGGAGAAAACTTCAACTTTTTGACTTTGGAAAACTTCTTTCAACTTAAGCAAAATAAGATCACTATCTTGCTTTGCTTTTACCTCAGCTACTAAAGAGGATTTTGAACAATTCTTAACCATGACACTACCTTCGGCTAAATCAACTAACCGAACTCCCAGTCTAGCAAGCCTGAAAACCTCGTAAACCAACTCCTTCTTCTCATCCTTTACATAAGTAACACTTTCTTTAGATAACCTGCTATGAGCATCAGCCACAACATTGGCTTTACCCGGATGGTACAAGACACTCATATCATAATCCTTTAATAACTCTAACTATCTCCTCTGATGAAGATTTAGATCTTTCCAAATGAACACATACTGAAGGCTCTTGTGATCCGTGAACACGTCTATATGAACCACATAAAGAAAATGCCTCCAAAATTGTTAAGGCAAAAATGACTGATGCCAACTTAAGATCATGAGTCAGGTAGTTCTTCTCATGGGATTTGAGCTGTCTAGAGGCATACGCTATAACCTTATCATGCTGCATCACAACACATAACCAAGGATAACTCCTGAAGCATTACAATAAACTAAAAACCCATCTGGACCCTCTGGTAGAGTTAAAACTAGAGCGGAGGTGAGTCGAGTTTTCAACTTCTAAAAACTCTTCTGACAAGCATCAGACCACTAAAATTTGACTTTCTTCTAAGTCAATCTGGACATAGGAGAATCAATAGATGAGAATCCTTTAAAAAATTATAGGTAGTAACCGACTAAACCCAAGAAACTCTTGATATCTGATGGAGAGATGGGTCTAGGCCAATTCCTAGCTGCTTTGGTCTTTGAGGATCACCCTGAATGCCCTCACCAAAAATGATATGACTAAGGAATGCTGCTAATTTTAACCAAAATTCACACTTGCTGAACTTAGTGAATAACTGACAATATTTGAGAGTTTACAAGACAATACTTAAATGGTCTGTATGTTCATCCTCACTCCGAGAATACATGAGGATGTCATCTATGAAGATAATGATGAACATGTACAAGTACTGCACGAGGATGTCATCTATGAAGATAATGATGAACATGTACAAGTACTGCTTGAACACTCTTTTTATCAAGTCTATAAGAGCAACATGGGCATTTGTTAATTTAAAAGACATAACAACAAATTCAAAGTGACAATACCGAGTTCTAAAGGTTGTCTTTAGAATGTCACATGCACTGACTCTGAGTTGATGATAACCGAATCTGAGGTCTATCTTTGAAAAATAACTGGCACCCTGAAGCTGGTCAAAAAAATCATCAATCCTAGGAATGGGATACTTATTCTTGATTGTGAATTTGTTCAACTGACGGTGATCGATGCAGATTCTGATGGAAACGTCTTTCTTACATACGAAAAAAATTAGAGCACCCCATAGAGAGATACTGGGCCTGATATAACCCTTATCTAAAAGATCTTTTAACTGCCCTTTCAAGTTCTTAAGCTCAACTGGAGCCATTCTATAGGTAGTAATTATAATAGGCTGAGTATCTGGAAGGAGATCTATTCCAAAGTCAATTTCCCATTCGAGAGGAGCTCCGAGCAGATCTTCTGGAAACACTTCTGAGAATTCATTAACCACTGGAACTGACTGAAGATTTGGAGTCTCAAACTTTGAATCCTTAACCCAAACAAGATGATAGATACACCCTTTGGAAATTATTTTTCTGGCCTTAAGGTAAGAGACAAACTTACCTATAGGCGCTAAAGTACTACCCTTCCATTCTAAAATTAGTTCATTGGAAAACTAAATTTGGACCACTCTATTTCTACAATCGATTGAGGCATAACAAGAATATAGCCAATCCATGCTAAGAATGACATCAAAATCAGTCATATTTAACTCTATAAGATTAACTGAAGTGACTTTATGAGAAATTATGATCGAGAAATTTCTGTATATCCGTCTGCCTATGACTAAATCACCTACAGGAGTAGAGGATGAAAAATATTTTAAGAGGATTTTGGGACTGGAACCAAAGTCTACCGCTGTATAAGGAGTCACAAAAGAAAGTGTGGCTCCGGGATCTAACAAGGCATACACATCAATATGAAAGACTTGTAATGTACCAGTGACTATATCAGGGGAAACCTCCTGGTCCTGTCGAGTCTGAAGTGCCTAAAACCTATTCTGACATTGTCCGCTACTTGTACTAGATGAGGCACTCTGCTGAGTTGGGCGACCTGCTGGAGTTGCTGAAGATTAGGACTGATTTTGCTGGCAAACATCTCTGCCCCTCTGTGAGGATACTGAGCACTCCCTTAATTTGTGACCTGGCTTGCCATATCCAAAACAACTACCACTGCCGGCCATGCACTCCCCTTGGTGGTTATTACCTCACTTGTTGCAAACCAGATGGGTATGTCCACCAGTGTCACTGCCTTGGGACTTAGAGCCTGGTGACCTATCTCGATAGTCCTATTTAAACTTAGGCACTATCATAGGATAGGGCTGGAGCTGTGGACCTCTGACAAAACTAAGAGCAATTACCACCGCCCAATTTCTACTGAGAAAAGTCAAAATTGCCTGTTCTGGCCCTGTTATTCTCCTTTTCGCTTTTCTTGATTTTCTTTTCCTCAATCTGTTGAGCTTGAGTCATCAACCTATAGATATCCATCTTTTTGACCAACATGGTGGTTCTTCACTCTTTAACCACGGTCTTTGAAACACCTGATATGAACTTACTCATACAGGCCTAGAAATCAGCCACCATTACTAGAGCATACTTAGAGAGCTGAGTAAACTTAAGATAATAGTCCTTCACAGTCATGTTACCCTATTTCAGATTTATAAACTCCTGAACCTTGGCTTCCCTTAACTCAAGTGGGAAGAACCTGTTCAGAAATGCAGCTACGAACTCATCCTAGTCTACTGGACCCATATGCACACCTATATCTTCCTTCCACTGCTTACACTAAGTCTGAGACACTTTTTTCAATTGGTAAGCAGCTAACTCTGCACTCTTGACTGGAGTGACACCCATAATCTAAGTGACCTTCTAAATGTCATCAATTAACTCCTATGGATCCTCCTCCACCTTAGAACCATGGAACTCTGGAGGATTCATTCGAGTGAAATCTCATAATCTAGCCGCTGCCGTACTACCATTCGGGTTGAACTGGCCAATAACTTACAGGTCAACTTGAGTAGTCATGGACTGAGCTAGCACCTGAAAGGCAACCCTGAACTCATCATGTGAGACTTGTACATTCAAAGGGTCTGCTGAAGCTGGTGGCACTTGTTGGTTTCCATTTTTGAACTGTATTTCCTTCCTCTTTTGGGAGGCAATTTTCTGTAAATGTGTAAAGCATGAGTTAAAAGGAGATTAAATAGAGTTCACACTCGATATGAACATGAAAGAAATGAAACTTTCCTAAAACATTTTATAGCCTTTCATTTACAAGTATGGCCTGCTTCACACTCATAAACAAAACTCTACTTAACGCGACTTTTAGATACCCTAGGACACTTTAAACCTGATGCTCTAATACCAAGTTTGTCTCCACCCAAGACTATCCCCAAGTTGTAACACGGTGCTTAGAGTCACAAGTGACCCCAAGCTAACCCATGGCTTGACATGACATTAAGAAAACTATATACAACTGAGAATCACTGAGCGGAAGCTGGAATGTGAGTAATAATCCTATACTGAAGATAATACTAATTTTTTTTGAACAAAATCATAAAATTTAAAACACTAGTCTATCTGTCTGAAAGCCTATACTAAGACGAGTTGTTGGGACAAGCCCCCAACTAACTCTAACTGTTTGAACACTGAAATAATAATGAAATTGAAATACTAAAAACCTATCACTCGAAAGATGAGGACTCACCAAACTCTGCTGTTGAGATAGGTACGGTGTTGTGCTAACCACGAGCTGGATGCTGAACATCGAAACCTATATTATAACATATTATAACGCAAAAAAGGTATGCGGTCAGTACTTTGAATGTACTGAGCATGTAAGATAAGCACTGTACTATATAAAACTGAACATGCTAAACATAAGTGTATAAACTGAACATGGAATTGAGTAATGTAAAATGATGTAATGACCAAGTAAATAAGCAAGTACTATTCAATACTATACTGAATAAATTGAATACGAGGTCAAGCAATATTTGAGTCTAAACGGTGGGAGATACTATTAACCGACATACCCCATCTGAACTAAATAGAGCCCAATTTATAAGCCTAACTGGAAGGGTGTTTTGTACCTTGCCAAGAGTACGAACACTGACTGACATTGAACTACTAAACTAATATCTAAAAGGACTAACGTGTCAAGCCTTATCTAATGGGTGACCCTTTAAAACCTATGGTAGTGCCATAGTTTTGGGACTTAGGGACTTCTACTAAAGGTTTCAGTTTAACTAACGGGTGAGCCGTCATCCCTACGTCTGCTCGGCGGTAGGTACTACTCTCAACTGAATTATACTGATAAACTGAGTAGCTCAATAATACTGATGTATGAGACTGAAATGATAGACACTTTATCTGAAGGCATCCTAAAACATATGGAACTGAGGGACTGATCATTCAACTATCAGTTTATGAAAAGCTAAGTCATCGAGTATTCATAACCCGCCATATCTGAAAAATACAATTATTCATGCTAATTTCTATGCTTGAATAGGATATGAATTTATACAGCTCTAGTCCAAAATTATGAATCATCTATATATACTGAGGGTTCATAAATATAACTCCCTAAGAGTGCTGAATTTCATGGGAGACATCTATTCATGGATTATGCTTGATGAGGAATTGAAATACAAAGAAACCCATGCTTTTCATTAAACCCTAAGCTCTGAAGGACGAATTAAATTGAAGAATTGAGGTCACTTACGGACTCAATGGGTGAAAGGATACCCATTGATGAAATCCCACATTCCTGTAAGTGAAAACCTTAGACTTGAAGCTTGAAGATGATGAACCCTAGCTTTCTTGCTTTGAAGAGGAAAAAGTTGCTTGTTTATCTAATTTTCTCCTAATTGTCAATTTTTTCTAAGGGATTGAGGGAATTGGAGTAGTTTAAGATTAATATTAACCTTTGGAATAGCCAAAATGACATAGTTTAGGAGGTTAAATAATGAGAAAAGACTGAAATACCCCTCTGAAATCATAATAGAAAAATTGACAGTCGGGACGGACAAACCAACCAACGGCTCATTGGTTCTACCAACAGCTCATTGGTTCTACCAACGGTCGTTGGTTGTGCTTGGGTGATATAGAGGAGTCTTGATGACTCTCTGGACTTCATCAGATAAGCCAATGGAAGATCGTTGGTCCCTCCAACCAATCATCCCTTGTTTGGTTGTTGGTTCCCTATTTCGGGCTAACTGGTGACCACAGTCACCACCAATGACTTATGGATTTTCTAATAGTTGTTTGTCCCTCTCGTTTCCAAGTAGGAATTTTTTCAACCCTCGAGACTTTTGTGACTTTTTTCTATAGACGAGTACATGTAACAATCATCCTTTTAACCAATGATCATTGGAAGGGTCGTTGTATTTAACAACTTGACAGTGGTTCACTAAAATGGCCATAATTTCTAGCTCTGGAATTTGATTAACGTTAAATTAGATGCGTTAGAAAGACTCAAAGGCCTTTAATTTGGTGGGTCTTGAGCTTTAAAACTCTTCATATTCTAGGAGTTATACTCGTTTGAAGTTGACTCTAGCAAGATTCTATACGAGTATTCGATCGTTAAGGAAGCTTTCAACATAACTATGAGTTAGGAGTTACTCATGGCCTTAATTCATATCTAAAGCAATTCTTATGTTACCAAATCATTGTGTTTGGTTCTATGCATACTTAAAGAACGATTTTGATCTTAACTTAGATTTTCGGGGTGTTACATAGACTCATATGTAACCACTGCTTCACCTCTTCACTCAGTAAGAAAGAAAACAGTCTCAACTTCACATATTCATTGAATAAGCTCTGATCGTGAAAATTATCACTCAATTCAACAAACTCTTGCATGTGCTTGTGTGGGTCTTCATGTGATTTATCCTCAAATAGGCATGTATTCTACTCTAATCACATCGTGCCCTCTTTCAGCTCAAAGTTTCTTATGATATTTGTCTTTACTATTGCTTTAGAGGTAATTTGTTGATTCGGCCTCATGAAGTTTAACATAGTAATATGTGGTACGGTAAGGGACTGAACTGCAGCCTTGTCTACTGCATCATTTGTAGGTTTTGGGTTGTTCATGTTATCCCCCATAACTCTTAACTTTATAAGAGTACATTCAAATTTATGATCAATGGAAATCAAAGAATTACCTTGACTCCTAGTGTTGGGCATACTCTAACATGTACCATGTGAAAGACATAAACAAAAAAACAAGTGAAATCTAAATTGTTCAATAATAATTCAACATAGTATCAATTCTAAAAAATTCCCTGCTGAGGCGCCAAAAATTTGTTGCGTCCAAACATATACGAAAGTGTACGCAGTTGTACAAGTAATACAAGATGTGAGTCCATATATCTTACCTAAAGAATATGACGAATTGACTATCTAAGTTGAATTCTTATATTTTCTATTCAGTGGGTAATAGGCAACAATGATTGATTAAGGTGTTAGAATGTGAATAATTTTTTTTAGACAAGTCATATATTAGTATTTTGAGATTTAGATTAGAGAAAAGATCAAGGGTCATGGTATTGTGATAATCTAGTTGAGTTATTAAACTGTATGTTCAATAGATTTTTTTTGAGTTACTAGTTGTGGGTTGATTTTAACCATATTGAATGTTTTGCCAACAAATCTAGGTTTACTCGGCATTCCTAACGTCTATATTCCTATTATCATTAGTCGATAATGAAGTGCATTTAATTTTTCTTTCATATCAATTGGGCTAGGCTAATGGGTATATTCCTATCCATGTTAGCAAATCGCTACCCCTTCCCTAAATAGTTCACAACTAAGACCTATCTTTCCTTATTGAGGATAAGATAAGGCTAACGGGTATGGTTTGTCCATGTTTATACTTTGTTTTGAGGATAATGTAACTTAATACTCTTGATTTACACTCATTTCCATTATTTTGAGCTTATGTTGTTTGTTTTGTGCATTGTAAGTATGGGCAAAAAGGAAAGAAGCCTTGTCAAGTCAAGCTCAAAGCAAAGTCCAATGTGAAGGGGGGGGGGGGGTTCATATTTCACCCCCTCCGAAGTTTTATATCTGATAGAGAACAATTCAAAGCCAAGCAAAGGATCTCGTGTTGCAAGGGCCAAGACAAAGCTGCCTGCCTCATGCCTCAAATAGACAGAAACATGGGCAAATTTTTTCCTTTTCTCGATCCGACTTGGGGCTTTCTAGATATTTTTAAATATTATAAATACCCATCATTAGTTGTTTCTAGGGGAGACAAACATTGTGGAGGCACAACACAAAAGTGCAGGCTAAATTCTCTTGGGCTTCTTTACCTTTTTACCTACCATTATTTTTTGTTCTTACTTGAATTATAGTTTTGCATTCAGATATTGAGTAACTAAAAGTCATTCTTCTAGGATTGTGGTCATAGTATGAAAGTCATAGTCGATAAAAAGATTGTTATTGTGAATTTCTACCATCCAAGCTTTATTCTCTTAATCTTATACTTACTATTTTGTTGATTTGTGAACAAAAAGATAAATTGATAATTACTAATGAAACTTGATATTATAGGAAAGTTAGATATAGAACGTGGATTAAGGAGAGTATGTTATATCTGTGGATGAATTTGAAGCTAGGATGAAAATCATACCTAAATGGCCCTACTTGGCTCTAATATGTGAAGATATATAAATGTATCTGGATTAGTTTGACTATCTTCGCTCAACAATATAGCTAGGAGGCTAATTTAGATAGACGATTAGAGGCTCAACGGACCATAATCATAGTATCAACCATGGGAGTGAGCAAAATGGTAGATTTCTTAAATTAGCTTATCAACTGTACATAATACGAAGGGATTAATCAACCGTCATAACCCTAGATTTTATCTTCTCTGTGAAAAATCTCTACAATATTTACTTTTAATACCTTCTCGTTTTAGTAGTCTAAACAACTAGACCTTAAAATTTGATAGTTTGAGTAAATAACTAGAACTAGTTTAATTTGGTAAACGGTTAATCTAAGTCCTGTGGGTTCGACATCCTATTGCTTGTAATCAACATATTACTTATACGAGCGCGTACACTTGCATGTGCAGTTGGAAGCAACAATATGTAATGCTGTGACTATATGGTTTATTTGATAAAAATGACCTTACCACCAGGAGAAAGAAACCTGCCTTGCTAACCTTCAACTTTATTCATATTTTTTTTTTGGAGATATCAATAAAATAGCTAATTTTCTTCATCCGTAAATAGATGGGGCATCCTAGATAGGTAAATGAAAAAGAAGATTGCTTGTATCCCGTTTATCTTTTGATCACTCTATCAATGAGTCTGGTAGTTTTGTTATGTGTGAGGAAGAATTTTTTGTCATTGTTAATTTCTTTCCCTAAATCCCTTTGATAATTTCTTAGTTGTTTTACGCTGAGATTGATAGACCTTCAATCCCTTAAAGTGAACAAGACTAGAACATTCGCATATCCTAAGTGATTAATTTTCTTTTTTTGGGGGGTGGGGGGTGGGGATTCTCTTATGGATAGAGAAATCAATAAAATCCTTTCACTGATGGAGAGAATTCAAAACCATGAATATCACTCTACAATTAAAATTAATAGTGCAGGGAGAGGGTATCACCTTGTTTGATACCTCTAGAAGATTCGACAAAATCACACCTTATACCATTAATAATTACTGACTACTAGTTGTTTGAGATAAGCTTGTAGATCATCACGATAAAGATTTTAGTCTAACCTGTCTTCCTCAATACAGAAGTAAGAAATGTCCAAGATAATTTATCATAAGCTTTGGACATATCCATCTTAACGATCACATTATCTCCATGTTTTTTGGTTCTATAGCTCGGAATGATTTCTTGAGTAAGGAGAATATTCTCGGTGATTAATCTTCCTTTGACAAATTCTAATTGATTTTCATAGATAATCCTAGAAAGAATGAAATTCATTCTCAAGGTTAGGATCTTGAATAAAAGTTTATTGAAAAAATTACAGAGTATAATAATCCTGAGTTGAGAAAAGATATCTGAAGAGATAAACTTAGGAATTAGGGCTAAGCATGAATAAGTAAAATTTTTGTAAGCTCGACTCCTTGAAAAAAAGCTCATGAAGTTCACAATCTCATTTTTCACAATGGTCCATGCTACTTGATAACTTGATAAAATAACCATTGAACCCGTCTGGACTTGCAAAGTTATTAGAATTCATGGCAACGACTGGTGTCTTAACCTCCTCTCCAGAAGGATAAATTTGCAAAAATAGGATATCGTCTAGACCCCAACTTTTCATTTTGGAAATTTTCTCTTGCCAAGAGCTACTGGGGGAGTAATTGCATTGTTTTAACAACTTGGACTTAGGATTATATTTACTTTTCTCGTTCATTGGGAATCTTTATCAATATAATTCCCTTCCAATTCACATCTTAGTCATAAACAAGTATTTCAATAATCCAGTTACTCATTAGTATTGGGCATCTTTAGCCCGAATTACTTATACTCTCTTCTTTCCATGAAAGTAATTGAGTTTGAATAGAAAACAAAACTTGAGTTTTACAATTACTCAAGCCAAATATAGCTCGTTGATTTTTGGATGCCCAAGTGATTAAATTAGGACTCGAGAAAATACAATAACCATGAATCGATCTCCTACTATCGGGATAATCCACCCAGTCTACGTCTAAGAATCCATGTAGAACTATTTTAGAAGAGGTATAAAAAGTAAGACCAAATTGCAAGGTACCCTTGAGATTCCTTAGAAGCCGCTTCATTATGGTGAAGTGAATATCTCTTGGATCATGCATAAATTGACAAAGTGTGTTGACGACAAATGAAACATCAGGTTGCGTGATTGTGATATATTGTAGCGCACCTGCTATGCTCCTATACAATGTTGGATAAGAGAAAGAGGGCTTGCCATGTTGAGATAGTTGTAGACCACTTACCATATGAGTTAAAATAAGTTTGGATGCATCTATTAAGGCCCTAGAAAGCATATCAAGGATGTATTTGGACTAACTCAAAATAGTCTAGAAGAGCAATGTGTGACCTCATGCCCAAAAACTAATGCAATGGTCCAAGGTCCTAGAGAGCAAAAGGTAGAAGATAATAAGAGCAGAGATGAACTCATTGGAGCGACATGTGATAATAAGATCATCAACATAAACAAGAACAATTGTAAGTTGGCCACTGTAATTATGAATAAATAAGTAAGTGTCCGACTTGGATGGAACAAAACTGGCTCAAAAAAGGATGAACTAAGTCTCTCAAAATAAGATCTTGCGGCTTGTTTGAGTCCATATAAAGCTTTTTAGAGATACCATACATGATTAGGATACTTAGTGTTGACACCCAATTTTTTCTCTCCTTTTTTCTAAAATTAATTTTTTTATATGCTTATTAGTCCCAATGACTTTGCCAAAATATTTTTTTCTTATTTTAATAAATTTGACACTAATAGCGCTTATATATATATATATAAAACAACTACTAATATAGTATCTTATAAAATTACCCAAAATATATTTCATAATTTGTACTTTTGACCATTTTTAACAAAATACTAGTATATTAGTTTTTATCTCAAACTCTGAATAATTTTGATATATTATTATATTACCCTATTTACACATATTAATTTATGTAAATCATGTACTATAGCTACACATATTAATTTATGTAACAATTAATATATGTACAAATATGTGTGTGAATATGTATGCACATATATGTATGTATTTTGGAAAGCTAATTGGGATGAAAGATAGTATCACTAAATTATTTAAGTGAAAAGGATTGGAAAAAATCAGATTTATTTACCTAAACTTGGAATGAATTAGCTTATTGTTCAGCCTAAAGATTGTAGTCCAAAACCTCCAATTCAACCAACCCGGCCCAATTTAACACCTAAACACCCCTAATACCTTTTTATTTCCCTTCATCGTCTTCATCATCTCTAACACACCCTAACAGACTCTCTATCGACAAACAACAAAGGAAGACAAACTTCTACCTAACCACTATGTCACCCATTTCCCCACCGTAAAAATCCACCGAATTTCACGTTCACAGACCTCTATAACCCCATCAATCACTTCTGAGTATCAACAATGCCCTGTCCTTATCCCAAACCACTAGATTCAACCAATTACTTACAAGAAAATCTTCAGATCCTCTGAAATTGGCAAATAGATTTCAAAATTCACGGACTAAGCTTGTCCACGTGTCCAAATCTCACCCAACGTTACTTTGCTGAAGACAACAATTTAAAGTCGAATCCAAAAGATAAGATTTTCTCCCTGCTCTACTTATCTTTTCTTTCTCCCAATCTTTTCAAAGAGATGGCCATTTTCTCTTATTTTATTATTTTGAGTTCCAAACTAGTCCGTTTTCAAACTAGTTGTGCCTTCAATTTTCACTATAAATATGACCTGAAATGCTCTCAACAGGGGGAGGTTTTTTAATCACACAAAAGTCATACCTACAACCCTTAACTTTAGAAATTTTCAATATTCTGAATTCACTTTTAAAGTTCTCTTTTGTGCTCTTTGAAAAATTCGAATCTGTTCGGAGAGAGTTGATAGCGGAGTCGGAGTGACTAACTTGAAGCTCGACACTTGACGACCTCAATCACTTCCCTACAAAAGGTAAATTCTATCTCGTCTTAATTACATGATTCTTTGCTTAGCTTCGTAATTCATTGGTTTTGTTTGGTTTGGGAGTTAGCTGTTCTAGTCGATTTGTCATGAACATGAAAATATGAAATAAGATAGTTTTTGGTCATTTAGTTTGCCTATTCTTGATTGAGTCATCATCATCATCATACCCAGTGTATTCCCACCAGGTGGGGTCTGGGGGGGTAAAGTGTACGCAGTCCATACCACTACCTCAGATGAGGTAGAGAGGCTGTTTTCGATAGACCCCCGGCTCAGAACGATAACAATAACAAATCATAAATCAACAATCATAAAAAACATAAAACAATCATAAAAATCATAAATCAAAAATCATAAGAATCATACAAATTCTAAGAATCGTAAAAATCATCAACACAAATCATGAAAACCAACAACAAAAGGGGTCACAAATCGCTAATAACTCGACGAAGCAAGGCACTCACAGATCAACACTATAGACTAGTTATTCAAGATCACAAATAACACCAAAACAGCGCGAACAAGACTCTGCCTAAGAAACAACAGTCAAAGATACAAACAAACACGCTTCCCTGCTAAAAACGAACACCTTCCTACCTACTACCCCTCTACCCTAATCCGAGTCCTCCACACCTTCCTATCAAGGGTCATGTCCTCTGTAAGCTGTAATTGCTCCATGTCGTGCCTAATCACCTCCGTCCAATATTTCTTCGGCCTATCTCTACCCCGCCTAAAACCATCCCCAGCCAGCCTCTCACACCTCCGTACCGGGGCGTCCGTGCACCTCCTCTTCACATGTCCGAACCATCGCAACCTCACTTTCCGCATCTTATCTACCACCGACGCCACTCCCAACTTCTCTTGAATAATCTCATTTCTAACTCTATCGCTCCTGCTAAGTCCACACATCCCTCGCAACATCCTCATCTCCGCTACCTTCAACTTTTGGGTGTGGGAGTTTTTAACTGGCCAACACTCGGCTCCATATAACATGGTCGGGCGGACGACCACTCTATTAAACTTACCTTTAAGCTTTAGGGGAACCTTCTTATCGCACAAAACTCCCGAAGCGAGTCTCCATTTCCTCCACCCTGCGCCAATACGCTGCGTGACATCCTCGTCAATCTCACCGTTTCCCTGAATCATAGACCCCAGATACTTGAAACTCTCCCTCTTCTGAATGGCCTGGGAGTCCAGCTTTACTACCGCATCAGCTTCATGCCTCGCATCGCTAAACTTACACTCCAGGTACTCCGTCTTAGTCCTGCTCAACCTAAACCCTTTAGACTCAAGGGTCTGTCTCCAAACCTCCAACTTATCATTCAATCCTCCCCGGGTCTCGTCAAGCAGTACCACATCATCAGCAAACAACATACACCAAGGCACCTCCCCTTGAATACGCCGCGTCAAAACATCCATCACCAAGGCAAATAAGAACGGACTGAGAGTCGATCCCTGGTGCAACCCTGTCAACACGGGAAAGTGCTCTGTATCCCCTCCTACCGTCCTCAACCCCGTCTTCGTACCGTCGTACATGTCCTGGATCGACCTAGTGTACGCCACGGGCACACCTTTAGCCTCCAAACACCTCCACAGAATCTCCCTAGGGACTTTGTCATATGCCTTCTCAAGATCAATGAACACCATATGTAAATCCTTCTTCCTCTCCCTAAACTGCTTCACTAATCTCCTTACCAGGTGAATGGCCTCAGTAGTTGAGCGAACTGGCATGAAACTGAACTGATTCTCTGAGATAGTCACTACCCTCCTCAGTCTCTATTCTTGATTGAGTGTTTGCAAAATATTTACAACTTGTGGACTAGCTTTGAATAGGTTCTATGAGGTTCCTAGTGTTGTGTCGAGTTAGTAGCTCGTTATAAGATCATTGATATGTTGGTTTCGACGTTTCAAACATAGTAATAGCTGCTTAATTTTCCTCCTGCCCAACTGTGCATTTACAAGGGGTTAGCCGCCTTCGGTTTAGCATTATAAAGCTCCAAAAAATGATGAAAACTTTATGTATATCGGCAATCCGTCATGGAATCTTCGCAACCTTTTGCTTGAATATTTGAACATGGTTTTAATCTCTTGACATGTATCGGTTTATCCATGCACTTAAATGGATTCTCGATTTCTCATTTAACATGAAGAAGAGGTTTCACGTGTTTCAAACCTTGAAATATAATTCACTGTTGTTAGTAGCTCACTATTTTGTTTGATTTTATATCATAAATATGGAAGTGGTAAACTGAATCTTAATGTGTTCAAGTAGGCTTAAAACTTACTGTTAAGGTAGACTTTAATTAGTTAGAGTAGCTTCTAGTATGGTTAAGTATTGTAGCAACTTGTATCTACCTAGCCTAAATAACAAGCGTAAAGAATAATATCAATTTGGGGTCTAAGTTAAGGTAATCAGATCGTAGCTATTAACTCTTAAAGATTATATATATGATTAATTAAAGGCAGGCCCATGCTAATCACCTAGCTAAGTTAGTTAAGATGGATAAAGAGTTCAGTACTAGCTCATGTTTGTGACCATTTTCTTTGTCAAGGAATTCAATTTTCTGTTTTAAGGTCTGTTTTAACTATTCAAAAAGTGCATTTGCATAAGAACTAAATTAAAACTTGTCTCCTTTCTTAATTTTTTCTGTTAAAAATTGAAAGGCTAGTTGAAATGGGTAGCCATACCATTTTTGGAATAAGATGACATTTCTTTCTAGTCTTGACAGCGTCCTTTTTGAAAAAATAATATTTTCAACCGCTACATGAGTTATTTCATAGATGTTGGACCTGGTATTTCTTACCAACAAATAGTAGGTATTGACATGGTAAGCTCATGCCTGTATAACTATGCTGTAGTAGTTTCTCACTTAACAGTAGTCATGATCCCCAATTACCCCTTCTATTGCTTTCTTAGCTGGTTGCATAAATTATTTTAGTTAAGTGAGTTTAAAATTCTATATATAAATCAACGTGGCAGTGACTTTTGTCTGGATTTTTGGGAGCCCGAAACTGCCAAGAATCGATCTCCATATGTAAAAATGGGTTAAATTATTAGTCCTCCTTTAAAGCTACTTTGCTTATTTGCTTTAAATGTCATAGAACATGATGGAAAAAGAGCTTGCTCAAAGTAAGAGAAATGATGAGATATGTTGAAAGGATAAAGTAGCATGCATATACCAATCTCTCTGTATTTGGATTTCCATTAAGCAGGAAGCAAAGGTTTTTCAACAAGTGCATCTTTTATTTGAATCATTGTCACTTATTCTGTGAAAATTGGTTATTATGTATTCTTGATGCAGATCTAAGTAAAGGGCTAGCTTGACAGTGTGAATTTGTGACAAAAGTTTGGCCCCTTTTCTTTATCTAGTTTAAATATAAATGGGTGTGTGTCCGTAAAGAGATTCACCAGTTCTATATTAGTTTGGTTAATGTATTTTATTAACTTGCTTTGTTTCGAATGATTCGATTAACTCTCTAATCCTTTTATTTTTTGGTCTCATGTAAACTCGGGAGTGGGAGTTTTAATAGAAACTCATTTCGACCCGAATATCGGGTTAATCGCTATAGGATCGTCAGGGTTCGGAGTCTAAATCGCTAGGAGCCAGTTCCTTCGATAGGAGCTTATAGTATTTAGTTCTTTACCTTGATCATTACTTTATTATTCTTATTTATTTCACTAATTTTGTACTACTTTGAATATGTATTTTGTGTTGTTTGATTGAAATCGGTTAGTTTTATTTTTATTTTTGCTTAGCTTTAAAACATCTAAAATTAGTTTTCTTCAGTTAATCTTTTACCCATTCAATGTTTATAGATGTAGTAACACCGTATTGTTTAATCCTTTACTTTATACTCATGGTTCAACACTTTTTAGAATAAAAAGTAAATTATGGTTTTAGGTGCAAGTTTAAACAAACACATTTTTTCTTAGAATTGATTCAAATGGCTAAGAATAGTCCTTGTTTTCAAAAATATTAATTAACTATTTTTAATCATCTTAATTGGAGTTGTTAAATAAAATTAGTACAAATAATTTTTTTAATTAATCAAACCGTTTGTTTACAAATAACTCACCCATCAAGATTAAATTTTCATTCAACTTAATATGGTGCAAATATTTATCACATTCTACATTTATTTCTTAACATTATTTCAAGTTTTCAGCTTTTTAAAGCCTCTGAAATACAAGGTGTATACGTGTTCTTATACTACAATATACAAGGTATATTTTTATTTTTTTTACTACTATTATGTTACTATTTATACGTTATCTCAACTTTATTATATATTTATTTTACTATTACATTTTATTTACTACTTAGTCTAGAATTTCACAAATTAAATGAATTTTCACATCTCTTTCATATACTCTTAAATACATTTATATTTACATTTATTTTCTAATAAATGAATTCTCACATTTTTTAAAAGTATACTTTCTTTTACTGTATAATAGTTCTATTTATGTACTTAACTTTATATACCTCTAAGCATATATTCTTATAAAATCACAAGACTATACTTTCTAATATATATTACAATTATATTATCATTAACTTTTCTTCTCTACTAATTTTTAATATTTTTAAACATACATATATATATTTTGCAATAACTATGTTATACTCGTATATTGTAGCAATGCATCTTATATATCTTGAGTTTTTTTTTCTAAAAAGTAATAAAAGTTTTCTTCTCAGTATTTTTAGCAAATAATAAAGTAAATATTTCCCAAATATTTTTCTAAAACTAAGTCTAAGGACTATCTTTGGATAGGATTTGAGGGGTGCTTAACACCTTCCCCTCGAGTAACCAAAACCCTTATCTAGAATCTCAAATGTTTTCAAAGACCAAAACAGAGTTTTACTTTATGAAAAAAATGGTTTTTCTTAATTTTTTCTAAAAGTTAGGTGATGACTCTAAACTTTTTCAAAACCAGGTAGAAGAGCTGGATGTTGCAAACGTATTTTGACCAGTTCAAAATAGGGAGCGACAGAATGGTGACTCTACTAGAGACTTAGACTTAGGTTTTGACCTTAGCAAACTTAGTTTAAGATTCATATTTGGGATGTTTATTTTCAGTTCATTGTTTGCTTTATTTATGCATGTTAGAAATATATACTGCTTTGTTTGAAAGGACGCAAGCCAAATCCAAACTTGTGTTCCTTATTTGTTTCATAACACTATTTGTTACTGCTTTTCCTAAAATGTCATTGCACTTTCTATCGAGTCTTTGTCCATACACTTCACACACTGTGGTTCATGCGGGGGTGTCTCACACTCCCCCAAACCTTCTTTGAATTCATTAGTTTTAGAGTTGGTGCAATTAGATTAGTGTGCCTTCTCCCAGCTATTCAGTCCTACTCTTAAACATCTAGGAAAAACTCTTACTCTAGAAATAGGTCATGTTGCATACACCTTAGGCGGAACGGTCCAAGGTATCGTCTTTGCAACTAGGGAGCCACCCTTTTATCAGAAAGTTATGTCCGTTTACGACATACTTTGTGTGAGAATTGATTCAGATAGTCCAGAGACTTAACACTAATGGTTTCAGGACAATTGGATTGACTTCCTTTTAATTTCGTCGATGGACGGGGAGTATCTGCAAAATTCTGCCTTCATCCGACACCCTTTTCAAGTCAATAGATGTGGATTAATACCCAAACTCCGCCAATATTTGACACCCCTTTCTCAAAATACAGAGTATCATTAAAACTCTACTTCACTAATCGTCTTTTTCAAAGTCCATGAAAGTGAAGTGTTCTAAAAAACTTTGCTTTCTTTCGACTTTCTTTTCAAATCCACAGATATGGAGTATTATTAATACTTCACCTAGGTCTAACATCTTTTGATCCAAATGGGGGTGGAATCTCATCAAACATTCTTCCAACGTCTGATTCCTCCTTTCTAGTCAACAGACATAGAGTATTGTCGAAACTCTGCATTTATCTGACGCCCTTCTTCATGACAATGGATGTGGAATATTATTCATATCCACCAACATTAAACTCTTTCTTTTCAGCCAACGAGCATGAGGTATTGTTAATACTCCTGTTATGTTCGATATCTCTATCATAAGATGCTTATTTATCGACAATGGGACTTGAGATACTTTCTTTTCAAAAGCATTGTTTTAGCCTACTCTTACTAATTCATATTGATTGTACATCTTTGTTATCGTCATCACTTCCTCTCTCGATCATGCCTGTTGGATATATTCACTATTCAAGAAAATCTAAAATTATTCTGAATCCAAAACGTGTCAAAATCTAGATTTATCTGTATCAATTTGTATGGACATAGGCCTAGCTCTGGCAAAAAGAGGCTCCAATGCATAGGACACATCTACTTGACATTATTCGAATGTGTTTGCCTACTGACATAAACTAACTCTTTACCTTTCATTTATTTTTTACAATTATTTTTTTTCTTTCCCCCCGACAGAGGTTGATTGTGTTGATCGGTAGAACTAGCCAATCCAAGCTATAACCTAAAAGATGAATACCAATGACATTGACTGGACTAGAAGTATTCCTATACTAGTAAACGTATCAGGAACTTTTAGAAGACGAGATGATGCAGATAAAGACGAATATATTTCTCGCTTGGAGAAACAGCTCTAGACATTAAGAGGATAACTACATCGAGGAAGGGACTCGACTCATCTATCCGCAACTCCTCTACCACGCCCTCCTCTTTTTCCAACACTAGAAACTCTGATGCCTGAACATTTTTCGTTAATGCAACTTCCCACTACCACTATAGACTTAACAAACTCATCATCCCCGTTCACACAAGAAATTTTTCTCATTGCACCCTGCATCCTAATATCATCGCCTCTGCTCACAGCATTCAACAAATAAACAATGCTACCTTTCCAGAATTATATATTCCCCCAGTGTACATGACTGAGACACCTATTTTCATTATACCTTCTAAAAGTAGGTTCCCGATGAATACAAGGAAAGAAGAGGAAGATGATTCAATCGTAAAAGAGTTTCGCAATTTAAAGATGGTGATGAAATAACTCTAGGAAACTCAAAGCAGCGAGCATTTGAACTATGAAGATCTGCGCATCCATCCGATATTGATTTACCAATCGAGTTCAAGCCATCTAAGTTCGACTTGTTTGATGGAACCTGCAACCCCTATACTCATTTAAGAGCATATTGTGATAAATTTGTAAGGATTGGCAAAAATGAGAAGCTCATTATGAAGTTGTTCATTAGAAGTCTGTCTGGCGAGGCTCTCACTTGGTAGGCCAAACAAGACCCTCGTCATTGGCGTAAATGGAGCAACATGGCTGAAGACTTTATGAATCGCTTCAAGTTTAATACAAAAATCGCACTAGATTGACTTTCCCTCATTAGTATACAGAAGAAAACTTCCAAGTCATTCCAGACATATGCTAGATGATGGAGGTCTGAGGTAGGAAAAGTCCAACCACCAATAGAAGAAAGTGAATAGACGAAGTATTTTATCCGCAGTCAGGAAGGGGTCTATTTCAAAAGGATAATGTCCACGTTGGGACAAAAGTTTGTCGATTGCGTCAAAATGGGAAATTTTATAGAAGAGGCAATTAAGTCTGAAAAGATTAAGTTGACAAACAACTCTAGTGAATCTACTCAGTTAAAATCCATCGGAGGGGCTAAGAAGAAGAAAGAAAAATATGTATGTGTTGTGATACCGCACTACTCAATACTTGAATCTTTCCAATCACTTCGAAATCTCGATAACCAACTGATGCAAATATCGAATCAAAAACCACATTATGCCTACATTATCCAATTGAATTACCCTCAACCCCGAGCTTCTACATACCAAAATCCACCAGAACCATGTGTACCAATCCAAGTGCCAGTTCACCAAAATCAGACACCTTTTGCACTAAGACACAATCCAAAAGGTAAGCGTAATCAAAGCCTCACCCAATTTGTTGAAATAATAGCACATTTGTTTGAGAGATTAAGGGCTACAAATTTATTGCAATCGGAGCTGGGGAAGATTCCTAACCCATTACCTGGATGGTTCAATAAAAAGAAAGGATGTACTTTCCACTCTAGAGTTCAAGGGCACGCCACTGAAGATTGTAATAGGTTAAGGCACAGATCGAGCATTTGATCACCAGGGGAAATCCCATGCGTCGTAGTGCAACCAAATGCAAACAACGATTCATTGCCCAATCATGAAAGCGAAGGAGTGATGAAATGAGAGACACCATCATCTTCATCGAGCCAACAAAGCCTCTTTTATGAGGCACTCTACAGAGAAGCGCTCGAGAATGGTGAATTCCAAATTGATCAACTCAGAAGCTGTCAAGAGAGTCCTACATTCGAGGTCATTTCCAAAATAGGATTTCCCTCTAATTTTCATGTAACAGAACTATGTTCTGACCTAATTTTTCATGGTGAGATACGTAGGCAACCCTTATCAGGTTCGGTTGCATTTAAGTAGAATCAACTTTATCCTTTTGTAATTAGAACTACGCGCGACCTGATTTCCCTCAATGGGATAGTAGGCAGCCTACATAAGGCTCAGTCCGTTTATAATATAAATTTCCATCTTCCTCTAATGATAAAAGGAAACTGGAATCTAACACGAACGAGATCTAGAAAACCCGACATATTCCATTAAGGACATCCTAAGATACGTGACAAAGAATCATCAAGGAAGTCTCTCCAAGATACTAGGGCAAATTTTTGGAGTACGCTCCAAAAATCAATGAAGAAAAGGTCCAATACAAACTAAGGCTAGGACGTTTGACTTGGAGTTACCACGGTTGGTGTGTACCAAACAACAAAAGTCATCGCGAATCTGCTACAAAGCATTAGTAGCACATAACTTCTCCACATTCAATGTTGGTCTAACGTCTTTACGATAATATCAGAGGAAATACATCGCGAAGATACTTATGAGTAAATGCAAAAGACACTACCTATTCAAACACTTTCAAAATCACATCGGTAATCAGCGCACGATCGACTACTCTTATTACATCAGTCATAGGAGGTCAACCGAATCTTCAGGCAATACGTGACTATGAAAGAACTAGAAAAGAAGTCCAGATAACAAGAAACAACAATCTATACCACCAATCCCAAAATGGATTTCCGAAGAAGAGATATGCTTGAGAAGCATTTAAAGTTATATTATGACTGATACATCAATCATGAAACAACATCCAAATTGGCTAGTGATACGACCACGTAGTGAACCCAAAAGAGCTCATATACGAAGATGTCCACAAGATAAGGAGGCTATCAAGGATGACTATGAAAGAAATAGAAAAGAAGTCCAGATAACAAGAAATAACAATATATACCCGCAATCCCAAAATGGCTTTCCAAAGAAGAGATATGCTTTAGAAGCATTTAAAGTTAGATTATGACTGATACATCAATCATGAAACAACATCCAAATTGGCTAGTGATACGACCACGTATTGAACCCAAAAGAGCTCATATACGAAGATGTCCACAAGATAAGGAGGCTATCAAGGATGCGCTCAAGAAATATTCAGAGTTTACGCAATGAAGACTCTTGCATATACCCAAACCTCTTACTTCCACCGAAATTTGAGTCATCAAGACTACATATGAAAATAGTTTACACAACGTGTTCACTACTCTCCCGCTCAAAACCATACCACAGAGGAACCGATCTTGGGACATGAATTTTAAAACTTGATCGACTCCAACAACTTACAAAAGCACCAATCAAAGAAAGGGATGCTCCGATGCTAATCATTAGTTGTAAAGGAAAAATGATCAAATGTTGAAGACTTCCCACATAAGAGACATCGCTTTGGCATATGACCAAAACGAGCTTTCGAGGGCAAGCTCATAATTATCAACTTTACCATTCTCCACCCACTCACTCTTTTAACCAAATTTACTTAATTCTCATAATATGGAATTATGTTTTGACCTGATTCCTATTCTAGGATACGTAGGCAGCCTGAGTCAGGCTCGATCATATCAATATTCTTTTGATCCTCTCAAAATCTCATTTATCATCACGAGCCACATCGATTGCGTCACTTTGACAGAAGACCGAGAGCAAAGATCAAGAGAGAAAAAGTCTCCACCAGAAGATATACAAGTATAAGCACGTTATTCAGAATCAGGGAGAGTCACTCCTCCATCTCCTGAATTACCAAATAGATTTGCCAATTCTCGGAAGGTTGAAAGACGAGACAGCTGCTAGTACGAGTTCTCGATCAACACAAAATTAACATCCCCTCTCTAAACTAAGAAACTTTTTTTAAGCGCACTACGACAAAAGTTCAAACATCTTGGAAGCCCAAAACCTGAGCAACCAGGTATCGTCAATTTATCCATAATTATTCCAAGAGTCTAATGAAATCTTCTCGAATCTTGTAGGTCGCAAGGAGGTACACAACAAGTATCTCATATCGAGAATAATAGGATGACAACACTCCATCAGAAACTCGGCACCACATCACTATCACAATCCAGGAATTCAAGTCATTTTAAAGAGATATCCCGTCAAGCCTCAGACATCAAGTACTAACCAGTTGTTCTCAAAACTCTAACATAATAAACACAGGGAAGTCCGCCCAGAACAATATAATAGGGAAAGTCCTCCCCGAAAAATAGGACGGGACAAGTTCGCCCAGAACAACAGGATAGGGTAAGTCAGCCCAGAATAATAGGATAGGGCAAGTCCACCTAGAATAATAGGACAGGGCAAGTCCGCCCCAAACAATAGAACATACAACACAACTTTTACTTCCCCAACAAATTACCTCGCCAAATTGAGGACTTTACATTTCCAGCAATCTCCCTGCCTGTCAGAAACCTCTACATCGCAAGACGCATCGTCAGTTAAATCCTATAATACATTCACTCCATATGACAGAGACGTCAACATTTATTTGAATATTTACACTCTGCTCTCTACATTACTATTTCAATTTATAATTTTTGAACCGCAACATGTACTTTTCACCCTTTTTACCTATTTTACAGGACAACACATTACAACATGGAACTTTCTCTAAGCAGCGATTGAGGCATTTCTTGATGAGAAATACCAAACTCACAAACTAGAGTTCAAGACTAGCGCTCCAACTCCAATTCTCATAATCAATCATTCGTACTTCCAAATCAGAGCGCATATACTCTCATGAACATCATTATTCTTTTCTCATCCACCTTCCAGGATCCTCATTTGAGACATTCGAGGGGCTTACCCCCATCCAACAGTCCAACATGATCTTGTAGAGAGGGGGGACGTACTTAAGTAGAGTCCAGTTTATGGTGGTTTTGTGTACCACATTTATAATCGAAAGGTTACAAAGTATGTCCCATCCCGAAAAGGATCTCCGTCATCCGAGAGTTTTTATCTATCTTTAACACCACAAAGTTCTTTCCAAAGAAACCAGTGCAACCATAGATCTTACACTGGGGCAAAATTTTGAGGATCACCTCAAAATTTACCATAATCTTTCATTCCAAAACCGCAACTAGTCTGATTTCTTAGGGATATGTAGATAGCTCAATTTCGAGTACGGTCATATCACGCTTCATGCGTGCCAAAGTATTTTTATATCCATCACAATTAATACTAGTGCCATTATAAACCCGAAGCTGGGTAAAAATTTTGAGGACCTCTCAAAATTTTACCATTACTCCACTTTCGAACTGTATCGACCTGATTCTCGTGAAACCCGAGATATGTAGGCAACTCAGAGACCAGAGTTCGATCAAATTCATAATCACAATCATGATGACTGTAGCTTCAAATTCCACCTTCTGAGTGCATCCTTTCCAAACCCAATCTGATTTACCAGTCGAGACAAAATTGGTTAATGTCAACGTCTTCACCCAAAGACTCTTTCATCATCTCTGGTCGCAGAGGGGCAAGTTGTTGACACCCAATTTTATCTCTTATTTTTTCTAAAATTATTTTTTTATATGCTTATTAGTCCCGATGACTTTGCCAAAATATTTTTTTTCTTATTTTAATAAATTTGATACTAATAGCGATTTTGAAAATATTATTTCCTTTATCTTATATATATATAACAACTACTAATATCATATCTTATAAAATTATCCAAAGTATATTTTATAATTTATACTTTTGACCATTTTAACAAAATACTAGTATATTAGTTTTTTTCTCAAACTCCGAATAATTTTTATATATTATTATATTTCCCTATTTACAATTTCATATATATATTGAATCATGTACTATAGCTACACATATTAATTTATGTAACAGTTAATATGTGTACATATAAGCCTATGAATATGTATGCACATATACGTATGTATTTTGAAAGGCTAATTGGGACGAAAGACAACATCGCTAAATTATTTAAGCGAAAAGGATTGGAAAAAATCAGATTTATTTACCTAAACTTGGGCCGCCGAATTAGCTTATTTTTCAACCTAAAGATTGTAGTCCAAAACCTCCAATTCCACCAACCTTGCCCAAATCTAACACCTAAACACCCCTAATCCCTTTTTATTTCCCTTCATCGTCTTCATC
This sequence comes from Capsicum rhomboideum, assembly GCA_031232105.1. Taxonomy (NCBI): domain Eukaryota; kingdom Viridiplantae; phylum Streptophyta; class Magnoliopsida; order Solanales; family Solanaceae; genus Capsicum; species Capsicum rhomboideum. The sequence goes on along the minus strand of CP124719.1, from coordinate 103,900,286 downwards.
ATCTCTAACACACCCTAACAGAATCTTCATCGACAAACAACAAAGGCAGACAAACTCCAACCTAACCACTACGTCACCCATTTCTCCACCCTAAAAATCCACCAAATTTCACGTTCACAGACCTATGTGACCCCTTCAATCACCTATGAGTATCAATAATGCCCTGGCCTTATCCTAAACGGCTAGATTCAACCATTTACTTGCAAGAAAGACCTTCAGATCCTTTGAAATTGGCAAATATATTTCAAAATTCACGGACTAAGCTTGTCCACGTCTCCAAATCTCACCCAACGTCTCTTTGCTGAAGTCAACAATTCAAAGTCGAAACCAAAAGATAAGATTTTCTCCCTGCTCTACTTATCTTTTCTGTGTCCCATTCTTTTTAAAGAGATGGCCATTTTCTCTTATTTTATTATTTTGAGTTCCAAACTAGTCTGTTTTCAAACTAGTTGTTCCTTTAATTTTCATTATAAATATGACTTGAAATGTTCTCAACAGGGGGAGGTTTTTTAATCACACAAAAGTCATCCCAACAACCCTTAGCTTTTGAAATTTTCAATATTCTGAATTCTCTTTAAAAGTTCTCTTTTGTGCACTTTGAAAAATCTGAATCTGTTCGGAGTGAGTTGATAGCAAAGTCGGAGTGACTAACTTGAAACTCGACACTTGACGACTCCAATCACTGCCTTACAAAAGGTAAATTTTATCCTGCCTTAATTATATGATTCTTAGCTTAGCTTCATAATTCACTGATTTTGTTTCGTTTGGGAGTTAGCTGTTCTAGTCGATTTGTCATGGACATGAAAATATGTAATAAAATAATTTTTAGTCATTTAGTTTTCTTATTCTTGAATGAATGTTTGCAAAATGATTACAACTTGTGGACTAGCTTTGAATAGGTTCTATGAGGTTCTTAGTGTTGTGTCGGGTTAGTGGCTCGTTATAAGATCATTGATAAGTTGGTTTGGACATTTAAAACATAGTAATTGCAGCTTAATTTTCCTCCTGCCCAGTTGTGCATTTACAAGGCGTTAGCCCCCTTTTGTTTAGCATGATAAAGCTCCAAAAAATGATGAAAACTTTATGTATGTCGGCTATCCGTTATGAAATCTTTGCAACCTTTTGCTTGAATATTTGAACATGGATTTAATCGCTTGACATGTCTCAGTTTAGCAGTGCACTTAAATGGATTCTCAACTTCTCCCTTAACATGAAAAGGAGGTTTCACGTGTTTTAAACCTTGAAATATAATTCACTATTGTTAGTAGCTCACTATTTTGTTTGATTTTATATCATAAATATGGAAGTAGTAAACTGAATCTTAATGTGTTCAAGTAGGCTTAAAACTTACTGTTAAGGTAGACTTTAATTAGTTTGAGTAGCTTGTTGTATGGTTAAGTATTGTAGCAACTTGTATCTACCTAGCCTAAATAACTAGCGTAAAGAATAGCATCAATTTGGGGTCTAAGTTGAGGTAATCAGATCATAGCTATTAACTCTTAAAGATTATATATATGGTTAATTAAAGGCTGGCACATGCTAATCACCTAGCTAAGTTAGTTAAGATCGATAAAGAGTTCGGTACTAGCTCATGTTTGTGACCATTTTCTTTGTCAAGGAATTCAATTTTCTGTTTTAAGGTCTGTTTTAACTATTCAAAAAGTGCATTTGCATAAGAACTAAATTAAAACTTGTCTCCTTTCTTAATTTTTTCTGTTAAAAATTGAAAGGCTAGTTGAAATGGGTAGCCATACCATTTTTGGAATAAGATGACATTTCTTTCTAGTCTTGACAGCGTCCTTTTTGAAAAAATAATATTTTCAACCGCTACATGAGTTATTTCATAGATGTTGGACCTGGTATTTCTTACCAACAAATAGTAGGTATTGACATGGTAAGCTCATGCCTGTATAACTATGCTGTAGTAGTTTCTCACTTAACAGTAGTCATGATCCCCAATTACCCCTTCTATTGCTTTCTTAGCTGGTTGCATAAATTATTTTACTTAAGTGAGTTGAAAATTATAAAAATAAATCAACGTGGCGGTGACTTTTGTCTGGATTTTATGGAGCCCAAAATTGCCAAGAATTTATCTCCATGAGTAAAAATGGTTTAATTATTAATCCTCCATTAGAGCTACTTTGCTTATTTGCTTTAAATGTCACAGAATATGATGGAACACGAGCTTGTTCAAAGTATGGGAAGTGATGAGATATGTTGAAAGGATAAAGTAGCATGCATATACCAATTTCTTTGTTATTGGAGTTCCATTAAGCAGGAAGCAAAGGTTTTTCAACAAGTGCATCTTTTATTTGAATTATTGTCACTTTTTCTGTGAAAATTGGTTATTATGTGTTCTTGACACAGATCTATGTAAAGGGAGTAATAGCTATCTTTACTGTGTGAATTTGTGACAAAAGTTTGGCCCCTTTTCTTTGTCTAGTTTAAATATAAATGGGTCTGTGTCTGTAAAGAGATTCACCAGTTCTATATTAGTTTGGTTAATGTATTTTGTTAACTTGCTTGTGTTTCGAATGATTCGATTAATTCACTAATCCTTATTTTCTTTCTTTTTTTGGTCTCATGTAAACTCGGGAGTGGGAGTTTCAATCGAAACTCATTTTGACCCAAATATCGGGTCAATCGCGATATTATCGTTAGCGTTCGGGGTCTAAATCGCTAGGAGCTAGTTCCTTTGATAGAAGCTTATAGTATCTAGTTCTTTACCTTGCTCATTACTTTATTATTCTTATTTATTTCACTAATTTTGTACTACTTTGAATATGTATTTTGTGTTGTTTGATTGAAATCGGTTAGTTTTATTTTTATTTTTGCTTAGCTTTAAAACATCTAAAATTGGTTTTCTTCGGTTAATCTTTTACCCATTCGACGTTTATAGATGTAGTAATACCGTATTGTTTAACCCTTTACTTTATATTCATGGTTCAACCCTTTTTAGAATAAAACGTAAATTATGGTTTTGGGATTTTTTTTTAGAATTAATTCAAATGGCTAGGAATAGTCCTTATTTTCAAAAATATTAATTGATGATTTGTAATCGTCTTGATTGGAGTTGTTAAATGAAATTACTACAAATGATTTTTTAATTAATCAAACCATTTGTTTTGCAAATAACTCACCCATCAAAATTTGATTTTCATTTAACTTAATATGGTGCAAATATTTATCACATTCTACATTTATTTCTTAACATTGTTTCAAGTTTTCAGCTTTTTAAAACCTCCAAAACGCAAGGTGTATACGTGTTCTTATACTACAATATACAAGGTATAATTTTATTTTTTTTAACTACTATTATGTTACTATTTATACGTTATCTCAACTTTATTATATATTTATTTTACTATTACATTTTATTTACTACTTAGTTTGGAATTTTACAAATTAAATGAATTTCCTCATCTCTTTCATATACTTTTAATATACATTTATATTTTCGTTTATTTTCTAATAAATGAATTCTCACATTTTTTAAAAGTATACTTTCTTTTACTTTATAATAGTTCTATTTATGTACTTAACTTTATATACCTCTAAGCATATATTCTTATAAAATTATAAGACTATACTTTCTAATATATATTACTATATATTACAATTGTATTACCATTAACTTTTCTTCTCTTCTAATTTTTCATATTTTTAAACATACATATATATTTTGCAATAACTATGTTATACTCTTGTATATTGGAGCAATGCATATTATATAACTTGAGTTATCTTTTTCTAAAAAGTAATAAAAGTTTTCTTGTCACTATTTTTTAGCAAATAATAAAGTAAATACTTCCCAAATATTTTTCTAAAACTAAGTTTAAGGACTATCTTCGGATAGGCTCTGAGGGGTGCTTAACATCTTCCCCTCGAGTAACCAAAACTCATATCTAGAACCTCAAATGTTTTCAAAGACCAAAACAGAGTTTTACTTTATGAAAAAATGATTTTTCCTAATTTTTCCTAAAAGTTAGGTAGCGATTCTAAACCTTTTCAAAACCAGGTAGAAGAGATGGATGTTGCAAACGTATTTTGACCAGTTCAAAATAGGGCACAACACTTAGGATCCACAAAACCCATAGATTAAGTAATATAAACCTCTTCATTTAAATGTTCATGGAGAAAAAGCATTTTTAACGTCAAGTTGACGAAAAGAATAACCCCTTGATAGAGCCAATGATATAACAACTCGAATAATTGTCATGACCCAACTGGTCATGAGTGGCACCCACCCTAACTCTACAGTGGGAGAAACATCTAACCCAACCTTTAACCAATTACCAACGAACTTTCACAAATCATCTTCATCAATTTTTAATATCTAACTTACTGAATACAATACTTAGCAAAACTATTTCATTACTAACTTACTTAATACCAAAATCAAATGAGAGTGTGGAAATATCGCTAATTATTACAACCCACGAAACCTGAAAGTCACCATACAAGAACTCTAAAATATCAAAAAATAAGGTTTAAAACACTATCCAGAATATGAAATAAACATAGATGTCATTTTCCCCAAAACAAAGGACATGAACAAAATAAAGATGATTCAATGGCTGCCCGGACATGGTCCTCACCCTTGAATTGATGCCGGAGTCACGAACTCGAGTCGAGGTCTCATCTCAAATATTGGAACACACTGCACTCAACAAAAAAAAAAAGAGTACAGGTAGTATCAGCACAACAACTAAGGACTTGTAGGCATCATCAGCTGACTCAACTCAACACCATATAAATAAGCAAGTGAAATGCAGGTAAAAAGCAATCAAGACACAACTCATAATTAGTTGACTAGCAAATATATAGTCATAACACTTCATCTCATTAGGAACACACGTATACAAGTACATCAATTACACTTAGGCAGATTATTTCAACAATGGTCATCATAATATATGTGCAAATAAAATGATGATTGCATGTATGCATGATGTACACACATACTAAGTTCAGTCGGGACCCTCAACTATGACCTGCAGGGGATGCGCTCAATCCATGTACCAGTACCATCATGGTACCTGATCCAATAACAGTGTCGGTGTGACACCTAATCCAAATAACAATATCAACGTAACACCCAATCCAAATACATCTTCATATCCTCTCAAATCCAATGCTTAATGCATGATATAGTCAACAATCACAAGTAATGTCCGAAAGCTAATCACATACATTCAACTTACTTATAAGCATAGAGTCAAATTAAGTCTATACTACATTAAACCATAACCTACCTCGATTCCTAGCTTGAAACACTATTTGGCCACAGTCTTGCCTTTCCTTTTGATTTCTGCCCGTTCTTGATCTATAAACACCAAACACATATGTTTCAACTCAACAAAACACCCTTCTAAGCATTATAAACTCATACTCATCCATTTTAACCTATAAACATGACCTAGTTCATCATTCTAGGAATTTTCTACCCTTTAGCCTCTTGAATTCCCCATGTTTTAACTTATAAAAATGAATTTTATCATGAGAAGTGTTTCCTAACCTCCTAGGATCAATAACAACTGAAAATACCATCATTCCCTACCAATTCCACCAAAATCATAACCTCGGGCTAACCAATAATTTTAACTAAGGCATTGATTCTTGCAACCCTAAGTATCTAAGGGAGTGAATTTAACTTTGAAGAGTAAGAATCTTACCTCAAAGATGGAAACCCCCCCAAACTGGTGCAAAATCACTTTTTTCTAGCCCTGGAATGAGTTTTTGAACAATGGGGATGAAAAATATTATTTTTATTACTTAAACTAATTTTTCTGCATTTTCGTCATTGCAACGATACTTTTGTCGCTATAGAGACACCGCTGCAGCAGAGGATCTGTCGCTGCAGTGACTCTTAGGCCAAAAGGGTATGTCGTAATGGTGGCACTTCTGCCACTGCAATGACACCAAACTAGTAGCTCAGGATCCATTCTTAGGTCTGTCCATTTCGTAACACACTTCTCGATTTTTGACATTATAAATTGGCCCTTTGGCGGTATTTGTTATAACCGACGTTCTACCTCGTTCTACACATCAAAAGTTTTTATGACTTCCTAAACTCGTACTCTAATAAAAAATCCATTCAAAATCACCAATTAACACTCTAATTACTATCAAATTCTCTTAGACCACCACACACATAAAATACACCTAAAATTAGGCTAGTCTTGAATTTCTCAATTTTGGTCTAATAAAGAATTAGGCTGAGGTTTTACTCCCTATTTGTCAAGACCCAACCATCCAGATAATGAACACACCTACTCTAATCCACCTAGATAGGAGAATCCTCACCACCCAATTGAAATACATGAGGAAGTTATTAAGAACCATTAAATTCTTTATTCATTACAATTGGTTTACAAAACTTTAAGAACAAAATAAACACTTTACCTAAGGTCCTAGTCTAAATAGGTACAAGAGCTACTATGGAAAAATATAGAATAGTACATATGACCCAACTTCCACCATGAGATACAATGATAGAAGCTATTAGAGATCTCTACCGCATCAAGTATGAAACATCTATTGATCTTACAACCAGATTATACCCCAAAAAAAAGTATAGCAAGAGTTGTATCAGTACAAACAACACGTACTGGTAAGCATCAGTGGTCGACTCAAACTAAATTACATAAACATCACATAAATATTTGAAAGGAAAATGTAACTTAAGAGTTTTATTAGTCAAAGACCCTCCATCCCTTAATTCTTTACCCCTATCTTTTACTATTCTTACTAACCCGTAAGTCAACTTCCACACCACATTCAACCCTAAGCACCACCTTCTCACAATATCATTAAGTCAGGCCTTAAACATTCATTTAATTATGAACTCTACCATACCTAACTTTAATGGTTCCCAATCCTTAGTAACCCATTATTTCAGACACTTACATAATACTTATCCAAATTTCGTTACCCCAGTTATGCATTAACACTGCCTAGTTGTAGATTTTAAATAAGCTATGAATAATTAATTAGCAAGATAACATCACTTCGCTTGCCCAATCTCAACAATATCATTCCATAAACAAAAAACCATAACCATGTAAGCAGTATAACCATGAACACCTACCAAATAACTTCACCATAATTATGTAACACTTAGTCTTCCAAATAACGCCACAGAATTCAGTCAAGTACAAGTCAATATAGACAACAACCCAAGTCAAGGCCATGACTACCAACATTAATCCAAGTCAACAACCATGACTTAACCACAATATGCTATACCTTGTCTCACATACATAAGCAAGTGGACAATCAATAGGTATGCTAAATCATTTATAATTTAGCCTGAACTACTCATGACCAATCCCATAACAATAATGACAATAATCATAATTTCTGGTTCACTTAAGGAACCAAATATGACAAGTAAATAGATAAATCCGGTTCACTCAAGGAATCAAATATAACAAGTAAACTATAAAAACCTAGTTTACCTAAGAAACCAAATATAACACGTAAACAGATAAACCCGGTTCACTCAAGAAATCATCACACTCACCAATACCTTATACACACATGTTAAGGGTCTTATGATCACCCACTAGCCATGACCTGCAGGGAACGAGCTCTTGTCCATGTACTAAGAATCTCAGACATCTAGTGCCTGCCAACCTTATATTATCAAATCTCGTGAAGATGTACAAACACCAGAATAAACCATAATAATAAATATGAAACCCGTGGAGATGTCCAAATACCGATATATCCCACAATAATCAATATAAAATCACAACAATTACAACCACAATAAAAACAACAACCACACTTGTACAATTAACAAGTCATTTAGTATAACCTCATTGCATGTGATTAACCCTTAGGATATCATTTAACTATTTAATTTCTTTGAACATGCATTGTAATAATTATACGAAGAAAAATTTAACATGCATACATAACTCAAGCTGGGTTTCAACTACATTTAACCATCACCTATAATTCGTATATCATTGGAGAGCTTGGCTAGGACTTGCAATGTCTAAGGTATATATCCATACCTATGGTCCACACCATAATACACCGCACCTTCCATCTTAACACTAATACCTTAACAAGACTGCCATTCCTTTGGTTACCACAATAGATTCTTCGAAATCCACCAACACTAACCATCAATAATTTGCTTTTATTAGGTTCTATACTATTTTTTGGGTACAATACCATTATAAATATTCGTGAGTGATCAACATCAATAAAAATGCATATTCATTCATTCACATATACCATATCACAAGTAATATCAATTTTCCATTCAGACAACTGGAATTTACTATTTTATCCATCTCAACACCGTGCCCTTAGGCCTAAGCATGAAATCTCCCATCAATCTATGCGTGTCTAGACTTTATAACCTAGGTCTAAACTATCTAGTTAAACCTAGCCTACCTGGACGCCAAGTAGATGCTATGGAGGCATGAACACGAGCTTTTGACTCCGTGCTAGTGATTTCCAGTGTGAACTTCATGAGAAAACTATGGGTTTTACCCTATTCGAGCATATTTTCCCCTCTCCATTGCTCCATGTCCATGAGACAAACCTAGGGAGTTTTAGAAGCCTCATTCATCCTATTTTCAACTGACGATGAGAAGGAAATTTAATAAAATAGAGGGATAGTTTCTGCCCTCGGCATCCCACTATAGCGATTGATCGGCTGCTACCACAATGTCAGGCCGACCTAAAATTTCAAATTCCAAAAATTTTCAGCTAAGTCCATTTGTACAAGTTTGAGACCATATTTTAAAAATCCCCGTACCTCGTACCCATAGACGATGTGCCTTTAGTAACGATGGAAAAGGTCATTACACTATTTTAGTGTAAGAATAATTTGGGTTGTTACAATAATAGTCAAATTTATAACCAGACTAAATGTATCATAATTGTCAACTCCAGCTTCTTGACTAAACCCCTTAGCTACTAGTCTTGCCTTTTAGTACTCAATTAAACCATCTAGATTAAGTTTCAACTTGTAAATCCATTTGCATCCCATAATATTTTTGGTAGTAAGAGGGGGGGGGGGAGAACTAAGGACTAAAAACCATTCTAATTAACGGAATCATATTCCTCTTACATGGATGTCTCCAATTCACATCCTTGTTAGTATTAGAGAAATAATTAGGTTCAATACGTAGGGTCGTTAGAGGGAATGGGTACTTGGAGGCTGAGTTAGCTTGAAATGGTGTGCTCTTGGCTTTAACTCTAGTGAACATAGATTGTGGAAGAAAAGAATTCGATGAAGTAACTACTGGATGTGATAAACAAGGGTCTAAAAAGGGCAAGTTAATAGAGAGATTTATTATTGGTAAAGAAGATGGGGAGGTAGGAAGAGATTATACTGAAACCTTTGGTATGATACATGAAGAATAATGTGTATATTTCATGGTTGATGTATATCATGAGAGGAACTAATATTAGGATTACCTTGTGATAAGAAGAAATATTCCCTCCATCCTATTTTATGTGGTACTCTTTCCTTTTTAGTCTGTCCCAAAAGGATGTCACCTTACTATAATTAGAAATATTTAACTTTAAAATTTCATTTTACCCTTAATAAAATGATTTTTAGCCACACAAATATTTAAAAAATATTTTAGACCACAATTTCAAAACTTTTCCCTTTTTCTTAAACACAGTGCTAAGTTAAAGGGTGCCACATAAAATGAGACAGAGGGAGTACTACTTTAAGGTGAAACAATTGGTAAGAAAGGAGGAAGTAAAGTGTAATGTCCTTTTATGTCATTATGGTATAGCTTAGTGCGCTAAAATTTGGGCTAAGATTCTCCCTGAATGAAGTGTTAGAAACTTTAGGCTAGGCTAGTCTTGAACGAATTCAAAGTGTGTTGTAGTCTAGGTAAATCTGGTAATGGATAGGTTGATGACTATGTGATTTGAGACCATAATGTGATAGCTAAGAGGTTTAGGAGTTTGTAGAAACTTTTAAAATAAATTTGGTTTAGTAGAACTCTGCATATAACGTTTGACGTAAAGGGGTTAGTTTGAGATGTCAAAATATGGGAGTGTATTGTAAAATTGGACAAAAACTAGGACTACCAGAAGTACTACCTCGCCTACGATGCTATAACGGGAGGCAGACTGCTACCACGGACCTGCTATAGAGGGAATTTTCCCACTATAGCGGGAGTCAGCATTGGTCAGTCCCGCTATAGCAGGCAGATAATGCTATTGCGAGGCTACTATAGTGGGAATCAAGCTGCTATAGTGGTCTCTGTGCAGTAAAAAGTAGGTTTTGTACATAAAATGTATTTTTCATTTCAAACTCATTCAAGGCTAGGTTAGGGCAAAAAAAATTGAATTCCATCAATTTCCACCCAAATTCATTCATTGCGGTAAGTTAATCCACCCATTAACTAGTTTTTCATTAATTAATCCCTAGAATCTCTAGGTTTTGATCATGGTGGAGGAAATAACTTGACCTAGGTTGATTTTTTGGTGTAAAATAGTGAAAACAAGGTGTTATCCTTGGGTTTTGGTCAAGGGTGGATGGGTTTTAATTACATGGTTAGAATTCATTCTTGTAATTGTGAATTTGATAGAATTAAGTGGAATGAAGATAGAAAAATCCTAGAATAAGGGAATAATTCATGAATTTGACGTTGCGATTATGGGATTAGGTTGTAATCCTTAAAATTGCTAGAGTATTGTTTGATTAGTGCTTATTATGTTATTTAGACCGCAATCAAGCCAAAGTTGCAAGAAAGGAAGAGGCTCAAGTTCTTTAGAGCATTGCGGAGTTTGAATTGAGGTAGGTGATTGTTGAATTGTAGTTAAAAGCTAAATTTAGTTTATGTGTGCATATTAACTGCCTATTTGTCTACTTGTTGCAATGCATGCTATTAAATGTTGACTTGTTGGATAATTTTACAAGTTGTTTGATCAGCGAAATGAGATTAGATAAAGAGGGCTTATTTTAAAGTGCAAGTGTGGTTGAATTATCTCATTATGTAATTGTACATGTTATGACATAGATTAAGATTATGAGATGAACCGATAAAGGTTGATCATCATGAAATTGGTGGATTTTAGGGAGTATAAGAGTGAGGGCATTGGAATAAGGGTGGTATACCACTGGTTTGGGATAAAGGTTGCAGACACTAGGTTTCTAGGATATTTGGTACATAGACTAAGCTCGTCCCCTTCAGGTCATAGCTAGTGGGCATTTATTAGACCCTTAGCATGTGTGTACATAATATTAGAGAGTTTGACAGTTCCATGAGTGAATTGGGTTATATTGTTGTCTCTTATTTTAGTTCCATGAGTGAAGCGAGTTATATTGTTGTTGTTAATTGGATCCATGAATGGTCCGGGCTATTGATATACTTGAATTAAGTGTTGTTGAAGTTAAATAAACTGGTAGTTATAACAAGGTCGAGTTGTCTGTTATGAGTCATGGTAGTTGACTTGAGTTGAATATTTGTACTTGTAATATGCTTTCCTTGGTTACTTGATTGATTGCTTAATGAATCCGTGAAGGAAAGACTAAGTGAATGAAATTTGCTAATATTAAATGGTTGTTTCTTGTTTACAAATTGTTGGTTAAGTGTTCACATTATTAAGTTGAGTTGGCCTCTAACCCTACCAGTATATAGTAGTTTTGTACTGATACTATCACGTGCTCTTCTTTTTGTCGAGTGCAGAGCATATACCATTGGCTCAGACGAGACTTCATCTGTAGATATACGATCCAAGGGTGAGCATCATCTTCTGAGCAGCCATGTCACTTCTTGCACTATGTTCTTGTTCACTTGTTTCGGAAGAGACAGTTTAGTTATTGCTAGTTTTTCGGGTTGTATTCGTAGATTTTTTGTTTAGATGTTTTGGTACGATGACCTTCAGATTTTGGGAGAATTTTAGATGTTTTGATAGTATTCCACATTGTTTCATTTTAGAACTACTTTAGATATTGTTTATTATTATAGAATTGCCTTCTTTTGTATTAAAAATGACTAAGTGTTGGTAATGGTTATTTAGGTTAGATGGTTCTCCCACCGAAGGGTTAGTGTGGGTACTACTCACGATGGGGTTTGGGTCGTGACATGAAGAAACAAAAGGAAAAAATTGGGACGGCTGAACAGCAGCCCTAAAGGGAAAATATGATTCATCAAAAATCACATGTCTTGATATGTACACTCAATTAGTAGGAACGTGCAGACATTTGTACCCATTGTGATGAACATTATATCATAAGAAAACACATAGAGACCTAAATTCTTATTTGTTAAAGGTTATGGTCTCGAATATGGAAAGCAAGCACAACTAAACACCCTTAAGAATTTGTAATCTGGAAATTTTCCAAATAAATTTTCAAAAGGAGAAAGATTATCTAAGACAGGTGCAAGTAGTCTATTGAGAAGATAAATGGCAAATAAGAATACATCATCCCATAGTTCAAATGGTAATGAGGAATGAGCTAACATGGTTAAACCTGTTTTAACTATGTGACGATGTTTGCGTTGAACAATGCCATTTTATTCCAATGTGATGTCGCCCAAATTACACCTGCCAATGAAGTATAAAGCAGTCATCGAATCTAGAATCCAACTAGTTTGGAGTCGATCCCATAGAAAATATGGCTAAAAGCTAGGTAAACGTGGTTATTTAAACTACTAATCAGTTATTTCCAAAAGGGGGGGCTTTGAATTAACAAGAAAACAACTGGTAAACTTTTCGTAACAAGTAACAGAGTACTAAATTTGTTATTTGTACTAATCAATGAGAATGGACTAGGATTGTGTTCCCCATGATTTCATAACTTAGTAAGTTTAGCATACCGATGATCAATCTTGGTGCTTATCATGCAAATTGGTAAGTTAGGTTCACCTAAATGACTTTTGTCCCCTATAGATGAATATCACTCAATCACCGATTGGGTTTATGAGTGTTTCCGTATTAACCCTTACCCTTAATCTCGGATTAGCTATTCCCGGACAAGGCTCAAGCTATTAGATGAGGGTTGATAGACTCAAATCTCTGATGTTAATCTCTTTTCCTATTCTTGACCTCTATGGTTAAACAAGTAAAAATTAAGGGAGTTCTAATGCGTGCACTCATTAAAAAGCAATCAATACGAAGAGAAGAATAATACATATATGAACACTATTCAAGAATCAGTAAGTACTTTAACCTACTTTGTTAATTCATCATGGTTCCCACAATCCTAGTTATGGGATTTAGTTACTCATATTTGCAAGATCACAATCAAAATTTGTAGAAAAAATTGTATTTATGAACTTACGATGTGAATAAAAGAAATCCAGAATCTTGAATTATTAAAGAACACTCAATAATCAAGAACTAATAGATGTTATTGCTCAAAAACTAAGAGAGTAGTTATTCTCAAGCAACACAATACATGACAAACTATTTAGGGTGCGTAAAATGTAAATAAAAACAAAAAGGAAGTTTTTATAGACAAAAAAAAAACCTATCTTAAATGAGCTAGGAAAGCAGGGTCGGCAGTAATCCACAAATCGTACTATGGGATCATGACTTGTGGTATTAAGATCAGTACTCGTACTTCTCAGCTTTTGGCCAAATCTTCCCAGTTTACCATGAGTCATGTCACAACTCGTGGTCTTGAATTAAGACTCATAGACTTATCTTGTGGTATGGAGTCCAACTTGTAAACTTTTAGGCCACCTCATATGACTTGTCAGTATGACTCGTACAATGGCTCATTAGTTGTAGAAGGTTACTTGGTAATTGGGCCAACTTGCACATTTGCAGACCTCATTGTTCACCTCAAAAGTATGACTCATACACTGGTTCCATGAGTCACACACTGAATCCTAATATACTATTGAACTTTCATATCTTCTGATCAACAATCACCATTTACAATACGACTCGTACTGAGGGAGTAGGATCATGGTCTATCTTTACGAGTCTGCACTTGTCAAAATTCAGCTCATTTTCCCATTTTGCTTTTGAAACCTATTTTCCTACACATATATCTACAGAAACATACTTAAGAATGTACAAAAATTCCTTGTTTTAAGTGCCGAAAGTTCCATAAAATCACGACACATCAACACCCTTAAATTAGAATATTTACTTGTCCTCAAGCAACAAAACAAAAGAAAACTAACACGATGCTTAAGTAAAAGAAACCTAGGAAATCTACGATAGTCACATGGCATTTGGCAATAAACATTCCACAAATTCAACCATTCCTCGTATTAACAGTACAAAACAATTGTACACAATCAAAACTCATCAACTGACACAAAAGGATCTATGGATGACATTATGATAACAATGGACAATCATGCATATACAAATGAAAATTACCCTAATAACCAGTAGTCAATAACGTTACCGTAGTGCCCTCACCACAAAGAAGTCTCATGCATACAATATTCAATAAGATCAGGACTAATAGGAATGTGCTCGCTCTCACAAAAAAGTTCAAATAATGCATGTACACATACAATAGACTTGCCCTTATTTTCTAAGCTTTCACTTTCAGACAGTTAGAATAGGATCACTATAGTCTATAGGACTTTAATCGATTTGTAATGTAGGCTTAGGTATGGGTATGGTAGATTTGGGATAAGTGGATCAACCGTCCTTGACACTACACCATGTTTCTTTCTACTTCAACCAACTTTCCTCTTTGTCCCTTCTTTTTATTCCATTTTTAGCGACGGGTGCGACTTTATTTAAAACTCATCTTTTTTTTTCTTTTTTTATAATTTATTTCAACTCTTTTGTTTTTTTTTCTTTTTACAGCATGCCACACCCGTTTTTCTTTTTGCTGACTAATCTTTTCTTTTCATACCCACATTTTCTTCTTATTTACCCCTATGGTAGCCACCCTAAACTTAGGAGATTTACCTGAGTTGAGGCTTAGTGTCTAAGGAGGGATTAGGGCCAAAATAGAAATTCAGAGAAAAACTGGGAAAGTGAATAGGTTAATCAATAGAAAAGGTCTAATTAGGCTCAAAATAGGGATCTAGGGATTATTGCATTCTTTTGTTGGTCATTTAGGATTAAAATGGAATTTTATGATGAATGACCTATAATAATTTCCTAACCATCTCTCCTACACTTTAGCAAGACTAATCGAACAAGTTCTAAATTGTACACACAAAGTAAGAACTAAGTAAATGCAGCTCACACACACAAGGCACAGAGTTACGCTATCGACCCCTAGCTATTGAATTTATGCCCTAGCTTAAGCTATGATTGTCTCATCTATATTCACAATGTCATGCAAAGAGCCATAAAGGTCAATATTTGTCATGACCCAACTAACCGAATTATGTGGGAACCTACTCTAATCTACCTAGATAGGAGAACCCTTACCACCTATTCAATTAATATGTGAATTAATAAACCAATGTATTACATTATTGAATTACTTTTAACAAAAGTATTACAATCTTTTTAAAGATACAACAAAGAAAAACACCTTCCACCATAGGAATAGGATGAGCAGAAGTTGTTGATGATTAATCATCCCTTCACATAAGAAACCTCAACTGATCCTGCAACATGGCTACACCCCAAAAAGGATGTAGCAAGAGTAATATTAGTACAAACACAGGTACTGGTAGGTATCATTAGCCGACCAGGATTAGATCATGCAATACCATATAAAATAAAAAGATAAACATAACAATTAATAGATAATTAGTTAAGAGAACACACATAACCAAATTGAGTCTAACCTTCAATTCTATGAATATGCACATATATTCGTACTTTCACAAGTCCACAGTTCATCCCTAGCTACAAAACTATTAACTCCTCAACTTCCAACTTAATGCTATACCACAATTAAATCACCATCAATATTCCACATATAATAGTAATCTTAGTTTATTCATCTTACAACAGGCTATGCTATAGTGTCTAGCCAAGTATTTCTCAAAACTTATGATAGAACATCATTTCTCTTTTCCTTATTCATACTTAACATGCTAGGTCAATTTACAGCAAGGAGAACATGTAATCAGAACATATTACACCTAAATGGATTACCATTATTATTAACTCTAGATTATATTTTACAACACATCAAGAAAGTCATACAAATATATATCACACTTCAAGGGATTCATAAATAAGCATATTACAACATGTATTAGATCTTTATAATATTAGTTTCATGTTTTATCTATCCAAACACTATGTCCCATGGCCTAATCATGCATTCTCCTCCCTCAACCAAAGATCTTAGAATAAGCAAGCAACACCAAGGTTGCTCTTTCCTTTCTTCATGCCTCAGAACATCCAATCATCTAGTAATCAAGTAATTGTAGGAGTAATTAATCAATTACTCTTTGAATAAATACTATGAGAATTCAATCCACTAATTCTATCTTTATTCATGGTCTATAACATTACCCAAAGGCCAATTAACTATTAACTAGTTCTGTCATTCTCAATTCATCTCCATTAATAGAAGTTTAAAGCTAATGATCCTATTTTTGTTGAATTAAAGGTCCCCAACCATTAATTTTCATGCTTTAGAATAACAAATTTGTGCTAGGAGTCATTAGTTTACAATCTAGAAGTACTTCTAGGTGATATTACACATACCCATAAGTTTTCCCCATAATTTCATAAACCTAGGGTTGTAAACCCCAATTACACCATTAAATATCATTCTAATAATTCTAAGATGTTATTGGATTAAAAGATGAAGAAGATGACGAAAAAACATATCTCAATAAAAAAATTTCACCCTAGATATTAGAAAATTGCCCCTCTAGAATGAGGTTTTTGAGTTTTGGAATTGAAACCAGGAAAAAATAGGCATATATACTACCCGAACTCTGCTATAGCAGCCCGGATCCCACTATACATCAACCTCAGCTTTTCAGCACTGACATTCTTCAGTCAACAACCAGAACCTTTTACTCTAGAAGTGGATTAATGAATGGTCCATGGTATTGGAAAGAAGACTCAAAGATCTTTAATTTGGTGGGTGTTGGGCTCCACAACTCTTTATATTCTAGGAGTAGTGATCATTTGTGCTAGGGGTATTGTACGACCTTAATCATATCTAATTCACTCCCACACTAAAGAATTGATCCTAACACCTATGACGAATGAGATTTTTATGCCTTTACCACATATATTTTCAGTAATGATAAAATGGGTCATTACAATATCAAGGTAGTTAAACACACAACCCAAAATTTGGAGGGGTGTTCATTTTCAAAACAAATTTATGTGCCACATACTCCCTCTATTTCAAAAAGAATAACCTAGTTTGACTTGGCACAGAGTTAAAGAAAATAAAGAAGACTTTTAAATTTTATGGTCTTAAATTAAAGTTATGTCAAATGTACCAAAATACCCTTTAATCTTGTGGTATTAAACATGTCACGTGAAAAGTTAAAATTAAAATGTTGCTAAAAAATGAAAGAGATCATTCTTTTTGAAACGGATTAAAAAGGAAAGTAGGTCATTTTTTTAAAATGGAGGGAGTATTTTATTTTGGACTGCACTAAGTTCTCCTACTTTCTTCTACTTAACATAAAACAAGGCACACAAAAAATGCTTAAAACAAACTAAATACTTCCTAAACATGTCGATTCTACTAGATAGAAAACTTGAGGGAAAAGAAACACAACAAAAAAAAAACTCAAGTTCAAAAAAATAGACTCGCAAGTACACCCCACCCCCATCAAATAAGCATGTATTGTCCCTAATGCATCAGATGTAAATACATCACAAAAAGTAGGAACATACCTATGGTGTCCTAGGCATTTGGGTCTGGTGAATCAGTGTGTGTTACAGGTGCAACCCCAACCATCTCAACAATAGAAGTGTCATTTTTGGTGACTAGGACACTCAATGGATGAGGCACGCCTGAATGGTCTAGTCATATGTGAATAGGTTGAAAAAGTTTTCACTATCATCCTACTCCTCCTTGATGGTTGGTATAGTATAGGTGTCATAGGAGCATGTTGGGTCGACAACTTCGTAACCTTCACTTATAGCAAAGCTAGCTCATCACCCATCTTCCCCAAGTAGGGGACTTGTAGAATGTACAACTTATTATTTATCTGTTGCTCAAACCCATCTATTTATCCATGAAAATCCCATACAGATAGATCATGCTCTACTCTAAATCGACCCTCAAAAGCCTCAATCTCAGATTTCACATATGGTTTCAACTGCGACATCAGCTGAGTTAACTATCTCCTATTTTTTAATTGTCATTGCGCTAACTTTTAGATATAATCCTATTAAATAGTAACCATAGCAGTGGCAGTCGAGGTATGAAACTGATGGAGCTTGAGAGGTGGTGGGAATGAAAGATAATATCGGTGCTAGAGATGGTGCGAAAATGGTGGCTGCTATGACACCAGCCTCAACAACTGGGTCTGTGTCTGTGGCTCAGAATCTACCATATCAACCTACTCAGTCAGAATTGAGGTGTCAACCTGCTCACCCTTCTTTAATATCCCTGCATGAATGCAACACTGAATGAGGACGATGGTTGGCTTTTAACTTTAATGACTGGGTTGGTCCTGTCTACAGTCAAGACAATGTCCTTAATATGAATCAACTTAACTGGATGATCAATCTCTAGTAAGACCAACACCTCAGACTCTCTGCATAAATGATAAATCAAGCACAAGAAAGGTATGCTCATGGTATCCAGCAGTACCCTCTCCAAAATCTCGTAAATGATATACCGAGGTATGTTAATATTATACATGGCCATGATTCTAGCAACCATTACTGCCATATCTGGAGTCAATGTGTTGTCATTACTAGTTGGGCACAACCTAAAGCGAATAATGGCCCACCAAAACTTGGCGATAAAATCCAATGATGCCTTTGTGATTACCCCTTACTAGTCACCCAACTAACATTTTCTCTATTTTAAGCAATATAATATGCAACCCACCTTAATAGTGAAGGCCTTTCCACAGGATCGACCATCTTAATTTTGTACTTCGCTATTCTTCTTAATTTTGTCCTTCACTATTCTTCCTAATATTTTCCTTCGCTATTCTCACCTGATGGCTGTACTTCACAATGTTGATAGGAGCCTTAAAATTTGGCCCAAATAATAAGCACAAAATTGTGCACTTGAATATGTCAATTGACCTGCCCTGTACCTGCACTCGATCTAGTTGGGGATGGTTTTTCACTTGCTGCCCTTTGGGGGTGGAACTACTCAAGGATGCAACACAAGAGTCATTAAACTCATGAACTATCTCTGGGCTATACCCTCTCAGTGCCTCTCCAATCCATTCGAGCTGATATATGTCAAAAGTGGCTTTGGCCTCAAGTACCTTAACCAGATTTGTAGTCATGATCCTCGGTTCCTCAAAGATGCTTCTTTTGGGGTGTCCGTTTTCATTGAGATCCATAACTCTCTGATAGATACTTCTCATTCCCAAACAAACCATCTTACATTTGTCTGTGCCTTCTACTAAGTTGGCTGATATCTCTCTTCGGAGGTGGCTTTAGTAGAATTTCTATTTATCGAATCAAAACCAACTACCTGTTGTCTCTCCTCGGAGGTAGCCTTAGTAGAACTTTCATCAGCAAGAATAGAATCAGAGCCCTTAAAGCTAGACTCATTATCATATGTGCTGCTGGTAGATCACTTTCCCTCTTTAGACTAGGGAGAGGCTGCCTGTTTCTGAGCTGCAACTTGAGCCTGCTCTTTTTTCTTTTACCTGGTAGTACAGGGCTTCAGCTGGTGATACTCTATTTTATAGCTATCCTCAGAACCACTTGGTTCATCATGTAACTTGGAGAGGGGGGCTTTTGCTTGTCCCCACTTGGAGGGTATGTTGTTTCCCTTTTTCTTCTGTGTATTCTTTAGAGACATAGTACATACAGGTTAAATAGTTAGTCTCAAGAACCAAAAACAAAAAAAAAATAAACTTTTCATTTTATACTTCAGTGACAGTATAAGTCAATGTACGAGTTATGGAATGCAGATCACAACTTGTGGCTTTACTCGTGAACAAGAAGCAGATCACTGGAACTTTTACCTCACTCAGTATGAGTCATACTATGACTCATGGTTTGAGACCACAACTCATAGTATGATTCATAATCGAGAGTTTAGAACCACGTATGTTCACCCTCAACAATATGAGTCACACTATGAGAATCAGATTCAACAAAGTGAAGTTTCAGGACAGGTTACCACGACTCTCAGTATGACTCGTGAATTGGAAGTACAGCTGGTATTGTCGTCCCTATTATGAAACTAAACACTTTAGAATAAGGGCCACGATTGATATCACGACCGGTAGTATGAACCACAAGTTGTGAAGTTAATTGTACTTCTTGTTCTTGGCCTTTTTTCAAACCTTTTAGGCACAACACTTCGTATTTTCATTCCAAATAGTTCAAACATCAAGTATGATCATCATAATTGCAAATTCATGCAAATTCCTCATGTTTTCACATTAACATACTTCAGGTTACTCAGACTTCACCTATATTATTAGCAATCAAGATTATGGGAGTTGTGCGGGCAAAACAATCTGAGCTTTGTTTTCAAGGCAATTTTATGGATCGTAATGCCCACCGACTCAATGGGTATGAATACCCAAACCAACAATCAACAAGAATAATATATCACAACTAATTTCCATCAAGTTAATAGGCTAATTTTCCCCTAGCAGTTCATTCCACAAATTTTACACAATATAAGCACAATAAAGTCACCACACTTCCATTTTTACTTGATTACCATCATTTCAAGGGTATCTTATACAAATCAAACAAATTTTTTCTTAACCTTAGGTCAAGTATTTCCATCCCAAATCCATACAAGGATGAAAAATCAAGTTCATACCTTAACGAAATTGGTGAATTTGAGCAAAGATATGGAGCATTAATGAAGAATTAGACCCACAGTGAAGGTGATGAAAACTCAGTGATGGTGAGAGTGATGGAGACGATTGATATATGGAAGTGAAGGGATTTGGTTAAGGAGTTGTAATTGGAATTGGATTATGGAAAGTAAGTAGTGGATAATTTTAAGGAATTTGGAATTGATAGAAGGAGGAGGTTTTTAGCCATTTAGGATTTGAAGGGATCGGTTTTGGGTAGAAAATTAAGGTTTTTGGGTCTTTGGGTTTGAATCAGTTTACGTCGATTTCAAGTTTTAAAAACATTAACCGATGGACCACGACCCATTTTACAACTCATGGTAAAAGACCACGTGTCGTAAAATCCAGATATGAAGCATTGAGTTCAAAAATCTTACCTGGAATTTATGATTGCATAGTACGACTCGTGGTGTTATACCATAGCTCATACTATGGTTCGTAGAGTAGAGCCTTTACCTTCAATTTGTCCCAGTTCCCACGAGTGACAGTATGACTCGTGATATCATAATATGAGTCATACTGACACCCGTGGGTCCCTTTTTCTAAAAGGTTTCAAATTTAAGCTGGACAGTACAATTGATTTCACGACTCGTACATTATGAGTACGGTTAATGGAGACCAACTGTAAGTCCACTCTAGACATTCAATTTTGGTTATAGTGATCACAAAGGGAACTACGAGTCATGCAATCCTTGTACGACTCGTACAGGGACTCGTGGTCCCTGCTTTCCCTAATTTTATTTTCTTTCTTTCTCTTGTTCAAGTCATACCTACACACTGCAGCAAACATCAAACCTACCTTGAACATTTACCTTGAACAGCTTACCTTTATGGTTCTCCTATTTAATAGCACCATATGGGAACACATGTACGACCCGAAATGGTCCCAGCCACTTAGACTTCAACTTGCCATTAAACAAGACTAACTAACCTAGATTAAACTATCGCTTCTTAATCTTTCTATCTTGATGCAACTTCATCTTTTATTTGTAAAGTGTTGAACTTTCATACGCTCTAAGTCAGAAGTCATCTATCTCATTCAGCTGATTATGCTAAAGTTAGAGGCACTACTCCAGTTCGAATTCAGCTTCTTGAGCTCCCACAAGGCTTTGTGCTCAAGTTCAAATGGTAAATGACATGCTTTTACAAACACGAGCTGATATGGATACATACATATAGGGGTCTTGAAGGAAGTCTGATACGCCCATAGAGCGTCATTCAACTTTCTAGACCAATCCATTCTATTTGCATTCAGAGTCTTTATAAGGTTTGTCTTTATCTCCTGTGTAACAACCCGTACATTTCCAAAACTTATACGACCAATCTAGCATGGATAAAAGTATTTAAACTTGAGATAATAAGGACATAGTTAAGTGTAAAGTTAAAGTTAAGTGGTGGATTAAGGTAGAAGGATTAAGACGTTGGAAAAAGGGGAGAACATAAACGAGGTGCTTTCGTGACTTAATTAAGATAGTAGGTGTATCACCTACTTAAACTATTGGGCTGCATTTGGATATAAGTTAATGGACTCAATTGAGGCTCAAATTAAGTACATAAAAATGGAAAGATGACCAGCCCAACACCTAAGATTAATTTAGGCCCAACAAGAGATGATCCAAGTAGAAATAAAGTGAGAAATGGACTGTTTTTGACAGCTTGTATAGCCAAGTAGGTGCATCACCTACTTGGACTATTTTTGACCAAGAATTGGATAAGAATGGGCTAGTGAGAGGAGGATAAGAGGGAGTATAGAGCTTAAATTCAGCTCATTTATCCATTCACTTCACTTGCCAAAAACAGAAAAATTAAAACACTCTCTCCTCTCTCAAACCCCAAATCAGCCGCCCCAAATTTCCCTAGGGTTCTTGGGTGAATCCTCCTCTTTGCAAGCCTTGGTAAGTGTTTACCCTTGTATACTAATGTAATATATGTATAAGAAAGTGTGGAAGTCAGGTTGGTTATGTTTAAAATGTATAGGGCAGTCCCTTAATTAGTTGGCAGTCCACTTGTGTAAGTTTTAATGAATTTGTCTTCCTTGTGGTTTGAACTTGTATAGGGGCTTAAGGTGTTGAAGAAATTAAGTTAGGAGGATAAAATTTCAGTATATTAAAGTGTGTTTCTTCCCCTAAATCGTTCCTTTGATGTATGGCTTGATGGAAATGTTTATACGTGTTTGTAAATAGAATGTTTGGTGTAGTGAAAAGAGAATATTCTCTTGTTATGTTAAACTGAATTTTGGAACTATTGTGGAATGTTTTTTGTATGTTACTATGGAAGAAAGTAGGGTCACTTTATGGGATGAATATATGGAGTTTCGTTGGAGTGGAAATGTAAAGGATAAACTAGGTAGGTAATCCTATTGGTTTGTAATGTTTATGTCAACATATGGGCTATTTTGGTAGCATTGTTGTTGTGAGGCAATAGGATTCTATGTAGGAGCTGGAATAGAGTTACGTGGAAGTATAAAGGAGGTTGGAATAAGATACCATGTGTTGGGGTGGTCAGACAAATTTTACTTCCCGTTAAGTAGTTAGTTACCGCCTTGTAAACCTATAATGTGATTAGCTTTTAATGTAACTCCATTATGTACTTATATTGTAGAGTAACACATAAGGAAGGAGCTGAATTGTTGTAGTCACGTGGTGTGAAGTTAAGGTATGTAAGGTTACTCTTTTTCGTATCCTTTGGCATCTTATATTGTCCACCTAGCTAATGACCTTGTTTCGACTCCGAAATGTTCTAAAGTACCTCAATACATATTTACTATCAAATTTTAGATGTTCTCTTTTTTTGTTCCAAAAAGGATCCATAATGTTATAACCACCACTATAACAACTTCAAAGATTAAATAAAGTAAACAACTCAATATGGTTATGTTCGGGTGGCAGCTCGAGGGGGCTTATAGCCCAACATAGAGATGATCCCGATTTATTATGTATGGGTGGCATCTAGAGGGGGCTTACAACCCAGCATAGAGACGATCCCAGATTATGTTACCACTGATTAGTTGGGTATATGTATGGCATGCCTTATAAAGAAAAGAAAAGTAAAGAAAGAAAAAGAGAAGTAATGAATGTAATGTATATGGTTCCACGATTACAGTAAAGGTGGTTTATCAGTATTATCTCTTCACTTGTATCTGATTCCATTTGAGTTCTTATATTTTATACAATTACTTTTAGCCTTATATACTCAGTACATTCTTTCGTACTGACGTCCCTCTTGCGGGACCCACCTTTCATGCTATAGGTACAAGAGCTAGTAGGTCTCTCCAATAGGAGCACAGGATATCTAAAGGTTATTAGTGAGCTCCAGGTTGATTCAGGGCTTTCCGAGTCAGTTGTATGTATTTTTGGTATTGTATAGCAGTGACGTGTAAGGCGGGGGTTTGTCCCGACCTTAACTAAGTCCATGTGTTTTTTTAGAGGCTTTATAGACTGTATAAAGTCCAGCATGGTAGTGGTTCGTCTTTTAGATGTTGTGGCCCCAACGGCCAAGTCTTGTATATCTATTTGGTATTCACCTACCTGGTTTACTTTACCGATATATCATATCCATACACTACAGCATATTTGTTAGCTCAATTACATGCATAAGAAATACATGAACGTAGGTTGGTTCTCTTGGGCCTTAACGGCTCCGGGTACCAGTCCACCCCAATGGAATTTGAGGCGTGACATCCTGGTTGGAGAGCTCTACTTGCCCACTTGATTGAGGATGATAAGGTATTGCCACTTTATGCTTCACACCATACTTCTTAAGCAGAGCTCGAAATGGCCTATTGCAAAAATAAGAGCCTCCATTACGAATAATGGCCTTGGCGTACCAAACCTAGAGAAAACATTTCGCTTTAAAAATGCTGTGACACTATTTCCTTCATCGTTAGGAAGGACAACTACCTCCACCCACTTGGAAACATAGTTAAAAGGTACAAGTATGTACTTCATCCCATTAGAGCTCACAGATCCATAAACTCAATACCCCAAACATCAAAAAGCTCTATCATAATAATGTCGCCCAAAATATGCCTCCTAAGAAGTATAAAGCAGTCGCTATATCAAATATAGAACCCAACTAAGTTGGGGTCGATCCCACAGGGAATAGGACGAAAGTAGGTTAAGTTCTCGTTTGAGTAGTTGGCGAATAAGTAAAAACTGGGGGGGGAGGGGGGGGGTTGTAAGTAAGCAATAACGATAACTATTTCTGATTATAGAGTTTGTAGTCAATATGAGAAGTACACTAGGACTGTGATCCCCAATGATTCCTTAACTCCACCGGTTACTTGTGCTAACAAAACCGTCCCGCTATGTTGCATGCAAAATCTGACAAGATATGTTCATTTAAATGTCTCTCGACCTTGGTTAGACGAATTTCACTCTTTTCCTCTCGGTCTTCGAGTGTCGCACTACTAACCCTTGTCTTGGATCTCAGATAACTATTCCCGCTAAGGCTCAAATTATTAGATGAAGGTTGATAGCTTTAAATCTCTATTGTTATCTCCTTTTTCCAATCTCTACTTCTCTCTCGAGCAAGTCTAGAATACAGATGAGTTTCTAACATTTGCAACCGTTAGAAGATCAATCACAACGAAAGAAATAATAATACATGCATTCACAACAGTTCAGAATTGCTTTACACTTAACCCGTTTCGTTAATTCCTCATAGTTCACACAACCCTAGTTGATGAGTTTAGCTACTCATAATTGCAAAAGTACAAGAAGGATTCAAAGATGAAAACATAATTGGACACTCACAATAATGAAGAAGAATTGAAATCTCAATTATGAATAAATCTCGAATCTAGGGTTTTTTTATTAAAAAACCAATAATATGTTTATGAACTTAGAAACAATAGAAAATATCTCTCAAAGCAATGTACTGACTCTCTCTCGCACATAGGACTATACAGGGGTATTTATAGATAAAAAGTTAATCCTATCCTAATCAGAATAGGAGAATAGAGTCGGCAACTTCCACGGTATCGTGGAACCAAGTCACGCCACGTAGGTGAGTGTCGTGGAAATCAGGCTCAATTAGACATCTTCAGAAGTTGACTCACGCCACCTTTTCACGTCACGTAGATGGTACTCATGCCACTTCAGTCCTGTTGTGGAAATCAGACAATATTTACTAATATCTGAAGTAGACTCACGACAGCCACTCACGTCACGTGAGTGGTCTTCACGGCACATGAGTGGTGTCGTGACTCACTCTCTGGTGCAGATTCTTGTTCTTTCATCTTCAGACACTTCGTTCTCGGGCTTGATTCTTCCTTTTGATGATTTGTTGCCTTCGAAACCTGTTTTCCTGCAATGTAAGATAGAAACCACATCATACCAACCAAATACACCCAAGTTATTGCATATTTTCCTTGTTTTAAGCATCGAAAGTGCCATGTAACCATGGCGCATCAACACCCTCAACTTAGAACGTTTGCATGTCCTCAGGCGAACAAAACAAAAACAGATATATATGATGCTTAATTAAGAGAAACCTAAGGAACCTATGGCAGTCAACTCATTGCCTTTGGCACAAAAACTTTTTTGACCCCTCCTATTCGCAAATCAAAACCATAGTGTGTATACATGCAACATATTATCATGACACAGAAGGGATCAAGTAATGGCACCAGATTATGAACAAACAACTAACCATATATGCAAATGACATTATTTGAACAAATAACAGCTAACAATGCAACCCATGTACTCTCACAATCAAAGATGGCCCATGCACTCACAGTATGCTAATGAATCTCAAATTAGGGACTCGGTCAACACACTCTTGCTCACAACGAAGTTCAAACAGTGTGCATGAAATACCATAGTCTTGCCCTTATATTCTACGCCTTAGATATTTGGACAGTTGGACTAGGATCACTATAGGACTTTACTCGGCTTGTAATGTAGGCTTGGGGACGGGTATGGTACATATGGATATGGTGACTCAACCCTCCTTGAAACTACACTATTTTTGGCTCCAACTTCCAACCTTTCTCATTTTTATCCTCCCTTATTCTCTTTTCTTTTATTTTTAGATTTTCGGTGTGATTTTTCACAAACTTCACAACACAACTTTTTTTTTTCTCTTTCACTTTATATATATATATATATTTCTTCACACCCAAATCTGTTTTCTCTTTTTCTTTTATTACCCCCTTTTTCATACCCAAATCAATCTACGCACCCCTATAATAGCCACCCTCAACTTAGGCTATTTGCCTGAGTTGAGGTACACAGTTTCCAAGGAGGGATCGGGGCCAAGACAGGTACATTGTAATATAAATGGGAAGGTGAATAGGCTATTGAAAGAAATTTGTCAATTTAGGCTCAAAATCGGGATCAAAGCATACTTATTTCATATAGTCGGGCATTTAGGCTAAAAGTGGACTTATTCAAAAATGGCCTATGATCCTTTCCTAACCACTATCCTCTGACCTAGGCAAGACTAACCGGGCAAGTTTTGGATCGCACGCACAAAGTTAACTAAGTAATGACCTCACACACACATAGCACCGAGTTACATTATCAACTACTACCTATCCGATTCATGCAATGCTAGCTATAGTTATTGTGTCTATAATCCTAGTACCATAACAAGATCCAACAGCTGTCACACCTAAACATGCTACACATACATACTTCAAAATTAAAAATTTTCAGGAGGGGTATCCTTAACATTCAAAAAGCATAACTATTTTAAAAAGAAAACTGGACTGCACTACAATTCCTTTATTTTTCTTCTAATTCAACAAAAAAACACATATATACTATAAATAACACCCTAAACATGCCGGTTCTACTATGATAGCATACTCAGGGGAAAAGAAACACGTTAACAAAAAACCCCAAGTGGTGGTACACCCCCACCCCCAACTAACAATGGTGCACTGCCCTCAGTGCACAACTATAAATATAATTAATGCAAGGGAGTGAAGACATACCTATAGGGCCCTAAGCGCCGAAAGTGTGCCCGCCTAAAGCGGGATCATCAGTCTGCCCTCGAGGCTCACTGCTAGGTGCATCCGATGGAGGGGGTGCCTGACTGGAGGATGCACCGCGTGCCCTCTGCTCATCCGCTATCTGGCTAGCATGGTACTCCATCCTAGAGGACTTAACCGCTCTCTAGAGATCACCCTCATACTCGTCACCACTGTCAACCCGGTCCTCTGGACTGCGTGGTCTCTTGCCTCTATCAATCTGAGGCTCCTCGTCTGCAAACAGATCCACCTCAAAGGCTGGTTGCATCGGTGCCTGAACAGGCATAGGTGGGATAACAGGAGTGCTGCTCGATGCCAATGCTCTAACCTCATCTCTCAATGCTGCCACCTCCTGTGTCAAACCGGTCAAATCAGGACCCTGGGTGAAACTTATCCAGGAGGCCATCCGTGCCTCAAAGCTATCAATCCTCCCATACAGCCCCCTCATAAACTGATCCATCGTCGTAGTCATTCGGGCCTCCACCCTGGCCTCTGTAGCCTCTACCATGGTCCTAACCCATGGCTTAAGCTAGGACACCAACTTAGCCATCTGGGTCTCAGTGTGGGTCTGCCGCTCAAACATCTGTGTCTGTCTATCAATCAACTGCTGCAGAAAGTCCCTCAAAACTAAAACCATACCAGAGGGAGGTGGTGGAGCTGTAGTATCGGGTACCTCATCGTCAATAGGGTCAGTGTCCTCAGCCGGTACATGAATAGTCTCTGTTACCCTAACCGATACTGGAATAGGCATAGG
This sequence comes from Capsicum rhomboideum, assembly GCA_031232105.1. NCBI lineage: Eukaryota > Viridiplantae > Streptophyta > Magnoliopsida > Solanales > Solanaceae > Capsicum > Capsicum rhomboideum. The sequence goes on along the minus strand of CP124719.1, from coordinate 103,871,686 downwards.
TGCACTACCCGGCTCATATCTATCTCCAAGCCCTTCAAAAAGGGCTGCTCCTGACGAACCAGAAGGTTGAGACCCTCGTGGGACAATGGGGTGAGATCCCCGCTGCTGCATCAAACCAATATCCGCTATATGGGTCACCTCTATATAATGATCGAGGGTAGGTAGCCTAGCCACACCTACCCTATCACATAGACTCTGAATCAAATAGGGGAACAGTATACTGGTATGATCATGAGAGGCCCGCTCATGAATCTCCCGTATGATGTATCTAGCAATATGAATCTCATAAACCGCAAGGATGCTGGCTACTACCACAACCAGGTCCAATGTAAGTGAATTGTCAGCATTAGTTGGACCCAACCAATGTCAAACAACTGACCACCAAAATCTTCCTGTAAAATGTAGCGTGGATTTCTTGATATCCAGCTTACCAGTCACCCAACTCGCAGCCACACCGTCCTCCGCTATATACCCCCCAATCCACTTTAGCAACTCCAGCTTCTGGTCTGCATCCCCGCATCCTAATCCGATCTCTGACAGTGTCCATGCGGTGATCAAACTCAGCAGTCATAGCTGGTAGGGGACGGTCCGCACCAAACAAGAAGCGGTGGATGGTCTCCTCCGATTTATCAACTCGGGTACCTCAAACTAAAATGTGTGTCAATAAGGGATGATCCCTGTACCGCTGCCTGACAGGTGTACTCAAGTCAACCGACGCAGCATATGAGGCATAAAATTCTCAGACCAACTCCGAGCTATAGCGACCAGGAGACTGCACCATCCAACCAAATCCATACCGCTCAAACACAGGCCAAATATCAGGCAATGCCTTCAACTCCTCAGGATTATAACGGGGCTCCTCCATAATACTCCTCCTACATACACCCCGCTCCGTCAGCTCAACATCCCTATCATAAAATGCACGCATGCCCTGAACACACCACTGTTGAACCTCCCTACTCTATGCGGGAGTCGGAGCACTCTGTGCACCAGTACCTGAAATAGAGGTTATAGCCTCCGCTGCAGAGGTACCCAACCTGTAGCATCCTCTGCAGAGCCCGATTCTGAAGCATCCTACCCTTCTTCAGACTGGGGGGACAGACTCGAAAGACTGATCTAGAACAATCGGCGCGACAGGTGGTGGAATGGGCTAACATGCAGCCCTGGCAGCAGCTTGGGCCCGAGTGTGTAGCCTCGTGGTACGAGGTACTAATGCAATATCATCATGTCCAATCTCAAACTCCTCCATGGACCCACTTTGTGCAGATTCAGTCAGTTCATCACGCAAACGGGTCGGTAATTCTAAATTTTTGGTGCGAATTCTTGATGAAGAATTAAGGTGGTCACTTTTGGGGTTTGATTTGGGAGGCATGGTATCGGGTTTGGGTTGGATTTTGGGTATTTGGGTCGGGTTGGGTCAAATTTTGGATCTAGGGGTTGGGTTTTGTAGTGGGTGCATCAGATTTTTGAATATGGGGGTCGGGTTTGGGGTGTTTGGGTCGGATGTTCATATATGAGGGTCGGGTTTGGGGTAGATTTGGTGGTGGTGGGTCGGATTTGGTGGTGAAAATGGAGGTAGAAGTTGAAATTTAGGGTTTATGATTTTTTTGTATTAGGATTCAGATTTTATCGGGTGAAGAAAGAGGCTACCAAAATTTATATAAAGAAACGAGTTGGGTCGGGTCGGATCTCGGATACCCGTAACTGTCTGCTTTTCATGAAACCTCCCACGTGACGTGGATTGAACTCACGTCACGTGGGTACTTACCGTAACTCAACTCCTGCAGGTGGCAAATATCTCTGATTTTCATGATACAACCCACGTGACGTGGGTCAACCTACGTCACGTGGAAACTCTATCGTAGATCATGTTCAGAAAGACAAAATAGTTCTCTGATTACCACGGCACAACTCACGTGACGTGGGTGTTCCTACGTCACGTAGGTGCCTGGCGTGAGTAGCACTAAACCTATTCAGGTAAATCTTGTGAATTCCAGTTAACTGCTTTTCTAATGCTCAGATCACAACATCCTCAGATCGTGGGTTACCTCCCAAGTAGCGCCTTATTTAATGTCGCGGCACGACATGGCTAACTTGGATACTCAGACTTCATCAACCATCCCATGGGTTGCCTCCCATGAAGTTCCTGATTTAACGTCACGACACGACATGGCTAGCTTGACTACTTAGACTTCATCAAGCTCAAGTTCCTCACATGTCTTTATTTCTTCCGTGATTCCCACATAATGCTTAACACGCTGCCCATTGACCTTGAATAGAACATTATCCGCTCCTTTTAGCTCAATTGCTCCATGTGGGAATACCCTAACCACCGTGAATGGTCCGGACCATTTGTACTTTAATTTTCCAGTAAACAAGGGAAGCTTGGAGTTATAAAGTAGCACCAAATCTCCCGGGTGAAACTCTCGGTTCTCAATTCGACGATCATGATATAATTTCATCTTCTCTTTATATATTGTTGAACTTTCATAAACCCAGAGACGAAATTCATCCATCTCATTGATCTGCTCAACTCTTAATTTAGCCGCTTCACTCCAGTCTAAATTCAACCTTTTCAAAGCCCATAAAGCCTTATGTTCAAGTTCGACAAGCAAATGGCAAGATTTTCCAAAAACCAACTGATATGGTGATGCACCAATTGGCATTTTAAAAGCAGTTCGATATGCCCATAACGCATCATCCAATCTTCTAGCCCAATCAGTCCTATTGGCATTCACTGTTTTTGCCAAATAATAGACTTGATCTCATGATTTGACACCTCAACTTGCCCGCTTGTATGAGGATGGTAAGGTGTTGCCACCTTATGTTTAACACCGTATTTTTCAAGCAGCGCCTTGAACAGACGATTGCAGAAGTGGGATCCTCCATCACTAATGATAACTCGGGGTGTACCAAATCGTGAAAATATGTTCTTTTTCAAGAATGTTGTTACACTTCTTCCTTCGTTATTAGGTAGCGTAATTGCCTCCACCCACTTAGACACATAGTCGATAGCTACCAAGATGTATTTCATCCCATGTGAGCTCACAAAAGGGCCCAAAAAGTCAATTCCCCACACGTCGAACAATTCAAGCTCAAGTATAGTTGTCATGGAAAGTTTGTGTCTGCGTGAGATATTCCCTTGCCTTTGACATTGGTCACAAGCGCGAGCATAATCATGAGCATCTTTGTAAATACTGGGCCAATAGTACCCATATTGTAAGATTTTACAGGCAGTCCGCGCACCTCCATGATGACCCCCAACTGGAGATGAATGACATGCTTCCAAAATACTCATCATCTCGACCTTTGGAATGCATCTCCGAATCATGTAGTCTGCATATACCCTAAATAATACGACTCATCCCAGAAAATTTTTCTCACCTCATGCATGAATTTCTTTCGCTGTTGATATGACATATCTTTCGGAACTAGATCACTTGCCAAAAAGTTGGCAAAATCAGCAAACCAAGGGATTAAGTCTAGCGATGCTGCCAATACCTGCTCATCTGGAAAAGTATTATCAATCTCAAGATCATCCCTTAATTTAAGCATGGACTCCTCCTCAAGGCGTGATAGATGGTCAGCAACTAGATTTTCGGTTTCCTTACGATCCTTGACTTCAAAGTCAAATTCTTGCAATAGAAGTATCCACTGAATCAATCTTGGCTTAGCATCCTTTTTTGACATAAGATACCAAAGAGCTGCATGGTCCGTATGCATAATCACCTTCGTACCTATCAAGTAAGATCTGAATTTCTCAAAAGCAAAGACCACTGCCAATAATTCCTGCTCAGTCACAGTATAATTCTTTTGAGATGGATTAAGCACTTTGCTAGCATAGTAAATCGGATGTAACATTTTCTCACGTCTTTGGCCAAGGACTGCACCTAAAGCCACTCCGCTAGCATCACACATAACCTCAAAAGGCATCATCCAATCTGGTGACACAATAATAGGGGTTGAAACCAACTTCACCTTAAGACACTCAAATGCTTTTAGACTGGCCTCATCGAACACGAACTTCACCTCTTTCTCCAAAAGTTTGCATAAAGGATGTGCAATCTTAGAGAAATCCTTGATGAATCTTCTATGAAAGCCAGCATGACCTAAAAAAACTTTGAATACCTTTCACGGAGATAGGTGGAGGTAACTTCTCAATTAACTCTATCTTTGCCTTATCAACTTCAATACCTTTCTTTGAAATCTGATGCCCCAATATGATACCCTCATTGACCATAAAGTGACATTTTCCCCAATTCAGCACTAAGTTGCACTCCTCGCATCTTTGCAGTACATTAGCAAGGTGTGCCAAGCACTTCTCAAATGAGTCTCCCACAACAGAAAAATCATCCATAAAAACCTCAATAGTGTCTTCCACCATATCGTAGAAAATAGACATCATGCAACGTTGGAACGTGGTCAGTGCATTACATAGATCTAAAGGCATCCTTTTAAATGCGAATGTACCGTATGGACAAGTGAAAGTGGTCCTCTCTTGGTCTTCGGGGACTATAAAGATCTGATTATACCCTGAATAGCCATCAAGAAAACAATACCATTCTCTACCAGCAAGACGGTCTAACATCTGATCCATGAAGGGCATAGGAAAATAATCTTTTTTTGTCCAAGAATTCAGCTTTCGATAATCCATGCAAACTCTCCATCCAGTGATCGGCCTCATTGGGATTAACTTATTCTTGTCGTTTGGAACCACAGTGATTCCTCCCTTCTTTGGCACATACTGAACTGGGCTCACCCACTTGCTATCAGCAATGGGATAAACCACTCCTGCATCTAACCACTTGATGATCTCGTTCTTCACAACCTCTTGCATAGATGGGTTTAGATGACGTTGGTGCTCAATGCTCGGTACGCACTCAGGAGTAAGTTGAATTTTGTGAGTGCAAAGACCGGGTGGAATTCTTATAATATCAGCAATGGACCAACCAATGTTCCTCTTAAATCTTCTCAATATTGAAACCAGAGCCTCTACTTGCCACTCCTTCAATTTAGCAGAAATAATCACAGGCAAGGTATTGTTGGCTCCCAAAAATGCGTAGCGAAGGTGAGCCGGAAGAGCCTTAAGCTCCAAAATTGGAGGCTCCTCAATAGATGGACGAGCTGGTGGGGTCACCCTATTCTTCAAATCAAGATCCAATTTCACGTATGCTCCCTTACCAGTGAGTGCACCAACCATCTTATCATATTTCTCAATACCGTTGCTATTAAAATTCATAATCACGGCCGCATGAGCTTCTACCCTCAACCTTTCTTCAAGAGACACAACAATATCACTATCATCAACTGCATCTATTACCGAAATCACCTGCTTATCTCTTGATTGCTTTATGGAATGACAAACGTTGAAAGTGAATTGTTCATCATTTAACCTGAATTTCATCTGTCCTGTTTCCATATCGACCAGTGCACGACTAGTGGCAAGGAATGGTCTTCCCAGTATGATGGAAACCTCAAAGTCAACTTCACAATCAAGAATCACAAAGTTAGCCGAAAAGATGAAAGATGCAACCTTTACCAAAATATCATACAGAATGCCCACCAGCTTTTTCACAGTCCTATCGGCCATGAGAAGTCTCATAGAGGTTGGTTTTTGTGCTCCCAACCCCAACTGCTTAAAAATGGCTAACGACATTAAGTTAATGCTAGCACCCAAATCATAAAGTGCTTTAGCAAAGTTGTAGAACCCGATAGTGCAAGGGATTGTGAAAGCTCCTGGATCCTCCTTCATAAAGCTAGCACGTGGTCAGTGCAACTGCACTACAATGATGTAAGTTATCTTCTGGCTCAAAACTGACAGTTCTCTTCTTTGTCACCAAGTCTTTCATGAACTTCGCATAACCTGGCATCTGCTCCAATGCCTCAACAAGAGGGATGTTTACTGACAGCTCCTTCAACATTGTAATAAACTTCTGATATTTGCCTTCCTCAGCTTTCTTTTTCAACCTTTGGGGAAAGGGAGGAGGAGGTCGTGGGATGGTTTTCAGCACTTCTGGTACCTCCTTTTCCTGTCTCTTTTCAGCTTTCGCCTTTTTGCTAGAATCATGATGCTCTGGAATTATTTTACCCTTTGAATTATCCGGCTCTAACTCAGTTTCTACATCAATAATAAACGGATCATTATTCTTACCACTGCCAGCAGGTATAAGTGGATCTGTGGTGCACTTCCTGCTTCTAGTAGTAATGGCCAGACAATGGCTATCATTCTTCAGATTCTGGACGGTGTTGCTTGGAAGGGTGCCTGGCTGACACTGGTTCAGTCCCAACGATATCTACCCAAACTGGTTCTCTAACTGTTTAATGGCAGTTGAACGAGACTCCACTTTCTGACTTATTCCCAAAATGTCTGACCTAATCTCCTTCAAGAAATTTTCCTGGCTCTCTGACCCTTTGACCAGTTTATTAAGAAGGCCCTCCATTCTTGAATTTCCAGATTCATCATCACGACTTCCTGGTGGTACATAAAGGCCATTCTTCTGTCTATAATCATCCTTTCGCCTCCAATCACCGTCACAATCTCATTCTCTATCTCTATATCCTGATTTGTTGTAATTGTCTCCATAGTAGTTTCGACCTTGATTCCCTTGCCTCGAGTTCCAAGAGTCTTGATTAGACCCTTGGCCCTTGGCTCGAAAACCCGCCACTTCGCGATCCAGGTATTTAGCCTCCTCATCAGATTCACTATCATAATGTCTAAGCGTTTTACCTTATGCTCCTACAGCATGCACCTTCTCAGCATCTCTAGCCGCAATCTATTTGGCCAGAAGACCAATTTCTGTCCTCAGCTGAGCAACCTCTTAAGCTACCGATTTGTCGAAAGCCAGTTGTGTTGCTGAGGCTCTAATAGCATATGTGCCATCCGGCGTATCTGCTTCCCGAGTATGCCATCCTCGGTTGGTCTTAGTGATGCGATCTAATATTTTTGAAGCTTGTTCCCACCTCAGACTTATAAATGCTCCACCAGTGATAGTATCTGCTACAGCCTTAGTATTGACGTTTAAAGCCCTGTAGAAGATTTCAAGTAAGTCTCTACCACTCATCCTATGATTTGGCACATTCTGCAGCTTCTTCTTGAACCTTATCCATGTCTCATAAAGTGTTTCAGAATGTAGTTGTCTGAAGTTGTAGATCTCATCCTTCAACTGCAGCATCTTGGAAGGTGGGAAAAACCTTTCCAGAAATTAATTTCTCAATTCTTGCCAAGTAGTGATGGACCCTCGTGGTAATTCTGCCAACCACAAGGTAGCTTCTCCTGTTAGAGAGAAAGGAAACAATCTCAATCGAATGACCTCTTAGTTAACTCCAGGCAAATTATAAAAGGTGCAGACCCCCACAAAATTCATCACGTGCATGTTTAGATCATCAGTAGGAAGACCAGCAAACACACCCTTCAAGTTTAGCAGGTGAATCATGGCACTAGTAATGTCAAACTTAGTGCCCGGAGGTAACTCAGGTGGAATGATGGCACCATTCTCTATTGGCTCGAAGTAGGACACGTCTTCTTCCTCAGGATCAGCATAAACTAGTACATGCGGTCTTTAAAGTGGTTGTTGAGCTCTTAATCTTCTTTGTCTCTCTTCAGTCTCAGCTAGTCGCTGAGCTGCCTCTTGCATAACTCGATTATCTCTTTCTGCTTGTCTAAGAGCAGCTTACCTAGCTTGCTCTTCCCGTGTCAATCGAGCGGTAGTTTGATCCGCTGTTTCATGAACAACTGGTTGAATTGGTTGGTGATGAATGTCTCCTGCAGCTGCGGGATCCTGAACTCCGTCAGTATTTACCATTCTTTGATTAACTCTCAGAGTCCTTTCAATTTCAAGATCAAGTGGAATCAGGGGATTGCCTTGACTCCTAGTATTTGGCATACACCGGCATGTACCCTCAAAAGTATGTAAAAACAAAACCAATCAACTCCAACCAGTACTAATCAACTCCGTAACTGTAATCCCCGGCAACGGCGCCAAAATTTGATGTCGCCCAAAATATGCCTCCTAAGAAGTATAAAGCGGTCGCTGTATCAAATATAGAACCCAACTAGGTTGGGGTCGATCCACAGGGAATAGGACGAAAGTAGGTTAAGTTCTCGTTTGAGTAGTTGGCGAATAAGTAAAAACTGGGGTTTTTTGTAAGTAAGCAATAACGATAACGATTTCTGATTATAGAGTTTATAGTCAATATGAGAAGTACACTAGGACTGTGATCCCCAATGATTCCTTAACTCCACCGGTTACTTGTGCTAACAAAACCGTCCCGCTATGTTGCATGCAAAATCTGACAAGATATGTTCATCTAAATGTCTCTCGACCTTGGTTAGACGAATTTCATTCTTCTCGTCTCAGTCTCCGAGTGTTGCACTACTAACCCTTGTCTTGGATCTCAGATAACTATTCCCGCTAAGGCTCAAGTTATTAGATGAAGGTTGATAGCTTCAAATCTCTGTTGTTATCTCCTTTTCCCAATCTCTACCTCTCTCTCGAGCAAGTCTAGAATACAAACGAGTTTCTAACATTTGTAACCGTTAGAAGATCAATCATAACAAAAGAAATAACAATACATGCATTCACATAAGTTCAGAATTGCTTTGCACTTAACCCATTTCGTTAATTTCTCATGGTTCACACAACCCTAGTTGATGAGTTTAGCTACTCATAATTGCAAGAACACAAGAAGGATTCAAAGATGAAAACATAATTGGACACTCACAATAATGAAGAAGAATTGAAATCTCAATTATGAATAAAACTTTACAAAACCAATAATATGTTTATGAACTTAGAAACAATAAAAAATATCTCTCAAGGAAATGTACTGACTCTCTCTCGCACATAGGACTATACAGGGGTATTTATAGATAAAAAGCTAATCCTATCCTAATCAAAACAGGAGAACAGAGTCAACAACTTCCATGGTATCGTGACTTGGTGTCGTGGAACCAAGTCACGCCACGTAGGTGAGTGTCGTGGAAATCAGGCTCAATTAGACATCTTCAGAAGTTGACTCACGCCACCTTTTCACGTCACGTAGATGGTACTCACGCCACGTCAGTCCTGTCGTGGAAATCAGACAACATTTACTAATATCTAAAGTAGACTCACGACAGCAACTCACGTCACGTGAGTGGTCTTCACGGCATGTGAGTGGTGTCGTGACTCCCTCTCTAGTGCAGATTCATGTTCTTTCATCTTCAGACACTTCGTTCTCGGGCTTGATTCTTCCTTTTGATCATTTGTTGGCTTCAAAACCTGTTTTCCTGCAATGTATGACAGAAACCACATCATACCAACCAAATACACCCAAATTATTGCATATTTTCCTTGTTTTAAGTATCGAAAGTGCCATGTAACCATGACGCATCACACAAGAATTAGGGTTAGAGGAAACTATGCTTCCTTGATATGCCCCCTCGCCTTTGGCATTGACACAAGCCTTTGCATAACTATGAACACCTTGATGAATGGTGACCCAATAATACCTACATTGCAGATCTTGTGGGTTGTCCAGGTGCCACTATGATGACCCCCAACTGGGGATGAGTGACATGCCTCCAAAATACTCATCATCTTTACCTCAGGAACACATTTCTGAATCAAATTATCAGAATAGACTCGGAACAAAAATGGCTCATCCCAAAAGAATTTATGCAAATCCAAAAGAAACTTCTTTCTCTAGTGGAAGGTCAAATCCATGGGCATCACATCACTTACCACGAAATTAGCATAATCCGCAAACCATGGAATTAAATCCTAAGATGCAGCCAATACTTGCTCATCAAAAAATGCATCATCAATGTCAACTTCATTTTTCAGTTTGAGCATAGTAGACCTCATGTATGGACAAGTGGTCAGCCACTTGATTTTCTATCCACTTTCGGTCCTTGACCTCAAAATCAAATTCCTTCAACAGAATACCCATCAAATCAATCTTGGCTATGCATCATTATTCGTCATGAGATACCTAAGAGTTGCGTGTTTAGTATGCACAATAACCTTAGTGCCAAGCAAATAAACCCTAAACTTCTCAAAAGTAAACACCATAACAAGCAACTCTTACTCCGTCATAACATAATTTTTCTGAAATGCATTTAGTTCTTTGATAGCATAATAGATGGGATCAAGAATATTTTTATGCCTTTGGCCTAGGACTGCTTCTAGAGCTACTCCACGAGCATCACACATAATCTCAAATGGCATGGACCAATTAGGAATAACAATAATAGGGGTCGAGATCAACTTCTTCTTAAGAAACTCGAATGCCTTTAGACAGGCATTATCAAAAATGAACTTCACCTCCTTCTCAAGCAATTTGTACAAAGGATGTGCAGTTTTAGAGAAGTCCTTGATGAACCTATGATAAAATCCAACATGCCCCAAAAAGCTACGAATACCTTTAACAAAAATTGGTGGGGGCAATTTTTCAATCACCTCAGTCTTCGATCTATCAAACTCAATCCCTTATTTAGAGATCTCCAAGCATTATACCTTCTTTCACCATAAAGTGACATTTTTTCTAGTTCAGCACCAAGTTAGTCTACTCAGATCTTTTCAACACATCGCTCAAATGAGCCAAGAATGCCTCAAAAGAATCATCCACTACCGAGGAATCATCCATAAACACCTTAATAGTGTCCTCCACTATGTCAGAAAATATAGACATCACACACTGCTAAAAGGTAGTTGACGCTTTACACAATCTGAAAGGCATCCGCTTGAATACAAAAGTCCCAGATGGACAAGAGAAAGCGGTCTTCTCTTGGTATTTAGGAGAAACCAAAATCTGATCGTATCCCAAATAACCATCAAGAAAACAATACCATCTTCTACCAGGAAGATGGTCTAACATACAACAACAACAACAACAACATACCTAGTACCTCAGAGGTGAGAGAGAGAGGTTGTTTTCGATAGACCCCCAACTCAAGATAAAATAGTCTATAAGAGAAATAGTAAAGGGACAAAATACAATAGGAATTACCATACCCAATAATAACATAAACAAGACTCACCAAGAAATACAACAAACGATACAACACTCTGAAATGATACTAGTGTTATGGCTACTAGCACGGATAACAAAACAAAGTCCTCCTACCTACTAGCACTGACGCACTCCTTCCTACTAGCCTCCTACCCTAATTCGACTCCTCCACACCTTTCTATCTAGGGTCATGTCCTTGGTAAATTAAAGCTGCTCCATGTCATATCTAATTACCTTCCTTCAATATTTCTTCGATCTACATCTACCTCACCTAAATCCATCCCTAGCCAATCTCTCACACCTCCACACTGGGCATCCGTGCCCCTCTTCATCACATGTCTGAACATCTCAACCTCACTTCCCTCATCTTAGCTTCCACCAAAGCCACTCCCACCTTATCTTGAATAACCTCATTTCTAATCTTATCTTTCCTAGTACACCCATACATCCACTGTAGCATTCTCATCTCCGTCACCTTTATTTTTTGGATGTGAGATTTCTTGACTGGCCAACATTCTTCTCCATACAACATAACTGGTCTAACCATAGCAAGACGGCCTAACATTTGATTCATAAAAGACATTTAAAATGATCTTTATGGGTCTACTCATTCCACTTTCGATAATCCATACACACACGCCAACCTGTGACTGGTCTCATCGGAATAGGCTCATTCTTGGCATTTGGAACCACAATGATACTACCCTTCTTTGACATATATTGGACTGGGCTCACCGATTTACTATCTGATATGGGGTAAACCATGCCTACATCCAGCCACTTAATAATCTCCTTCTTTACTACCTCTTGCATAGGTGGATTAGCCTACGCTGATGCCCAATACTCGAAATACAATCAGGCTCGACCGAGATTTTATGAGTGCAAATACCAGGAGATATCCTAATGATGTCAGAAATGGACCAACCAATCGACCTTTTAAACTTCCTTAATACAAACACAAGAGCTTTCACTTGTCACTCAACTAAATTTGTCGCAATAATAACCAGCAAAGTGTCATCAGCTCCCACAAAAACATATGTAAGAGGGATGGAAGATCTTTATGCTCCAAAACTGGAGGCTCCTCAATAGAATGCTTGGACGATGGAGTCACCCCATTCTTTAAATCGAGATCTAACTTCTTCTATGCATAAGAATAAGATCCCACACAGGCAAGTGCTTGAACCATTTCATTGTACTCATCATTATCATACCCATTAGAATTCATGATGACTGCATCCAGAGTACCAACAACAAATTGTTCCTCAATATATACCTCAGGTACCGGCTCATTAATCACATTAATGACAGAAACAACTCTCATGTCATTTCATTGCTTTATCGATAGACACACATTAAACACTACTTCTTCATCAGTCAACCAGAATTATAATTCATTACTCTCCATGAAAACAAGTTCCCTTCTAGTAGCTAAGAATGGTCGCCCCAAGATTATGGGTACCTCAAAACCAACCCCGTAGTCCAATATGAAAAAGTAAACATGAAAAATGAAGGTCTCAACCTTCACTAAAATATAATACAGTATGTCCATATGATGTTTCAAAGTGGACCCGCCATAAGTAGGTTCATATTCTTTGGTTTTTGAGAACCCAGACCCAACTATTTGAACACATCAAGCGGCATAAGATTAATGTTTGCACTTAGATCATACAATGCCTTTGCAAAATTAAATGCTCTAATAGTACACAAAATAATAAAAGCCCAGGATCTTTATTTTTCTGCACAAGAAAATAGGAAGCTATTGTACCAAAATGGTGCAAGTTGTCAGTCGGTTCAAAACTAACAGTTCTCTTTGTTGTCACTAGATCCTTCATGAACTTTGCACAATTGGGCATCTGCTCAAGTGCCTCAGCTAATAGGATGTTCACGAATAATTGTTTCAACATGGATATGAACTTGTGGAATTTACCATATTCCAATTTCTTCTTTAAGCTCTGTGGGAAGGGAGGTGGAGGCCGTGGAATAAGAGTCTATAATTTTGGAACCTTTTTACTTCCGCTTGTCAACACTAGTCTCCTTTGCATCAACTAGAAACTTTTTAGCTTCCTCTTATTTTTCATCAATCACTACTTTCTCCTCATCATCATTCACATTCATTTGCTCAAGACCATCTTCAATAATAACCACATCACTATCATCAACAACAATCAACTTGGGTCGCTCACTCAACTACTTTCTGCTTCTAGTGGTGACTGTCATACAATGACTTAAATTTGGAACTTGTCATTCCGTAAAGTACCATTCTTTCTTTGATTCAAGGAGGTAAAAATCTACTTCATTTGCTGCTCAAGCTGCTTGATGGCAATGGAGTGAGGGTCAACTACTTGGGTTACCTTAAAATATCACCACACAACTCCTTGATCCAGGAATCAGTGGACTCTACCCATTTGAGCATCTTAGAAATCATGTTCTCTAGTCTCAAACCACTCGACTCACCTTGATCCCGACCCTTTGGAAGGATATGGAGACTGCTACAATCATTCTTATAGACATCTTTATTCCTCTAGTTGCCTTGCTCTTTATCATGACTTCTATCTCTATACCCAGACCAATCAAGTTATTGTCAGTGTAATAGTTCTAACCTTGATGTCCTTGACCTTGGCGCTAAGAGTATTGGTTAGTACCTTAGGCGTTGCCCAAAAACCCTCCACCCCCTCTGCCTGGTTATTCACATGATTCATCTCCTCATCAGAATCAAATCATAGTCATCAGACCTTGGTGCTTTACCTTAAGAACTAACTACATTCACCTTTTCAGAGCTGACCCCCATTAATTGCCTTGTAATTAGGTCCATTTAAGTTTTCATATGAGCCATATCCAGATCGTTCTCCTATTTTTTTTGGTGTTTCTCAACCGATATGCTCATAGCATACGAACCAACTGAAACCTCCGAATCCCTAGTGTGTCATACTCTATTGGTCTTTGTAACTTGATCTAGCATCACAACTACATCTGTATAAGTATGTGGCATAAAATATCCCTTAGCCGTTGTGTCAGCTATTGGCTTGGTTGCAAAATTTAGCAACCTATAAAATATATCCAAAAGATTGTCATCGGCAAGCTTGTGGTTGGGGCACTGCTTCAACTTCTTATTGAACCTCAACTAAGCTTTATGTAAAGCTTCTCCAGGTATCTTCTTGAAGTTATTGATCTCATCTCTCAACTGCAGCATCCAGGAAGGTAGGAAAAATTACTTTAGAAAAGCCACCTTTAGCTTCCTCTAATTCGTAATGGAGTCATCCGGATGTTCAGTTAACCATAGAGTTTTTTCCCAGATAGTGAGAGGGGAAATTATTATAGCCTGATAGCAGTTTGAATCATACCTGGAAGTTTGTACATCCTGCAAATTCCCACAAAATTAATCAATTGGAGGTTTGGATCATCTCTTGAAGCACCTCCAAACAGACCCTTTAAATTCAACAGCTGGATCATAGTACTTGTGATGTCAAAATTAGCACCAGGGGATAATGCATGAGGAACTATGACACCTGTAGCACCAACTCCATCTAAATCAGTGCCCTCATCATCCAAATCATTATATGGAGGCATTTGGTATTAGCCCTTGGGCCTCTGATTCCTGCAAACATTAGCAACATCTGCAGCATCTTCTTCATTTTCATGATTAGTGTGAGCGTCAGCCTCAGTAGCTAATCGCTCTACTTCAGCCTGACGGGCTTCCTCTTGCTCCTGAAGTTCTTGAGCATTCATTCTTCTTGGATTACATTCAAATTCGTGGTTAATGGGAAACAAGGAATTGCCTTATCTTTGAGTATTTGGAATAAACTAACTTGTACCCTTAAAGAAACAAAAACAATAATAAAAAGTAAATTAGGAAATAAGGACTAATATACAAATACATACAATTGAACTAATCTTAAACCGTATTCCCTGGCAACAGTGCCAAAATTTGATGTCGCCTAAATTACACCTTGCAAGAAAGTATAAAGCGGTCATTGAATCAAATATAGAACCCAATTAGGTTGGAGTTGATCCCACAGGAAACATGGTTAGAAGCTAGCTCAATACGGTTATTTGAACTATTAATTAGTTATTTTCGAAATAGGGAGTTTTGAATAACAAGAAAACAGTTTGTAAACTTTTAGTAGCAAGTAACAGATTATTAAATTCGTGGTTTGTAACAATCAATGATAATAGACTAGGATTGTGTTCCCCGTGATTTCATAACTCAGTAAGCGTAGTGTACTAGTGATCTATCCCGGTGCTTAGCATGCAAAATTGATAAGTTAGGTTCACCTAAACGACTTTTGGCCCCTATTAGATAAATATCACTCAATCACCGATTAGTTCTATTAGTGTTTGCACATTAACCCTTACTTTTAATCTCGGATTAACTATTTCTAGACAAGGCTCAAGCTATTAGATGAGGGTAGCCTCGAATCTCCATTGTTAATCATATTTCCTATTGTTTACCTCTATGGTCAAGCAAGTAAGAATTAAGCGAGTTCTAATGCATGCACACGCTAAAAAACAATCAATACGAAGAGAAGAATAATACATGAATGAACAGTATTCAAGAATCAGTAAGTACTTTAACCTACTTTGTTAATTTATCATAGTTCCCACAATCCTAGTTATGGGATTTAGCTATTTATATTTGTAAGATCACAATCAAAATTTGTAGAAAAAATCATATTTATGAACTTACGATGTGAATAGAAGAAATCCAGAATCTTGAATTATTAAAGAACACTCAATAATCAAGAACTAATCGATGTTATTGCTCAAAAACTAAGAGAGTAGTTGTTCTCAAGCAACACAATACGTGACAAACTATTTAGGGTGCGTAAACTGTAAATAAAAACATAACGGAAGTATTTATAGACAAAACAAAACCTATCTTAAATGAACTAGAAAAGTAGGGTCGGCAGTAACCCACAAATCGTACTATGGGATCACGATTCGTGGTCTTGAGATCAGGACTCATACTTCTCAACTTTTGGCCATTTTCCACAAATCATATCACGACTCGTGGTCTTGAATTATGGCTCGTAGACTTGGTTCATAGTATGGAGTCGAACTTGTAAACTCGCAGGCCACTTTCTACGACTGGACACTACAACTCATATAATAATTCACGATTCATAGAAGGTCTCACGGTAAATGAGCCAACTTGCACACTTACAGAGCTTATTGTATGCCTCAATAGTCTGACTCGTACTATGGTCCACGAGTCGTACACTGCTCGTGATATCCCATTGATCTTTCATGTTTATTGTAGCATTCACAATTTACATTTTGACTCGTACTAAGGGAGTACGAATCGTGTGGTCTGTCTTCACGAGTCTGCACTTGTCAAAATTTTAGCACAATTTTCAATTTTGCTTCCAAATCCTGTTTTCCTGCATATATACCCAAAAACACATCATATGTACAAAAACATACTTAAGAACATTTAAAAATTCCTTATTTCAAGCATCGAAAGTGCCGTAAAACTACGTCACATCAGTGTGGGGACATGAAACTTGATGAAGAATGCCATGTTGAGCAAGAAAAGTAGAAAGCTTTATGTATTCCCCAACCTAATCAGACTGTAGTACCTTTATTTTCCTCTTAAAATAATTTTCTACTTGTGCTTTAAACTTCAAAAATATGGAATATACTTCACTGTCGAAGATCATGCGAAATAACCAAGTATATTTGTTGTAATCATCAACAAGAAATACCATAATAACAAAATTTATTATTCGCAAGATAAGGAGTCGATCCCCATACATCAGAAAGAATTATATTAAAAGGATACATAAATACCAACTCAAACTATGAAAATGGCAATTTATCACTTTTGCAGATAGGATGAAGAAATATGAGATAAGAACTACTTGAAAGTGGTAGATTGAGCTTCCTAATGACATGACTAACATTTTTTTATTGACGCATGACTTAAGGATTATATCAAAGCTCGATATTTGACTTTGAGGAGAATAGAATTTGAGGTTGCATGTTTGCTGATCTGAGACAAGATGTTAGAGGTGCTTGGAGTTTATACAAGTCATGCTCAAGGGTTCCCTATATAAATACTTTCCCCATTACCCGATCCTTCACAAAAAAAAAGAAGCACATGGGTGAAATTCAAAGTAAACATTATTGTAAGATGTAAATTGAGAAACACTAAGTAGATTCTTAGTTTTAGTATGTAACACGTTTCTTAAACATAATGGACGAGTAACACAAGGTAAAATTGAATCACCAATATGTTTGATAGATAAATCTTTGTCATTTCCAGCAATAACTGATCAACACCACTGTATTCTCCTCGAATATTTATGTACTGCAAGTCATTAGTACATGGTTAGTTGCTCTGAAATCAGGATACCATGATGGGTCAGTAACAGAAGATGGCTCAGCTAACAGTGCTGCCATTTATTCTTTGAATTTGACTAGTAAGAATGATTGAAGCGATGGTAACAATTAATTGTTAAATGGCCAAATATGTTACAAAATTGACATTGCACCGAGCTACCAGATTGCTGATTAAAATTCTGATGTTGGTCGTGTTATAACGACCTCCGCCACCACATTCCTTTTCATTTTTGTTGTGGAAATTATTTGAAAATTACTTCTTGTCACTGCCATCATTCTTAAGACCATTAGAATTACGGATAGTAAAATTAATTTGAGCAGAGTTTTTCTTAACAACTTGCATTTTTTCAAGCCTATACACATGGCTAAGCAAGAGACCATAAAGGTTTGTAACAGTAATAGGATCTAATCTAGTAGTCACAAACACCACTAATATACAGTTGTCGGGACTAAACTCCCAAGAACATGAAGAATTAGGTCATCTAAACTCCCAAGAACATGAAGAATTAGGTCATCTTCTGAAATAGGTTGTGCAGTAGCATTTAAGTTATCAATAAAAGTCTTCATTTTTGGAGATAATAATTCATAGACATAGCTCATATCTTGGTTGTCTGCAGTTGTAGGCGTAATTGCATAATTCTTGCGCAAGATTGTGAATCGTACATGTGCTCCAATGATTGCCTTGAGCCAATACTCCTTTAGTTAATGATGACAAAATTCAACTAAGAAGTAACTAATACTGTTTATTCTAGGCCAAATATGCATGATTCAAAATATCTTCTGTCTTATTAGAATTTGCGTCACTAGATGTGCCTGCAATGAATTTGGGAGGGCACAACAATGAGCCATCTATATAGCCTTCCGAGTCATGACCATTTAAAGCAAGGAGGATTTGAGATTTCCACAATATAAAATTGTGACGATCCAGCGTAACTTGATTAAACTAGAATTAGAGAAAAAATTGTTATTTGACGACTAGTTTGAATTGGATAAACTAGTTATTGAAGGAGAGACCATGGTGATTAGACGTGAGTCTTGTGTATGCCTTGGTACCATGAAAGTAATTGAGTTTGCATAGAAAATCAAACTTGAGTTTTACAATTACTGAAGCTAAATATATACACGATACATGTGCAGTGAACTAGTATTTGAATCTATTAAGAATATCTATGATAACTACCATGAGTATCCTAAGTAAAATACAACGTACACCTAAGTCTTTATCATAACATTCCATATTACTTTTTCAATTTTCACAGTAATAAAAATAGTTATCCTAAATTATTTGTCAATTTATAAAATTAAGATAAAATTAATTATTTTTTTACTTTTGATCTTCACAATTAAATTTTTTTAAAAGTGTAAACAAATTTATAAAAATTTTAATTTTCTTTAAAGATAAATTAATAAAATTATCATTCTTATTTATGATTTCTTAATAAGCATTTAAAGAAGATAAACAACTAAGATGGAGGGAGTAAAATTTGTGGACCTTACAATAAACTATTTAAAAAAAGGATCTCCCACTATATATGAAATTCAAGAAAGAAATGGCCACAATAATTTATTAAATATAATCTTACTTTATATTTCTATAAACAAAATTTATTCACGACTTAAATCTATAACCGCCTAATCTTACTCAAATTGGAACCCGTCCATTTCAGGAGACATAGTAGTCCGTCTCATAGCAGTTAATGAACATTGAAAAGGATCATCTCCCAATGCTAGATCAACCAATAGGGATGACCCACGTGCAACAACTGTCAGCCAACTACACTGGTTTTCTTTTGTGTAAATGCCAAGAAAGAGTTGCACCTAAAACTTTTGTTTCACTCATTGTCTTCCCATTTGCCAATAACGCCGGCGCCTGTCCTTTTGTCTCCCATACCCCACCCACCCCTATCACGTTATCCCAAAATTCTACCATATCTTGCTTGTTCCATTTTTGGTATTCTCCATCCGTTCCATATTAATTCGTCTTACTAAAAATTATATATCTCTTATTATTTAATCACTTAGTAAATTAAAAAAAATAATTAAAATATTTTATTTTATTTCTACAATTAATATTTTCTAAAAGTACAAAAATAAGTTTATAACGTTTCAAGAAATATTTTAAGAGGTCAATTAGTAAAATTATATTTCTTATTTATGATTTTTTAAGGAACATGTAAAAATGAAAGTGATTAATAATATGGGATAGAGGGAGTAGTGTCAATTACTATTTTTGTTCATCTTTATTTGTCCATATGTTCAATAATATTTGTTCTGTTTGAAAAATTAATAGATAATTTATTATTGGGTGAAAATTATTTACACCCTAAATATTGCTTTAAAAATCAAACACCTCCCTCAACTTTGAATAATAATCACTCTCTCCCCGTTTTCCTATTTGATTTTTCAAAATGCCTACTTTACCCTTGTGTTTATATCAACATTTGTATTTTTTTTTAAAAAAAAAACTTCTTTACAAACACAATTTTTATTTTTTTAATCTAAACAACATATTTTCTATTAAAACTAAAAATTATTTTTTAAATGAAAAAAGAAAAGTGAGAAATATTAATTGAGTATGTAAGTTAATGACGTCCAAATGAAATAAATGTGCAAAATGATAAAAGTTAATTTTATTAAAAATCAAAACTCTAATATCTATTTATACATGAAAATAATAGGTAATTATAATTTTATAAATACATTTCAATGCAGGTAATACAAAAATAATTAATAGCTAAGAGTCTTTCGGAAACAACCTCTCTATCTCCCCGATCTAGTGGTAAGGTTTGTTTATACTCTACTCTCTCCAGACCTCACTTATGAGATTTCACTAGGCATGATGTTGTTGTAGATAAGGTATATTTATAACAAATCAAATGATTATTGTTAATTACTTTTAATTTATAATTTAGAAAATAATTCGTTATTGACAACCAAAATTCATTTATCTATATAGACATTAGAGAATAAGAGAGAATTAAAATATGCATCTATATAAATAATTACATACATACATACTTAATACATATAATATAAAAATTTTGTATCATAAAAAATAATATTAGATTTTGTGATCTATTTATAAAAGAATGATTTTACTAATAATGTTAATGAATTTAAATAAAAATGGTAAATACCTAGGTTATGAAAAATAAATATATATAGTATAAAAAATATTATATAAATAGAAGATTGGAAATGTTAAGGGTAAAATAGACATTATATAAAAAAAAGGAGGGAGAATGATTATTGAAATGTTGAGGGAGGTGTTTGATTTTTAAAGCATTTATTATTTGTATCCATTTAATCTTTACTATTAAATATAATTTATCATTAACAATATTTTTTAAAATATTAAATTTATTATATTCAAAAAGTGATATAGTAAAATTATATTTATTATTTATTATTTTTAAAAATATATGTCAAATTAATAATGAATAAGTAAAAATCAATGGATGAAACGGATGAAGTATTAATTTTAAATTCCCATAAGATAAGAAATTGCGTCCACTTGACTATAAGACATTTCCAGATTGATTGAACTTTGGGGTTTCAGATGTGCCTACACTTCCTTTTTGGTATTGTCACATAATTTTAATAGCAAAATATTTGGGCCAAGTATTACTCCTACTATCCACTTGATATAATAATAAAAATAAAACTTACTCCATTTAAACTTGGTGAGACTGAGACGTGAGCGAACTCAAAAACGTCTTTCTATTTTAATAAATGATGTGTCTTACTTCACTCTTTGATAAATTTAAAAAGAATATTTGTTTTATATTTAATAAATTTTAACTTTAGTATTTTTATTTTTTAGTAACATTCTCTTATTAGAGTAACATTCCCCCTGTCCTAATTTATATGACACACTTTATTTTTAGTCAATTCCAAAAAAATGACACATTTTTACATTTAGTAACAATTTAACTTTAAAATACTCACTTTTCACTTAATAAAATTATTTACAACCACACAAACACCTATGACTTATTTTAGATTATAAGTTTCAAAAGTTTTCCTTCTTTCTTAAATTCCGTGCCAAGTCAAACCACATCACATAAATTGAGACGGAGGGAGTATTTAAGACTGCAAAATTTCAAGTATATTTTCGATATGTTTTACATACTTTTAATTTGAAATTATAAGATAATTTTTTATCCTTAAATTTCATGCCCTTTTAAATTAAAACACATAAAATTTAAAGGGAGTATTTAAAATAAATGTTAAAACACATATGATTGGAATTTGGAGTGTTTTTCCTTACAAAAGAATATTACTTCCTTCGTTCCTAAATACTAAGTGATTCTTTAGTCTTTTTATTTGTTTCTAAATTCTGATTATTTTAGATAATCAAAAAGACATTAATGATGATTTTTTAATTTTATTCTTTAGAGTTCTACATGATAAAAAATTATTAAAAAGTTACATCTTTTTCAAGATATTTATTAAGTGTTGTTTTTACTAACTAAGCTAAACAATGATAAGTTAAAACAATCACGTATTTAGGATTAAAGGGAGTAGTAATCAGGTTACTATGATAAGTTAATGACTCAATTTATGACTTGTTTTAGAGTTAACTTCATGTTGATATAATGAAAATGTATGAACTTTTGTCAGATCTAAGATCTGTGTCCACTTGATAGGATAGAACTTTGGGTTTGAGCTACAGCCACCTTTCCATTAGTATTTCTATTTTTACTTCTAAAAAACAGTGAATCATCGAATCTCATTCAATTTGAAAGATTGAGAGGCTAGTATTATTTTTAATACTCCCTAATTTTCAATTTAGATGACATTGTTGAAATTTTGAGAATTAATTAAATTATTTATATATTTTAAATTATTAATTATTATAATTTAAAATATATAAAATTTATTTTAAATATTTAAATTTTATATATAAAAATTTAATCTATAAATTTTAACTATGTCACATAAAATTAGGGAGGGAAAGAATAGCATGCTGGAAAGGCACATGAATTGGCGAAAGAGTAGCATGCTCGCAATTTTTAATTCCGCAACTATAAGTGACGTCTTTCCATTTGTACTTTGATTAAGCTTTGGGTTTTGAGCAATATCCACCATTTTGAGACCCACCACCCACAACTTTCTTCTCTTCTCTCCTTCTTCTTGAACTATATTTTCCATAACGTGGGTGGTGGTGTTGTGTAAGTATTTTCTCTGCAAAAATGGAAGGTTCACGCCTTGATTTTGGCAAAATGGGTTATGGGTACTCTTCTCTTTTTTGATATATAATTTCCATACTCATGTTTAATACTACTAGTATGTATATATTTCAACTTTAGAGTAGTGTGTCTTTTTTCTTCTTCCTGTTTATTTCAAGTGAGATGATCTGATATGATCGCTTTTTTCTTTTTTGAACTGTTTGATTAGTGGAATTTACGTCTTGAGTTGATCTGATTTACAAGTATGACTCTGTTTTAACTCTTTTAGATGCTAAAGTTATATATTAGTTGATTAATTAACATGTAACTTGAAACTTGAGTTTACGTGAATCAAGACTGAAACTTTCTTCGTGTGCAGTTATCAGTTGTAAGTTTCAAATCTTAAGTTCTGGATTGAGTTGCACTAATTAATATTGTAGATTTCTTCCATATCTCAATTATCTTTAGTTTGTTAAGTGTTTCTTCTTACAGTATACTCTGTTGGTTGTCCTGATTTTGGATTTATGATAGATGCAAGCACTATAGGAGAAGATGCAAAATTAGAGCCCCTTGCTGCAATGAGCTCTTTGATTGCCGCCATTGTCACAATGAAGCTACGGTAACTTTCATCTATGACTTGCTGGCCTGGCCACTAAATTCTATCTATGTTTATTTCTCTAATCTGTGATTGTTTCAACAGAGCTTGCTGCGTAAAATATTTGATAGGCATGAACTAGTTCGACAAGATGTCACACAGGTTATACTTATCTATTGTTTCCATTTCCAGTTATTCATCTGTTACACTTGAATCTTTATTGTTGAAAATTTCTTATCATGAGGTATATTGTGTTCTTTGGGTAATTCAGGTCATCTGCTCAGTTTGTGATACAGAACAGCCAGTATGTGTCATCGTTTGACTTGAATTCACGCCTTCTTTCTTTGGTATTACTAGAGTTGATGTTACAATGTCTTTTTCTATTTCAATTCAGGTGGCTCGCGTTTGTAAAAATTGTGGAGTCAATATGGGGGAATACTTTTGTGAAGTGTGCAAATTTTATGATGATGATGTAATATACTCTGCCTTCTCTACTGAGTAATTAATATGTGGTTAAGTGGTTTACCAATTTAGACCCTTTTAGCTAGTACATTCCGAAAATACTTATTCTGGACTACTGTGCATGCTACAGCTAGACAAAGGGCAGTTTCATTGTGATGATTGTGGAATCTGCAGGTTAGTGTACAAACATATATATCACAGGGAATTTGTTGCTTTATGTGGTAAATATCGATCTTCTTTTCTTGAAGTTCCATGTCTGACATATATTCTATGCACAGAGTTGGTGGTCGTGAAAACTTCTTTCATTGCAACAAGTGTGGTAAGCATCACAACTTCCTGTTCGAAGCTTTGTGAAAAATTCTATCTTATTTTCTTTAAGTGTTTCTTTAATATTTTCTTCATTAACATGTAAATCAATGGGAGATTATTGAAACTATACTATGTAACTCCAATGGGTCCGATCTTCAATTTACTATTCTTCCTTGTAATTGCTTTCTGTCAACTTGTATTTTTGTGGGAGTAAAGGAACGATCATTAGTAATCAAAACTAATTGGATAACGATATGAACATAGTCTGAACGACAGACCAGGACTGATAGCACATCATAGTGCAGATGCATTTTCTTGGTTCAGCTAGCTCTTCTAATACTTTAGTCCTTCTGCTTGATCTGGGAGCATCCAGACCTATCTTCTATTAATTAGAAGGGATGTTATTTAGATTCTTTACCTTGGAAGTGTACATACAAAGATTACTAGGGTGAACGTTAAGATTTTATTTTGCACCTTAGATGAATAAATGTTGTTTGTTAAGTGATTATACTCTCAATATCACTAGTAATACAAACTACATTTACATGTTTCTTCATTTTTAGAGATCTATCTGTTGTTTTTTCTCCCTTCAAATAGTGGAATGTAGGAGTGTCCCCAATGTTTACCAGAGTTCTGGTTGTGCAACTATGTCTTGATGTTTTGTTTAGTTGGGCTTATTGAACATACCAGTTGTACCAAGCTTTGGCTTTCTTATATAGTTGTGGCTTTCTTCATTCCTGTTGTTGTTTCTACATGTGCCTCTTCACCTACTTATGGATTTCATTCCACAGATTCTTGTTATTCAGTTAGTCTGCGTAATAATCACTCGTGCGTGGAGGACTCCATGCGGCATCATTGTCCCATTTGTTATGAGGTACATTACGCAACTGAAGTCCTCCCCCTGCGGATCCCATCTTTAGATGTTCTTGTCATTGATAATGCTCTAATTCTTTAAGTGCAGTTTCTCTTTGATTCTCTGAAAGACACAACTGTAATGAAATGTGGGCACACAATGCATACAGAATGCTACCACGAGATGATAAAGCGTGACAAGTAATCACTTAGTATTTATCTATTTATGTTGCTTTTGAATTTCATTGGATGGAATAAAATGTTTTATGTTTACTGACTTCCATTTTCTTTTTTAACTCAGATACTACTGTCCAATATGTTCTAGATCAATTATAGACATGTCTAAAGCTTGGAAAGAAATGGATGAGGAGGTAGGTTTTAAATTTCTTCTGGGAGGTTGGTCCACGTGCAATTCCCTGAGAGTGCATTATATCATAGGAATTGCTT
Organism: Capsicum rhomboideum; assembly: GCA_031232105.1. Lineage (NCBI taxonomy): Eukaryota > Viridiplantae > Streptophyta > Magnoliopsida > Solanales > Solanaceae > Capsicum > Capsicum rhomboideum. The sequence goes on along the minus strand of CP124719.1, from coordinate 103,846,519 downwards.
GCATGCTTAATGAACTTTTTCATGGTTGATTGCTGTTTTAAGCATATTCTAGAACTACTTCTGTTCTTATGGGGTCGGATCTCAGAACAGGTAGAGCGTTACTAGTAGCGAGTTTAACTATATGATCCAAGTTCAATTTCTTGAATTTTGTTTGATCTGAAACGCTTGAATTGCCTAATTGCTTGAGGATGCATAATCTATTCATCTAAAACTACACATGCATAATCACTTGAGAACAGGTTCAGCATTTTACATAAATTTTTGTAGGACTATAAGACCTTTTTTCTCCTCTCTTTTCAGTTAACTAAGTTCGTTCTTGGAATAATATTGTTTATAGTTCTATCGTCCACAAAAATCTAGTTGATTAAGGTAAAGAGAGTGCCCTTGGTTGGTTTATCTTCTGGAGTGCTCGTTCACCTTCTTTTGGAAAGGCAAAAGAGGAAAAGAAAAGAGACACCTGCCATACTAGTTCTTGCATTTAATGATCATATGCCAGTAGAGGATGCATTTTGAATCATGTGGTGTGGTCCAGCATGTCTGGGAATCAGCATAATTGCCAAAAGTACATTAAGCTCTTGTACTTTGTAAAATGGTTGTGGTTGCTGAGGCTGACAGTTAAACAATGTTCCATTCTCTGTTTCTGTCCTGAGGTCGACAAAATATACGTTAATTCCACATCTGATTTTGCAAATCTGTTGGCAGTGTCAAGGTTTTTGGTGATGTTTGTTCCTGTACTTCTTAAGCTGGTCATGCTATATATGGTTACTTCTTTTGCAATTTCAGACTGTTGGGTCTTTTTGGTTGTTGGGTTGGGGGTTAAGTTTTCTGTAATTTTATTTTCTAGAGTTCTGTTTACCTGCTGACTGTATTGAAGTCCTACACTAAAAGTGAAAATTTCCGTTCTTCAGATTGAAGAGACAATCATGCCTGAAGATCTTAGATATAAGAAGGTACTTCACTTTCCTTGACCCCGTATTTGTGATATGTCGTTATTTTGGCTGTTAGTTACTGAGGCAAACCAATGGGGTTGGGTGTTTAATGTTGCACAGTGCCTTAATGCATATATTCCATGCTTTTGGTCTTCAATTACATGCTGAACTACCTTTTGTTTTTCTTAACTCACCTAAATTGTTACTTGCAGGTTTGGATTCTTTGCAACGACTGTAATGACACAACTGAAGTATTCTTCCACATAATCGGGCAGAAGTGTAGACATTGTCAATCATACAACACCCGCATGATTGCACCTCCTGTTCTTCCTCAGTAATAACTTTCTACTCCAGAAAAAACTGATTGTTTGCGCTTCTGAAATCTGGTGTCGTGGACGTGAAACAGAAGAAATTTATGGTGTTACCTTCATTATTACTACTATTATTTCTTTGGTATCATTTCTGCATTATTCATGGCCATTGCAACACAATTTGACTCTTTTTGCAATGTGGAAGCATTTGTGATTTGATTTTTTTTCCTCCAAAGAAGTGAGAGTAGAACTCAATTGAATTGATTCAGGACTATATAAACTATGTACACATATTGTCATAACATTCCAAGGGACTACTTTTGAGCTTAAAAAATGAGAAAGGAACACATTTATTACTTGTAGTTAATATTTTGTGGATTTGATTTTACAGGTTTTGGTTGGTAGCCTGATGTCTTTGTTCGCAACAAATTTTCAAAGTGCCAAAAATTAATTGCAACCAAAAATAAATAAAAGAAAAAAGTAATTTTTATTTATGAATCTTGTGAGTACAATTCCATAACTCTCTTGATTCTTCTCTACTAAACTTATGAATGATCCGAAGACCTTCAGTAACGTGTTTCTTGAATCGCTAGATGATTTGAACTCCTAGAGATGTATTTCAATCGCCGGAAATGATGGAAAGTATGTTGTCGCTTTGGAAAAATCTCCAGGACGAACTCCGTTGATTGCTCCTTGGAAGAACTTAGCAGGCATCCGTTAATTGCTCCTTGGAAGAACTTAGCAGTCGATGCCGATGTTGCTCCAATGCTTGTAGAAGTGTTTGCAGAATCTCCTTAGAATGTTATGTAACTCTCCTATTTATAGTTGTAGGGAGTAGGCCAGGTGGCTTGTGATTGGCCAAAACATGTCATTTTGACACTTGGCGGCTTTTGACTTGTTCTTGAATTTTGAATGGGATTTCCACATCATTTGGACACGTAGCGTCATCTTGTTGGTCCTGAATTTGACGAGGACGCCAAGTCACCTTGACACGTGGTATGAGTTTGGGGTTGAAGGGGTAGTAGACCTTGGTCTTGAATTTAATAAAATGGACTAATAAATTTGTAAAGCCCAAATTAATTAATCAACCTAAATGAACATGAATTAAACCCAAATTTTGTATGAATTTAACCCAATAAAATTTATATGTCTACAAATGCCCCTTACTTCGAGGCTTGTCGACGTGTAGGCTTGCCGAAACTTGGCGACAAGACTTGAAGTACTCATGAATGTGTTTTCATTTTTGTGAAAGGTACTAATTTCTCGTTGGCACATTCTAGCTAGACCACTACTCGCGAGTGGTCTAACTAAAATTTCCTCCATGCACTTCCGCATAGTGAGTCTTCGCCAAAGTAACAAAGGATTTGTTTGTAGTGATCATTATTTCTTGTCCACAATCAAGATAAAGACTTGATATTATTTCAAGTGTATGAAAAAAAAAATGACCATATCAATGACCAATTTGATTTTTTTCTTACTCTTCTTGGATAAGTATGAACATGAGAAATAATCACCTTAATATTTATTTTAGTTATTCTCACTGGCACAACAATGTGACCCCTCTCTATGCATTTGAATTAGAAGGATCATATTGAGTGATAACCTTCACTTGGTATACCCTTGTGCACGTAAGAAATTAAAAAAAAAAATTGACTTGAACTTTTGTACCAAAAAAGAAGAATATTAACTTTCCTTTGGTATTCAAAAAGAATTAAAATCTTCTCCAAAGAAATCTCCTCAATATGGTAGTTTTCTAGCTGCTTGGAAATTGGTATCTTCCAGGGATTCTCTTCTTCCCATTTCACCACAACTTTCCATGTACACGGGATGAGAATTTTCACAAGAACTACTTTCCTTTGGTATTCAAAAAGAATTAAAATCTTCTCCAAAGAAATCTCCTCAATATGGTAGTTTTCTAGCTGCTTAGAAATTGGTATCTTCCAGGGATTCTCTTCTTCCCATTTCACCACAACTTTCCACGTACACGGGATGAGAATTTTCACAAGAACTTCTATATAAGCTTCTCCCTTGTACAGAAAATCCATCAAAGCATTCGGTAGCTACAAAGAAAAGTCTTCGAGTGTTTAATTGCTAAGTTGCGACATCGCTGAATTCGATCGTATTCAGAGATGTAGGCCTCTATAGTATCACGAACTAAAGAGTAAAATACACTTGGTTCTTTCTCAGGTAACTTTAAATTTCATAACATCCTACTTCCTTTTGCTAGCTCAGATTTGCACGATTGTAATATGAAATTCATATTTCAATATAGAAAAAGTGAAATCGCAAGCCGTTCATTTTTTTTTTTATAACTGGAAACGAGGAGCTATAACTTAACAAAGATTTGCAACCAAGTTTCTTGTAACTAGAAACAAGAAGCAGTAACTTAACTAAGATTTGCAGCCAAGTTTCACCTGTGTTGCTATAGTTAATTTTTTTTTTAACTCAACTTCAGGTTTTCTTGTTTCTGATTTTGCCAAGCTTATGTGTTCCCAAAGGTCAATCTCTATTTTTTTCTCAGGAACGGTGTAGTGTTCTCTTAATTCCCAACAATGACGTGTTTTGTAATATGAAATTCATATTTCAATATAGAAAAAGTGAAATCGCAAGCCGTTCATTTTTTTTTGTAACTGGAAACGAGGAGCTATAACTTAACAAAGATTTGCAACCAAGTTTCTTGTAACTAGAAACAAGGAGCAGTAATTTAACTAAGATTTGCAGCCAAGTTTCACCTGTGTTGCTATAGTTAATTTTTTTTTTAACTCAACTTCAGGTTTTCTTGTTTCTGATTTTGCCAAGCTTATGTGTTCCCAAAGGTCAATCTCTATTTTTTTCTCAGGAACGGTGTAGTGTTCTCTTAATTCCCAACAATGACGTGTTTTGTAATATGAAATTCATATTTCAATATAGAAAAAGTGAAATCGCAAGCCGTTCATTTTTTTTTTTTGTAACTGGAAACGAGGAGCTATAACTTAACAAAGATTTGCAACCATGTTTCTTGTAACTAGAAACAAGGAGCAGTAACATAACTAAGATTTGCAGCCAAGTTTCACCTGTGTTGCTATAGTTAATTTTTTTTTTAACTCAACTTCAGGTTTTCTTGTTTCTGATTTTGCCAAGCTTATGTGTTCCCAAAGGTCAATCTCTATTTTTTTCTCAAGAACGGTGTAGTGTTCTCTTAATTCCCAACAATGATTTCAGCGATCGTGAGACGTCATACCCTTGCCTTGAGATTGTGGATAATAAGCAAAATTCACGTGCCAACGTTCTTGCCTTGAAAGTTCATTCTCCAGTGATTGGCGCCTTCCCACTTGTTAGAAAACCGTTGGACACTTCTCCCCATCTTACAAAATGATCGACCACAGAAATGAAGGATGTCATGGAAAACTTTTCAGGCAAAATTATGACTGAAAAAGTTCTCCTCTTGAAGTCTTTTACTCATCGAAATGTTGTTGTTGCAAGTTCTCCTAGCCGCAATGAGAGCCTTAGCAGTTGGCGTGTTCCTCCCTCCGGATTTGGTGAAGTTGGGTATACATCTGGCTATTGAGAGTGGGTAGAAGATGTTCTTGCCCACAACAAGGAGGCTTTGGAGTGCAACAAGACTTATGATGCTGTCTTCACTTCAATGTTCACATATGACCATAACGAGAATTTGCTCTAGGCCTTCTGTGAAAATTGGTGTCCATCCACCAATATAGTTTCTACTTTTATTGGAGAGTTGTCCATATCTTTATGGGACTTGAGAAACATCGGAGGCCTTCATGTTCAGGGGTCATTTTATGACGAAGTTATTCCCTCGGTTAAGGAGTTGACATATGTAGATGACCAAGGGAAGCCTTTCTCCCTAGAAGTTGCTCATACTTGTTTTCGGCATTCTACCTGCTTACAAAAGGTGTCATCGACAATGTATCTTTCTTGATTGGACCAAGTTCTAGTTTCAAAGACTAAGAAACCTCAAAAATAGGATAGTCAAGTGTCCACAAGTCTAGGTCTGATGTGGCACCCCACCCTTATTGCTAATTGGTATTTATAATGTATCAGCCCTCTCACTTTTAATTGTAAATAAAAAGGCTGTTGTGTCTTCACCTCAACCATTTGATAAAATTAAAAATGGGGATTTAAATAAAGATCAGTCCCCTAGAGTAGACAAAGGGAAATAGGAGGTTTCTTTAGAAGACTTAGATGAAGGTCAAGGTAATGACTTCTCCTTATGTCACCTTCAAACTTCTAGTAATTCTGATGTAGATCTAGATAAGCCCGATTTAGATTCTGATTCACTCTATAATATTGATGAAAACATTGATAAGTTAAGTGACTTGGATGAGCAGTTGCTTCAAGCTTTATAGTCTAACATTCAACAACAAGTTAAACAAAAGGCTGATAGGGTGAATCTAGATGAGATACCATCTGGTCCTGTAGGTATTGATGCTGATTTTGAGGACATTTATAAGAACAAGAGGGGAAGAGTTAAAGGTAAATTAGGTAGGGATGACCCTTATTTTGATAGCTCAGATCCTGGTAGTGACATTAGTGAAGATGAAAGGGATCCTGTTGATAACGATGAAGTGGTAGATCTACCACCTAGAAATTCAACTACTAAAATCTACTTTGACCCAACTGCCAAAAAGGTTTTATTTCAGTTGTATATGGTCTTTTTGAATTGTATTGAGTTTAGGGAGGCACTGCAAACCTACTCTATTCAAAAAGGTGTGAATCTTATATTGAAACCTAATGAGAAGGAAAGGCTAAGTGAAAAGTGTAAGAAAAAGGGTTGTCCTTGGGTTATTCTTGGATGTTTTGATGGTAACACTAGAAAATTCAGCGTGAAGAAATACTTTCATGTGTTGTAAAAGGACAAGAAACAAGTTGTGTAACCCAGTGTGGATTAGTAAGCATTATAAGGACAGAATTATGAGTGAGCTTTCAAACAAACTGCATCAGATTCAAGATCTTTTAAGGAAGGACTATGGTTTGTATGTTAGTAAAACAAGTTGCAGAAAGGTAAAAAATTAGAGTTATGAATGAACATTTGGGTGATTTCATAGAAGAGTTTGCTAGATTGTATTATTATACTGAAGAGTTGAAGACCACTAATCTTGGAACTAATGTATCTATTAGGACATCTAAGAACACAATTCCATGCAAAGAGGTGTTTATAGACATCTTTATTTGTCTTGGATCCTTAAAAAGTGGATGGATAAAGGAGTGTAGAAGGATAATTGGTTCAAATAGTGCAAAGGATACATGGTCTTGATTTCTTAAGTGTATCAAAAATGATTTGGAGCTTGCAAAAATTGAAGGTGAAGGACTGACAGTGATGTCTGATATGCAGAAGGTATATCATCACTTTTTTTTTTCAATTTGCTATAGTAATTGATATTTAACACTATTTTGCTAATGGTTTTTGGTTGATAGGGTCTTCATATAGCACTTACTAATTTACTGTCAAAAGCTGAGCAAAGATGGTGTGCTATACATGTATGGGCTAATTGGAAGAAGGAGTGGAGGGTTGAAGAAAGGAGGAAAAATTTCTAACTGGTTGCCAGGGCATCATTTGAAGTCTATTTGCAAGAAAAACTTGATAAAATGAGTGAGTTAGGAGAAGGCATTGTGGAATATTTGTTAAAGTACAACAAAGAGGCATGGTGTAGGGTATTATTTAAAGAACATATCAAGCGTGATGTGTTTGCGAACAACATGTGTGAGACTTTCAACAGTTTGATTTTGGGTGCTAGGTTCAAATCAATCATCATTATGTTAGAGGAAATAAGAGTCAAAATCTTGGAGAGGATGAATCAAATGAGAGAGTTTTCCAAAAAATTGATCACTGATGTATCACCAATGACTATGGAAATTCTTAGAGAGAATGATGAATATGCAACCAATTGTGAGGTGAAGTTTAATGGTGATATTGGCTTTGTGATCAGTGATCCACTATATAAATATGTAGTTAATGTTAAGAGGAAGGTGTGTAGTTGTTGGTCATGGCAACTAAAGGGAATTCCTTGTACACATGCAATTACTGCAATGTATTTGAAGGAATGAGATGTTGAGTCATTTGTTAATGGCTAGTATAAGAAGGAAACATATTTGAAGGCATATAATAAGTTTATTCAACATATGACAAACATAAAAATGTGGCTAAAAAGCACAAGACCAATAATTGAGCCACCAGAAATTATTGCCATGCGAGGAAGACCAAGTAAAAATAGGAAGAAAGATAGTGATGAGCCTGTTAAGAAGAAGTTTGTAAAGGCTACAAGGAAGGAAAGAAAAATAAGATGTTATGTGTGCAAGACTTTTGGATATAACAAGAAAGGATGTCCAACTCTGGTAATGTCATGACCCATATAGCCGAATTATGCGGGCACCTACCTAACACCTACCCCAGATAGTAGAACCCTTACAAAGCTATCATTCATTTAATGCGGAAGTTAAAACAATTCATTTTGAACTAGATAATCTGGTAACTAACTGTTAAATAGCCCTTCATTCAATCAATTAATATAGTTAACATTAAAACATAAGTTTGGTTTAATACATTAGATGTGTAAAAGTGATGTGGAAGACAACCAATAACGATTCCTCAGAAACTAGCCTAAACCAGTATAAGGGCACTAAACAAGGGATAAGAAAGTTCATGACACAACATCTATGCAGAATAGAGAGGGTAGAATATGCTGCTGTGTAACACCCCGTACCTTTCCGACCTCATTTGATAACTTGGAGTCATGTTTACTTAGTGTAGAGAGTAATAAGTAAGTATTTTGTAGTGTTTTGATGGGGTATTGGATGGTATGCTAGTGTTTGCAAAAAGGGAGAAAAATTCAGCAAGGTAGCAAAACTTGTTCCACTCCCTGTTTCAGGAGGTGTGGCGCAAGCCTCTGATTCAAAGGGCATACTATTCTTGCGCCACTGCTTGCTTTGCAGCAAGTGGCGCAAGGCACAATAACTTGGCCCTTCCGTGCTCGTTTTGTAACGCATTACAACGTCGATTCTTCCTTGGTTACTTTTGGTTCCTTGGTGTTATTTTATCCTTGTTAAAGCTTCAAATACCTCAATACACTCCTACATAATCAAACCATGAAACACAAGTATTTATCAAAAATGTTCAATGAAGCAATGAGCGACTAGAATTGCTATTTGTGAGATTGAGGCTACGAACATGAACCTCGTAAGTGAATATTGTCGTGACATTATGGAATTATTTAAACATAAGATTTATGGTGTATTATACATGGAATTTGGTGGACTAAGTTAATATTTGTTAATGGGCTCAAAGGAAGGCCCAAAATGAATTAAAAGACATGGCCCAATGGGTCAAATGACCCATTCTTGCCATTGACCAAGGAAACATGTTATTATTGGACCAAGTGTGGCTAAGGATGACTTGAGGTCTATATAAAGGACCAAAAAATCAGATTTTATTCATAATAAGGAACATGCCATTCTAGACTTTTCGAAGAAAGCAAAAAGAGATATTTTCTCATCTTCTCTTAAACCCTAAGCACTGAGCAATCACTTGTTGGAAAAGATCAACCCTTTGAAGGTATTGGTAAGTGTTTATTCTTGTGATTTAATATATTATGTACATGAGATATTATGTATATCATGGTGGTTATGTTGACAAGGTGATGAATAGTGCACTTTGGCTTTTTGCTAAAAGATGTGCATCCTTGTGAATTAAACTTGAAAAAGGACTTGATGTTTTGATGAAAGTAAATGGTATGGATGATATCTCAACATGTATGGTGTGGTTATGTCCATAAATTGTTATTTTTCTATATGAGTAAATTGTGGAATTTTGGTTATAAAATGTGTTGGAGTGACTTGATGGGTTCATTGTGATGTGATGTTAAGGAGAACATGAAAAGGAGGAACTTGGTGTGAAAAGCTATTGGTTTATGATGTCTTGGTCAATGTATAGAATGATATAGTATTATTGGTATGATAAGTACATGAATGGTATTGTAAAGGGTGAAATAATGTTATAGGGCAATCATGTAGCTCATGGTCGTCTTATACACTTGGAATGTAGCTTGTGGTTAATGTTGGTTCCGTTATATACTTATGTTGTAGAGTGAAACGTAAAGAGGGAGCTGAATTGTTGTATTCACATATTGGCTTGTGTATTCATATTGGGAAGATAAGGTATGTAAGGTTACTCTTTCTGTATCCTTCTGCAGCATATTGTACTTGTTTCATTCCGAAATGTCCAAAGGTATTTCATTTTAAGTTGTCATATCATATTCCTTATAGGGTCAATGGTGATTCACATGGTTCATAGTCATTGGCTAATGTTTCAAAGTTCCAATAATGTTTATTTACATGTCTCTTGATCATTGGTTATTGTTCCAAAGCTTCCAACAATGTTATGGCTACAAAAGTATCAATCTCTCATAAGCCAAGGGTATCCTATTTCCGACAATTATGGTTCATCACATGTTTCTTATGCATTGATCAATTTTCATTCACATATCTTATATGCATTGACTAATGTTCCAAAGATCCCATGTTTCCAATAATGTTATGACTATCATTGTATCAATCAATCTCAAGAGTAAAGAATAAAGTAATGCACATATGGTTGTTGATTGAGTATGGGTGGTAGCTTTAGGGGCGAAAGCCTAGCTCAAGCCGATATCAAAATTATTGGATCAGGGGGAAGTCCTAGAGGTATAAGCCTAGCTCGGACCGATCCTGACAGGGGTTAGCTCTAGAGGCATAAGCCTAGATCGAGCTGAACCTGATATGTTGGTTTATGGGTGGCAGCTCTAGAGGTAATAACCTAGCTCGAGCCGAGCCCGATGTATTGATTTATAGGTGGTAGATCTAGAAGGAATAAGACTAGCTCGATTCGATCCCAACATAACTTTATGTTATGTTAAGAACGACTGATCAGTTGGGGCCCGGGTACAGTATAGCACAAACAAAGATGAATAAGCACAGAAGTAATGAAGCAAAGAAAGTAATGAAAGCAATATACATGGTTCCCAACATACAAAATGGTGACTTATCCATATTGGTTATTCATTTGTATTTGAGTTCATTGAAGCATTTATGTGTCATACAGTTTCTTATGGCCTTACATACTCAGTACATTCCTCGTACTGAACCCCTTGGGGGACTTATTTTTACTTGCTGCAGGCACAGGTGCTAGTAGACCTCCTCAGTAGGCTACGAGATATCTACAGATCATTGGTGAGCTCAAGTTGGTTCGGGGCTTTCCGAGTCACATATGTACATTGGTTTTGGCTTCGGCATTGTATATATGTTGTATAGAGCGGGGACTTGTCCCGATTGTAGACTGGTTAAGTATACGTGTTTGTAGAGGCTTTGTAGACGTATGTGGGAAGATAAATGTAAGAGATGAATGTTCATATTGACTTGATGGCCCTAACGGCCAAGTTTCATATATTATATAAGTTTTTCATGACTTCCGCTGACTTTCGCATAGTTGCATGAGATATAACATGAGACATACATATGAATGTATTAAGCAAAGATTGGTTCTCTTGGGCCTCAACGGCTTCGGGTGCCAGTCCGCCTCACTGGGATTTGGGGCGTGACAAAAGTGGTATCAGAGCAGGTCGTCCTAAGAGTGTCTACAAAGCCGTGTCTGAGTAGAGTCTTACTTATCGATGTGTTGCGCTCCACATTTATAAGTAGGAGGCTACGGGACATTTAGGAGTTGTTTCATTTCTTCACTTCTAGATCGTGCAATAGAGCCAAAGTTGTAGGTGGACGTATATGTATGCATTGACATTGGTTTTCTTTTGCATAGTCAAAAGCTGATTATCAGACAAGATAAGGGCAAAGGTAAGCAGGTTGATATGCCTGCCGAAGAAGAAATGAGTAAATCACCACCTGACCAAGCTAGTCAAGGTGGGGCTGATATGAAATTTGCAATACAGATTTCTCTTAGCCAAAAGGTAGAGAAGTACCCGCAGAACCACCTATAAATGCCACTGAACAGGATTTAAGAAATGTAGTACATATGTTAACTCAAATAGTTGTTGTACAATGTCACGGGCGAGCTGGCCCAATGACGAGTGAGGATGGTGCCGCTAGGGAAGCTAGTCGTCGAACACAGAATTTTTTGAAATTAAACCCTCTCACGTTCACCGGGTCGGATCTGAATGAAGACCCACATGACTTTATAGACCAAATCAAAAGGGCTATACATTTTATGCATGTGACTGGTGTATTGATGTACTTCCAGCTAGTTGGGAGGAATTTAAAATGACATTCCTTGACCAGTACCTCCCATATGAGGTCCGAAAAGCTCATGCGGACCAATTCTTAAATCTTTGCCAAAGGACTATGAGTGTCAGAAAGTATAGTCTTCGGTTAAATTTTTGGCTAGGTATGCTCCAAATGCGGTAAATGCTCCCAATGAGGTAACTATTATGACCGATAGAGTGCATCGGTATGTAGACAGATGGATGGTACTATTGCGGCCTTGAAAAGAGATATGGATATAGCTAGAATGTAGGCTTTTTGCACAGATAATGTAGGATCAGAGACAATGGAAAAGGACACAAATATTTGAAAAAGGGTGGTCAAAGAGGGCTAGACCTATGGGACAGTTCATGGCGTCCCAAGGAGAATTTAGGTCTTGGGTGTTTAACAGACCACCTAGACCATTATTTCCTTAGTCTATAGTAAATGTTCTACCTCGATCCCAAGAGTTTAGAGACAATCGGTTTGGTAAAAGAAGTGAGATTCAGGATTCGTGGGCAATAGGGTATCAAGCACAGGAATGTAGAAAGTAGGAACCAACCGAAGTCTTCTCGCCAGCCGTGTTAGTGCTGCGGAAGTTATCATCTAGGTGAATGTCGGTTGGGGCCGAATGTTTGTCATTGGTGTGGTATGTCGGGCCACAAAATGAGGCTTCTCCTGATGTAGCTACAGGTACTGTATACGTATTGATTGACCCATATTCGACCCTAGCATAAGTTATTTCATTAATTGCTAAAAAGTCAAAAGAACACCAGAATTTCTAGTTATGTCACATGAAGTCTATACATCAGTTAGTGAATCTATTGTAGTTAAAAGAGTATATCATAGGTGCATAGTAATTGTTTGTGGTCATGAGACACTGGTTGATCTTATTGAGCTGAAAATAGTGGATTTTAATGTTATAAAGATATTGTGCCATAGTAGATTGCCGAATTAGGAAGTTATATTGTTGTTCCCCCCTCCCCCCCCCCTAAAAAAAAACCAAAGCCTGGGAAATGTTGGGGCACCAAGAGGAAAAAAGATAAAAATTTATTCCGTATCTTAAAGCAAAGAAAAGGATACTCTAAGGGATACACATGTCACTTAGTAAGAGTGAAAGATACTGATGTGAAGCCACCAACTCTTCAATCAGTTCTGGTGGTAAATGAATTCCTCGATGTATGATCTGGTATTAATGTGATGTCAGGTACTCAACCTATTTTTATTTCTTCATATAGCATGGCCTCGGTAGAGTTATGGGAGTGAAACGAGAAATTAAAAGATGTGATGAACAAGGGATTCATAAGACTTAGTACGACCCCTTGGGATGCATCAGTGTTCATAGTACAACAAAATAAAAGGGTATATTGAGAATGTGTGTTTACTATCGGCAACCGAATAAGGTGTGACAATGAAGAATACATGTCTTCTCCCCAGAGTTGATGACTTATTTGATCGGTTATAGGGTGCCAAATTCTTCCTAAAGATTGACTTAAGGTCAGGAGATCATCAAGTAAGGGTTAGAGAAAATAAAGGTACCCAAAATAGAGGTATAGTTGTTATGAATTCGTAGTTATGCCATTTGGGCTAACAAATGCACCAGCTGCGTTGATGGGTTTGATAATTAGGGTGTTTAAGCCATCGCTAAGCGTATTCGTGATATTGTTTTAGATACTATACTAGATTACTCAAAATCACAAAAGGACCATGCTAATCACTTGTGACAGGTGTTACGGATTCTTCGTGACCGTAAAGATATATACAAGTTCTTTAAATGCAAGTTTGGTCACAATCCGTATCGTCCTTAGGACACATTGTTTAGAATGAAGGAATAAGGACTAATATATAAAAAAGAAGTGGCCAATACTTACGACGCCTATGGAAATTCGTAGCTTTCTTGAGTTGGCCAATTATTGCAGAAGAATTGTTAAAAACGCTTTTTGCCATTACCCTTAACAAAGCTAACACACAAAGTAACTAAGTTTCAGTGGAATGATGTATGTGAGAAAAGTTTGCAAGAGTTGAAAGATAAATTGACTCCTACACCTGTACTAGTACCTCCCAAACACACATAAGAGTATGCAGTGTATTGTGATGTTTTAACAAGTTGGTATGGGATGTGTATAAATGCAACACAACAATGTGATAGCGTATGCCTTAAGACAATTGCATCCATATAAGAGAAATTATCCCACATATGATTTTAAGTTAATAGTTGTGACAATTGCTTATAACAGATGGCACCACTACTTATATAAAACTTCAGGTGAAAGAATTATAGTGTCAAATGTGGCAGAATTTTCATTGGTATCTGAGATGAAGGAAAAGAAATATGTAAATCCTATTTTGTACATTGGACCTTAAAGATAGTTGGGATGAACATCTATCGTTTATTGAAATTTCTTGCAATAAAAGTATCAAAAGGCATCTTATGAAGCTTTATATGAAAGAAAATATAGATCATCAATTGGATGGGTTACAGCTGATGAAATTTACTTTGCTCGGGTCAGATTTTGTTCATCAAGATATAGAGAAAGTGAAAGTGATATAACAGCAGCTACAAATGGCCCAAAGTCGATACAAATCATATGCTGATGTTAGAAGAAGGGAATTAAAATGTGCCATAGGTGATTAGGTGTTTTTTACAGTGTCACCAATGAAAAAAAAGAGATAATGAGATTCGTAAAGAAAGAGAAGTTGTTCAAAGATTTGGGCAAATTGCGTATTTAGTAGCACTAGTCCAAGAACTCTTCACAGTTCATTCAGTATTTTATATTCGATTCTTTGAAAGTGTATAGGAGATTATCCCGTATTGATCCCAGTGGAGATATACAAGTTACAAAAAATCTCATATGTGAAGAGGTATTGATTACTATTCTAGATCGATAAGCGAAAGCTATGAGAAATAAAGAAGTAGTTTCCGTAAAGGCACTATTGGAGAAATTAACACGTAGAAGAAATCACAAGGGAAACAAAAGAAATAATGAAATCTAAAGTACTCGTAATTGTTGTACACGAAAGAAAATGTTCAAGATATGAAATTGGATTCATAATAAGTAAGTCTTTACAAGTATTATGTGTGTATATGATAATGTGAAGGATTCACTTCGACTTAAGTTGTTACAATGAGACAATGTTACTAACATTCGAGGATGAATGTTTCGAAGGGGGGAAGGATGTAACACCCCATACCTTTCCTACCTCATTTAATAACTTGGAGTCATGTTTACTTAGTGTAGAGAGCAATAAGTAAGTATTTTGTAGTGTTTTGATGGGGTATTGGATGGTATGCTAGTGTTTGCAAAAAGGGAGAAGAATTCAAAAAGGTAGAAAAACTTGCGCCACTCCCTGTTTTAGGAGGTGTGACGCAAGCCTATGATTCATAGGGCATACTATTCTTGCGCCACTGCTTGCTTTGCAGCAAGTGGCGCAAGGCATAATAACTTGGCCCTTCCGTGCTCGTTTTGTAACGCATTGCAACGTCGATTCTTCCTTGGTTACTTTTGTTTCCTTGGTGTTCTTTTATCCTTGTTAAAGCTTCAAATACCTCAATACACTCCTACATAATCAAACCATGAAACACAAGTATTTATCAAAAATGTTCAATGAAGCTATGAGAGACTAGAATTGCTATTTGTGAGATTGAGGCTACGAACATGAATCTCGTAAGTGAATATTGTCGTGACATTATGGAATTATTTAAACATAAGATTTATGGTGTATTATACATGGAATTTGGTGGACTAAGTTAATATTTGTTAATGGGCTCAAAGGAAGGCCCAAAATGAATTAAAAGACATGGCCCAATGGGTCAAATGACCCATTCTTGCCATTGACCAAGTAAACTTGTTATTATTGGACCAAGTGTGGCTAAGGATGACTTGAGGTCTATATAAAGGACCAAAAAATCATATTTTATTCATAAGAAGGCACATGCCATTCTAGACTTTTCGAAGAAAGCAAAAAGAGATATTTTCTCATCTTCTCTTAAACCCTGGGCACTAAGCAATCACTTGTTGGACAAGATCAACCCTTTGAAGGTATTGGCAAGTGTTTATTCTTGTGATTTAATATATTATGTACATGAGAGATTATGTATATCATGGTGGTTATGTTCGCAAGGTGATGAATAGTGCACTTTGGCTTTTTGCTAAAAAATGTGCATCCTTGTGAATTAAACTTGAAAAAGGACTTGATGTTTTGATGAAAGTAAATGGTATGGATGATATATCAACATGTATGGTGTGGTTATGTCCATAACTTGTTATTTTTCTAGATGAGTAAATTGTGGAATTTTGGTTATAAAATGTATTGGAGTGACTTGATGGGTTCATTGTGATGTGGTGTTAAGGAGAACATGAAAAAAAGGAACTTGGTGTGAAAAGCTATCAGTTTATGATGTCTTGGTCAATGTATTGAATGTTATGGTATTATTGGTATGATAATACGATGAATGGTATTGTAAAGGGTGAAATAATGTTATAGGGCAATCATGTAGCTCATGGTCGTCTTATACACTTGGAATGTAGCTTGTGGTTAATGTTGGTTCTGTTATGTACTTGTGTTGTAGAGTGAAACGTAAAGAGGGAGCTGAATTGTTGTATTCACATATTGGCTTATGTATTCATATTGGGAAGATAAGGTATGTAAGGTTACTCTTTCTGTATCCTTCTGCAGCATATTGTACTTGTTTCATTCCGAAATGTCCAAAGGTATTTCATTTCAAGTTGCCATATCATATTCCTTATAGGGTCAATGGTGATTCACATGGTTCATAGTCATTGGCTAATGTTTCAAAGTTCCAATAATGTTTATTTACATGTATCTTGGTCATTGGTTATTGTTCCAAAGCTTCCAACAATGTTATGGCTACAAAAGTATCAATCTCTCATAAGCCAAGGGTATCCTATTTCCGACAATTATGGTTCATCACATGTTTCTTATGCATTGATCAATTGTCATTCACATGTCTCATATGCATTGACTAATGTTCCAAAGATCCCATGTTTCCAATAATGTTATGACTATCATTGTATCAATCAATCTCAAGAGTAAAGAATGAAGTAATGCATATATGGTTGTTGATTGAGTATGGGTAGTAGCTTTAGGGGAAAAAGCCTAGCTCAAGGCGATCCCGAAATTATTGGATCAGGGGGCAGTCCTAGAGGCATAAGCTTAGCTCGGACCGATCCTAACAGGGGGTAGCTCTAGAGGCATAAGCCTAGCTCGAGCCGAACCTGATATGTTGGTTTATAGGTGGCAGCTCTAGAGGTAATAACCGAGCTCGAGCCGAGCCCGATGTATTGATTTATAGGTGGTAGATCTAGAAGGAATAAGCCTAGCTCAATCCGATCCCAACATAACGTTATGTTATGTTAAGACCCACTGATCAGTTGGGGCTCGGGTACAGTATAACACAGACAAAGATGAATAAGCACAGAAGTAATGAAGCAAAGAAAGTAATGAAAGCAATATACATGGTTCCCAACATACAGAATGGTGACTTATCCATATTGGTTATTTATTTGTATTTGAGTTCATTGAAGCATTTATGAGTCATACAGTTTCTTATGGCCTTACATACTCAGTACATTCCTCGAACTGACCCCCTTGGGGGACTTATTTTTACTTGCTGTAGGCACAGGTGCTAGTAGACCTCCTCAGTAGGCTACGAGATATCCACAGATCATTGGTGAGCTCCAGTTGGTTCGGGGCTTTCTGAGTCACATGTGTATATTGGTTTTGGCTTCGGCATTGTACATATGTTGTATAGAGAGGGGACTTGTCCCGATTGTAGACTGGTTAAGTATACGTATTTGTAGAGGCTTTGTAGACGTATATGGGAAGATGAATGTAATAGATGAATGTTCATAATGACTTGATGGCCCTAACGGACAAGTTTTATATATTGTATAAGTTTTCCATGACTTCCGCATAGTTGCATGAGATATAACATGAGACATGCACATAAATGTATTAAGCAAAGATTGGTTCTCTCGGGCCTCAATGGCTTCGGGTGCCAGTCCGCCTCACTGGGATTTGGGGCGTGACATGCTGAATGATTACCATCACTGCTATAGAAATCCCAACTGACTTGCACCACGGCTATATCCCCGATTAGAGATATAGTAAATGTACCATCAGTACAACCACACATATTGGTAGGCATCATCGACTGACAAGGGTTAGAAAACAAAAAATATTAATAACAAATAGGGAGAAGTCATAACATCAAGTAAACTTTCGATTTCTAAATCCCACAACATGAATTCATTAACACCATACCTATACCTCTCTCTGACATACCTGCCATTTAACATTTTTGTACTTTATCCTTTGACCTCCCACTCTAACTTACACCCATTTTTCCCTTAGCTAACTTATGAATCTAGTTTCTGCAACTCCTAACTCGCACTAGGCCAAATCTTCTTGGTAATTTGCTATTACCATGTACTACGGTTCTACTATCACCAAAACTTAGAGTTCTAACACCCCTGCGAGGAGGGACCATACAATACCATACATTCCCATAACCAAACACTTTGAATAATTAATGTTAAGGTTGAATTAGGGCATACCTCAAATCTATGGTGCACTACTATACCCCACCAACACTACTAATAAACTGATCCATTCAAGAAACAACAACAATATATATAAACATAATAGAATGTCAAGGCATATGAATGAATACATGCATGCAAGATATGCACATTATATTATCCCTTCTCAACCTCATCAACATCATAAACATAACCAACCTCATGAACATGATGGGTTTCATATCAACGTCATCATCACCGTCACATCAATATCAAAAACATCATGATTTTTTTAATAACATCAACATCTCTATCATCTCACCTCTATAGCACAAAAATGTATAAATATGCAATGCATTCAACAATCACAAGTATGGCTCGAAAGCAATCACAGTTTCCATTCCATATATAATTATCAAATATCACTCTTAGCCCGTACGTTTACTTAGGTACGTATGACATTAAATATTTCATGCTACACCCCCTACCAACTGAGGGTTTATATCCAGATGTAGTTACTCATCATGTTTATTCACAACTCTCGTTCATTTCCCCGACCTAGTACTCAACCATTACCTAATACTTATTTTGGCCTTACATCACCTTACCGATTATACGATGGCTCTTACCCACTCAGGTCCACCCATAGGTCGCCTGAAAACTCATTTTTAGGTTACTTTCAACCTTTACTTCTCAACTACATTTGGTTAACCCTATTCAGTGCAAGACGTATCTATCCCATTTATAGCGAGCACCCTTTATCACACCCTAGTTTAATACTTTTCCCCTATTTTACCATACTTAACCTACCCTGCTTTTGATTTATAGTATTTTCTCAGCTAATCACCATTTTTACAAGGTTCAACCTATTTCAAACCATAATTATTACCTAAATAGTGTGTAGCAATGAATAATCATATTATTAAAGCCTAACCAGGTTTCTGTCATTTTTGTTCTTCCAACTGCCATGCCCAAAAGCCTAATGCATGATAACTCCCAATATTACTATTAATATTAAGTGAATCTAACCCAAGTTTATTTGCTACAATGAATAAAAACCATAACCTACCTCGTACTCAAATTCGGATGCTATTAAGAGGAAAAACTTATCCCGCTCGTGTTAAGCTCCTTCCCATGTTGGGTTCCCACCCAGTCCCTATAGAAGGTGTACATAATTAATTATCGGGATCACTGTCTACTATGGTCACCCGAACAGGACACGATACCATAATGCATGAAAAGTCGGGATGAAACTAACATCAAAAGGATTTTACCACTGCAGCAGTACCAACCGCAGTAGCAGTTTGCAATAATTTAATATAGGAGGAAATGTTCATTTTACCCATTTTTCATTCCAAACTCTAAAAACTCTCTCTATGAAATCTCCCTCCGATGATGAATCCAAGGTAATTCCTTCACCTCTACTACTTACTTTATATATTTCTCATCGTAGAATTATAGGATTACATTAGAATAGAGAGATTTTAGGTGGTTTGGGTGTAACTCTTTGAACTTGAATTTGGTGGTGTTTTTGAACAAGATGATGAATATGTTAGGTTCTCTTATGTCTACAATGCTCCTAAAATATCCTGGGTGTAAGATTGACATAGTTCATAGTGGATTTTGACTATGGGAGGGGTAGGAGGTGAAGGGTCACCTTCCCTAATGGATTTGAGTGATTTGAGGGTGAATTCGAGTGTTGTACACTCCCATTTTAGTGTAAAAAGGTTCATGGGAACTTCACGAAGTCCCATCTACCCTTAATTTTCAAAATTACAGAGAAAAGTTAAAATTCCACCATAGGAGGGGAGGTTAGTGAGTCAAAGATGATGAACCGCTAAAGCAGTAACTTTTACCGCTGTAGTGGTATTTCCACAATAGTAAGTTCTGCCGTAGCAGTACCGCTGCTACGGTACTGGGCAGTAGCTGCTCAGTTTTTTCATTTTTCTACAATTTTAAATTTCCTTTCCCTCCCTCAGCACCACATTTTAATTTCTAACCTGGTTTCATGGTTTTTTTTAGGTTTATCATGACCTAACAATAGCCTCGCTATCAAAGGTTTCTTGACAATGCTAGTTGCAATCAGTATTGTAACACCACGTACATTTCCAAACCTATTCGACTGCCGTAACATTTATGGAATTATTTAAACTTGAGATGGTTGGGGTATTACCCATTAATTGTAATGGGCTGAATTAGTCTTGTGCTAATGGGCTCAATGTAAGACCCAATAATTAAGCCAAAGACATGGCCCAAATGGAAAATGACCTATTCTACCTTTGACCAAGTAAACCCTCAATTATTGACTAAGTGTTTGGCTAAGGATGACCATGAGGCACTATATAAGGCACAAAATCAGATTTTATTCAACAAAACACACATGCCAAATTCTAGACTTTTCCAAAGACAGTTCCTTTCTCATCAAAACCCTAAGCTACTATCTCTTTGGACAAGATCACTCATTTGCAAGCTTTGGTAAGTGTTTACTCTTATGGTTTAATATATTATATGCTTAAGAGGGTGTATAAATCATGTTGGTTATGTTGACAAAGTGTTGAGCAATCCATTTGTGTTTCTTTGCTAAAGGATGTGTCATCTATGTAAATTAAAGATGAAAGGAGACTTGAGGTCTTGTAGGAAGTGAATTATATGGATGAGATGTCAACATGTTAATATGTGGTTGTTAACATTAGGATGTGGTTATGTCCCTAACTTGTTCTCTCTTTGTATGTGACTTGTGAAAATATTGTTGTGTGGTGGTATAATGGAAGGAGAGTATAGTTTTTGGTGGCGTTCATGTGCATGTTGAAACCATGGTTGTTCATTAGCATCAAGTTGACCTAAAATATGAAAAGAGAAGCTCACTTATGACCATGTACCATTCATTGCGAAAAAGGACCCAAAAATGACCCCTGGAGGCTGAAATGGGCACCCGCCCTCACGGGCGGGGCACATGCGGGCACAGATGCCAACGCAGATGGCCCTGTACAAGGACAGATAGGCACCTATGGCCACATCTCACCCACCTACAGGCGCAGGTGACCCCACAGGTCCCTCCAAGACCCCGTTTTACATGTTTTTGTCTCTCTTTGATCCCCGAAATCCTCTACCCTTCTTGGATGCAATTGTCAACTTTTGGTACCATTTGAATGACTTTAAATGAGTAGCTCGGAGGTATTTTGAATGGTATAAATTAGGGACTGTCTTTAATGTGTTGTTGTGAAAGGTGTTTACATGACGTAGTGAGGTAAATGTGACATTGTATTGAAGGGGAAGTGTAAAGTATAAACTTGGTGTGAAATGCTACCGGTTTATGGTATCTTTGATGATGTGTGGCATGTTTTGGTGTTATTGGTATGGTGATTCAATAAATGGTATTGTAAGAGGGTGAAATAACGTTATATGGAAGTCACGTAGCTCATTATAGTCTTATGCACTTGTAATGTAGTTAGTTGTTAACGTGAGATCTGTTATGTACTTGTGTTGTAGAGTAACACGTAAGAAAGGAGTTGGACTGTTGTATTCACCTATAGGATTGTGTATTCATATTTGGAAGATAAGGTATCAAAGGTTTCTCTTTTTCGTATTCTTTGGCAGCTCTTATTGATCTCATTGTTACCGAACTTGTTTCTTCTCCAAAATGTTCTAAAGTATCTCATTTTAGATTTGTTAGCAAATGTTATCCAATATATTTCTTATTCATTGACTAATGTTTCAAAGCTTCAATAATGTTATAACCACCAATGTATCAATCCCACAAAAGTAAAGAAATAAAGTAATCCATATATGGTTTATTGTTTGAGAACCGAGATGGCTCAAAGGGGTACATAAGTCTAGCTAGAATCGATCTTGAGATTATTGGATCAAGGGACATCATCAAAGGGGCACATAAGCCTGGCTCTAGCTGATCCTAATGTTATATTATGTTATGACCCACCGATAAGGTGGATGATTATGTTATGACCCACTGATTAGATGGATTAATGATAATGATAATGAACGTAAAAGCAAAGAAAGTAATGAATGTAATGTACATGGTTCCACATACAGAACGGTGGTTTATCCATATTGATTACTCACTTGTTTTTGATTCCATTGAAGTACTTATGTATCACGCAGTTTCTTATAGCCTTACATACTCAGTACATTCATTCGTACTGACGTCCCTTGGGGGACTTACCTTACTTGCTACAGGCATAGGTGCTAGTAGACCTCCACAATAGGCTACGGGTTATCTACGGATTATTAGTGAGCTCTAGTTCGGTTCGGGGCTTTTCGAGTCACATGTGTATACTTGTTTTGATATTATGTAAAGGTTGTATAGAGCGGGGACTTGTCCCTACTTTAGGCTTGGTTATGTATCTGTTAGAGGCTTTTGTAGATGTTGTGGGACGAATGAAGAAATGTAAGAAATGTATGTTTCTGACGTAAGGTCCCTAACGGCCAAGTTCCATATCTATATGAATATCTTTCCATGGCTACCGTCTTTGACATCTTGTCTATATGCGACAAAGTGTGGTTCATTCAGTGACATGCGTATGAATGAAGATTGGTTCTCTCGGGGCCCTAACGGCTTCGGATGCCAGTTCGCCTCAATGGGATTTGAGGTGTGACAAAAGTGGTATCAGAGTAGGTCGTCCTAGAATGTCTACAAAGCCTTATCTGAGTAGAGTCTTGCTTATTGATGTGTTGTGCACTACATTTATAAGTATGAGGATACGGGACATTTAGGTGTTGTTTCGTTTCTTGATTTCCTAGATCGTGCAATAGAGCCAAAAGTTGTAGGTGGAATCATATCTGACCATGGAAATTGGTTTTCTTTGTATAGTAAAATGCCAAATACAAGTCGAGGTAGAGGAAAAGGTAAGAAGGTAGATATGCTTGCCGGAGAAGGAACGAGTAAATCACCACCTGACCAAGCTAGTCAAGGTGGGGCTGAAATTGAGTTTGCATCGCAGGCTTCTCCTCCTCTTTCATTTTTAGGAAGGCCAAAAAGGAGAAGAGTACCCCTAAAACCACCTGTGAATGCTACTGAGCAGGATTTAAGGAATGCGGTGCACATGCTGACTCAGATAGTCGCTACACAAAATCAAGGACAAGTTGGTCCAGCATTTGCACAGAAGAGAGAGGATCAAAGACAAAGGAGAAGGGCGCAAGAATTTGAATGAGGGCCGTCAAAGAGGGCTAGAACCATGGGACAGTTTATGGCATCCCAAGGAGAATTTAGGCCTCGGGGTTTTAATAGACCGCCTAGACCATCATTTTCTTACCCTATAGCAGGTACTTCATCCCAATTTCGAGGGTCTAGAGGCAGTCAAGCTGGGAAAAGTAGTGGGATTCGAGGTTCATAGACAACAGGTTTTCTCGTCAGCCATGTCATCACTGTGAAAGGTTTCATTTAGGTGAATGCCAACTTGGGATAAATGTTTGCTTTTGGTGTGTTATGACGGGGCACATAATGAGAGAATGCCCACGAAGAGGCTTGGGTAGTGTGGCACGACCTACGGGATCAACTGTTGCACCGTCATCATCGGTGCCTTCCCTAGGTAGAAGTGTATAGCCTACGGGGCATGGTAGAGGTTCTATAGGAGCAGCTAGTTCTAGCAGAGCCCAGAATTGCACCTATGCTCTAGCGGACCGGCAGAATTCGTAGGTTTTTCCTGATGTGGTTACAGGTACATTATTCGTTTTTTTCACATAATGTATATGCCCTAATTGATTCGGGTTCTACCCTATCATATGTTACTCCATTGATTGCTTAAATTTTTTAAAGAACACCAGAATTACTAGTCAAGCCATCTAAAGTATCTACCCCAGTTGGTGAATTTATTGTAGCTAAAAGAATATATCATAATTATATAGTAAATATTTGTGATCATGATACGTTGGCTGATCTTATTGAGCTAGAAATGGTGGATTTTAATGTTATAATGGGTATGGATTGGTTGACTTCTTATTATGCCACGGTAGATTGCTGAGCTAAGAAGGTACATTTCCATTTCCCACAAAAGACCGTCCTTGAATAGAGGGGTAATGTTGGAGCACCGAGAGGTAAATTTATTTCCTATCTGAAGGCAAGAAAAATGATATCCAAGGGGTACATATGTCATCTAGTAAGAGTGCATGATACCGATGTGAAGCCACCAACTCTTCAATCGGTCCCGGTGGTAAATGAATTTCTTGATGTATTTCCTGAAGATCTTCCAGGTTTACCTCCAGAACGGGAAGTAGAGTTTGGTATCGATATGATGCCAGGTACTCAGCCTATCTCTATTCCTCCATATAGAATGGCCCCGACAGAGTTACGGGAATTGAAAGAGCAATTAAAAGACTTTCTGGAAAAGGGATTCATAAGGCCCAGTATGTTCCCTTGGGGGACACCGATGTTATTTGTACGAAAGAAAGATGGCACATTGAGAATGTGTATGGATTATCAGCAACTGAATAAGGTGACAGTTAAGAATAAATATTCCCTCCCCAGAATTGATGATTTGTTTGATCAATTATAGGGTGCCAAATGTTTTTCAACGATTGACCTGAGATCGAGATATCATCAGGTAAGGGTTAGAGAAAAAGATATACCCAAAACAGCTTTCCAAACACGGTATGGTCACTATGAATTTTTAGTTATGTCATTTGGGCTAACGAATGCACCAATAATTTTTATGGATTTGATGAATAGGGTGTTCAAGCCATTCTTGGATATATTCCTGACCGTGTTTATAGATGATATTCTGGTTTATTCAAGATCACAAGAGGACCATGCTAATCATTTATGGCAGGTGTTACAGATTCTTCGTGAGCGTAAGTTATATGCAAAGTTCTCTAAGTGTGAATTTTGGTTAAAATCTATAACATTCTTGGGTCATGTTGTGTCAAATGAAGGAATAAGGGTTGATACACAAAAGATAGAAGCGGTGAAGAATTGGCCAAGGCCTACGATACCTACAAAAATTCATAGTTTTCTTGGGTTGGCAGGTTATTATAGAAGATTTGTTGAAGGGTTTTCTTCTATCTCTGCTCCTTTAACAAAGCTAACCCACAAGGCAACTAAATTTTAGTGGAATGATGCATGTGAGAAGAGTTTCCAAGAGCTGAAAAATAAATTGACATCTACACTTATATTAGTACTTCCCGAAGGCACAGAAGGGTATGCAGTATATTGTAATGCCTCAGGAGTCGGTTTAGGATGTGTATTGATGCAGTACGGTAATGGAATAGCGTATGCCTCACGATAATTACGACCACATGAGAGGAATTATCCCACACATGATCGTGAGCTAGCAGCTGTGATATTTGCTCTAAAGATATGGTGCCACTACTTCTATGGGGTTCATGCTGATATATATACTGATCATAAGAGTTTGCAATATATCTTTAAGCAGAAGGACCTAAATTTGAGGCAGCGAAGGTGGCTGGAACTATTAAAAGATTATGATATTGATATCCTATATCATCCAGGAAAAGCAAATGTGGTAGCTGATGCATTAATCCGCAAGGCAATAGGAGGCACTAATAGCCAGTTAATGAAAAAGCAAGGTATAGTCAAGGATCTATATCAACTATCCAACTTGGGAGTTCGTCTTCTTGAATCTCCATACGAAAGGGTTATTGTGCAAAATGCGGCAGAATCTTCATTAGTAGCTGAGGTAAAAGAGAAACAGTATGTGGATCCTATTTTATTGCAACTGAAGGCTAATGTACAACAAGGTTTGACGAAGGCATTTGATCTTATGCAAGAAGGAGTGCTTCAGTGCCTAGGTGGATTGTGTGTACCAGATATGGATGAGCTATGGAAATGGATTATGATAGAGGCACATCATTCACGGTATTCTATTCATCGGGAGCTACCAAAATGTATCATGATTTGAAAGAAATGTATTGGTGGGGTAACATAAAGAAGAACATTGCAGAATTTGTAGCTTAATGTCCAAACTATCAACAAGTAAGAGTAGAGCAGCAGAAACCTGGAGGTTATATGCAATGTATAAATCTTCCAGTCTGGAAGTGGGACATGATTAACATGGATTTCATCACAGGTTTGCCTCGTACACTGCAAAAATTTGATTCCATATGGGTAATAGTTGACAGGCTTACCAAGTCAGCGCACTTTCTACCGGTCAAGACCACTTATACAGCTGAAGATTATGCAAAGTTGTATGTTAAAGAGATAGTGCGATTACATGGGATTTCAATCTCTATTATATCAGATAGGGATGCTCAATTTACTGCACATTTTTGGAAGTCTTTTCAGAAGCGTTTGGCTACACAAGTGAATTTGAGTACGACTTTTCATCCTCAGACAGATGGACAAGCAGAACGTACTATCCAAACACTTGAAGATATGCTGCGAGCTTGCACGTTAGATTTTAAAGGTAGTTGGGATGATCATTTACCTCTTATTGAATTTTCCTACAATAACAACTATCATTCAAGTATCAAAATGGCACTTTATGAAGCTTTATATGGACAAAAGTGTAGATCACCTATTGGATGGTTTGAAGCGGGTAAAACTGCCTTATTTGGGCCAAATCTTATTCATCAAGCTATGAAGAAGGTTAAGGTGATACAACATCGGCTACAAGTTGACACAAGTCATATGCCGATGTTAGAAGAAGAGGGCTAGAATTTGCCCGAGGTGATTAGGTATTCTTGAAGGTGTCACCAATGAAAGGGGTGATGAGATTTGGAAAGAAAGGAAAGTTGGCCCTGTATAACTTGCCATATGAAATTGTCTGAAGATTTGGGTAAGTTGTATATGAATTAGCACTACCCCAAGAACTCTCCACAGTTCATCCAGTATTTCATGTTTCAATACTTTTAAAATTCATAGGAGATCTATCTCGTATTGCTCCCATTGAAGATGTACAAGTTACGGAAGATCTCACCTTCGAAGAGATACCTATTGCTATTCTGGATCGGCAAGTAAAGAGATTAATAAATAAAGAAGTAGCTTCCATAAAGGTTCTTTGGAGAAATCAGCAGGTAGAAGAGATCACATGGGAAACCAAAGAAATGATGAAGTCGAAATACCCGCACTTATTTCAAACGGAAGAGAAAGTTCAAGATGCGGGATTGGAGAAATAACAAGTAAGTATCTATAAGAATTGTGTGTATATGATAATATGAAGAATGAACTTAGACTTGAATTTGTTTAAATTGGATAATGTTACTAACATTCGAGGATGAATGTTTCTAAGGGGGGAAGGATGTAACACCCAGTACATTTCCGAACCTATTCGACTACCGTAACATTTATGGAATTATTTAAACATGAGATGGTTGGGGTATTACCCATTAATTGTAATGGGCTGAATTAGTCTTGTGCTAATGGGCTCAATGTAAGGCCCAATAATTAAGCCAAAGACATGGCCTAAATGGAAAATCACCCATTCTACCTTTGACCAAGTAAACCCTCAATTATTGACTAAGTGTTTGGTTAAGGATGACCATGAGGCACTATATAAGGCACAAAATCATATTTTATTCAACAAAACACACATGCCAAATTCTATACTTTTCCAAAGATATTTCCTTTCTCACCCAAACCCTAAGCTACTATCTCTTTGGACAAGATCACTCCTTTGCAACCTTTGATAAGTGTTTACTCTTATGGTTTAATATATTATATGCTTAATAGGGTGTATAAATTATGTTGGTTATGTTGACAAAGTGTTGAGCAATCCATTTGTGTTTCTTTGCTAAAGGATGTGTCATCTATGTAAATTAAAGATGAAAGGAGACTTGAGGTCTTGTAGGAAGTGAATTATATGGATGAGATGTCAACATGTTAAGATGTGGTTGTTAACATTAGGATGTGGTTATGGCCCTAACTTGTCTCTCTTTGTATGTGACTTGTGAAAATATTATTGTGTGGTGGTATAATGGAAGGAGAGTATAGTTTTTGGTGGTGTTCATGTGCATACTAAAACCATGGTTGTTCATTAGCATCAAGTTGACCTAAAATATGAAAAGAGAAGCTCACTTATGACCATAGACCATTCATTGCGAAAAAGGACCCAAAAATGACCCCTGGAGGCTGAAACGGGCACCCGCCCTCGCGGGTGGGGCACCTGCAGGCGCAGATGCCAATGCAGGTGGCCCTAGACAAGGCCATATGGGCACCTGTTGCCGTATTTCACCCACCTATAGGCGCAGGTGACCCCACAGGTCCCTCCAAGACCCCATTTTGCATGTTTTTGTCTCTCTTTGATCCCCGAAACCCCTCTACCCTTTTTGGATGCAATTATCAACTTATGGTACCTTTTGAATGACTTTAAAGTAGTAGCCCGGAGGTATTTTGAATGGTATCAATTATGGATTTTCTTTAATTTGTTGTTGTGAAAGGTGTTTACGTGACGTAGTGAGGTAAATGCGACATTGCATTGAAGGAAAAGTGTAAAGTATAAACTTAGTGTGAAATGCTACCGATTTATGGTATGTTGGTTGATGTGTGGTATGTTTTGGTGTTGTTGGTATGGTGATGCAATAAATGGTATTGTAAGAGGATGAAATGACGTTATATGGCAGCCACATAGCTCATTGTCGTCTTATGCACTTGTAATATAGTTAGTTGTTAACGTGAGCTCTGCTATGTACTTGTGTTGTAGAGTAACACGTAAGGAAGGAGTTGGACTATTGTATTCACCTATAGGATTGTGTATTCATATTTGGAAGATAAGGTATGTAAGGTTTCTCTTTTCCGTATTCTTTATCAGCTCCTATTGATCTCATTGTTACCAAACTTGTTTCTACTCCGAAATGTTCTAAAGTATCTCATTTCAGGTTTGTTAGCAAATGTTATCCATATGTTTCTTATTCATTGACTGATGTGTCAAAGCTCCAATAATGTTATAACCATTAATGTATCAATCCCACAAAAGTAAAGAAATAAATTAATGCATATATGGTTTATTGTTTGAGAACTGGGACGGCTCAAAGGGGAACATAAGTCTAACTAGAACCGATCCCAAGATTATTGGATCAAGGGGCAGCATCAAAGGGGCACATAAGCCTAGCTCAAGCTGATCCTAATGTTATATTATTTTATGACCCACCGATAAGGTGGATGATTATGTTATGACCCACTTATAAGGTGGATGATTATGTTATGACCCACCGATAAGGTGGATGATTATGTTCTGAACCACTGATCAGATGGATGAATGATAATGATAATGAACGTAAAAGCAAAGAAAGTAATGAATTTAATGTACATGGTTCCACATACAGAACGGTGGTTTATCCATATTGATTACTCACTTGTTTTTGATTCCATTGAAGTACTTATGTATCACACAGTTTATTGTAACCTTACATACTCAGTACATTCATTTGTACTGACGTCCCTTGGGGGACTTACCTTACTTGCTGCAGGCACAAGTGCTAGTAGACCTCCACAGTAGGCTACGGGTCATCTACGGATTATTGGTGAACTCCAGTTCGGTTTGGGGCTTTTCGAGTCAAATGTGTATACTTTTTTTGGTATTATGTAAAGGTTATATAGAGCGGGGACTTGTCCCAACTTTAGGCTTGATTATGTATCTGTTAGAGGCTTTTGTAGACGTTGTGGGATGAATGAAGGAATGTAAGGAATGTATGTTTCTGACGTAATGGCCCTAACGGCCAAGTTCTATATCTATATGAATATCTTTCCATGGCTACCGTCTTTGACATCTTGTATCTATATGTGATAAAGTGTGGTTCATTCAGTGACATGCGTATGAATGAAGATTGGTTCTTTTGGGGCCCTAACGGCTTCGGGTGCCAGTCCGCCTCAATGAGATTTGAGGTGTGACAGGTATGAAGAGGGGTAGCACACTAGGGGTTTTCTTTAGGAGAGAGGTTTTGTGGTGGACGACATGAAAGACGAGTTGCTTGAGTTCAGCAACCAACTGAAAGTGTTTGGGTGGGAGATACTGACCAAGTCGATTTCAAAATGGAATCTAACCTCGGTCCAGGAATTTTATGCTATACTCCCCATGGTGGAGTGGTCAGTACCTATCCATACTATCTGGATTCAGGGTAAGAATATGTTTGTCGATGCGACCACTATTAATGAGGTCCTGGGGGTTACCAACCCTTCCAATGCAGCCTTTGAGGTAAATATCCGGGAGTCATACTTAAAATAGGCAGCTCGATATTTGGTGCCAGAGGGTAAAGCTGACAAAGTGAAGTGGTCCACTCAGAGGGGGACTATGAGTTCGTACTTCTTGGCTAAGGCCAAGATTTAGTTACAGCTGGTGTCTCAGAGGATCCATCATTCAAGAAATGTTACAGGCGTGGTGTTTCATTGGGCTCTAGTGGTGGCGTATGTTATGGCGGGGTTTGAGGTAAATATGGGGGCACATATCATTGATGAGCGGTAGTACATCTATGCTAGGGAGAGGTCATCAAGGGATTTTTTCCTGCCTTCCCTAATTATGGAGCTGTGCAAGCGAGTAGATGTCCCCAAGGAGGACCATGATTCCTTGAAAGAGTGTGACATTCTATATAACCCTCTAAGAGGTAGGAGTACTCATGGAAGAGGCAAGAAAAAGAGGAAGATGGGGGAGGAGGGTGAGAGAAGCCGAGCTGGAGGGAGTGAAAATACATCCCCTACTCAGATGCCCGCTCCCCCTAGCAATTAGGCGGCTAACCTTGCTGCTATACAGGGTTATATGGAAAGGATTTAGATGTCCCAGCCAGGGTTGGTTCCTTTGAGAGTGACTGCCCTAGTGGACCAGGCCCATGCTTACACTGAGATCCAAAGGGAATAGATGAGGAGAAGAAGAAATGTCGCTCATGGGACCACATGCTCGTGAGGATGTGGAGGGTTGTGTAGGTCAAGTTCATGTGTACCTACCCTACCAAGAAACTCCCAGAGCTAACCAAAAAGGATGCCGATGAGTTCTCCTTTCTCAGAGGGATAGAGGAGAAGGGTTAGGATGCCTCAAGCCACGGATAGAGTGCCACCATCTAGAGGTCCTCTTTCCCCCTATTTACATTTTATTATTTTTGGATTTGGGTTGTCCCCGTTTAGGGCATCTAATAAACAATTACTTTTCTTTACTTTCTCACATTTTAAAGACATTTTCATTCCCGTACACTTAAAAATAATTGCCTTAGCTTATAATCCATATCAGATTGATTTATTTCATTTATATTTCAAAAATAGGGTTGCTTTGCAATGATTGCAATTTCATAAAAAGAGGGGAATTTTTTAGCAGCTCACTGCTTGGAGCCACTGCAGCAAGTAATTCTACCGCTGCAGTGGTAAAAGTTCCATTGCAGTGATAACCTCCAGTGGTTCCTCTTTTCTCTTTTTGCTAAATGTTCGCAGGTCCTTTCCTACACTACACCATCTCCTGAACACTATTATAGTTTCTAACCCTCACGTACATGAGGTTTTAAGGTCTAAAATAATAATGTCACGACTTAAGCCATCGCCAATGAAACTAACTCTCTAACTTCATTAGTTATTAACACACTTATTCCTCCCTTTCCTCTCGGCACCACACCCTACACGATATTTTTTATAAAATGACAAGGCACCTGGGGAGTTCGTCAGGATTCGAATAGAAGTCAAAGAAAACTCCAAATCATGGAGAGATGAGATGTGTCTCAAGTCGCAAAAATAAAGACACCCTCGATGTCACATCCAGTCCCTATGATGCCCTGGTTCCTTGGCCACACATAATTTAGGCAACATATATAACAATTAATTATACATATGAGTTTAACCATCACAATTCAAATTGCACTTCAGTCCGATTCATAACAACATACATAGTGACTATTAACACACCATTATCTCACAACAAGTATTTTACACACCATCAAGCAATAAACATCCACATAAGTAATACACGATATTTTATATCATACCACAGCAACACATGTTAAGGTACTAACATTTTAACATAATATCAAGTGAGCTTAGCAACATAACAATTCGATGCCTACATTTTTTATTGACCTCTGCTGGTTGGAATACCCTATTCCAATCTTTCAAAGTTAGTAAGATACCAATTGGGACCAACCAATCCCAATTGTGATGGTTGAGATACCAATTGGAATCTGCCAGATACCAATTAGACTTAACTCGGGGGGACAACAATGAGATGGCATGATAGGAGGGAAAAAAGTGAAATAGATTCCTAGATTCCTTGTAGCTTCCCACAGATGTGATGTGGACGTCAACACACCAATCCATAGGACTCTACTCGACATTTGTTCTTGTACTGAGAGACCAGTAACATAAGCTCTAATACTATCTTATCATGAACCATCTAGCCAGATCGTACGGGCACCTATCTAATACCCACCCCAGATAGGAGAACACTTACAAATCTATCATTTATTTAATGAGGAAGTTCAAAACATTCATTTTGAACTGGATAATTTGCTAACTAACTATTAAATAGACCTTCATTCAATCCATTAATACAGTTAACATCAAAACATAAGTCTGGTTTAATACATTAGATATGTAAAAGTGATGCGGAAGACAACCAATAGTGAATCTTTAAAAACTAGCCTAAACCGGTACAAGAGCACTAAACAAGGGATAAGAGATTCCATAACACAATATCCATGCAGAATAAAGATGGCAGGAGCTGCTGCTGAATGATCATTATTGCTACGATAGAAACCCCAACTGACCTACACTATGGATATATCCATGATTGGAGATATAGTAAGTGTAGCATCAGTACAACCACATATACTGGTAGGCATCATCGGCCGACTAGGGTTAGAAAACAAATAACATTAATAACAAATAGGGAGAAATTATAACATCAAGTAAAGTTCTGGTTTCTAAATCCCATAACATAAATTCATTAACACCATACCTATACCTCTATGTGACTTACCTGCCATTTAACATTTTTGTATATCTTTGTCATTTAATCTCCCACTCTAACTTACACCCATTTCCCCTTAGCTAACTTATCAATCTAGTTTTTGTAACTCCTAACTCACACTAGGCTAGACTTACTGACCCAAAATATCATTATGCTAAAATTGGAGATAAAATTTGCACCCAGGCTTTCTTGGGTTAATTTTTGCGAGTGTAAGGCTAGTATAGAATTGACTTATTTTTTAGGGTGTCATAATAGAATGAAATATAGTACTAATGTGGTTTTTAGTGGTGGGATTTTATCTGATTATTAGATAGCCAACGAGTATAGAAAGTCATAGCAATTTCTGGCACCTGGAACAGAGTTATAGAACTTTGGTTATAGCATTTACCGTAGAGGGCTTGGTTTGCTATACCGAAATTCATTGTGTGTGTTGTAAAATAAGGAAAACTAAGGAGAGTTCTTGAGTTTATGCCTTGGACCATTGCATCGGTACCACTGTGGCAGTAACAAGAACATAACGAAGCCTCTAAGAAAAGGGTGCGAACCACTGAAGTGAAACTTTAATTGCTGCAGCAGTAATGCACAGTAAAATTTTAGTTCTTAAAAGCCAGAAAATGTTTTCATTCCCCACTTTTTCAAAAAATGCTATAAAGCTCTGGGGAGGGTGATTTTTAGAGGGTTTGTGGAGTTTTTCATCTTTGGGGTAAATAATTACATTATAGACATGAATTTACTTCATTTAACCTTATAAAATTACTAGAAAATGGATTAATGGTGGGTTTTGAGGTTTAACCCTAGTTTATGGAAATTAATGAAAAATGATGGTATTGTTTATCAATTCAGTATGTAATGATCCTAGGGAGTTAGAAAACACTAATGGGACTAGAATTATGGTTGTTTATACTACTTCAAGTAAAATTCCTGAGGTGTAAGAGATAGAAAACCTTAAAATGATGAAATATGGTAAGTTTATGGCTAAAATCAGTGGTTGTTGATCCTTTATACTTAATGGAAAAATTATTAAAAGGTGTATATTCTTGTTGTTATAGATCAGGAACGAGATCAAAAGGGCAAAGTGTGGATTAAGGGTGACTTTGAGTAAAGGAGTTGAGGTATGCTATGGTTTTGTTGTAGTACTTAGACTTTCTTGGCTTTGTGCTTATTTGTGAACTTGACATATGTGATAGCCTTCTAGCATGACTTGTGATTTAATGACTGTATTGCATATTTCATTTGCACTGTGTTGATGGTTTGTGATGATGGGTCGAGTACCATGCCAGTATAAATGTGATAATGGGTCGGGTGCCACATCGGTACAAATATGATAATGGGTCGGGTACCATACCAGTATGATGTTACGTTGATGATAAGGTTAAGAAGGGTAAGAGATGATGCGGACATCTTGCATACATGCACTCATACACATACATTGGGTGCCTATTGATAGTTATACATGATGATAAGTTGTTAGTGAAAATGATTAAGTGTGAAAGCATGTGAAAGTAAACTTATGAGTTATAATTATGTGATGATATATGATGTGTTGAGTTGAATGATATCATTAGTTATGGGTTTTGTTATGATTGGTTTTATACTTATTTGGCTTGCTTACTTGTACATTGTTGAGTTAGTTGACCTATGATGCTTACCAGTACTTGTTGATGTACTGATGCTACCTGCACTCTTCTTTTTGTTGAGTGTAGAACATTTTCCAGCGATTGACACATGACCTCGGTTCTAGATAGTGATTCAAACTTGATTTTAAGGGTGAGCACCATGTTCGGGCAACCTTCAGATCCTCTTATGATGTTGACGTCCCTTGTTTTTGGGACTAAGATGATTTTTTTTTTGTTATATTTTGGGATGTTCTCTCTATTTTCAGACTTAGTTGTTTTTAGATGTTCTTATACGGTGACTTCAGGTCCTAGGTATTGTAATAAATAGAGGTTTCCGCACTCTATTCATTTTATAGATGATAATGTCATTAAATGATTATTAGTTATTGAATGAGACCATTTTAGTACTTGTTTAAAAGCATGAGTTAATATTACCACGAACGTGAGAATAAAACTTAAGTGAGTAAGGGTGAGCTTAGTGTGGTTCTCCTTCCATAGGTTAGGGCGGATGCGAATCATGACCATTTGGGTTGTGACAGAGATGGTATCTGAATACTGGGTTCGTAAATCTCATCGTACAAGAACAAGTCTAGTAGAGTCCTGCGAAATGGTATCGAGATATCTATACTTTTCTTTGGGAGGCTATGGGACTTTAGGAATGAATTCCTTTTCTTTCTTTCCTTCGTGCTATAACTTGATTCCAATTGGTATCTGGCAATCCAAATCAGTATCTAATACTTTTATTCTTATTTGTAGATGGTGAATACTCATTCCTCCAGAGCAGCAGTAGTAGCACCTGCAACAATACCTGCAGCACCCGTATCGGCTGCTGGGGGGTTAGAGGTAGAGAAAGAAGGGGAGGACGAGGAGCAACACCCATTAGGGGTGGAGCATAGGCAGCCAAGATACTGGAAAAGAAAAGATTACTATCCCCTTCCCCACAATAGGACACTCCAGGCCATGCTCAGAATAAAAAAAAAGGTAGTTGAGGAAGAATATGAGGTAGTTGAGGAAGAAGAGATGATGGCTCCTAAGAATGTCGTGCCAACACCAAATGGTATAGCTAAGGTGCCTTTGTCTGCAGAGGTGATTCAATAATTGTTGGGATTATTTGGTAGCTTGGCTAGCACTGGCTACACTCTAGTGATTCTGACTGCTCCATCCATAGCCTTGCAACATGCCTCTATTGTAGCACCCAGGATGGATGCAGGCTCTGAAATAGAGGTGTATCCCCAACAGGTACTTGGATCGGTAATTGTTGATGATGAGCATGGGCTGTTTTGTAAGCTTATGAAGATGAATCCCTCGGTATTCCAAGGTATAGAGTTTGAGGATGCTTTTAAGTTCTTAATAGATTGTCATGAACGTCTGCACATATGGGTATTGGTGAAATGTATGGGGTGGAATTTTTTTCCTTTTATCTACAGAATGAAGCCAACCAATGGTGGAGGTCATTTGTAAAGTGTAGGGCTGCCTTACCTCCACTTACTTGGACTTAATTTCAGAATGTATTCCTTGAGAAATATGTTCCCCACACTTATTGTGATCAGAAGAAGAATGAGTTTCTAAGGTTAGAGCAGGGTAGCATGTTTGTGGCTGAATATAAGGCCAAGTTTCATTCATTGTCTTGCTATGCACTATAATTAATTGCCTCAGAGGAGGAACGGATTAGGTATTTTATGAAGGGTCTGAATTTGGGGATTCTGTTGGCTACCTTATCTGTGGCAGTGACTGGTAAGTCTTTTTTAGGATATTTTTGAATTTTCCAAGAAGGCTGAAGCACTCGAGAAATAGGAAGAGGTAAAAGCAGAAGAGAAAAAGGCTCGAACCACAGGTCAATTCAGTGGTACTTTCTCAAAGGGGCGTGGTTCTTCTAAGCTCTACTATTCAGCTGTGCCAGTGTCTGCAGGGGGCCCGTCTGGGGTTAGTTATCAGCATTCTCAATCCGACAGCTACACACCTTCTTCCATTTCAGTTCAGAAGGTATTGCCCTAACTTCTTGTCTGCAATTCAGTTGACGCAACAACCAACTTCTACTGCTCTAGTTCTGACAGGTCGTAGTGGTGGAGAAAATGGTAGAGGTCATCTATAAGGTGGACGTGGTGGCCAAGCTAGGGGTGGCGACCAGGCCAACCAAGGTGGAGGACAATTTGGTAGAAATGAAGCTCAAGGTGGTAGATGTGGTATTCATGGTGGGGATAAGGTACATCTTTATGTAATTCTAGATCTTTCTGAGGTGTAGGCTTCCAATACAGTGATCAAAGGTACTATTCTTGTCTGTGACCGTATGGATTCTGTATTGTTTGATCCTGGTTCCACCTTTTTCTATGTATCTGTGAAATATGATATGGGTTGGGACTTGGAGTGTGAATATCTTGATACTTCTATGTATGTGTCTACACTGGTTGGGGTGTCTGTATGTATCAATCAGGAATATCATGTGTTTTCTCTGATGTATTCATAGGGTTTAAGACCCTAGCATACTTAGTCATTTTAGACATGGAGGAATTCGATGTTATTTTAGGAATGAGTTGGTTGTCCCCTTATCATATTATTCTTGATTGTTATGCCAAAGTCGTCACTGTAGCAATGCTTAAGTAAAAGAATTTAGAGAGGGATGGTACTTTTAAGCCTAATCCGGTGAGGGTTGTGTCCGTAATTCATGCCTAGAAATTTATAAGGAAATGGTGTAGGGTATTTTAGCCCATCATTGGGAAGATAAATTTGTAGTCCTTATAACATCAGTTCCAGTGGTATCTGAATTCCTAGAAGTGTTTTTGAATGATCTTTTGGGTATTCCTCTAGATCGGGAAGTTGACTTTTGTATTGACCTAGAGATGGGGACTAGGCCCATTTTTATTTCTCTATACCGTATGACACCTGCAGAGTTGAAAGGGTTGAAATTCCAATTACAAGAATTGTTAGAAAAGGGATTTATTCTCCCAAGTGTCTCTCCTTGGGGTGCACCAGTGTTATTTGTGAAGAAGAAAGATGGTAGTATGAGAATGTCCATAGATTACCGCTAGTTGAATAAGGCAACCATTCCTAACAAGTATCCCTTACCTAGAATAGATGATTTGTTTGACCAGTTACAAGGAGCTATAGTGTTCTCTAAGATTGATTTAAGGTCGGGTTATCATCAGCTAAAAATCAAGGCAGAGGACATTCCAAAGACTGCCTTCTGAACTCGTTACCGACACTACGAGTTTCTGGTTATGTATTTTGGCTTAACCAATGCCCCAACTACTTTCATGATCTTGATGAATGGAGTGTTAAAGTCCTTTTTGGATTCATTCATTATTATGTTTATTAATGATATACTTGTTTATTCTAAGAGTGAAGAAGAGCCTGAAGCTCATTTGTGTACTGTGTTGAAGTTGTTGAAGGAAAAACAGTTGTATGATAAGTACTCTAAGTGCAAATTTTTGATTTCTTTGGTGTCCTTCTTAGGGCACATGGTTTCTAAAGAAGGCGTTATGGTGGACCAGTAAAAGGTTGAGGCTGTTAAAAATTGGGCCAGACCGATGAACGTGACAAAAATCCATAGTTTTATGGGATTGGCCAGTTACTATCGCCAATTTGTTAAGGGGTTTGCTGCCATTGCTTCACACATGACCTGCCTGACTCAGAAGGAAGTTCCATTTGAATGGGATGAAAAGTGTGAGGAGATTATTCAAAAGCTTAAAACTTTGTTGAATTTGGCTCCAATACTAACCCTGCCTATCGAGGGTAAAGATTTTATTATATTTTGTGATGCCTCATGTTTGAGTTTAGGTCCTGTGTTGATGCAGGACCGGAATGTGATTGGTTATCCTTCGAGGCAACTACAAACCCTATTAGAAAAACTACCCCATACATGACTTAGAATCGGCAGTCGTGGTGTTCGCTTTAAAATTTTGGAGACACTATCTCTACGGGGTAAAGTGTGAGTTGTTCACAGACCACTGCAACTTACAACATGTGTTCACTCAGAAGGATTTGAATCTGAGATAGAGAAGATGGATGGAGTTGATTAAAGACTATGACATCTCAATTCTGTATC
This sequence comes from Capsicum rhomboideum, assembly GCA_031232105.1. Lineage (NCBI taxonomy): Eukaryota > Viridiplantae > Streptophyta > Magnoliopsida > Solanales > Solanaceae > Capsicum > Capsicum rhomboideum. The sequence goes on along the minus strand of CP124719.1, from coordinate 103,808,012 downwards.
ACCCAGGTAATGCCAATGTGGTGGCAGATGCACTAAGATAAAAACCAGTAAGCATGGGAAGTTTAGCATTGCTGGAGATGTCCAGCCACCCATTAGGGAGAGAGGTAGAGTCTTTGGCTTACGATTTTATGAGATTACAGGAAACTAGCAAAGGAAAGGTGTTGGCACACGTGGAGGATAGGTCCACATTCTATGATCAGATTAAGAGTAGATAGTTTGAAGATAAGAAATTGAACAACCTCAGAGAAAAGATATTACAAGAGGAGGTGAAAGAGTCCATTCTTGATAATGAGGGGGTCTTGAGAATCCAAAGTTGGTTGTGTGTACCTCGGGTAGGTAATGTGATTTCAACCATTCTGGCAGAGGCTTATAATTCCAAGTACTCTATACATTCGGGTGCCAACAAGATGTATAGAGACTTGAGACAACACTATTGGTGGCGAAGGATGAAGCGTGACATTGTAGATTTTGTGGTTAGGTGTCAAAACTGCCAGCAACTCAAATACAAATATCAAAAGCCTAGTGGCATATTTCAGTGGATGCCCATTTTAGAATAGAAGTGGGAACGGATAATGATGGATTTTTATGGTTGGTCTTTCAAAAACCTTGAGAAAATACGACTCCATTTGGGTTATTGTTGATCGGTTGACTAAGTCAGCTCACTTTATTTCGGTAAGAGTTGATTATAATACGACCAAGTTAGCCAATATTTATGTGAAGGAAATTGTAAGGCTACATGGGGCACCGGTGTCAATTGTTTCTGACAGGGGTACTCAATTTACTTCTAATTTCTAGAAGAGATTTCAGTCTGAGTTGGGTTCTAAATTATACCTGAGCATAACTTTCCACCCGTAAATTGATGGTCAATTGGAATGGACTATCCAAGTGCTTGAAGACAAGCTTCGGGCTTATGTTATGGATTTCGGGGGTTAGTGGGACCAATACTTACTATTGTGTGAATTTGCCTAAAAAAATAGCTACCACTCTAGTATTGAAATGGCTCATTTTGATGCCGTATATGGTAGACGGTGTAGGTCCCCAATAGGATGGTTTGATGCATTTGAGGTGAGGCCTTGGGGCACTAACATGCTCAAGGACTCTATGAAAAAAGTGAGATTCATACAGAAGAAGCTCATAATAGCTCAAAGCCGACAGAAGGAATACACAAAAAGAAGGTAAGAGATATAAAATTTGAGAAGAGGGAGAAGGTACTTTTGAAGGTGTCACCCATGAAGGGTATGATGCGATTTGACAAGAAAGGCAAGTTGAGACCAAAATTCATATGATCTTTGAGGTGTTGAAGAAAGTGGGGTCAGTAACATATAAGTTGGTCTTACCTCTTAGTATGTCTGGGGTTCACCCTATATTCCATGTGTTAATGTTAAATAAGTACCATAGAGATGATGACTATATTATTCGTTGGGACCCGAAAATGTTTGCTAAGGTATTGTCCTATGAAGAGGAACTGATTGCTATTCTAGCTAAAGATGTGAGAAAGTTGAGGACATGATTTATTCCTTCTGTTAAGGTTCAGTGGAGGAACCCTATAATAGAAAAGGATACATGAAAGACAGAAGTAGACATGCATAAGCGATATCCGCACTTGTTCATTGACTCAGGTATACTCTATTCCAGTTGTTATGTCTTTTCAGGTCAGTTGTCATTTGAGGACGAATGAGTGGTAAATTGATATCTAATGTAATGACCCAAAATATCGTTACACTGAAATAGGGGGTAAATTCACACCCAGCTTTCTTGGGTTAATTTTTGAGAGTGCAGGGCTAGTTTAGAATTGGCTTATTTTTGAGGGTGTGATAATCGAATGAAATCTGATACTAATGTGGTTTGTAGTGTCAGTATTTGATATGATAATTAGATAGCCAATGAGTATAGGAAATTGTAGCAACTTCCGACACCTGAAACAGAGTTATAGAACTCCGATTATAGCGTTTATCGTGGAGGGGTTAGTTCGCGTATTGAAATTCATGGTGTGTGTTGTAAAATGAGGAAAACTGAGGAGTGGTACTGAATTTTTGCCTTTAACCGATGTAGCATAAAAAGTAACCGCTGTAGCAATAATAAGAACCGCAACGGTGGCCTTCATAAAAAAGGCGCAAACCACAACAGCAAAAATTTAACCATTGCAGTGGTAATTATCCTCTGCAGTGGTAACACACAATAAAATTTTAGTTTTTAAAAGCCAGAAAATATTTTCATTCCCCACTTTTCAAAAAAAAAACTCTATAGAGCTCTGGGGAAGGTAATTTTCAGAGGATTTGTGGAGTTTTTCATTTTTGGAGGTAAGTAATTACATTATAGACTTGAATTTACTTTGTTTAACCTTAGAAAATCACTAGAAAATATATTAATGGTGGGTTTTAGGGTTTAACCCTAGTTAATGGAAATTGATAAAAAATGATGAAATTGTTTATAAATTCAGTATGTAATGATCCTAGGGTGATAGAAAACACTAATAGGACTAAAATTACGGTTGTTTATGCTACTTCAAGTAAAATTCATGAGATTTAAGAGATAGAAAACCCTAAAATGATGAAATAGGGTGAGTTTATGGCTAAAATCAATATTTGTTGATCCCTAATACTTAAAAAGGTAAAAATTATTGAAATGGGTGTATATTCTTGTTGTTATAGATCAGGAATAAGATTTAAAGGGAAAAAGTGTGGTTTAAGGTTGACTTTAAGCAAAGGAGTTGAGGTAGGCTATGGTTTTATTGTAACACTTAGACTTTCTTGGCTTTGTGCTTGTTTGTGAACTTGACATCTATGATTGACTTCTAGCATGACTTGTGATTTAATGACTGCATTGCATTTCATTTGCACTTTGTTGATGTGTTGTGATGATGGGTTAGGTACCACGTCGGTACGAATATGATAATGGGGTACCATGCCTGTACGAATGTGATAATGAGTCGGGTACCATGACCATACAATGTTATGTTGATGATGATGTTGAGAAGGGTAAGAGATGATGCGCACATCTTGCATGCATGTACTCATACATATACATTGGGGGCCTATTGATGATTATACATTATGGTGAGTTGTTGATGAAAATGATTAAGTGTGAAAGCATGTAAAAGTAAACTTGTGAGTTGTATTATGTGATGATATATGATGTGTTGAGTTGAATGATATCATTGGTTATGGGTTTTGTTATGATCACTTTTATACTTTTTTGGCTTGCTTACTTGTACATTATTGAGTTAGTCAACCTATTATGCTTACCAGTACTTGTTGATGTACTGATGCTACCTGTACTTTTCTTCTTGTTGAGTGAAGAACATCTTTCAGTGATTGACACGCAATCTCGGTTCTAGCTAGTGATTCAAACTTGATTTTGAGGGTGAGCACCATGTTCGGGCAACCTTCAGATCCTCGTATGATGTTGACGTCCCTTGTTTTCGGGACTAAGACAATTTTCTTTTGTTATATTTTGGGATGTTCTCCCTATTTTTAGACTTAGCTATTTTTAGATATTCTTGTGGTGACGTCAGGTCCCAGAGATTGTAATAAATAGAGGTTTCTGCACTCTATTCATTTTATAGATGATGATAATGTCATCGGATGATTATTAGTTGTTGAATGAGACCATTTTAGAACTTGTTTAAAAGCATAAGTTAATATTACCATGAACGTGAGAATAACACTTAAGTGAGTAAAGGTGAGCATAGTATGGTTCTCCTGCCATAGGTTAGGAAGGGTGCCAATCATGACCGTTTGGGTCATGACACCAGACCTTCTCAGGAATTTGCTATTACCATGTACTATGGTTCTACCATCACCAAGACTTAGAGTACTAATGCCCCTGAGAAGAGGGACTATATCATGCCATATATCCCCATAAACACACACGAATAATTAACGTTAAGGTTGAATTATGGCATACCTCGAATCCACGGTGCACTACTATACCCCATCAACACTACCAACAAACCGATCCGTTCAAGAATCAACAACAATATATATAACATAATAGAATGTCAAGGCATTTGAATGAATGCATGTATGAAAGATGTGTGCATCATCTTCTCCCTTTCTCAACCTCATCAACATCATAAACATAACCAACCTCATGAACAACATGGGTTTCATATCAACGTCATCATCATCACTGTCACATCAACATCAACAACATCATGAACATCATGATTTCGATAATAACATCAACATCCCCATCATCTCACCTCCATAAAACCAAAATATATGAATATGCAATGCATTCAACAATCACAAGTATGGATCGAAAGCAATCAAAATTACCATTCCACATATAATCATCAAATATCACTCTTAGCCCTGTACTTATACTTAGGTACATATGATATAAAATTTTTCACGCTAAACCCCCTACCAACTGAGAGTTTACATCCAGATGCACTTACTCAACATTTTTATTCATGACTCTCATTCATATCCCCGACCTAGTACTCAACCTTTACCTAATACTTCTTTTGGAATTCTTATACTTGGCCTTACATCACCTCACTGATTATACAATGGCTCTTACCCACTCAGGTTCGCTTATAGGTCGCCTGAAAACTCTCTTTAAGGTTACTTTGAACCTCTACTTCTCAACTACGTTTGGTTAACCTTATTCAGTGCACGACATATTCATCCCATTTACCGCGAGCACCCTCTATCACACCCTAGATTAATACTGCTCCCCCATTTTACCGTACTTAACCTACCCTGCTTACGAGTTGTAGTATTTGCTCAGCTAATCATTATTCTCACAAGATTCAACCCATTTCATACCATAATTATTACCTAAATAGGGTGTAACAGCGAATAATCACAATATTAAAGCCCAACTGGGTTTCTATCATTTTCTTCCTTCCAACCGCCGTGCCTGAAGGCCTAATGCATGATAACTCCCAACATTACTATCAATATTAAGTGAATCTAACGAAAGTCTATTTGCTACAGTGAATTAAAACCATAACCGGCCTCGTAGTCAAATTCAAATGCTATTGAGAGGACAGAGTTATCCCGCTAATGTTAAGTGCCTTCCCATATGGAGTTCCCACCGGGTGTGCCTCGAAATTTCTCTCATGAACCCTGGTCTCTAAAATCTCATGGTTGGAGGAAGTGGAGTTTTTTAGAGTATTTTCGGGGGAAGGGGGTACTTACGAAAATATAGAAGAGAGGGTTTTTAAATTTTCCTCTGGCTAGTTACTGTAGGGTACCGCTGCAGCGGTAAGCTGCTGACCAGCCCAACATCTTTTGGGCTTTTTGGTCCAATCCCTTTGGACCGCGTTTTTCCTTTATATTTTAATTTTCTCGATCCAATTTTAGCATATTATTTATCATAAATTATTTTTGGGGCGTTTTCACATGTAACGACGGTTTGGGCCGTTACAGGTAAGTTGTGATTTAATGTCTTTATATTAATGAATTTTAATCTTTTTAGTTGTGCTTTTGAATTTAAGATTATCTTTGTAGAGAAACGGTTTCACCGCTGGTGCTGGAACTTCAACTGCTGCAACCAGTAGAAATGCTAGAACATCTAGTACATGTGATTTTATAGGTGCTACAAGTGGGAGTTAAAAAAGTGTAGCTGTAGGTCAAGTGTGACACCTACCACTGATACCTCAACAGGTGTGAGGCCTGCAACTGCCTCAGCAGCTGGTATGAGGCCTACCAATGTTACATCAGTTGGAAGAAGGCCTCTCAGTGCTACATCAGCTAGAAAAAGGTCTATCAGTGCTACATCAGCTAGTGTGAGGCATGCAACCTCTTGCAACTACTTCTGCAATATCTGGGAATACTACTCAACCAACAACTCAACAGTCAACTACTAGTGTTGGTGACCGAAAGAGGAAGAGTAGTACAACTTGAGAGGTGGTACAACTCTTGCATATAAGATACCAAGGCAAAAGAAGGCAAAAACAGTTAGTTTTGGTGTGCTATTTGGATCAAGTGGCAGTGTAATAGAGAGAGGTGTTTATGTTTAAAATTAATTTCTTTTAATCAACTAACGATAAATTCTGAACTTTGGTTAGTAGTTATCAAATTTCGATTCCAATAAAGTCATAAATGGCTAATTTGAATCCAATTAAAGTACAGTTTTATGACAATCAGGAACTCATAGAAAATTAAATTTAAAAAGTTTAATAAAGAGAAAAAACAAAAAGATAAACAGAGAAGAAAAAAAATATAACATGCGCATCTTTCTTATGATTTCAATCATAACAATATAGATGAAAAAAGAAATACAAAATTAGTACATAGGGAATGGGTTTGGGGGGGGGGGGGGGGGGTAAGAGTAAAGAAGGAGAGAGAAAAAGAAAATGAAATAAAGTAGGAAAAATAAAAATTAAATTAATTAGACACGTGGAAGGTAATAATTGGAACGTGTTTTACCATTTTTTCTTAAACATGAGATTGAACCAAATAGGTTGTATTTATAATATTCTGAAATTGTTCAAGGGGGTATTAGGATCCCAACAAAGTTAAAGTGTCTTTTTGAAAAAAAGTATTATAGTTAGAGGGGATAATTATGTATTCTCTCTATATGCAGGGAACTTGCTTCAGGGTGTTTATCCTGAAGCAAAGATACCCTTTCAATTTATGACTGTATTTCCTTCCCTTACTTTATACTTTGATTTTCAGCTTGATTTTTATGGTAACATTTCTTTTCTTTAGTTTATACTTATTTTTGTATTTTGCTTCCACAGTTCCTTATTCACCGACTAGATGTGTTGATTGCTAAGCTTTACTTCATTATTAAACAAATGAAGCTGCTCTCCATAGTGTATCAATATTGCAATTTTATTTAAATAATATTTATAACTAATTAAAACACAATAAAAAGAAGAGGAAAGTATTCAATTTTTTAATTATCACTTTGATTCTTGTTTCTTTTTTTCACTTTTATTTCTCAAATAAAAGAAAGGAAATTGCCCATCCTCACATCCTGAACATGGACATGATAAGATGAGCAAGAACGAAGTGTAATTGAGAATGTGGAGAGGTAACCAAAATAGGCAGTATTCACACTATTTCAAAACTAAAAAGTTCATAATAGAATTTGTCATGCTACACAAAGTATATAGGAGTAAGGCTGCGTACTCACTACCCTATCCATACTTCACTTATGGAATCACATTGATATGTTGTTGTCATTGTCAGTCATGCTCCACAAAGACCAATCTTAAAACTCATGTATAAATTCTCAAATTATACAATCTGATTCGCAATTCGAACACATCACGTATTGTGTTATCTATAAAAAGGCTTTCATGTGAGAATTATTGCTAAGCCCAAATTAAGAACCAGATTCAACTACATCAACATTAGTAGAAATATATAATGAACAATAAACTACACTCTGTTTGGATGATAGTTATCCATGGTTTCGTAATGTACGGTACTGTATTGTATTGTATTGTATGGTACTGTGTTTGTACAGTACAATACAATGTTTGGATGGACTGTATCATTAGCTGTTGTTTAATAACAGTTTTATTATTTTATTTGACTGTATCATAACTGTAAGATTACTAAAATGCTCTAAATTATTATAAATATTAAATTTATCAATAATTATTAATAAAATAATTTAAGATAATTTTCATTTTGAAGTTTAAGAAAATAAAGAAGACTTTTGAATCTTGTGGTCTTAAATTACAGTTATGGCAAATGTACCAAAATATCCTATAATCTTGTGGTCTTAAACATGCCACGTGGAAACTTTGTATTATAATGTTGCCAAAAGGAAAGGATCATTTTTTTTAAACGGACTAAAAAGGAAAGTAGATCATTTTTTTTTTTAAATGAAGGGAGTATATATTATTGCTTCTTGAATACTTATTTTGCTCTCAAACTTTTTCCAATTTCTTATTCAGGAATTCATATTAAGGGTCCGAATTAAATTTCAATTCGTGCATTATAGAATTTATTTTTTTGGGCATTGCTCCCTGTAAAACAATCTACAAAGGCTCGAATCTGAGACCTCAAGTTAAGATCGAAGAAATATCAATCATCCCACAACAACATATTATATATTGAAAAATTATATGAGAGATCACAAGAAGTTGCAACTCTCTTCGTATCCAAGTGATGAAAGTGAATTTTAAAATACTGGATAAAGTTGACTTAGTTTTAATTTTGAACAACAAAGTGTCAAAATCTTAGATTTTTTTTTAAAAAATAAGTTCTTTTTACATTTCAATTCATACAACACTATTTCAATATTAATATACTTCATAAAAAGTGACACATTCTTATATTTGAACATAGAAATATTATGTATACTTAAATTATAAGTTTAAATAAGGCTGATATCATACGCGGATGCCTAAAGTTGGCATGATATTTCACTTAGATACCTCAACTAAAATTTGTATTATTTAAACATCCGTAATAGGGTATGACTATGCCATTTTGACATTTTTCACTGCCTTAAGAAGTTGAGCAATTTACATATCAAACACGTGCTTGAAGAGCCTAGAAACTACCTTTTTTTAATTTTTTTTAATTCTTTTTATTTAATTTTTTATTTTTTCTTATTTATTTCAAAAACTAATTTAATTTTTTTTTTCTAAAAAAGATTCAATAAAGAAAAAACAGAGGAATAAGAAAGTTTGATCCCTTGATCGGAGTTAGTTTATAATTGGGAGGGGGAAGGGGGGGTTAAGAGAAATAATTATTTTTTTTTAGTTTTTGAAGAAAAATATTACTTTTTAAATTTTTTCTTATAATTTAGTTTTAACTATTCAGACTCAAACACTATATGTCTTTATTTTATTTGTCATTGACATGTTATCGGCAAGTGTGTTACACATGCTTTACATATTTGGTTAAATTAATGAAAAATGTCAAAATGAAATGGCACAATCAAAAACTATTATAGGTGTTTAAATAATACAAGTCTTAATTGAAGTGTCTAAGTAAAATTTTGTTCCAGTTTTAGGTGTTTACTACAACTTCAGCCTTCAAATAAATTTCTACTCCTTCCGTTTCAAAAAGAATAACCTATTTTGATTTGATACGGAGTTTAAAAAAATAAAGAAGATTTTTAAATCTTGTGGTCTTAAATTAAAGTTATGTCAAATGTACCAAAATACCCTTTAATATTGTGGTCTTAAACATGTCACGTGAAAAGTTGAAATTAAAGTATTGCCAAAAAAGGAAAGAGGTCATTCTTCTTAAAATGGACTAAGAAGTAAAGTAGATCATTCTTTTTGAAATGGAGAGAGTATTATTTACTTAAATCTACCATCTAATAATTGAAATAGACATAGTACTCGTCAAGTTCGGAACCAAAAATGACCACTTTTTAAAGTAAAAATGTCAAAAGAAACAATTGTTTTCGAGAAATACCAAAACAAACAAATCACTTGTTTTTTAGCGACAAACAATTCTCTTAACAATTGGTCTCAAACGGTTATTTGGCCATTTACTTTTTTTTATTTGATTGTTTGTTGCTCAATTCACACAACTCATATACAAACTTTTTTTATTTCGTTGTTTAGTTTTACACGACTTGTATTAATCTTTTTTTTTGATTGTTTGTTATGTGAATTTACACCACTTCTAGGAACTTTTGTGGGTTGTTAGTCGTGTTAGTGGATGAATTTGTTTTACTCGATTATTTGCACACATGAAAATTCAAGACTGAAAAGGTCAAAATTAAAAAATGAAAAAGCACTAAACTCAAGACTGAAACGGTCAAAATCGAAAACTGAAAAAACAGTAAGCGTTGGAAATTCACGTGAAATACCTAGGGAATAAGCATGGATTGAAAATTGACGTGAAAAAAGCTTGGGAATCAATATGCATTGAAAACTGAAAAAGAAAAAGTGATGTAGGATGCTTTGCTTGTCGTGCATGTTTTGTCGTGGTAATAAGCACACATAGTATGTCATTCAGGGACCCACACCTAGAATGTCGTGCAAGCTCTCAAGCATTGTCTTAAATATGACATATTGGAAGTCGCATTAATTTTCGCGACACCCTATTTGTTCGAGTCCCTACTTCTATTCTGCACAAAAATAAAAAACTCAAACGAAAAAATTTTCCTCTAGCAAAAAACGCCAACTGAAAAGGCACTAAACTCAAGACAAAAACATCCAAAATCGAAAACTGAAAAAGTAGTAAGCATTGAAAATTCACGTGAAATACTTAGGGAATAAGAATAGATTGAAATTCACGTGAAAAAACCTCGGGAATAAATATGCATTGAAATTTGAAAACAAAGCGATGCAAGATGTCTAGCGTGTCGTGCATGTTGTCGTGGTAATAGACACGTATAGTGTGTCGTGCAGGGATACACAGCTAGAATGTCGTGTAGGCTTCCACGCATTGCCTTAAATATGAGATATTGGGAGTAGCATTAATTATCGCGATCCTTTATTTATTTGAGTGCCCACTTCTATTCTGCACAAAAGTAAAATAACCTAAATGAAAAAAAAAATTCCTCCAGCTAGTGCCAACTATCTGATTTCTTATTTAACCTTCATCGCTACATTGAGGTATGTTTTATACTTTTTAATTTTGTAAAATAAATATGTTATATATATAATTGCAGAGTTACAAATTTAATAGACGTAACGTTATCATTGATGATAGTACTTGTGGTTACAAATAGGCTCAAAACAGGCTAACGTATTAAGGATAGGCCATAAGATTTATAAGTACTATGTTTTGTATGTTTATTTTGTTTAAATTTAAAATATAGTATGTATTATTTTTATAATTTTGTGATTGCATATTTTTTTTTTTTTTACATAGATATTTTATATCAAACTCAGCAATTAAAGCTACTTTGAGGTATTTAATTTTTATTTTTTTTTATGTTTATTAGCTTGTTTTACAATTATAACATAGTATGTATTGTTTTAATTTTTTTAATTAAATTTTAATATAGAATATAGTTTTTCTTATTGTTCGGTACTACTATGTATTATTTTGTACTAAAAAATTGAATTTTTATTTGGCAAGACAATAATTTTTTAAATTATTATTATATTATAAAATAAGAGAGACCTTTTTGTGGGATAAAATACAAGAATATTATTTTATTTTGGGTATTAGTTAGTTCTGAACTTATTTATTCCACCACTAGTACTATAATAATGAGATAAGTTATTCCATATATATTATGAGATAACTTTCTTTATCCAATGCCCCTTACAAAACAACCCATTAGTACTTTAGAATCTTCTTCATTAAATTGTATTCTTCTTTAGTAATATACTTTGTCTTGGAAAGTATTATATTTATATGAGCGATAAATTAATAAGGAGAAGAATATATAATTCATTATTATTAATTATAATAATACTAACAATGATGTTGGGAATACTGCATAAAATTTAATGATTAGCAATATCGCATAAAGAATTATTAATAATGAAACAATAATAACGATATTAATAATAATGTTGGCAACGCTGCATATATATTAGTTTAAGAAAAATAAAACTAGTGGACATTGCTATCTGGGACGGCGTTAATGATATCGTGTTCATCCAATTTTTCGTCTTTGTCATCTGATTCATCTTCATCCTTATGAAAATTACAAGGATCAAGTTTTATTCCAGTTTCAAATATGGCCGGAGATGTTTGCTTGTCCGTGCTTTCATGTGGTGAGATTTCAAAGGAAGAATGTGATGAGTTTAAAGAGAAAGTGAAAGTGAGACTTCTTAAAAAGCTTAAAATTGTGGAGCTTGAACAGAAGGCTAAAATCCTTCATGAAGACATCACAAAGCATAGGATTGCTCGAAAGTTGGAATCGTTAAAGAAAAGTATTCTTGGAGTGATTCCCGAAGAAGTAGAGCTTGAACCTATGGTTGAAGATGAGAGGGACGGCAATGAGATGCTTCAATGCGCAGATGAGACAACTCCTATGAAGCAAAACATTCTTGGAGTGATTTCTGAAGAAGTAGAGCTTGAACCTATGGTTGAAGATGTCAGGGATGTCAATAAGATGCTTCAATGCACAGATGACACAATTACTTCTGTGAAGAAAAGTATTCTTGGAGTAATTCCAAAAGAAGTAGAGCTTCAACCTATGGCTAAAGAAGGATGGCGCAATAAGATGCATCAATGTGCAGATGAGACAACTCCTACAAGGAAAAATATTTTTGGAGTGATTCCCGAAGAATTAGAGCTTGAACCACTAGATGAATTAAGAGGAGTGTTCACACCCAATTTTGGCTCTCCATGCTTAAAATTAACGTCTTCAGACTTCCTGATCGTTAAAGAGCACAAAATATAATTTTTACACATTTTTAATAATTTATTGATAATTATCCTTATTTTAGAATTTTTATCAATTTATTGTCATATTTTCACCTTTCACAATTTATTGTTAATTATCCTTAATTTCGTAAATATTAGAACTTTTATTAATTTATTGTCATTTCAATTCTTCACAGTCATCTGCACATACACAATACGAGCAATATAATTTTAATTCTTTACCATACAAAACGTTTATTTTTATATTTTTTTTTATATTTTATACTTACATTTTAAAAACTATATATGCATTAGCTGTATTTTTAGACACAATTTGTACATAACAAATGCAATTAATTCACTGATATTTCAAAACTCACACGGTATAAATTATTCGAGAATAAAATTACATAGTGTGTAATATCTTCTTGTCCAATCATATTTCTTGTTTTACTCTACTGAAAAAGAAAAAAAAAACATTCCTCAAATTTGGGAATTTTTCAACAATTATTTTTGACTCCAAATCTTTTTTTTCTTATATTTTATACTCCCTTTGTTTCGTTTTAGTTGATACTTTTGTTAAAAATATTTATTTCAATTTAGTTGTTCCATTTATGAAATCAAAAGAATTTTATTATGTTCTTTCAATACTACCTCTATCATTAAATGACTACATAAAGTGTATATACTCAAATTTATATTTTCAAAGCATTATTAATAAGTCTAATTTAGTAAAATAAACTCGTAAGAAATGTTTTCTTAAGGGGAGTGTCAAGTCAACAAGAGTCAACTATTTTGAAACGGAGGGAGTACACACACGCACAAAAAGAAGAAAAGGTAACATTTTTCTTTCTATTTTTTCTTTCCCTTTTTCTTTAATAGGCCCCAGTCTTCTTATCTTTCTAAGACTTTTTTCTTTTCTACTTTCCCTAATTTAAGGGATGTGTTGGAAGCAAAGAGGTTTGTTTAGATTTTATATCCCTTTTAAATGTAATTTTTTTTTTTTACTCTTTAAAGGGGGAATAGTCATAAGTTTCTCCCCCTCCCTTCTTCTCCCTCACTATGCTCTCTCTCTCTCTTTCTATATCCTTCTTTACTCCTTTTCTTTCCCAAGTGAAAACACACACAAAAGAATACACACCTACACACACACGCCTACTAGTACTAGTAGTATTACTATACAATTTTCAGATTTGTCTTCTCCATAGTTTTCATCTTTTCCATAGTTTTTTAAAGCTCTTGATAGCCTCTTTCCCTTCTCCCGCAGCCATGCATCATCATCCACCGACGAAGCTCCACCGAAATTCGGTGAAATACCACAACACCACCAACAACCAGCCGCCCACCTCTTCTTTTACTCCATCGCTCCGGCGAGGAGTTTCAAGTACCGATGAACCGGAGCAGTCACCACCACTACCACCATGCCACTGGTCCCTTCCCCTTTCCCCTATTTTCTTCGATGAATAACTCCCCTTCATCTCACTATCATTGTCATACTTAAAAGAGGCCAGATCTATCCGATTCTCATCCTTCAGGTGTTGCTCTGGCGAGGCCGTTGAAGCAACGCCGATGGTCGCAACTACTTCATACTCTCATCTACGGTGAACTGGATTTCTTTGGTTTCATATGTCATATATTTGTTCTTTTTGTACTGATCTGGATAGAGTTTATTTTCCTGATATCTCCTTGACTTTACGGGCTCATTCCAGATGAATTTCGTTCTCTCCGACAAACTATATTGATTTTGCACCATATTGTTTTGTTTTTGAGTGTTGATTCACCATTGATGGTACTGGTTTGCTGCTGTTTTATACCTCAAGGGACTGCTTTCGAACAATTTTGTCCTTTATATTTATTTAACTGATAATGAACATATATTACATAATATTGACCAATGACAATATCTCTCCGTCGGATTTTTGAGGCTTTCCCATAGCAAAGCACGAAATTCATTTTTCAAGTTAAATCATTTTATATTAAATATCAATATGTGACCAATGAAAAAATTTCCGTCGGTTTTTGAGGCCTCCTCAAATAAAAAACGGACATACGTATACAAATACGTCACAAAAATAAATAAATTTGGGCGATGACGAAATCTTTATATTTTCAAGACAACACAAAAGTCTTATAATCTGTATCTTGACAAGGCGATTTAGGACGGCCGATAATTCGAACAACCACTTCGTAGCCATGGCGTATCTAAAACTTAATCTGAGTCCACTCTATAACAAAATTCTACTTTTATATATACATTTATATACATATATGTACACATATTTTTTTAATTTATTTTGATAATTATTTATTCATTACTAATATTTTTCTAAGTATTTATACAGGTTCTTGAAGACACTTCCCGAAAATAGTATTCCAAAAAAGGATAGTTTGAACTCCACGTTTGTATTTTTATTTTTTATTCATATAATTGTACACAAAGATAAAAAGTATAGTGAAAACTTTACTTTTGGGGCATCGGGAGGGAATATATTTTACTTACACATACATTATCACGTGCTTAGGCAAAACTTAGGTCGTTAATATTCATAAAAAGATTAAATTGGTTCAAGTATTTAATTATTGAATTTACATCTTTTGTTAGAAAAAAATAGAGTCTTCTCCTTTAAAATATGTCACGACCCGATTTCTCAAGTCATGATGGCTACTTCAACCCACCAGTAGGTAAGCCAAGCCATAGCCCAGAACGATAAGAATTGGGCTAACGGGAAGAAGATAGAGAGAAACAAGAAGAAAACCCACAACAACAACAATAATAGTGGAAGCGAAGAAATATAAATACATAAAATACCAAACAGAAGAAGGAAGAGGACAAAATATAAAGAAACCCCTCCCAAGACCTGGTAAGGTCGACACAAGATCCACTAAAACCAAGTAACGAGTACTAGACAATATCCAAAAAATATATATACAGTTGTCTCGGAATGCAAAAGATTGTAACTGGACTAGATGGAGGAGGATCAGCCTCAGACTCTGGAAAGCTCACCCTATCTACGGATCAGTAGCTGAGCCTAAGAATAGCGTCAACACCGGTGGCTCGTACTCAGATCTGAATCAGGAAAAAGATGCAGAAGTGCAGTATGAGAACCAAAGCAACGGGTACTCAGTAGACATCATCGGCCGACTGAGCTCAAATATAATAAAAGCATAGATATAATGCGAGAGTGTAAGCTAAGACAGTACTAATAGGGGTAGAAACATAAATATCTGCTAAGCTAGGCAAATGCGATAAAGGAATAAATAAGGGTGATACAGGAAATAAATAACTCCACAGTAAGAAAGACAACTAACTATAACCTAAATGGCCCCCATAAGCCCAGAAGGCATAGATAAGAAGTAAATTAACCCGACAGAGCCCCCATAAGTCGGTAGGTGCACACAAGAAGTAACTAAAGTAGAAGGCATAAGTAACCCGTAGCAGAACCGATCTCAAGTAACCATCTAATCCCAAATCCATGATAAAACTATCCAGGTGTACACCGGGCTTGAACCGGCACCAATGGGTAATAACGAGAGGCCAAACGTTGGGGTCGAACTGAAAATAGTGGATAATAACGAGAGGTCATACGCTGGGTTTGAACCATAATTAGTGGGTAGTAATGAGAGGCACCATAAATCATATACAATGGATCTTAGAACCACTGTCAATATTCCCAGAACCACCATCATCAACACCAAAACACCCCAATCGTACCATAACCAGATGCCGAACTCAAACCGGGACTCACAACAACCATACCGTAACCAGAGAATCAGTGATTTCATAAGTAACTAATCTCAACTGCAATTTGATGCCAAACCATACCGTATCCTATACATAGTAACCATAGATATAACCGTAACCATTATTTGCATTGCGTCAGAACTCGTAATAATAGTATCAATAAGGTATATACTGGACCCCGTTCCGGATCTGAAATGCATTTATAGAGAAATAATTATCACTAGCTAACGATAAGAAGTTTAGGATTGCCAAGCCTAACTACAGACCAAAAGGTCACCAATACCAATCTCGGGTGACTAATCCGACTAAGGCAAGGCGAGTCTGCTACACTAGATCAAGAGGTGTGGTACAAGATCAATTACTACTCTATCCAGGAAAAAGGCTAAAATCGGTCAGAAACCAATCTAAGTCAAACCCAACCCAAGGTAATAACCTAAGGTGGTAGTCAAGAGTCTAATTAAGCCTAAGGGACTTAACGCCAAGTATTCTAGCTAAAAAGGGGTAGTGCGACCCACTTTAGGGTCCCAATAACCAATCCTAGGCCTAAACCTATCCTAGTCTAGTCTAAGGCTTTTCGACCCCATCTCAGAATACTAATAGCACTAACCTAGCCCTAAAGGATACTACCACACTATACTAGGGGACAACGGGCTAGAAATCTACCAAAACGTGGCCCTGACCTACCAACTATGGCATAAAATACTAAAACGATAATCGGGCTAAAACTACCTACCCAAAACTAGCATAATCATACACTAATACCATAAATAAGCTTAATCTAAAGATAGGATAAGCCTAGCCTACCTGGATGTCGTCGAACGCTCACCGAATTCTCTAAACTGGAGCTTTCCCTTTCCATGAGGCCTTCGAGAGTTGTCACGCTATCAAAACAGTGATCCCAATGTCAAGATGAGAAAAATGATACCCACATTACGTATAAACGCTCCAGGTTAGAAATCGGATAAAAAATCCCAAGCGAGGCCAACTTGCTGAATAGCAAAATTGAAACTGTCACAGCATCCCACGTGGCTCAATGATCAAATGTCACAAAAATGTAACCAAATCCGAGCTCAAACAGTCTCCAAATTAGTCCCAATATTAAATCGAAACCAAAAACTAAAAGGGAGAATTGTAAAGAAAGTTGACGAAAAACATACGAATTATCAAAGATGTAGGGCTCACAAATGCATCCCCAACATAAACTCAACTCAATTATACATTTATCCCACAATTCCAGAGCTCAAAGAGCTTCTAATGGTGAATAGACTTATAAATTTATGAAGGAAAAATGAGGAAGAGAGTATATATACTGCCAGGGGTTTCCTCATTGCGGTCGCGAGGTCCCACTAACGGGACCATCGCGATCGCAGTGGCCTAGCCACACGGTTGTGATGAACAAGCTGGCCAGACCCCACGACCTCCTTCATCACCATCGCGAGCCCTCAAGACTAGCATTCGCGATGACTAAGTTCATGGGCCCTTGCAATTGCGGGGGTCCCCATCGCGGTCGTGATGAAGAACCTGGGCCTGTACCAGGGGTTGATGCACTAGCAATTTTACCAAGTTGCAAATATCCCAACTAGGCTTTTGAGATTCATTCGAAATCTCGTGAATGCAAACGAACTATGCTACCCTACCAAATTCGACATTCCAGACTCAACGGCTCCACCAAAATTTCCATCAAAGGTTGTTTCTACAAAATATGGGTCCCACACCCAAGGAGCCATATTTACCAATTTCCACCCAAAAGCCCCAAACAAGTCTGGAAGCCTCGAGACCCATACCAAGGGTCTCCTAGCCTAAAATTGACGTTCAGGAGCTGTTGAGAATGTAAAAAATGGCATCTAAGGCTGTTCACTTAAGATTTAGGCCCGAGAACTATTTATTAACTTCAAAAGCTCCTAAACAGGAAAATGGCTTTAAAAACCAAACAAACTATCCGGTAAACAAACTGTCAGTCCCAGCAAGTCATAAATAACCTATGATCTTGGGTGTATTTATACTCCCAAGTGTCATTATTCATACACATTTAGCTTAGTTTTGGGGACAATTCGACATGCTTGTGAAACATAAAGAGTATATATGTGTATTTTTGTGTTAAAGTACTTGTTTATAGTGTTTAAGGTACATTTGAATCAAGTCAAGAGTCAAAATGATCAATTAGAACTTAGATGCGGAAACTAGTGTCGCTAACTTGAGCTATACTTGTTCTAGTATCCTTTGATGTGTTCTATTGTGTTGTATTGACTTATGGTTGTGTTAAGATGTTGTAGGGGACCATTGGAGGAGATAAGGAAGCTAAATCAAGCCTACAATCATGGCACAAGGCGTTTGGGATCAAGGGAAAAGAGCCCGAGAAGATTGGATGCGAAATGCTAGAGCCTTGGACAAAAGGTGTGTCGCACCTTCCAATACGCGTAATGAGGGGTGCGCCGCACATGGTAGTGAGAGTAGCTACTGATTTGAGTCCTTATTGAGCTTGTGTATCACCTCCACTCCCACATGATGGAGGAAGCGACGCACCAAGTCCCAAACCCATCCTAAATTGGTTTCTAATGTTGTTTTAAGTTGGGGTAAAGTTGTAATTGATTGGGATTCGACTTGGGCACCTCTTGGATGACTAAAAGCCCTATAAAAGGAGTAATTGACCACAATTAAAAGGGGGATTCACCTTACACATGAATTGGAGAGAAAAGGAGAAGGAAAGGAGCTCTACACTAGGGTTTTGTCCTCTTTACTTTTCATTCTTGTAATTTAAAGTTATGAACTTTATTTTGGAGATTGATTGTATTAACATGAGTAGCTAAATACCCTTATTCTGGGGTTATGGCTAGAACATGATTGTGTAGTAGTTTATTTCATTCAATAACAATTGTTTCTCATTCGATTATGCTTTTGTTCTTGTTTTTACTATTGTGATGTTTGGCCAACATTATAATAGATGTGTAATTCATGCATGAACTGACCATGGGATTGTATGAATAGGACGAGGAACTTAAGGAATAAAATCATCTCTTTTGTTA
This sequence comes from Capsicum rhomboideum, assembly GCA_031232105.1. Classification (NCBI taxonomy): domain Eukaryota; kingdom Viridiplantae; phylum Streptophyta; class Magnoliopsida; order Solanales; family Solanaceae; genus Capsicum; species Capsicum rhomboideum. The sequence goes on along the minus strand of CP124719.1, from coordinate 103,789,041 downwards.
GGGTTGATTTGAACTTAGGATAGACATATACCTATGTGCCTTGTTTGGTTATGAACGGGTTGATAGAGTAACGCACTTCAATTAAGTAATCGCATCCCCACTCAATGAAGGAGTTGTGTGACTAGTTTAAGTAGACGATTTAGAGGATGACAATTCTCGGATCAACTCTAACCTCCGAAACCCATAATATGAGAAATAAACCTTGTTGAATAGAATAACTACCATGCATGATTGTATCAATTGCCATAACCCTAAAACTCTCCATCTATTGTTCACATCTCGAATTACTTATCTTTATTGCTTTTAGTATTTAGTTGTAGAAAGAAATCTCAAACTCTCTTTTGGTTGCAACTTGCGCTTGTTTAAATTGAATAATAATAATTGAAATTAGATTGTTTGTTAAGCAAGTCCCCGTGGGTTTGACATCCGACTCACGAAGAGCCATTTTATTACTTGCGCGACCACGTATAGTTGCGTGTGCGTCTGGGAGCCAACAACCTGGGGCAGCTATGGGAAAACTCTAAATTTAGAAAATGAACGAAAACAAAGGAAATGACCTAGAGGGTCATTACAACATCCACTACTAAAAGGACTTTCGTCCGCAAAAGTAAAGGATAAGGAAGTACCTGAAGGCTCGAACAGGTAGGGATACTGGGTCCGCATATCACACTCCATCTCCCAGGTAGCCACTTCAACTGGACAATGATGCTACTGAACCTTAACAACAGGAATGTCTCTGGAGCATAACCGCCTGACATCTCTGGCCAAAATGGACATAGGCTCCTCCACGAATGCCAACCTCTCATCCAATTGAACCGAGTCCCATTGAAACATGTGAGATCATTTGGGATATACTACCACAGCATAGACACATGAAATACCGGGTGAATAGATGAAAAGGTAGGAGGCAAAGCTAACTCATATGCTACCTCCCCAACTGTTCGTAGGATCTCAAATGGTCCAATATACCAGGGGCTGAGCTTGCCCCTCTTCCCGAACCTCATCACGCCCTTCATGGGCGATACTCGTAGAAAGACCTAGTCACAAATTCTGAACCTCAAAGCACGAAGTTTATGGTCAGTATAACTCTTCTGCCTTCTCTGAGCTGCTCGTAGCCTATCTTGAATCACCTGGACCCAGTCCAATGAATCGTGAAACAAATCTATACCATGAGGCTAACCTCAGAAGTATCAAACCAACCGATCGGAGACCGACACCGCCTACCATACAATGCCTCAAATGTGGCCATCTAAATACTGAATGAAAGCTATAATTATACGCAAACTCTGCCAAAGCTAAAAACTAATCCCACTGACCCCCAAAATCCAACACACAAGCGTAAAGCATATCCTCTAGAACTTGAATAGTCCGGTCTGACTGCCCATCAGTCTGGGGATGAAAAGCGGTGCTTAGGTCAACCTGGGTACCCAACTCCTCTTAAAATGTCCTCTAGAAGCTAGAAGTGAACTGAGAGCCTCGGTCTAAGATGATAGACACAGGTACCCTATGCAGGCAAACCACCCCTCGAATATAGATATGGGGAAACCTCTCAGCACTGTAGGAAGTCTGAATAGGAATGAAATAAGTAAACCTGGTCAATTGATCCACGATGACCCAAATGCTATCAAAACCACAAAAAGTGCCAGGCAAACCACCTACGAAATCCATAGTAACTCACTCCCATTTCCACTAGGGAATAGGCAGCCTCTGAAACAATCTATTAGGTCTCTGATGCTCGACCTTTGCCTGCTGACAACAAAGCCACTGAGCCATAAACTATGCTATAGCTCTCTGCATACCACTCCACTAATAATGTTGGCGCAAATCCTTATACATCTTAGCTGTCTCAGGGTGAATAGAATACCTGAAGCTATGAGCCTCATGAATAATCAACTAAATCAAATTTTCGACCCTCGAAACATAAATGTGACCCTCACATCTCAGAACGCCCTCAGAATCTAAGGTAGCTCTCCTGGACTCACATCTCAACACCTGTCCTCGAATGCTACGAAGCCTGCTATCCTCAAACTGACGATACCGAATCTGCTCCAACAAGGTAGATCTAGACTCAACACTAGCAAGAATCCTCCTGGGGTAAGAAATATCAAGTCGAACTATCAAGTTAGCTAAGGACTGGATGTCCAAAGCCAACGACCGCTCTAAAACTAAAATAAAAGCCAAGCTACCCATATTCACTACCCTCCGACTCAAGGCGTTTGCTACCACATTCGCCTTGCCGGAATGGTATAAGGAAGAGATATCATAGTCTTTCAATAACTCAATCCATCTAAGCTGCCTTAAATTAATCTCACTCTGGGTCATAATATGTTGAAAACTATGATGGTCAGTGCAGATCTCACAATGAACATTATATAGGTAATTCCTCTAAATCTTAAGCGCGAAAACTACCGCAACAAACTCCAGATCATGGGTGGGGTAGTTGCGCTCATGCACCTTCAGCTGCCTCGACGCATATGCAATAACATGGCCCTGCTGCATCAGAATACACCCAAACCAATACCACAAGCATCCTAATAGATGGTGAACCCCTTGCCCTCAACTGGAAGAGTAAGAATAAGAGCTGAAGTGAGCAAGTCCTTGAGCTAAAGAAATCTCGCCTCACAACTCGTGGACCACTGAAACGGAACCTCCTTCCTAGTCAACTTGGTCATAGGGGCTATAATAGTAGCAAAAGCCTCAACAAATTGCCTATAATAGCCTGCTAACCTGATGAAATTGTGAACCTCAGTAGGGGACGTAGGCGTAGCCCAATAATGAATAGCCTCAATCTTTGTTGGGTCCACCATAATACCATCATTGGACACCACGTGCCCCAAGAAAGCTACAAACTCATGCTAGAACTCGCACTTTGAGAATTTGGCATAAAGCCTATGATCTCTTAAAGTGTGGAGCACAGTCCTCAAATACTGCTCGTGCTCCTCTCTACTCGTTGAATACACCAAGATTTCATCAATGAACAATATCATGAAGGAGTCCAAATACGGCCTGAAAACACAGTTCATCAAATCCATAAACGCTGCTAGAGCATTAGTCAACCCAAAAGACATCACCAGGAACTCATAATGGTCGTAACAAGTCCTGAAGGCTATCTTAGGGATGTCCTCAGTCCTAATCCTCAACTGATGGTAACCAAACCTCAAATCAATCTTACAAATCATCGTTCCAAGTTGAAGCTGGTCAAACAAATCGTCAATACAAGGCATAGGATACTTATTCTTCACTTTCACTTTATTCAATTGCCTGTAGTTGATACACATACACATAGAGCCATCCTTTTTCTTCACAAAAAAAACTGGAGCACCCCAACGTGATACACTCGGTCTGATAAAACCCTTACCTGGAAGATCCTGAAGCTGAGTATTTAGCTCCTTTAGCTCGACAAAAGCCATATAATAAGGAGTTATAGAAATAGGTCAGGTGTCAGGCTCGAGTTCAATAACAAACTCTATGTCACACTCAGGAGGAAGGCCAGGTAGGTCGGCAGGAAAAAAATTAGAAAAATCACGGACAATAGGGATGGAGTCAAGCGAAAGACTCTCAGCACTAACGTCCCGAACATAAGCAAGGATGACCCACAACCCCTTGATGCTAGTCTCCTAGCACGAACATAATAAATAATCCTCATTGGTGTATGGCTAAAAGAACCCTGCCATATAACTGGGGGTATGCCAGGCATGGCTAAGGTAACTATCTTAGCAAAGTAATCCAATATGGCATGGTAGGGGGATAACCAGTCCATGCCCAGAATCAATTAAAAATCCACCATATCTAACATAATGAAATCCACCCGAGTATCATACTCTCAAAAAGTCACCAAACATGACCTATATACCCGATCCACTACTAAGGAATCACCCACGGGGGTAGATACACTCAAAGGCACAGACAAAGACACTAAAGACAAACCCAACCACGGTGCATAACAAGCAGAAACATACAAAAATACGGAACCAGGATCAAACAAAGTAGAAGCTAGTTGATAGCATACACAAATTGTACCTATGATCATAACATTCTAAGCCTCAGCCTCCAGCCAACTCGATACAACGTACAAATAGCCCTGTCCTCTACCGGACTGGGTTCTTACCCGACCACCTGTCCTACTTACCTGAGGAACACCTGGAAAACTCTAGGGACCACTCCTGCAACCCTGAGCACCACCCCTAATCGACGGCAGCACTGATCTGATCGGTTGTACACTCTAAATTGTAGGCTCAATCATCCCATACTGGGGACACTCACGGGCAAAGTGACCAACCATCCCATAGTCATAATATGCCCCTGGAACTCTGCTCTACCTAGAAGGTACGACTAATTCAAAATGACCGCCTCTGCCTGACGGCGCTGACTGAACACCTCTCTGTGGCTGATTACTACTCTGACCACCAGAACCACTATAACTGGGCTGACTCCCATTTGATATCTAAAGCGCTACTTGAACAGGCCTACTTGACTGACCCTGAAACTGATAAGGCTGCTGCTGGGGGTACCTACCCTGAAACCGCGACCTCTGAACTGTGAGCCATTGTGGCTCCTACTGAAATTGCCCTGATAATGGGGTCTCTTATCGCTGCCCCCTTGGGCATCATGATCTATCTTCTCTATAGAATAAACATACTCAGCAATCTCAAAAAAAAACTTTCCCAAAGTCACCAAACACTGGGTAGCCTTGCGGAGCGGTAGTCTCAAACCCCTTACAAATCATCCAACCAACTCATACTCAATCGACAAACTCATAGTGGCGTGTCGGGATAACCCATGAAATTTAGCCTCATACTCGGCCACAGACATAGAACCCTAATCAAAGCAGAAAAATTATCTCTCTGATGCTCACACATACTGAAAGGCATATACTTTCCTAAGAAAGCCTCGCAGAACTGAGTCTAAGTCACAGGTGGAGATCCAGCTGGCCTGGAATTAAGATAATCTCTCCACCACCTCTTCACTGTTGTGTTTAGATAATAGGCGACAAAGAGCACCCCTCGCAACTCAACCAACCCTAAATTCTTTAACCTCTACTCACAACTGGTCAAAAATAAGCTTCCTCTCCTGGGGTCTCGACAAACCTAGGTGGAGTCAATCTCAAAAATTGGTCCAGCATCTTCTACTCCTCCGCAGGCATAACTGGTTGGGGCTACTACCAGCTGTGGAACTATCGGTGCTGGCGAAACTTCTGCTCTGGGAGCCGCAGCTGCAGACTGCGCCCCTAAATCAATACCACCTTGTGCTGCTGGCTGAGTTCCATCGGTTGGTGGACCACCAAATAAACCCAATAACTGAATTAGTGAATCATGAAGAACTAGTGATCATATAAATCTGGGAGGGGCCTGGGCTGCTACTTGGTCCACCTACTGCTGTGGCGGTAGAATCACTAAAGCTATCTCAGGCTCGAGAGCTATAATAGGGTCTGTCGATGGCTCTCTAGCTTGATCTCGAACTAGGGCTGCAGTTCTAGCTTGCCTTAGACCTTGGGTTCGACTATTTCCCCTAGCTAGAGCTCTAACAGTCGGTTCAGGGTTCTGATCCTTGACTGCTATACCCCACATCCTAACCATCTGCGAAAGAGTGAAACAAACAAGGATTTAGAAACCAATATAGACACAACGCACGAAAGTGAATCAAAAAGATGAGACTTTCCTAAAAATGTCTTGTAGCCTCCTGAATATAGGATACAGACATTTCTATACCGATCCATAAGACTCTACTAAACATTGGCTCTTGTACCAATAATATCGGTGAAACCTAGGCTCTGATACCAAGCTGTCACGACTCAATTTCTCAGGTCATTATGGCACCTACTTCAACCCACCAGTAGGTAAGCCAAGCCATAGCCTGAAATGGCAAGTAATGGGCTAACGAGTAGAAGATAGAGAGAAACAAGAAGAAAACCCACAACAACAACATTAATAGTGGAAGCGAAGAAATATAAATATATAAAATAACAAACAGAAGAAGCAAGAGGACAAATATACATAAACCCCTCCCAAGACCTGGTAAGGTTGATACAAGAGCCACTAAAACCAGTAATGAGTACTAGACAATATCTAAAATATACATGTACAGTAGTCTTGGAATGCAAAAAACTATAACTGGAATAGATGGAGGAGATCAGCCTCAGACTCTGGAAAGCTCACCCTGTCTTCGGATTAGTAGCTGGGCCTGAGAATAGCAGAACGTCGGTGGCTCGTACTCAAATCTGTATGGGAGAAAAGATACAGAAGTGCAGTATTAGTACCAAAGCAATGGGTAGACATCATCGGCCGACTGAGCTCAAATATAATAAAAGCATATATATAATGCGAGAGTGTAAGCTAAGACAGTAGTAATAGGGGTAGAAATATAAATATCTACTAATCTAGGCAAATACGATAAAGAAACAAATAAGGGCGATATAGGAAATAAATAACTCGACAGGAAGAAATACATCTAACTATAACCTAACTAGGCCCCCATAAGACCAGAAGGCAAACAAAAAAAGACACTTAACCCGACCGAGCCCCCATAAGCCGGCGGGTGCACACAAGAAGTAACTAAAGTAGAAGGCATAGGTAACCCATAGCCGAATCAATCTCAAGTAACAATCTGATCCCAAATCCATGATAAAACTATCCAGGTGTGCACCGGGCTTGAATCGGCACCAATGGGTAAAAATGAGAGGTCAGAATTCGAGCTTAAATCAGAAATAGTAGATAATAACGAGAGGCCATATGACGGATTTGAACCAGAATTAGTAGGTAGTAAAGAGAGGCCACATAAATCATATACAACAGAACTTAGAACCATTGTCAATATTCCCTGAAAAGCCATCATCAACACCAGAACACCCCAATCGTACCATAACCAGATGTTAGACTCGAACCAAAACTCATAATAACCACACCATAACCAGAGAATCAGTGATCCCACAAGTAAACAATCTAAACTATAATCTGATGCCAAACCATACCGTATACCATGCATAGTAATTATAGACATAATCGTAACCATTATTTCCATCACGTCAAAAATCATAATAATAATATCAACAAGGCATATGTCGGGCCCAGTCTGAAGCTGGAATGCATTTATAGAGAAATAACTATCACTAGCTAATGGGAAGAAGTTTAGGGTTGCCAAGCTTAACTCTAGACCAAAAGGTCACCATTACTAATCTCAGGTGACTAATCCTACTAAGGCAAAGCGGGTCTGCTACACTAGGTCAAGAGGTGCGGTACAAGATCAATTACTACTCAATCCGGGAAAAAGGCAAACACTGGTCAGAAACCAATCTAAGTCAAATCCAACCCAAGGTAATAACCTTAGGTGGTAGTCAAGAGTCTAATTAAGTCTATGGTACTTAACGCCAAGTATTCTAGCTAAAAAGGGGGAAGTAGGGCCTACTTTGGGGTCCCGATAACCAAACCTAGGACAAAACCTAGTCTAGTCTAGTATAAGGCTTCCCGACCTCATCTCAGGATACTAATAGCACTAACCTAGCCCTAAAGAATGCTACCGAACTATACTAGGGGATAATGGGCCTGAAATCTATCAAAATGGGCACCCAACTGGCCAAATATGGCATAAAATACTAAAACGATAACCGGTCTAAAAATACTTGCCCAAAACTAGCATAATCATACACTAATACCATAAATAAGCTCAATCTAAAGATAGGGTAAGCCTAGCCTACCTGGACCTCGCCGAACGCTCACTAAATCCTTCAAACAAGAGTATTCCCCTTCCAAGAGGCCTCCGAGAGCTACCACGCTATCAAAATAGTGATCTAGGCATCAAGACAAGAAAAATGATACCCACATTGCGTATAAATGCTCTGGGTTAAAAATCAAATCAAAAAATCCCATGCGGGGCCCACTTGTTGTATCGATAAATTGAAACCATAACAGCATCCCACGCAGCGCAAGGATCAAATGTCACAAAAATGCAAATAAATTCAAGCTCAAAACAATCTCCAAATCACTCCCAATATTAAATCAAAACCAAAAACTAAATGGGAGAATTGCATGGAAAGTTGATGAAAAACTTATGAATTATCAAAGATGTAGGGCCCACAAATGCGTCCCCAAGCTAAACCCAACACAATTATACAGTTATCCTATAATTCTAGAGCTCAAAGAGCTTTTAATGGTGAATAGACTTAGAAATTTATGAAGGGTAAATAAGGAAAAGAGTATATATACTGCTAGGGGTTTCCTCATTGCAGTGGCGAGGTCCCCTATTTGCGGTTACGACATCCCACTAATGGGACCATAGTTTGCTGTGGCCTATCCACATGGTGGTGATGAATAAGCTAGCCCGGCCCCACGACCTCCTTCATTGCGGTAGCGAGCCCTTTGGCCTCGCGATTGAAATGATTAAGTTAATGGACCCTCGTGATCGTAGGGGTCCCGAACGTATCCATGATGAAGGACTTGGGCCTGCACCAGGTGCTGATGCACCAACAGTTTCACCAAATTGCAAATATCTCAACCGGGCCCTCGAGATTCATTTAGAATCCCGTAAACGTAAACAAACTATGCTACCCTACCAAATTTGATATTTTGGACTCAACGTCGTCATTGAAATTTCCATCCGAGGTTATTTCGACCAAAAGTGGGTCCCACACCCGAGGAGTCATTTTTATCAAATTCCACCCAATAGCCCAAAACGAGTTCGAAAGCCTTGGGACTCGGACCAATGGTCCCCCTAGCCTAAAATTGACATTCCGGAGTTGAGACTGTCAGAAATGGCATCTGAGGCCATTTATCTAAGGTTTAGGCCCAAAACCTATTTCTTAACTTTAGAAGCTCCTAAATAGGGAAATGGCTCTAAAAACCAAACGAACTGCCCGATAACCGAACTGTCAGTCCCAGCAAGTCATAAATGACCTGGGGCAGCTATGAGAAAGATCTAGACATAGAAAATGCATGAAAACAAAGAAAATGATCTAGAGGGTCATTACAACATATATCTTTAATCTTTATAATTTACTCTTCCATTGATTGTATTAAAGTAAAAATATTATTGGAGAATACTTTTTCTTTAATATAATATAAAATTACTTATATTTTTCATACATTACAAAAAAAAATTTGATTTCCTTTTATAAAAGAGTACTTTCCTTTTCATACATATTTTTATACAATATACTTTTGTGTGTTTCTATACATACATTTTTATAATAGGCTCTATTTATACATCTGACACCATTTTTTACACACGCATTTTTATATTATTTTAGCACATATTTTAAGTATTCATACTTTTCAAAAATGATTTTTACCTCCTTTATCTTTGATAAATTTAGTCTAGTTGGGTACCACATTTTGTGGATTCTGAAGGGTGCCTAACAAATTTCCTTCGGAATAATTTGAGCCCTTACTTAGAATCTAAATTAGTTTTTATAGATTAAAACACAAGTCATACATGTCAATAATCAAATAGGTTTCCTTATTTTCCTTAAAAAAATTAGGTGGCGGCTCTATACAAAAATCAATTCTTTTAGAGTCCATAAGTCGTGCTTTGTTTAAACCTTGGTAAAAATAGTGCATTGACAGAATGACGACTCTGCTGGGGAATACAACCAGGTTCTAACCATGATAGACTCCATTTTTTAATTGAGGGAGTTATTTTATTTTTTACATATGCTAATTATTTAATTCATTCATTCTTTATTTGTTTCACATGCTGCACATTGTGTAAATTATATGTGTTTTGCTCATAAATTCTTTATATTCTTTGCACAAATAAGATTAACGGTCTTATCAATTCATTGATTCATTATTTATTTTAGACATTGTAGTTGTATATTCTGAAAACTACTACACATTACTTTTTACTTTATTTAATCATAATCACGGTTCTATAGAGTCTTGGTCGTACACTATCACACACTGAACACGTGAGTTGTGTATTGTACTTCTTCAAAAATTTATTTAAAATTCCTTAAGTTTCAGAGTCGGGGCGTTTATATTACCATGCACCTTCTCGCAGTTGCCTGCTACCAACCTAGGTGAATCTATTCTTAAAATTCTTAGGTCGTTTGTATACACGATTTTGATTATCACTTCGATCGGTCGAATTTCTATTCTTTATTTGTTACGTATTCTTTATTTGATACATGTTTATGAGATATTATACATTTTTTGCATTCACTGCACATTCTTTAATTGTACATATATGTTGTACACGTCATGTTCAACATTGTTCACTCAGTCTGATAATTTTGGTTGACTTTTGTTGAGCTTAGAATTTTAATTCATCACACTCATTTTTGGTGTCTACAACTGTCCTTCATCATCATCTCATTTCACATCCATTTTTTATCCTTACAACCTTTTTTTAGACTCTACCATCTTTCGAGAACTATTAACACATTCCCGGACATTCTTTTCATTCTCGAGACATATTTTTTTGATCTGAATTCTAATTCATTTCACACTTCTTTTTCAATACAATTACCAATCCATATTAATCAGGTGAACCACCAATAACTGCATATCTGTCCGAAATTCATTTTGACTTGATTCTTGTCATGGCAAGATACGTAGGCAGCCGTATATTAGGGTTTGATTTCTTCACTATTTCAGAAAAATATTCCAAGTATTCAAACTGGGGTAATTTATTTTTTTTGAAATAGTTCAAAGTCGCTCTTTAAATGTCTTCTAAGAGCGTAAATCAATAACCCCCACAAATCCAAATATCAATGACATTAGTGCTTAGCTGGCCCACCTCTAAATGCTTACTTAATTTTGGTTTAAGAATATTAAGCTTTCTTCTTCCAAATGTCGTAAATCATTAAATTTATGACGATCGATCCTCACTTTCAAAAACAAGGGTTCAATACCCTTTCAGCCATAATAATCCTGCCAACTGTGGCGAAGTAATGCCATAACTTCTCCAATGTCCAACCTTCTCAATCTTGTCAACATACTGAATTAATGTCAAAGCTCTGTCTATACTTGACATTCATACTCTCGGTCGTCTGACCGGAGTAATTTCAATGCTTCATATATACGAGCAGTGCTCACTCGATCGCCTTTCACATCATTTTTAAGGATGATCACCACTTCATGACAATCATACATGCCATATACAAATTCACAGGTTTGCTCAAACTATGTTCTGACCTGATTCTCATCTCGATTCATCTTGATGAGATATGTAGGCAATCCTACATAAGGGTTTTGTTTTTCTACTATTTCAAAATAATTTTCCCAGGACAACAAAATGGGGCAAATTTTTAGAACATTCCAATGACGCTCTCAAGAAATTCTTAAAAGCATCGACCAATCTCCTTAAATCCAAAATCTAAGAATATCAATGTCAGTCTGATTACAATATCCATTTGACTTTAGTCTAAAAATCTGAGACATAAGTCTTTCCTTATACCTTCCGCCTTCACACTTCAATTGCCCCGCCAGTTGAGGGCTTTTACATTTTAGTTGTCCGGCCATTTACATTCAAGCTACCCCGCCAGTCGAGGGCTTTTACTTTCCAATTGCCCCACCAGTCAAGGGCATTTACATTTTTGTTACTCCGCTAGTCAGAGATCCTTTACATTACATGTTGTAGGTCATAAAATTATGGTAAATCACTTATACTCTCCCGAGACTAAGAGTTCCATATAAGTCAACCTACTTTCTTGGCACTTATCAGGGAACATCAAACATCATGCAATAAAAGATGGAGAGATGAGTCACAAGTCCATAGAATCAAACATCCCTTCTTAAAACTACGAATTTTCCTTTGAACGTAGGAGGAACAACATCATCCTCAAAATTCATGGGAGAACCACATTGGTATCCTATTTAAAACACACCACTTGGCTACGGGGCCTAACTCTATCCCTCTTAATCTTTTGATCTAAGAACAACTCTAACCTTCTCTTCTCTTATTCTTGCAGATAAATGATCCATGGACTAAACATGGGGCATCGGACTCCACAAGGCATCAACACATAGTGGGACAGACAAATTAGGGAAGTCTTTGACCGAACGATTACACTTTTTCATTCTATTATTTTTTTGACTTCCCTACTTTCATTTGTTTCTCATATTTCTTTAGGAAAATCATCCCCGCCAACAGGTAGGGATGATTACAATAATTCACATAAAGGCATCTCAGGAAGAAACAAAACAAAATATGTCCTCAAAGACAATCGGGAGGACACAACATATCATCCCCTAAAACAAACGAGAGACAATTACCACAATAAATGATACCCACAAATAATTGGAAGACCGCAATAATGATTCTAACTACAACCAATCGAGAGTCACTCTCTTAAGACACCAGCCAATATCAGACTTATGAGGCATCACTTCGAGTTTGTCTCTATCTCCGTATTAATTTTGTATATAAGTTTATATTCAGTAAATATCTTTGTCTTGCATTTCTTTCAACACATGAATTCATTTTCATGCATACATTTTATTTTCTACCTTCACGAACTATGCACACTTGATTCTTATCTCACTGAGATATGTAGGCAGCCCTTCTTGGGTTAGGTAATCCTTATAAAAAAAAAAGAGAGTCTATTTTAGTTCATATCTTTTTGAACTATCGCGAACATGATTCTCTACTCAATGAGATACATAGGTAGACCTTTTGGGTTCGGTATTCCTTATTGAAAAAGAACAAAAAAAAAGTTTATTTTCCTATTTCACATTTTCTATCTCCATGAACTACACGTACCTGATTTTCATCTCGATGAGATGCGTAGGAAATTCTTTCTGGGTTCGATACTCTTTTACAAAAACATCAAGAAAAAGTTTGTTTTCCTACTTCACATCTTATACTCTATCTTCTTGAACTACGCAAATCATATTCTTGTTTTCACAAGATACGTAGGCAACCCTTATTTGGGTTCAGTCCCATTCTTTCATAAAATAAAAAAAGTAAATTTTTTATTTGATTGGTACCAACACAGTTAGGAGTGTGCATGGGAAAGAACAAATTGGTTTGATGGAGAGGACTGACTTCATGGTAAACCATAGATTCTTTTGCTACCTCTTAATCACACCTGGATGACACTTGAAAATTCTCTTGCATACATCCAAGACAAGAACGAAGCCAATAACATCGTTTCATGTTCATAGTGTGATGAGCTATAGATTAATTCATTGCATTGCACTATTGATCTAGAACTTGGCCTAAATGTCTATTGAGGCAAAATTATGAGTTACACTTGGTTTGGGAAAGGATCGTAGGCCTATTTGACCCGATTGTGGCTTTCATAGCCTACCAAATGACATTAAAACCTAGAATTCCCCCTTTGAGCCTAAAGCCTTTTCTTTGGACAACCATATCTTAGCCTATACCTTTTGAGTGCTTAATGCACTATCCCTCTCTTGGCCCAACCTCCTTGAGCGCACTAAATACATACAAATTACGGACGAAGATCCGAGATCAAAAGGTTCCAAAGGCAAAGGATACAAAAGTTCTAGAAGAACAAAAATAAAAATATGACTTTAAAGAAGAAGGAGCAAAAATTCCCCACACAAAAAAATGAGTGAAAAAAAACTCCAACAAAGGCGGAGAATTTTCAAAAAATAAAAAAAAAGATCCTTGAAAAAGTTGGGGAAAATACTCCAACACAAGATTCAGAGAAGTCGGAACAAATACAAAACAAGGGACAACAAAGCGCAAATAAAGAAGATCAAACGTTAAAGCACAATAAATCTCAAAAGCACGAACACAGTGCAACACTCATTGAGGAATTAGTCACTTGTATCCCAAATGATATCCTACCCATAACCAAGCCTACATTACAAGCCAATAACAATTCCTACATGATCTTATTCCAAGTGTTCTCACATACTTACTTGAAGGCCAAGCCTATGGTATCACAATTGCATGCATTGAATTTCCTTTTGAGTGTGAGCATATTTCTCTAGACATCCCTAAATTCAAAAAGAAAACTATTCAAATATTTGTGAAAATGGGGCTTTCTTTCTAGAGAGTACACTTAATACATTAGGATAGGTATAGTTCAAAACCCTTGTTTGAAGGAAGATGAACAAATCTTGTTGATACATAGGTATGTCTGAGGTACCACTTGAAACTCTAGGAATTACCTGAAGTCGATCTCAGTTAGCCAGGAAGGAAATGAGAGGATTCTTATGCATACCACTAATTATTGATACCAACTAAAGTCAAGACACGATTATATCTCAGCATTTTTACAAAGAAAATACAAAATAATTTTCATTCTTTTTTAATGCGCCTGCCTCCAAATATGGGCAATTTTCTTTCTTTTTCAAAAGTGCCCGTGCTTCAAATATGGGCAAATTTTCTTCCTTTGCAAGTGCCTACCTTCAAATACGGGCAATTTACTTTTCTGTTCAAGGCGCCCACCTTCAATTACTGGCATTTTACTTTTTAGTCAGTCACCCACCTTTTAATTCAGATACTTTACATTTCAATAGCCCCTCCAGTTGAGAGGCTATTACATTTTAATTGCTCCGCCAGTCGAGAGCCTTATACATTTTAATAGCCCCACCAATTGAGAAGGTATTACATTTCAATTGATCCACCAGTCGAGAGCCTTTTACATTTTAATATCCCCACTAGTCGAGAGTCTATTACATTTCAATTGCTCCGCCAATCGAGAGCCCTTTACATTTAATAGCCCCGCCTGTTGCGAGGCTATTACATTTCAATTGTTCCACCAGTCGAGAGATTTTTATATTTTAATAGTCCCGCCAGTCGAGAGACTAATATATTTTGATTGCTCCGCCAGTCCAGAGCCCTTTACATTTAACAGCCCCATCCACCGAGAGGCTATTACATTTTAATTTCTCCGCCAATCAAGAGTTTTTTACATTTCAACAACCTCGCCAGTCGAGGGCCTTTACATATTAGTTTCTCCGTCATTCGGAGATTCTTTGCATTACATGATTTCTTCTCCATTTATACTAAATCCTTCTACCATTATCACAAAAGAAAACAATCTCATCATAATTCAATACTGGGGCAAAATTTAAGCGTCAATCAAAATTTACCGCAACTTGCACATTTCAAACTACATTGACATGATTCTCATAACTTTTGAGATATGTAGGAAGCTCTATGTAGAGTTCGGTTATCACAACCACATAATCATTCTTTCTCACCAGCAAGTACATAATCTTTCATCCCCAACACTCACAACTTGATAGTGGGGCAATTTTGAAAAGACGTCGGGAATATGTGAACGCTTTCATTCCCAATAGTCCTTCTCTCAAAAATCATTTCACAGGGTCTTCCACCCATAATAATAGGACAAGAGGCAATTTTCGTAATCTTTTTAATTATACCTGACCTGATTCTCATGACACTCAAGATATCTGACAACTCTAGTTTAGAGTTTGGTCAAATTCTTGTAAGAAATAATTTCTATCAAGAAAAATTGGCTACACGTCAACGTTTTTGTCTGAAGACTTTTACATTGTCTTCAAATGAAAAAGGGGAAATTGTTGACACCCAATTTTGGCTCTCCGTACTTAAAATTAACGTCTTCAGGCTTCTTGATCATTAAAGAGCACAAAATATAATTTTTATAATTTATTGATAATTATCCTTATTCTAGTGTTTTTACCAATTTATTGTCATATTTTCACTTTTCATAATTTATTGATAATTATCCTTAATTTCATAAATATTAAAAATTTTATCAATTTATTGTCATTTCAATTCTTCACAGTCATTTGTACATACACAATATGAGCAGTATAATTTTAATTTTTTACCATACAATACGTTTAGTTTTATATTTTTTTATATATTTTATGCTTACATTTATAAAACTGTATATGCATTAGCTGTATTTTTAGACACAATTCATATATACCAAATACAGTTAATTCACCAATATTTCAAAACTCATGCTGTGTAAATTATTCGAGAATAAAATTACACAATGTATATTATCTTCTTGTCCAATCATATTTCTTTTTTTACTCTACTAAAAAAAAAAACACATTCCTCAAATTTGAGAATTTTCCAACAACTATTTTTGACTCCAAACCTTATTTTTCTTATATATTATAAACAAACACACACGTACAAAAAGAAGAAAAGGCAAGATTTTTCTTTCTATTTCTTCTTTCCCTTTTTCTTTAGTAGGCCCCACTCTTCTTATCTTTCTAAGACTTTTTTCTTATCTACTCTCCCTAATTTAAGGGATGTGTTGGAAGAAAAGAGGTTTGTTGACATTTTATCTCCCTTTTAAATGCAACTTTTTTTTTTTACTCTTTAAAGAGGAAATAAGTCATAAGTTTCTCCCCTGCCTTCTTCTCCCTCACGATGCTCTCTCTCTCTATATCCCCCTTTACTCTTTTTCTTTCCTTGGTAAAAATACACACAAAAGAATATACACCTACACACACATTCATAAATACACACACACGCCTACTAGTACTAGTAGTACTACTATACAATTTTCAGATTTGTTTTCTCCATAGTTTTCATCTTTTCCATAGTGTTTAAAGCTCTTAATAGCCTCTTTCTCTTCTTCGGCATCCACACAACATCATCCACCGATGAAGCTCTATCAAAATCTGGTGAAATACCATAACACCACCAGCAACCAGCTGTCTACCTCTTCTTTTACTCCATCACTCCGACGAGGAGTTTGAAACTCCGATGAACCAAAGTAGTCACCACCACCACCATGATGCCACTGGTCCCTTCCCCTTTCCCCCATTTTATCTAATGAATAACTCCCCTTCGTCTCATTATCATTGTCACACTTAAAAAAGGCCAGATCTATATTATTCTCATCCTTCAGGCATTGCTCCAGTGAGGCCGTAGAAGAAACGCCGATGGTCGCCACTACTTCATCCTTTCATAGACGGTGAACTGGATTTCTTCATTTTCATATGTCATATATTTTTTCTTTTTGTACATATTTGTACGGAGCTTATTTTCCTGATATTTCCTTGACTTTACGGGCTCATTCCCAGCGAATTTCATCCTCTCCGACAAACTATGTTGATTTTGCACCCTATTGTTTTGTTTTTGAGTGTTGATTCACCATTGATGGTACTAGTTTACTACTGTTTTTCACTTCAAGGGTCTGTTTTCAAACGATTTTGTCCTTTATATTTTATTTAACTAATAATGAACATATATTACACAATATTGGCCAATGACAATGTAATGACCGTCCAGGTCATTTCTTTGTTTTCTGCACATTTCTGGTGTTTTAAGACTTTCTGTAGAGGCTACAGGTCATTTATGACTTGTTGGAACTGTCGATTTGGTTATCGTATAGTTCATTTGGGTTTTAGGCTCATTTCTCTATTTTGGAGCTTCGGTTGTTAAGGATTTGGCCTCGGACCAAAACTCCTAGTAGATTACCTCAGAACAATATGGGTGTCATTTTACTCATGTTGATGTGTAGGTTACTATTTGATAGTGGGACGTCGATTTGGGAACGTGGAGCAAAGTCGAGTGATTTATGGGTGACTCAAGGATTGCGGTTTGGCATCGAGGTAGGCTTTGGTCTACTTTTCTCTATGAGATTATGTATAGTAGATATTGCATGCTAGGAAGGGATTATAGGATATGGATAGTATAGCATGACTTAGCCTATTTTATGGAATTTGGGGCAGAGATATGACCCGAACCCTAGTATAAATACTTGTTATGGCCATAGAGTCCTATTACCCTTGAATATAAGCATGTTAACCACAGTTGATGATTAAGAATCCTTCAGTATGATACTTACCATTTGACTTAGGGATTCGGGTGGTTTTTCCCCGATTAGATCCTTGTGGTGGCTTTATGCCCTTGATTATTGTGGTTGCCTGGGTTATGAGACCTTGCTATATTGGGTATATGTTATTGGGCCCGAGACCATGATTATGAGAATAGTTGGACTCTAGGTGAATATTCTACCCTTATCAAGGGTATGATTATCATTTATAGATGCTTAGGCGCTTAGGGTTGTATTGTTTGGATACTGGTGATGGTTAGTGGTACGATTTTGACCAAAACCTTGATTTTAATACTATTTCCAAAAAGGGGATTTATTCCCACTTTTCACTTTAAAAAGGATTATTTTATAATGGGAATCGTACCACCTTGTTTACTGGATTATGAGCTTTTGGAACTAAAAATGATTTTTTAGAACTTCGATCGAGGATGATTTTGGTCCACTATTTATCCACTCATTTTACCACTACTATTTACTTCGGTCGAGGGATATTTTGACCCTTTATACATTATTATGATGATTTAGTCCCGAGCATGATCTCGGGCAATGGATTTATGGATTTACACTCTTTTAGTCGCGGTTTGAGTTTGTGCACTGTGTACATATATATATATATATATCCGGTATTAGATGAAGTAGATAGATTATGATGGTTATTGGAAGTCCTGGATCGAGACCAGACAGTGTAAATGAGTATCCCGAATCCTCTAGGGGACCCCTTAGTTCGATAGACATCGTGCCGGAGAAGCTTGGTCACCGTAGCTCCTTCCTTTGCGAGCTAGGTGAGCTGGAGGAGGTGTATACATTTGTTACGGTTTGGCACTTTGTATGGTATAGTACTTGGTATATTATGGCATTCAGATCAGATATAGTTTACTAATGGTTTACGTGTAGTCATTCATGTGCATTGCCTATCACCAGTATAGTTGTTTGGCGCATGTATCTATCGGTCTTATGGGGGGCTGTATAGGTACAGGTTATGATTATTGTTTGCTGAGTGTTTTCGTGAACCTTCTGGGCTTATGGGGGTCCGATTAGGTACTTGTTTGCCCGGACTAGCCGGTTACTTTATTATTGATTATTATGGTTAGTTTGTGGTAGGTTGGTTGTGGACTGGTACCCGAGTTGGGAGGTACGTTTCTGGTTCCTTTATCTTTTCGGTGAGTTACTTTATGGCTAGATTGACTTATGATTAGTCACCCTTTGGCTAGAGGATTACCTATGCTAGTGTCAGCTCCCTTACTTAGCCAGGATCCTTGAAATGTTAGGTTGACTCCCTCAGGTTACTACCTTTGAGTTAGACCTAGACGTATCTATACATATGCATATAGTATTACTGTATATCCCTCTCTTGTTCATCCGTATTGTATATGAAATCCTTGGCCTTGTATACTACTATATATATATTCTTCTTTTACACTTCTTGGTATATTGGCTAGGGATATACGGTATAGTACTCTAGTACCTGAGTAGGTTTAGGATAGGGTAGTCTAGCCTTATTGTCCTATTAGCATTATCAAGCTTGTTCTTGGATAGTTGTCTGTAGTTACATTCATTCCTTCATGTTATTTATGCTTACATTATTTCTAGAGCTCAGTCGGCCATTGCCTACTGAGTACCATATGTTTGGTACTCATACTACACTTTTGCAGCCTGTAGGTTATAGTACGAGTTATCGCCGTTGATGTATGTGTATCGTACGGAGCAGCTATGGATCAGAGACTTGGGGTGAGCTCCTTACGTTTTGGAGTATCCCTACTCTCCCTCTTATTGTAGACTGTTCTCTATGTTGTATCAGAGACTAATTGTATATATATACTCTTTTCCTGCATTTCATTTGTACTCCTATTGTATTAGAAGCTCTTGTACTGGCTCCATCAGGTTTTGGGGTTATATTAGCCTTGTTATTATATTTATTCCATTGTTTTCTTTATTTCTATTAGTAGTCCATTACTAGCTGTTCCGGACTACGAGTTGGCTTACCTATTGGTGGATTATAGTGGGTTTCATCATGACCAGAGAAAGTGGGTCGTGACAGACAATATCTCTCCATTGAATTTTTGAGGCCTCCCCATAACAAAGGACAAATTTCATTTTTCTAAGTATTTATACAGGTTCTTGAAGATACTTCCCGAAAATAGTATTCCAAAAAAGGAGAGTTTGAACTCCACGTTTGTATTTTTTTTTTTAATTCATATAATTGTACACAAAGATAAAAAGTATAGTGAAAACTTTACTTTTGGGGCATCGGGCGGGAATATCTTTTACTTACACATACATTATTACGCGCTTAGGCAAAACTTAGGTCGTTAATATTCATAAAAAGATTAAATTGGTCCAAGTATTTAATTATTGAATATACATCTTTTGTTAGAAAATATTAGAGTCTTCTCCTTTAAAATAAATCTTTAATCTTTATAATTTATTCTTTCATTGATTTTATTAAATTAAAAATATTATTGGAGGATACTTTTCCTTAAATATAATACAAAATTACTTTTCTTTTTCTTACATTACAAACAAAAATTGATTTCCTTTTATAAAAGAGTACTTTTCTTTTCATAGATGATTTTATACATATTTTATACATTATACTTTTGTGTGTTTCTATACGTACATTTTTATAATAGGATTTATTAATACATTTGACACACCATTTTTTTATAAATACATTTTTATATTATTTTAGTACATATTTTAAGTATTCATACTTTTAAAAAATGATTTTTTCCTCCTCGATCTTTGATAAATTTTGTCTAGTTGGTACCACATTTTGTGGATTCTGAAGGGTGCCTAACACCGTTCCTTCGGAATAATTTGAGCCCTTATCTAGAATCTAAATTGATTTTCGCAAATTAAAACACAAGTCATACATGTCAATAATCATATAGGTTTCCTTATTTTCCTTTAAAAAATCAGGTGGCGACTCTATACAAAAATCAATTCTTTTAGAGTCCATAAGTCTTACTTTGTTAAACCACGGTAAAAATAGGGCATTGACAATGAGGATAACAAAATCCACCAGTGCTCTTATAAGTTCACAAAATCCTTCACTGATACCATAATATAAACTTAATTCCTATCTTCAGAAGATTTCAAGTAAAGATTCTCACCTCCATCACCACCATGACCACTCGAGCTCCCTCCCCGTCCTTAATTGGACATGTTACTTCCCATTTCCTGCTTGTTTCCACTGCTTAAACCTCTTCCAAAGTCAAGAAAACCACCACTAAGTGAAGTTTTAGCACTATAAGCATTTTCACTTTGTATCATGTGAAGTCCACCATTGCTTCCTCTACTAGAGCTGCTTATTCTGAGTTGTTGGCTATGATAGGCTACTTGTTATTTTTGTTGTTGTCCATAAAGCATTAAGGAGGATCTTGCTGCAGCCATAAGTGATTGTTGCTGGGCTTGTTTCTATTGCAGGTAATGTGTCCCTGCCTGCATCATCCCACCAGAAGCTAGCTGAGAATGCATACCATGAGGCTGGGGTTGTGAATCAGCAATAGCTGTAAGGTATTTAAGATTTCTCTAAAGTTTAGCTTGAGACTCTACACATTCACTTAGTTTCCCAGAGTTCTGGCTATCAACAATCTTAGAATTAAAGATTTTCTCACATCCAGGAACTGTTTAATATAATCAGTAGTGATGTTATTTGGATAATAGACTGCCATCATGGGCTGCATTTGCATCAAGTATTAGCAAAGAAGGGTCGATTCAAAGAAAAAAGAATTTGTTGGATGTGGATCAAAAGCTCTAATTAACTTTCTTCGGTTTAATTGTCAAGATACCAAAGAAAAATTATACCAATATTATGTGACATTGATAGTATGTATATGTAATAAAACATAACGACTTTGATAGTATGTATATGTAATAAAACATAACCTTTGTCATCAAATTAAAAAGAGAAACATCCTTTGTGATGTTCAATTAGAAGTTGTTTGATGGGTGTCCGATATTGTTTGGACCACTTGGAATACTCATGCTAATGATATAACATCTTATAGTCACACCACTTATAACTCTACTCATTGAAGTTTTTCTCCACATACGACTATCCCAAAGGATTGCAATCGTGCATCTCTCCTTCAATAACATGTCTGACGTCTTCAAGTGGTACTGTGATATTAATTGACTTTCTTCGGTTTAATGGTCAAGATACTAGAGAAATATTATCCCAATATGATGTGACATTGATAGTATGTAAATGTGTAATAAAGCATAGCCTTTGTGACTCTCAAAGCTATTTCCATGTGAGATTTCTTTGTCTGTTTGAGCTACTGACTTAGTGTTCAGCATTATAAGTGATATCAGGTATAGTAGCAATTAGATATAGAAGCTTTCCTATTAGTCTCTGATAAGAACTAGTATCAGATAATAATGGATCTTCTCTCTTGTTGTTGTTTGCATACTCATCATATTCTCTAGTTGTCAGTTTGATGTTAGTGTCTATGGGAGTAGAAAATGGCTTAGCTACTGCAAGTCCAAGCTCAGATATTAGCTCAAGTGAGTACTTTCTTTGACTCATTACGATGTCTTCTTTGGATATAGCAAACTCTATTCTAAGAAAGTACTTTAATTCTCCTAAGTCCGTCATCTTGAATACTTATTGCCGTGCTTGCTTTGTTTTCTCAACTTGCTTCAGGCTGTGTAACAACCCAAAATTTAAGGTTTTGATGGAACCTACGTCGACCCAGCCTTGGTAGGTAAGCCAAAATGCCTCAATAGAAAAGAAAAACAAGATAAGAAAGAAATTAATAAGTACGAGACTTCTAGAATGAAATCAGGCCATAATGCTCAAATAACAGAAATATCCAAAGAAATACATCAATCTCCAAAACCTGGTGTCATAAGTGTAAAGAGCATCTAACACAATACTAGAATCTGATAAGTACAACTCTGTCTTTGAAATACAAGATAAATACATAAAGATAGGGGAAGGCTGGAACAAGGCTCCAGATGGGGAGCTCACCAGATCTCCGATATAGCTCTCTGTCTGCACAAATCAGCTACTACAGGTCAGACTCATACTGGGATCCGTAATGAAATGGCACAGAAGTAGGATTTTGTATGGTCCACTTGTACTCAGTAGATATCATAGGCCAACTGAGCAAAATAGAAAAACAAATAAGTGCTTCCACCTGCATACAAAAAAGTTCCCAAACGGTAGCTCACACCATATCTTCTAACAGTTCTACAAGAATAATATCAATACAAGAATAACTAGACATGAAGAAATAAGAAAACTAAGTACACAACACAAACACAAGATAGAGGTGCAAATGAACCAATGCAATACAATACAATGATGGTGGGATAATGATGATATAAGCCATCGCATGACTTTTTGTATACACCTTTTATGCCTCAGTGCTTCAAGATAGGACCCATGAGGGGTTCAGAACCTATATACTTTCACAATCTCAATCTTGTAGCTCAATTACCTTGCCGGTATATCCCTCGATCAAGGGTTTTGTAAAGTGTTTCATTTTTTTTCAAAAAT
Source organism: Capsicum rhomboideum (assembly GCA_031232105.1). NCBI lineage: Eukaryota > Viridiplantae > Streptophyta > Magnoliopsida > Solanales > Solanaceae > Capsicum > Capsicum rhomboideum. The sequence continues at coordinate 103,765,837 of CP124719.1, read as the reverse complement.
AAGTGTTTCTCAGTAGTACCAAATCTCATGAACATGTATGGATGAAATGAGGATGTAATGCTCACAACTAATCAGTATGAAGATAATAATCAATTCAATATAGGTATAAATGAGCTCAAGGTCAACTCAAAATGTCAATAATTCATGATATAGGCCCTCGCATGACACCACTGCAATAAATAGTTATGTAATACATCAATAATATCATTTCAAACTCCTCACTCGGGAATCACTAGAATGATAGAAGCAAATAATGCTCAAATAAGGCCTATAGTGTCTATTCAATCCCCCCGCATAGGCATCACAACAATAATAATGGCAATTAATACATAAATAAGGCCTATAATATCAAATAAAGCCCCCACACATGCATCACAATAGATATAATCTCTCAAGTCAATAATAATATGTATATAAGCCCCCACATGGGAAATACGATAATAATAATAACCTCAAAATAAAATTCCCACGTCCAATTCTCTAACCCATAGTATGTTTTACTTGAATGATTAACTACCCAAGCTAGTCTGAAGAAAGTTAAGATGTAACCTACCTCGAAAAGCTAAAATCCGAGCCTAGAACCTTCAATGGGAGCCTTTCCTTCACGAGTGGTCTTGAAATGAACTAAACCTATCAAAAACATAATCTACACAGGGAACTAACGATACCCATAATGGCTATATTCGATTTAGGTCCAAAAATTATTTAAAAATTGGCTCAAAATCAAAAAAAGGGTAAATCTAGAATTTTATTTAATAATCATGTTTTCCAAGTCAAGAGGAGTCTAAATCTTAAAACCCAGGTGAAAATGAGTTGAAATTAGACTTTAAATCAAAGAAAATCACTTTTATACTTTACCGGGAAAAAATCCAAAAATCCAAGTTTTGAAAACAAGTTTTAAAATCGATTTTTAAGATAGGATCAATAGGATATGATGAAAATGGGATTTTAGAGATTAACCAAGCAAGATTGTTGAAAACCCTCCTTAAAATTGTCTTTTCGAGGTCAACCCTTGGTATAGTGGTCCCTTTGAGATTCTTAAGGATGTGGGTTTGATTGCATACGGACTAGCATTACCACCGGAGTTGTTGGGAGTTCATCTGCTGTTTCATGTGTCCATGCTCAAGTGGTACCATGGGGATGGAGATTACATTATTAAATGGGACTCAGTTTTATTAGATAAGGATTTGGCTTATGAGGAGAAACCGGTGCGATTTTAGATCAGGATGTTCGAAAGTTGAGGACGAAGGAAATTCATTTGATCAAGGTTTAATGGAAACATTGACTGGTTAAAGAATTCAGTTGGGAAACTGAGAAGGACATGCGGGATAAGAACCCTCACTTGTTTGAGGATACAGGTACTCTCTTCTTTTCTTATTTCAGCCTATTTTTCTTATTTGATCATTCAGAGATGAACGATGGGTAAATTGGAATCTATTGTATAAACCCTTTCCATCATTACATGTAAGTCTCTCGTTTAAAAATTTGGACTAAGATTCTCCCCAGATTTGAAGTTATAAATTTCAAGCCAGGCTAGTCTCGGATGAAATCTGAGCAAGGTGTGGTCAAGGGAAATTTGGGAATGGATTGGATAAGTGTAGTAGTGTTTTTTTTATTTCTAGTTAGCCAAGCCGATAAGGAACCCATAGGATTTCATGGAATTGAATTCGGGTTAGTAGAACTCCCGGAGTTGATCTTAACGTAAAGGGTATTGGTTGGGATGTCTTGGATTTAAGGTATATTATGAAAAATGGGATTTTTAGAGAAACTCAGACATTCTGCCCCGTCCATGTCGTTATAGCGACATAAATCACTGTTTTATTTAGAAAACCCCCTAAAACAATTCATACTTTAAAACATGTTCTTGGGAAAAGAAGAGGCAATTTTGGGCGATTCCAACCATCTTCCAATGTTTTTCTTTGTTAAATAAGTATTCACTCCCCATTAACTAGTATTTGGTTTAATTAACCTTAGAATTGCTAGTTTACATAGTTTAGGGAGGGTTAAGGGTTGAGTTTAGTTGATTTTCTGGTGCAAGGGAATAATTTAGGTATAAAATCATTGGGTTTTGGTTAATGATCGTTAAATTACCCTTACATGTTATTAATTTACTAAATTATCCATGAAATTGGTAGTTTTAGGTGAATTATGATAGAAAAGCCCTAGGATGGGGAGGGAATGATCATGAACTTGGCCTTAGGGGTTGGGAATGAGTTATAATCCCCAATGGGGTAGGTCATTACATTAATTATGTGTTTTATATTTATCTCTAGACCGAAAGCAAGCAAAAATTGCACGGAAAGGCAAGGCTCAGGCTTAGTTGAGTTTTGCAAGCTTGATTGAGGTAGGTGATGGCTACGTATTTTAATGCAACTTGTGTTATATGTTCATGTTAACTATTTCTTCGTATTGCTTTTTGATGCATGTTGTTGGGTGTGATCACATTTCACTGAACTTATATGTAAAGCTTGTGATTATTGCAAGTGTTGGTTGTTGTCATTGTGCTATGTGATTTCTTATACATATACCATTGTTGATTGTGGAATGTTCTGGTAATTGGACATTCTCATGGAATATTGGTGAAATAAGGTTGGCAGGCACTAGTGTTTGAGATTTAGTACATGGACAAAAATTGTCCCCTATAGGTTATGACGAGTGGGTGATCACAAGACCCTTGGCGTGTATGTACAAGGTACAGATGAGTTTGACGGTTCCATGAGTGGACCGAGGGAATATATATTGTTGTTGTATTTTGATGATTGACTTGACTTTACTTGACCTTACTTGACTTGACTTGATTTGACCGATATATTTGTTGACATCTTTTGACTTGTTGCTAAGGTTACTGAAAGTGCTCTAAGTGTTACTTGTGGTATTAGGGTGTAGTAGAGGTGAGCATGTATTAACTTGTTGTACTATGTTATGGTTAAGTGTTCATATTTCTCATCTTGTGTTGGCCAAATGACTCTACCAGTACACTGTTGTTTACTTGTGTACTGATACTACACCTGCTCTTACTTTTGTTGAGTACAGTGCACATTCCAGCGACTCCTACAAAATCTCATTTGTGACTCTCGCGTGTGATGGTGAGCAACATCTTTTGGGCTACTATGGATCCTTCTTGATGATATCTTCCTTTGTCTTGGACTCATGCTTTTCCTTTTAGTTTTTGGGTTTGCATCCCCTTCTTGACAATCTTTAGTAGTTTTGGTACATCGACTTTTGGTTTCTAGGGATGTGTATTGATAAGGTTCCGTATTTCTTCTAGTTTGTTTTAGACATTGAATCTATTTTGAAATTAGTAATGGATTAGTTACATTTATTTCTTTAAGTGTTG